>OZ023072.1:21507984-22926734 GCA_963992785.1 Tenthredo livida
TATGGCTAAATCGTAAAGTGTAGAATTTCAACACTGTAGAGTGTAGAGGTACTAATGTCGTAAAAGTTATAGTGTCCATTGTGCATCCGTTGTGAAAAGATGAGAATATAATAAAAGAAAAGAAAAGAGAAGAAAACGATAGAAAAGAGAAGAAAATAAAACTTAAAAAAAAAAGCGACTATACAAACGTAAACTTGAGCAACACATTGCTGCTTGATAATGTGCTCTTCTATTATATGGCCGCAGCATAAGGTAAGGTGGAGTAACGTGAAAGATGAAACTTTAAACGTCGATTTTCTCGCGAATCCAATGTCCTCGTTGCCGGACAGTTTATTCTTTATCTCCCATATATATCCGGGAAAAACCGTAAAGTCAATCCCTGTAGACGTGACATTAAAGATTATGGTCAACCCTGGACCAGGTTATACGTTCTACTCTATACCATGCTATGGGAAAGGCCAATCGCTATTTGCTGTTGGCATTTGCTCTTTATATGTAAGAAAAGGAGTAAAAATAGATAAAGTTCTTCTAATTTCGTTTTTCTTTAATCATCAGTTTTGCTTCTAGAATGATACAAGAATTAAGGGAGCATTAATCCCTCGAGAAGTTTTCAAAACAAAAAATCAAGAAAAAAAGAAAAAGAAAAAGAAACTCATCATTTTTTGTCGAATTTTAGAATTTTAGAATTTCAAGTTTAATTATTTATACATAAGGTCGTGGGTTACTTTGTGCTGTATTGATAATATTTAATATATGATTAACGAAGAATTTTCGCATCAACATGCGAAAGTAATTAATTTTCATATAAAATTTCCCTCTAACTATATAGGGGCTGTAGGATAATTCAATTTAATTTCTCCTCTCTTCTCCGTGAAGAATTCTGAGCAATGAACAGTGAGCACCGATCAGTAGAGCTTTAATTCGTATCGATCGGAACAGGGAACCGTGAAGTAAAGTTATTGGAAACGTTGGAAAAAAGAAAAAAAGAAAAAAAGAAAGAAAGAAAGAGAGAAAGAGAAGAAAAAAAATCGTGCGAAAAATAAGTCGTTACGTAACGTTCGTTTCTACAGGAAAAAATCGTCGCCTGGTGCCTCGCTATAGCTTCAGAGCTATAGATGCTAAACTAACACGCTGCTGATGCTGCTTTCGCCAAGGGATGAAATAAAATTTCCCCGATAATTTTATTTATTTATTTTTTTCTCTTCAGGGATTATATGGAATAAGTAAAAACTATGAAGTACGTAAAAATTTTCTTGCTTCAGAATGCATATGTATGTAGTACTTGGTCTGAGCTTGAAATTAGGTATAGTATACTATATTTAGTTGGTCGTAGAGCGAACTGCAGTAATGTAATGTTATTTTCCGTTTAACGGTGTGCGCGGAAATTCGTTGCCGACAGGGTAGAAATTAGCTTTTTATTTTCCCATTCCATCTGTAGAAAAGAGGAAAAAGGGGGTAAAAGGAAGCAAGAGAAACGAAGAGAAACTAGGAAAATAAAAAAAATAAAGTCAACTGAAAACTAAATGACTTTTAAAAAGCGTGGTTATATAGTCGAGAGCGAACAATTTTTATACACTTCCGGGTAAATAAACTGCAATACGCGAAAACTGTGGTACTACCTACTGCAGCAGCGAAGAGCTTTTCAACAGAAGTTCTTTTCACACTGCAATCAGTATTGAACGTGTATATAAGTACAATATTTGCTCGACAACGAACACAATCGAAAGTTGAATGAAAAAAGGATTTAAAAAGAAATAAAAGTAAAAGAACCAAAAAATAAAGAAAATTAAAAAAAAAAACCAACTCGTTCCAATCCACGGATAATCTACTTCCTGAACTAAATAAAACGCACTACTGTACTGCGGTTCAATATGCAATCAACGCTGCAGGACCGCGGGGGTTCATTTTATCGAAGAGGCTAATTTCACATCGTATTTTCACTCTGTGAAATCTATTTTACTTTGGCAGTCAATTCTTCGTTACTTATTAGGTATTTTCGTGCTTTTTCGAATTTATTCCGTGAGTCTGATGAAGGGGTAAATATCGCCCTTATGCTGCCTGAGAAATCCGCTTATTTTCAAAAATTCATAAACTCGAAAGTATGGAACGAAAGTTTTTCATTTTTGGCTACGCGATATTTCACAGTTTTATGTATGCACACTGAAAAAAATTGTTGAAAAATATTTAAAAAAAAAATGGCAGCGCTGCAGCTGATGCGGTAGAATTTCTCCACTGAAACCTGGGTCAGCGGTGGATAGAATATCTCCGGATTTGCGTTGTTTATTTATTTATCGAATTTGGAAAACGGCAGCGATGTATAAAAAAAAGAAACGTTATTTTTGGCGAAAATTTTACACGAAAAAACACCTGATCAAAAAAATTATTCGATTTATCGGAATAATCGATCGCGTCACGTTGTAGATAACACGTCTGGGAGTGTGTGTTCAAATTTGAAATCAATCGGTTCAGTGCATGGGCTTAAAAATGAGGAACGATTTTATTCTAATGCAAAAGGCAACGAAAAATCGAAAATTTAAGGGTGGTTTACCTCATCTGGTTGATAAACTTCGATATTTCAAATAATGGAGCAAATATTGATAGAAAAATGCGTTTAACCAGCTGATTGATTACAGAAATACCGAAAATTGTATTTTCTCGAGAATCTATGAGAGTCTGCGATTGAATTCCCTCGCCAATTCTCTTCCACGGTGTATGAATAATGAATGAATAATTAATGTTCCTTAATTATAAGGTCCCAATCAGTAAAATTATAATTACGTGTTAGCTGATTTCTAGACCGATCTTAATTACTTAGAATTAGTTGCATAATCTCAAAGTATCTCTACGGGAGGATATGATATTCGCAAACCGCAAAAGCGACAGCCATAAACCTGGTTAGCGAAAATGAAAATATTTTCAAGTATAGTGGATAGTACCTACTTGAAATTTTATATATATAGGTACTATAGCTTGTGAGCTGACGTAGGATAAAATTGTGAAAAATGAGAATAGATTCCCTCTGGGACTCATGTTAGATACGGTTCTGTGAATTGTAAATACCTTACGTAATTTTGTTAATGCTCTTTAGGGAGCCTATGTGTGTGTGTATTCTTAGTTTTATATATGTATATACATCTTGGATAATTTAGCCACTGGGGAAGCAGATGCAATCCTTCAGGAATATCGATTGACTTTCTAACAATCGCGCGTATCAGCCGTAAATATCAATCAGTTTAGTTTATATTCATGAGAATTGCGGATTCGAAATTGATCTATTACCGACGACGAATCGGGATACGATGAAACGATATCGAATAGTAAATTACCGAAAAAAAAGTACAAATAAAATATCGACGACATGTTCCACGGACTAAATCGAATAAATACATACGGAGATACGTACCTATACCTACCTACCTACTTGACAAACATACTGAAATCATTTCAAACGGTTTGTAAAGTAGCGAAATTCTACGAGTTCGAATTTATTAAACAGCATGTCCCTAAAAGCTTCATGAAATGAAAGAAACATTGATCAAGTTTCAAATTTCAAGTTTCAAATTTCAAATTTCAAATTTCAAATTTCAAGTTTCAAATTTCAAATTTCAAGTTTCAAATTTCAAGTTTCAAATTTCAAATTTCATTAGCTGCCTCGTTGCAGTATACGACTAGGAATACCATACAGGTATACTACCTGTTAAATAACCGCTGTAATGTTCTCGGGGTAATAGCTCGTCGTATTTATTATTGTTTAGAAATGATTCCAGTATGATTACTGAGTTTAGGAAGATTGAAATAATTGTGCGGTAACAGGTCCATAGATCTCAAAGTTCTCGCTCCTGCAGCAGTAGATATAATAACGACGTTTAGGTGGGAGCGATAGAGATTCGTGACAAAACAGATTAGATCCCTGAATCTCATCCCCGAGTAGACACACCCCGAAAACCAATTACCTCCAACACTTTTCGACATCTTTTGAAAAAAATTGAACAACAAAAAATGAAGAAAAAGGAGAAAGAAGGAGAAAAGACATCAACAGGGAATAAGACCTTAATTAAATATTTCACAAGGTCTAATAACTTCTCAGATAAATATATATCAGCTGCGAACAACATCTAAAAGACCAATTGACAGAACTAATTCGTATATACAATTTATTTCGTAACGCTGACTGACTAATACCGTCGCAATTTGTCTCCTTTTTATTTTTATTTTATATTTTTCTTATTTTTGTTTTATTAATTTTCAATTTAATTTCGAAGCAAATAGGTATTATACAGGTATAGCTGCGCAATCGGTCCATCTGTCGAGAAGATATGTGCTGAAAAATCCCTCGGGGAAAGAAAGAGAGGCTGCGTTGTTCCAGATTATACTTTCGAACGTATACGTATACGTTGTGTCATCGGAAACAGGTTTTCAATCTCGAGAACAGACAATCCCGACATAACGAGATGAAAATTGATCTGAGTTAAACCCGAAGGTGCAGAGAAGAGGCGATAAAAAATACCGCGCGGATACGTACGTGCCCTGATTTTTTTTTCTCCACCCATCTACCAACCAACCCTTTCATTTTTGACGTGAAATTTTTCAGAGAAAACTTCTGAACGTGGCTCCGTTTTTTTTTCAATTTTTTTTTATTTTTCTTTTTTTTTACGCTGAAATTAATCCGCGAATTAGTTTTTCGGATAAAAGAGAGTAATTTTAAACTCGAATTCTGCATCGATTGGATCGACGTGTGCTCGACTCTGAATTACGTCCATGCTTTCGATTCAATCAAATTCTATTCATATCAATACCTAATGCATATACCGATATTCTCGGGATATCTATGTGTGTAGTAATCACCGAATTTCACCGTATCGATGATCCATATCGCTCACAGCGTTCATTATCCCCCCGTTAATCCATACAGTGATTAATTTCGTCCTCATCCGTCAAATTTTCATGTATACAAATTTTGGGATCCTCTTCGCCCGTAGTAGCGCAAGCAATTTTTCGGTACTTTTATTGAATTTTCTTTTTTTCCTATCATTCTTCTCATTTTTTTTTTTTTTTTTCATCTTTTGTGGATTGAAATTTATAACTAAATTTCAACCTCTGTGTATAATATTGACGGAGAACCATTGCCGATTGAACTATGAAATTTCGTAGTGCATGCATATAGTAGTCGTATAGCTATAGCTATATCAATTTCCATTATTATCAGTCAATGTAATTTCAATATTTATTCAGTACTTGATGGTCGGAAAGCGAACCGCCGCGGGCACAGCATGTCGTTGTAGCTAAATTCTCATATCAATATTACGAGATGTGCGGATTATAATCTATCTCGTTAGTATGATTAAATCAATCCCCCTTCCGGAATTGGGTTTGTGTAATGTCTACCGAAACCTCCGATAATAATTGCACAGAGGTGTAGTCGGTATAATTCGAGATGACTGAATCTGATGCATTTCATTCATTTCTAATCGGACATGAATTTCAACCCCCAAATAAACTAATCGTTATATCTACGAATTTTAGGATTAGGGGGATGAGAATTATCGACTTTATAAAATTCTCATCAATTCTTTGCGGAGTAAAGATTTTCTGTATGAACAATCATCCCCCCGCGCGACATATCGAATATCAAATCTTGGAGGAAACTGGCTCTACTCAGGTAGAAAATATTCCCTTTTCCATTAGCATAATATCGAAGAGAAGAAAACTTCACCTTTTGTCTTTCGAATAATAGCTGATAGGGGGTGGCTCTTCGTCCTGCAATGCTATACCTACCATCCATCGTTATACCGATTCCTCCTTTTCTCCTTTTCTCATTTTCTCATTTTCTCATTTTCTCCCCTTTATTCTCTCACCTTCGTTTATACACCCTGCAGACGTCAGGCTAACAATAACTTGAGGTCGTACTGAGGAGGTCTGTTCAGTTCATCTACCGCAAATTATTAAGGGCTGAACAAAGGCTCTTATACCGCCCTGCCTCCTTTTCATAAATGCTACTTTACCTAATCCAGATAAAATTAAATATCTACTCGATTTTTTTTCTTCGAAAATCTTTCAATATTCATTCGCCCGGCCCTAATACCCCGATATTACATCCCTCACCTACTCCGGACGAGTGATATAACATGAGCTTTGAACCAATTCGTTAATAATTCACGCTATGATATGCAATCGATAATTAGTATCAGCTCATTAGCAGATCCGATCGTCAAAGCATTGACTCCGAACTGTTTAGGTAGGTGAAAATTAATCTGATACAAAATATACGCATCGCTGTTATTGAATACCCCGAACGTTGTGACTAACAAATTATAATTCTACTGATACTGGAAGTGATTGACTTGTTAATTAATTCCCCGAAATACAGAATAGCGATTTAATTTTATCTCGGCTCTTCGAAATTCGTTTTGTTAATTCGCGCACCCCACTTAGATAAATATGTATCGCAATTAAAGACTCGAAGCAAAAATAAATTTAAATTCAAGAGCGAAGTAGGTAAGGGTATTTCATTTTCGAGTGATAAAAAAAAAAGAAAAAAGAAAAAATCAGAGAACGAAATTTCCGCAATACCCTGATGAAAATATGCGGACTTAATGCAGGCGGATATAAATCCGTGAAATACTGTTCAACTAGAGAAATTCTCTCATAGACATTTCGCATGTGTAGAACTTCAAAGGAAAATCGCGTGGCTCGAGTTCCAGCAGATTTATTTCGCTATTAAAAATCGCGCTAAAGTTTAGGCTTAAGGTGCAGCCGTTGATAATCCGAGGATTTAGACGGTCTCAATTGAAAATTGTCAGAGCCTATAAAACTAGGTGATCCTTTGTTCTAATTAACTTTTTTTGCTTTCACCACCTAGCGAACGACTCCTATGCTATACCTACGGGCTATAGGGAATGAGAGGATATATTTTACCCTTAGTGCTATGGGAAATTGCGAAAACGTTAAGAACAGAACCCTTAAAGTTCTCATTGGCCGTTAGTCAGCCAGAATTACGAGACGAAGAAGTTCTCTGCAGGTAGCGAAAAGAAATTGGAAGTTGTACGTAGGTACCAGCTATAATGGAGCTAAATCCCAGCAATATCCTAAGCCCATAAGAGACAGCTAATCTAATGCATCTATACCTAATTCTGGCATAAAATAATGCAAAGAGGAAATCAGATTTTCGTGGATTTTTTGTGAACCGAAATAATTCGCTTTTTAATTTTCGGCGAGATCTTAGCTACCGCATATTTGTTGAAATTGAATATTTCAATTTGAAATACGATCCTGCACCTAATGCTACACCGAGTAACAAAAGGATGAATTAATATTTCGTAAGATATTACGCCGATGAGTTACCAGTTTCCGCGTTCGCGCGTGCCAGTGATCATAACTATTACGATCGTCATTAACTTTGATGTAATAATCAGTTTCCAGGAGGTTAAACCGAGTTGGAAATTACCTTTTGCTACAGCCTGCATTCGCTGGGTGCAGAAACGTCGGGTTAGTTTTGTGGGCAGACCACGAACTGCAAGTTTAAATTAAACAGAAGCCATGATATATGTCAGCTTACAACTTTCGCCTATGTTTAATGTTTATCCTCAGCTTTGATTGCGTGGAATTAATTAATCGATTAATTAACCCTCGGTTTTAGAATTTTGTTAAATTTACTCCAGCCAGAGCTCAAGCCTTGAGCCTCAAGGAGTTGCGAATAGCGGTGTGCAAAATAGGCAATACTGCAGTAGCTGGTAGAATCGCTCGGTCTAATGGTGGAAAATCTAATTTCCGAAAATGGTACTTCGCCGCGATTACTTAGCGATTACCCACCGACTCTTCAATTCATTTCCATGGTGGTGGAAAGATCGGAATCGACTGCAGAGAACCGCTGCTAAAATAGCTTTTCTGGACCGGATACCTCCGCGTCTTTTACTGAATACCAGTATAAAGTAGACTCCCGGTAAGATGGTTCGAATTCCTTCAGGAGGAGAAGGGGAACCTATATGTATAGATGGAGGTACAGACTTAGGTGCCTACTACCCCCGGGTCTCGACTCGACTCGACTCGACTCGACTTCTGTCGTAATCAAAATAATGCTTATCACCGCGTAAATGCTACATCCAACAAAATTCTTCGAGCGAAATTCCCCTCGCTTAAATTTCCTCCAGGGCTTATTGTCGAACAAACCTTGCCAATTTCTCACCCTCTTACCTCGCGGCATACGAAGAAGAATAAAATTTTTGGCCATATTCATTTGAGAAAATTCTAGCTAATTTATAATTTTCTGCGGGGGAGGAAGGATTTCTCTTAAGTGATCATCGATAATGTATATTTGGAGTCTTGCAGACGTCCTAGGGCCCACGGGAACATCGGGATTTGCGAATGATCAAATCAAGCACCACCCTCATATATATATTGCAATTATTTTATAAAGAGGATGAGAAGGCTGTTCTACATGCAGGGGATGAAAACTGTGAAAATAACCGAGTCCTGCAGTGGGATGATGAATTCACTTCTTTTTCTACGACTCCGGCTTTGGCTCCTTTAGTTTTGAGCCGAGAATTTTCTGGCTCAACCTCTTGAATTAATTTCAGTTTAAACTCAACACTTTCACAGAAGAAGAGTTTTGAATTTACATACGTTCATGCTAGGCAGAGATATGTATACTGTATAGAAGATTAATTTTGTAGGCTTTGAAATTCAGAATATTTAACCAACCACATTCATCACGATCTTTATCACGGGAATTTTAAACTCCCTATTTTCTTTTTCTCTCTCTGTTTCTTCTTCGTCTTCTCATCAGAGTACTGTACGTGTACTGAGATGATAAACGATGTCGTGTCTTCTGTGTGACGAATTTGAAGTATAGAGAATGATGCGGTAATGAGATAAACTCATGTGAGATCTTGGGCTTTTCTATTTTGATATGAGGAAATAGAAAAATGAAAAATTTCTGCAAGAATTCGAATGAATTTAATCACCGAATTGTTTGTGCGAGATTTACATAACGGAATGAGTGACGGTATAGTTCCCGGATTCCGTCTCCACGTTATTCTGACGTATAGGTGGAATTGCGACCGGAATAAGTTTTGCGCAGAAAGTTCGAGTGCAGCACGAAGCTAAGAGAGAAAACGCGGTGAAACTGGAAGCAAAGAAAACAGAGAACCTAGGAGTGGGATTTCATTTGTTTTCGAATTCAAGATTGCACCGAGGATTTCTCCTTCTTCTCATTCTTCCTATCTTCAGATATCCTAGCATCCAACCGAGTTGATGTGAAAAGGAAATGAAATTTTTCCTCTCATAAATTAGACTTCGTCACGAATAGGACGTATTTTTTTTTCAATTTTTTTTCAATTTTTTTCGATTGTTTTTTCAATCTTTCAATTTCTATATCAACATTATACGCACACGAGGTTTTAGTAAATGAGAAAGGAGCTTGACGAGGCTTCTTTGCAGCGTATAAGAAAAAAGTAAAGACAGAAAGAAAGAGAAAAGAAAAAAGAAAGAAAAATTCTCTACAGACTCGAAGAAAATTTTTTTTAACAATTTTTCAAGTTTACATTAGGCACATATTACAGCTTTAGTCAGTTCGTTGGCGACGAGACGTTGCTCAGTGATGTTTACGAAGAAAAGTTTCGTGGGCTTTTCATTTTCATTTTCATGTTTTATTTTTTTTTTCGTTCTTTCTTTCTTACTTTCTTATTTCTTCTTTAAAATTACACGTCTTTTTGTTTACAAATTTCTGACTTTACGATAGAAACAACAACTAGATGATGAAAAGAAGAAAAAACGAAAAAAAAAAAACAGAACTACTTTCAGTTTATTATAGGAAGTATAGTGTATTTCCTTTCCCTTCCTTCTATCTTAACTTCCGTCGCTATTCCTTCGGTATCAATCTTTCTTTACTGCTGCAACCCAAGTGACCAATAAAATAAAGAATCTACTTTCGGACGACGAGAATAGAGAAGAATAGAAAAAGAGACGAGCAGCAGCAGCAGGCTGTCTGAAACGATAAAATGAATCAGAGATAGACTTGAATAAGACATCAGACCTGCAGAGGATGATAAATATATCCTTTGTCGAATAAGAAAGTTGGAAAACGACTCGATAAATGAAATGAGAAAAATTTTTCTCGTTTCAAAGTCGCAGTTCCACCTTTTCTATAAATTTTCTTCATCCCATTAAAACAATTAGCGATTAATATAATTATTACAAAGATCCAGGATAGTAGAGAGAAAAGCTTTGGGCAACATGGAGCACAAAAGTAAATCTAATAAATTAATTTTACGGAGGTAGACAACACGTCTCCACCCACTTTGCATAGTTCAACTGTAAACGTAAACTTTCCTGACCTCCGGTGGCCTCAAGTTACACGACGGTTCGCGGGTTGCCCTCTGATATATATATTTAGATGTACATAGGTATATGGATATTAGGGTGGTCCTCGATTCGGTCATATTCGAATTTCAATACCCCCATGGGCCAGAACGCCTCGAAATATATTTAAAAAAATGTAGTGAAAACCCCAGGTTCATATCTCGATTCTAAGTACTGCCCCAAAGGCTTCGAACTTCCCGATTTTTAGTACTTGGGTGTTATTTTTGACTTAGAAATCGCATTATCGCTTCTCTGAACCTGAAAATATAAATTTCGTAGATTGTATGGAGTGTTGTATTTCATAGATAATAAAAGGAAATAAATCGGTGAAGGGTGGCGTAGGTACTAACATAACATAACATAACATAACGAAACATAACGTAACGTAACATAACGGGGTTGAAATCTTCCGAGGGGTTGGTGCAAGAGTATAAATTATTGGTCGCATGTGTGCTGAAAACACAGTAGCTAATTTACTGCGAGAAGTGCAGAGACTCGACAATCCCTTTATTCTAGAGAAAAATAAAGATAAAAGGAATAAGGAAGGTGAGAAAAGGACCATTGCAAGTAAGCCAGCTGCAGAGGCACTTTACGAGGTCATTTTGCACCTAAAATTATCACAACTTAAATACTTCGATAGGTTCACTCCGCACAGTTTCGATCAGAAATTATCTCCATACTTTGGGAAAGTTTGAATAATTATCAAAGTTTCGTAGAATAAATGAATAATCGATATTTCACATATATACATCTCATATATTATACATTCAAGTATTCTGTAATAATGATATAATTTTTTAATATAAATACACGACGTTTTAGAATTTTATAATATTCAAATGGATTGCCTCGTATTATACTACGGCTATTTCTTTTTTTCTTTTTTTTCTCTCTATTTTGCCTTACTTTGGCTGTTTTTATTTCTATTCTCTTTGCTCGTTAATTACCTGCCCGAGTGACATAGATGAGGGTAAAAAAAGTAATTAAGAACAAAGAGAGTGAGGTCAAACGAGAGGATTGACGAGTCAGCATAAAGGTTTGTCTTGATATATGTATATATATATATATATGCTGTATACCTACCACCTACTCTGTAAGTAAATTAGGAAGTTTAAGTAAACTTGATTAATATGTTTATTTCGGAGAGTGACATAGATTGAAGAATTTTTTTTAATTTTCTTTTCTTTTTTTTATCTCCGCAAATTTATAAACTGCGTGTATAATAGATACTACAATGAAAACCGAGAGCGAAAAATGAAACTGAAACGTAATATAAGATCTTTAAAATAAATTACGAACTAAAAGCTAAAAAAGTATTAGCTAAAAGAAAAGAGTGAAAAAGTTAAAAGAATGAAGAAAAAAAGAATGTTGCACGTCTTGTACGAAATGGTATAGCTGGTGCGGGACGCAATCTACAGAATATTGTTACGAAATGGTCGGTAATTTTCACCAAATTGTGGACCCACTTAGGTAGGAGCCAACCTCTTGCCTGCAGATCGAGCCGTGAGAGTGGCTCGTAATTTAGAGGAACAATTGAAAGTAATTTTACTAATTATTCGCTTTTTTTTCTTTCTTTTCCTCCTTCTTATTTTTTTTTTTTTCTTTCTACACTTCGTTTTTTAATTGCCTGGAATAATATAGAATTAACCAATTCTTTAGCATTATGCTAGAAAAAATGTAAATAATATTAATTAATATGCCAGTAGGTGCAGTAGGATGTGTGAGATTATACGCAGAAACAGTGGGAAATTTGCAAATTTTTTCATTTTTCTTTTTTTCAATTCATTTTGCAATGAATGAATATTTGTACAAATCATTCTTTTCTTTTTTCTCTTCATAAATTATAAATAATAATGAAAAGGGTGAAGTTTGTTCATTCTTCTTATTCCGAAATGAATTTTATTTTTTTTTTTTTGATTTTTTTTTTCTCAATCATTTTTATCACCTCCCTAGTTTCGCACTCGGTTTCCTTTTTCGGCTGGTATATAGGTGTGGGTGTAGGTATGGGATTCCCCTAGGTGATCGTAATGGGCGATTGGAATCATTGGAGGGGTAAGCAGCTGATCAGAATTGCTTTGAAACTGAATCAGTATTGTCTGGCGACAATCAGGATAGATCGGAGTCGTAAAATGACAATACTACTGCTCCACGAATTACCCGAAATCCGTAGATAGTAGAAATTGGTATCCCTGCAGCGATCCATAACGCGTAAATTGACCACGCGTCGACACAAATTGCTGAACTCGAATTTCTTTTTTCCGAATCAGATATGATCGGCTGTGGGTATTCCGATTTAACGACAAAACACACAAAATTATATGAAATACGAAATACGAAATACGAAAAACGAAATACGGTTCTGAAATTATTCAACAACCTTCGAAATCGTCTCTTCAATCTCGAGGCTCGGAGAGAATAAAAAAGCTCGTGAAACTTCTCGAATACGAAATGCCGAGGGACGTGAATTTGACTAATTAATTAAACCGAAATTTATTACAAATATTTCACGAAAGTTTCAAAACTGTCTGAGACTTTTCGAAGTATTATAAGTTATATTTAGCCCACCGCACGGAGTAAATTATCTCATTGTTCTTTCATTAACACGTGGATGATAATTCGATTGAGAAAAAAACTTCATCAACCCAGGTGACGATTTGAAGAGATTTTTTTTCCTCCTTTCAAAGCCAATCCATCCATAGTTGATAAATTTTATACTTCAATTTATGTATACCGAGAATTTTCGGTGAAACTGTTGACCCCCTCCTCCTCCCCGCGGGGAGGAGGAGGGGGTCACCAGTTTCACCGAAAACTCTCGGTACATTTTTTCCTGGGATGTGTTATATCAGATCGCGTATCTTCGTGGTAATAAATTAAACAGAGAATATAATTATGATATCGCAAATTTAATGTATACATAATATATAGTTGCAAAATATATATTCTTTATATTAAAACAGGGCGAACAGGTTCCCATATTATAAGAATAAATTAGACAAAAGGACAATTCTCTATTTGACAAGCGCCTGCAGTCTGTATATACGAGAGAGGTATAGCTGGTATAAGTCCTTGAAAAAGTATAAAACATGGCTTTTACGCTACTAATTAGCTTATTAATAAAGAATCATTATACTAAGAAATATTATAAAAGTATCTTAATTTAACCGAGGAGTAGGATACGCGCGTAGTAAAGTAGGTATATAGCCTGTTCAGCGGTTGTAAACCGCATTGCGCGACATTACCGCAATATATAATTTCGCAGTAGCTGTAAGTACCTGGATGTAAAGACGTTATAATATTCTTTCGTTAATTCGTTAATATGCGTGTAAAATATATATGCAACTATTTTAAAAACTAAAGAAAAAAGAAAAAGGAACAAAAATAAAAGACAACTCAACTACCAAGTCGACACGTGAGAAGACCCTCACAACACCGTGGGACATCTTTGCATAATTCTTACCCGCAACTGCGAAATGAGAGAGATCTAATATAAATAAGATATATAGTAGTAATCTTTATAGCTCTGTTTTTGTTCTACTGCACAATAAAAAAGAAAAGAAAAGCAAATCGCGACTTTTTCCCCCAAGACGTATCAATTCCGATATAATTGCAGATTTACCTAACCAGCGGACAAATTGGCGAGCGTGATAGCTTTTCGCGGAATCTGCAGCAGGTGGATTCGCCGACCTGTGGTCAATCGGCGAAATGAATTGACCATACGGCTTGACCACACAAGACATGCCGTATTTTGCGTAGAATTAGTGGTAAATTGCGTTTGTTATATGACTCGAGCTTTGAGAGAGGTGAATATAAAAGCGGAGAGATTCATCGTCGCTGCGTAGGATCTTTGAAACGCGTTTGACTAAATTAGGAAATGACAAAGGTGATAAAATATCATCGCAATTAATAATAAGAAGGGAAAAGGAAAAAGGAAAATGAAAGCGAAAGGAAAGGAGGAAATAAAAAAGGAAAAATTAATAAAGATTAGGATACTTTGCTGGCCCTTGTCTCAGCCGGGTGAAAAATGCTATAGATATATATATATATATAGAAATGGATAAAGGTGGAAGGCCGATTTTATTCCCCCTATCACGTTCCCCCATGAATCAAGTCTCTCGCACGATATTACCGCGAGCTTTTTCGAAACAAACAAAGTTTTACACCATATACTAACTATAGCATAGTCGCAGGCGAAAGAAAACGTGTGGAAGAAGAAAAAAGATGAAAATAAAAATAAAAAATAAAACGAATCGGGGAAAAAACAAAATAAAATAATGATCTCCCACTCGCGGAAACCGATCTGTAACATCTATTTATCTTGCACCCTCGATGCGAGGGGAGCATGATAAAAGAAATATATATGGCAATCGATAAACACCATAATATCAAGAAACAGAGAATAGAATAAATTTATGCATTATCTTATCATTTGTAAGCGCGATGATAACGATGGAAGCAAGAGAGAAAAATATCCAACAGTTTTTCTTTTTTTCATACAGAAATGAGAAGAAAATTGGATGAAAAAAAAATAACAATCATATCGAATTTACTCTCATATTGTTATTTAATAACTCGATTATTCGTCCGTTTATAATATCATAGGAGAATAGAACGGGTATTAACGCGGGCGACATCTGACCGGATTGACCAAACGGTGTAATTGGCGAGGCCAGTAGTACGAGTCGAATTGTGTCGGACAGTGGTTAGTCCGTGGTATGGTCCGGCGCAATATCCGTGTCTCTAGGTTTCCCCGGTCTGCTCTGAACCAGCGTAACGTAAAGTCAGGCTACGGACGTGACGGGTTGTGGTTAGTATTACAATTGCATATGTATACATGAATACACATATATATTTCCACATATGTATGTACATGTATGTATATAGTATATCGGTTTTCGAAGATCGTGAATTAGGCTGTCAGACGATCTATAGACTATGTCTTTCTCTACTAAACCAGAAAAGCGATACCTGCATCCATGTGTAGTACATTGGATATCGCATAACGATCATAGACATGCATCTCTTTTAATTATTCATTAATCTTCGTTCGTTTTCACCTTTTTTTTCATCTTCTCGCAACAAATTGATATGATATAATTTCTCTAAATGCTTCTTTTTTTTCTACTTGTTTCACTTGCTTAATGGCCGAGACAACGTCGTTACTGTATACAAGCTGTACTAATCAATTAGATTATGCCGAGGATCACCGCAACTAAAAGCTTTGTTTCGTGTTCTGACAACAAGATTTTGTTTCATATATACATATGTATACTATACTGCTATACAACCCGGCTCACAGTCTCTAGTAAAAGAGAAAAGAATCTTTCGTTTTTCCCCCGAAGAGAGAAAATAGAATTAACAAGAAGTGTACGGATTAGGGGTGGGGTGGGGTAGTGAAGTTCTTTCGGATATACCTAAAAGATGGAAAATAAAAAATAGAAGCATGCATGAAGAAATCCATTTTTTGTCTTCTTTCTTTCTTTTTTTCTTTCTTTGTTTCCACTCACTACATCTAAACGATCTGTGATCTTGATAATCTCAGTGTCTAAACATATAATTACGTCGTTAGAAAAATCGTCCGAAGAATTTTTACCCTCTCAGACTCTAGGGTGCGGAGAATCTTTTCCCTCGCCCAAAAAAGAGAAAGAAAAAAAGAAAAAAAGAAAAAAGAGAACAAAAAATGGGAGAAAACAAGAACAACGTCTAACAGGGTGTACTTTACCGAAAGCCACCCTTCTCGCTCCTTATTTGTTACGTGTGTTGTATAACATTGCAAAGTGCAGCAACGTTGGTCGAGCTGAACTATAGGGAACAACCGGAAACCACAAAAGCCACCGGAGGCCACCGATGCTTCCGTAATAGTTTTAGTTCAATGGTGTGTTGGAAATAGATAGCGCATACTTAAACGGTCTCTCGCTACGGGAAATTACTATCCAAATGGGATACCAGCTACCTTATACCCCTGGGCTCTCTCGCAGCTAAATGGTTATACGTGTTTATTTACGATATATGTCAGAAACTACTAGCCAACTCTTGATTACAGGTGCGTATGAATTGGTTTTGATATACATCTTTACGAAATCCGTAACCATACCCGAATTCAACCATATTCTATTTCCACTTCCGTTTTGCTCTTGGAATTATAATTGAACGATCAGAATATGGCTAACTAATTATACGATCATTTGAAACGTCGCATATATACGTAGCATAATCGATTAGTTATTTTACCCTCTTTAGAATCATCGGGAGGGTCCAGAATATCCTGCATCGTGAAAAGAAAATCGCTTACTTAGTTTTATTAGTCTTTATATACAGTAGGTATATATACGGTGTTAAATCCAAGGGACAAAATCCTCGGCAAAGTACACACATATACACCGTACTTTATTACCCCAGACTTCTTTTCGTCGAGAAGAAGAAAAAAGTAAAAAAAAAAAAAAAAAAACAGGAAAGGAGGAAAAATAAAACTACGTATCTAGGTAAGTGTCTCGGGGGGACTGTATGGGCTGAAGAGAAAATTAAAGATAGGTAAGTAAATAGAAATTATTTTAGGGGAAATGCATAGACGAAACTTCATTCGTCTTCGAGGTATGTACAGGACTAAATTATACTTGAACCTGGTAACAAATCGATTCTCATCGCTAATACTCAGTCATTTATCATCTCGCTTTTCTCCCAGGTATAGGTATATATAGGTACTACACATAAGCTCGTGCGTCAATCCACCCCCTTATATAATCTCTCTAGTTACGAAACTTATAGTCCTTCAATATATAGTATATTGTTTACCGAGCGAGAAAACAGTCGATTGCGCGCCGAGTATGAAGGTGAGCACCGAGGCGAAGCCGAGGTGTTCTCAACTTCATACGAGGCGCCAATGACTGTTTTCTCCGAGGTGAACATACTATTTTCTTCAACAGCGGAGCGGAATCAGCGAGTTTCCATCCGCAAACGAGGACCGGCAATCGACTGGTTTCCATCCTCATTTGCGGATGGAAACTCGCTGGTTTCCCTCCGCTGTTGAAGAAAGATATTTATCTCATTTTTTCGAACAAGAAAAAATATCATCAGTATAATTATTATAATTGATCGTAAAATTGAATTGAATGAATGAAAAATTCATTCATGAAAAAAAAAAAAAAAATACTTCAATGACTTATTTCTGGAATTTTTAATTTTTTTCACTCACTCACTCAGTATTGCGAACAACATTTCCGACACGTATTGGTATTTACGAATGACGGAGTATAGAGCGGGAAAATGAAATTGCAAACTTCAAACAAACGTGAAAAAATGAAAGGAATATTTGAATAAAAATAAAAAACAAATTGCTAAAATATTTTTAAACGTTGCAAAAAAAGAAAAAAAAAGTAAAAAGAAGAAAAAAAAATCCGTCACAATTTATTTCAGATAATGACGATACTGTCGATAACAGAAATGGGGTGGTGCTCGCGGTTCTGCTCGCTAGGTATAATATGTTGGCATAAGTCATATATCTCCTAAGACTCACGGATGAAAAATGTATATAAATCAACCATATATATATATGCTATATAACCCAGATAACAATTTTCATATTTTCTTACTAACAATTATATATCGAATAATATGACTTACCAACATTCGATATAACATTATTATAAACTTATCTCATACTTCTGCAACATTTACTGTATAACGAAGTAGTATTTTCCCTTACCATTTGAAGTTGAATTAAATACCCATTTCTTCGTACGTGTATTTTGATTTTGTATTTTATATATAAATTTTATAGATTTTATATTCGAATAATAGGGACTTATTTATCATAATTACACAAAAGAAATTATGAATTTTATGAGGTTCACAATGTTTATAGAAAGTGTATAATTTCTTGCATACACTTATTTTTACATGGAAAATGACATATAACATTCACATTTCACAGGAGGCATATTTTCTACACTGTAGACTTTGCAATAATTCTATCATTTCTTCTTGTATAATATCGTAATATGAAAATTGTTATCTGGGTAAGTGATCAGATGAATTATTAACTGATGACCTATACCTCACTGCTTTTAACAGTGATATCGTGATTTACGTATTATCACGAATTGATAATAAACCAAACAAAAAAAAAGAAAAGAAAATCTTTGTATATCGATTTTCACCCTTATAATATATCAACCCTTATGGTAGTTTTGAATGGAATAATTCAGAACTCGAGAACCCATCATTTCTCTTCGATTCTTTTAACCATTGATACAAATTTTCTAAAATTCGATTCAAAGTTCTGGCAAAAAAAAAAAACTATTATCTTCGCATTATATTAATTTTCCAAATAATTTTTTGAACAATTATTATCCAAAGGTTCAATGATCGATTATATGTAGGTATACTTGACAAGATCCTGAAAAGATAGACTACGATAATTCTTGAAGTGACCAATTGCCTGTTGAATATTTTACCTCGTTGTACGAAATTTGCCTAAAGTACGTACAATAATAATAATAATAATATTAATAATGATAATAATAATAATAATAATAATAATAATAATAATCGCAATCAGATCTGAATATTTCATGAACTTGTGTCGCACATTCATGAATCACCGTTAAGCATAGGGGTGGTTTAACCCCCGTAAAACTTTAACGCTATCAAATGTCCGGTGAATCAGCTTTCGTTTATAACTCAGCTTTCCACACGGCCGAATTTGCACGGTTCTCAGAATATAACTGCTACCACTACTAGCTGGTGTTGCAGGGGTTTAAAGCGTGCGAAAAAAAGTGGCAATTTTACCGCAACGTAACACACACACATATTGTATGTGGAAGAAAAAAAAAAAAAAAAAAAAATTCGTGCACACGTATGATAATTTGATCTGAGTAGATGAAAGGGCAAAAATCTAGCCGTTTGAACTCCGAAAAATATTTTTGAATTCCGGTATTCAAGGATCTGAACTACCCGATCAAATTTTTATTCATTTATTTATTCATTCATTTATTTTTTCAACATTCGATTTCAACCCAGAAATTAACTCTGGTTTTCCGGCAACTCGTTACAATCAATTAGTCGGAATTAAATACAATCGAATCAACTCGATCTCCCGTTAACGAGTAAAACTATCTATGTGTGGAGCTCTACGGGTTAATCGCAAATGCTCGTAAATTGCCCCTCGACCGCTAAAAGCTCCGATATATATATATATATATATATACATGTATACATACATATAGTGGTGCAGAATAATAAATTGATTAGTCGGAAAATTTGATACGAAATTTGATGAAAAAAAAAAAAAAAGAACAGGAAAATAATGAACCTGCAGTTGATGTTTTATACGTGTTTTATTTATTATAGGGATGCTGTTTTTTTTTTTTTTTTTTTTTTTCCTCTTCATCCCCAAATAAAACTTCTTCTCGGTGGATACGTATTATAGGTAATGCTATATTTCAAGTCACGCATCATATTTTTCCGCCTTGTATTTTTCAGCTTCACTTAGTTTTTTTTTTTGTTTGTTTTTTACAGATATTTTTTTGCGGTAGGTAGGTAGGTAGGTAGGTAGGTACTTTCCGCGTGTTCTCTATACGCGAACTTGAGTGATACTCTGAATTCGGTTTCGTGGGGAGGAAGAAAGAGAGCTTTTTCCCTCGACAAATAGCTGGGCGAACTGTGCGGAGTGTAAACAGAAAAAAAAAAAGGTGGGTAGTAAAATTTGCGAAGGTGAATACGCGCGTATACCTATACGTATACAGGAAATTGTTGCTTCGACATGGAAAATTGAATTAATTGAAATGAAATAAAAAGTTACTCCGAAAAGTTACTCCGCAAAGATATTATTTCAAACAAAAACTGTGCGTGGATAAAATATTCGAGCTTTATTCACCCTCGGATCTGAATTTTTTGATTTTCTACTTTTGTTTCTTTAATTTTGTTTGAAAAAAAAATTTTATTATTCGATTGAAAAATTGTATGGGGAAAAAAAATTTGCACGGATAAATAAATAAAAAAATATGGAAAATAATAAAAAAACATTTCATCTCGAGCCAGAAAACATGCTTTGGCGAGTCTCGTCGCTCAACCTATCGCCAGCTCTTCGAGAATATAAGTTTCTTTCACCCCCGATAACAGCTCGTGAGGGTTGTACCTCAAACTTTTCACTCTCACGTTGCGGCACATGACGTGCCAAGTACCGCGGCTATAGGTATTCGCACGAATACCAAGAAAAAGTAAAGAATAAAAAAACGTGCTGAATCAATCTTGAGTGCTGCAGGGCAAAAAATATATTTCGAAAAAAAAAAGCTCTATACCTACGTCATGGTTACATACATATGCACATGAATATATTTTTTCATTCAACTCTTTCGCACATACCTACATACAGCTGTTGAAAAAAAATATATCAAAAAAAGTAACAACAACAAATTGATTAAAAAATTTCTAAAAAATCTCACCCAATTTTCGAATTCTGTTGTTCGGCTCAGTTTTTTTTTGTTTTTTGTTTCTTGTTTTCCACGACACAAAATTAATTTTAATTTCTTCAATTAATTAAGGACGAAATTAAGGACTGTGTATATATAGGTATGCTACATCAGGTATACCTAATCACTGTTAAAAATTGAAATCATATCATCAATGATTATTGTTCTTATTATTATTTGTAATTGTTATTATTTTTTTAATTTTTTAATTTTTTTTTAAAATTAATATCGCGAACTATTTGAAGGTGTGTAATATCATCACGTTTTCGTATAATTTTTGTGCATCTGATAAAGTGCAGCAGCGGTATACCGCGAGCAGGCTTCGCGGTAGAGTCGCGAGAGTAAACTGACGGGCGAATGCCGCGGCGTGGAAACCTCATGCCGCGATGCTCTGCCGGTCGTCCCCCTTTCACCTCACTTCGCTTATTCTCCCCTGTATTCGCCCCCGATTTTACCCCTTTCCCGCCACCTCCATATACCCGACGTCGCGACGCGAGGCGACTATACGCGACGCTACGCGACGCCTCGATCCTAGTTCGCGTCCCTTTCCTTAACATGGTTCACCGACTATCTCCCACGCGGTATCCTCTTCAGGTGAACGTAAATAGTATAGAAAAGGTAGGTACAACGCGCATCTTCCTTCTTACTATACGAGGTCTTAAACCAGGTTCACTTTCATCTCTCACAGACATCTCACACACACACACACACACATTTTATTCTACTACAAATATGCTGCATATATACCATTCCTTTTCGACATTGACTAACAACCAACTAGCAACTTAAGATCTATCTCGTTGCCGACTGTAGATGGGCACTAAGTACCTCGCAAATATCTGCTTTCGATGTCATACAGGTTTTACTTCTTCGCAAATAGTTATGCACACGTATTAGTCATACGTGGCGGAATAGGTGCACCGATCGTCAACCTCATTCGCTAATGCGGGTGCTCGTACCCTTTTTTTTATCTTACTTTTATCTTCCGCCTGTTACCATTTTTCGAATTCTGAGATTCTTTGAGCAACGTGGGACTGCGTCTGACTATTGAATCAATTGATTGATATCGGAGAAAGAGAGGGGGTTGCGAAAATGTCAAAAATTGACTTTTCGAAAACAGAAGAGACGGAAGAAGCAGGTCAAGCTTCTCGTTAGCTATGGCTGTATTACTGAAACGAATAAAATGGCAAAGAGCTGGTATTCGAATAAATAATCGCATGTACCCACAGCATCCGAGAAGGTAAAATTTCGCAAAATCAGTTTCTATATAATAAAAGTGCAGGAATTTATTTCACAACGATATTATAATGACTTTTAGCTAAGTGTGTCATTCTTTAATACATCTTAACTCTTATTGTTCATCTCAAGAATACTCGAAAGTCGAGTGTGCCAATAGTGTCGAATATTCGGTGTTCCTTTTCTTTATTTAATTTCACTTCTTTTTACTCTTGTGGAGGGAAAATGCTGAGAATGGAATTTGAATGAGATAAAAATTCTAAAAATATCGAGCTTTCACACTGTCCCACTCTCTGAGGGACCCTGCAGTAAGATAGTGGATTTCCAAGGATTCAGAAAACATCATTTACTCCGCGCAAACACAAATTCTATTCCTGCCACTGTGGTCTCTTGTGTATGTATAATATATATAGTATATACGCGTATACGTGTGTACATATGTATATATATCCGGGCTGAAAGTTCTAGTGAAAAATTGAACAGCTTAAAAGTTTCCGAGAGGGTCTACAGCTACTACGTCTTGAGTGAAAAAGATTTGCAAACCGCGCAGGAGGGTCAATCGGGTGACTTTTCGTTTCCCAAAGCACCACATATGGCGGTCTGTTACCACCATGCTGTGATTCTGGATCGAGTATTACTGCAAGAGGGGTCGAAAAAATTTATTCAAAATAGATAATCAACTAATTGGTTGAGCGTCGATTTTGGAAACGTGAATTTATTAAAAAATAAAACTTGTCGATTTTGGATACATTCAAATTCCGAGACTGTGGATGTTGATAGATATATTATCCCACGGTTATCTTATCCGCTCCTCCTTTTCACTCAGTGAACGTTTTATTCCGTGTTGATCAATCACTCGAGTTCGAAAAGTCTTCTTCGGAAAGCTTTCGTATCGACAATCAGACAGATGCATTTGTCTGGAGATTTAAGTGTCCTTTTCTATTGTCCGGGATATTCGCGTTGGCTACTTGATGCTTCGTGCTTTTTCTCAGACTTCGTACACCTACGTTCTATGTATACAGATTTTATCTCAGTTTGGAAAACTCTCTCTCACCTTATATCGTATTTTACACCATTCAATTTTATCACGTTTCTCTTTATCTCATCCTCTTCATAGTTCCTATATGCTCAACCATCTCATCTCACTTCATTCCATTTCATTTTTCATGTGTATAGTTATTCAATAATTGCCAATCTTCAACACGAAATGATTTTTTTATTTTTTTTTTCTTCATTTCTTTCGGATAAACGAGTATAATTTATATTCATAAGGTTTCCGTATACGAAAGCTGATATAAAATTTTTCAAACGTCCAAGCTGTTGTCCTTTTCTACTCTAAACTTTTAATAAAGCTGAAGGTATGCGCGGTGAACGGAATTTTCATTCTTCTTTACTACTTCTTCTCTCGCAGCTTTTGTAGTAAATAGTACAAGTATAGTATATCGGACTCTTTTACCTCAGCGAAAACTATCCCGAAGGCAATAAATTCGACGGAAAACATTCGGTATAAAGAAGTTTGGTCTAGTAGCCCAAAGCACGGTATATATATGTATATATAGGTATACCTTATAAGCTCGTTGATTCTTCCGAGAAGATAAAACGGCTCTATTCCCGATGGCCAAAATCCTTGAGAATAGCCTTTTTAGCCGTATAAATTAGCATCCGTTTTAAATTTTATTCAATAAATTTGCAACCATTAACTAAAAGCCAATTGACGATGCAGGAAAGGCGAGTATAGGTATATATATATACGCATATATAGTGTACTTATAGCGATAAGCTAATTAACTATCGATCTACCTTTTTCTTATAATGTATAAAGTCGACGGAGATGGAGATGGACCACTTTCGAAAGTCCAAGTCTAATTATAATGTTCTAATTTCCTTTTTTATTATCATTTCTTTCTTTTTCTCCAATTAGAAGAGATTTCGAAATTTTTATACTTTTGATTTTTTCGAACTTGTTGTTCCATTTTTGCATCCCGGTTTTCATCCCGAATTGAAAAATGAAAATTAATGTTTTAAATACGAGGCTGTCAATAACCCGCGGGTTTCAGCTGGATTGGAATTTATGAACTGGTCGAGCGGAGCTGGTGCAGGCCGCTGGAATTAGGGGAGGATTTTAATTGTCTCGTTTGATTTAATTGTCGAAAATTTCCACGACGAAGTGATTGCTCGAATTTTCAAGCACCGAACCACGCTCAGTGTCACTTCCATAAGTATTGATCTGTGGAAGTGTAAAAAAAGAAGAAAAAAAAAAAGAAAAAAAAAAAACCATGAAAAAAAAAAGAAATTTTTCTTTTTTTTTTCTCATACTTTGCAGTTTTCTAACTCACGTTCACCCCGCGCCACTACGGCATGTCGTTTTTTAAATTTGTTTTTTATCCGAAGCGAAGAGAAAGAGAGGCGTAATTTTCGAAAGTCTAAAACTTTAAACTCCACTTTTTTCTTACGAGGTAAAAAATAACATAAAGTAAAAAAAAAAACAAAAAAAAAAAAAAAAAAAAGAAACAAAAAGTAAAAGACAAAGGAGAAGGAAAAATGTTGTTCCTTTCATCTCATCCTTCGCTTTGATCGTTCGAGAACTTAATAATAATTCAAACTTTGTTAAACGAATTAAAATCACTTTACGAATCGGTATTCTACCTTATTAGTATACTTCAGAGATACTAGCATTGCTTCTTCGTATTAATATCTGTATGATAATGAATCGAGGCGGAGGATGAGATGAAAAGGAAATAATAAAAAAAAAAATCATCATTCTTTATAACAAGTCTCTGAAGTACGAAGTAATAACGGCGTTGGGAAAAGTTACTTTATACTACTACAAGACTCGCATTATCTCACTTCAGTTCTGAGATACAATTGCAGAGAATCGATAAAGCATTACTGTGTAAAAGTTAGTAGGGTAGTATTACACCTACAGGGGGTAGGTTTAGTATATATGTATTACATGTACAGGTTTAAATACCCGTTTCTTAGAATCGTTAAACAACGTGAACGGGGTTGAAAATCTCCTTATACAATACCTTTAAACTGTATAATAATTAAGTTAAAGTATTAAACTTTTGACGGTGAAAATTTACCCAGCTTTCGTCGAAAAATACTTTCTTAGCTTGTAAAGACGTCAAAAAAAAAAAAAAAAAAAAAAAGAGACTTGAGGCAGTAATTTTTATATTAAAAACATAAAATTCTTCGAAATTATTCTAATTATTTAATCAATGTCTCATTATCGCTTGCGTAAATTATTTTTTAACTAAAATAATTAAATATATAAAATTTTCATCGCCTATATATTATAATATACCTAAAGGGTAAATGATTTTTGTATGTATATTATACTTATATATTGTCGTGTCGTATATAAGAAAGAATCTCCGGTTATATACGTAACAATTATATGCAATAATTTTTAATCCGCAATATATTTCACCATCCGGATTACCAAGTGAACCAAAAGCCAAACCGGACCGCAGAATAAGGCGAGTCAAGGTTGACGCCAGTCGGTCGAGTTACTTAATCGCGTTGGCGTTCGTCCAGCCGAAGAACAAAAATTAAGCTAAATAAACTAAAGGATTGAATTTTCAATGAGTGACTAATATATGAATGTATATACAGGTATATACGGTTTATATGCATTAGAAACGAGTTTTAATCTCAAGTTATCAATCGCCACCAGATCTCATTACCTCTTGTCACCCGTCCGCGGATGAAACGCGAAGGACATATTTAATGGATCGACAATATGATCCTGCTGCAGACTCTTCTAACTTCTTGATTAACAAATATGTACCTCTTCCACATAATCAAAGGCGAAGGACGATCGACAGATTTGCTTTCTGGTTACAAAATCAAGTATTAGCATTTTCCCCTTTGTGTCTTACGATTAGATGCGTGGTTGAAGAAATGAAGGAAAATTTCGAAGCAATTTACACGAATTGTACTTAAATTCAGATTTCATCAAAAGTACAATACAGTTTTCTTGTTATATTATGTATGTATGTATATGTTTTGTGAGAAAAGAAACAGTCAAGGTTCTTACTTTATCCTATTTTTATTCTTCTTACCATTTGATCGCTATCTTTTTATATTTTTTAATTGAATATTTAAAAGTATGGAAATTTTCCTCGCTAACGATAAGACATATACCTATACATATACCCACATAACAATGCCAAAGTCTTTGTTGGGGGAATTATTTCATATACAATTCTAAAGAACAATAATTGGGAATAAGAAAGTTATTACCTACTTCATTTTTGTTTTCTTCTTTTTTCTTTTTTCTCTCATTCGACTTTGGAATCTGTTACCTAAAACAGTATTATAACAACGAACCGAGTTAATTAAATGTTACATATTAACCGTAACAGATATGTACATACTACATATGTACAGGGATTTATCATCTTTATAAACCTTTTTCACACCTAAAATTTAGTATAAACTAATTAATCGCGAAACGGCGAAATTCGTTACGAAATATCGTGAGATCTCATACGAAAATTTTATAAAATTCAAACTTATATGAACAGAAAAAAAAAAAAACTAGTTTAAAATACGCCCAATCAATTTAATATACATACGAACGAACTTTCTCGTCATTTATTAAACAGATTTATTATCGATTTCGTATTGCCGGAGTCGCTCTGTTTTTTATTCCCGTTTTTATAATGATCGAGCGAAAGATCTTTACGATCTTCCGGAAGGCGGGCAGGGCTCCTCCGCAGTTCTCTTGAGGTTGAATTTCACAGATTTCATAAAAGTTTACACCGATGTAACAGGCAGGTATGTACGTCGCTGTGATATCCTCGAGGATTTCTTACCCGCGCGGGTTGGAAAATCATTATTTAGGGGGATGAAAATTCGTCAAGTATAGGTGTATAATACGTTTAGAAAATTCTATGCGTCGAGGCATTCGTTTATTTAATAAGAAAAGAAGAAGAAGAAGAAGAAAAAAACGATATTTAAATATGTTACGACGGAGGAGCATTTTTTTTTTCTTTTCCTTTTTCCTTTTTCCTTTTCACCGCAAAAATTACGGCGAAAAAAAAGTTGCGGAACAGTCGTTCCGAAATACGACAAGGGTTTGCTTTTCATTCTCACGAGCTGCTTCTGCAGACCCCGCGCGTATACGAGTTTTCGAGGAGAGTAAAAGTTATCCAGTTTTCATCTCACCTTTCTAGATATTTCGGTTCCAATTACCCCACTGGTGCCAAGTTATCCCTTTGATATGAGTTTACAAAGGTCGAGGCAACAGCTTCTCACTCTTGACTCGAATCCACTGATCCTACTGTGCGCGCGGTCCAGACCAAACACCAGACTTCACCATCCTGCAAGCTATTCCTTTGCTTATAACATGCTTTCATCGCGAAATACCAACCTCGGTCATAATACATGGTAGATATTCGCTCCGGGGTATGGGAAAGGGTTGGAAAATAAATTAGCTTTTTTTCTTACAATTATATATATCTAAGGGTTGATCGCGATCTCCACCTTCAGTTTACACTCAAGGGTGCAGACTGGGTGATATACGGATCAGATTTTGCAGAGCCTCGAAGAACCCTGCCGATTAGATATAGATACTGTGGTAGTCTGTTTAAAGTTTCTGTAAGAAACTTTAGTGCAGACTTCATCATTTTGCAAGTAAAGTTGAATCTTCTCAATTTCACACTTTATCCTAAGAAACACTACGCAGCAGGCAATTGAGTGGAAAGCTGCCGGGGTTAATTAAAACTTTTCTACCAACCACCGACTCGAAATACTAGGGCATTTCTCATTTCTGACTTTGCGCTTTGCCCCGCGCTCGTTTTCTTCTCGTTAAAAAAAACTCTTGAATTTTTAACTAACACGCAGCATCGCCAAGCATTTTTCTTTTTTTCTCTACCATATGGAAGAATTAATTTTCTTTTTTTTGCTACATTTGAAAGACCCGAATATACCCAATTACAGAAATTTAGTAGTTTGACTCCGGCCTAGTTTACATCTGACATAGCCAGCCGGTGTTATAATTACTATTTTGGACTATTCAACGCCCCTGCTCAGAGATATGGAAAATTAAATTTAATTACAACCGACGTGTTGAGGGTGTATATGGTTTCTCGTATATTATCGCAAAAAAGAAAAAAAAAGAAAGAAATGAAAATAAAATACCAAATGTCCGAAACGATATCCGACCAATTACTTATACCTCCGTTATTTATTTTCTTTTTTTTTTCATCCCCTATAATCTTTCTTTCCGGACGTTCCCTTAATTAGAAAGATCGCTGATCAGGCGCGAGCACTGGGCACAGATTGGCAAATAAATTGACTATAGCCTGCAGAATCCATCTGGCTATAAATTCGCAAGACACGTTTTTGGCATGAAAAAAAAAGTATTTCATTGAACATAAAATGGTCAACGAGTGTTTGAAACACTTTTTGATTGAACGTATAATTTTTACGATATTCGCCTTCTGTTCGGCCGACTTTCCCCCCCCCCCCCCCCCCCCCTCAATCGATTTATAGATTTTTCAAGTTTATTATATTTAGCATCGTAATAATAATTTGTCTCCTATAAAATGTTTTATCACTAATCAAATATATACGGGCTCAACGCGGGTCGACAGGATTTTTTCAACCTTATAAAATTCTACTAACATCGCATAAACGTTCGGATTAATTAACATTTTTTTCAAATAATACTTAACTTATCGTTTCAAAATATGTACATCGATCTTTGCTAGACAAATTTGCAAACCAAATATACTTTATATATAGAGAGAGATAGAGAGTTAAGTTGACAAACTGATTAACATTATTACGCGAATCTGAAATACTACACATACGTGTTTCACGCGTTCGAAACTGAGTCAATTAGATACGATGAAGATTACGAAAGTCAAAGCTTTCATTCAAAAATCGTGTTCTTTTTTTGCTTCTCTTTTTCTTCGTTTCATATCGACATTGAAATTTATTGGACTGTGTGCTTCCTCCCACAAGCAAAAATTGATTGAAAAAAAAGGAAACAATTTAAGCTTATCAGATCCTTTCGCGAAAAAAATGTTGAGTATACGTATTATCGTCATAGTATATGAAATTCGTCACTCTTTAATCTTTTCACTCTTAAAAATGAAAGACTGGAGATGAAAACTGAAATAAAAAATAATAAAATAAAACGACCTGCTGTTTATTTGATTTTATTTTTTAATATAAAATTTTCTTCTCGTTTCAAATAGTATATAGCTTTTACGAGAAAAGAATATCAACGCTTTCAACTCTTACGCGGAGTGGAATAACACGTGTACCTATATACCCATATACTTATCCTATACGTTATACAGGTGTACCGGAAAATTTCTTGCTGCTGTCATCTTTATATGAGAAATACAAAAATTATTTCTATACCTATATGCATAGCTTTCACGCATATAGGTATATCTCGTATAGAGGAAAGTTTCCCACACGTACTACTTACTAGTACCCCTATTTTCTTCCATCTTATATCTTCCATTTTTCCCTTGTCTCTTCGCTCCTATATGCGCTTCTCTACGTTCCAGTACTACGTGTTTCGAAGGGGATATAACACACACGTTTATGCCATCAGGCTGCAGGTATACCTATACTACATATTTGCTAGGTGGTACCTACCAACCAGCGATATTTTTCTCAGTTCGGTGTTATGAATGGCGTGTTTTCACAACACGTTAGTGAAATATGTGTTATTCGTTGAGCGTATATATATATATATATATATACCAATATATATATATACTATAGAGATGAGAGAGAGAGAGAGAGAGAGAAAGAGAGAAATAGAACACTGACACAACACTCTTTTCTATATCTCCTGCGTTACACTGTCAGCTTATATAGTCTCATATATATGTATATATATATATGTAGCCACATTTTACGTATGTATGTAGATATCACGTTCATACCTACCTTGCATTACACAAACAGTAGGCTATTATTCATCATAAAAGTTACATGTACATACGTCGCCTGAAATGCAAATTCGAATACCTGCACACATACACGATTATTATGCAGTAGCCGCGACTATAACCCGAGTCGTCGTTAACAACAAAAAAATTCAAAAATTTCGGTACATACCTACACATACCTATGTATAACGATATTAGAAAAAAAAAAAAACTGGTTTAGACCCGCCTAAATTTTCATCGTATATCTTCTTCGTCACTTTCTAACAACTTTTTTCGACATTTCTTACGAAACATGATCGATAAATAAATCTTCTTCATTACTGAGACGATTTTAAATGCTTTTTAATAATAATCATTTCAAGACTCCCTAGACGCACACGCTGAAGTTAAATTTTGACTTAAAAAATGAGCGAAATTTTCAGATGATTTAAAAATAATAAATAAATATATCTTGAGGATTAAAACCTCTTGCATGCATACTCGCGGTATTGAAACGCGAACGAAGCTCGGGCATTATATACCGAGAGTTTTCGGTGAGACATAGTGCACGCACGCGGTACGTGTCTGTGTTGGTTTCGCCGCAGGGAGGGGGTCACCAGTTTCACCGAAAACTCTCGGTACGTAAACTATGACCTATGCGATATGAGAAAGAAAAAATTTCCATTCAAACTGTACCTTCCCTTCCTACCGATATATAGGTATATAAGTATTTATATATACATATATGACATGTATGTGGTATTTATTTACGTGTATGTGTGAATATTCTACAATGTGTTACGCTCTTGTATGTAGTATAGGTATATGTATATACATATGGGTATACAAGCTCCATTTGGCCAGTGATATAACAGGAGCTTAGCCGGGGCGTTGCTTCCATGAAATATTCGTAATCGCAGCTTGGCCAGTGGCCTTAATAACTTGGCTTTTTGAACCCTGTACCTACCAGCCAGAGTTGTGTTTCTTGATTTTTCCAAGCTTTCAGACAGCGTGCTACGAAGCATGTAAATCGGTCGGATTAAAAAAACTAAAATAATAGAATAAACGATTTTCGGTTGATCCCCGGGCTTTTAGGCAGCCATTTACCCCGATATTGAATCACAATATTGATCTCGGGGTTCAGGGATTGAAATCAGACAATTTTATCGTACGTTTATGAAGCGGAGTAGGTAGCGTTTGCGAAAAAGAGAGAAATAGAAAGAAAGAAAAAAGGAGAAAAAGCGAAAAAATGTATTGCCCTTTTAAAAAGGCGTTTAATATTTCGCCTCTTCCTCTCTCTATCGCTCTTTCTCTCCCTCTCCCTCTTTCTCCTCGAGATCAGAAAGGTGCCGAGAATTGAATTTCCTAAGAGGAAGTTACTTTTCGGGGCGTGAGTTTATAATCGAAAATTTGTCGGTAGGAAATTTGGTTATATTGTACTTTCGGTGATGTAAGTAAAAGCTGATTTCCCTTTTTATTACCATTTCTTTTTTTTTTTTTTTTTCTAGATGCTAAATCCGCGGATAAACTAAACAGGATATTTTCTTTTTTATGTCGTATGGAAATGAATCCTGAAACCAAGGTTCGAGGGTTTTTCTTTTTGTTGTTTTTTTGGTTTTTTTCGATAGCCCGATCGGTGTATCTCGGCAGGGTCCCTACGTTCGATCGCCAAAGTGGCATTTAGTAACAACGCATTCATTACCATACGGACAATGAGCGATTGGTTCCGCCAGGGCGACCTATTCCCCCTAATTTTTCATACCCCTCGCCACTATTCGCACCCATTTGCTCTCTTGTGAGGTAATAACACACACATACACACACACACACACACACATGCATGCGATTACATATCGTTCGTACGTTCGTCCGTCCGGCTTGCTCCTGCTGTTACGAAACGCGTTATAAATCAACGAATTTATTCCAGGCCAAATGATAGCTGTATGTATATAGAAATACACGTAGGTACCTATTGAGAAAAAAAAAACAAAGAAAAAAGAAACGAAATTATTTTCGAGTTCGAAGAGTATTTTTATTTTTCTGGTTTTTGTGTTTTTCAATTTTCAAACAGCCCAGAATTCTCTACTACTATATTGCATTGGTTCAACCCTTTATGTATTCTGCACCCGCGGAATAACATATTATCAACACGAAAAAATGTAATTTCAAACATTCTATTTATTGGTTTTTTCAGTTTTTTGTACACTATACACAATATCGGTACATCGACGATCCGGAGGGATCAGACATCATAAAAACTTGAGAAACGTGTGATTTTTTGATTTTTTATTTTTATATTTTATGTATAAAGACATACGGACGGAGGCATTGACAGATCCAATCATTGTAAGATGTCTTATTTTTGATGGGTATAGGCAGAGAGGTGTAGGTATATATATATATGTAGGAGAGTAGGTAGTATACGAGTATTTCAGTATTTTCGCTTCCTCCGCTTCGCTAATCTGATATACTTCAGTTTTTCACATTTTGACAGTTTAAGCCAACGACAGGCAGCCATCTGTGCAACTTTTGTCACTTTTGTATTTGGCTTGCAGCGAAGCATCTTCAGATAAAATAGTATAAACCCATTTATCCGCCTCTTTCTAACTCCGCAATTATTTCGTTTTCTTTTACAACCCATAATTAGTCCATATATATAATGTGTATATAAACGTTTGATGATATTATTACGAAAAATTTATCTTTCATCACGTCTTTGGCTATTTAATAACGCATTTGATCATTTTATGCGCTGTATATCGCTATTTGTTTACGAATTAAACAAAATGAAATATTGAAACAAGACAAAAAGAGGGGGGAAAAAACGAAAGACATGACGTGAACCTACGCATCTTCACATACCTAGCTATATATGTTTATCATTGAAATGATTCTCATTTATATAATGGAATTCCAAAATATCTCACGGTATTTAAATTCTAGTCCGAGAAATGATACTGTAAGGTGATTTTTTTAATTTAAAAAAAAAAATCGCTTCAAGTTTACACAATATCAGATATTGTTACTCTACTCATATAGATGTATATAGGTACCCACGGTTGAATTATTAGGCACCGTTTCTTCACGAAACGAATAATTGTTCCTCGCTCGATCTCTTCCTATACGATAATATGCCGCTTGCTGATGACTACACACTACTTTCTCTTGTGTCATGTCGGTTCAAACTCTACTGTATTGGCTATAAAAGCTTATAACAATTAGCCATATATAATATTATACATACATATATATAGGCATATAACTACTAATCGTATAATGAACATTCACGCAACAGCACATATCATCTTCGACCATTCGTAATCTATCAATATAAAAGTACCCTATATGGGCTTACGTAATATATGTATACATATGTTCATCATTACTTTTTTTCGTGATTGAAATAAGCCTAACTAATGGTCAACGATCTGACCTACTATAGATACTGCACCATCCATACCGCGTTCTGAATTCTTCTCAAATAATGAACAGTGAGTAAAATGGTACATCGCGAGACTCGAGAGTCTCAAGAGCGATCTAGAAGAGCAAGTACCTATAGATCAAGGAAATTGCGACCGTTTAAAGTCTCGGTATTTAGTTTCTTGCATGGATGAAAGTGTCGCGTCGTTGCTGTTTGTCGGGATTTCGCTCATCTCGTTTTTTTTTTTTTTTTTTCTTTTTTTACTTTTTTTTTCATTCTCGGTCTATGAAATTTTCTATTCCTTCCCACACATGTAGCGGAAGATAGATAGCTGATGACGCGTGATCAGAATTTTTTTTTCTCATTTCTTTCGTCATCTTTCTCCGTAGAAATCGTTAGGATAGTAGTTTGAAAAGAGAGGAAGATAGAAAGAAAGAGAGAAAGAAAGAAGATGATCTTTCTCAATTCACTTAATTTCTCGAAAAATTAAAACTCGGATAATACAGGGTGAAAAATAATAGAAACTGAATCGCGAATTTATGTGAGAAATTCTTATCGCCATACCCTATACACATACAGTGGAAAATCGCTACCCATTTGTTATACATATAGTAGAGTTGAATTTTGCAACCACAATTGGTCAAATTGCAACCATTGCTAATTGCACCGTTTCACAGCTTAGCAATTACATCGATTAGCCTCCTCTCTCTCTCACTCCCTCTCTCTCTCTCTCCTCATCTCGCATACATACATTATTTATCCTACTCTCCTCTGTCTTGTACCTAAAGCTATTCAAACCCACGAAATGCCTAATGGATCGCTCGATTCAAGAATCACCTATATAACGTCTGTCTAAAGTCCGCGCCGTAAAGAAAAAAGCGGAATTACCCTGTACATAAGAAAATTGATGAAAATTGATAAACCGAAGTTTTTTCCCTGATTCAGATTCAATTTTTGAACCATGACCGTATCTCATTTTAATAATATCCTTTTTGTTTGTTTCTAAAGTTTGAAAGAGATTCTCGTTTTCCTTTCATCGTTCTCCAAAGGATTATGGAATAAATTTCTATAGGGGATAAAAGGGATGAAGTAAAAAGTGTATATAGAAATATCTTTTCAGGGAATAAGGGGGTAACTCGTCCGAGTGCTGATTGAACACTTCAATTTCTCATTTACGCGCGAGTAATTCTTTCCCTGAAGAGAGAGATGTCTTATTTTCTGCTCATTTATCTCGCTGAGTAAGAGCTGAGGGTACAGGAGGGACAGGACATAGACAGGACAGGGCAGCACAGGACGATAAAGGAAGATCTCTTGGCGACAGACCATATCTACTCTTTCCATTCTTCTTTCTATTATTCTTATTCTTATTGTTCTTCTTCTTCTTCTTATTATTATTATTCTTATTATTATTTTACGTTACAAATCATTAGCTCTGGATTTGTCCCTATAGTTCTTGTTAAAGTTCATCACTGTCCCATCCATTCTGACCTCTTCTCTCATCTTCATATAACTCAAGGATCATAACCTGATGGATAATCATTGATCATTAGGCCTCGATCTAAACAAAAAGATAATTGATCACTAGCAGGGTACCTAGTTTGCGTTGCAAACTGGTCGTCGCGTCTGTATAGTACCTACTCATCGAGCCATGTGAACGGATTGTTATCACCGATATTACAGAAAGTTTTACACCATTCTCCGATTCAACTAGGCCAAGAACAGATTTTTTCTTTTTTATAAATATTGTTTTTTTATATCGATTTTGATTTTATTTTATTTTATTTTATGAGGTAAATTGGCAGATTCGAAGAGAGAATAAGAAAATTTATTGAAACCCGGAAATAGAAGTTTGCGAAATTTAGGTAAATAGAAGAAAATGAGAATGAAGAGAAGAGAAGTGAAAAGCCGGGTTACTTCATTGTTCACTTCCTTGTTCTGTCACGCAAATTACATTGTTTCGTAATTTGCGTGCCTTTGAGTAACTATAGACAAAAGTGTTAATAGCCACTTTTAAGTTTGCGGTCTTTTGGTTAACCTTTTCGAACTGTTCTTTAGCTCAGCTTGGCTTAGGACAGCCTAGCTAGTTCGCTAAGCCACATCCTTTCTCAATTTAAGTACTAAACTGTAAAATTACAGAAGCATAATACATCAAAGGAAACAAACTCGCAATTACCTATATGCACTCATGGCAAGCATTGGCAAATCGGATTTTCTGCATTTCTTAAACGAGCCAATTTCATTCATAAACTAGATCACAAGACCCTGTTCTTCTTCTTCTTCTTCTTCTTCTTCTTCTTCTTCGATACGAGGTCAATAACTACGCGTTGATTTAAAGCCACTCTATTAAAGGGAGGAGAATGAGCTAAAATCTAGATGAATCGAAGACATGGACAGTCTAAGACACCCAAGAACGATATTGATGGAATTGCATTACTCTTTCAAACAAGGATGCAGTCTTCATCTTCATTCAAGGGAGCCAGACACTTCATGCATATCAAAGAGGAGTAGGATTTACCTCCTTGATTTATTACCTTGAATTATTTCCTCGGAATATCTGATAGCTTATACCTATAACACTTTCCAAGAATTAATTATCACCTGAGTATCGAAGGGAAAAAGAAGAAGAAGAAGAATAAGAAGAGTAAAGTGAAGCAAGTGAAGCTTTTCTCTACAATAATTTTCTCTCAATTTCAAGTAGCTGTATTTATATTATACAGCCAATTAGTTACTCAGCGAAATCTTGAGCTTTACATTCATATAGTACGAGATCGGAGTTATATTTCTTCGAACAAAAAGATTCACATTACGAGATAAATGCAAGAGAGATACATTATGCTTCACAAATGACATATTGTACTCGGTTTTTAACATGTATTATACTATTTCCGGTCCCATCTTTATATTATTATAGATAGAACAATCGACGGGGATTCCAGATCGTATTTAACAGGAAATAACATACCCATATATGTACACAGATTAATACAAAGATCAATTTAAAGTCCACAGCATGACCTCTTGCGAAGCCAGAGAGGAGGACATAGTGACTCGACAATTCTTCTTAATCTAAACGCTTTCACCTAAGAACGACGCATCTCTCTCTTCATATATATATTATACATATATACATGTTTGAATGTACTACGTATACATAGAGAACTTACGATCTGAAACCGTTTATTCATATCATATATCTAGTTGATAAAAATCTGACGACTATTTGGCGCCAGCTCGTACGAATTCCCCTCAGGACAATCTTAAAAGAATAATGATTTACTCGCGTTATCGAAAATCCCCAAAAATTTGTCTGACAAACGTCGGAGACTTTCCACTACGAGTTTTGTAAGGAAAAATTTGATTTTCGTCGATTTATTTTTTATTCTTATTTGCAAAGAAAAAAAAAAAACTGGGTGAATATATTTTAAAGAATTTCCTCACGTTTCTTTATCTCGATCTTACGGTCTGAAATTCAGTTTGAATTCAACCCATGATCAGTAATATAATCTAATTTTATCTCACGGTATTCCAATCGACTATATCTCTTATCTGCTCGATCCAATATTCGAATATTAGAAGGTTGATCGGTTACACAACATCTCGAAAATCTCGAAATCTTCAGGATCTTTATGCGTCTGGTGAATCGGGATTCGTGTGAGTTTCTTACGTAGTTCACCGAGTGTCGATTCAAATTTGATTAAAATACGTGAATTGGGACTAGAAGCTCGATCATCCCAATAGATCCTTTTTTTCTTCTTCGAGTCTGCAAGCTCCTGCAGACATTCGTTACTCATCTTTGCAGCGGCTTTATAGAAAACGAATTCACAGCTTATTCGTGTTCTTTTGCAAATTTTAAGTGATACACGTCATCAGCTTATTGAAAATGACGAAACTATCTCCTCTACGACGATTTAGATGTTCCATCATTGATAGTTAGGTGGAAAATGAAAAAAAAAAACGAAAAAATTAGAGCATTACTAATTCTGAACTTTTAAGTCCTGATTTCGTAAAATATCTACGTACGGCCCACATCCTACCTATGTATACATACAAATTTCTATACCATATATATCTACTCACTGTGAAACGCGGCCTTGTGCAAACAATTAAGGTATATATTTACTCATCTAGTCCAGTTAGTTTACTCAGGTCGATATGGAGGACAGAAACGCTTTACATTTCCGGCTTGATTCTGTAATTACACCAATTAACGTCTATACGAACGAGATCGAGTTCGCGTTGCGGATTTGCCCTCTGGGTTATTCTCGGGGTTCACGGGGTCACTAATTATAAGTAAATTCTGCACTTTGGTTCGCTGTTCGCTTCTCGATCCGATACGATACGATTTGGTTCCCACCTCGTCTGCAGATATAATCAAAATCCACACATACATACACACATGTGTAAAATATATAGTTCATTCTTCTCCGGCCTGCAAGATGCGTATATTAAACGCTATAAACAGTCTGCCCGGATTTCGACCGCTCTTAATCCGAGACAAGGATGGATTAGGTAATCAACTCGGCTGTCCCCTGACGCTAATGGATTGAGCAAAGTTTGGCTTAGCGTTTCGACGAATAATAAATTTGCAAATTGAATACGCGATCGATTTACGCGCGGTACCTGCGTATATACGCGCGTGAGAGGCAGACGACACTCCTAGAATTTCTATAACTACCTATTGCGTGCAGATTTTCATTTAATTTTCACTCAAATAACACGCGATTCGACTATTTATTTAAGAAAAAAAATTACCCACAATCTTATGTACAGGCCGAAAATTATTACAGCCCAATAATTTTTATGTCACTTCTTTCCGATACCTACTCGTACGTGTATGTAGTTTTTATTTTAGTTTTCCTCTTATTTCTCTCCGCGGCTTCGGTCTGTAGATATATAGGTATGTGTACATACGCTCCGCTTAACCCATAGAAGATAACTTCCGGTATCTCGATCGATTACTCTGTGATATACGGGCTCTCTGAATTTCAATTCAACCCTTAATACAAATTTTAGCGGAGGATTTTTCGTCGGATATTCTGGGTTTGGATCGAATTCGATTCTCGGTGCAGAATCTCATCCCCTAATTTTATTCGAATATAATTTCTATATAGAACGGCGAAAGGGGCACGTAAACAATTTTATAGATACACACCCTCGGGACTCAGGATAATAATGTCGCCGTTGTTGATCTTTTATAAGGAATCCAAGTCGCGGATGTTTATTCTCTAAATTTTACAGTCGTTAAAACCCTTCTCACATTTCTCATCCCTTCGAGCTAAAATAAATACAAGAATCCTCATTACGTTTATTTCTCCGCTGTTTACTTTGATTCGATAAAGTTCACCTCCCTCTCGACGTTGCCAAGATAAATAATCAGCCATCTGGGAAAAAAGAGTGAATAAAAATTCTCCAAAATTATTTTTGTCTCCTCACGAATCGATCATATGTACATAGACCGACGAATCCCATTCACTTTTACTTTTTTGATCGATCATCAATTGCTATTTCCATTTTTTTTTTTTTTTTTTTTTCTAATGTCCCTTTTATTCGCAACACGAAGATATGAAAAATTTCGAAATTTACAATTTTTACTATCCGAAAGTTCGGCGAACAAAGGATCAAGTAAATCATTAAAACTCCGATAAAAATATAGCTTGCGTAATTTCTAATTACCCATTAGTTTTAATTAGAAAAATGATTTCGTCATTTGCCGACATCAACGCGCTGCGTATGATCAAAGACAAGGTATTTTTCTGTGTCAAAAATCTATCCTAAAGGATTTCGAAAGGATTCTGTCTGTACTCTTCGGGGAATTACTTACACGCCCTACTTGAATCGGCATTGTTCATTTCCATCGACAGTAGGTACAGCGCTACGCTTTGGCAGTGACAAAGTTATACAAGATTATATAGGCAGGGGGAATGGGGGTTGAAATTCTAGTATTAGGGCTGGTTGCCTCGTGCCAATTCAGCCCTGCGTGACCTGAACCAATTCCTTCCCCTGTCAGAAATCAGAATGATATTGGTGAAAGCCAGCTTTTCACCATTGAACACCGTCACCGCCCCCGTTCGTTGCCTGACGGTTTCCTATATACCCAAGAAATCACTCTCGGATCAATTTCGAGTTGTACATTACATTAGAATCGGCGAACCGCCATGCCCTTGGGAATTTATACCAAACGGGGTCTGATGGGGTACAGGCTTAATTCAAACCCAACAATTTTCACTTTGACAAGATTAATCCTCGTCATTTAGTTCAGCCAAAAGTTATAATGCGGATGTATTTACGTTCACGTGCAGATCGTCTTAATTTATTTCGTCCATTCGCGTTGAAGATGAGATTTTTTTTAATTACCCTGCAGCTAAACGTCCGGATTAACAAAATTTTCGGTAAGATTATCATTTCTTCATCTCACTTTCGTTTCCGATTAATTTTTCTGTTTCGAAATAACATCGCGAGTAGGTATATCTGCGCAATAAAAATGTGACATAATGATTATACCTTCGGGACGATCGACTTTCTATGATCAATAAATGAGACTTTTAAATTTGCTCCAGAACAAGAGATCAACTCCTAATCGCATGGATCATCGGGAAGATTTGATGCCGCGAAGAAAGCGCAGATGATGATGATGAAAGAAAAAAAACAAGACTGGGAATACTGATCGAAAACGTGCAGCTGGCTTAGAAATCTCTCGCGACGAGAGTGAGAGTCGAAATTCAACTTCGAAATTACTTTTTCTGTCGCTTTAATATACATAATATATAGATTCGCATGGATTTCAATCAAACACCATTCACCAAAGCCAACAGCACTTTCCTCATTAAAAGTAAAAAATCTGATTTATAAAAACTTTCTATAGACTCGAATGCAGATCATCGCATCTTTCATCAATTTCGTCACTCATCGTCGAAGATTCTAATTATGCAAATACACATAAAACTTGTCACGGGCTCAGCCTAGCGGTAATTAAAATTCTCGTATCATACGTGCAGCTGGGTTGCAGCTCTCGTTAATTGTCAAAATTCAATAAGAGTCGCTAATTGCAATTACAGCTCAGAATTGTACGACTGAAAATGTCAATAGCACTCATCTCTAAACAGCACGCGATGAATTAATTCGACGAAGGTTGCATATAGGTATATAATATGCATATGTCTATACTAATTCATTAAAATATGGTAAAAATGAAGAAACGAAACATATGGCCCTAAAATTCGTGCGATTTGTTATATGGCTCGTGTATAATGAATTATAATATACTTATTCCGAATCTTTCATTAAATAACGAAAATTAAATCCTCATTATTCCCCGACCCCGATAACCTTTTAGTTACGCGCTACTTTACGAAACAACAATCTGTTATTAATATACTTAAAAAGATAAGAATTTTTCAAGAAGTAGGCGTGGTGGGTACCTCTATCTTTTATTGCTATTAGTATGAAACCGGATCCATTATTACCTCTAACTCGACAAGACAAGACGTTATTTTTACTTCACGCGCTAATTAAGGTTCGCACGAACTGAGAGAAAGACTTTCCAAAATTATTTTAAACCCAATTTTTTTTCGACTACTGTACGGTACACATGTCTATTTAGATTGCGTAATATATGCTGTAGTAGGTACATGCATAAGGTAATATACATAATATACACTAACTCACAAGATCTATTAGATCGACCGAAGATCTACGATCGAAAGAAGTTTAAAAAGGAAGTTGAGAAAACCACACTCTCCTAGAGCACCGGGTTTGCATGGGGGGGTCACGTCGGGTTACCTGCGGTTATTGTCTAAGAAGATTATTATCCAAGGTTCCGCTTCGCACGGTTCTTGAAGAATTTTTTTAAATTAATTCAATCATCATAAGAACTGGTGCTTCTGCTTCTGCTGCTGCTGGATATCATACAAATAATTAAACGATACATCGTATAGCCAATTAGTTGAATAATTTATTTGAATTCAGAGGTATATTCTTATAATCGAAGGATTATTTTATGGCTATAAAAATTAGAAGCGTAGTAATATCATAGAGTCCGGTGTTAATTTGAAATATGTAATTTTTATTTTTATTTCTATTTTATTGTATTTTATCACGAAATATATATCAGATATATATTAGGTATTCGATTACGTAAAATATTTACAGATTTTCCTTTCGCTAATCGAAGCGTCGAAAAATTATTGACTCATTATCTCTCGGTCACTTTCGACTCTACTGAATTTTATAGAAATTTATCGAAAGTCTATGATACTATATGAACGATTTTTTTCGTCATTTACACAAAACGGCGATAAGTTGATCCGGAGCTAGAGAAAGTTCTTTAAATTTTTACGGCTGTTTTTTCATTTTATTTCATCTGCTGCATTGTGTCATGAAAAAATTATTATTCAGCGTCCATTAGACGCCGATTGAACCCGCTTAATAAAAATTCCAAGAAAATGATACTCGCGATTTTTTTCCTTCGAGCTAAAGGATTTCCCTACCCATTCACAACTCGGTTAGGAAAATGAATGTAATTAAGTTATTACCGGTAAACGACCGGACGGCAATTAATAAAAATTTCAAAACGCGCTAATTAGCGTCGGGGATGATAATAAAAAAGCGGGTGAAACGACACACGACTTTGTTAAAAATCACCCTATTCATACATCATAAAAATCTACAGATCGAAATTAAAGTTCATGGACTTGCGAGAATGAAGCATGAAGCCGATAAACCAGCGATGAAAATCTTAATTCATGACAAGGAGATGAAGCTTGAGAGAATAAGGTCCAGGAATCATCTCGAAGTGGTGTAACGACCTCAAACTCTCTCTGTCGTACGAACCCTGGCCTTGTGAAGGACGTGACTTCGCGCAGCCTCGACGAAAGTTGGCGAAGAAACTTGAGCTTAATCGCTATCCCATATGATAGAGTCGCATGGTCTCGACTATATGATTTATGGTAAAAAGGTAAAATCCATGGCGCCCATGCATCAGGCCATAGGTAGACCAAATTCTGCGATACTGTAAAGAATCGCGCTTCAACGACGCAACAATAGCGTGAATCGGTTCCTGTTTGAGATATAACCGAGCACAGGATGTCTTCCGGCAATTTAATATTCCTTACTGCTTCTGGCTTTGCTTGTATATGAGACAATGAGCATGATAGGTAGTGCATAGAGATGGTAAAACGCGTTCGTAGTGAATCAGAGAAGGCAAGGTAATTAAACTGTGTACGCAGTCAATCCCACGCCTTCCTATGTACATTCAAGAGTGCGATCACTTCCTTCGTTCCTATACTTTTACCTACCTGCCGGAAATCGTCCTCGCTAAGATCCTACCGAAGCTTTTAATCGCCGAGTAACTTTAAGGCCTTCGTTTTCATTACCCCCAATACTCCCTTATTTATTGTATTTTGTTACTCTGATAGTATCATTCAATTTTCAGAGTCAAATGAGAAGGAAGATAAATAAAAAGTGCGGAGAAGTTGACGTGGATAAGGCAATTTGCCGATCTGTAGGTATACATGTATGTGTGTGTGTGTGGATGGGGAAAAGAAAGTGTGAAATAGGCAAAATCCTGTAATTTAGCCAAGATTTGCCGATGGGATTGAGCCCATAGATTATAAACAGCTTTGGTGTAAATATACGTATGAAGGCATGGGATGGAAGGGAGATTTCATACTTGGGAACTTTGGAGATATGCGGTAGATGAAGTATAATGTAATCTAGATCGAATACGTCAGAGCTTGTAACAATGAAAAGTAGTGGGCTTGTTGTGCAACAAGAAAGTAACTGTGATTAACTTAGGTATGTAAGTATCTACACGTCGACTTTTTCCACCACAACAGGTAATATCCATCATAGGACTTATGACTTACACATCGCTTTCATCGATTTTTATGGAAACTTATATTTTATCTTGAACTGAAAAGAACGGGAAGTAATTCCTCGCAGTTTATTTCGAAGAAGACTGTATCCTTCGTATCCAATTCATCCCGAAATCGATTTATGTATTGAGGACCGGAATATGAAGCCATTAGTTTTTGAGTTGATGGGAAAAGGGGTCTGTCCGTATCCCAGTTTCCTACATCCTCGCTATTCAACTTTACGCAGTTATATATCTCCTCATATTTTAGAGCGAAAACTAAGAGTGAAACTGCGATTTTGCGATATAGCAGAGAAGTTCATGACACCAGGGCCGTCTTAGGCCATGCAGGGGCCCTTGGGCACGCAGAGTTTGGGGCCCTTTTAGGAACCAAAAAAATGTGAGTGAAAACATCAAAATGTACTTTTGCTTAGTGACTTTATTGGTTTCAGGGGCCCTGGGCTCGTGCCCCACGTTCCCTTATGGAAAAGACGGAACTGCATGACACAGCAAAGTAGTTCATGCTGGTATATCAAAGATAACGCCACTTGTTGGACTAAACGGTGGTGCAGTCTGATGGAATTTTCAAGAATTATGTGAGATTCTGCGCCCGAACATCAATGTTAGATAGTGTTAAACGCAATGCGGGCTGCATACCGGAAGGCGCGTTGGTGTTGGAGCTCATGATTTTCACAGAAAGTTTTTTCATGGAAAAAATTTGGTCTGGAGAGTCTGGGATCGAGGTATAATTACGGTTGATTATGGTTGAATAAAAACTGAAATATTTATGACAAACTCTTTCAAGACATTGCTGCTGCCAATCCACAGTTAATCCACGACTGCTTTTTGATTATCGCTATCGTGAAGGCAGAGATAATTAGAAGCGATGACTTTCGATGCATTTTTTCCCTCAGAAAGAATCTACTGAATTTGAAGACCTTGCCTCATTAAAGCAAATTATGTATATTTCATCGTAATTGTTCTCGGACCAATATTATCAAATTGACAACCTCATGTTCAATATCAGCTGCCGTATATGGAATCTAGACGTCATTCCGTTCCTATCTTGAGAGCAAAGGTGACAGAGCGATAATTACCGAGATTTCGAGGGATCGAAATGGAATTAAAAATAATATTTCTCGCTTCGCATTCACCGAAACAAATAGTGTCCCCTAGTTCGATGGTTTTAAACAATGCGAATGACTCATTATTATCAACTATCGCAGTACGGAGAAGACCGTCATTAGCTGACGACCATGACTGCTCTGCTCGCTACTCTGCCGTTGCAAGTCGTATGTCAATTGCTCGTTTCGGGACATCCTAATATCACCGGAAACGGCACTATAGGCAAGTCCGAGTGAAACGAATTTCAGATACGAATTAATTTTCCGGAGGAATACAATTGATATTTTTTCTCAGTCGGACGTAAGACATCGAGACAAGCTTTCCCATTCACTCTACGCGATCAGGGCTACGTCAAGTTTCCTGACATTCGCACAGCCTACAAAATTCATGAAGAACTTGCGACCTGGAATGAGGCACGAGAACGATGCATGGCGGAGGGTGCCTACTTGGCGATCACCGATTCACTCGAAAAGATCGCGCATGTAAAGAGCATGAGAAATCAGTCTGACCAGTGGCTGCACGTTGGCATCTATAACTTCGCGGATACTGATCAATGGGTCAGAGTCGATGACGGTGAGTTCCGAGGCAACTTATCCAGGATCTCCAAAAACAGGTGCGATATGAACCCAGATGAAGATCCATACGTAATCCTATGTCTTCCAACCAGGCCTCCCCGTATCATCCGTACCATGGGCATATGACAATCCTAATCGAATCGGAACCTGCGCCGGTATATCGATTCTCCGAAATGGACTAGTGGATTATCCGTGCAATGGGAAGCGAGAATACTTCGTTTGCGAAGTCTGGATCGCTGAGGATGATATCGAGGCAGAATCGTCTGTTCGAGGTAAGTAAACTGAAGATCGGAAAATGTATTAGGCGTTCCAAAGTCGGAAGCGCTGATAGATAGAAGGAAATAATTCCGATCTACGTGCAGTCGAAAGTACAACGGTTATGCCTGCTGGACCAACCCTCCCTGAGGGCTACGTAGCATTTCCCGAAGACCACGCAGCATACAAACTACATAAGGAATCTGTACTGTGGGATGAAGCACGTATGACTTGCGTCTCAGAAGGTGGTCGCTTGGCCATCACCGATACCGTCGATAAAATTGAGCATGTGGCTGACGTGCTGACAAATTATTCGAGAGACAATTGGGTGCACGTTGGCATATATAGATCTAATACTACTCAAGAATGGGTCAGAGTTGACGATGGTGAGCTTCACCCGTATCAGAGATCTTCAATCCCCTCATATACTTCGTTATTTCGTAACTTTCAATTTTCCAACCAGGATTACCCGTCACGTCGATACCATGGGTGAATTTTTCTACTCCTGGGGATACCTCGTCAGGGTCATGCACCGCTATACCATTCTCCGGAAAGGGGCTTGCGAATATGAACTGCCTGGGTGGGCGGTTTTATTTTGCCTGTGAAATACCGATATAACAGAACTGGAGAAGAGGGAGGTGAATATACATGCGGAATTTCAATTACATTTGGAAATCGCGTAAAAATTGAATGTAAACAGATTTCACATAATAAAAGGATATCAATATAATACTAGATCACGCTACCAGCCTTTGAGCTCAGTCTTTGAACAAACCTTTGAACAAACATTGGTGTAGCACAAGTTCAATCGCGTTGTTGATAGGCTGTCGTTGACTCGTCGCGGTAAACGGTAACTTTAGCATAGTATGAAGAAAGTTTGAAGCATGCGTATTTTGGGGACCCGAATGAATGATTTACACACCCGTACATGGATGAAGATATATGACGAATGTTTGTCTGTTATAAAAAGCCGATGAAGCAACAAATTTTCCGAACTAAAGGAGCATGCCCGTTATCTGTGAATATATATATTTAGAAAGAGATAATAAAGTTCAATGGGGTCATCCCCGGCGTTCTATCAAACTTCAATGAGAATCTCTTCGGTTGCCATTATTGTACGACGTGAACCACATTCGTGCATCAACATGGCTCCAGCGCTCACTTATATCGTGCCTGCGATGCACCTCGTGTGCAATTTAGTCATACCGGATACACCAGGCTTGAATGTTACGAACACAGGTAAGAAAACCACACCAATTTTATCTAATAACAAATTCATGTTCATCGTAAAAAAATGTTCAAGGCTTTGCAATGAAATTCATTCAGATTCAGGTCTGACTGTGTCCCAGTCCGCACCACAGGACCATTACGCAACCCTTCCGGACGGCTACGTCGCGAATCCTGACATCGGAGCAGCCTACAAGGTCGTCCGTGCTAGTGCGAATTGGACAGAAGCCAGAAAACGCTGCTTTGATGAAGGAGCTCAATTGGCCGTGATCGACACTCTTCCGAAGCTTAATTACATAAAAAGCAAGGTGGTGTTTGGAAAATATATACACGTAGGGATTCATCGCTTTGAGGACGAGTGGGTCAGCGTTATCAGCGGTACATTAAAATTTCTTCCAAATCTTTTTGGCCCTGAATAATTTGTCGACGATGTAATTACCGTTGTATTTTTTAAACCAGGAGCGGCCCTGCAATCCATACCATGGAGTACCGATTGGCCGAAACCACTATCATATGGTTCTTACAACTGCGTCATGGTGTCTTCCGTTCCAGGTATTGAACTCCACAACAACAGCTGTAATCTTGAGAAAGACTACGTATGCGAGCTTCCAATCCCGATGAGTACAGGAATCGGAAAAATCGCTATCAATTAGACCAGCGTTGTAGGAGGATACGACAAATGTATTCGTAAAATCTAAATGAATAATATCAACATTATTCTGACGCATCTTGGTATTGAATTTGTCCAAACACTGTGATCGAGAATAAAGTAACACTAGACAATATGACGAGTCTCCTTTCTCGATGGTGGATATCTTGCGGACAGAGGAGATCGGAGCGATAGCTTTTGAAATATATCTTTGGATACATATTAACAATCATAGCTAATCTCTGCTCTAAATATTTTCAACTCGAATGATACTCCAGGATTCAATTATGACGCGAGTAAATTTTTTCAAGTGCTAAATCATCGCGGAAAAAATCATACGCATCTTCCCGAACGAGAGTCCCTTTCCAAGATTTCATTCAGTTCATTCAAATTTCGTAGCATCATTGTCTTAAGAGTAAAACTCTCACAGATTTGATTCAAAATTTCTTCTCCAGCTGGATAAAATGAATCGTTGTTAAAAATCTCTTGTAGGTAAGAGTGATGCCAATTTTTATGTGTTCCGATAGGAAGGATATAAATTTATCATCTCACTGTTAATTATCTTGTTTATTATCAAACGTCTAATCATACGAGTGAACGGCTTTTAGTCTATTTACAGAATTACTCCTTCAGTCCACTGATACATTCCAATCTTCATTTCATCGAGTAGGTCTACCTACCCTAATATTTAGAGGCAAGTGCCTAAGCGTTTCTTAAACCAGATAATTCATTAGAAAATAGAACGAAAACTCACATATATGTATATTTTGCATCGAAATATTTCGGGGCGCAATTATAATACATGTGGAATATAATCTGTCGAAACTATTTTGATTATTCGAATGAAATTACAGGATTTATCTAGGATCGAGACATTCCGTTGTCTACTGATGAGTGTTTCACACCAAGTAAGTGTATGAAATTCCTAAATAATTACGTTCAGATGATAATTAAAGTAGCCAATTATAGTCAGTATCCCTATCAACTTTCCTAACGATGAATAAGTTGCTTCAGATTTCATCAGAAAAACAAAAGCCTTCGTAGAAGTTCAAAGATTTATCAGATAGTCTCACTCGCCGAGCTCGAGGTTCCATTATTCTCGTGATTTTTGTACGCTGGAAAGCAAGCGAGAACTTTCGTTCACTAACTCTTGCTAATCGAAATGTTGCTGTCATACAATTTTTTCGAAAATTTACCATCGACGTAAAACCGCCAATTGCACTTCAGGACAATTTGGTCGAAAAGCGTCGTTTCCGGGCAGCGAAAACTCTTGAGAAATACAGAAGAGACTGTATCCTGAATCCTTTACATCCATTTGATCCCGAAATCGGTTTCGGTACAGAAGACCGACATATGGAGCAACTAATTCTTAAGTTAATAGGAAAAGGGGGGACGCTCCGTCTTCCAGTTTCCTACATGCTCGCTAGTCAACTTTACGCGGTTATTTCTTCTCGTATTTGCGAACGAATACCAAAAATACAGCTGATATCTTTCCATTTAGCAAAGAATTGTATGAAAACTTCGTAAAATTGATTCTTGATACTCGTTAAAAGAGCTTTGTTTATAAAAACAATTATCTGCAGGCTGCAGACCAGAAGGCGCTTTGGTATTGGAGCTTATGATTTTCACAGAATGTCTTTCTATGGAAAACATTTGGTCTAAAAAGTCTGAGCTTGAGATATAAAAAAGACTTGTGACTTTTGAAGGAATTTATAAATTGGACAATGATGAAATGGATATTCGAATGAGAATAAAATCTGATTTGATATGAATTATCTGTGTACGTTGGTCCAGCAATTCTAAAAAAAATGTAAGCGACTGAAGAGATCGTTAATGTATCCACGGTCAATCTGCGTCTGTTTTTTTCCATTTTCGCTATCGTGGGGGCAGAGGTGATCTTTTGATGATCAGCGACGAAAGCATATATCAGCCGCCGTTGAATTATTATTAAAACGAACGCTGATTACTGTCCCCACGCTTTTGATATTGCGACTAAATTATAACATCCTATTAGTGTGAAGAAGACCGCCATCGATAATCAACATGACTGCACTGCTCACTACTATGGGAGTTTTGGTAAATATTACTGTAAACGGGAATCTAAGCGATCGAGGCTACGTGGAGTTTCCTGACGTCCACGCGGCCTACAAAATTCATGAAGAACTTGCGACCTGGAATGAGGCACGAGAACGATGCATGGCAGAGGGTGCCGACTTGGCGATCACCGATTCACTCGAAAAGATCACGCATGTAAAAAGCATGAGAAATCAGTCAGACCACTGGCTGCACGTTGGCATTTATAACTTCCTCCACACGGATCGATGGAACCGAATCGATAATGGTAAGTTTCGGAGCTGCTTACATCCAAGATCTTCGAAAACAAGCGCGATATGAGCCCGGATGGAGATCTACACCTATATCCTATATTCTCTGACCAGGCCGTCCGGTAGCATCCATGCCATGGGCATATGATTATCCGAACCGATTCGGGAACTGCGCTGGTATATCAATTTTTCTACACGGACTAGTCGATTACCCATGTCACGGGAAGCAAGAATACTTTGTATGCGAAGTCCAGATTGCTGAGGATAATAACGGCACGGAATCTCCCGATCAAGGTATGGAGAACGATGTAGTAATGCATCGAGGTAACTGGGAAAATATTAAATGCAAAGTTGAAGGCTCTGACGGGTCTTGAATGGAATATTGATAGAGCGTTGACTCTGATAATATGTAAGAATTCATCGAAGGGATGAAAATGATAAAAAATTGAAGTTATCACAAACTCCAAGAATATCAATTGAATTGACATTTTTTGATTCATAGCAATGATTTTATTCGATGTTTTGGACGAATAATTTATACGATAGGAAATCATATCTTTCTCGCCCATCGTAAAGAGATGTTCAAGGCTTCGAAATGAAATTTGTTCAGATTCAGATCTGATTGTGACGGAGTCCACGCCACAGGACCATTCCGCACCCCTTCCGGACGGCTACGTCACGCATCCTGACATCGGAGCAGCCTACAAGATCGTCAATGCTAATGTTAACTGGACAGAAGCCAGAAAACGCTGCATTGATGAAGGTGCTCAATTGGCAGTGATCGACACTAGTCAGAAGTTTAATTACATAGAAAGCAGGCTGGTCACTAATCAATATACGCACGTAGGGATTCACCGCCTCGATGACGCGTGGGTCAGCATTAACAGTGGTACATTAAAATTTCTTCGTAATCTTCATGAGCCTGAATAAATTGTCGACGATGTAATTAACGCTGTATTTCTTTAACTAGGAGGGGCCTTGCAATCCATACCATGGGGAGGCGACCTTCACTTCACTTCGAACCTACTAAATAACTGCGTGATGGCACACAGCTACTATAGCGGTCTAATTAATAGACCGTGTAGATACACCGGACACTACGTATGCGAGCTTCCAATCCCGATGGGTACAGGAAACGCGAAGATAGACATCAATTAGACCAGCGTCAAAGAAGAATATGTAACATGTCTGGTGAAATCTAAATAAATAATAACAACATCATTCTGACACATGTTGGTATTGAACTTGTCCGAACATTGTGAGAGTCGAAAATGAAGTAACACTAAACAATCAATCAAGAGCCTCCTCTCTCGATCGTGGATGTCGTGAGGACATAGAAGATCGAAGCGATAACACTCGACATATGTCTTTGGATAAATATTAAAAATCATAACGAATGCCCATACTCAAAATATTTTCAAATCGAATGATATCCCAGGATTCAATTATAATGCGAGTAACTCTTTTCAAGTGCTGAATCATCGGAAAATAAATCATATGTATCTGTACGACCGAACATATAATAGGAGTCCCTTTCCAAGATTTCAGTTGATTCAAATTTCGAGGCATCATCGTCTTAATAGAAAAACTCCCACACATTTTATTAAAAAATTTTCCTGCATCTGGATGAAATAAATCGTTGTTAAAAATCTCTTGCAGAAAAGAGTGTTATTAATTTTTATGTGTTTCAATAGGAAAGATATAAATTTATTATCTCACTGTTAATTATCTTGTTTAATATCAGACGTCTAATCATACAAGTAAACGGCTTTGAGTCTATTTACAGAATTACTTTTTCAGTCCACTGATACATTCCAATCTTAATTCCATCGACTAATTCTACCTAAATAAATTACTTACACACCTTAATATTTAGAGGCAAGTGCCTAAGCGTTTCTTAAAATAAATAATTTAGTAAAAAATAGAATAAAAACTCACATACTATGTATATTTTACGTCGAAATATATCGAGGCGCAATTATAATACATGTGAAATATAATCTGTCCAAACTATTTTGATTATTCAAATAAAATTACAGGATTTATCTAGAATATATAGATATTATACCGTTATCTACTGATAAGTGTTTCACACCAAGTGATAAGTGTATAAAATTCCTAAAGAATTAAGTTCGGATGAGAATTGAGTAGCCAATTATAGTCAGTACCCCTACCAACTTTCCTAATGCTGAATCAGCTTGTTCAAATTATCTCATCTGAAAAACAGAATCCTGCGTAGAAGTCTAAAGTTTAATCAGATAGTCTCAGTCGCCGAGCTCGAGGTTCCATTATTCTCGTGATTTTTGTAAGCTGAAAAGAAAGCGAGAGCTTTCATGAGCTGATAACTCTTGCTAATTGGAATGTTGCTGTCGTACAATTTTTTCGAAGATTTGCAATCGACGTAAAACCACCAATTGCACTTCAGGACAGTTTGGTCGAAGAGCGTCGATTCCGGGCAGAGGAAACTCTTCATGATCAATCCGTCGTCTGTCAAAGCACAGACATGGAACACCTTGGAAATGGGGAAACAACGATAAATAAAAAATATGAAAGAGGGTGAAATAACTAACGAAAAATCCCTCGGAAAATCCAATTACCATGCAGCCAAGATCTTCATCGGCGTAAAGTCCCGGAAAATGTTTCTGATCACCGCAGTAAAAACTAGTATCTGGCAGTTCAACTCTACTAGCAAAATTGTCGTCGAAATTCTTGTCGTATCCAACGGGATAATACTCACGCGGTGCGTTCATCACTTTGCTTGGTGTAGCCAAGCTGTATTTGCTGTAAAAATATCCCAAAGTTAATAAAACGACAATGGTGATCAAAAAACACCAAACACGTCTGTAATCATTGTTCTCACCTTCTAACAGGACTCGACGTCGTGCTAGTAGTCGTCGTGGTAGTAGTAGTCGTCGGAGGCTGGTGATTTTGCATCAGTTGTTGCTGTCTCAATAAAATAGCAGTCTCAAGAGCTTCCAAAGTGACGTTACTCGCCTCAGCCAAAGCTTTAAGAGAAGGTTCCATGCTCTGCACAGAAGACAATGAAGACAAAGAACCCATTGATGCCTGGGAATTGTCATATTTGTTGAACTCCTGCTGTGATTGTAGAGCCTGACTTGCAGCCTCAGGAGAAATTGAGCGCAGCGTCAATTGATTTACAGACGAAACCGCTTCATCGGAAGGTATGGGTAGCTGTGGACCAAAAAAAAATCCGTTAATTTCATCCCTGGCGTAAAAATACTCAAAAATTCTTACCTGATAAAAATCGTCCTTGACAACCTCGTTCGTTGAATCCTCTAGCAGAGTGGGACTGTGACTTATCCTGTCAGTTAATTGCGAAGAAGATTGAGGCATGGCGACGAACGGTGGAAGACCATTTCCGAAATTCGTTATCGGTTTTGAAACCGTTTTAACAGTTTCTGTATTTGCTGATTGAGCTGAAATTATCTCAGGAAGTCGATACGGTGATACTGTAGGCAGAGGACCTGCCAGTCCTTGGGTCATCTGTAGACACACATGGTGTGGCTCGAGTATAGTGATATGGAAATTTTGCGTGTGAACTATGCAGTGCTTCAATGCACGCAAGAAAAAATACTTCGGAGGCAGAAAATGATGGGAAATTGACTTCTGGGTATATTTGTAATGACTCGAATATATCCTGACCTGCAGGATTCATGTATGAGACAGTTAAATTGCGGGACTTGGTTGTTGCACAAGTAAATAGACACGCGAATAAACCGCAAATGCAGTATTATGATTGAAATGAGAGAAACTTTAGTTCGAAGTAAACCGTATGTGTGTAGAAACCTATGCACAGCTAATGCATAAGGCAGAAATTGCGCTAGGTCATAGGAGTTAAGCACGTAGCCAGCTCACGTTTTGAGTAATTCTATAGTACACCGTATGCCTCGGCGAATATGTTCTATTGTTTGTAACGGGGTCGTAACTCGACATACGCAAATAAAGATAGAAACGGAGAGAGAGAGAGAAAGAGAGAGAGAGAGAGCTGGTAAAACTAGTGGTATATCGCAACAGGTGTAAAAGAAAAAGTTAACCGATGTCCCCTGCGGTTGTTCGAATGATCCTCCCACCAAAAAACCGTGGCTAAACTCTCGGAAATTTGGTTTCAAATTTTACCTGCGTCCTCTGGTTCTGCATCGCCTGTTGTTGCTGTCTTAAAGCCTGTTGTTGTTGCATTTGCTGTTGCCTCAGGATTTGAAGAGCGAATGTTTCCTGCTGTGCACGTTTCTGCTGACTCAAATTGTCCTCTTGCATAGTGGCCAACGATGGTGCAGCCACCGTTTTCAGAGCTGTTGCATTTTCCTGGACCACTAATCTTTGGCGCTCCATTTGCTGACCCATAGGACGAGCTCCACCAGGAGGTAGAGGCTTGAAAGGAGGAACTACCCGAGGATTTTGTGAAACCTGACGAGCATTATTTGGTCTCACTCCCTACATGGATTAAGACGTATATGTATATTTCCATGATTATCAGGTAATTATCAATGCAATGATCTCTTGTTATATGATTGAGGTTGATGAACTTCTGTAGGAGCTGGTTTTGGTACAGGAATTAATTACAATAACGTCAACGTATGTAGATAGTGCAGTGAATTTCTTATACTATGAGAAGACTGCAGGATATTATGTCATTCTGGTCTAGGATCTGGCTGAATAGTGATTCGCTCATGTAGATTGCAGGCATAAGATTGGTGAAATAATCAGCGAGTGCAGAACAAGTGAAAGGCTCGAAAGTTATTCCGAATGTTAAATTCACGAAGTCGAATATTTTGCGATAGTAAAATAAATTTCACGATTGTGATTCCTGCAAGATCCTTATTATGTCCCCCTGGAGTGATATTTTTGGATTTCGACACTCCCATATAACAGCGGTGTCATTGCGGAGACCCATAACTAGAAATGTCATTTTTAATATACGAAAATCACAGTATAAAAATCCCAGGATATTATAGTGACGAAAATTCGGGCCGCCAATGAAATTGCAATATTGTTACATCGCAATATTCACAAACTAGACTTTCGAACGCACCGTACCCACGCGTCTTGGCTACCTTTTTAGATGGTATGATATATTTCCGTACAAGATTATTGAGGATCTAGAAATTATTGCGATTACACTTATACTTGTGAAAATCGTGAAATTAAATCTTAAGACTCAAATAGATTTGCTCATCGGAATAGAAAGTGTGATGAAATATGTATAATAGCCCAGGTAATTCATGGAAATTCATTAGTCTGGGTAAATTATCGTTCATGAGTCAAAATCTCAGGAGCTGAAAAATTCGGATTCAACTGAGACCGGATGATCTATCGTTGTCTGCGATCTGACTTTACTGCTTCACTCAATTTTTCATTAAATCTTGACTGATTCATTCCCGCACGCTGTGGTACGTACGATATTATAAGACGAAAGTTGTCCGACCTTGTTACACGTGTTTGATTTCCAACGATATTAGCTACGATTCAGAATCTAATTAGTGCATCTGGTTTATCAGAATCTTAGTTTAATTCCTTCGTTTGGATTACTAAAAGGAATGATCTTTGATTACATACCCTCAGCGTGTTTTATTTTATACAAATGTATCGTAGCGCTTTCAGATCGATAGCTGAATCACATATCGACGTGTGGGCCAGTTGGATGGGTAAACGAATATTAAAATGCTTGTGAAACGCCTAAGTATTTTTTTTCTTCTTTTTTATACACATACCTATATTTTATGAATCATCAAATCTTCATCGCAATACTTCATAAATCATAAATGTGTAAATTCAAACGGGGTCGTGAGTCGTATGGAAAGGTTCTACACGCACCAGTTGTCACAAGGACGTCAATTTGCGGTAAAGAAATTTAAAAGATATATAAATTATAAGGATTTGTACCCACTGCACTATATCTGTACTTATGTTAGAAATCATCGGCGACAAATGACCTGGAGAAAATATGCACTCCGTTAGATTGAGAAATTGGATGATACGAAGGTTCGCGTCGCAATGCAATGAATGCAATTACCCGATTGATGAGTCAATGCGATTCCAAGTTATAGCGTACAGGAAAAGGATAATTCGAAGCGTAAAACCAGAGAGAATGAGTCCTTTCTTTATATTTTTCAACCACAACTTACTGTATTCGTAGTCCCGATAGGAATAGAATTTCCCTGTCCCACCTGGGTGCTTCGTCTCTTATTGTTTTCCAAATTGGACAACGATTCACGAAATCCAAGTTCATCTCCGACGGAGAATCCTGGAATAATAATTAGGCTTTGCAAACGGTGTTCACAAAAAACAAAAAACAAAAAAACTTTAATTTATACCTAGGCCACTCGTCGTGTCTTCGACCGCGAAAAAAATAAATAAATAAATAAATAAACGAGTGCATAGGCATATATTTGGAAAGAAAAAATGATCAACTGTCAAGGTAAAATTCTTTCCGAATATATCGATGTTGCATTATATCATTTCGTCAATCTCTTTCGCTTGCAGTATGGGCAGGTTTAAGAACCGTACCTACATGTAACACATGATTGCGCTCTCATATTCCATTTCCGTTATCGTTTTATATTATTTGTATAATTTCTTCAGAATTCTTTTTTTCTCCTGCACACCAACTAAGTGGGACACTTTCGCTTTCCGTAACGATAATTAAACTGCATGAAAAATTCGATCGTCAAAATTACCACGGGATACTGAATGCAATTTAATTACAACCCGCCAATGCTTTTATGGAATAATAAGGATTTCAAACACCACAACTCGGCGACTAAGTGTAACTTGATGAATTTCCTTGCTTAATCAATAAAGCATATATAAACTTCAGAAAAAACTTCATTTATAGGTAAAAAGATTTATGTGAAGGACGGTGGATGGTAGTCGCTGCAGTTGATTGATCAATCGGATCGTACAGAGTTGTGCAAACTGAATATGGACAAAAAACTAATAGAAGTAGATGTGTGATGGAGCAATGTCATTCGGTATGATATAAAACAATTAACGGTGAATACTGTTCGGTAATTAGCAGTAAAATAAAAATTTTTCCTCAAATATAATTTCGTCAGATTCTGGATTTGAATAAACTTCATAACTCTTTGATATTATGTATAGTGACAAAGTTTGACTGTGAAATCCGTCATTTATTGAACAAGCGAAGGCAGCGAATTTTGCCATATAATTTCATATCTCGTAGTTAAATGTCATAAACAGCAGCTACACGCAATAATTATAACCGACTTGCCTAGGTGCGTGCGTGAATATTTTATCAGCGCAGGATAAACTTTCTACGCAAATTTTTATACCCTGAAATATATAGGTATAGGAATATATGCATATATACAAGACAGTGTTGATGGATGCAGATTCTCATAATCAAGGAATAGTATAATAGGCGATAAATTAAATTCTCGTGCAATAATTATCATTCCCATAGCCAAATATTAATTAAAAGTGTGTTAAAACCAAGAGACCAGCAAGTTATTTAAATATATGGCCTTGATGTTTATGAATCAGTGAAAAAAGAAGCGTACTAACAGATTTACGAGGATTATCAAATATTACCTATGTGCAATGTTACGTAAAATATGTATACCACGATATATAGTCTTCTATTAATATTAGAGCCCTTCCCTATAAGATGAAATAGTTTCGATCATTAACATGATTCCAATTTCGAAATCCTCTCTTCTCCACGCTAATTAATGTATTATACCTAATTTGCCAGATTTTTTTTAACGATTAGAAAAAAATAGAGAAAATATTTGTCCCGAAAATTTGATCAATAATCTGCATGATCCAAGTATAACGGTTGGTCTATGGGGAAGTTTTCGTCGGAGATATAAATTAATAATTCTTTTTTTTTTTAGAGAGATCTGTAGTCGAAAAGATTAATTCAAGGACGCGAAAAAGTTTCGTAGCCTTAACTAAATTACTTTTCATGCATTTCGTCCGCTATATGGTTAATTACTCTGGGTTTCATAATATTCCTAAAGTTTTCAAGGTCACTCGTTTCCGGATTACCTATGTGCCTAATTTTTGGGTTCTTTCTTTTCATTTTTGTTTTTTTGTTTCTTGATTTTTTGTTTCTTGATTTTTGATATTTTTCGCGGCGATTATGAGCCAACCGCTGGGCAAAGGACTCACCAAGACCTAGGAAACCCTTGACACCTCCAAGATTTCGAATACGAAATAGGCCGGATTTTTTGAAGGCACAGTTTAGCGTGAAACCAAAATCGGACTCCAGTACGCAAGTCGCTACAGTCTCCCGCCACGTGCAGCCTAGAACCAAACCGGAAATACCATCTTTAAGAGCCACTATTAGATAGCATTACTCTGTGCTATCTGAATCTCAATTCGTCCCTGTATTCTTTTTCTCCCTCTCTCTCTCTCTTTCGCCGTATGATTTTTTTTTCGTCAAAATTTTACTCGTTTCGGAGTCGATTTCGACTCAATCGAATTTTAACTGTCTTCAAGGACCTTTTTCGCCTCCCTAAATTAAAGCGTCCTGCCCCGATCTCACTCTTTCAATAATCAGACTATAATCCCTAGGGCACGAAAGAATGATGTTCGAAAAATTTTTCTACGCAAATTTTAACCGAACTCCTCGATCTCGCGCAATTAAAGAAACCGGATGGACGTGGCGCGGTGAACGTCTTCCGCATAAATGAATTCCAAGAAGGATACCTATGCGTTATGAGAAGGTGGAGAAATCTTCGGCAGACTGAAACACACACATCGGTGTGACCTAAATTTCAGGGTAAACCCGGAATTCCCTCACGGTTAAATTAATCGGTAATATCTTCTGGAGGTCGTGCGATCGGTCGGTGCATTCGGTTGAGGAAAAAAGGTAGGCATGCGAAACACCTTCGGGCTAACGAACGGTACATGTGAAAAAAAAGACACTAAGAGAACTGTTTCGTAGCTTTTTATGCGCTTATTAACACGGGGAGTATTTGGCACAGGTGAGTCAACCTCCGGCGATGGGTACCTGCGATTCCATCTCTATCGCATTCCGCGTTGGACTGCATGCATGTCAAACAATTGTTCAGCCGTCCGAACTCGAGTTTAAACAACAATTAAGAGAAACTATACGATATGGTGGGAGTAAATCTGATTCGAATCAACGAGACGAGAATATATAAATATAAACGCACGAAATGGGAATTTGAACGATCGAGCGAACGATCTAGGCCGAGATTTTCTCGATCGTTGAATTATAATGATGAGGATTTAATTCCAGCTATAGCTGCCTTTGATAATTGGAATTACGTCAGAGAATTCTACAAATTTGAATAATCATGTGAAATAGATTCCTTCTTCGTTAATTTCGGTGTAAAATCTGCAAAAAATTTGATTAAAAAATCAATTTCCGGGATTGTCTATTTTTTTCTCCTTCTTCTTCTTCTTTTTCTTCTTCTTATTTTAAGCTGGAAGATTTTTGAGTACTGGATTAAGGAATGCCATAGCCTAAGCCCACACAGGACTGACCGATCATGCGGCATGCCCTACTGGCCTACTTTACTAAGACCGACGTGTGGCTGACTAAACAGACGTAGTACCTGTACAAACGAGAGAAGCAAACTCACGTTTACCATTTGAAACTCAAACAAGTTCGATTTTTCGAGAATAATAACAGCCTTCAGGAGTGAGAGAAAAATGGATGAAAAAAATTCGCACAAGTGAAGTTTCAATTTGATGTAATCCTTGAACCCAGATTGACCTGCGATTTCAGGAACGACATGAAATTTTATTCTGAACTCTGCAAAATGTTGAAAAAAAAAAATAGAATTCATCTCTCGACGATGAATAGAAACAGTGATTGATGGGTAGGGGGAATTCCTGTCTGTGAAAGACGCGAATTCACAGTCTAATCTGTTCTAACAATAGAACAGGAATTATGCAAGAGAGTTCGGGTGATAGAATTACAGACAGTTTGAACTTGGCATTGGCATTGGGATTGGCATTGACCGAGACATTTGAATTTTTTTCCTTTTTCATATGAGGATCCATTATCGATAGTTAATTATGACTTCGAAGAAGATCAATACGTCGAGTGTAAAGAGATGAGGAGAAGACCAAGACGTCGTATCTACACACGTCCTACTGACACAGAAAAATTGTCTTTTAGATTGTCCCAAAAAAAAGATGATATACGAAGATATGGTGATGATACGACGATGAATTTAAATAATTGTATTTAGTAATTGAAACCACAAACGTATATGAGGATACAGTTACGTGTAGAGAAAAAAAAAAACATTCCAGGCCAAATAGGCACAGGTATATCCATCCGCGTCTGCTTTCGAAAATTGGGTGCAAGTATCAGTGGGTCTGTTATGAAGGAACGAAACGAACGACATTCTGGTGTCTGAACTTTAGTATTAAAAAAAAAAACAGAATTGAAAGAAATGATAAAATATGACGAAATAAATTTATGGGAAATACACACGAGGACTATTCGTTATTTTACACACGATCAAGAATAAAATTGCCATGAAATAATTTTCAGTTAAGCAAGAGGGTCACGAACCTATGAAGAGCGACTCTAGAAAGTAACTAGGTATAGGTATGACTGGTAAAACACGTCGCAAGTAAAAATAATTTTGGCCCAATTCCTTAAGCTGTGAAGACTTAAGATCGATATACCGATTTTATAACAAAAACTAGTGCAGATTATTTTATATTAGCGGAAATTAAATCCTAGAACGTAATCGACTCCAGCTCGCAGATCTCCTCTGGAGTTATTATTATTGAAAGCTGTCATGTCAAAGGATGAAGGAAAAACTCTATCGAGAAGTGAAAATTTTAATTGGGTATAATAAGACTGGGAAAAACTGGAGTGCAAGTGAAATTTAACTTGTAGCTATAGAATAATTAGATATCTCTGCATATAAGTACGACTCTGTAATATACCTTTCATTATTAGGTATATTCATATTGACTTTCGTTTGCGATATTTTCTATACTAGATCAGATCCGCCTTTTGACATGCGATTTAATGAAAAATAAGTGAAAACTTATACTTTCTATGATATTATATTCGCACGCAATTCATAATAGCTCATTAATTACTATAATCGATCGCCAATTTTTTTTCTGCTGGTATACGATCTGTGAAAACGATTTCCACCTGTTTGTTTGAACTCTTCGCATATTCGATATCTTCGTTTATCATACTAATTCGTCGTTAATTTTGATGAGTTATAGAATATAGTGGTCAAAAATCGCCGCTTCATTTTTCTCGAGGATATGTATATTTACAAATTGAAAGATCTATTCCGAAGTATAACCAAGAGAAAAAAATAATAGAGCGATAGAGAGATTGAGAGAGGCAGAAGAATATTATATAGGTATGTATATGAACAGAAAACTGAACAATTTTGTCAACCGTAAAGAAAAGAAAAAAAAATGTTAGTTGCGTGAAAGGTGAAAAGTCATTGACTATGATTATATCGAGTCATATAATCAAGAGTCACGTAGATATAAGGAGTCAAAAGTCTGGAGTCAGCATAGCACAGAATAACCATCGTATTATATATTATAATAAAAGTATATACAAGATATTATTTTAAGGATTAATTATATATTATATACATAAAATCTACAGTTTTATTCAATTAAGATAGTGAATATCTGGCGTAATATACTTTCATTAATTATACCCTATAGGTATAGTCCAATATCAATTTTTGAGTAGTCGTACATTAGCCAGGGTGATATAATTCAAAAGCACATAGCAAACGATATAATCCATAATATAATATATACTATATAGAAAGTGATTGTGAAAAGAAAAATTTTGTAATCGTGAATAATGTATAGAATCTTCATTCATACGCAATACTCATGCAAGAGTTTTTTTTATTTATTTCGCTCGACTCAAGTACAGAAATATATCATTTGATCGAATTAAACATAGATTAAATGAATGATTATGATCAATGATGAATTTGAATTAAGCTCGTGAAATTTCTCTACTCCAAATTTCAAATTTCATAAGATATGTGAATTTTATTCTGAAATACCAAAAATCTGCTCGAGGTTCATTATACTTGATAAGAAAAGATGAAGATAAAAATTCTGAACTAGGTCAGAAAATTTAAGTTTTATATATTATATGCTAATTTATTGTTACGATTTTTCCATGATTACACTGCAGGCAGAGATGGATACGAATGAAAATAAAAACTAGTTACGTACCAACGACGACGAAGAGGAACAGAGTTGTGGCAATCTTCATTATTTTAATCCAATGCAATCGTCACACTCAAAAAATAATTAATATAAGTTTTTTATCCTGATAAGTTTGAAAGTCGAAAAAAAAATTTCTTCAAAGAAACACGAACGACGAATGACTAATGATAAAAATCGATTTCTATCCCTACCGAAAAAAAAATTAAAAAATTATTTGAACGAAAACAAGAAAGAAAATGAGATGATTTTTCATCCAAACATTTATTACAGGTACCTTTTATTTTTTTATTTAATAAATTCTGTTCATACGTGCGATTCGAATACCGGACACACGGCTACTAATCTGGTACGAGTCTTTACGAAGGGCACCACGAGACAGGGACCCCACCAGGTCCGATCGGGGCACCACGATGGTCAGTCTCCATTGGGTCGAAGCAAGGTGCTACTGACCCACTCACTACACGAAGTATGTGAGTCTGAGCAAGTGGTAACGGTACCAGACCGCGTTCTTTCACAGCTTAGAGAGGATCTGATGATAGATTTTTCGAGTATTACTGAAAATACGTAGCCGTGGGGTTTCGGAGTCGGTTTAGATCGTTAGGAGATTTATTTTTTTATTTTTTATTCATATATTTTTATTGCAGAATCCAATATTTCATAGTTTTTAATAAGTACATGCTAAGATCGTGAGGCGTGTTTTAAGTTCATATTGAATTAGAGTTTTGGCCTGAAAAAATATCAAAAATTGATCTATAGGTCTGCGGGGATGTCGAAAGCTCCGATAAATCAAATCGTTTGCGGTTTTAAAAACGAGGATACGTAGTACTTTTACGATTCTATTAAATCGAGTCAATTTTCTTATAGAACATTGCGATATGAACAGATAAACTCATGCTGGTTAACTCCAAGATGTAATACGTACAAAGTACCTATACGTCCTTCCGCAAAACTAGGCTAATGTAAAACGATTCATTCGCAAAGCGTTAGTTCAAGATTTGCTTGTTCGCATAATATCATGCGTTTAAAGATATGTCACAATTCTCGATGAGCAACTAGAAGTTGTAAACACGAGGGTGACAATTTACAATAACTATATGCGTACATACTGAACTTTGTACACATTGCACATATAGGTATTGGGTATATATGTGTACATTGGGATGTGTAACCAGCGGTTAATACTTCGCGCGTTGGAACATTAGAAAGAAGAAAAAAGGTGTTAGAACAGGCGAAGAACAGACACCTATATGAAAAATAAAAAGAAATTAGTGAAATAATTTGTTCAGTAGATATGATTTCAGATTTTGGGTCAACGTCGACTAAATATGTAACTACGAGTAGGCCTGAGGCTAATTATCAAGGCTGAACCATTTACATTCACCGATTTCTTATACTATGTTTAGGTTTGAAGTTTGAGATGCGATTCGCGTGCTCTATAGGCACAATAGAAATTTTCAAAAATCGTTTGACGCAACGAAATTATCATTGTAGAAATATAAATTATGACTCATGGTCACTTGCGCGTTGTATGTATGGGAAGTGATTTATTATGTTTCACACACACGTTTCTGGGATCAAATACCCCGGGCGAGAAGTAATCTGTCATAATTAGTATTTGGTATTCACGTGTGTCATGTTACTCCGATATTATACGGAAATTATATAAACGCAGTTAAAAATTCAGTATATCGTTTATTCGTGAATTAATTACCGTTAGAAATTTCCATAGCGAAAAATTCTATAGATAAGAGTTAAGAATTTTTTTTTATTCTCTGAAAAAATTAACACATTGAAATTAAACAGAAATATTTCAGGAATAAAATTACTAGCTTTAAAATGTTTCTGCTATGTTTGAAATTTCAGGATTCGTCAGGCAAATTATGTTCTTCATACTTGAGTAATAAATTAATTGATTCTCTATACTGCTATTTGTTTTGTGACTAATTTAGAAAGTTAGATTATTTTTTTCTTCTTTTATTCGACTCTTAGTGTTACAAGAAATTGCGAAAAAAGAGTTACAAATCTTTTGAAAATTTGAAGAAGAGAAAAATAAATTCAGACTATAAATAAAATTGAATGAATTTATTTAATCCATATATTTTGGTCGATTTGATTAGTAGAGATCGTAAAGAGAGTAAATAAATTTGAATCTAATTGCTAGTATACGCAAATGGAAAAGCTGATAAGGTATTGAATTATCCTGAGTGATAAATAACGTTTCATGATCATCATAATTTTTCTGATCTATTTCAGCTAATATGCGGACAAAATCGTATTTTCATTATAAGTCGGCATGGTAGCTGTGGGCGAGATGCTATCTTATCTAAAGTTAAGAAATCCTTAGGAGAAAATCTGACACAAGACGAACAAAATTATAATATATGAATGTGTCATTGATGAGAAATAAAAAGCCCCGAATGTATCACGTTGTATGAATTATTGCGAAACCGAGTTTTTGTCTCACGTAATTTCAACATACTAAACAACATCCAAGGTGGCGATTTTGTTCCTAAAATGATAAAATAATATGCACAAAGGCCTATTATATCCCTAAGCGTTTCTAAACATTATTATTATCATTTTTTTTTTCTCTTCAATATTTTGCTTCAATAATTCAAATTCGCAATACCGGAAGTACGAAAAGTTGCTCTGCCCTGGGGTTCGAGAATTAAATTAGCAGGAAATGTTCGAATTCAAAAGTGTTATGACGCGCATCGAAAGTCGAGCGCGCTTATCATCAAGACTGCTAATCACTACTTGGCTGTATGCGCGGTTGCCTACATGCCGGCGCCCAATGCGATTTTTCAAACGTTCGTATCTCGCGAACGCGGATTCGGAGACCAAATGTTCTTTACGTCAATTTACTCAGCTCAACACCCTCTATTATACTTTGATGTACAGTCAGCCGAGTTTTCAAGACTCGAAATCAATTAAAAACAAACGTGTATTCAACGTGTACGTACGGTTGCTCGATCACCTTACCGACGGTGCGTCAGGATCTCTTTGGCTGACTGTACTCAGTTATCATATGAAGAATGGAAATTACCTAAATTTCATTGGGATGAATTTTTTTGAAAATCTTATGATAGACGCCGAATAAATGATAAAAATATATAATCGATATGAAATACGAAAGAAATTCACGTTTTAGTAAAGATTTATAAATATATGTATGTATTAAGTATATATATTTTTGTTCGATTTCAATATGTATGTATAAGAGCACACACTACTGTATATTATTACGTATTTTGTAAAATAAATAATACGAACACAGAGTTACACATAATATTATATGTATAATATGTAGTTAAATTGGAAAATCGCATATATACTATAATATGCGATATATTATTCTTTACAATTTCTATACAAAATATTATCATTATCATTATTATTATTATTATTAATATTATCTTTATTATTATCGAAGTTCAACGTGTCTTATCGTTATTCTAAGTCCTGAAATGATTTTAAAAAAGCTCACTTTAGCTAATAATTTATAACGTTAGGTATACAATAATAGTTATTCAAATTTCGTGTTTCTTCATCTTCTTCTCTTCTTCTTTTTCTTCTTTTTAATATTTTTTTTTTTTTTTTTTTACTTCGTAGTTCGTAACTAATTCTAAAGTTTTGAAACATTTTTAACTGATGGCATGTGATACGATCAAGGCACAGAAATCATTAGTATAATAACTACGTTTTAATATAAATTTAAATAAATATTTTATCGATGTATGTATGTATGTATGTTATCAAATGTTCATGAAGGAAATGAATATTTTTTTTTCTTTCTTTTTTTATATAGGTATTACTCAATATTCGTGTAAATCTCATCAGATTTTCTTTATTTTCTTAATTTTTTTTTTGAATTTTTTTCACCTTTCGAATCATGTTTCGCTAATTACTACTCACCTATCTATAACTAGGCAGTTTTCTTTTTCTTTTTTTCTCTCTGTTTTTTCTTTTCTCTTCTCTCCTCAACGTAGTATAGTACACGTTATCAAAAATCAACGCAACTTAGAGAAAATTATTTCTTCTTCTTCTTTCCATCCTGTAAAAAGTTGAGAAAATTATCTTAAAATTCATAAAATTTATACAAAACAAACATCGACAGTCTTTTCTCAAATACTGCTAATCGTAAAGAATTTACCTATATTTCAATGAACTTTCAACTATTTAAACACTTTCAGACTATTTTTCAACCCGATATACAATTTTGTCATCTTCATCCAATATTTTTCGATTCATTTTATCTATACCTTTCCTTTTTTGGTCTCCGGACTAACGGATTCTCCAGAATTATCTTCGGCTTCAATTGCCGCAGGAGAATCTTCGACCTTTTGATCCTCGGATTGAGTTTTCTCAGTATTAGGAACGGTTTGATCTGTCGGAGAAACAATCACAGCAGACTCTAGTCCATCTGTTTGAATTTCCTGATGATTTTTCTCTTCGTTTCCTGAGTTGACTTCTCCATTTTCAGTTTCTGCTTTCTTTTCGCTATCAATTTCACCATTTTTCAATTCCTCCCCCTGTTCAACTCTGCTTTCTTCCTCTTTTGATTTTTCAACATTTCCATTAGCCACAACTTCTTCTGTCTGTTCCTCCTTTGGCTTATCCTCTTTATCCGACTGCTGCAATTTTTCGTTTTGAATTTCTTCTTCCTTCTGCAGTTTCTCTTCTTCTTCTTTCTTTATTGCCTCAGCCAGCGAACCTTGTAATTGTACCAAGTTCTCTTTAAGCTGTTGGCAATCTTTCGATAAATCGTCAACTTGTTTAATCGACTTAATGTTCTCCTCTGCAACAGTCTGCTCCGTAGTTTCCACCGGCACATTTCCATCTTTACCTCTCAACTGTGCCAATAACGAAGCTCTCTCACCCTGGAGAGCTCTACAAAGCTGTTGAAGCTGCGCTAACTTTCTACTCGTTGATGCCAATTCGGCGTCTCTCTGCTGCTTGTCTGCAGCCATTTCTAACAACGCTGCGTGACTGTTTTCCCACCGCTGTTTCCACGAACTTGTTTCTTTCTCTAATTTTAGTATCTTCTTAGACATCTAGAATCAACAGAAAATTTATTGTAATAAATTATTTTTCTCCATTATGTAAATTCGGTTTTTCTTCATTTGAAGATCAGATTAACGAGATAACAAAGTATCACCTTTTCCATTTCGTCTTTGAATCCTCCGAAGACTTCGTTGCTTTTAGTAAGAGCATTTTGGAACTCGTCGTATTTATCTGTGTACATACTGATCTGACCTCTCAGACCGACTTCAGTTGCCTGATGTTCTCGTATCCGGACTTGATACTCCGTCAAGTTCTGTGAATAAAAAAGACGAAGTGATCTAATCAGCTGTACAATCAATGTGAAGAGAAGAAAGTCTCTCATAATGGGCGAAAAAAATCTCAAAATAAACATTTCTGTTAATCATTCAACAAACACTGGATGCATTGCCTTACCAATAAAAGCTGCTGTTTTTCTTTAAGCAGAATTTCCTTCTCAGCGGTCATTTCCATTTTAGCTTTGGCCAATTTAGCTTCAGACAATTGTGACTCTAGTTTCATTTGCTGTTGCATTTTTTCAACCTGTTGTTCCCTAATTTCGTATTGTTCGCATACAGATTTGAATTTCTTAGTCATTTCAAGATTGTCTTCATGCAGTTTGGTGTTCTTCTCATTGTTTTGACTCATCAACGCAGTTATCTCAGACAAAGTGCTCTGAAACTTGGCCGATACTTCCTTGCGTTTTTCTTCCTCTTCTCTAATCTTCAACAAGCTTTCATCTTTGACTGCTTTATTCTGCCTCTGCAATTCACGGCACAAACTTTCCAGCCTACTTCGTGTGAGAATCGCCTTACTATGCTCGCTCTGAAACTGTTCTTTCTCTCTCTGAATAACGACGGACTTTTTCTCCGCCTGTTTCAGCGCCAATTGTAGTTTACGATTCTCGTCTACAATGTCAGAATACTTTTTGCACATTGCGGCAAGCTTTTCTTCAGGCGTATCCAAGCTACTTAACGCCTTCAATACTTGATCTACACTTTTGTCGTCTTTTTTTCTCGCCTTTTCTTCCTTCATGATTTTTCTGTCTTTTGGTGGATCGAGAGGCTTACACTATGTAAAAATGACGAAAACGTAATTACCGCTAGATTTTGAATTTTTTTATCAACATTTTTGACTAGAATAGAAATTTTTTCATCATTTTGATCATTTTTCTTATCATTGTTTGATTCGAATTAGAAACCACGATTTGATCCATGATGTGTGTGAAATTTATTCAAACGTGGTTTAGATCGTGTGTTTGTTATAAACTATGAAATAAGTAGCGAGGGGGTTATGTAGTGTGAAACTGAACTTACTTCGTTTTCTTTCTTTCCAACCTCTGGGGTCTCGATTTTAACACTTTCGGATATTTTGTTATCCATATTATCCAAACATCTGTGAATTAATGGACTGTGTGATTAGCTGGTTTAGTAATGTGATGTTATGATATTATAATAGAATAATACAATCGTTAGATAAGAATTAATTAAGCCGGAATAACGATCAAACATCTACGAGATAAACGCACGCACGCACGTCTATGGGATAAAATTATAGTATGTGTATTTATTGTAGTGTAGTGCCGCCGTGAAAACAAACACAATGCGATATCGAATCGAATGTCGATGTTACCTAGTCGATTTAATGTCGTGAATTGATATTCGATATTCGAGAATCGAAAGTCGCAAACTCTCGACGGGTATACATATAGCGCGAAATTTTTGAATCATACTAATCATGCACGCCTCTCTCTCGACCCGCATACCTCTATGTCTTTTATAAGGATGAATTTAAATTAGAATTAATTACTTGTTAAGCATAATTTAGATTCAATTAAGTTAAAACATGCTTGAAATGCTTAGGGACTAAGGTTTTTAAGTCTTTTAGTTTATTCTAGCAACATGCTGTGTACATTCGAGTTTCGAACACAAGCAATATTCCTTACACTGACTATTATCATTTATTACAGTTTCTGTTTTAGGAATCATTCAAATTAGGGAAATGAATAGAAAAAATAGTAGCGAGTATTTGTATTAATATTGTAATTGAGCGAGAAGATGATAATGATTATACTATAAGTAGTATACGAATGAACACGTTGAAAAACGTGTATTAGATCCTAATCAAGTATGATACAATCTTGATGAAATATTCATGTTTCTTTTTGTGTAATCTAAAAACTAATCAATCTAGTACAAAATTATAATATTATTGTATGAAAAATCAAACCTTTCTTTTCTTTTCCCAACATAATTATATTTTACGTTTAAAGAGTTAAACTTGAAATTTCTATGTGTTTAAATTGAACGTGATTTTATATCTGCGAAGTACATTTTTGCGTCGTTATAAACCGGCGTATAATAAACGCACGAGTTTTATTCTATATGTGTAGATTTTGTGTAGAGAATTTTTTGATATCCGATTGAGACAAATCCTCGTATCTGATGTGATATTAAATAAAATCATACACGCAGCTTAATAATGATCGTATAATTACCAGATTGGTTTTAAATCCTCCAGATATAAAAGAAATTCTTTTTTAATACGCAGTTGTACAATATGCAAAATGGAGGAAAGCAGAAAAGCACGCCTGCAGTATGTAGTACGGAGCACAGTGTGAGGCGGAGGCCAAAGACAGTGGTTTATTTCGGGGATATTTCTAAAGTTAGAATCTTAGAAGCTCAAATCGTGTAGTTAAACTGCGGTAGGTATAGTATAGGCTTGAACGAAGTATAGGACGTGCCACCATTGAACCCGTCGATCATCAACCTCGACAATTTATAATTATTATTTAATTAGACAATGTAAAGACTTATGCGTATTCCATTATCAGACATAGGTGTTCGTAATATAAAGTCAATACCCAGTAATGCCTCAGCTCGCGAATTTCATAAAACAATTTTTCATATTCTTGAATAATTATTAAAGCAATATTATTTATTTTAGGAAATTTTCTCCAACCCCTATACGATAGTTCTAATTTTTGCTATACTTCCTGTTTCTATGTTACACATACTAACACGTTTAAAATATTTTAGTTATATAAAAAAATCCCTCGCCCACTTCAGAATTGCGAATCTGGAATTATAATTTTAGCTAAATTACGTGACATTTTATTAAATAAGTATCCATGTGTATAGCTACATGAAAGAACCAGAGGTCCATTCGCGATTTAAAAATATTTTAATCCAGGCAAACTCTTATATAATATCTTATGTTTCATTTTTTTCTTTACTTCTTTCTTTCTTCTATATTTGGATTAGTATGTAATAATTATTGCATCAAGATTTCGGAATATGATGGAGCCTCCAGATTTTGTGAAATATCGTTATACCTATAGTATGATGTTATATTAGTCGGAATAGTTGATTAACATATTATTATTATATGTGTATAAATAATAAGCCCCTGCAGGCACTTTATAGAGAATAGAACATTAATTGGTATGCAACAATTTCATCCCAGTGTGATTTAATATATTTAAATATTTTTCCTCGTTGTATTTAATGTGCGCGATGTCGGCTATTGTATGTTTATAACAAACCCATAATGGACGGACCAAGAATACTTATTTATAAATATCTCCGATGCTTTACGTATACCTATGTTTGAAAAGAGAATTATTATAGTAACACAAATGGAGTCATACTGCATGAATGTATTCGAAGAAAAAAAAAATGAAAAAAAGGTTCAAATTATAATTGAAAAAAGAAGCAAACTCCGAAAACTTATATTCGCCAAATATGTTTAGTGACTCGAGTTTCGTTTAATTGTAGAAACTTTCTATAGGGTATAGAAATTCGTACTTATAAAATGAATAAGACTGATTAAAAATCAAATTATTAGTTTGTTTTCTTCATTTCTCTTCCTTCTATGCGTGAATAATAATTTCGTTTTCGAGGTCAACAACTCGCGTTATAAAGTCACATAAGTATACAATGGTATGGTATTGTCGACGTTATGGTCGATCATTCATGCCATAAATGAAACTAAATGTTTTTACTGCGACAGGCAGGATGGCGAAGTGAATTGACGCCCGGAATTCCAATGATCATAATATGCGAATCCTAAAACTGGATGGATGTCCGTAAATTCGTGTGACGGAGGGGAAGAACATGTAACTTATTTTTTTTCTCAGACGGCGATAGTTGGGATTAAAAAATTAAAATGGTGCAATTTTTGGTGCAAAAAAAAATCGAGAATTTTAAATAAATCGAAGATAAGGATCATTGCTCGGCGAAATTAACACTTCGGGAACGATTAGGCCGCAGATACAAATTGTTAACTAGTAAAAAGTCAACCGCGGTATTTACGCATTAAGAATTTTACCCCAGGCGCCACCTTATAAATTTTTATGTCGGAGGGACGCTGGCGCAAACGATCGTATAGCACGTATGTAGATTACCATACGTGCGCGTACTATACGCGTCTTGTATAAAACAAATATTTCTGCGAATCAAACGAAAGACGAAGAATAAAAATAAAAAATGAAAAAAATAAAAGAAAAAAAAGATCGAATTTATTCAGCGTTAAAAAAATTTCAATAAATACCCAAGTTAATTAAAATCGCTACTATTTTCAGTTATACTCACTAGTATTTCTGCGTTGTAAAAACTAATACCTATATAGGTGCGATCACGTTGATATGTACCTTCCTACTTTATAAACAAGAAAAAAGCCTAAAAACCACCCTCCATCAACCATTCCCCCTTTTTTATCCCCGTATCTACTTTCCTACGGTGCTATACGTAGTGCGTAGGTATACCTATGGCTTAAAGGAAATAAGGACGACCCCAGGTCGCAAAACCCTGACCTCTGCAACCTCGGCAACTTTATGGTCCAGGATCTGAAACCTCCCACGAGAAATGGATCGAAGTTACGTGTTCCAACCGGCTTTATAAGGGCTGATCGCAAACCTTGACATATATTCTTTCACCTAAGGGCTGCATGAGTCTCTCAGTATGTAGTATATACGCGGATTTCTACAAATCGCCTCAAATTTATTTCATTTACATTTTTGCGTGAAAATTTAACGAAGATTTTCTTCTTACGCAATTTCACCTACATTACATATGATCTGAACCTTGAGCAAGGACGTAGTACATACACATATGCGAGTATAAAACTATGTGGCGTATATATGGGCGATTCTCCGAAGGCATCTCTATTCCAGTCATTCAACGACTCATCATAATGGATGCACTCATCGTTACAGTTCGATATACGCCTAAAATCTACGGCCTACACATATGCGTTATACCTATATATAATATGAAACGAGGAATTTGCGAGTGAAGAAAAAACAAGTATAAAAATTCTTTTCTCAAGCACTACGAAAGTGTGTTACACACTCGGGGAGTAAATATTGATGAAAGAGTGGTCCACAGTCAGCTGCAGGCAGCATTTTAAATATTTTCTACGATCTAATTTTAAGAAAAAATTTCCCATGTCTTGTACGCCCATATAGACATATTCCCATAAAATTTTTCTTGACTTCAAGTATGGGTAGTATATAAAATGACCGAATTCTCAAAGCTTGCAGCGAACGTTATCGGACTTCACAGATCGCGCACGATCCTTTAAAGAACCGATATCAAAATTCCTTAGTGTCTTATTCGCGGATTGGTAAACACCTTCGGATTTGAAATTCAAGAAAGTCTCTACTAAGGGCGCGTGACTTCCATATATTTATTCATCAGATGCACTAGGCATACCTTCCGCTATCCGCCTTTGACGCCCTTCGAAAATGCGAGCTGCCCATTACATGTGTGAATAATGTGTCGCCAAGGTTTGATTTACATTCCTACAGGTATTGATCGATTATGTGTCAATACTTAACGTCAATCTTATGGCTCGCTCAAAAAGTCGTTTTTTATTCACTAGACGTGAAATATAGATACGCGGACACGGACGTTGAAGATTTGTCATTGATGAGAGGGCATGTGTGTAGTATATGTTCAGACACGTGCTCTAGGAGTTATACAGCCTAATTTTCACCGTCAGAAATACGAAATTAATCGATTGGGTGATAAGTTTGAAAAACGAAATTTCATAATCTGAATGGGGATATTTCAAAATTTCTTCCACACATGCAGCGTTATGCGATATTTAATTTATACGAACGCCTTATCGCTATTATGGTGGCAGTATATTTTTAAACTCAAATTTCTGACGCAAATCGAAACTGCGATTATCTCTAATCGCGTATTATACTGCGTCTTAAAAATAAATTATAAATCCGTTCGATGCAATGTGAGGAATATTCTTAACGAAAAACTGTTAATTGATATATTATACATACACTATAATCTTCGAGATAAAAAGAGTTTGAATAATGCAAGAGACGGGTCTAACGGTTTCTTTATCGGAAATGGAGACGGTGGTTACGATTTGTCATAGCCTTCATTAACTTAGTACTAAGAATTTTAATCGTTCAGTAATTTTCATAGATAACATTTTGCTCCTCGATTACCGTGAAGCAGATGTCTGCAACTTTTATTGGCAAATGGCTGATTAATACGAAATGTAATTATTGCAGAGTAAAAACTGCTAGCAATATGAAAGACGTTGAAGCAACATAAAATTTTCCATGATTTAACCATTCAACAATCATTTGTAGTAAAAACTTACGGAAAAGATATAATTATCTATTCTCGATCATAATTATGTTGCTATATTGCGTTTTCGAAAATAAATTAAAAAAAATTCCACAAATTTAAGGTGTTGCAGTTTTTGAATGCAAAAGTAAAAACAAGGGAGGGGACTTTGAATTTTCTCTGAATATTTTATACTATGCTCTGATAACTAATTCTAATAACTTATCATGGCTCGATGTATAAAAAGAGTCGTTATATCGAGACACCTTACGATTTATAACCAATGGGGAAAAAATTATAGGGAAAGGATTGAAATTCTGCAATATTTACGCAGTCTTTTTAGAATTAGTTACTGATAACATATCATACCGAGAATAAATTTTGATATTCTGTTAATTAAGAAGAACAAAAAATTAAGTATACATTCCCGCAAGTTTGGTGATTAGAACAAATTTTTTTTTTTATCACTTTCACTAAAAAGTGATAACTTTACTTTATTACTTCTGTTTGATTTATTTCTTATACTATTGAAAAATAAATCCCACATATACTGTATCCGAAACTGCGAAGTTTATTAGTGATGATAAATAAATTAGGGAAATAACGAGATTTAATTGCGTGATAATAATGAATGACGTAGTTGTCATGGTGGGTAATTATTCCAAGAGATGAGATAAAAGTAAAACCCAACAGCATCAGCTGCTTTACTGCAGATAATGATGAAATGATGAAAAAATGATATTACAACCCTTCGGCGGGATGTCTAATGCCAAAAGTTATTTAATGTGTAAACTTATCGGTTTGTAACATTTTGCGAAAAGGGTATAGTTTCAAACTCCAATACATTAATGAATTCCTGAGGTTTTCCAGAATCTGTAGCCTTGACCCTTTCCGACCACATCTGTTCCTCGCTTCGTCGCACGCAATACCATCCCCAAAATCGTAAAAAACATAACGATATAAGAGTCGAAAATGGAGAAAAGGAAAAGCAAAATTTGTAAAATAGTATAAAAGTGTAGAAAATTAGTCGAAAGTCCGAAATCGGATTAGAGACAATAGGAATATCATAATCTCGTAAATATTAACAACCCCTTAGATATTTTTCGATTTCATCGCATGATGGAAATCCGAAGGTCCATATTATTCCCAAATTCGATATGAATTTGACGATCGGACTGATTGGCATGATATTTGAATATCTAATCTTAATGACAAGATTAGCGAGTCGTAGATCTTGAGTTGCGCCGCGCCGTCCGATTGCGCGATTCGTCGCTCGTCGCGACGCGGACGCCCCGCGTCGCCGTAACATAAGAGAGAATGGTCCTTCCAATCTTGGCTCTCTTTTGCTCTCTTCACTCCTCTCGTAGTAAACAAAACTGAGGGTATCCGCGTGGCGTCAATCAGTGAGGCGGCAACAGCGGACCAACAATCACTTGGTCGACACGTGTGTGTCGCAGTCACTAGCCCAAGTTCAATATACTATACTCGATATATAAGTATAATATAATCAAGGATATCATACATCGAGGGAAAAAAGAAAGAGAAAAGAATTCTATAAATTGAATCCGAAAAGTTCGACGAATCTGAAACTCAAAAAAAAAAAAAAAAATCAAAAATTGAAAATCTAAACGCGCCAATATCCCCGCGATCTAATTATCGTGGTCCTTGCTCTCGCAGGCTCCGATATTGAAATTAAAATACTTGCGGCGATGAAAATTCGTGAAATTTTGTCATAAATCGTTCAATTTACGAAAGAAGATATCAGAGTGCAAATTGTATAACGAGTGTCTAAAATCTGATACTTTTTGATTTTTCGGAGTAAAATCGCGTGATCTCGTTGATATATTTATTATTCGTTTGAATTCATCATCGCATTGAACGCTATAGCTCGCATAATCACATTCTAAAGAATTTCTATTTCGTTTCACTTGGAGAGTTTGGGGACTAGTGGGAGCAGGTAGGGCCTAAAAGGGCCTAGGTCTGCATCGTTGCCAAGTTTAGGAATCAAACAAGTTTTTGGTATATCATAACGCGTGCATTGGTGCAGCGCGAGATCGCATAGGCTATAGCCGAACAAAACTGTGAATATTTATTGACGATTTTTGAGAAATTTTTGATTCGAAAAAAACAAGTTTGGAAGAGAACTGAAGGACACACGTCGTAATCAACGAGATAAGAGGGGCAGCTATCGCTGAGACGAACAACAACGAAAAAAGAACAAAAAAAGAATAGATAAACACAAAACGCAGAATCTATCTCAATGCGATGTTGGGCTGCGGTAATCGCGCGTAATACACATCACTGCAGTGATAACGGAAGATATTTCTCCGAAACAGAGTGACAATTATCTGACTAATTGCCAAAAGGAAAAAAGCAAGAAATGAGACGTTCGATTGCTTAAAAAAAACTATTAATACAAATCAGTATAATTGTTCGAAGAATTGAAGAAGAAACGAGATTCATTCATTTAAAGTATCGAAAATCTGGGGCTAAAAAATGGATTCAAATTTGAATCCGACACCGAGCGACGTGGCTGAAGACCCTTTTTCAACAACTAATAATGAAATAAATTCGTCGACTACAATTGGCTCGATTTTAGCGCCGACTACGTCTAACAGACACGTTAGTGTTCCGGCCCAAATAATTCTCACCCTTGTTTATATGACCGGTGTAGTAGGGAATGTGTCAGCCCTGGTCATTCTATTCCATCGTGACAAGGTGAGGATGAATATTTTTTGAAATTTATTTGAAAAAAAATTGTTCAAAATTTATAAACGTATGATCGGCGAGTATGTTTGAAAAAAAATTGGAGTTAATGGGGTTGAATTCGTTCTTTCCTGTCTTATGTATATATTTGGATGTTCTATTTTTTTCGAAAACAAATTTAGATTATTATTATAGTTTTCTAAAAAAATCGCGTCACGATATTTTGGGAACGATTTAAATTTTCGTAGGGACAATTTTAGTTCCGCTATAGTGGGCGACGATATATTTATTGTCACGATTTGATTTTCCGTTTTTTTTTTTTCTTTTTTCTTCTTTTTTTACAACATATGTATACACGCCATTCCCGGTTTATTTTTGATCGCTATATAGCGATACGCAGATAATATATTTACGGGGCGAAAAAAGGTCACCCGGAAATACTGCATTTACACGGTTTTGATGTAAACTCAATTTGTCAAGGCTGAAATGAATGGATATCGACTATCCCTATCGTGAAAAACAATTTTTGTTTTTTTGTCTTTTTTCAATGAACAGAACTCGTTCGTTCATAATTAGCATATCTTGTCTATTAAATAAAAAATTAACTGACTCCCATCCGTTCGAATTCGTTCCCTAATCTATCTTACGATTTCTTTATCGTTTGGGTATAATTTTCTCACGATTATTATTATATCCCGTTGGAAATGATATGAAATTCCCCAAATCAAAGCCAGACTAGTCGAAGCGATTATCAATCGAAGGATAAATTCAATCCTGAGAAGAAATAAAAAGAAGGGAAATAAGAGATTTGATCGTTTTATGAAATTTTTCGATCGCTTTTTATTCTGCCTTTCTAGATATTAATTAACTATATTTTTTTTTTTTTCTTTTTTTTCCGTAGAGGAGGAACCGTAAGCATTTATTAATGCTACGTTGTCTTGCTACAAACGATCTTGTACCATTACTAGGAATGCTGGTACAAATGTATCTCACGATATACATTGAGGGTGCAGCTACTACGAGGTCCTTTTGCGCCCTCCGGGTCGTCTGGCGATTCTTCGGCCTCTTCAGCGGCTGTGTCGCTATCGTTATGGCAGTTGAGCGGTGGCTGGCTTTGACCAGGCCTTTCGTTTACCAGAAGGTAAGTTGCGCAAAATGAAAATCGAAAAGTTGAAAAAAATAAAATAAAAATGAGAAGAAGAGAAGTTTTATTCCCAAAACGCTTAGGTGCCTAAGTACTTCTCTTTCCGAAATTGGGTTTAAAAAAAATGGAAGTACGTCCATCTTTCGAATTTCCAAAAATTTACGCGGTGCAAAATATTCCATCTCCCAAAAAGCGTCCATAATTCTGTACCTACCCCAGAATATCTGATGGATTTTTCTTATCATTTTCCAACATTAGTTTGCGTTAATATGCCTCGCGTATGTTTGTCGTTCAAACATTATATTATTACACATACATCTGCGGTTTAATCTTTATGTTCCCTAATATTGAAAGTACGTTCAAATTGAATTTAGCGATAACTAAAGTACGAAAAAAGACCCGGCCTTCCAGAAGCGAAGACGAATTTTTGATTCTCGAAAGGATCACAGGTCAATTATCGTACAATTTTTCTTTCTAACGAAATAAAAAAGCGTTCCTTGTGTTAAATCTTGATAAATTTCCCAACCGACCTATCGTTGCTTAATAAATTTATTAGGATAACGAACAGCCTTGTCCTAGGTGAAGTATTACTTCATTGGTAAATTAAAATCAATAAGAGACTAGCCAGAACACATGTATGTACTAATTCATTGGAGAACTTACTACTGTAGAATTTTTTTCTTCTCCTTGTTCTTCTACACATTCTCGACCCCACAAGAGGATCAGCATCACCAGACGTAAAGAATATTAAAATATTCGAATACACTCGTTGTACAATGGCCCATTCATTGGCAAATGGGAATTCCCAGATTTTTCCGTGACCATTTTTATTAATCGAGCTCTCAGACGTTTACTATGATGTCACAGGAGTTTAAAATCGCGGAAGGATCCAATGATCCGAATAGTTACACAGCTTATTACGCTTTTGTACGTACAAGAATAAAAATGAACCGATGTGATCAATCAGAACGGGTTTTTTTCTGATTTTCATTTTTTTATCATTCTCTCAAAATCAGGAACAATTAGGTAAAACCTGGCTTCATAATTCCATATTTTATCATTCTTATAGAAAGTAGGGATATCTTGGAATTCATCCATATAAACTGGAGCAATATTAACTGGTGTACAAAATAGACGCATACTAGTTGTTGACTATTGAAAGAAAATATGTATAAAAAAAGAACACATAGAAACACAAACACACACACACACACACACGCACGCATACTCAGAGATAATAAATCGTGAATTCTATGGCTGAAGCTATGAGTTTCGTAATGTTATCGAACCTCTCTATAAATTGAAGTGCCTCCAAAAATAGTCGAGAATGTATTAGTATATAATATGAAAGTGTATAAATATAATGTAGTACATATTATCTATATGTATATTTTATTGGAGAAAATTGAGAATGAAGTATCGATCATAAGGGTGAAAAAAAAACAGAATAATAAACTTATGAGATCTTCGATACGTCGAATTGTTCCGAGATTTCAAAAAATCCAATTTCTTTCCATTTTTTATTTCAATTGGTATAATGATGTTTGAAATGATTCGATACTGAGAATATTGACGAGGACAATATACACACAATAGTCAATATAGATAAGTCTAACAACTTTCCGGTCGTTAGTATAATCAATTAATTGTTATCCTATTATATGATGTATTTTTTATTATTGCACACAGGGATTGTTTTACCATAAATTCCACGATTCTTATTGTTAATAGCGGATGTCGCGTGTGTGGTCGTCATGAAATAAACGCTATTGAAGTAACAAATCAAATAACATAAATCTAACAATATGCACGTTGAGTCTGTTCGTATCGATGATTAATCACTCACAAAGCAACGATCATTCCAATCTCAATTCATATATCATATACGTGTATGTAAAGAATTGAGTAATATAGTAGCCTTGAACTTGTTTATACACTTTGGAATACATAATTATCGAAAGATATAACATTGTTTATTTATTTGTTTATATATACGACGCATACATGTATACATGTACGTATAATACGTACATTTATTGACTCTAAATGAGACAGTAGAAAACGAATTCGTGCCTAACTGCACGCACGACTAGATTATAGACTTGAACTCCGGCCTTTGAAAGACCTTGTTGAAGGCCTTATCCCTTCGAACTACATATTTACTACAGATAAACCTTAGAATAAGTACCAATTTACGTCTCATTGGCAAGAATTAATCTCAAAATATATTTTGTTTAAATGTAGCCAAAACCCCAGGTTTCCATCTCGATTCTATATATTTTCTGAAACCCACACAGGGAGGTGAATGAGTTAGTTATACTTCGATTGTGCATTTACTGTGGGTTCTGATAAAGGAGTATCTGATTACACGACTGTGAGGATAATGAGTGTTTGTCAATTTATTCCTAAGGTATAAAAGAGGCTAATCAGGATTGAAGACCTGTTTAGAAGATCCACTTTTTCGTAATGAAGAGTAATTCGGCATGTTATTTCGTCTCGATTTTTCTGACGCACGCGTTGCATGACCACTTGAAAAAGTTCCGAGCTAAAAGCTGAAATAGTTGTATACCTACGATGAATTCAAAATTGCAGTATCCACACTCCGTTTCGCTATCCTTCGAATAATTCGCCGTATATTCGCTATTTTTCATGCGAATTATACTACAGCGCGTTTTCGGCCCATGCTAAAACCTGTTTCGCGATCGATTCCCCAATTTATTGGCAAAGCGATAAAAATGAGAGAAAGGCATCTGCAGCCCCGCACTACTTTCGGCATAAAATCGCCTTTAGACGTTCGAGTGATCGAGCCTTCAAATAATCAGTTTTATAAATCAATGTAATTATATCTATTAAAATTTGATACCTACAAGCAGAAATTTTGTCTTTCGAATAAAAATCCGTGAATAAAATTGAACCACTGAATACCTAGATATAGCAACTGTGTCGAACTGCAGTGTGTCCTTCTCCGAAAATGAGGTGAACTTTCAGGAGCCATGGAATTCTCGTTTTCCCTTTTTATTATCTGGGTGAAAAGATATATTATGTATCAGCCTATAATATTCTAATAAAAACAAACATCTCAAACTGAAACTAGAGCAAAGTTAAAGTTGCATCGCATATATATATATATGTATACACCTTCGTAGATAAATCGAAACTTCAATATTTTATTCCTCTCGAAATACGAACTGCACTATGGGCTGGTCAAAACAACATGTCTATCAAGCATCTCTGAGCATATGATATTACCCAATTACGAAATATGTATGTAGTTCAACGTTTAATATACTACCGGCTACGAGCTGCGTGATGTTGTCTCTTGATTTTCCAAAAGCTAAAACAACACCTTTCAATTTTCTCATACATGATCGTATCAGCAGCTATGTATGTACCTATATACCGCAACTTCCGTTAATATGCTGATAATTTTATCGCAAAATTTCAACAACAAGAATAACTTTTTTCCCCTCTTTCTCCTTTTTTTTCACACGGATAACGAATTTCCCTTCCGAGTTATTCTTTTTTTCTTTCTTTCTTTCTTTTTTTCTAACGACAACTCTTTTCCTCCTCTGCGCCAAGAGATCGATGGCCTTTCTTCTATCCTGTCATCCGCGATCTAGGTTTCACGTTTTATTCTTGAAACTTGCATATATCATTTATTTTTTTCCTATATATCACACATGGGTCTTGAGATAAAAATTTTTCAACCACTTTACATCATTCCTATACTTATAAGCAACAGTTAGTCATGCAATTCATATACTGTCAACCTTATATATAGTATACACAAATTCTGTTTCCCACATGTTTATTCCCCTTGTTTTAGAATTTATTATATTGATTTATACGAAAACTTATTAGTTATATAATATACCTAATATATGAGTATAATTATATTTTCTGTCTAAAGACCGACTACGACGATAAAATAACACAGGTGTTTGTTTAAATATAGAGCTAGCAGAAGAACTGCGTCAAGTTGTGCATACGAGCTGACGCATATATACTATATATACATATGTGGGTGAGAAATTGTTCGAATTCACTGAACTAATAAATTTTAATAATCACCGGAAACGGGATATTTCCATATGTACGTACATAACTACCCATACATATTTAACGACGATTTAAAAAGCTCCGATATTTCGGAGTGAAATTTGAACAAAAGTATATCTTCCTCTTAAGTTTCGAGTCACGACCCGCCCTTAATAAGGAAACGTTATTCAGTTACTATCTATGTATGCATGTATGTATGTATGTACATATTATCAAGCATCGAACGCTGACCCAGTGGGGATTGATTACTTACGCAGTTCTGAACGAATGATAAATTGATACGTTATATTATGTATGTACCAGTATAACTTTTAGAACTAGGCCGCGCAGTCAAATGCGTTTTCTTAATACAGTTCTTTATCGTATATATACTAAACAGATTTTCCGTGCCATTGCACTCTTGCACGTATTACACAGATCATAATTTTTCTCAAACTTTTGCTTTTATTCTATATAGTCTTTTTTCAACAGTCAGTCAAAATTCATTAAAATTTGATCAATTTTCATTCACTGCATTCGTCTTCTATTTTCTTATTTTTTTCTACATTTTCTGTTACATCGTGAAAATGAGCTATACATTTATAATTATATAAAACGTCCTTGACACGTTCGAAATTGCGATTCAAGTACTGCAACTCTTGAGTCTTGACTCATAGTCAGTCGTTAGCTAATGGATTTTAACTGCATGGGTATAAAACCGTCAGTCACTCGCGTAGCTTTCGGACGCTGCAACAGAATGAGATGAGATGATCCTTTTCTTTATGCGATTCTCGGCTGGCCTATACAGATGATGTTGAATTTCACCAAATATCGTAATCCTCTCATCAAACTTTATCCCCCTTTCATCAGAATCATGGGAAGAAAGTTGGTAAAAAAAAAACAAAAATTCTGCTACCCTTATATGTTCCAAAATTCGTTTTCAGGGAATCATTTATCGATAGGCTAACTACTTCGGGGCTCTAATTACGGTTTATTCATTATTTGCTACCAGTTTACTCTTGGCGAACGTATTTGCTAACCAATTAGAGAAATTGGGTATTAAACCGACTGCCTAGGGGCTTGTGCATGATTTCTACTATATTTTGGCAAGTTTAATGTCACTTCGTCCGCGGCGTGGGAAAATCCACTCATTAGCAAATTGGGTGTAATTGAAATTCGCGAATGATGAAATTCGATACACAAGTTTGTAGAAAAGATGACGCTTTTTTTTTAAGTTCGAATGAACGAAGAGCGAAGTAAGGGGGTTGATATGAGTTTGTCGAATTCATGGTCTACCAAAAAGCTAGCAATAAACTTAATCAATGAAATGGGGTATATGTCTAGTCGCTACCTAGCAACAGGTTTATTGGCTCACAGCCCACCCATTCATCGTTATATCCAGAAAACTTTTCGCCTCATGCGTGAAACGTGGTAAAATCCCCACGTGGAACCCATTCCAATTATAATTACGCCATGAAAATCCATAAGACAAAAAGAAAGAAAAAAACAAAGAAAGAAGAGAGAAGAAATACATTAAAACGAAAAAACTATGTATTGCAGAATTGATAACAGAGATTATGACGATGATTATGATTGATTGAGAGTTCATATATAGTCTGCCACTGTTTGCCTTTTGGTTTATTCGTCGAGCTTATCAGACTTTATTGAGGACGAAATTTGAGACTAGAGATACTCCTTCATACTTCCGGGTGGCTGATTATAACTAGACTAATTTGCAAATTGGGCAGAACTGGAGACGAGCTATAATTAATTTCTCAGCAAACGCTATCACCTAATTTCGTCATTCTGACAAATTTATCAGTCATTAATTTGCAATCGTGTATCTAAGGCTTCATCGTTCTCTAATTAAAGTTTCGCTGTAGTTATCGCGTAATACGATTTCGTCCACAAATATGAACTCACGATCTGCAGTCATGGTCAAATTTACTTCAGAAACAAAATGTATAAAATTTATCGCTATCTTATATCACAGTTTGATGTTTACTCTCTTTTTATTTTTGCCATGCGGCTACATTATTTTATGTACTTTGGCTGACGATGAAACTTTCTGGATTACATAAATATATGGGTATAGAAAAAAATTGAACTTCCAATCTTGAATATTTGTTGCTATTTATAAAACGTTAACGAATTTCTAACCGATGATTAAACCACGTTGGTTCGAATAATTCGCTTTCTTATTCCACCAAAGCGTGTCTGTGTGTGTCTGATTGCCAGAGGCTCAACCCATCTTAACAGAAAATCGAAGAAAGCAATTAGAAGCCAATTATTACGTCTCGTGAGCCCACTCAGGGTGAAATAAACCTCGAAATTGGACAATGAACATCTCTAGTTGTAAATAAGATTATATAAATTGGTACTTCCGAAAGATATATCATGACTACGCAATAGTTAATTAATTGAGATTAATAAATATCTAATTACCTCACCGCAGCCCTTGTTATTAATAATATTATATAATTTCTCACAAGATTAGGTACAAGATGAATAGACTTTATATATATTCCCAAACGCGTGTGGATCTAAAATCTGCTTGGGTATTCACGATGCATCTGCAGAGGTGGCCCGAAATAAATTGGCATTTGAAAAAATCGAACGTGTATAGCGGATCTTATTCACCCAACGTTGCTGATTCTAATTTTCTATGAACGCGAATTGATTATCAAACCAGAATTATTCAAATAACAATAATTAGCATTCTTGATCCGATATATGTATATACAGACACTCGGAGTTCTGGTCCGAATATTTTCATCCGAGTATCTAATGATTGCCAATTTTCTCTATATACCCAACTATAATTATACTCATCGCAAGATATTATTTCACTATTTTATTAACCAAGGAAACTACCTACTCTGTTTTATTTAGCAGGTGACATACCCTGTTATCGCACGATGCATGCTCCTGCTTGGTGCCGTTGCTGCAGTACTCTGTTTTCTTCCATTTGCTGGTTTTGGGGATTATTACAAGGACGGAAAGTGTCTTAGATACAGAGAGGCTGAAAATTCCGAAGACGTTGCATACGCCTACGTTTTCTTCTTCTTTGGTAAGGAATTAACAATTGATAATACTGAATTTTCAATACCATGCTGATTTCGTTATTTTTATTTTAACAATGAAATTGAGAACATTTTTCAATTTCTAATTAACTTAATGAAACTTATTTCAGGAACGCTACTATGCCTCTGCATCGTTTGGTGCAATTTAGTTGTTTCAAGAGCTCTAGGTAGACTGAGTCGTAGATTAGGAGTAATTCGTCGAGTTTCCAGAGCATCTTCAAGGGCTAAACCACTTCTTAGCATCGCCACAGGTCCTCCACCTGAGGTAGTTGCTACAGCCGAAGAAAGGGCCTTTTCTCGTCTTATGGCTATGCTTTCGATTTCTTTCGTCATTTGCTGGATGCCTCAGATGGTTAGTATTATAATACTATAGAATAAGAAAAGATATAGAATATTCTATAGAATAATGATCATGATGAAGATTTACAATTTTTATTGAACTGCAAAGAAACTTATGATATATTCATGATACTGATTCGACGAAAAGTTCCACTCGTATTAATTGAATATTTACCTGACGTCAATATACTGCATATTTATAAATAATATCTTCTTTTTTTTTCTTTTTTTTTTTTGAGCACGTGACAATCCATTAAATTAAATGAGAATGGCAGTAACTATGACAATGATAATGACAATGACAATGGCAATGGCAATGGCGAATAGTCGTAAATTCTTACTAGCCTGGCCATTAATAAGTTAGTAAAACGGTTTGCAGTTCGTAGTCTTGCAGGTGGCCTTGGTAAATACGCGAGTAGTGATAATTATCGATTAAGATTTCCGTCCGTGATCGTCACTTCCTCAATAATGATTGGCGAAAAATTTTCAAATCACGTACACCTATAGGATCGTTATACTATACGTGAACACGTATATCGCACACACGTTACTCGTGGCTTATTGTAAGCTGCAAGCTGTAAGACTAGCCAAATCACGATACCAAGTCACGTTTTATCGCTCTATAGCGATAAATTATAATACTTAGAAATGTAAACTAAGGTGGAGAGTGGAGACGGGTGAAAAACCCTCCATACGTTTCATCATTATTAATATTATCAGTATAATTCGATGTAACTACGAATATAACTACGGAGATCTGGGATATTTTTAAAACTGTAAAATTTTCCAATTTTCATGAAAAATTTTCAAAAATTTCCAACAGCTTAGACTGCGAAATCATCTTCTATTTGGATGATAGAATATGAAATTGATGATACCATTTTTGACTAAAATTGAAAATTCCTGTGTTTCAGATATCGATTCCCTTGGCTCAGTACTCAATGACTCTTGACGTGACGGCAACTTTGACACAGAAATTAATTAACCGTTTTTACGGACTGGCTGATATACTGCTCTGCGTTCACTTCACTTTAGATCCTTACATCTACGTACTACTACGAATGAGACCCCGATTCGCGATCTTCAAACCCCTTTGCCGCGTCTGTAGATCGGGAAGAAGTCGATCTAGTTCTTTCACAGGTGAGTGAAGAGGAGGATGGATATAGTTTCGGAAAATTTTCAAGAAAAATAGGTGAGGGAAAAATTTTGGGCCAAAAAATGTTAATTTTCGTTTTTCTGAATCGCAGGAACCACCGATCAACAACTTAGCAGCGGGGATCCCCCGACTCCGATGACGGAGGCTCCGACTACCCCTGTGAGCGAAGAAATGGAACCGCGATTTACTGCTGCGGCTGTTTGAAAATGGCTTTCGCGATCGGTCGGATACAGACGAAAAAAATACAGCGAGACACAAGTTTGATGTTATTATTTGTCTCGAATTATTTTTATCGCCTAGATATACCTATATGCGGTTTACTTAACTTCGATCGTTCGCTCATATGTTATTATTATTTCACAATGTCAGAATTAGGATCAACCGGTTATTTCACCGATGCAGGTATGTAATATTATACTAATCGCCATAATTGGGATGAAACTTACGAATGAAGAATTATTAGTTTGACAGTGAGTCGATTGAATTGAAAAACGCAGGTGCCTTTGTGAAATTTTTAAGCAAAATCTTTGAGGAAAAAGAGGGAAGATGAATAAAACGTATGAAACGCGCGTTACCTGATTTCGTTGATTATAAATGTAGAAAAGTTACGCTTAAAGAAAAATATTCATGTCTAAATTATTTTTTTATTAAATTACGTGATCGACGTATAGTTGGGAAGGGCAAAATTTCATGAATTTAATTCAAGTTTCAATGGAAGTGGAAAAAAAGAGGTGGAGGTTATTTTTCTAATCAAAGTACGTAATGAGTCGAAATTTATATACATAGATAATCGTATCACGAATTAAGAGAATGATATTAATTATAGAATCATGTAAAATAGTATTGAATACTAAGTGCAGAAATGATCAAAAACTCTGATCACTTGCCTTGAGCAAGTGTTAATGACGTTGTGAATCGAGGTATAATATGGATTTTGAATTTTCAATTACTGCAGGGAATTATTGTACAAGTTTCACGAAATAGGAAGAGATTCAATATTAGATATTGAATGATAAAAAAATTGAGATTACGAATCCATTTTAATTATAACGAAACGATGAAGCAACGTACTACTATAATATATACAGATACACGATAATCAAACGAACGGCAAACATTTATAATAAATAATTATATAATCTACGTATAATTCTAGTCATTAACAAATATTATAATATATTGTGTAATACGTTAAGATTTAAAATATTTAACGAAACTTAACATTATTAATAAATAATACCAAAGCGCTAATCCCCAGGAATTATATCTACCCAATACACTTATGGTTCGAAAATTATACGAAAAATCAGTTGCATCTCCATTATAGAAGAGTATAGGTATAATTATTGATATGAATATGTTTAGGATCTGTCCGAAGCGAATTTCAACTCTTACAACTATTATAAAAACTGAAAAAACTACTGTGTCATTATTTATAAATTTTCAACACTTAAATGACAGGTCTCTCGTTTTAGGAGCAGCGATTTTATAGAAAAATCTATCGTTTATGGATTTTCAGCACCGGAAAACTAGTTACAAAAGTTCATTTTCTATACACCCCATATGGATATTAAACACGTACGCATTGATTAAAACCGACAAGTAATTATTGCTCATATTTAATAATTACTGTTTACGTGCATCTACGTATAATTATTATGGTGCGCAGATTCGAAATATACATATATCTTTATAAATACGTACTGATACTTACAGATATCTAACTTATAGCATATACTATATAATCTTGCATTATGTATCTCAAGAATATAATATACATGGTCTGTCTGGTGTAGTTATTGTATATTCCGTATTCTTCGTGATTTAATACAAGTGAATAATGACTAATTAATAAATAAATACACAAATAAAATTTGAGAAATGTGAATCCAGATCAGAAATATAAATTAATTGAATAATTTGTTCAACGACGAAGAGCCTTCGCGTATCCTTCTTACCTTAGGATTATCGCTATGAGGGCTAAGTGAGATTTCCTGATGTCCATTCGGAGTGCAAAGTTTACACGTAAGATCGCATCTCAGGCGGATACGACCTTTCAGCACTAACTTTTTCCTTTTCCATCACATTTATCAATCGTAAAAAGTCGTATCCGACGAATTATTCGGTAATGAATTATTGATAAAAAGTTACACCATGACTTATAGTCATCCATTCAAAATTGAAATCTCAAAAAGAGCTTTTCATACGAAGTCACTGTTCGTTTATTCATTTATGTATCCAATCATTCGTATTAAAGAAATCATTTTGAATTCACAAATAAATAATCATCCATTTGATTTGAAAAAAAAAGAGACGGGAATCGCATAAATCTTTCATAAACAGGGCAATGAAGAGACTATCTCAATCGTCAAGTAGTGCAATCAAAACTTCGATTCTCGTTAGTACAAAAATAACAGCCGTAATAAATCAAGAGAAGTGGTGGTTGTTTAAAAATGATAAGCGATAGAGCAGAATATATCGAGAAAGATTCGCTCCAGTTGTCAACAAAAAACAAAGTTGAACGAGATTATCCCAGGCCTATATTAACCTCGGCAAAGTTTCGTGGTTCGTTAGTACCAAGAGAATCATCGTCACGAGCCAACATGGCTCCCATGTTAGTTAATTTCACACTGCCTGCGACAGTGCTAATTACTGTAGTAATCCCGGGAATTCGAGACTTCAATATTGCTGATCCAAGTGAGAAAAGCTCATCGAATTCATTTGGGAATAGAGACGTTTCTATCTTGAACAAAAATTTCCAGGCTCTAACGTGAAAATTGTTTGAATTTAGCTAGTAGTGTCACCGAATTGCCAAACCAGAGCCAACTTGCAGTCCTTCCGGATGGTTACGTCGCGCATCCTGATATCGGAGTAGCTTACAAGGTTCACGATGAACAACTAAAGTGGACATCGGCGAGAAGGCGATGCATTTCCGAGGGCGCTCATTTAGCGGTCATCGATACCACCCTAAAGTTCAACCTCCTAATGACCCAACTAAAATCAGAACGTACGTGGACAGATATTCATAAGATGCAGAAGGATACAGAATGGGTCAGCAGTGACACTGGTAAGTGTCGCCTTGGTCAATCCCTTTCTAAACGCAGACAATCCAGTCAGTAACATGTGATTCCTTTCTGGCGATTTAGAACTGCCCATGACAACCTTACCCTGGGCATCGCAGGAACCTTCCGGTGATAATTACTGTGTTGCGGCAAGCAAATCACCACGCGGGCTGAGAAATTTTTGGTGCATCAATGAATATTCCTACACATGCGAGATTCCGATTCCGAAGAACTACAATGCACGAGGGATCACGGGACTTCCAGAATTCTATATTAATAATCCAAGTAAGAAAAGCTCGTCGAATTTATTTGACAATAGAGAGGTTTCTATCAAGGCGAGCGAGGATGTAAATGGTAAGCAATGAATGCAAGGCTTTTCAAGTAAAAGGTGTGTTATAATCGGGTTTCTTTATTCTAAACTTCTGCCTTCCTTACAATTAACCCCGGTCTGTCTGTACTGATCTGTACGTCTAAATGAGACGCTGGTCGGGTCTAATCTGCCTCTCTTCCCTCACTCGTGGGAAGGTCCACACCAACTACCCAAAAGTCAAGACCCTTTATCTTCTTTGTGTCATTCACACATTTTCAGTCGTACTCTACGCTTTTCCCATCCAGACATACTCTTATTTCTAACGGTCATACTGGCACCTAGCCTCTGACCCTCACTATCCTAAGATTCGCAACTTTAGGAAAGACGTAACCCGGAATGAAGCACGCACCGATGCCTTGCAGAAAACGCTCACTCAGCAGTCACTGATTCTGTACCAAAAATTCCCCACGTGAATAACTTGAGACATGATCGGGGATTTCAGTAGCTATATTTTGGTATTTGTAAATGGGAAACTAATGAAGAATGGATCAAAGTCGACAATGGTATTATATCTATGGTTGCAGTAATGAATTCGACCCCGACACCGGCTCCTGCACCTTCTACTCTCCCCGAGGGCTACGTTAGATTTTCTGACCTCCATTCCGCGTACAAACTTTACACGACAGCTGTTACGTGGGTGCGGGCGCGTGACCAGTGCATCGAGGATGGTGCTCACTTGGCCATCACTGATACTGTCGAGAAAATCGAACGCATATATGCCATGAAATCTGAGGTCTACTGGAAGCTGACCAGCGTTGGCATTCGGAAATCGTTAACTAGTGATGATTGGCTCAGAGTTGACAACGGTAAGTTTTAATCTTATCCAACATCTTAATGAAAATATACAGCAAGAACCTATAATATGTATGATCATGTAATTATTCCTGAATTTCTCATTCAGACCTCCCGCTTACATCCATACCATGGGCGTCAGGTAATCCTGACGATCTTGATGACTGCGCCTTTATAGCAGCCGACGGAAAGTCACTAACCAATTTATTTTGCGAGACTTTGCCACATTGGTACGTCTGTGAAATTTCAATATAAGCGGATTGTATACGGAAATAACGGATATACTATAATATAGTAACTATATCGAAATGTAATTTGCAATTGTAATATTCGATGTAAAAATAATAAATATTAGATATGCATAAGTTATAACACGTGTAAGAAATACATTTTTTCGGCATAGGCATTAAAAAGTCACTTTATGACGCCTGTTTTCGATCCACAAAGTAGCGCTTTATACGGCTGAATTCAAAACTGCCTTATAAAGTCTTTATACGGCAGTTTGGATGCGCAGTTCGAAGTGCGCATTCCAAAACTGCCGTATAAAGTGTTTATGACAGATCGCAGATGACAGATGACAGATCGCACCATAACCTGAGTCTTCGTCTGTGGATCTCAACTGGCGTCAAAGTGACTTTTCATGCCTATTTCGAAAAAAATAAAGTATGGGGCGCACCCGTAAACCGTTTTTGACTCGAATAATGATTTCAGAACTCGCTTACGGCTCGCCTTCGGCTCGCCTTTAGCTCGTTCTGAAATCATTATTCTCGCCGAAAAACACTTGGTTTACGGGCATGCCACATAATATACTATTATGGGTTCAATGGAACGAATGAATTCGTATTATTGAAAGCGAAAAAAATGAATAAAAAATCTTTAAAAAAAAAAAAAGAAAAAAAAACAGAGGAACCAACAACAAATCCTGAATAACGTAAACCAGAAGCAAAATCTGCTTGAATGAATCTCCCGACTATTCGGCTTATGGCAGAATATTAAAACTTTCCTAAAATTCATCCAAATGGTATTTTCGAGGTATTTCTTTAGGATATTAATATACATAATATTTTGATTAGCTATTTAATAATGATATCGAAGCAAATGAGAAGAGGATTTAGGATTTAATCTGTTTCAGGGTGAAACGAAGAATCAAAAAAATGAAAACATGTCCAATACTGAGATGAATGAAACGTTGATTGAATTCGGATGATAATAATCGTTATAATAAGAGGGTGAGGTGAATAAATATGATATAATATGAGAAAAAAAAAGAAAAACAGAAATTACTCAGGACAGAACCACGTAAGTGTGGAGTTACGAGTGTGTCATATAAAATGCGTGGACATACGTGAGTTTCATACCGAATTATGCATAATGGCTCTTTTCATTTATTCAAGAATTTATAATGCGGAGAACAATTTTTTTGGAGATACATCTGTCTGACCTTAAAAAAGGCCACATTTTTGGCGCTTACGCGACTATGTTGTCTGTCGATACATATATATATGTGCATATAAGTCGCAGATTTAATTTATCTGGGATTGAAGAAAATAATGACGCAAATCTTTCATAAACAAGGCAATAAAGAGATTATCTTAATCGTCGAGTAGTGCGATCGAGAAGCTTCGATTCTCGTTTTAGTACATAAATAAGAGCCGTATTAAATCATGAGCAAAGTAGTGGTTGTTCAAAAATGATAAGCGATAAAGCGAAATTCTCAGAATATCACACGGAGAAAAATGAAATCAAATTTATCGAGAGAACTTTGCTTCTGTCGTCGCAGAAAAAAAAGAAGTAGAACGAGATAATCCCAGGCCTTCTTATTAACCCCGGCAAAGTTTCGTCGTTCATTAGTACCAAGAGAATCATCGTCGCGAATCAACATGTTCGTTAATTTCACGCTGCCTGCGACAGTGCTAGTTACCGTGATCATCCCGGGACTTCCAGACGTCAATATTAATAATCCAAGTGAGAAAAGCTCATCGAATTCATTTGGGAATAGAGACGTTTCTGTCTTGAACAAACATTTCGAGACTTCAACGTGAAAATTGTTTAAATTTAGGTGGTAGTGCCATCCAATTTCCACAGCAGACCCAACTTGCAACCCTTCCGTATGGGTACATCGCGCATCCAGATATCGGAGTGGCTTACAAGGTTCACGATGTACAACTAGACTGGACATCAGCGAGAAGGCAATGCATATCCGAGGGCGCTCATTTGGCGGACATCGATACCAACCTGAAGCTCGAGTTACTGATGCCCCAACTGAAATTAGAGGGGACGTGGACAGGCATTTATAAGATGCACGGTGATACAAAATGGGTCAGCAGTAGCAGTGGTAAGTTTCGCCTTGGTAACTCTTTTTCTAAACGCAGACATCCTAGGAAATGACACGTGATTCTTCTTTTGGCAATTCAGGATTGATCATGACAACTTTACCCTGGTCAAGCAACGAACCTGAGGGTGACTTTTACTGTGTTTTCGTAAGCAAGGCAAGACGTGGGCTAGCAATTTATTTTTGCAACTCCAATTATCACTACGTATGCGAGCTTCCGATCCCTAAGAACTACAACGCACAAGGGATCGCGGGACTTCCAGACTTCGATATTAATAATCCAGGTGAGAAATGCTCGTTGAATTTATTTTAAGTAAAAGGTTCCTTACAATTAACTCCGGTCTGCCTGTACGTCTGAATGAGACGCTGGTCCGGTCTAATCTGCCTCTCTTCCCTTACTCGCAGGAAGGCCCACACCAATTACCCAAGAGTCAAGACCTTTATCTTCTTTGTGTCATTCATACATTTTCAGTCGTACTTTATGCTTTTCCCACGCAGACATACTCTTATTTCTAACGGGCATAGTGGCACCTAGCCTCTGACCCTCACTATCCTAAGATTCGCAACTTTAGAAAAGAGATAGCCTGGAATGAGACACGTATCGATGCCTTGCATAAAATGCTCACTCAGCAGTCACTGATTCTGTACCAAAAATTCCCCACGTGAATAACTTAAGACATGATCAGGGGTTTCAGTAGCTATATGTTGGTATTTATAAATCGAAAACTAATGAAGAATGGATCAGAATCAACAATTGTGTTATATCTATGGTTGCAGTAACGAATTCCACCCCGACACCGGCTCCTGCACCCTCTACTCTCCCCGAGGGCTACGTGAGATTTCCTGACCTCCATTCGGCGTACAAAGTTTACACGACACCTGTTACGTGGATGCAAGGTCGTAAAAGGTGCATCGCGGAGGGTGCTGACTTGGCTATCGTCGATACTGTCGAGAAAGTCGATCTTATATATAACATGCCACCTGAGGTCGGCCTGGAGCAGATCAGCGTTGGCATTCGGAAATCGTTAACTAGTGATGATTGGGTCAGAGTGGACAACGGTAAGTTTTGATCTTATACAAGATCTTTATAATATGTATGATCATGTCATTAATCCTCGATTTTTCATTCAGGCCTCCCTGTTACATCCATACCATGGGGGCCAGATCTTCCTGACGGTTTTGATGGCTGCGCCTTTATATCCTCCGGCGGAAATTCACTAATCAATTTACTCTGCGACCGCTTGCAATATTGGTACGTCTGTGAAATTTCAATATAAGGGGATTGTACACGGAAATAACGGATATACTATATCGAAATGTAATTTGAAATTGTAATATTCGATGTAAAAATGATAAATATTGGATATGCAGAAGTTACTTATAATACGTGTAAGAAATAAATTTATATTCTGTTTAAAGAAGGAATCGCATCACGTAGAAAAATATGAGTCGAAATGAACCAACATGTAATTGATCAGCAAATGAACCCCCGATCAAAAAAGATTATATATGATTATACAGCGTGAATTCCTAACGGGTACCGACCATGAGGTGTTTCTGTGAATGAAGAAATGTAGCTGCGTGCATGTTCAGACGCATAATATTGTGAATACCGTCAGTGTCCCGGTTATGGAACCTGTACGGGTTTTGGAACACTTTGGTCTAGTTATCGAAAAATAAAATTCTAAACGTATTGCTATAATAGGGAACTTAGTCGCGATGGTAGTCTGGTGTTTTCCGTATCCCCAGGGGTAGGTTTGGTCGGGGTGAGTGAGTGAGAACCTTTTCAAAAAAAATCGTTGAAAGTGGCGGGTCAGCTATTGCTCTCGCATGGCTGTCATGAATCATTAGGTTAAGTCGTACAGTCAGTCGATGTCTATGATTGATGGGACTATTCTCACAAAATGTGAGTATCTGATGGCTTGAAAAGTGTTTGTGGCTATACTTAAATGATCAAGGTTCCTGATTCAATCGTAAAAAATCACAGTTACAATCAATTTCGTTTAAAAAATAGCAGTTCCATTACTGGAACACCTCAACATCGCCTTGTACCAGTTAGCGAACCCCCATCCGTCAATAAACGAACCTCTTGCATATTTCTTAATTATGTTCAACAAAATAGTAGTTCTCGGTCTGACTTTAGGGCCGTGGAGCAAAAAATATTTTTTGGTACGTGTCCGTAAAATGCGTACTTTACGGACTATCTTGGGTCCGTACAATTGAACTTTACGGACTCAGAACAGTCCTTAAAGCAGGGGTCGGCATACTCATTAGGCCAATGAGCCAAATCCGTAAATCCGTAAATTTTAACGCCGTGTCTTGGATTTTCGCATATATTATATATATTATATATTATATATATTATATATTATATATTATATATTATATAATATATATTATATATTATCCCTATAGGGATATGCAGGTATGAAAAGACTTGGACGGTCAGACGCAGTTTTTGCCGTCCCAAATAGACCGCACACCCCTTATTTCCTTTTATTTCTCCTGAACGCTGCCCCTACCATCGAACTTTCCGGTAAGGACAACTGACCATTCTCAGGTAGACCGAGGGGACTTACGGCCGTAATAATTGACACTTGGAGCCAGGCTGGCTCTGAGAGCCCGGCCGTGCCGACCCCTGCCCTAAAGCACGTACTTTACGGACACGTGTACCAAAAATGTAATTTTGGATAGAATGCAAGAAAAAAATAAAAAAATAATTTTTATTTTCAAGAAAGAATTTTTGATAGTTGATAATAACAAGACTAATGAAAGTGATAGAAATGAATAGAATTTCCCTAATGAAATGAATGTACCCAATCCACACCAAAAAAGCGAAAGATAGAAGAGTAATTAATTTAATGAATCATTTCAGCGTATCGTTGTTGTTAAAAACAGATTGTATAATTTAAATAAAGTATTAGTTCATGATTATATTAATTTCCAAGCTCGGGGTAATCAGTAACCCGAATTCAATCCCTCCGTTCCAAAACTAGTATATTTTTGGGTTCCAAAACGGGGACAAGTGGACTTTTGGGATTCCATAACTGGGCCATTGGACAGGTGTTGCATTTAATTCAATATTAATTGATTTTTCGATTCCGTGAGAGTAAAAGCGCGTTCAAATCAAAGGCAAGATATTGCTTCAGGCATTAGAAAAATTAAATTTCATAAATTATCAAAATAGACATGTTGAAACGCATTCTCGAGGGATTTTAATCGTAAGGAGTTAAAAATTAAAATCCATTAATATTTGAGAAAGTTATGACCGATCAAAAAGATAAAAACTCCAATTCTGACATGAAAAACCTGGAGCGCGATTCTGGATCTTTTAAAATTCAAACCCCGCTAGCGTACCGCGCTAACGCTCAAGTTAGCGACCCCAGCCGAGTTCATACCAAGCACATAATCTTCAACCGATCGCCATCTAGCGATTAATAATTGCAACAGACTTCTGCGGAGGCTAGTGCTTTATTTTCAGGCCCTACGTCCATGCTAGCGACATGCTTAAATGTTTTTAATAAGAGTTATTGATTTATAGTCATTAATTAACAATTGTAGATTGCATTCCAGATGAAATAATGTCGACATGTAAGATACACAATTTTAAGCTATATAATCTCGAGCCGAAAGCTATCATCTGTTTGTCTTACGAGCCGAAGAACGCTCGTCTGGTTCTTTGCAGGTTAGTGTTCCGCACGTGTCAACAAGTATACTTTTCACCTGAGAATAACAAATACCTTCATAGACAAAATGACAAAATTACTTCTTACGAAAAGTATTATCGAAAAATGAACAAACAGAAGAGCTGAAATCTCAATTGCCAATTCTAGTAGCGTGCAAATCGGTTATTTATGTCACATTGGCATGAATGAATATACCATTGAAACATTTCTGAGAGTGTACCTACTTTCTATTAAATTCTTTCAGAAACGACAACTCCATTGAGATATGGAATGTGAAAGACGCGCCTTTCCTGGAAAGAACGATAGTCGGTCACCCAGAGAGTTCTGTAGAGACAGTGCTATGGGTAAACAAGAGGATTTTCTCAACAGGATTGATAGGAATGGTTATAGAATATGACCTGGGAAGTTTGACCCCAAAATACGAGGTAGCAGTAACGGGTGGTGCAGCGTGGTGCATGGATGTGAATAAGTCGAAGACACAGATAGCAGTCGGCACAGAAGATGGTTACATAAACACGTTTAACGTGACAGAGGACTACCTGATATATGACAAAATATTCGACAAACAAGAAGGGAGGATATTGTGCATAAAATGGGACATTACAGAACAAATGATTTTCACTGGGTCGATAGACACCGTTCGTATATGGAATGCTGTGTCGGGACACGCGGTTCATCGAATGACTACATCCAGAAAAGAGGCGAACAAAGAAACAATTGTCTGGTGTTTGGCTGTTACAAATGACAACATCGTCGTCTCTGGAGATTCTAGGGGGATCCTTTCCTTCTGGGACTCTGGGATGGGGACTTTAATCGAATGCCATCAAAGCCACTCAGCCGACATCCTTGCGATCGCCATGAGCAACGATATGAACACCGTTTACTGTGCGGGTGTTGATCCGACCGTTTGCAGCTACTCAAAAATCACCATAAAGTCTAATGGAAAATGGGTGAAGGGCATAGAGAGGCGATTGCACGAGCACGATGTTAGGGCGCTAGTAGAAGCCAATGGAAAATTGTATTCAGCCGGTGTAGATGGGTACTTGGTGCAGTCGAGTTACCCACCTAAAACGATGATCAAATATCCACCATTTCTGCAGTCTCCTTGTGTGTTGATCAGTAGAAAATCAAAATGCATATTGTTGCGATATAGTAACTACTTGGAACTATGGAAACTTGGATCTGTTAGTAAAAAGCTACACCAAAATGCTAAGCCTGGAACTATTCACCAGCTACAAGAAGAGCCAGTTAATTTATTACAGTTGAAAACCAAGGCTAATGAAAACATTATTTCATACGCTGTGACTAGCGACTCAAAAATATTAGCTTACTCGACCGATTCCTACATCAGAATGTTCAATTTTGATGTTAAAAATGGTGACCTCGTTTTGTCGAGGCACGAGGTAGCAAATTTGCCACTGCATAAAGCACATAGGATGTTGTTCAGCCCCGACGACTCAAGACTCGTATTGGTGGATAGTGACAAATCAGCGAATGACAAGATAAAGATAATAGTTCTGAAAAATTGCTTGGAAAAATTGACTTATGAAGGAATTGTTCATGTTGGAAGAGAACTAGTCGATAACGTCAGCTTAATCTGTTTCTCACCTGATGGAAAGTACCTGGTTTGCGCTGACTATCAAAGCAATATCGCTGTATACCCCGTCGAAAAAGACCTTGCCTCTAGTTCAGCCAAAATGTGGCTGTTACCCAAATACAAATGCCCGCCAACGGCAATGGCTGTACAAAAGAAGACGCATAATCTTGTCATAGTATATTCTGACCACAAGGCGAGTAGCGAGAAGATTGTGTCCTTGCTCCTTCATGGCTAAATAACGTATCAATTGATTTTCTTTTATTACAGATTATCGAGTATAATATTTTGAAGAAGCAGTATACTCAGTTTTCTATAAACTTGGAAGAACGACTACCAAAACTCTGGTTATCCCGGGCCATTCCAGTTAGTCATGTTACTTTTGATCCAAGAAATGAAAACATTATTATAATGCACGACAATACAACCATTTGTGTCATCGATAAGACAAAAACGATGCCTAATGCAGAGGGAAAGGTACCAAGATTGGAAAGCGGGGATTCTATGGATAACAGTAACCAGGATGTCCATCCTCAATCCCACGCAGGTTTTCACGTTGTTAAAAAATACAAGGTGAATTTGATATGAATTTTGTTTTGGTTTTTTTTTTCAAGGAAATATCGTGCTAACTCGTTATTCACGAATCTGATTATTTTTTCCAGAATTTAGTACACCTGGACTGGCTGATTGGAGAAGAAATGGTCGCAGTCGAAGTAAACCCACTTACTCTAACAGAAACTTTACCACCGTCGTTAAAACAAAAACGATTTGGAATGTGAAACATATTATGTTTACGCAACAGAAAAAAAAGATCCCCTTCCAAAGTCGAAATCTGTTGTTCATTCATTTGGAATACCGAATATAAGAATATTTGCATCAGGCATGAAAACAGAAAGACACCTAGTAATGATCATGATAAATATATTTAATCGCGTTTTTGATATTGGGTAAATAATACTAGAGGTATTCGTAACTGTTGAATATATGCAGATTATAAAATTCAAAGAAGAAACACCCAGTTTCACCGCCTGTGTATCCTTTCAGCATTTTGTCTTGCGATTTCAGGATTGAATTGAGAATTATATTTTTGTTGTATAACAGGTTTTGGAGCTTTCTCTACAACGGGTTCAATCGAATCTCCGTTTAATTTAGCCAACAATGTCTGTGCCTTTAATTTTTCAGCAGTTTCTCGTTTCAATCTCTCCATTCGCAACTTTTCCAAATTTAGATTTGAACTAGGCTCCTCGATTCTTGATCTCTTACGTTTCTTTGACTCTTTTTTCTTGTGTTTCTTATGCTTTTTGCGTTCTCTGCTGTGACATGATTCAGAATCGCTGGTCTCACGTTTTCTCTTCACAGATTCGCTCTTTGCGATTCCCAATTTAGAATCATTCGCAACATTAGATGGCGTAGAGCCCATTATTTTCAAATACTTTCTAATATCATTTATCGGGTCGTTTAATAACTTCGCTTTTACTGCAGCCTCCTCGTTTTTATCAAGCTCTGTTATTCTCTTGGGCAACTCGTACCAGCTCTGATTTCCAGTCGCCTCATTTGTATCCTGTCCTAAGTAGGTCAAATAACCTATTTGTTTTTCATATTTTTCCTGCTCTTCCTTCTTCTCGATTTCGTGCTCAATATTTGGCTTGCTGTAATCAGTTTTTCCGTCCTCAATGTCAACAAAGAAATTAATGTGCTCCAAGGGGGCATTCGACACCGAGCTCGTTGCCTGTACTTCATCATCGCCAACCGCTTCTTGCCTACCATCGTACTTTAGCCTCGCTCGATCTCTCAGTAGATTTGTTTTAGCTTCGGTTTCCTGAAGAAGAAGAAAAAATGAACACGAATAGAGGTAAGATAATAGTAAGTCAAGAAAGAAAGGGATTTCATCTATTGATGCGAGAATTGCATTTGAGACAGGATGTTATAAGTACTATATACTTAGTACTTGTAAATTTCTTACCGCTTTTTGTATTCTAGCTTTTGTTGCTTTTTCTTCCTCGGCAGCTTTTGCTTCGTCACGACGTACCCTAGCGATATTTTCCTTCGTACGTACGTGCCATCTGAAATAAATGCATATATCATGTTCTTATTCAATTAGATGAAATACAATTATCGGTGGATCGAACAGATGTTGCATATCTTTGGTGCGAAATATAATGAATAACATACCTTTTCTTTGGTAGAATATTCATTTCGACAAGACTAATTCTTCTTCTATACGCAGTTTCTGCATAACTATAGAAGCATAAACATTATTTTTGAAAGGTGCATTTTTATATGACGCTTGACGCTACAAAACGCGTGTCTTTTGTCATCACACGTAACCTCAACATTTGACGCCTGCCATGTTGTTGTTGGTCAAATTGGGGTCACGTGATGACAAACGAAACGCGTTTTGTAGCTCATGGAAACCAGCCTGTCACATTCGGATAAACTCGGTGCGATTCGGGTATAGATCACATGTGATCTAAACTTTGGCGTGCACCTTTCACCGGCGTTTATTGGGAGCATTAACGTAGACTACACGTTACAATCAAATAAACATGTGAGTTTTTTACGAGTATGTATTTGCTTGTTAAAGAGTCATTGATTAATGTCGGTTGAATACTGCATTAATTTTCGGTCCATTTATTGACTTTTACTTGCCATTAATCTCGCAACTTTTTTCTAACCTAATCTTAACCTAAAAACTATAAAAAATGTAAATAAATCGTTGCCCCGGCGGTAGATTCTTCTGATCAATCGATCTCCCACAATTTGATATATTTTTTATCAGTCATTGTTCTTTCTTTTGCTTCATATTTCAATAAAATCTAATCACACAAGTTATTTCTTTCTCAGACTTAATAATAAACCACAACAATGGCTACGTCAATGCCAATAAACCCAAAACCCTTTCTGAACGGACTAACTGGTAAACCAGTGATGGTTAAACTAAAATGGGGCCACGAATACAAAGGCTACTTGGTATCGGTTGATGGCTACATGAATCTACAGCTTGCCAATACCGAGGAACATGTAGACGGTAATTGCACCGGCAGCCTCGGTGAGGTCTTAATACGGTGTAACAACGTCATGTATATCCGAGGAGTCGAGGAAGAAGACGAAGAAGGAGAAATGAAGGATTAATTTCGTTCACTTAAAAGATTATAGATTTGTATATCTTACGACGTTATTTGTGAAAGGCGAGATCTAATCCCTCAGGAATGAATATAAAATGAATTTTTTTTAACTTGTACTATCTTCTCACTTTCATTCTACTCTATCTAGGATTAGCTATGTTAAGTTAGTGTATCTCAATCAGTAATACCGAAGTAGTATGAAATTCTCAATGCCTAATGTGTGATAAATCTTTCGAAAAAAACAAAATATTCATCATTTTCTGGATTTTTCATCAATATTATAATGTTACAAATTTATTATTAATATTAAATCATTTTGGGGACATTAGCGATGATTGGTTTGGGCCTGACCCTAAAGACCAATTTTTTTTCAACAATTGCTCTAGCAATGTAATCAGTGTGAGCTCCGAGGACAGGAATTGCCTTGTCTACTTCTTGATTGTTTTGATCGCATCGGGTTTTTTCTAATACTGCAAAAGGTTTCTCCAGCTTCACTTCTTTCCCATATAAAATGTGATGTCCGACTATTAATATCGGCGTTCCGCTCTTTGTGAAATGCAAGTCTCCGATGAATTGGTCGTTCAGGCTTTGACTGGAACGTGATTCCAAATCACCTTGAAGCTCGATTATTGCCCATTCATTCGTGTCAACACCACCTCTGAAAGCAGGCATAATCTCATTAGTGTGGGTTACTAATAAATTCTTTGAATGATAAGTTTTACTTACTTTTTTATGCGTATGATCATTGTATCTCTTACTTTATGGTTTATACAAACATAACTAAGTAGTAATACATTGAATTGGCATAAACCATAGAATATATGAGATGGGAGTATTCGTTGTTGTTGTTGTTGTTATTATTGTTGTTGTTATTGTTTTTGTTCTTCTAAGGTGCCACAAAAGTGGCATGTCCTATATATACCTATGAGTGCAGAGTGAGCTAAGAATCGCCTGAATGCAGGAACTGACATGGGAGCTCGTTGGAAATGAATCTGAAATGCGGGTCCGGCTTGAGGGTGAATCGCCGACAGATTAAGGTGGGTTCGCAGATGTACGCGGCGGCGCGGTGGTGCGTACCCAATAAAAATGCACGAAATCTGCTCCGCGCATTTTCACGGTATCTTCTGATTGGGTTACGCGCCTCCGCGCCCATCTAAACCCACCGTTAGGATGAGAGATTAGAAAAGCATCGAGTTGTGTAAACTTAAGTGTTTGTTTGTTTATGCCGTGTTATTGCCTGAAATATCGCCTTTGCCAATTTTTTGCTCTGAAGTGATTGGGCGAATATTGGTGAGTTTTACTGTATTTAGTATTTATGTCAAAAGTGACATTTCTGCGCGGTTTGTTTTAACTACTTTTTTTTCCTAAAAATAAATTAGCCTGGTTTATTGTGTACAGTAATGTTTATTAATGGTTTCGCGGTGGTTAACTATTTTTTTTTTCCCCACTTTTTCGGATACAATCGAATAAAATTATATTATATTATTACGGAGTCTAGTTTCCGAAAAAGTGAAAAAAAAGTTTGCTACGGCGAAGCCATTAATGAACATATTACTGTACATTGCCATAATCGGTTCGTACCTACAATTTTATCAACAAATAATATCTACGCACGTATGGCCATTGTTAACTCCGCGATACCAACTACATACTACATATGCAATTATCGCAACAAATTTCCGAGCGGTTTTACATTCCTATAATCCAGTTTTCTCGATACAACTGATCTTCATGTTTCGAAACATATTAAAATAAATATTTCGCAATCTAACTTGCCAATTTTTTTATTCGCTCACCGATACTCTGCAACGTTTCTACACCCGGTTTTAGTACTCCTCATTTCGCTATTTATCCGGTTTCCCATCATTCGAAGAATAACCAGATACTCATAATAGAGAGATATACAGTATATGTGGTTCAATTGTTTTTTCTTTTTTTTTATTACATAAAGTCATTGAAAACTTGATAACTTGATGATTTGGGTTTGTAAGGAAAGAAAGAAGGAAAATAAATTCACTGCCAGAGTTTCTTTGACTTTGGCTTATTTGTTAACAGAGTGTTGTTGAATCTGCTCAATGAACAGGCGACGATTAACCACTGATGCTAAGTCCAAGCCATTGGAATCTTGCTGAAACCTGAAACAGACTCGCTGCGTCTTTGAGTTGGGTAAGTGCATGAAATTTTAGCAAACAAGTTGGAGTAATCGGCATGCCTTGTGTGTTATCATATTGTTCATTGATAAACGTTAAACTCTAGAGCAGATAACGAATGTTAAACATCGTCGAAGAATTATGACAAGATGCAGAATCAGTGTATCTCTTCTATGGCCAGGAGTCCGCTGACTCGTTCACATCTGGTTAGTTTTCATAAGCTTCTGCGTTCCATACAGATTTGATCCTGAAATAGCATTCTACGAAGCATCCTCGATCTTTTTAGTCTTATGCACATCTTGTAACTGTAATAATTCCACTTATACCCTGATTGCCGATGAAGAGTATGTCACATCTTTCTCCAGCTGCTGTGCTACCGAACGTCTAAGAGATGTTAGCAATCTTTGAAGCTATTGTCTTTAGTTGATCACAGAATTAGACAGCCTTCGAAACGCTTGTTAGTATGTCGAATGCCGACAAGATAAAACATGGATTATTTTTAATGGGAATGGGATTCAACCGATTATTGTGTCAAAGATTCTTAAACATTTTTGGGTCATGTTTTGTCTTGGATCTTGTGTTCTACTTGTCCTAAATTCCAACTTTCGAATTAGATATAGCCATAGGTGACCAGGAATCTGTAGATAAACCTGTGCAGACTTTGCGAAGCAGAAAACTTTTGCCATATAAATATTACAGTCCTGGAACGTCGTACTAGATAAGGATTATTTCAGGCGATGGTATAATCATCAAATGAATATGTTTTATCTATTTCAAGTCGTAGCTGACTGTTTTCGGAGTTTATCATAACAATTAGTCGTGACGGAGCAGAAAAAACATGATGCTAGTAGTATTTCAATATAATCTTTCACGCAATTTTGCTATACCACAAGTCTTATCACCAACCTTGCGACAAAACTCTACAACATAATTCATATTGCCAACAAATTAACAGCAATGCTACGTTTTTCGAAGGGTGAAACAATCCTGGGTGCTTATTCACTAACTCTTGCGTTATGCATAACTGCATGAATAACTGCAGTCCAATCAGCAACAGCTGATAGGCTCTAATTCTCATGGACTGAATTAACTGAAAAATAACTCTGATTGTGTTTGTAACATATTCTCTAACGTTTTCCATAACACTTGTTATAAGCAACCAATAAAAATATAAATTAGATGGTTGCGCATCACCAAAGAACGAATTATATTATACCGGGAGTTTTTGTCCAAACAGAACGACCCCCTCTCTGCGGCAACTATATATATAGCTATCACACTCTGCTCCCAGTGTTACCCTTTTTATTTCGTTTGCTATACTCTAGTATTGTGCTTATTTAATTGCAGGCATTTATCGCTTCCTGGTGCTGTTTTTTTTTATCAAATTAATATTTCTGCAGTGTCGAAACTATGGAGTGGGCAATATTGTTGTAAGCCAGGACAAAGATTGAACAATGTTTAATTATTCAAGATTAAAAATAATGGAAGGTAAATTTTGTTGGCAAATGGGTTACTCTAATGAAAAAATGAAAGTTCTTTCCAGGGTTGTGACCCCATGGTGAAGACTCTCATCAGGAATGTATTTCAGGGATCTATACACAGCTGCAAATCGATGTATTCGTATTGTTTCCGCTTGAATAACTTGCACCTTCGTTCCCCCTTTTAGATTCCTACTTAATTGTTGAAATATAATCCTGATGAGGGCCATCAATCTAATGAGCAACAAAATTTTTCCTCCATACTTAATGAAGTTGAAGTTAGTAACGTTAACGCAACAAAAAATTTATAGAGAAAATTTTAAACACCAGGGATCGAACGTTCCAAAAACAAGCAACATACGCTGAAAAATGTCTGAAATTGAGTAAAAAATATCCTATTCCACGTATTTTATTGATATAACAACATTTGAGTCATGGAAATTTTTGAACTTTTCCAAATATTCTGTTGCATTAACGTTATAAACTTCAACCTCATCATACTATGAAGTTGAAGTACGTAACGTTAACGTAACAAAATTTTTAGAAAAATTCATTATTTCATGGCTCCGATGGTTGTCAGAGTTCTTAGATAGACGAGGTATAAGGGGTGTTTTTCTCAACCTTCCTGGTGACATCATTTATGGACAGCCCCTAAGTGATAGACTAAATAATAAAGTATCTTCGCATAACGCTCAATTCTGAGACGGAATTTTTGCATGCCTTAAACGTTCGCTTATTCATCGTGTCCATGATATCATGGCAATATAGACAATCTATAGAATTCGATACATAAAATGTCATATAAGTTCAGGTATAATCTCATAGAAACGAGTTTCTGCACAGCTAAATTATCGAATGCGTTATCATGCGCAGAACTGTATATGCACTGTCTTCGCGTAAGATATTAGTTGAGGGCTTCTGAGCTAGCCCCAAGAATTCCTCAACTCAAAGGCTCTTAAACTGAGAATGATATAAAGAATTCATAAGTTTCGTCTGCATGGAATTACCTATAATATAAACAATTCATTTACCTGGAGCACACAGAATATACGCATGATCTGTCTAAGAAAGTACATAGTATGTATGTACAGATATATTTACACAGGTTGTCCCATCGCAATCTCTCCGCAGAAAGATCTCTTTTACTGCTGAAAATGTTAAAATCATTTCTCAACAAGAGTTATATGGTTTTGATGTGGGCGTTGCCCTGCACTTATCAGATTGGCAGTGAAAAATTTTACTCGTAAGAACAGAAGTTCCACAGACAACCCTGGATTCAGCTTGATTTTGTTTAAAGTTTTGGCATGGGAAAGAAAGATTACGTTTTGTTGAAAAAAATAAAAACAAGACGGTAGAAAACTTAGGGGAAGTTTGTTTTGCCCGTCTCGTGTCCCCCTCAAAACGATGCGACATCTTCTGAGACAATATTGTTGGATTTTCGACAATGATAGAGATATTTGGTGGAGACGATTAGAACGGGATACCCTGTGTGGGGTACCATATGGTATGATACGATGTGATATAAAACCTATGGAAGGGTTAAAAAGAAATTATTTGGATGTTTACAGTAGTGGTGTGCCTGATGACTAAGAAGTTTTATGAGGAGTAGATGCTGAGATTCAATTGACAAGAGGAGTATGGAACGTGCAGAGCGATGGAGTTCCACTGCCAGTCCGCCTTCGATCTTGAGACTGCATTCCGTCTTACCACAGACTTTGTCTTCTTGCATACCTTCAGTGTCGACCCACGCACTACTTGGTAAACTCGAACGTACAGCAGTATACGTCCATGTGCCACAAGTGTCGCTTAACAAATGTTCGATTTTAAAAAAACAAAACGAAAATAACTCGGACTTAAATTTCGTATCCCGTCAGCAGCCAACAGCCTCAATATTAAAACACAAGACGCCCGATCATAATCAGGCAGAACAAACATCTCACATCTCTCACCCAGTGCCTGTGACTTTTTGCTCGTCCGTCGTAGACTTGTCCTCAAAAAGGCATGGAATTCTAAAGAAACGGAGCAGTTTGGATGAAAGCCAAATAATACGACGTCGGAGTTGCTCGCCCGATGTTTCACTAGCTAAAACTAATTGTTCCGAGTTTAAGCCGATATTGAAGCATCAGAGAAGGTCCTCTCTGGATGAAATGATCAGGCGAGCGCAGAGTCCAGATTTATATCCGACTTCAATTCTAAAGCACAACGTATACAGGGAAAATGATCGGGAGTATAATAATTTTGGCTCTGTAGAACCGCAAGGAATATTAAAGCGGAAGTCTTGGAGTAATATTAGCGAAACAAACACTGGACTGCATGTAAATATTGCAACTTTTCTGCCAAAACCAACTGTTGGTTGTTCCGAGCTCGTCGATATATCGGAGGTCAGACCTATACTGAAGAAAAAACACAGCCGAGAGGACTCGCTGTCCTGCGAGTCAGTTTGTCTTGAACCACGGCCAATACTAAAGAAGAAATCGAGCCTTGAGGCCGAAGAATCTGACGAAAGGCCAAAGAAAACTATACTGAAATGTCTGCAAAAAAACTCGCAGGATCGTTCAGCGTACGAAACTGCGGCTGTGCTATCGCCAAAGAAGTTGTACATGCTGAGAAATTGCTTGACCCAATCAACCAAGGATTTCTTCGATAGAGAGAACGCCCGACCAATTTTGAAACAAAATAATTTAATCAGACCTTACTTCGATTGTGATAAAGATGTATTCATTCGTAACCAAATAGCTAAAGGCATCCATCCAAACGACATGTTCTTTAGGAAGCGAGCTCAGTCTGTCGAACATGTATGTACGTCAGATAGTGAAAGCGGATTGCTGAGCATACTTAGTAAGCGAAGATCACTGGAGTCTGTATATTTTAGTGATACGCAAGGAGAAAAATTTGGATGCAGATTCATTTCTAAAGGAATTTCGCCAGACTTGACTAAAGATTTTGTATCTTCTCAATGTAGAGAATCAATGTGCGATCTACCTACAACCATATTGAAAATACCCGATAGGTATGTAGCCCAAACCATACTTCTGTATAGTCTTTAGAAATGATAGAGTGGTTATTTTGAATAGTTCTTATTAGTTGAGTAATTTTTATGCCTTACATAATCTGGCTCGATTTCCAAGCTGCTCATACCCCCCTTAAGTATAAAGAATTGGTGCGAATTGCGAAGTGGCACGATTCTTACTACAACTTAATTCGCATGACCTTTCAATAATGCTATTTGTGATATGGTGGCGAATAAAATGAAGTTCAACTGAAACCACCTTTACATTATTATGCTAGCATCATTTTAGTTACCCAATTGTAAAAAGCACTCCCAATTGAACACATTCCAGGTCTTGAATATCGGTAACGAGGGGAAAGTGGATGCTCAAAGAATAATTCCACGTTGTTGATGGAAATACAACAATATTGAACTGGACGAAAATATGATACCAAGGAATAAAGATTTGGGAGGCTTCGTTCAGCTTTGTCAGGAATAAAAAGCGAGTTAAAAACCTGTCCTATTCCCAACGGATATTGGACCGGATATTGCAAGCTGCATATCCTTATTCATAACGCAGTTAACATGTTTTTTTTTTTTTTTTTTCTAGTATTTATTCTACAATATCGAATGACAAGAATTATAGTATTACAACATTTATATAATCTGTAACTTTCGTTTTTTAAATAAAAATATTATGCTACAAATTCTTTGTCCATATGACAGAGCTCACTTTGCTCACCGAATCTCATTTCAAAATTTGCTTAACCACCAGATGGGTCGTAACTACCCTTCAGACTCGATGTCTGAAATGATTGATTAATCCTTTAGCAAGCACATTGGTCTTTGTCCCACAATTTGTTGACATTTCTCTCGTAATCAATATGTGTTTGCAAAAGATTATTTACCATCTATAACATAAATGTACCAAGTTCTTTCCAAGTATCATTGTAAAGATTGAAAAAAAGCGTTTACAATTAATAGCAGAATAGTAAATGATGCAATCAGGTGATTTTGCTAATGAACATACGTAGAAATGAACGCATGCACGTGCACCTGATAATTTGTATAATCAGTGCTTCCACTTTCATTGCATTCGGTTGATATTAAGTATATTTCTAAAAACTGAAGAGTTATGAACAATACTGTTTTACTTAGTCGTATGTTAGATTTTTATGAAGCAATTGCGACTGATCAATTCGCACACTATTAAAATCTAATGAGAAGGTCTGTCTCTCAAATTAGAAATATCACATCCCAATAGACGAATTAGAGGTCTTAGCCAATCTGTTAAGCGCTTAAATTTTCATTCTCCTCTGCCTGTGCCTTTCTACAATCTAATTTTCTAGGCTCAAAATCCTGAGTTGATTATTTATGACTTTGCACGGCGAGGTCTGTGCATTAATTGCTTCCTTATATCTTGCCCTTCATCAGTATTGTTATTTATTTATTTTTTTTGTTATTCTAACGGCTCATGCTCTAATGTTTGTAAGCTTATCGGTGTTGGTTGTTTTGGATTCTTTCTTCTGTATTGCTTTACTCCTTCAACACAGCTACTAATCGCTTGGTATATAGCTATGTTCTCTGTGCATCAACACATAGAAACCTATGATATCAAAGTATCAAGTAAATGCTTAGGAGTAGGTATCCAATTGCCAACATTGTAAGGCACGAAATCGTTCAACGCATATAAACGTATTTGACTAATCACGTTTGAATTGGTTCTAGGAGGTTTTTTCAATCAACTGCTTATGACAGGTAGGTCATTACTGCATTCTGTGTTCAATATTCAAGTCAGTAGCACCTCGTCTAGACGTTTGTATGGGCGAAAGTTTATAATGATTACTGTAGTTGACGCACAGGTGTTGTCCACTTTCAATGAAAACCCGGTACACATCACAGATCTTTATTGTGTTTACATTTTAATAAAACTACTGCATTACTCCTACTCCACACTCAAACAATTGTGCATGCCTGCGTAGCTGTACAGGCCTTTCTACTATTCATGAAATATCCAATCATTGTTGAACTTTTCTTGAAACTTGACTACAAATTGCATAATGAATGTTACTCTGAAGATGTGATACGCTTACTTTATTGCCTGCAGTATCATGGGATTATATTCTATGCATATTCTATCAGTCGCTCTGTCAAAGTAGCATGCCCAACCCTGTTCTCATTCTGTACGCTGCTGTTCTTCAGATATTATAGAAAACAGTGAATGAACCATTTAGGAAAATTGATTTTTTGTAAGACATTTATTTGTCGTGTACATTTCCACCGTGTTTGTAACACACACAAGGTATAGGTTTTCAACACTGAGTTAGGGCTTCCTGTTACTAGTTTGAGATAGATATGCAGTTGTTGTTTAGTCTTTTATGTAAGATATACAGATATCTCAACTGAACACGATTAAGTTTAGCCAATTTTGTATTTCAGTATAATGGCAGAAGAGTCGTCGAAGCATGGACTAGAATTTTGACGCACACAACCTTTTAATTTAGTCGCAAACGAGACTCCAGTTCTAGGTTTAGATCATGGTATCCAAAAATCCTTAGATACTGAACCCAATTTGAGCTTGCACATTACAATGTCCGGGAAAAAAGAGAATTTTACTAAGTTGTCGACAAGACCGCCTAAGCGAAGAAAAAATTCTGAAGAAATTTTAGTAAATGCATCTCTAGGTAAACCGCAGTCTTCAACGACGCAGTCGATTGGTGTAAAAAAAGTTGGTAGATCGCAGAGTCTGAAACATGTGGAAGCAGGAAATTCCAGAAAATCCGAGGTCAAAGACCAGAACTTGTTACTCCGTACCAATAGTGAACTTCGAACATCTTCACGTTCTATAGTAATCGAAGAAAGCTCTGAACTTGGTGTGAAAAAAAAGTCTGTCCGTTCCATATCGCAAAGAACCTCGAGGGATTTGGAACGTTTGACGTTAGTCGAAAGACAAGCATCACCAAAACGGTCAAACACACAGCCGGTAGCTTACAAAGAAATTTCCGAGCAAAAATCTCCAAGTAAGAGAAATGCCTTAGAAAGAAGAAAAATTCGTGAAGAAGAAGTTGATACTTCTAAATTGACTGTAGCTGAACGGGTACAGCTATTCAATGAAAAGATGTCAACAGAGAAGGCAATTGAATCTATAAATAAATTGTATGACGGCAAGAGAATCGCTACAAAAATCTGGCTCACATCACGTTCCAAAACTCAACCCGTAACATCTGAGGAATTGGGAGCGGCTTATCAAATACCTCTAGCTCACCATAACAATCGTCATTCAATGTTTGACCGAGTAGGTGAGTCACTATGAGGTACTTTTCCGAATATGATTCACCCTTACATTTATAATGTTAGAATTTCCTTATCTCATTTGTTTTCCAGTCCCTGTGGAGAACAAGTTTAGACCAACTGAAATAGCATATGATAATTAGCAAGTCCATTATAAATTTTTTCTTTCAAGTATCTATTCATGCACTTTGCTTTTTGGTGAAGGCATTCGTTATAACTTTCATTGTTTTTCTTCAGAAGAAACAATTTGTGGAACTGACAATTTGAGTAAAGTGCGACGTGAGGATGGACGGCGAGCGGAAAAATCTGTTGACGAAAGTTCCAACGCTACAGAGACAGTGTTGAAAAAAGCATCCAAGGCTTCTGTCGCTGGTAAACAGTCGGAGTTTGTCACAGGCTCAAGGCTAAAAACTAATTTAGTTCGGAAGCCGGCTGAGCGCCTGACTGGAATAATAGCGTGTGATAGAGAAGGCAGGAATACTTCAAACTCACGCGTCAAGGTCTCGCTCAAAGAGGGTACCAGTAAAGCAAAAGATAACGTAGCGATTAGAAACAAACCGACAAGGACTACCAACCAAATTGAAAGAAATGCTAGGAAAAGCGAGCGACTCAACAAGCAGATAGTCCATAAATGCTTGAAGAAAAAAACTCAAACAGTAACAAACGAAGTTTCACGTATCTCAGAAAAAAAACTTAATTCTCAAATGGAGAAAAATTCAACCACCACTTTACGTAAGACGGACGATTCTCGATCACGTGCAAAAACTCACTCTGAATTAACTGCGTAAGTATAGTCTCGGAATCATCAAAAGATCACGACTCTATATTTCTATAACGTCCTGTTTGGAATCAAAGTTCTATTAATTTTTTGAACAAATTGTTATCTCTGCGGCAAACTTGTTGAATTACCGAATTTCTTACAGGCCAAATGTTACCCTATCCACATCCAACAGAGATGATCGCCAGACAATGAATACGGACCTAGATTCTAAGACTTTAATGACCGATACAAGCCTTACTATGACGCGATTGGTCCAGGAGGTAAACTGCATGGAAATTCGGAGCATAAGCATAGCAAATCGACTAGCAGCTCTAGAGCAGAACGGCAGATCTAAATGGAAACACCAACTATCTTGTGAACCTGGTCTCCACTCTGCTTCCTCGCCAGTATGCAATGAAAACGTATGAATTTCAGAAATAGGAATTGATAATTGTTGAAGTTTGAGTTACATTGACTAATGATTGATGTCTGTTTGCTTTGCAGGATTCAACGGATGGAAATATATTTCAGAAGACAGACGTGGCTGTTAAGCAAGGAAAGCTAGCCGAACGTCTAGAAAAATTAGAAACTGCATCAGGAAAATGGAAGAGAAGAGTAGCGACGCCAGATGCTGTTCAATATTCTATTCATGGTAAGATGAAAGTTGATCACACTGAGGGTTTTCACTCTGCTGTAACATCGCCCCTTATTCAGGCTGTAGGAAATGAGTTGAATAGAGGAAAGAAAATACCAAGAGCTGAGCGGTGCCGAGTAAAGAGAGGTGATTTTCTAATTAAATAACGTTTTTGTCTGCTGTTGAAGATATACAATAATAATGTTTGAACAATATCCTGAATTGACTATTTTTATCTTCTTTAATGCACAGGCGTAACTACTGAGAAGATAACTAATACTGAATCTGTTACTACGTTGAAACAAACTTCGTTTTCTCGAGGGATTGTCGAAGGTAAGTTTAACTATAATATTGTGGTTTCTCCAACTTTGATCTTTATTGCATCAAACTGTTTGTACTAACATCTTGAGTGTATCTAGCATCTCTGAATATCAGAGATACGTATCTTGAGACCTTGGTCATATGGATTCTCACCAGTTCTTTTTATACCTTGCTCCTTGTAGCCGACAAAATTGGACTGATTCATTCACGTTCGGATATCACAGTCGCTGTACCTCCAACTGACGATCTTACTTTTGCCACATTTTTTAGTGGTGTATCTGCAGAGCGATGTGACAAGGATTATATTGACTGGAATGAAAGTGACTTAGAGGTCTTAAAATCGCGATCAGAATTGTAAGTTTTCTATTTATCCATCATTAGTTCCGTTATCATTATTGGTCATATCTTTCTAACGATACTTGTTTCTTATACAATCTTTAAAGTTTCGGAGCTCAGTGTACATTATTTTCTGAAATTAATAACTCCCCGCTCCGAATTTATACTTGTAATATGATATTTTCGTTTGATATCCTTTCCGTTATTCACACTTTATTGTCCCTATATTTCTCAATGGCGATTTTTGTAAAATAGCTTTCAACTGAGCTTGTTAATCAAGCTGTATTTATTTTTGTTGCATGAAGTTCTACATATTCAAATTTTTTTCCTTGCTTTTTTTACTCGTGTTCTACACCTTTCGTTATCGTTGAATATGAATCTACTCCATTCTTTAGACATAGTAAGCCACATTATCAGCACTTTTCTTAACACACCGTGACTCATACTCCCACCACATAGATACTACATTGAATGAATAATCTTTATTATTCAAACGCATACTTCTCCAGGTTGATTGTCTGATAAGATAATGACTGTTAAGGCCCGCGCCCACTACACGGCACCAAACCGAACCGATCCGCCCCAAATTTTATTGTTTAGATGCTTTTTTATTAGAGCGCGCTCACAAGTCGGCTGCATACATCAGCGAGAGCCGCCTAATAACAAAGCATCTAAACAATTCAGTGCGGTGCGATTCGTTTGTGTACCACATTCAGTGCATGAACAATTTTCTTATCACTTCTATCTAACACGATATTGCATGTGATTATCAGCGTGATGACCTATTCGCATATTTTTGGCTTCCAATGTTATGAGGAACTCGAGAAAACGAGTATTCCGAAGCAAATATTACTACTTCAACATCATGAGTTAACTGGATTTGATTGAGCGACTGTGGACTACAGTTTTCGACTGTTTATTATTCTCCAGATTGGTGCAAAGAAGGAGAATCCCAACTCGAGGACGAAGATTGAAGTCCAAGAATCCTCTACGAGTTCTTGCCGCCCGTACTGATCTGAGGACAGAGTACACGGAAGTTAAAACCGGTGTTGCTGAACGGATTATGAAGGATCTCAGTATCGCAAAGTGTGAGTACGTTTTCATCACGTTCATTACAACTCATCGTTACATACTTGGACTGAAATTTAATACAATTTGTTATAGTGGCAAAATCTTCTTCCTTAGCCGTTGAAGCTTTGGCTGGGCTAGCTTCGACGGAGGATTTCAACGCTATAACATTGAGAGACGCAGCCAGACCTACAGAAAACTCTGGGACAATGTTATCTGCATATAAAGATTTAATGCTTATTCTTGTTAAGGGACGGCGGCATGTACAAGTCAGGCTCGTCGAGCCGACCGCATCCAGCATTAACAGCGGCGATAACTACATTCTGGTTACTCCAACAGAGGTAAGCGTGAATCATTGATATAGCAGATCGTTGCTTGTGCAATATAATCAAATAATTAGTTCTGAGAGTCTGCATTTACGTGAAATTTGATTCAAGGTATATAACTACGTCGGCAAGTACAGCAACGTCATTGAGCGAACTCGGAGTGCTGAAATAGCTTTGAGCATCCAACAAAATAAAGACCTTGGCTGCACGGCTAATCAAGTAGTTACAGTCAGCGAGGAAAAACCTACTTGTTCAAGGAATGATACATCAAAGTTCTGGCAACTTCTTGGAGTTGAAGATGAAGAAATTGATGGTAAGCTGTAATATCAGCAACGAAAGACCCCTACTTATTTCCGGAACAATACAGCAATTCTTTAATCGTTCCTCCTTACAGTTACCGAAGCTGCCCACCCGCATGAAGACGAAGTGTACGAAACAGTCGTGATCAATACCAATATGGTCTACGAACTAATCGACAAAGAACTAGTTCCGTTCACTGATTTTTGGGGCGTGATACCCAAGATTGGAATGCTAGAGCCTACCAAGGTACGTTAACTCCATATTACTAAGTCGTAAGTTGCTTTGTAGTAAAAAAAAGTTTTTTATTTTCAGATCTTTGTATTTGACTTTGGGAGCGAAATGTACATTTGGAATGGCAAGCTGGCTACTGTGCCACATCGTAAACTCGCCTCCGACATGGCTAAAGAACTGTGGAAGGAGGGCTACGATTATTCTGAGTATACCGTGTGCCCGCTTACAGCTGCGTCTGTTATTGGAGCACGTAAAAATTCTGCCTCCATAGAAAACAAGGCCTCGACTCGTCCCGATTGGTGTCTACTACTCAAAGTAACGCAACACATGGAGCCGATATTGTTCAAAGAAAAGTTCCTCGACTGGCCTGACTTCAAAAGAATTATAAAAACAAAAAACACAGACCCTAAGGAATATACCGACGATATTGTCACCGTACTACCGTTCGACGTCAATCGTATAATCGAACCGAACGTAACACCGGTAGATCTAATGCTAGAAGGTAGTCATCTAGGTAGAGGAAAGGAGTGGTTCGATGACGAGGTGAGATTTACTGAGAAAAATTATTCATTTCCAATGAAGACTGTGGATATCGAATTTCCGTCTAATCGAAAATCTATTCTTCTAGTTCAGGAAACTGCATCTAATCACTACGCTTGGTACGACCGTGTGGCACATAGACGAGTACTCGCATACTCTATTGGACGCGTCTTCTGTGGGGCAGTTTCATGCTGGGGATAGTTACATCATACGCTGGACGTACAGGATCACAATGACCGGTACTTACGTCGTGTTATAATGCAGAATTAAAAAGAGTCGCAGTGTTTTTACTCAATTTTGATTATCCACATTTTTATAGGCCAACAATTGAGCGGACAGCCCTCAAAGTATTCGACAATCGGCAGAGATCGGTGTGCTTACTTTATCTGGCAAGGACAAACCGCATCTCCTAATGAACAGGGTACGGCTGCACTGCTCACAGTCGAATTGGATCAGGAAGAAGGACCTCAGGTAAAGAAGGGGTCTCCACAAAATGTTGATTAACTACATGCTCGGTACACTGTGCAATAATTTATATTTATTTATCTAGATCCAGGTCATTCAAGGGTTCGAATCACCCGCGTTTCTCAATCTATTCTCCGGAGGGATGGTCGTACATTCTGGAAACCGAATGGATCAAGAAGAAAGAGAACGCAGATACAGGCTGTACATCTGTCGAGGAACACTCGAGTCTGAAGTATCTCTTGTTGAAGTACCATGCACCATGCAGAGCCTGAGAAGCCGCTGTTCTTTTTTGCTACTCAGTCTTGATGACGATAAATTTTATGTATGGCACGGAAACGCTGCACTACCCCACATGAAAGAGGTCTGTGTACAGAATGTATGACCTGATACCTTTATTTAATTATATTCTCCAGTTTATCTATATTATTCATTTTCAGAATGCTTTGAGAGCTGCTGATAAGCTCAGAATCAATTGCCCAGAAGAAACTGGGCTGGATTCGTACAGCGCGGTTGAGATTATTGAGATAAACGAGGAAGATGAACCCGACCAGTTTTGTGACGGTGATTATTTATTCTTGAGCTAATGCATCTTATGAAACAAATCTTGCTTCTCATTAAGATGAACGTTTTAGAAAAGCCATGGAATCAACGGCTTCCACTCTTTTTCTTTTACAGCCCTGGGTAAAACGGATGTGCAACTTTATTTGCCATTAAAAAATACCAACGTCATCGAGCACACTATGAGGCTTTTTCACTTATCAAGTGTAACCGGTGAGTTTAAACCGACTGAATTGCTCTGCGCTCATCGTGCCGATATCACAACGCCATATCCTTTCCTTCAAATTGAGTTATACCAAGTTAGTCAGCCCGGTAAGTTGGCCCGTTAGTGATGCTTCTGTGAAAATCTGATTAATTTCAGCCTCTAGAATCACAGATTTTGCGACAAGTTATCAAGATTCACATCAGCTGATTACTCGTTTTAGCATTATTCATGCTGGATAACGGGAACGAAATTTGGCTCTGGCAAGGCTGGTGGCCAGATAGCGGGGCCGATGATCAAACCGGAAGCGGTGCTGTAAGATGGCAATCCGAGAGGAGAGCAGCGATGAGAACAGCAATTCAGTACTGGCAAACTAATCACTCGGAATCTACCGAACTACCCATATCTCTGGTCTGGGCTGGGCTCGAGCCATTACAATTTACAAATCTATTTCCAATGTGGGAAACCCGCGACGACGTTACAGAATTGAACATAAAGGCACGTTGTCTTGAAAGATTTCAGATGATAAGTTCTCGCTATCAATATCAGGACTTATTTCATTTCCAGGATGGTCATAACGAGGGGGAAGTGTTGAGCATTCATATGGAACTAGCTAAATTAACGCAAAGCACTTATCCGCCTGCTGAATTATTGCAAAGACCGTTGCCTCAAGGAGTGGATCCGACGCGTTTGGAACTGTATTTATCCACCGACGACTTTCAAGTAAAAGTTATAATATCTCTAAATTAATGGATTTCGAAGTTATACCTATTTTACTTTCAAGCCTAACACATGTGACTTGTTTTTTTTTTGTTTTTCTCTCTCTCCTTTCTCCTCTATACAACTATGCTATGTAATCAAGGGGGATCAATGTAACCATCTACTAAAATAATGGTTGATGATAAGGTAAAGAATATGAACGTGTGCAACAACATTAAGATCAACTCATATTTCCATGAACCAAATATATTTTATTTTTCATTGTATATCAGAGATGCACGTCACTGTAAGAATAAGCACCCTTTGTAATGAAATCTGTGTAATTGTTTGAAGAGTCTATGTTACTGTAATCGTCTAACTAATTGATCTTATTGTGATTATTTTCAGGAATTATTTGGTATGACGAACGAAGAGTTTCAAGACCTTCCATCGTGGAAGCAAATCAAGCTGAAAAAGAAGATTGGATTATTTTAACATGCAGAAGAAATGAAGTCAGATAATCTGTAACTCTGGACTTGAAATGGGGTATAACTTTTATCATTAATTTGTAATTAATTATCATAAATAGTCATTCTAAGACAGGCTTTTTCTTCTAGACTGACAAGCAATCTTATGATGAAATTTGCATTGATTGATTGATTGATTAGACAACATTTTTATTGTAATAACTATTTAAATATAAATTATTGTATTAAAATATTATTTTCGATTAACTCAGTACACACGCTCTTATTCTGATCATTTATATATACCTGATTTAATATACCTACCTTCTTATAACACTGTCGTTCGTTTATTTTACTTAATATATAAAAGAAGAAATGATAAAAGATTGATATGGTATATATATATTTTCTTTCTTTCTTTCAAAAGCAGTCTTAAAATGGTGATGATCTAGTTAGCTAGTTAATAAATCATAAGAGAGAAGCCAGTATAGCCTTTAACGAGAGGTTCACGTTCATTTAGTGTTTAATATATATTTTACAAAATGTTTGTTTACTATTTATCTTTCGCATACTCTTTCTTTCCTCGACTCTAGTTGTGTTTTTTCATCCTCATTTTCTTTTTTTTTTTACACACAGAATTAATATCTTTCAGATATATATTATTCGTGTATTATAATGATAATATTTTATAGTTAATGTAAGCATACATATACAGATTGAAGAACATAGATGTTTATAGTTTATACTGTATATTACGAGAGCATTACGGAATATTATGCTATATTTTTTATCTAAATCGATTACAGACATTAATATTAATATTATAAGAATTACGAATCCAATGATTCTTTCGAGGAATATCTTCGTACTACATCGGACCTTCTATCAGGCTTATTTTCATTGTACAGTAGTAGATGCTCCTTCCGAAACAGAGAAGCGCCAGTAGGAATGCACCTGTACACAAACACATAAAAATAACAAATGAAATTCAAGTTTTTTATCAAACTTCTTCTGGTATAACTTTTAGTTTTTCAGATATTCGCCTGGGGCGATTAAAATGGACCACCCTGTACAGGTCGGCAATACTCACCAACATAAGCCACGTAGATACCGCCGTTTGTCCTCACGAGTCTATAAGTTCCGAGCTGTAACAAGAGTATTATTTTATTCTATCATGCATTGTCATACGAGTAGCTATATGGTCGTATGATAATTACGAAGAAGCGCTGTGGTTGATAAACAAATAGATTAAGGATAAATAATAATTCAGATAAGATAATGCGAACAATGCGTTTGAGAAAAATAAATGCAGAGATGAAAATTAGTTGATGAAATGAGGAATTTTCATTCATTTCTCGATACACATCTACTTACTGTAACAGCGATTCCAACGACTAGGAATATCACTCCGATAATAATAAATACAATTCCGCGACCTCTCGCAAAGTCCGGTCCCACGGACGACACCTTGCGGCAATGTGGGCAACGCGCAAGAGCGTTGTTTAAAGTGTTAAACTGGAATAGAAAAGATACTTAATCGAAAAACGATCCATCCAAAGATCGAGGTACTTTGTTCAGACGATATTTCTAATCATTTACCAAAAACGTGTCGTGGCAATGACCACAACCGACTCTGCACATTCCAGGCATCGATAGTACTGGTGGAGTGACCGGAGAAGGCGCCAGATTAATAATGCGCTTGCAATTTGGTCTTGGGCAAGCAATCCGCTGTGACGAACTCTTGCATATAAGTAAGCAGTTGCAAGGGCAGCGTACATACTTCTTTCCGGGTGGTGCATTCCGTATAGGCTGAAATAAATGATATAAGGATAAGCAAGCTCGACGATCCTTGGTGAGTGAAATAGACGAAAATGAAAAAAAAAATAGCGAGACAACTAACCGTAGCTTCGTTACACTGGCAACATTTGACGACGTGCTGATCCCGCTTTCCAGAAATATCAATCATAGCTTGGCAAACTCTGCATGTTACCATAGGAATTCCACCCTGATTAGTGGACTGATAGGGCGGCGGTAGTTCGTCTGGACCGATCGAAGACACTGTGTTCACTGCTGATTCATCGGCGGCTGTATAGAGAGAGAAGAGAGTATGAAGTTAAGAGAGAAGGAGCAACAATAAAAGAATAATAGAATAAAAGGGGAGAGGGATAGAACAAGAAAAATGTTGACGTATTTCTATCGCATATTAGACTTTGATCGCTTTTTAGCATAATACATTTTTGTTCAGAGGATAATTAGTGCAGTATAAGTATAGGTGGTAATAAGATTGTTGTGGGTAGTTTTTTTTTTTTTTTTTTTTTTTTTCTTTTACACTTATTGCGAACCTGTTATGTCCGTTGTATTACTACTGTAGGTGATATTATCGTTTTTTAACAAGGGCTGACGTTCGCCCTGTTTTCCGTCGCCCATTATTATTCACTATTTATCGTTTCCCTTTACGTGTGTGTTGTCACTTCTTGACTCACTGACAGAACTCCGATGACAAAATATAAGTCTGATACCCAGGTTCTGTTCTATTGACAACTGAGATTTAACAGGCTACGTAGAATGCCAACTGTCAAATCACATTCGGCATACCGGGTTACTAATCGTCTAACACTTTAATCTATCATCATAACATCGAAGCTTATGCCGGATTTCCATTCACGTAGCGGATTGGATAAACACACGTCGATCGATCGTCGGGTCCAACGGAAATTGCCAGTGATATCGTTCGAGTGGTGAAAAGTAGTTGGACACTGCGAACCCATTAATGAACATTACTGTATGCTGCATAAAATCAATGATAATAATAACGAACGTTACAACGAAAAATGGAAATGTGAAATTCACGACGTCTTTCATGTGAATTATCCTTGTTTTTATAAAATTTCATTCGCCAAACGAGGGCGACCCTGATCTGAGTTGACAGATGATGTTACGTGAAAAGTGGCTAACTTCAGAATGAACAGCATAGTGGCAAGCACTGGGAAGCACGGAAGGAAAAGCTAATATGGAGTCTTGAGAAAATTTTTATACGAATTTGCCGAGCCAGGGGTTACAGATCTTGATCGTTTAAATAAGCCGAATATATATTGGATTATTCATTTTTATATGCGTGGTGAAAGCGTGAACGATGATTGTGCAGGAACCAGTGCAGGTAAATAATTCATACGTCTATCTCCACCCTCGTATTACATATAACGTGTGTAAAGATTATTTCTTTCCTTCGGATTTTGACGTACCACCGCAACTACCCTATTTCAATTTTTCATTTCGTTTACTCTAAACTACGAACACATGTTCTACGGGTTTAAGGCTAGACGCGAAAGGCTTCGACAAATTTCTCGCATTATTTTAATTAAACATGAATTGAACTAACTTGTGTGTAGTGAGTGATGAAAAATAACTCTTCACCTTCAGAGATGAAATTTGATAAAATTATGAAAAATGATGTCACAGTGATACGACTACGAATGTTTATGCATAACTTTATACCCTATTCCAGGCAGCCATATGGCACTGTTTAAATCACTACGCTTATCGAGACGCTATGTTCTTGGCAGAACGTCTATGGGCCGAAGGTGAGTATCCCATGATTTTGAATGATCATGTACATATTGGATAATAAAAATTTGATATTTTTTAGTCGACACGGAAGACACGCTGTTTCTTTTGGCGACCTGCTACTATCGTTCGGGCCGTGTTAGACAGGCTCACGCTCTGCTATCGAGAAAAGCACCGAGTTCTTCGCAGTGCAGATTTTTGTTAGCAAAGTGCTGCTACGACCTGGAAAAGTTTGTTATAACAAAATCTTGAGGAGCATTCGGTTACTAGAATAAAAGAAAAGATCAAGTTATCATTAAACTGCATTCGTATAACGATAACTAAAACTTATGCACCTCAATATATCCAGAATAGCAGCAAGACTCGATACGTTTGTAAAACTAATTTTATATTTTATCACTGGCACAGGTACGCGGAAGCAGAGGCAGCTATAATCGGCGGATATTATAAACAGCTGAAGAATTTGGACGAGATAGTTACGCAGTTTGGGGATCAGGCTTGTTTCTCGTTACAAATAATAGCTAAAATATATTATAAAATGATGCGTACAGCTAAGGGCAGCGAAGCGCATAAACTAGCTTTGAAATTGAACCCATTTTTATGGCATTCTTTTGAAGAGCTGTGCAATGTCGGCGAGAAGGTTGATCCCGCCAAGACTTTCCAACTTGATAAACTAGACAGCTTTGCTACGTGTCACGGCACTACTCCGATACTTAATTACGTCGCCGAACCTGATCTCATTACACCGGTTATAAACAATCCTGCAACACCGATTACCAATAATAGGTAAATTGAACGTTTGAGATTGCCGTTTTGCTGAGTAATACTAACGGATCATTATTTATGAAACTTTTCAGTAGCGTACCTGCACAGAATACTGTGGGTAACGGCGTACCTCAAGGTGTCAAGTTATTTTCTACCGGGGACGAAAGCCCCTTAGCTTTTCCATCCCAGCTACATAATTGCTCCGCTCCTTCACCGAGAGGAAAATTTCCACGCTATCGCAGCATGTTCAGCAACTCTATGAGCCCGCTGACACCAAGCTTTGGAATTCTACCGTTGGACAGTAATACTCCTGAACCTATTGTGCTGCCTTCTCATACAACGCTATCTGAAGCAAATGACCAAAAGAGCTTGGCCAAACGTGTCAGTAGTCTTAAAGCTCACGTTGGAGTAAGTGCCGGAACTAGTGGAAATCCATGATTTGATTAAGTCGTACACAGATATCGTAGAATCTTATTTGTGTATGAATAACTAAATTAGATAGATTCAAAAATTGGAAGAATTTCTCATACACTTTTCATTTTCATATACACAATATTGTTGAAATGTTTAGCAGCTGATTTCTCGAAAAGATACTCCACTTCAACAAGGGAAACCGGTGTTTTCCCAATCAGGAAACACTAGTAATACTGCAAATATCGTTACGGTAACACCCACGGCTCCAATACCTGCTCCACAGGCCCTTCAAGGACCGAACGTCAGACGATCTTCCAGACTATTTAGCAACAGTTATTCCGTCAAGGTAATTTTTTCATGGTATTATTGCAATTTTTGATATTTTCAAACAAGTTGCTAATACAATGAATTGTGATTTATTTAGGAGAACAACAAATCACCAAATAGAAATAAATTCGCCCCACCGAAATCACCGTCTCGGAAACCCAAAGCAAGACTATCAAAGACTAATTTAAATAAGGCAAATTTCAACGAACTGAATGAGAGAAATAGAAATGAGAGAGAAAAGAGTGAAACAATTACATCTGAGAGAGTGATATCCTCAACTAACACGCTAAACCAAAATAACATGATGCACTGCGCTCTTCTAGTTCAAAAACAATGCGCTGGTCAGTCAAAACAGAATTATCACCACATTGCTCGCCTTTGAGTCCTCGGTGCTGATTTTTGGAAATTCTTTCAAAAATCGCCACAGAAATATAATGTTTAATAATTCCACGTTTCTTCAGAGGGACTGATGACACTACTGAGGGATTTAGGCACTGCGTATCAGCACCTGAGTCAATTCAATTGTTTACGAGCTATTGAAATATTCAGTGTATTACCAGCCCAGCATTACAACACAGGATGGGTGTTGTCCATGCTAGCTAGGGCGCATTTTGAGATGATAGATTATAAGAAAGCTGCCAGGTTTGTAAAATATTACCAAAGTGCATAGACACCCTTGGAAAATATACATAGAATATCATCCTGTTGATATAAAGGGCAGTCGATGTATACGTATTATTTTTTTTCACTACAGTTACTTTGCCGAGGTGAGACAATTAGATCCCCAGAGAACAGAGATGATGGAAATTTATAGTACTGTACTCTGGCATTTACATGCTGAAGTCCAATTGTCTACCCTAGCCCAGGAGCTTGTTTCAGAAGACAGATATTCCCCAACGGCTTGGTGTGCTACAGGAAATCTGTTTTCTGCCCAAACCGAACACGAGACGGCGATAAAGTTTTTTCAAAGAGCCATACAGGTATCGCCAATACTCACTCAATAATTGATACTATTACCCTATTTCGTAGAAACAGGCGTTTTCCTATACTCTATTTTTTTTTTCATCCCATTTATAGGTAGATCCCAATTTTCCATACGCGTATACACTTCTGGGCCACGAATACGTGATGACCGAAGAATTGGACAAGGCGATTACGGCATTCAGAAATGCGATTAGACTGGATCCCAGGCACTATAATGCGTGGTAGGTCGTTATACATTTCCAGAATCTTTGTTCCACCTTATTTTTCCGCTTTTAAATATCGTTCCGTTTATTGAACGACTACTTTCATTGCCAGGTTTGGATTAGGCACCATATTCTCCAAGCAAGAGCAATACAGTTTAGCTGAATTACACTTCAAACGGGCATTGCAGATAAATCCACAAAATTCTGCAATCATGTGTCACATAGGGGTTGTACAACATGCTTTGAAAAAGACTGACCTTGCTTTGAAAACGCTAAATTTGGCTATTCAAAACAACCCCGACGATACACTCTGCAAATTTCATCGGGCTAGCATCAATTTCTCTACTGGTCGACCCGCCGAAGCTCTAAAAGAGTTTGAGGAACTGAAGAATATCGTACCCAAAGAATCTCTAGTCTACTATTCTATAGGAAAGGTAAGACGTTCATTATTATTCTGGGGTTCGAGGAGTACCAACGTCATTTATATTCATCCCACAATATTTAAATAACATTTTTCTATCAACAGGTTCATAAACAGTTAGGAAACACGCATCTTGCACTTATGTACTTCAGTTGGGCGACAGATTTGGACCCCAAAGGTGTAAACAGTCAGATAAAAGAGGCGATACTGAGTCCTGGCCAAGGGGAGGACGACCCTTCCACGCAACTAGGTACGTAGATTTTGTTGGATTTTATGTTTCTGTACTCGCTATGAATTTTTAGGGCACATTAATCCTTCCTGAGTCTTTAATGGAACCAGGAAACTTAAAGATAACTCGTTGCGCAACCAAATGACTGAACTTATCATTGAATTATTTAACTACATTTCCATAATCTTTTCCAGCTGAAAGACAGGCACAAAATAGCTCGACAGAGCAGGAAGGAGAGGGCAGCGGGGATGTCGATCAATCTGCGAATGTTACGATCGAAGCTCATACTGACGATAGTGATAACAGCTTATGAGTGTCTTCACCTAACAGCGTGCTACCGTTAGTGTTAGCAAAAATACCTGTATACTTTGTTATACACAGCCGAAACTTTATCATGTAATAAAGTGATAACAGCTTATGAGTGTCTTCTTCTAACAGCGTGCTACCGTTAGTGTTAGCCAAAATGCCTGTATACTTTTTTATAAACAGCCGAAACTCTATCATGTAACAGCGCGTGTTATGAGAACTGGATCAACAGACTGCGAATCTCCGAATACAGTTTTGATATCGCTAGAAAAGCAAAAGAACTTCATCTGAGATAATCTAATGAGGAATTAGTCCAACTAATTCATCGCTGATTATTATTGCCTCCTCGAATTGTCACTTGTTATTGATCAAGCTAAGAGTATAAGATAGGGAACAGTATTAGATACAGGATATTAAAGATAAATAAAGAATCAACTGTCCGTGAATTGATAGAGATATAATGTGGAATAGATTCCATTTCTATTTCACTCCAAAACGTATAATGAATTTTGATCACGAGTTTCATAGTCACACAGCCAAGGTGCCTAGATGTTGTTCTATACTTGCGTGTTTTTCTTTTCTTTTCTTTTCTTCGTTTTATGATAGAGAAAATTTTGTTTGGCCATGATTATTTATCCATTGATATATATATGTATGTTGATGATTGTTGAATAGACTAAGTATGTGTGAGTCTAGTGTAACATGTCGTGTATAATTATAAATTATTACATATTCGTCATAGTAAGGCGATTTTGGCTGACGTCTTACGCAGCCTCGTATAAGTCTCGTTATAGGATGTGTTAGGATGAAAACTTAGCAAGAACTAAAATAAGAAGATTGATCTATGATAGTAGAGAGGACGGAATACGACAGAGTGTAATTAATATAACAGTAAGCGGCAATTATCTGTTACCCAAAAGAATTCAAGTAACTGATCAGAGGAAAGCCTAAGTAAACTTGAATAGCTGCCGCTGGTTGTTAAAAATCTATTGCTAGACGCTGATGATAACTCTGACTTGTGTATTTATAGCATTTTATAAGTAATGTATACTAGCATCGACCTTTATTAGTCTATTATATACGAGAGATTAGAAACTCTAGCAATATCGATATTCGCTTAAATAAGCTACAATATTATGTAACATGTAAAATATAATTGGTATCTCGTAAGCGGCTTGAAAAAAAAATGAAATAAATAAACGTAGATGGATGTAAAAGAAGAAAAAAAAATAAGAGGAATGTAAGAAATGATATTTATACTATATAGAGAGGGTGATAAATTCGAAATGGTCGAAAATTGATTAGGATTTTAAAGGTAATCATAATGAATGAATGAATGAATTCAAGGCACTTTGCACATTTTGAACATATATAACCATTGCAGTACGTTACATTCACAACTTATAATAAATACCATCGCCATGTGTCCACCAATAAGCGCAGATAAAATTGACAAATAAGATGTGTCTTCAACAGTTTATTCGAAGCATGTAATTTAAACGAAATATAATATTACTAGATATTAAAATACCTATTAATTACGACAAAAACTTGTACTTCAATGTCGTTTTATCCCACTGAAAAATTATGCTACGCGTATCATGTGCATTCAATAATTCAAGAGACAAAACAAAACAGAAAAAAATTAAATTAAAGAAAAAACAACTCGTTATTCCCAAATATTAGACTGTAATGAATATATCAACCCACTGGTTTTCCATCATTATTCATTTCTAGAAAAAGAACCACGTTTTGCTAAATCCCTTCAGTTATTTCAAGATCTTATGTAATCTGAGCTCGCTAGAGAGAGGCGATGCAATGCTTCTTTCTCAATGATAAACGAAAAAAAAAGAAATGAGTAAAAATCTCTACATTTCTATCATCTGTTTGGATTTTTACCATCTTCCTCGTGTGTTAATTTCCCTTCTTTCTGTATTTGAGATTTTGTGGCTTTTTGCCAACACTCATTAAGCTATATAAGACTTGTTTGAAAAATGATTGTCAAGGCAGTATGAGATATAAATTAAATTTATTGACAATGGCTAATAACATAACGACGTATTCCTTATTCTAACTACTGCTACCAAGCGCGCTGAGGTCCTTGTGTAGCGTGGGTTAATATCCATGACTTTTTTTCATGCGCTTTCATTGCCTTCTGTTTATGCCTTGGTTTAGATTTGCAAAAGACGTGAAGTCTCTCTTGCCTCACTACAAAGTAACAATCTTTGCAGCGTAGTTTTGGCTGCCCTTTAACTTTGAAGCCACAGTTTATGGTAATCGACGGTGTCACTGGTCTCAGTAATTCAGTAGACTGAGCGATGTTGGATGTTATTCGTGGCAAGATTGGAAATAATTTGTTGCTACATATGTAGTGCATGTTGCGTGTTAGTAGACTTACATCGTAATGATGGTCTGGAATTTTTGTTATCACTTGATAACAATTCCGCGATATGGTTCTCCATAATGTTGGTATGTTCATTATTATATCCTGAAACAGAGTATAACAGGATCTGTGATTCGCCGCTTAGATTATGAAGTAGAAAATCAACATCAGATATTATGTATCTAAGAAATTTTCCCAGTAATTCAAATTGCGCAAATTCTGGACAGTGAATTGCGAAATTAGGTGTGTGAAAGCTGGAAATTTATGTAGACGTAAAAAAAAAATGTAGTATCATTTAAAACAGAATAAACCTTCGATCAAAATTTCTGCTGGATTGAATTCCTAACCTAAAGAATAACACTGTTGCTTCAGTACCTGAATGATATAATTGTTGCAGTCGGTTGTACTGAAATTATCAATATTAGATTAATAATCTATTAGTATATCATTACAATAATACGTGCCAGCAAAGATCAGTTTGAAAAAAATTATTAATTCTATTCGGCTACTTGCAATCAACGATGCGGTAATTAATATATCTATGGATATAAAACAGACTTCGTAAGGCTGGATTTTCATGCGCAGTAAATTGCTGCTGATGCTGCTGAAAAATTTTGTATGGTTGCACGCAACCACGTGATCAACAACGAATAGCGTTACAGCAAAATTTTAGACTTGCAGTACTGAGATGTCCCTGTAATATCGCCCTGTAGAATCAAGTTTCATCACACATTACCAAAGTAATAGGTAACTAAATAAAGTTTATTACTTTTAAATAACTTTACTTCATAATTACTTTTACTAATGAAATAAGAATTTAAATATACACTACATTTATAATAGGGTAAGCCTAAGGGACGAATGCTGCGCCCTACTACACGCAACCCGCGGATCATTATATTATTCTGCTCTTGTTAGTTCCGTAGTTCGTCACCCGGTGGCGCCACCAGCGTAAACTGACCTACTCAACGGCGTCCTTGCCCCTCTCCCCCCACTCAAGGCCGCTGAAGGCCGTCAAGGATGGGGAGCCCAAGCAAACCGGTCTAACCGGTTTCAGTGGCCTTCGTGGCGCCGACGAGTGAACAGGTTTGTGACGTAGTAGACGTTCTTGGGAAAACTTACGCGCCGAGTTAACCGACGTGCGAGAAAATGCTTGACAAGAGGTAATATCTCGGCCAATAATATTTTTTTTACAACAGCGGATGGAAACCAGTGAGTTTCCATCCGCAAATGAGGATGGAAACCAGTCGATTGCCGGTCCTCGTTTGCGGATGGAAACTCACTGGTTTCCATCCGCTGTTGTAAAAAATAGTATGTTCACCTCGGAGAAAACGGTCATTAGCGCCTCGTATGAACTTGAGAACACCTCGGCTTCGCCTCGGTGCTCAAATTCATACTCGGCGCGCAATCGACCGTTTTCTCGCTCGGTAAACAATGTACTATTACTAGCCTAATAAGTTCATTGTACTTGAAAGAGGAGAGCAGTAGACAGTGCAATAGTTGGATTAGCCATTACCGTATGAAATATTCGCAATATCTATGCAGGTAACTGCGCGTAATACATGCATATACGATATACGTACGTGAATATACTTCACTCCTTTGTGAAATTGTCCTCAATGGATAGAGAGTAGACAATTCAGAGATCCACGAATTGGAGACTCTCATTAGTATCTTTTGAGAACAACTATATTTATAGAGTAATGAATTATTCTACTGTTCTCGTGGCGAAATTACGTTGTTAAAGTATTATCGTTAACGAAAACCATGGTGAGAATAATGACTCTGTTCTCTATTCGTATGGTGGTCTGAAAAATAAAAATAAACAGCTCGCTGTTCTCAACAAGACCGATATAAAAACTATCTGCTACAAACATTGTACTTGGCATTCTGTAAAATATACCTTCGTACGTATATGCATGTATTATCGTCGCAACGATTAGTTTAGAGTATAATACTAGTTTTCTTATTTCCTAATTATAGTTCTAGCTAATCTCGGAACTTAAGAAGTGCCAAATATGTAGTTTTCAGTGATATACGTGATAGATTGTACATATTACGATCACATCTACAATTTGTCCAATCAAATATTCAGTGTTGTGAAAATTGTAAGTCAATTTTTTTTCAAGTGAAGTTTATTACTTTTGAATAACTATTTTATAATTAGTTGAAATAACTTTACTTTATAATTAGTTTTAATAACTTTACTTTATAATTCGTTTAAATAACTTCACTTTATTATTAGTTGAAATAACTTCACTTTATAATTCGTTTCAATAGCTTCACTTTATAATTCGTTTCAATAGCTTCACTTTATAATTCGTTTTAATAGCTTCACTTTATAATTCGTTTCAATAGCTTTACTTTATAATTCGTTTTAATAACTTTACTTTATAATTCGTTTCAATAGCTTTAGTTTATAATTAGTTTTCATAGCTTTACTTTATAATTAGTTGAAATAACTTTGCTTCATACTTACTTTAAATAACTCTACTTTATAATTACGCTGAATAACTTTACTTTATAATTACTTTTACTAGTTGAATCGAGTTTAATTACACATTACCAAAGTAATGGGTAATTAAATGAGTAGTTTCATCAAAAATGTAATTGGTGACTCGCAACACTGCAAATATTCATGTAATAATAAAATTGTTTATGCAATAAACATGTATAATTATAGTAAATTACCACATTCTTGAATAAATATCTCTTGAAATTGTAAATAATCAATCGTTGAATCATTTCCCCCTGTCCTTTCCTTGCCTATACTAAAAATTAGATATCAACTGCCAGAATTTTAGGAGTCAATTTTCTGGCAGTTGATACCTTATTTAAGGAGTCGATTTTCTGGCAGTTGATACCTTTTTTTTAAGGAGTCAATTTTCTGGCAGTTGATACCTTTTTCTTAAGGAGTCAATTTTCTGGCAGTTGATACCTCATGGTGTCAAAAACGACTCCTTGAAAAAGGTATCAACTGCCAGAAAAATGACTCCTTAAAAAAAAGGTATCAACTGCCAGAAAATCGACTCCTTAAATAAAAGGTATCAACTGCCAGAAAATCGATAGGTACCTGGAGCTCTCGATGCCTACATTTCCCCTGGGCAGAGTCTAAGCCAATCAGGAATAAGGTTTGAAGAGAAATTGCCTATTTTCGTCTTGACTCTCGCTCCTGATTGGCTGAACTCGGCTCTAGGGGAAATGTAGGCAATGAGAGCTCCAGGTACCTATCGATTTTCTGGCAGTTGATACTTTATTTAAGGAGTCGATTTTCTGGCAGTTGATACCTTTTTTAAGGAGTGAATTTTCTGGCAGTTGATACCTTTTTCAAGGAGTCGTTTTTGACACCATGAGGTATCAACTGCCAGAAAATCGACTCCTTAAAAAAAGGTATCAACTGCCAGAAAATTCACTCCTAAAATTCTGGCAGTTGATACCTTTTTTAAGGAGTCAATTTTCTGGCAGTTGATACCTTTTTTTTAAGGAGTCAATTTTCTGGCAGTTGATACCTCGTGGTGTCAAAAACGACTCCTTGAAAAAGGTATCAACTGCCAGAAAATTGACTCCTTAAAAAAGGTATCAACTGCCAGAATTTTAGGAGTGAGTTTTCTGGCAGTTGATACCTTTTTTTAAGGAGTCGATTTTCTGGCAGTTGATACCTTTTTCAAGGAGTCGTTTTTGACACCATGAGGTATCAACTGCCAGAAAATTGACTCCTTAAAAAAAAGGTATCAACTGCCAGAAAATTCAGTCCTAAAATTCTGGCCGTTCATACCTCATTTTTGACTGATATTTTCGATTTGAATTCATTTTGAATTCATTTTGAATTCAATTTAGCTCCTAAATTGATGCGCCTGGATTAGGAGTTGGATAGGGGATAGGAGAAAAAAATATGCAGCAAATGATTAATCATAAATTAAGTTTATTATCAACATTTATGATTGAAGCCATCCATACAAGCAATATTAACATACCTACGTAGACAGTTATGTACAATTTTCAATTGGTCCTTAAAAATATATAAGTCTGTAGCAATTAGTCGAGGGAATTAATTAAGTTGGCTGAATTATGCAATAATACCTAGAGTCCTTATAATTTGCTAAAGGGAAATGTCTAGAATGGGATGGAAGATCTGTATTTACGACGTCTGTTTGTAATGAAATTACTTATTTAATTACCCATTACTTTGGTAATGTGTCATTAAACTCGATTCAATTAGTAAAAGTAATTATAAAGTAAAGTTATTAAAACTAATTATAAAGTAAAGCTATTGGAACTAATTATAAAATGAAGTTATTGAAAGTGATTATAAAGTCAAGCTATTGAATCTAATTATAAAGTAAAGCTATTGAATCTAATTATCAAGTGAAGCTATTAAAACGAATTATAAAGTAAAGCCATCAAAAATAATTATAAAGTGAAGCTATTGAAACGAATTATAAAGTGAAGTTATTTCAACTAATAATAAAGTGAAGTTATTTAAACGAATTATAAAGTAAAGATATTAAAACTAATTATAAAGTAAAGTTATTTCAACTAATTATAAAATAGTTATTCAAAAGTAATAAACTTCACTTGAAAAAAAATTGACTTACAATTTTCACAACACTGAATATTTGATTGGACAAATTGTAGATGTGATCGTAATATGTACAATCTATCACGTATATCACTGAAAACTACATATTTGGCACTTCTTAAGTTCCGAGATTAGCTAGAACTATAATTAGGAAATAAGAAAACTAGTATTATACTCTAAACTAATCGTTGCGACGATAATACATGCATATACGTACGAAGGTATATTTTACAGAATGCCAAGTACAATGTTTGTAGCAGATAGTTTTTATATCGGTCTTGTTGAGAACAGCGAGCTGTTTATTTTTATTTTTCAGACCACCATACGAATAGAGAACAGAGTCATTATTCTCACCATGGTTTTCGTTAACGATAATACTTTAACAACGTAATTTCGCCACGAGAACAGTAGAATAATTCATTACTCTATAAATATAGTTGTTCTCAAAAGATACTAATGAGAGTCTCCAATTCGTGGATCTCTGAATTGTCTACTCTCTATCCATTGAGGACAATTTCACAAAGGAGTGAAGTATATTCACGTACGTATATCGTATATGCATGTATTACGCGCAGTTACCTGCATAGATATTGCGAATATTTCATACGGTAATGGCTAATCCAACTATTGCACTGTCTACTGCTCTCCTCTTTCAAGTACAATGAACTTATTAGGCTAGTAAAAAATATTATTGGCCGAGATATTACCTCTTGTCAAGCATTTTCTCGCACGTCGGTTAACTCGGCGCGTAAGTTTTCCCAAGAACGTCTACTACGTCACAAACCTGTTCACTCGTCGGCGCCACGAAGGCCACTGAAACCGGTTAGACCGGTTTGCTTGGGCTCCCCATCCTTGACGGCCTTCAGCGGCCTTGAGTGGGGGGAGAGGGGCAAGGACGCCGTTGAGTAGGTCAGTTTACGCTGGTGGCGCCACCGGGTGACGAACTACGGAACTAATAAGAGCAGAATAATATAATGATCCTTAGGTCAGTGCTCATTTTTGTTAGTTTCGCTATCAGGTTGAAACATGGTGTCGCCATCTATCAGAGAATTTGGAAACTATGAGAGCTGCATGCTTGCGCCTCTGACTTGCGCACGAGTGGAAGAATGGGAAATACGGCATAACCTCAAAATCCTTTAATTACACAAACTAATTTGCTGTAAAAAAAAATAATAATAATAAAACTATTACGTATTTATATCAAACGCATTTCAGCTCATTCATCAAGAAAAATATCATGGCACTGAAAACTCGTAAGAATAGAATTCTCTTCTAATCACTTATGTCAAATGTTATGCTTAAAAGTTCGAAAGCCTCTATGCAATCTCATTCGACAATATACTGGCTCGAAACGCAGTTTTAAATAAGTATTAAGAATTAGAATCTAAACCCACAACAGTTTTAGGCACAGTAAAAATATTTCCGTACAAAAATTCCATGCGATAATTTAACCCGAAATAAATTCTGAAATGAATTTAAAATTGTTCAATATTTCAGTAAAAGCGGAGTCGTTACTACGCCGATTATCTGCATTGAGTATAAACAAGTATTCGACGGCGAGCGAGGCTCTAGAATTGCCAGAAGAACCGCCGGTACATTTCAGAACCATAGAAAGCAACCCGGTAAATCATACAGCGCAACATAAGGGCAGATTTTACACCATGCCAAGTGATATTTATCAGAAATTATTTGCGCACGGTGGTTTGGCAGGAGATTATGTAAAGCAAGTTAAAACCTTCAACGAGTGTTCAATTTTAGTCAGAGAACCAGCCCTAGAGATTATATCCTATTTGCGTAATGCAGACTACAGCAAACCTGTTAATAGATTTGTGCTGTGTATCCTTTTCGAAAATATTTTAAGTCAAGACTAAGATTGTGGTCATTTTTAAAGCCTTTACATTATTCTTGACTCTAAGTAATCAGATGGCCCGCTCGGATGTGGAAAGACTCTAACATTGGCACACATTTTACACTATGGGCACATGGCGCAGAGAATAATCATTCACACCCCTTGGAGTGAGTGTGGATATGTTATCAATCATGTGATTAATGATAATCCAGTTCCCAATTCACAAAACTCTTTTTATCATATGATTTTCAGTCCCAAATTGGTACAGACGTCCTAAAGAAGTTGCGAATTCAATAACTAGAGAGGGATTTGTGGACTTACCTATAGATGCAGCCGCCTGGCTGGTACACTTCAAAACGCAGAATTCTCAGCTCTTGGCACACCTTGATGTAAGGAAATTATAGAACGATGTATGCTCTGGGATTGAATCTAGACAATTCATCATTTTTCAGCTTAAAATTGGCAAGGACTATGTCTGGAGTAAGCGAGAATCGTCAAAGAGTGGTTCTCCGATATTAGAAATGATCGAACTAGGAATAACCAGATTAAAATACGCCTCTGAAGTGATAATCGCCCTGATGTCTGAACTGAAGGAAGCTAGTATAGCTGGGAAATGTAATACGCTAGTTGTCATCGATGGATATAATTCATTTTTTACAGACACTACAAGAGTGTTCAATGACAATAAAGTAATGATGCTTCCTGACAAAGTATCACTCACCTTAGCTTTCCTGGATATAACTAATTACGATTGGTGTAATGGCTCTGTTGTCGTTACAGTCGATGAAATGGCTGTTAAGGTAAAACTGAGGCAAAACAATTCTGCTATTATTCTACATCCCCACTTTTTGTCTAATTTCTTTACTTTTCTCAATCCAGGATAAGAAGGAGTCCTTTCTCCCAAGATATCAACTTGGAAAGGAAGGTTTCGAGCATTTAGATCCCTTCCTACCCGTATCTGTGGGTCTGTACAGCGATGCAGAGTTCTACAATGCTATGGATTACTACAAAGACCGAAGATGGGTCAGAGACATTAACGAAGAAGGTTTGCAAGAGCTGAAACTACTGTCTGCCAGCAATGCCTATAAGCTAATGAACCTCTGTGCACCTTTATAAGATGTAACTATGGAGTCTAGAGTTAGGAGACCGAGCTTTGTCATCCCCACCTCTGAAAAACGTCCCCGTTTTCTGCGCCGTATATACCTATAGCTACGCGAGCCTAACGTTCGCTGCGCCTCTAGTGGCACTACTTACAAGCTCAGGTTGTCATAGGAACCGCGAATTTCAACTGTTATTTAAAAATCAGCTGTTTTAGAAAACCGGTACTTGCCATACATTATGCACGTTAAGACTATTACTCCTGGCTGCCGATAGAGGCGCGTCGAACGTTAGGCTCGCGTATATATATGTACACAAAGCGACAGAACTGGAACCACTTCCGTAATACAGAGCTCGTTCTCCTAACATCTAGACTCCATAGATGTAACCAATGAATGGAATAAAAAGTTGTTTAGTTTACGCAGTCTTTGTCGATCTGAATCAACCTATTACAAATCGAGTAAGACTATTACTCGAAACTCTATGTAGGAAGAGGGGGTCTAGGATATGGAATAACAGAGTCAAAAGAAATAGATATGCATATCAATTTATTTGAATATATCGAAGAACATAAAGGATATACCTGTTATTGATACAGCCACCAATTGGGAACGACTATTACTATTTACCAGTCGTAAAACATAACGATAGTAACGGAATGTTAATTACCGTACTTGTTGATGATAATCATATTATATAGTAATAATAATATAGTAAAACGCTCCGGAACGTATAATATTGGAATAAATGAATATAATATAATATAGTAATAAACTGTGTCATCAACTATAAGAAATGCGAGTTATTCTTCATTATCTCTACATTTTGCGTGCCTCAGGGCGAACTGGTTGAAGAATATCCAAAGCCTTGCTGATATCCCCGTTCTTAGATGCCAATAGATGGGTCAGCCATCCACCTTCGTTTGAAAATCCCATTTGCATCATTGCCAGAACAGCACGTTGTATGTTTGGGTCTGGGTGATGAATTACAGGTGATTCATTCTGCTGAGGTAATTGTGGATAAATCGGTTGCGTAGCTGGGGTAGAGGCTAATACCGAAGTTGACGGAATAGCTGCAGGGACATTCGGTAGCTGCTGAAATCGTAAAATTTAATATGAATATTTTAATCCAGATCAATCACCTCTGGTGTTTCAATTTCCATAAAGTCAGGTATGCATACCTGCTTAGGTATCGCTCCGCTAACAGGATTCCCGGTAGAAACTGGAGGAACTGAAACTGCGGTATCCTGTTGATTGAGTATCGTCCATCCCTCGTTTTCAGCACTTGGTCTATCAGCAGGTGCGGAAGGAGTAGTAATCATCGCAGGCATTGTAACAGCGGTATTATTGCTAACCGGGGGTGTTTTTTCCACCAGTTTCTTTCCCTCGCCAGGAAATTTGCTCGTAGATGTACTAGGGGTAGTAGTTTGGGCCGGAGTCTTAGGGGTGCTGTTTCCACTACCAGACTGTCGGTTTTCAGGTAAAACTTCAACGTCTATACCCAGCGGGTCCAAAAGACTGGCAAGATTGTCTCCAATATTTTTGAACAGTTCAGCGTGGGCATTGGTCTTCCCTTTCTCCTGACCACTTCCTCCGCTGTTATCTTTATCGGTATTTGACTCTTCTCCTGAACTATCTTTCATCGGGCAATCTCCTTCGCCTGGCAGGTAAGCCCAGTCATTCAAATACGTCGCCAAGGAATCGAGCCACGATGGTCTCTCATTATGTCTTCCGTGGTGTCCGTGTTCGCCGCCTCCGTGATGTCCACCTCCGTGATGTCCACCGCCATGGTGCCCACCGCCATGGTGTCCGCCTCCATGGTGTCCACCTCCATGGGGTCCTCCGTTATGGGGTCCACCGCCGTGATGGAACTTTCCTCTCTTGTACGGGCATTCAGGTCCATCCTTGTCCTTTCCAGCGCAGTGTCCGCTCTTTCTAGCGAACTTGTTCATGTGGTGAGCTAAACGGCGCCCAAAATGCGGCCTCCATTGGAGTGGGACCGCGCTACGAATCATGCAATGCTCAGGATGGAGACCTTTCGCCTCGCAATCCGCGCATAGATCGTAGTCTGGGCATTGGATGCATTTGTAACGGAATCCTTGGACGTCTTTGTCGCATCCGTCGCAGGTCACACCCGCGTGGAGTGTTCGCGGTTGGTCTTTTTCGGCTTGATAAGTTTCTGGGTATTCTGAATGCAGTGTTACATAGAGCTTGCGGATATCTTGGCTGCTGGTTTCAGACAGAGCTATCTTCAGCTCCTCGTCACTAGATATTATGATCTTGTCACAGTCATCGTCTGGAACGAGATAAGCGACATTTAGTTAATGCGATTTCGTCATTTATTTTGAAAAACCGGATTTCATGCGAATATGCGAATACGTGATGAATATGTGATGAACATATGAAGATTGAAATTTTGAACTAACCTTTCCACGAGATGGTGAAATGTCGTGATCGAAGTACGGAGAATACGGTTTGCAGTTTTTCGCTCAAATACAAAAAATTTGAAACCACGTCTTTGTCGATACCGAATCTCCTGACTTCGGGTCTCGAGTCATCTGCGTCCTCTTCCTTGTCGAGAAATACTTTAAAACTGACTGTGTCAGCCATTATGATTGCGTTTAATAAAAATTAACTTGGAATGTTACGAGCGTTCTCTGTTTATAGAAACTTGTAAAACTGTTCACTTCGTTTAATGATTAAAGCTCCGTTTAATAATTGAATTATATTTATTATTGAAGAACCGCTGCTGCGAATACACAGATGTGCTAAGCCTCGAAGATACTCGTCGAATAATGTGCGCAGTTACGCCGCGGGTATTTATACACTGCGGGATCGATCACTTGCGATTAGTCACCGAGTCCTGCGCCAGAATGAACGCGAATGACGCTGTGCCACGCATTCGATATTTGAATTCAAAAAACAGCGTGACTTGACGTTTAGAAGTTATCGGGCCTAGTAAGCCTCTGGAAATATATTTCAAATCATAGTTCTGAAATTCTATGAGTTAGATCTTATCCTACTATTCGCAATCCGTGAATAACCCAAATTCAGAATCCGTATATTTGAATACAGAGTCGGAAGCCCGCGACTCCATATTGCATGACTTGCGCTCTGCATGCGAAACACGTGACTTTATTATTATAATCATTATTGTCGGTATGAGTCATTCTATTGCGATAATCACCTGGGTTATCGCACGAGATGTACAAAAAATAAAAAAAAACATAAATAGTTAATGAAAACAACAAAAATCCTAGATGAATAACCCGACGGAAATAACCATGCAGTCATATTAGCTGAAAATTGTTATCATTATCTCCGCCCCGTATTGGATTAAGTCATTATTATTGTTTAAATATAATACCACGAAATGGTCATTCGTAGAAAGGCTTTTGAATGTTAACATGTAAATTTTTACCAGAAGCGTCTCGAAGTTTCGTACTCGCTTAGCGCACATCATAAAGATCATTGACATTCGTTTCTATGCCAGTCTATACACGTTTCAACATGTCTATACACGTTGCGTCATGTCGGTGCTAAACCAACGCATGCTCATGCCTGCTCGCATTACGGGGCAAATTTCATGTTCAAAATTGAACATTCATTATTCTTCATTAGTCATAATTATGGTTCTGGAACATTTTTTTTTCATCATCATTAAGTACAATTGGTTGCGCGTCGTTTCATACAGTTGCGTAACACAATTATTATTAAATTAATTTTTTTATTTGTTCATAAAGAAATCGGATGTAAATAAAAACGAAAAGCAATAGAATTAAGTTTCCTGATGGGAAAGAAACTTATGTTAGAGCGATATCACAGTATCAAAAATCGTTGTGAAATGAAGCCGAATATATGTATAATATCCCTTTCCATAGCTCCCAATTATTTTCCTTTTTCCAAGGGTCTGGCAGCTACAGCGAATTTTACATAATTATATAAGATTCAGAGATTATTAGTTTTATCATTAGAGAGAGTTAGAAAATACAATTTTTTTTATTTTTCTTCACAGGTCACAGATTCTACGTAGGAATGAATAATAATTATATAGCCTCGGATATTACCTGTGTCTTGTTTTCGAAGTCGAGACAAGAATACGGTCTTATGTACACGAAGTTTTTTTTTTTTTTTTTAATCTTCTCCTTTTTATTTCTTTCAGCAAATAATAAACGCAAATATCTATGTTGGTACATGTATGGTATCTATGTATGTGTATGAATCACAGTTAGTCGGTGAAAGCAGAGAAAACTATATTCTTCACATTATGCTAGTATATATTCGCAGAACAAGACTTATTACATCAATATATTGAACGTCATATTTTATGCTAAATATTTGACAATGAAGAATGAATTTTTAGAAGCGAATAAGAGAAGTAGAATAATGAAGAATTGGCTAATGAGTTGTAGCGGATTAAAGCATATAACGTTGTTAGTTTCATTTGATAAGCCTATTGTTATCATATCTGTCTATAATTTCATCGATTTTACGTCTCATCAGAGGGTATTCATCGTGTGCATTGTATATCGAGGTACAAAGCTGGTTAAACGTGCTTTAATGGTGATAAATAATTGATGCAAACACGTGACGGGGAATGACATCGCCGTAATAAGTAGCTACGAGTAAAAAAAAAAGAAATAAAGGAAAAAAAAAGAAGACAAATGTGAAGATTATCACGATGGATAAATCGGAAATATTACGTTTTTTTCTTTCACTTGTATTGCGGTTGCAGTATCGATGGAATTATTCATTTCTACTGTCAGTCGTTTATGGAACTTTGAAAAGAAATGTGGACGGCTACTGCAGTAATCGTTAATATTTTCTTTCTTTCATTTATATCGACAAATTCTGCGGCTAATTTTACTAGTAATTTTCGTTTGATTTCTGATGTGCATAAATACTTTGGTACTTCATGCGTGTTCATGGTTCACAGCAGGAAAGATAGTAAGTGTATGCATAGATAAACGCATATAGGTTTACAAATATGAGAAAAGCGAAGTGGTGCATTAAATTTTAATGAGTTCTTCCCTTCCGTTTTCCTTTTATTTTTTCTCCATACAGACTTGGACGAAATTAATATGATTGAAAAAATGATGCGTCAATTTTCTGCAAAAAGTATTCTAGCAGTTGCGATGGAATTTCAACGTCTCAAAGAAGCAATGTCGTATTATTCAAAACGTGTTGTCCGATCGTTGATAGTTGTGAATTTACGGAATCGCGAAACAGTAGTTAGATTTTCAAATCTGACAAATTATTTCAACATGCGTTCAGCCTGCTGGTTACTGATATTCGACGAGAAAGTTTATCTCGAAACGAGTCCAACAAAGTCAGGAAAAAATCTGTTCAACATTGAATTTGATACCGAGATGCTCGTTGCACGTAATAATCATTCAACGATTCAGGACTGGTACTGGCTAAACAATAGAGTAAAAATTGATGATCTCGCGGTGTGGGATATTGACACTGGATTCAAACTCACAACGATCGACAGTCTCTACGAGAGAAGAACCACCTTGGAGAATTCTCCGATCGTGGTCACGGCTTTTAACGTAAGATAATTGATCGACGAATGGATATGGAAGAGTGGGAAAAGTATTTGAGTCCCTGAACTACGATAACGTCAATAAAACTAGTAAAAAAAATTTCAGAATCCCCCGATGACTAATTTCGCAAACGACACAGTAGGCGGATTGTTCGGAAATATATTCAGGGAGTTGAGTCGAGTGATAAATTTTACCGTGGAGTTTGTTCTACCTGATCAAATGTCATACGGAAGTTGGAATCCTGATAAACAGAAATGGACAGGTATGATGGGGATGCTGGTGACTAAAAAGGCCACTGTCGCTGTAGGGGATTTTACGATCACAACTCCACGGCTAGAATACGTCGATTTTTCTCTACCCCTAATCTCAACGTACGACAAATTGTACATTAGAAAACCAAACGATGGGATACGCTGGTCTGCATACTGGGAGGTTTTGTCTCCTTCAATCTATGATTCATTTTTCATTTAGTATGTATCCTGTTTGAAACCAATTTTCACTATATACGAATTTCGAAAATCTTCTTCCCAGACGTTGAGTATGGAAATTTGGATCGGCATAGAGGCCATCATTTTATTCACAACTATGATTTTAACGATGATAACTGCTGCCAGACGACGTAAAGTTACTCTCCACGTTATATCCGGATATTTATTAGTGGTGTTCGGTATATACTGTCAGCAGGGATTACCTGGTAAGTTTCTAAGCTTCGGACTCGATATTTTGTTGCATTTTGGAAAATTGTGGAAACTATTTTACGACGACTGAATATTAATTTTCAGAGTTTCCAACAGATTCACCATCGCGAATTGCCTACTTTGCAATATTTTTGTCAGCCTTGATAGTCTCGGCGGCTTACGCAGCCGCCCTAATCAGTTTCCTAACAGTAACTAGTACAATATTGCCGTTTAATACTTTAGAAGAATTCGTCGACGATGGAACTTACAAATTAATTGTATTTAGAGACGGCGCAGAATACGATATGTTTGCGGTGGGTATTCTTTACGAATAGCTACAAAATTTCAAGGTGATTATGATGTACGAATGAAAATTCATAGTATCTGATTAAAAAAAATCGTATTATCTTCCACTCGCATATGCCTACTGCAGACTTCGAAAGATGCGATTCTCAGAGAAATGGCGAAAATGATTGAAGACAGAGATTTATTACCCATGACATTGAAAGAAGGATTTCTCCAGGTATACCTAGAAAGTAGAAACGTGTGCAATAAATAAGTAACATTATTACGTGAACGCACACAGATCACATGCATGAATTTTCGGTTGTCTAACGACAGGCGCGAATCACACTAGCTCATAATTCTTCCTTTTATTCTTGCCTCCATAAGGTGTGCAATGGAAAGGTTGCTTTCTACGTAGCAGCAGCCTTAGAGGAGGCAATCAGAGTTTCAGTACCATGTAAAGTAGTCGGTATAGGAACGAAGCGAACCATGAGTTTAGCCATGGCTTTATCCAAGGGCAATTCATACAATGGATTGATAAATTACCAGTAAGTATAATAAAATCGGTTCGCAGTATGTTTGATGAACTAAAAATTTGCAGTAAATTTAATTCCGTGATTATTTTCCATTTTTTTTCTTTTTCTACAGTGTACAGAAATTTCGCGACCATGGATTGCTGTATCGTTTAAAGCACGAGTACATAATGGGACGCAATCCGTCAGCCGCAAAGCACACCGAAGTTACGCTGTGGGGAGTACTGCCAATCCTTGCTGTTTTAGGAGGGGGCGCTATTATGGCTATTTTTATTTTATACTTGGAAAATTTGTTCTTCACAAAACACTCCCGAGAATTAATAAGGCATAAAAATAGATGGAAAAAATTAGGGTCTGATAAAAGTAAAGAGATTTTGAAAATCCGTCTTCGTAATCGGAGAAACTATTCAATACCATCCCCAAATTTTTATCATTAAGAAAAAGGGACGGAGCCAATTTGGAAATATAAAACGCTCATAAAATTCTTGAGATCAATCTATGAGAGGGTCGAATTGAAATACTACTTCAAAAAAATAAAAAAAATAAAGAAGCTTGGGGAATTTTCCAAGTCATCTTGAATACACTTAATAGGATGAACGTCATTCAATTATCGGAAAACACCTAAGATTTTAATCACACACTTAAACTCTACATGGCCAAGATTGACGTTGATATGGCAATAGTTTTCAAGTGCAGTTTGTAATTACAATATCAGCGATTATACCTATCCGTTGTAGCACGCAACTGATCTTTGATAGACTGGAATCGACCCAGATTTTAATAATTTATCATTTTCTTTGATTTTTTGTATTTGTGTATGAGAAGTGGAAGAAAAATAATGATTAAAGCTTTGAAAATTGTCCTTCCTCATGTATAAGGTATGCTACGAACCTTGGATAATTTTACGCCGATCTATAAGTCCGATCTTAACAACAGATTGCAGCAGCCTTTGAATACGATGCACTTTGTATCTGAACAAATATCTGGCATAATGCGCTACGGTCAATATTCTTTATTATAGTGATGTGAGATAATGCGTCTATACCTAATGCATTTTCTAGCTGCGAGATATTATCTATACAGAATTTTAATTCGTAGTTTCGTCGAACAGATCTGGTGAGGTTGAAAAAGAAGAAAAAAAAAATGCGGATGTAACTAAAATTGGAATGATAATTCGTTCGTTATTGTAAAATGAACCGAATTTCAATAGGTTTTTAAAATCCTCGAGGCTATACTTGATATTTCGAAATATGTAACTCGCGCTACTACACGTGAAAAATAAAATAAAATTGAAAATTTTTGTATTCAATGAAAAAAGCTCTCTAATCATTTTCACTATACGCGTATTGAAGTATTTGATAATGACGCAGCTGTATGGATGTATCGATATAAACAACTTTACAAAATATGCAATTAAGTTTATAACCCGACTAGTATGTATCAGTTTAGTGGGCGGATTATACGATTCCCTAAAGATCATCGACTCTGTATATTGTGCGGCCACCGTTGTTATTGCCAGGTCTGATGATATAAATGACGTAGCATTTTAATTGGTCTATCTTTATGATTTATATCTAAGATCGCGATCTACCAAAGTGTTGGCTTGTACATAACATATATTTAAATATATTCCGGGTATAGCCTCTGGGCATTAGACACCCACATAATATATTAAACATCTCGTCGCCTACGGTACGAGTTAAATAACGTTACTCGATTTTGTACCATTTATTTATATCCATTCCTGTATACATAGTACCTATATATTATATATAAAAAAAAGAGAAAAAAAAAAAAAAAAAAACAGAATCCTCACACATCGATGACTCTCGTAATTTGATGATTATATCCGTCTTCCGTTTTTCAACTCATCCGAGCCAATTTTCTTATGCTTTTGATTCTTCATCTTCTTAAGAAGACGATATATGCGATATGTAACGCCTCTGCAGCCGTAAGCAGCGGTCGCGTCCTTTTGACCTTTTTTGCACGGTTCTTTCACTTTGCTGTTACCTTCTTTCGCCTGTAATCGCATATAAGCATCCGCGTTTAAGCATTAGCTAACTACAAAATTGAATGATCCTTGTTGCTTCGGAGATATTAAATAACGATCTTCTCTGCGCACTACAGCACACGGTATTTTCCCACGTGTAGGTATAGATATACGCGGATTCATGCATACGTATCTATGTAGGTACATGAAAATATTTCAGCGCACATGCATAGGGTATACCTATGTTGGCGCGTTAATCCACTACCTGGATAGCTTACATCATGTAGCTATGTGCAGGTATTATTAAAAATCTAAAATCGTGTCGAAAGTTTCTCGCCTATCTCGATCGGGAATTGCGCATACCAATATGGTATAGGTATATAAGCATATACGTAGTATGAAATTTTCGTCGGATATATGATAGCGCGTATACGCGTATAGTGTGTATTATTCTTTGCTGCAGCGTTAACCTTTCGCTTCCTTTAGACATTTCTAGCCAGTACAGCATGACATCCCACGCTAAGTTCAACATTAGCTATAATTGTCCACGGTCCAGTAACAATGCCGTCCACAGACTCCGGAGATAGTCTAACAATAAGTGAATCATTCACTTTACGATATGCTCGTACGATGTTACATATACATGTAGATATCATACCTACATGTGTGTTGCTGCAGCTCTTCGTATGTGGCAGGCACCGTTCAATTTATGCAATTCAAAATTATGCAGAATGAAATTTGTTCCTTTTTGCACATACCTACCTATACTATACGCATCATGCGCACGTTGGACGTGGGAAGAGCTGGTTATTGAAGTTATTCCATTGTTAAAAAATTTTCAGCCTTTGGTGTCGATTCTTTTTTCTATTTTATTTTTTTTCATTATTATATCTAAAGCTGATTGATTAATTTGGAATTTTACTAATAGGTTTTTGACTCGATACTATATAAGTTGCAAATATTATACAAAATTAAGTGTAATAGGTATACTTATCGCGAGGTGCATAATTTTTTAATCTTAAATTAATTCAGCTGCAGCGTGGTTTGTTATAATTCTACTGTAATATAAACCCTACGGTATAATATGGCATATGCAATATACTATAATAGGTAAGGTAGCATAACAGTAATTTCTTTGCACCACCACCGGATATGGATGGGCACGCGTTGAATTTCCGGTCTTATTTGACCGGAAGTAACCTTTGTATGATTAGAAAAACTTACACGTTTGACGGCCGACGATCTTGCAGCAGCTATAATATACCTCTCGAGTTCACGACCCGAGAAAAGAAGAAGAAGAAGAAGAAGAAGAAGAAGAAGAAGAAAAAGAAAAAAGAAAAATAGGGAACATATAAGGGAAAAAGAATAAGAAGAAAAAGAAGAAGAGTTAAAAATCGAGTACATCGAAGAAAAAGAATCGTACAAGCAGTTTGGTAAGATCGTAAAAAATAATGACTTAATAATGGTAAATCGTGGGATAGACAAATCCACTATCTAGGCGAGTTTAGATCTTGACTATGAGATATGGCGAATCATGTTTAAAATATACCGAAAATCCATTCTGTAAGAAAACGATGTACCTATATGCTCTGCGTTATGATAGTATAGGTGTAATTGTAGCGATATATGGATGTGGGCATGGACTGGTTGGATCCTATAATTCCTGGGAAAATAATGTTTTTTAAAGAAACAATTGAACCTGGAGTACGAGGATAAGGTATAACTATATATATAGGATATCTACATATTATAGTTAAATTAGTAGGAGTTATCGCACCTTTCACAATACATTTTATCTCCTGTCTAAATCTTGGGAAATATATATATATAAGTGAATTCAACCAGTATACACGTACAGTATATAACACTTTATAATTACGCTAAGATCGCTGTACGCAAAATTCCTAACACATTTTTGGAACGCTATTATCCACCTTGGTGAGCTGCTGCTGCTGCTGTTGTTCTTGCTCTCGAACGTTAATTATTAAGAAGTCGCTCTTCCGCATAAGTTCCATACGTATAACTTGTCCGCATTCTCACCATACACGCATTACGTGTTTGAATATATAAGACGGTTGTGCAAGGGAGGAGAATAAAAAAATTCTAAATTCATATAAATTTTCAACAAAATTTTTGACTCACAAAATCAACCGCGAAATCTAATTATGCGGTATGAATTTCGAATTTATATTATATTTATATTACTATACACGTATTCCTGTTTATGTATGTTATGTATGTATGATATAATATTTTGCAACGGAAATATATATATCTCGCGAACAAGTTGACGGCCTCGCTCAGCTCCGCGCATTTCGCTCCGTAATGACATATGACCGATTCAGTGGAAATTTTTCAAATCGGTCAATCGGTCACTTATTTTCAAAAGTATGGATTGATGGATTCGTTTCATTCAAGTATATTTGTATACCTAAGTATGAGTGAGGATATTTTCGTATTTATTATCGGTGCAGGTACCATAAGCATAAGGCGAGGATCTCGGGTTGTCTAGGAATCGTCATTGTTCAAAGATATTGTGTCATTCGTGGGCTCGCCCATAGTATGGGTTGCATGCTGCATAAATATTTGGCCTTTGTTATAAGCAGATATTTTTATACATACGGTGTGAATCAAGAGGACGAAACTTCATCGTGAAAGTAATAATAAGTTATGAATAATAATAACAGTTACGAATATAGAATCAATTTTTATACACCTCGATATATGTTATATACGAAACTTGGATCAGAGCGTATATTAGGTATACGTTTTCTCAACAGCCTAGAAACCTGAATATACAATTTATTTAAACACATATAATATACGTTTTTCTGTATACCTACACATATATACACACATGTAACATGTGCAGATGGGCAAACATTGGCCAGAAAATAAAATCAACAGACCAAATACAATCAGCCCAATTTTATAATACCTACCCATTTTTTCATCATTCGCACGTTATTAATACGTTCTTCGATTGATTATTATTTCATATATTGTAATCCCACGTTGATGCGATGGGTGACTTATATAGTAATATGGCAAAGGGCCATTCTGCACCTTGAAGAAATAGAAGAGACAAAAACCATGTTGGATTTTTGTTGTTGGAAATTTTTACGCCTTATCATGTAAAGGGGTTGAAGATTGAGTTTCTCTTATGTGTTCAGAAAAATAAAAATGAAAAAACTATGGAAAATTTTCTATATTGTGGTAATTAAATGTGATGTAACAATCTTTATGATATTATATTATCACTTATGAGTTGGTGTATCTAGACATAGTTTTGTGTGGGAGACTATATTCGGTGGACGCAATGCGTGGCGGTGTCCGTATATTATATACAAAAATGATTAATATATATATATATAAATGTATATGTAATATGTATGCACGTACATGTGTATAAAAATGTGTAATACGTATAGTGTGGAAAGGAACAGAGCTAATGGTGAAGAGAGGGAGAGACAAAGATAGAGAGAGGGAGCTAAGAGAAGAGGTGTAGGTACGTGAATGTGATTACGCGTTTCTGTCATTCAGTGTCTATCGCGTCGCGAAGCTCCGAGCACCTTGGGGAAAACGGAAGTTAGTTTTATTCGACTCGATTTATCTTCTGCGTAAATATATATAGGTATATATACCATAGTGTAGGTATAATACAAACCAGGGGCTACGGCGAAAAAAAAAAATTATTTATAAAACCATCTATAGGATATTATAGACGCGGAAGTTTACAGGAATATACTGCACTTTTCCGTGAAATAAAGTTTTTCCAAAATTCTCGACACACTCTATACATGATTGTCCGATTTTTGAACTTCAGAAGTCGATTGAGTTTCAATTGCGTTTTTGAAAATTCAAAAATTGGCAAAAAAAAAAAATTTTCATAAGACGCGTTTGCTAAGTTTCACTTTTCTTCATACAGTAATAATTATTATGGGCATTGAGTATTATATTATATAGGTATACTACGTAGATATGCGTACAAACGTGCAGGTGTCTCGTACGTTTAATGGCATTCGCAATTCGCAGCGATAAAAAAAAGTATTGCTACTATACGCTGTACGTATAGTAGTATATGAAGAAATTCTTTATTGAGGGAATATGAGTTACGTGTGCTGAATCGGATTACTCAATTTTCTTATTATTTTTATCCGTTTTTTTTTTTATATACATAATATTTTAGACTCGAGAAAAAAAAAAAGGGAACACGACTACCGTAACGGTAACAGTAAACAGATCGCTATTAGTTCTGCATCAACGATCGATCGAATATAGTTCAGTGCTGCGCAAGAAGAGTGAACCTCTATATGGACAAGGATAAACCGATTTTGAAAGAGTGCTAAAAACACGCGTTTCGCAAATGTAATTGACGGTAGGTCTAGATAATATAAAGAAAGATAATTTCAATTCGCAATTTACAATTTATAATAAGATTCATTCAATTAGAAACGCAGTTTCTTATCAATTTATTAATATTCTTTTTCTTTTTTTCATTCGTTTACCATCTTTCACCCTCTCTCTCTCTCTTTTCCCCATCTCACTGCACTTGATATAGACAATAATGAAATTATAGCTATAATTAGGAAATTAATGAATTAATCAATCTGCTCGAAATAGCACATATTTACTGTTAAATGTTTAAATTAACATATCGTTAGGTTTGCTCGATTGCAACACGAAAGGACAGACACCCGGACGGACAGACACGCGGGCGTTATAACTTATAAGGCATACGAGGTGGGGGACTCTGCCTACATACATACACCCACATAAGTGGCCTTCGGAAATGCAGTTAAAAAATCTTCGGAAGTGTTGAATAATATATCTAGCAACGCTATTACTTACGAAATAACATTTTATTCGATCGAAAGTTGTTTTTTCTATTTTTATTAAGTAAGGCTGCACGCTATAAGCTATATGGACGAAACATCTCATAAGCATGTAATAATGATAATAATTAAGACACAAGGAAATTTTGTACAAAATAAAAAAAAAATACCTACTTTCTATAAAAATGTTGACTAATTTTTAATTCTCGATTCCTTTTTTTCATTTCTCATATTTTATGCCAGGCAATTCCGATCGCGTTTCACTCGACCTTCGTGTTATTTTTTTTTTTTTCAGCCCATTCGGCGGTTTTCTTTAATTGCGTTTCACTCAAAGTTTAAACAAACCTGCGAGCTGCATGCGTGTAAACACGATTTTTCACCGAGTCAACATGTATAAAAACTTTCCCAGATTGTTGAGGGGCAGAAATATAGTTGAATTTTCTTTTTTGTTTTCTTTCAAATAGATCAGAAGATCTATATTATATAATAACTGATCAAATATTTTCGCAGATTGCGTTCGAATAATGGACAAGAAGTAACCAACCCTTGGAGAGGAATATATTTTCTAGGAGCTAAACGAATTCGAAATCAGACCAAAAATGGTCTACAGAGGAAGTCTGCAAACCGATGATCCAAGGGATGCTCCAAAGCTGGTCCGAATGGCACCCCTTCGTTCGAGCGGCCCTAGAATATCTTCGCGGGTTGTTGGAGCCGCGCGAAACGCAGGATCAGTTCATCCCCCAGGATCTATTGGAGTCCAGGAGGCTACTAGAAGAATGGAGGAAAAGGTATCTCCGCCGAGGAGTAGCGGTGTAAGAATCGGAGTACCAAAACTTAGGAACATAAACGAGATACGTGAGACAGTTTTTGTCGATCGTTCATTGACCCCGATTGAATTGATCGGCAGAAACGATCACCCGACAAGTATGGCCAAGTATAATCGTCCGTATTCGATAGCTGTGCCGTCAGAAATGGACTTGGCAAAAAACGCGAAAAATTCGACACGACCCCAAAGTACGATGTTGGCGAATCTTCGAGACCTTGAAAGGCTGAGAAACACCCCGACGTCTGAGAGGAATGAAAAAATATCCCGAGGAGCGAGCCAGTTAGCAGATATAAAATTGCTGTCGAAAATGGCAGCCGTTGATTTGAAAAATGCGAATCTTCACGCCAGGCGAGATCCGTTCAAGATACAATCAGATATTTCGCGGATCCAACAGATGTTTGAGACCGCTAATAGCCCGGCGAATAATAATCGCTCGTTGAAAACCAACACCGATCACACCCCAGCGAAAAGGGATTTCGGCGGATTAAAATCCAGACAGGAATTAAACCGCGGTCAAAATTTTTCACAAAAAATATCAGACCCAGCTAATTACGAGGAAAGATTAACGAAGGAGAGACAGCAGTACGCGTTGCATGAATCGAGAAATCCTAACGTGGTGAGTTCGAAGCCCCCAAAACAAGCTCCGAGGTCTCAGCAGAGTTCGGAATCGATTCCTCGAAAAATGTCGGTTATTAAGCCAGTAAATAAGCCGGAAATTCCTTCGATTCCGCAACGGAAACGAAAGGATATTAAGCCCGAGGATTTACAGGGTAGAAACGATCGGGAAGACCCGAGTTTGATCAACGATAGAATTCGGAATAAAAAAATCTCGGAAACTCTCAAGGAAAGAGAGAGCGAAACTGTCGCGTCAACGAAACGTCATGTCACTCTACAACGGCCCGATATTCTCGAAGGTCTTGTCAAAGAATCTGATAAACAAATCGCAGATTTGCAACAAGACATGACCACAAGGAGAAGCAGACCTAGAAGCGTTTGGCGTGGTATGGTGCAGTCCATGAGGCTTCATGACGTCGAACTTCACTCAGACAACGAGGAACAGCACAAAGGTAAGTTATCCAGCGATTAAATTTCACCCGATGTTCAGCTTTCGGATCCGTGATACGTTCCCGAAAAATTTTCGTGAAATTCAATCCAAAATCAACCACCGATCCCTTCCAATGGGCAATGGCGTGCATAGCGAGCTGTGGAGATCGGGATCGGAAGATTTCGTACGAATAGTGTAGCGTAGCGAGATATATGGGTTTGGGATCCGAAAACCCCCCTATTTTTAGTCGAACTACCCCTAAAGCGGTCTTCCTGCACCCTGTGTCACTTAGTTATGCCATGGTCCAGGTCAGGGTGTCAGACCCTAACATATGTGGCTGCATATGGGTTTACTTAGTGTCAGGAGTGTATAGCTATATTTTTTCCCCGTTTTTACCCCCGGGCCGTATAGGTATAGGGATGCAGGGACCGGGATGTGGATATGCGGAGAGTTGGCAGGGGTCTAATTTCGGATATTTAAACTGCATAAAACGAAGGATAACGATTTATACCAACAACCTTAGTGCACAATATAGTAATACTTAACTGTATAGTCCTGGTACAGTTCTTTAGATAATGCAAGTTTCCAGGTGCGCTAATAGCCGTGTAGCGTGCCGGCGTTTCGTCATTAGGCATAATTAGTTCAAGTTTACCCGTTACATAGGAATATTATTAGAGAATAAAAAATAAAAAAATTGCTTCGAATATTGTATTGCGTCAGTAATAATTAAATTTGCAATATAACGATCGTCAATAAAACGACGTACCTACATCTGTGTGAAATTCGACGTGACCATGAGGACGCTTTTGGAAATCTTCATAGTCTCCGTATTTCAAGGTGAATTAATTATAATGCGATTTCTAATTAGCGTTGCAAAATTGCGATTAGGACTCTCGCGCGTTAATTGAATAAAAATTCTTGAATTAATGTTCCTGTATACAACATAATATGGGTGTAGGTATATGGTTATATGGCTGTAATAAAGCGATTTCCGGAACGGTCTATGAACAATTATTATTTCATCCTGTGGAATGATTTCGAAAAATTTCAACCCTATATATGCGGTGTTGGGGAACGAGAGGCTGCAGTGGTGAGTTTAATCGCGGTTTCTTCAGACAGGCAAACGTGTGTTATCGCTGATGAGAAGAGCCCTGCTCTCCCAGATAGAAGTAGACTAAATACAGATAAGCGAAGAATCTCGGACTTGAGTTCCGGAGAGATAAGCTCAAGTCTGATGATAATCCACGTAGCAATCCTTGTCGAGATTATTCATACCGTATTAAAATATGATTTTTATGATTTTCATTATACTTGATCACTGAACGATCGTGGTTCGAAAATCGGAGTTATCATTTTCTGGATAAAAATCTATCGATGATAAATCATTTTCCATACCCACTTATAGCGGGGAATTTTTATTCATTCGGAATTGACTATTCCGTAGAATTTACTTTCCCCTAAAACCAGACCTTTAAAACTTCCGGTTTCCTTTGTTGCGACACTTCGGTCGGAGCTCCTTTCCTTACCCTGGTACTATAAGCTCGCTCTGCTATACGACGCGACGCTCGACGCCGCTCTGCGCTTCAACGACCCAGCATCCCTTCAGTCTACGCCCTAATATTGATCTGGGTTTTGCCTCATCCCCATCCCGTAGTTCTACTATATCCAACGTTACAATGAAATGCCTCCCCACCATAGTCCATATGTCTGATGTTCTCGACAGTACAAACGTAGCTGTCAAACCGTTAACACAGCGCGGACAAACCGGGTGACACATCAACACATTCAGTCATACGATCGCGTATTGTATTGCGATAATCATTCAGCGACTAGTTGCGGTACCGTTTTTCGCGATTTTACCTGCTACAGTTGGATTCATCCATTAATTGGAGAAGAAAAAAAAAAAATTTTTTGTACGACTTTGCGTCAGTTCAAATTATTTCTTTATATAGGTATAATGAGAGTTTATTCAAGGTAAAAAATAAACGCCTTCTGTAAACCTGGAGATGGTCTTGTGTGATGTCTGTGATTCTAAGGGTGAGATAATCAGATTTTTTTAACAGTTTTTTAAATTGAAAGAAATTTTTTTTTTTTGTTAAAACATTTTCACACCCACAAGAAACAATTCTCTATGCAATGATCTCTTACACAGATCTTGGGCACAGTAAAATAGTTGAGTTTATACTAGGTACATTATACACTAACTAAGTCCTCGTAATCTTAAAAGCTGCTTTACTACTCCTGGCGTATCTAATAATACGAGCCATACCCCTATACCACACACATGATAGTATTTTCTCGGTATTGTCTTATACCACTTTTGTCGGATCATCTCAAGTCCATCAGATAGCTATGAAGGATAATTTTTTTTATTTTTAATTTTTTTTTATGAATAGGTACGAGTGAATTGAATGAATACATATGGGAAATGATATTTGGGGAGTGATACGAAATATTGAAATTAAAATTGCGACGTAATTAGGCGAGATGATTAGACGGAGCCTAGATTTATTTCTTTTCGTTTCTCATAATTTTTTTCTTATTTTAATTTTTTCATTTCATTGCATCAAGCTACGGCTGGTCAAATCTATGACTAGAAATGTGAAGATGGATGAGAAGAGTTATGAATGTCATCCTCGCGCTATCTCTCGCGCCAGAAACAGAGGACGTCTGTGAATAAGCGTGTGCTGTATAGTATAATCACATAATGAACTCTACGGAGCAACAGACGCCTCCTTATCGCCCCACAAGCCCCATGAGATAAAAAAGAGAAAAGAGTAAAGTAAAGAGAAAAAAATAAAAAATAAAAAAAGAAACCACTTTGTTATCAAAGAAAACGCAGCATCCCTAGCTGGTCCAGCTCTAGGCGTATATGAGATGTATCTAAATATTCATGCATGAATATTTATGAATAAGAAATTATGATATTATAAACCGATTTTCTTGAGCTTTCGAATACTTCGGTTAGGATTTATAAATGGGAATTGAGAAGGATGAATTTTCATAATTTTATGTCGCTGGAGAGAAAAGAAAAAAAAAAAAAAATCGTGAGAGATCTCCTTTGAGCGAGTCGTTTTATTTAATTGGTCTTATTTACCTTGTAATTGTCAATTCCAAGTAAAAATTAAGCCTCAATCGGCATAGGGCATAAAGTAACATTTAATTTCTCGTTGTGGTATAATCTCAAGACTTTAAGGGCCCTATTGTAAAATTTTATGGGGGTCACTTGGCCTAATGACGTCATACCGAATTAATACCATTCTAGTGTAGTAGACTAATAAATTATAACGTTAATACCGCGGGGTCACTGCATAATTCAATTTTAATTCACTGAAATTAGATAACCAGTTCCGTTCCAGATTAAAAAAACAAAACTTAAATTGATCATTTAGTTTCCCTCCCGCATCGAGGGTATATGTACCGATCAATCATCGAATTATTTCCAAATTTTTATTTGGACATTTCAACATCTCATACGCTTTTGCGTATAATTCCATGATATCCATAAACACGCGATCCAGCGGGGGAACATAATTAGGAAACCGAAGTGGGGGTCGACCAGGTGCATGCGGGCCACCGGGTCTATAGAATATTCATCAAATTAAAGTACATACAGCCCTTTCCATGTATCATGTATGTATGTAGGAACATTGTTTGGTATGGATAATAGAAGCGATGTTCGTCTTGAGACTTATCGATCTTTTAGGGCGGTCTCTAATTTGATCGTTTTCGAATTTCAATGCTACCATGGGCCAGCTCGTCTTATATAAAAAAAAAAAAAAAAATATAGCCGAAATCCCAGGTTCCTATCTCAAGTTCAAGTACCGCTCGAAAGCCTTTTTTTGAATTTTCCAATTCTAAAAAACCACGATTCGTCACATTTCGCCCTTAATCATTTTTCTTCCCATTGCAGTATAGCTCCGAAGAATCCGAAACTTGGTACACTCCCTACCTGATAGTAGTAGTTATTTCATGAAAATTCGACAAATTTTCTACGATGTAATTTTCGAAGCTATGCAGCGCACAAAAAAAAAATTTCTTATCTCCATAAATTGTGATTAATAAAATGTTAAGGCTTTGGGGCAGTACTTAGAATTGAGATAGGAACTTGGAGCTTTGAATATATTCTTTTTTATATATTTCGAGACTTTCTGACCCATGGGAGTATTGACATTCAAATATGATCGAATTAAGTATAGCTGCATAAGACGATAATTAAATATCCAGAGACGAGTGGTTGATCCCAAGCCATGTAAACCATAAACTGTAAAGTCTTTCGTGTCAGCGACCTCTGACACTTGTTATTATGCACGTAGTAAGTAGTAGCTGGTGTAATATGTACGGATAACTGGGTAATCTGTGTAAACTGTATTTCAGTACGCACATACACATACGCATATATATGTATACGAATATATGTAGGGTAAGCAGCAGAATCCGCGTGTATATAATCTGCAATCGTTAGAACTACATGATGCATAAATGTTGATATCCTAATGCCTACATACACACATAATATATATATATATATGCATATGTGACAATATTACTTGCACAAAACGTAGAATTACGTGTATGTTCATTTAGCTATGACTTTATATATCACTCCGCAAGACAAACGACTTTCGGTCGTTTATACTATACTTGTATATATAGGTATACAGAATAGTTCACATACGTTCACGTATATCGTTATAGCTAATAATTATTCGACGGGTTGCATGCTAGCTGCTATACCGTGATAATCAGGTGAAACCGAATGGACCGATCCTCCACCCGGCGGATGATTCGTATTTTTATGGGGATAGCCACTCGTTGCACTGAAAATCCTCAGGGTGTTTTGTTGCATCGACCTCGCGGCCAAATCACCTTAGAAATTTTTCAGCGCAACGAGTGGCTAACCCCATAAAAATACGTAATATCCGCCGGCCGGGGAATCGGACCATTCGGTTTCACCTGATTGTCACGGTATACGTTGAAGGAAGACATACGTCGTGGACGAGACGAGCCTGATTAAACACCCGCACGTCAATAACATTCACGCATATGTATGTACATTTACACGCACGCACGTATATATATAATATATACATATATAGTATCTCGACGTTATTATAGCTTCACAGTTATATAACTGGTTAGATACAGATATCTAGTATGTCGTGACAGATATTTGGCGTATGGTATTTAAACTCTTTTTATTTTCTATTTACTCATATAGGTTCTTGATACGATTAATAAATGATAAATGAGATAGAGATATAGAGAGAGCTGGAAGAGATGCAATAGAGAGATTGAATCTTATTTTATTTAATTTTTTCATTGAATTAATTATACGGTATACGTATGTAAAGACTTTGGAGTTATATTATCGCTTAGTCAAAAATAATGTTTGTTGGTGACATTTAAATGGGATTCTTCTGTACTATGGGTGATAATATAATCGGCTAACTGTACGCAGACAATGGCTCAGAGGCTTTGCCTCCGTATGTGTGCATATGTACGCATCGTTGCTTCTAATTGCACGAGGGATTCTCAACTTGAGGATAATCATTTTTACGTCATTATATGTACCTAGTAGATAATGAAATACGTATTACTTAGTTTAACTCCGTAAATATGTCGTATATCCGAATTTGATACCGACACCATGTCACCATATGACTCGAACCACGCCCGTATATACTTACGAGTACTTCGCGTACTTTGATAAATTATTATTGTATCATGCGGAGAGGCGAAATTTAAATAAGAGACACTGCTGCCGGGTAAAACATCGGACAATTTCCTCGGGAAATCGTGAATCCTTTGAGACAACCTATGGCGATAAGTATAGGTATAGAGAAACGCCTTGAACAAAGAATTGAAACAATGGATACCTGTACCTGTACTTCGCTATACCTTAGGAAACGATGTAACGCATATTCATACCGTCATTTATGCTATTAGCATTCCTATTCATCGCATCGAGCTAACTGCGAAGGAGTTGGAAAATTTTCATCGTGGATTAATACTACGAGGAAAATTACTGCGGCGAGATTTTCTAAAGATTTCTTAAACCTAATGCATACATGAAATGGGTTTTCTCGTCGTCAAATGACTCGGTATATAATCTGTACGAAAGGATCTGTCCGAAGTTTTCTTATCTCAAGTGTTGTTTGGGTCCTTTTTCAAATTTTTAAGTCCCACACAGTATAACGCGCGCATACGTTCACCCATATGCGCTAATGATGCATGCACTTTAGTTGTAGAGTCTATACAGTCTGAAGTCTAGACTATACACGATAGTTTGTAGTTTGTAAGATCCTATATATACATTAGGCCATGTGCAATAACTTGTTGTATAATTTACGACCATGAAGTCATATAGATTCCAATATACCGCGAAGAATCTTCACTAAACAGATTACAATTGTATAAAACTGTTCAACTAACTTTGGTATCGTTTTTTTGACCCCAACTTTTCTTTTCCTTTTTTTTTTTACACTCCGAAGTTCGAACAAGCGAATGCACTGTGCAACTTTTACGCCGTGCTTTTAATCGCATTTGTTGCATCTCCATTCACTCTATTCTCCGTGTCGTTCCTTTTTCTCATCTTCCTTCTCTTGATATTATGGGAAAAAAATTATACGAGCTTTTACCCCGCGGGTGGATAATAATTAAAGCGATTTTATTCGTCTGTATTTAAAGCTGCTCCGAATCGTATTGCATGTGGGTGGAAGATTTTCTACAAAATTTTACCTACTTTTCATTTTTGTATATTTTACAGACGTGAAAGTTACGTGCCGATCATCGCCTTCATACGCTCAGTATCACGATATCGTTTGATAAAAGAGTTATTTCGAATAGGGCATATAGCTACGGCCCTGTAAGCCTTACAATGGGCTATGAAACAAACATTCTCTTGGGTTGAGCTCATGCAGTGTGGACTGGGCACCGGGTACGGGCACGTGTGTCACTTAATATAACACACACAAAGCTGAATTACCGATTGTATTAGTACTACGTTTTGTACTTTTTATTACACGCTCCTTTTCACATACAACTGCAGCATCCATGGATTAAATTCGGGCAAATAATCACCGTGACTAATTCATCGGATAGGAAGATGAAAATATTAAATAATAAAAAAATCGGATAACCATACGATTCCAAATATACTAGAAATTCTTTACCCGATTTTATCGCTCGTTAGTAAAACTAATGACGTACATGTATTGAAAATGACAAGACGAGATGAAACACACGAATCGAAGAATCGAGGAAACAAAAAAAAGAAAGAAAAAAAAATTATCGAAAATCGCTGCAAGGAAATCGTTAACGATTTTTCTTTATTTTAGACTCAGCGTTTTTTAGAATCGATTTCGGGATCTCTACATCCCCCTTTTTTTTCGAAAGAAAAATCAAAGTGACCGAAAAATGGCAGAGATCGTTTACGATCGATCGCGATCTGGTCATAAGTCTCGAGTATCTAGACCCTCGTTTTTATTCAATATAAGAATTGAAAAGGGTTAATAATAGGGTAGGTTTTCAGTTCCCACAGTTTCTAAGCGCGTGCCTAAATTGGCACTAGCAATTTCCACTCGGGGGTTTGCGTGTTTGTTACTGCACGCGTTGCGGCCCACGTTGTTCAGCGCTTGTCGTAGGTACTGTACGTACTCTTCATGCATATATACATGTATTTGTGCGCATTCGAACATTTCACTGATACATAGACACCGGGTTTACACACGAGGGCAGTACCATGCCTCAGTGCGTACCCAGACCGCGTGCAGTGCGTACCCTGCGTGTATAGCCTCCGCGCTGTTACAAGTCCAGGTTTTTTCGTTCCTTCTATCTTTCTACAGCTCAGTGCTATTCGCCGGTATTTCCTCTTTCCCGTCAAATCTGTTTTATTGCATTCAATTATATGCGAGGAAAAAAAAAAAAAAATGAATCAAATTTCAAGCCAATGATTGATAGCAAATAAAAAAAGTGAAGTGATTGAATTCGGAGCTGGGATCATATCCGGTCTTTGACATTCGAAGTTATAAGATAAAGGAGAAGAAATAAACCAAAATGCTTGCCATTATAATCGGTTTTGCTTATTTTTACTTGGAAATGTTTCGGCTGGAGTTGCAAATGGCATTAGCGCCAGAAGACTATAAATTAACAAAATTTGTTGTCTAGTAAACCGGTTGACTCGATTCCTATTTCGATGCGTAATTACAGAATAAGATATTCGCCGATTTGTTGAAGCGGTCGAATCGCACGTATATCGGTACCGTCAATAAATTATAGAACAATAAATTATCAAATTATGGATTGAACGAGTACAGAAGTGCGAAAAAAAGTGCGGGAAGCATACCCATACACGTAATATGCAAACTGTATATCCGGTCGGGTGATAAAACTGTTTTAGAAGTAAAAAGTGAAAGTCCGAATTTTCAATAATGACCTAAAACGCGTAAACCTCCGCAAATTTTACGGGGAATAAACTCTATTTTATAACATTAGAAGCTATAGGATACATGGGTGATGATAACGACGAACGATATCGAGGAATAAAATGATCGACATGATCGCGATCCGAATCGTTCTAAGAATTCTGAATATTCATAGTGAAACGATCGCATATTATATACACAAGTGACGCATTAGTTTTGCAAATGTCATATAATTAACAATTGAAATCAGTGCCCCCCGGAAATGGAACGCACACACGTACATTATGCACTGCCACCAGTTCTGATTAAGCGAATAGAGACTTTCGTGTGAAAAATTTTTTTCAACTCGAAAACTAGGATAGAACAAAAATCTCAGTCCATAGCCATATACATAGCTATAATAAAGGGGAAATATTTTCTACGGTGTCGTAAACCAGGGATAGGAAAGGGCATCCCTTGGTACTACCGTTACGAAAAACATGTTCTAAAAACTACCCCAACTGGTATGGAACTCGGACTCGAAAATGGACACAATACTAAATTGTAATTGAACGCAATTTCATTCACACTAATCGTATTTGTTCATAATCATACATATTTTTCCGAAATGTTTGCGCGAGCCATTTAGCAAGAAAAATTTGTTATCTATAGCCGTTAGTTTATCGCACTAGTATACATCACTGTCAATGCTCCAAATCGATAAGTTGAAAGCACCTAATATGTATACGGTCAAAATTGTTTCCGCGAGATAACAGCTTGGGGATTTTGATACGCTGTTTGTTACAGTCTTGTCAGTATTTTGAACTCAAATAGTAGAAAAAAAAACGATGGTTTAGAAATTTTTATACCATTTTTAAACACGTTATTATTATCGGTTTGAATACACTATGTTATACCTGTAGCTTTCAGGCAGGTAGACACTCGCTGTTTCATATGGCTTGGGAATAAGTACGGCTCTATTTCTGGTATTGTGCTAATGCATTTGCATATAGGTATATCTATACGAGGGATTTTACATACACGAATTCCACGCCTTAACGATTTTAGCGTGGGAGTCGTGCCCATATATGCATATAGATACGTGCGAATGTCCCCATCTCTATCTCGATTCTAGCTAATCGTAAAGCCTTCCGCAAACCTTGGCGGATCGGTAACTCGCGAAATTCTCTACGCCTTTAAAATCCACCCACGAATGAACGTATATGTATATTTTTTTTTTTTTGATGTCGGGTTTTTTGTATGACCAAAGGTGTTGACAGTCTGAATACGTGTTATGATCAGCTCGATGAAACCGATCATTAAATTGAACTCGTTTGTAACTATAATTACAGATATTAACTTGTGGAACAAGAGCATAAGCCAACGGTGGCGTAAGCTGAGACGAAGATGTTCAGTCCAGGAGATACCAGAGCCACAAGAATCTCTTATACAAGGTGGAACAACGCGCGGTGTAATCCACGCTGTAAGATCGACGCCAACAAGCCGGGAGGTTTCACCGGCAGCAAAATCACTCCAGGAAGGTTCATCGCCTAAGAAATTACTGCAAACTAGTTCTCTAAGGCTACCAGGTTAATGTTTATGGATTACATTATATCGAGTCATTTTATGCAGCTGCAGCACTTTGATACAATACAAGGTTTTTCTCACGCGAATATACCGACATTTCCCTATTCTCCGACTCTTCGCTATTGAAAAGAAACTGCGGACTCTGGTTCAAAACCTTCGGAGTTAATTTTCAAATTTTGCTATATTTGGGCAAAGGGAATCAGTACTTTCGACACTAGTGCGAAAATGTTGATTCTCGAACGAGTGTGAAGTTTTTCGCCCGAGCGAAGCAAGAGTGACAATCACACTCGTCCGAGGAATCATCTTTCGCACGTGTATCGGACTTGTGTTTTTTAACACAGCGTGTTGAAAACTCTCTTTTCCAAACATCTCGAATTATTTTTCTCGGACTTATTACCTGGTCCGGGAATCGTTCAAATCATTCATCCATCAAATTTCTGGTCAAGATCGATCAACGAGATCGAAAGTTATCCGAGTTGGGGAGAAAATAAACTGAAATGAAGTATCGATGTCCGATATCCGATATAATTAATACACTTCGTTCGAAGACTCAAGAACGTGCGGCGAATCCTGTAGTGACTAATTCCAGTATCTTCAAGAGACACTACTCGTCGGTTGATTAGATTGCCTTGTGTTGGTCTGAGAGTACTGCAGCAAAGTACAGATATTCGCTGAACATTTAACGTGTGTTGAATATGTGTGAAAGCATATGAGTCATCGAGGTTGACCTGCACTCGTGGTTATTGTCATTCCGACTGTAATCCTGCGTGTGTAGATAAATAAACTAATGAGTTTATTAATTTGTCCCTTTTCTCGTCCAGGTACGTCGAAAGGCTTGTCGGATATTCAGCAAGTACTGAGGAGTAAGTTCAGCAAAATAAACGCCGGAATACGAAAGCGAAAGGCGCTCAGCGTGACGGAGGTGTTTCCGGAAAAAGACAATGGTACAAATTTTTACGTACCAAGTCCGTTGAGCACCTCGGCAAGCCAAGGTTTTCCAATTGAGAATAATTGTCCTGCAGAGGGTAATTCGGAGGGGCCTATGTCATTGCCTCCGTATCCGTTCCACGACAATCTTGAGACCTTGGCTGAGATCAGCGCCCCTAATTCACCGCAGTGCAAAAGCCCCCATGCATCAGGTAGCTTCATTTACGGTTCACAGAACATAGCAGATATCGAAGGGCACAAAGACGGCTACGAGAATGTGGCTTTCGGAAGAAATAATCGCGGTGCTCTTCACCGGAGCAACTCAGAGAACCGAGACGGACCAAGGGGGGATCCATGCTACGAGAATTACCAATTCCAAAAATCCCACAAGTCGAGAGGAACTCCTGATGGGGAATGCGGCGATAGGGTTTTTACCGAAAGGTCGGGGGTCACGCTGGCCAGAAGTCATTCCGAATCCAGGGATCATCATTCGTACGAAAATGTAAATTTCCAAAAAAATGGCAACAACGTCAAGCCCAGAAACCACTCCGACTCTAGCTACGAGAGTGTTCACATCCCGAGGATCACGTCCAGGAAAAGAACCACGGAATTTAAAATCGGGGGACAAGTTTCCAACTCGAATTACACCGGACCACCAACCGCCTCGGGCTCTGCGGGGGTTCTTACCTCCCTTGATGAAGGACCGACTAGTTTAGGGGCCGGCAGAAGTCCGGGAAAGAAAAATAATCGAAGATTAAACAGTCGCAGTGTTGCTAACATCCCCAACTCGTCGGGGACCAGTCTAAAGGTCTGGCAAGTGAGTTCAAACGGATCAGTCTCTTTTTATTTTTCTCCAATGTCGAGTCTCTCATCTCCTGATGAAAATATTAATATCTGCACGAGCAACAAAAGCAAACTTTTTTACGCTTTTACAGGGAGCTCAGGACACAGACGAAGGCCTGAACACCGATTCGGAGCTGGAAGACATCGACGAAAATTTAGAAGGCGAGGAGTCCAGATTTTGCACTCTTCCTAGGCCGGGAAAAGGCGGGATTTCCTTCACCATAATGACTGCGAGGTTCTTGAAAGGTCCCGGACACAAGGGATTGGGTTTCAGCATTGTTGGAGGCACAGACAGCCCCCGAGGCAACATGGGAATTTACGTAAAGACAATATTCCTTAATGGCCAGGCCTCGGATCTGGGAACAGTAAAAGAAGGTAGGTTCTACCCTCATCAGCATATCGTAAAATTTTACGATCTTAGTTTCTCCGATTTTTCGGAGTGAATAACGATTCCGGTATTTCGTCATTATTCCATTTCATTTCTGTTTCTTTTTCTCTTCTTTCAGGCGACGAGATATTGTCAATTAATTCGAAACCTTTACACGGCATGACACATGCCGAAGCTATTGCTGAATTTAAATCAGTAAAAGCCGGAGACGTGGTTTTGCACATCGGACGTCGTGTCTCAAGACGTAAAAGAGAGCCTCTAACTTTGGCTCCAGCTGTACCAACGCCTTTGCAGACTGTTAACTAAACGAAAAGCTATATTTATATATTAAATAACAAGAGCGAAAATCTTTGAGTAACTTAATTAATGAAATAAGATAAATGAAAAAAGAAAAACGAAAAAAGGAAAATGAAAACCAGCTGATAAGCTATCGCATATAAGCAACCATATCAAAAAAAAATAAAAAATTTCAATATTTGTGGGACACGGTTTTTCTCTTCGTGAAAAAAATTCATCACTAATTATTATCTCAATATATATCGCTATACCTATATTATTGATTAATAATGTTACAAATATATCTTCAAATATTACCCCTATATAGATATTAAGATTTTAAGAAAGCGAAGAGAAGAGAAAAGGAAGGAAAGAAAGAAATTTCGAAACACAGCTTCCCAATTCTGGTCCATCGTAGGTATATAGTGTAAATATTCATCGGCAGATTTTCGTAAATTAATTGTTATTGTTGTTATTATTGTTGTTGACATTATTATTATTATTATTATTATTATTATTATCATTATTATTATGACTATTATTAATATTAATATTAATATTGATATTATTATTAGGCTCGACTGTCTGTTAAATTGGCTGTCATTTTTTTAATTAAGAAATATTAAAGCAACGAAGACGTATAATTATATATAGTAATTATATATTCCGGATGCGGGAAGCTGATTGAAAAGCGATTGAACTGTATATGCCAATTTTTTTTTTGATTTTTTTTTCGTAACTGATGATTTTAGAGAAATCAAAAATCTTCCTTTGGGAGATGAAAGAAACGAAAACAAAAGAGAAAGAAAGAAATAATAAAAAAAATGAAAAACCCTCTTTATACTTTATAGTATATTGTAGAACATGTAATTATATCAAAGGTATATAGATTTCATACTATATATTATATAATATATACTACATTATGTATTGTATACCTATATATTCGTAGTGAGTTACGAATTTTTTGCAAAAAAAAAAACGAAAAAAAACGAAAAAAAAAGGTAAAAGGTGGGATCGTAAAATTACACGTGAATCTCGTATACTATATGTATAAGTGAAGAAAACTAAGCAATTATCAAATGTTGCGACCTGTGTATCACGATCACAATATAACATTTATGTAGCTTTGTCACCGGTGAATATATTATACCGCTATAATATAATTATATCTATAATGATTAATTATCGATATAATATGATTCTGATAGATTGAGTGAACCTCGAATGAATATATATATGATATATATACGCGGTCGTATATAATTGTGTCAAATAATTAATATATGTATAGATTTTCCGGATTTTAGGGAATCGCATTGACTTGTAATATGATCGAATATAGTATATGATATTATAAATCCTAGAAGAAGGCCTAACGATAATAATTTTTAAGATATATAATAAATAGTATATTAATGTGAGTTATATACATATACTATAAATATAATATAGTATGTAATAGTCGCGGTGTATGAATCAGGAAACCCAAAGTCCAAACTACAAGTTAAGAATCGAATTATTTTTTAACCGTAGTTTATAAATGACAGTGCTCGCCCAAAGATGAAGCCCAAAAATAAAAGAAGAAGAAAAAAAAAAAAAAAAAAATAGAGAGAGTGAGAGAAAAAAAATAGAAAGAAAAATATTTTTACAAAGTTGAAAATCGAAAGGATAATAGTAAAAGAAGATGAAGAAAGAAAGAAAAAAACTAATTATATTTTATAATAATAATAATAATAAAGAGAGAAAAAAAAAAAAAAAAATGAAAATAAGAAACGATCAAACGAATAAACGTCGAAATAATAATTATAGTTTTTATTTTAAGACATACTAAATCACTTTAGCATCTAGTCCTGCGCAGTCTTTTTTCTTTTTCATTTTTTTCATTATTCTTCTTTCACATATTAAACTTCTTGTATTTTTTTTTTTTTTTTTTTTTTATATGTATAGTTTATTCCGAAAAATTTTTTTTACACGCCCAGAATTATAGTATATATATATATATATATTTATATATATTATATAATTAATGTATAATGAATCCCCCAAGGTGTAACGAATGAATTAAATATATTATATTATATATATATATACATTTATTATATATATGGTTATAGAATTAAGAGATTTTCGCTCAAACGAAGTAATTTTTTGATAATAAATGATAATAATTAGTCAATATACATATATATTGACGATAAATTAATAATTGGTGGTCGTCGGATATATATATACTATATATATAAAATCTTTTTGAAGTTGTGTAAATTTTTGAAATTCCTTTTTCCTCATAATATATTATATATTATATATTATATAGTATATATATATATATAATACGAATTTTTTATTTTATTTTTTTTTCTTCCTAATCGACAGGCATAAAGATCATTTCAAAAACTAGTGAAAAACACAAAAAATATTTAAAAAAAAATCAATAAAGAAATAAAAACACGTCCACGTATAATAATCACCGATTTTCGCGTAACAATTACTTATACGTAGATATATTTATACAATCTTTATACAATAATTATTATCGTTTTACATAATTATAATACATATAACATTATATTATACATACATACAGATGATCGAAATATAATAAATACGCATATATATATGTATATTTTAGAATTTTTGTTTATTTGTTTAAAGAACGTGTACAATATATATACCTATATATACATGTATATATAATATATAATATATAATATGTATATATATGTATGAATATATATCTTTTATACAATTATCTTAAATAATATAATATAATATATATGTATATGTATTACGCGTACCTACTGATACGCGTAAGTGCAGCACATTTTGAAAATGCAATCGTGTAACTTAATATACAAATAAACATTAATAAATAAATTAAACATAGAAACTTTACCATATTCAATCGTGCCTTTATATAATAGTGTGATCGATTAGCTTAATATACCGCAAATTAAATTTCATCTGTTTCAACTGCATAATTATAGGAAAAACCATTTTTTTTTCTCAGAAAAACGGATCCAAAATCTTTCTTCAAAATCAAAGAAATTTCAAACGAAAAAAATAGAATACGATAAAAACTCCGATTAAAAAAAGAGAAAAAATGTAATTTGGAATCGAGTTTTTCGCTGTATCGTATAAAAAGGCGCTAAATTTCATCCCCACGAACGAGATCCTAGACCTCGTTGACGTGTTGATGAATATTATAAGCCCTTCCACCCCTCCTAGACTCGCGAGGAACAACAGCGAGATTTTCTTGCGGTACTTCCGGCTCTTTGACCGCCTCTGGTTCCACAACGGTAACTAATTGTCCGGGACGTGGTGGTTCTGTGTAAACATAAGTCGTCTCAACGTCGACTGATTGACCAATCCTCGGAGATTCCTTCTGTATATTATCCTGGGCGCTTAAAATCTGCTTAAATCTTTCCTCGCTTTTGTCCTCCTGAAATCCTCCCAATTTTCTAGAAGACCTAGCTGACGCTGGAGACGCTTCATCAGATTCTTCAACCTCAGGATCAACCGCGCTTGTCTCATTCAATTTTGGATTCAAGTTCAGCCCAAGCCATTGCGAAAACAGGGCAATTCCTTGCTCAGCACTTGCGGATACAGCAGCTATTATCTCTTCGGTATTCAAGCCGTAGTCCTGATCCTCTTCAGTAGTTTCCGTTGACTCAGAAGTCTCGGGTGTTTCAGGTACTTCCGGCCTGTTAAAACGAGTCTTTAATTCAACGAAGAGCTTCAGGACTCCTTTTCGACGTTTCTCGTTTCTCTTTCCAATGATTATAAGTCATGTGACAATTATTCTTACAGGTGCATATTACGAGAAGGACAAAGAATCTATCGTACATCCATAGACATACGCGTGAGTACATCGAGAAATTTTATGATCACCCACGTGTCATGGGTGAAAGCTGCGTTTCGCCCGCACGATAGTGGAAAAATGTCTATCGCGGTTTACTTACGCTGCGTTATCCAGTTGTCGAATGTGGCCCTGATTGAAGTTGAAACAACCTATGGGATATACGGCCTGTGTAGTACCTAGGAGGGCTGGTTCAACAGCTAAACAACCCTCGTGGCCAGATGCAGTTTCCTTTACAGACGTAAAAGTCGCACAGATTTGGGCCAAGTCTGACAAAAGGTCCATGCAGGTTCTCTTGTTCGCTGCTTCAGCTATACACGAGAAAAAAATTAACAAGAATAATTTTTGATCCTGTTTCATAAATCGAAGCAGTTGATGCGTAATCGAAATTTGCATGAATTTACCCAAACGTATAGTTGCGTTGTGCATCGGGTTGTCTGAGAAGCTCATATTCAACGTTACGTTTTCATCCTTTTGTTTAATATTCAGACATGCAGGACCTCCCAGGTCAATGGCTGCTGTTAAATTAAGGTCGACACAGCAGACGCAACCGGATGCTTGACAAAGACACTTTGACGGTGGTGTTGTAGATCGAGCTTCGGTTTCAGCGAGTCCCCAAGAAAATAGGGTATCTATTGCGTGTGGTTTATTATGTCAGTTTATTCTAATCATTTTTAACATACATTTCTTTTTTTTACAGATATAAACATATTTACTGTTATAAACCTTTACCACGAGATTCAAAATTCTAACTGTATTATAAACCCCGTATGCTTTTTTCTTTCTCTTTTTCTGACATATATTATTCGCATAGTTGAACGTTCTTTCACATAATCGAATTTGGGTTTGAATTTGAATTTGAATATGAATTTGAATTTGAATTTGGATTTGGATTTGAATTTAAATTTGTGTTCATTTTGCTTTGGACAAAAAATAAGGCTGACATACCGTTGCAGAGTGTGCCAGATTATAGAGGATTTCTAGCGAGTTACTTTCCTACGTTAATGGGACAAGACGTGAACGACATCTTCATTAGTACAGAAACCACTTGGCGTTTCAAGTTGATTAGTAGCATAGATATACACATTACGATACAATACTTTAATTGATTTTGATTAAATCACTGATATTTACTGATTCAACAATCTTATAATAATAATTGATACGATAAGGTTTTCAATATTCCAAAAATCTACTCAAATAAGTTTTTTCATTAAATTTTATTATTTTTATAAACTCTCATATCTAGGCATAAGCATATAGTATAGCTGGGTTATAAATATTTCCAGCAATATCCTTGTTTAAGAAAATCAATCAAGATACAACGACAGTGGAGAGGAAGTCGATTACAAGTATATTGCATATGCATACTAAATTCACAGAAATAATTGCTGAAAGATTTTTTTTTTTATTTCATGCTATACCTATGTTTAATAAATTCAATCTCATTGTGTGTTATGAAAATCTCACCAAGAATTCCTGCCGAGGACACGGTTACCATCACTGAGCAAAGGACGAAAAACTTCACCGTGATATTCATGTTATATATTATTTTATTTCTTGTTAATTTATATATTTTTCTTCTCTTCTTCTTCTTCTTCTTCTTCTTCTTCTTCTTCTTCTTCTAATTTAATTAACGGTTATAAATAACGGTTTTTATTTTATTCTCAAACGTGACGTGAAATGATAATTAAAACGACTGGCTGATTGACCGACTGAAACCGCGCGCATACAGTCACAGGTAGGTATATAGTTATGGATATATACCTACGTAATACAGAAAAATAAAAGAAAACTGTGATAATATGTGTGTGGAAAATAAAAAAAAAAAAAAAAAAACTTTCGCGACTTGTATAACAATCGTATGTGTGAAAAAGCGGCGGAAAACGTTTCGGAAATTTGTAAAAGGCAGACGTCTCGGAGATCCTGCCCGCCAAGGAACAGGCTTAAATCTGCCGAGACACCGAGCACGCGACTCTCATACGCGCCGAGTAAATCGTGGGTTGAAAAGAAGCGATGTTATTGGTCAGAGATCGGCGGGGAGACCTTGTCATTGGACGAGCTAAGACGGCAAGGAACCTCATCTGGGTTACCGGGTGACCTGAATCGGCACCTTAGCTACGCAAGGTCTCATGTCCTTTTTATTCCCATCCACCAGCTCTCCTGACTTATCCCGCAGCCTACCTCGATCGAGGAAGATGCGACGAGATGCAGCATTGTCTTTTGCCTTTATAAGCCAAAAAGAAAAAAAATGGATTCAAAAAGAAAAAAAGAAAACGAAAATCAAAAATCAGTTCCATAATTACATCCAAATAACAGAGAAACGATTTTCGTGCTCGTTTTTTGACGATTTTTGATCTTTTTGTAGATCAGTCTATGCAGTTTGAAAATTCTTCTTTTTTTTCTGTTTTCGTTTCGTCTTTTTTTTTTTTTTTTTTTACAATTGAGTGAACTGATTATGATCGTCGGTTATTGTGGCTAAGAAACGAAAGCTCTTATATACATTTAGAAATCGACTTGCGTCTTTGCGGCTCTGAGGTTCTTTCGGTCACCTGAGGCGAGGCCGATTTTTGTCAACCGATACGAGCGTGGGTGTATATAAAAGAGCGTTGCGAATTTCTAAACGGTCCATTGTGCCTGGTTATTGAACTCCCGACCTTTAAAATTGAAACAGACGTCGGTACGCATTATCATATCCCGCGGGATACCCGAGGCGTTTCCTCGTCGTAATTTGTCACTATCACCGCGCTCTGCACCGGGTACAATATCTTTCACTGTTATATTCTGTCACTTTCGTAAGCACGATCAGGAGATAAGGAATTTTCCGCGTCGTATATGTATGAATTACAGGTGTAAAAAATTCCAGGTGAAATTCTGGAGTATACGGTTTTGGGGAAAAAAGATTTTCCCGTCTGTTTATAAGAACGAGATTCGCCATATCTCTCGATGGTGAATTTCCGGTGAACAGTTATTATACCGATTATTATATTACACCGTCGTAATTATGAAAAAAAAAACCTAATCGAAAAAGGGGGCCAAACACGAAGTCGATAAACCCGATCGGATTCAAAACGTAATTAGATAATGTAGATAAATAATGTTTAACGACTAAGAGCCCGACTCCGAATACCCGTAAGATTATATAAAAACCTGTTACCAGCTTGGCCTAGATATCTCACTGTCCAATATGGGAGACCATCGGTTCAAAGATCCTGTAGAGACAAAAGTACGAACTCCATAACGATCCCCGCGTTGTACTTTGGACAATTTATTCACATCCTCGTACGTTCGAGGGGTACTAAAGTATCGGTATTTTTATTCTTTGCTAGTGACGTACGTCCCGCACGGGGTGATATGGACGAAAAATTATTATCCAAGGCAAACCACTATACCGAGCACAACTTTCTTTGACCCACTAACCGGAGAAAGGTCTTTTTATCCACCAAAATACCAACCAGCACCTATCCTCGTGTTTTGACAGATTTATTTATATTTCCTTTCTCGGTTAACTCGGTGACGTCACGCTCTGACCAGGAGAAATTCAACCTTAATATTTTTCTGCAGGAGAAAAGTTACTCTTATAGGTTTTACACACATATGTATGCAAATAACTGCATAGCGTATATCCTCCTGTTTCAATTCCTGTATGTTCCTGCGACAGTCGCCCGATCATTCAAACAATATCATTCTAAATGATAAATTCTGATAGAAAAACGATTCCAATATCTTCGCAGCTACACAATCCTCATTTTTTTCGCACAACCAAAGCAAATTTTTTTAAACGATACTCGCAATGCCCAATCCATATTTATGAGTATTTTAAATTATACCGAGACACGTATGCAACGATATGTCGTACTTTTTCAAAGTTGCCAAGTACCTAAGTCAAGGTCCTGATTTCAGATGCACAGAATGCATCCTCACGTATTTACGATGCGGTTGCACATACACATCACACGTATTACGTACGGTCTCTGGAATATAGTGTTTAGGATAATCGTTTTTCAATTTTTCTTTTTATTTTTTCTATATAAACCAGTGTGTGTCGCGGTGCATATATAAGTATAGAAGGTGATAAAGGTAAAGGAATAATAGCTACCTACCTTCCGTTTGTGAACGAGGTGTTTGACGGAAGTGGGGGCCCGCGGATGACCGACTTAAAGAAACTCTTGGGGGGAGTTAAGCGGAATCTTCAGTTGGACATTGGCCTCCGTAAGATTAAGAGTCGAAAAATCAACTGTAGAGATACGGTGCAGGAGTAGGGTCGATTTAGTCTCTGGTAAACAACCGAAAGGAATTTTATATTTGGCACATTTAATTTTGGGGTAAGTGAAATTCGTTCAACTTTATAAGTTACATCTTTTTTTTCCCTTTTTTTCTTTTTTTCTCTCTCTCTCTCTCTCTCTCTCTCTCTCTCTCTCTTTTTTTCATTCTTTTTTACCGTGTCTCAACGTGGTGGGGATCATCCTCTCGACTTCGGACCACAACGTATGTATATACCCTAAACTAGCTGCAATCTTTCATCTCGATGTCGTTTCGTCTCAATCCTGCAACCTGCAGTTACACATATTAAAATCGCGTTCCCAAAATCTGACGATTCATCTCTTGAGGGATCGACATGAAAAAGAATCTTGAAAATTTTATAAACCCGGATACAACCAACGTAGAGACTGAAATTTGACGGATCTACACAAATCGGGTCGAATTTCATTCCTGAATTATTCCTGCGGAATCTGTCCTCCATGCAAGTCCGGCGTTTTTTTCTAGTAAATTTTTGGAGTAAAATTGAAATTGATGTAGAAATAATTGGAAAGTAACAGTAGCTCAATCCCTTATGTGTACCATCACGTATACGTATATGCAGCGACATATCGTGCATCCCAGACCATGGAGTCAGATCGTGACATTAATGCCGAAGCGTTCAGCCCAGTTAGCCATGTTGAGGACCCAAGTTCTTCCATTTGTTGACCATATAGAAGTACTTCCTTGACTTGTACGGCCATCGCCGATGTTACTTGGTATATACAGTTCTAGATATTTCGTGGCGGTTCAAAGTGGTCTTTGACCGTGACCGTCGAGGATGTAGGCCATTCGGTCACGCCCGAAGGACCGCGCAGGATTTAACGCTGTTTTACACGAGAAACTACCGTATCATACATTTATACGTATGCCATATGAATTAGACTGTACACTCGTGTTATACGAAGTAATTGAGTTGCATTTTTAATTTAATTGCATTGTAGTTGCGCGTATCCCGCGCGGTTGAAACAAAGGGATTATAAATTCACGAGCTTGAAATATTGTTGCTAGATATTTCGCGGTGATAACCGCGACTCGTTAATTACCTCATAATTAAAGTCAAAAAAAAGGAAAAGAAAGAAAAAAAAAAAATTATTTTACTATTACAGCAAGCAAAGAAAACGTTCGATTCATCATCATGCGATTATCGATGGTGTTTGAGCTGCTGCTCATATTCTTACTCGTCGCTTTCGCAGCTTATGCCAGAGTAATTGGTTCGTATAAAAAAAAATGTCCAGCTGGTTCTGTTTCATGAACTAGGTACATAGTAATCGTGGATATCGTAGGATCGGTTATTTTCACGGTTTATATCCTGTATTCAGATAGCAACGACGTCATCACTCTGGACAGAGTCCTTAGAGCAGCTAATGACGTGATGAAACAAAGCCACATTGGAGTATCAACGATATCCCTTAAACAGGCAACTGACAATGTGAACAAATACTGCACCTGCAGTGATAACATTTGCAACTGTTGCAGAGATTTCAATATACCAGTGGTGCAATTGAAGGGACCAGGTACAACACACAATTCACTCATTAATCACAATGTGCTGTTCATGACGTGGGAATTATTCAAAACAGATTTATATCTATGACATTACATATTACATTTTTTCTTTTCAGGATGTGCTTCCGTTCAATATCTGAAGGGTGACAATATGGCATTGCAGTTAAGTTTCGGAGATAATATCTTGACCAGCACTGTAGTGAATGGTTAGTAAACATTATTATTATCTCGGAATATACCGTATGTCCATATACTGATATGAATTTTAAAGAATATGACATGTGACGTATGTGAGTGTGTATGTTGGCCGATTTCCGTTAGTTTCTCGCGCCACGCTTTGTTTGTGCATCAGGAAGTAGTCGTCGACTACTTTCTCCCATATATGACTCACTGATATTTTTTTTTCCTTTCTTTCACTCTGACGCAAAACACTTCCAGGAATATCGAATTTCTACTGCACACCAATTACTATCAACGTTTCACCGAATACTCATTCTCTAATATTTCATTTCTCTCCAATTTCAGGCAAAGCTCCAAAACCTGTGTGCGTACCTTTGCCAGGAGGGTTTTCTAAATTTTGTGGAAGGATCTACTCGATTCAGAGAGAAGCCGATGACCATTTCAAAGCTTGTCTTGGACTCGAATTGGAATCTGTTAATCGGGTAGAAGCCAGTCTACGAGTCAGCTGCTTCAGGTATGAGTAAAACAATGGAAGAATATTCACAAAAATTTTTAAGGAAAGGAATCGGCGTTGTTATTCATCGATCGATTCTTCAAATTTCAGATTTGGACCTGATGGGCTGAAACTACGTCCCGCAGAGCCTCTGCCAGTCGTTGAATCCGACTCAAGTTCTGACGACGATGAGGACGACGACGATATTTTTGGACTTGGATCCGACGATGACGACGACGACGAAGACGACGACGACGATGACAGCGATGATGTACCGTCTGGTAACGCGGTTCCATCATCTTCCATCAGCGATGACGAGGATGACGAGGACGATGAAGAAGATGACGTTTTTGGATTGGGATCTCTCTTCGATATCTTCGGGGACGATGATTCTCCCCCAAAAAAGCCGAAAGTCACAACTCCATCTCCCATACCGATTTCTATTCCTTTTTTAACAAAACCGATAAGCGAGACTCCGACCATAGTCGAATCACTTCCCTCCGAAAGTGAAGTCCCGATAAAAACGGAAGTTGTTGAAGCCCCGAAACCTGTAGAGGAAGAAATACCAGCTACGAATCTTTCTCAAGATGTTGGCGTCGAGGATCATCACACCGATTCTGTGGCAGATGAACCAACGACTTTAGCCACTTCGGAGAATCCTGTACCGCTAGAATCGGTCATACAAGAAAATACCGTTCTTCAAACTGCGGAGTCTTCAGTTCAAGAAGAAGTAGTCATCAAGCCGGAAGAAGCGGTTTTTAAGCCATCGATTATTGTCAATAAAATTAACAGACTTCCAGTGAAAAAGCCCACAGCTACGTCCAGCACTGTAAATGCTATACAAAATGACGACAAAAAGCCAGCTAGTAAACCTGATCCGGTTAAAAACGAGGTAGAACAATCCGACGATGAGGAGGAGGAGGATGATGACGACGATATCCTAGGAGTCGGTAGTCTGGATGATGACGAAGACGAGAAAGAAGATACTGGCGACGAGGATGGGGAAGAGGAGGAAGAGGAGGAGGAAGAAGCAGAAGTTGATGAGATTGCGGACGAGGATGAGGATGAGGATGATGAAGACGAAAAGGAAGATAGCAGCTCGGCAAAGCCTGCAAGCGATCAGCTAGAGGCGATCGAAAGTGAGGAGGAAAGCCTCGTGGACGATGACGATGATGAGGAAGAGGATGCTCTGATAACAGAATTGACAAGCGACGCTAAGAAAAAGAGAAAAGTTGATAAAATTTCTAACAACGAGGCTGAAGACCCAGAAGAAGACGATAGTGACTATGGTTTTGGACTAGCCGAGATGTTGGCGAGGAAACGACAGCAGAGACACATGAGAGGCGGTCGTCAAAGCAAAGTTATGAGGCTTTAGATAAAACATTAGATCATAGTTTAGTGGATAAGTTGGAATTGCCACTCGACTTGTAGTTAGTAAAGCGATTATGTGGAATAGGAAAAATGGATAAGAACCGTTCCACGAGCTCAGCCATAAAAAATGTTGATAATAATAACTTATTTCGTACTAACATGATATTTATGTATTTAATATCTGTATTTATGTAATTTATTATCTTTCTAAGTTAAAATAAACGAGTATCTATTGATCAACCTTCATTTTTTTCTTCATATTTTCATGACCGTGCTGATATCTGGATCAATCGTCAATTATGATTAACGACTAGTGGTCCCCTGCATGGTCGACATAAAATAACAGTCCAATACTCTAACGGAATAACTCATTGCAGAATTATGCAAAATAAAATGATTTGTGACTTTCTATCGAAAGCGGGTAACGCATATTGATGCTTCCTTGAGTACATCTCTATACTAGTATACGCATCTACAAGCACACCTCTCCAATTCATTTCAAACCCGTCCTTGCTTGGCGCAGGTTGTGTTTCATACCTTCAGTTCAAGTGCGTGAACACAGAAATGGCAAAAGCAATGATCGTTTGCTTGGTGACGGTTTTTGCTCTGATACAATCCTACCAGACAGCTTTAACCGTGAATCAGAGGAAAGGTAGGATCATCATTCAGACCAATTTTGGTGGAAATTTATCAGTGTATACTTCGCTGTACACCTGGCATATGTGGATGTGTGTGTGTGGATACGGTGTAAAAGGGAAAGTATGGAACTGCTTGACAGTGACCTTGAGGGCCAAGTGAGTTCACTGGCTTCTCGAAGGCGATTGCTGGTCCGGGATGCTGGATAGTTTGCCATGGCAACAAATCCGCGACTAGGATGCAACGTGACGAGAATCTAGGGGACGCTTTTCCTATCTTAGAACTTTTCGCAAAAGACAAGAAAAAAAAAATTCCATGGTTTACGGGATTACGCTAACCGGCCAATTTTCATTTTCTTCCAGTTTTTGATAGTTACAAAACCGCCTACTACGATCCTGTCACTAATTTAACGTTAAAGACCGAAATCGAAGACTCTGCAAGACTTCCTTACACCAGAATTGGATTTCGGAGCTTACCATGTGCCTGTCAGGATTTATCCTGCGGATGCTGCGCCGGTATAAATATCACGAGGATTAAATTTGACCAAAAGGCTTGCACCAACTTCACATATGATCCTTACGATTTTTCTATCAAGATGGAACTGGCTATGAACGACAGAAACATTTTCATGAACAAGATATCTGGTGAGCAGATATAAGTATATATTATATTCGTTGACAATAATCTGGACAGAGTTTTTTTGAAAACGTTTTTGTTTTCTCATACTTGATTTCTTTTCAGGAAAAAATCCACCGCCAATTTGCGTACCGTTTCCGTACATCCCTGCGGTCGATATTTGCGTTAGATTTCACAACGTACATATGCCGGGCAATAATCTCCAGGCATGTATAGATTTCGAAACCAGAGTTGTGCAGTCTCCGATTCTGGTACTTCATTTCGATTGCATTAAGGTCGGCACTGACGGTATCGCATGGGTAAAACCAGAGGGTAATGGGGATAATAGTGATCCGGATGCTGATTATGTTTCTCCGATGATCGCAGAGCCGGAAACTTACGACGTAGTCGATTTCGAAACTAGTGAATCAGAGGCTGGGGTAAACAGCACTACTTCTTCTCTCAGCCTCGAGGAAGAGGCCAATATCGGTCAACTCAAATTTTAAACTCTATCCATATCAATATGTACAGGGTGCATCCCTTGTATAAAAATTCAAGACTAAAATTAGTCTACCAAAAATTCGAGGAACCGATATTTTCCGAGTTATTTGAATCACCCTGTGTACGTATTTACCAGGATGTGTGAATCATTAGTTTGTAATATATCTGTAAGGATACTGCATATTTATTTATTAAACTCCGTTACTTTCTAAATACCTTTTTTACATGGAATTAATAATTCGTGTCCACCTTAATACCTAAGTCACGTGCAATGATAAATAAAGACGTCGAAGTGGGTGCGTAGCGAGAAATCATTTCTGTGTATTATTAATGGTGCGAGTTGAGGTGAATGAATTTTTCTTACGCTAAGATTGTTATTGGTTTTTGAAAAATTTGAATATATGTAATTCGTAGGCGTCTGCAGATCCTGATAATGCCTAAGACGATAATAAATGAACGATAAGAGTGTAGGAAAGCGTTTGAAACTGGACCTAAATTTCTCCTCACATTGGGGTCATCCCCGTATTCGTTACGTTCGCACAGTCGCGATCGAAGCCTCTTCGAAGTCGGAAAGTCCGGAGGTTTATTTCAGTTATAGTCTCGCCATGACATAAGTCGTATTAACTTAACATCCGTAAATAAATTCCTATAGTTTCAACGTCTATAAGAGAAAACTGAAATGAAGGCTGCACTCGGCGTTGGTTTTATCCTACTAATTGCGCTGTGTCGGAGCGGAGAATCTCAGACAAAGGATTTCCAAGCTCTATCGGCAGAAAACGAAGTATTCAGATCTATAGCCGAAAAGGATCAGCTTGAGATCGATCCTACTAAAGTCCTTAAGCTTGCTTCGAAACAAGCCGCAGGAAACTCGACTACTGGACAAACACAAGTGACTGCAACCAGGCAAGGACCATGCCAGTGTTCAAACGGACTGTGCGGATGTTGCTCAAGAATTTTGCTCAGTACTTTTCGCCAAAAAGCTTGTGTCAACATCACATACGAGCCAGATGACTTCAGGTTCACAGCAAACGTTCTAATGAACGATAGAGTTCTCTATACGAGGAGCATTTCCGGTATGCTTTAGTTTTTTGGATATTTTTCGTTGTTTTTTTTTTCAACTCTTTGTCAAGGCAGTCGGTGATCTTCGCGGGATAACGCTGCAGAATGAGTAACAGCATTAATTTTTATCATCATTTTCTTTTGCAAGGTAAAAATCCGAGTCCTTTCTGTGTACCGGTTCCACGTATTCCGGTTGTGAGGGCGTGCGTTAGATTCTACAACATTTATTTCCAGGGTAGAAACGTACACGCGTGTGTAAACATGGAGGGAAAGTTCCAGGACACTACGCTTTTCAAGGTTTGTAATATCATTTCATTATCCTTGCGTTTTAGCCTATGTACTACTACGTATGTGCAAAACGAATTGGGTCATGCATAATTATACTCCATTACCTCGATCGACATATATACACTACTAATCGTCGCCACTGCAGATTCGTGTCTATTCTCATTTTTACGCTCATTTTTTCTCTTCGCCCGAACTAATCGCATCAATTTTAGATTGAAATTGTGAAAGTGTTAGCTAATCGGGGTGATGTACCTACTTATTGATTGATATCGATAAGACAAAGATAAAAGACCGTGTATAGTGATAAGAAAAAGTAATAAAAACAAAAAAGAGCTGATTGAGATAAGCCTGACTATAAGCACGTGTCGCTCTGATTAGTTTGTTATTATTTTCCCTCTCGTCCATATAGTACCAATAAAAACATAAATTAATTGTCATTAAAGTGCCACGCACATATAGTTGTCTACTCATCGTCCCGATTTCTCTGTACGATGTTTTTAATTCTGAAACTAGTTCGCAGCCATAATGGAATAGGAAAGCTATAAAGGATAGTATGACCTAGAGTATGACCTGCTTAAAGTGTAAGATACACGCATTCCGATTTCCGGTCTGACTATAGACTCGATAATTATGACTTATTGACCGATGGCCATTCGCTCAATCAAATCTGATTTTGTCTATGGGTGTTCATTTTCGAGATTGATTACAGATTGTTAGGATTTATTTTGCTGATCAGTTATTAGCTAATCGATGTATCAGGTAAAAAAAAAAAAAAATTTCAATCACAGGTTGGCCTAGACTGTCTTAGGCTTGGAGCTAACGGTGTGGCTGTTGTTCCACCGGAGGATGGCGGAGGTTTAGGACTCCACGTTTTGCCAGCCGACGACGAAACAGAGGATGACGATGACGACGCGGATAACGACGCGTTCGAAGGAGAAGACGACGACGACGATACCGACGATGACGACGACGACGACGACGACGACGACGACGAGGATGAGGGTTTATTTGATTTGAAAAAATAACCAGTCTCACTGTACCGATAATTTTAATATTTAATAAATTATATTTATAACATTTGTGGCATTTAAATAAGATGTATGAACCATGTGTATATTATACATAGATTAGCAGAAAATCGTAATGAGAGAGATTTTTTCATAGTTATTCAAATATTTACTGATTTAGACATATATTATATATATGTGGCGAAATATACAGTAAAATTTATGGCACTACAAGCGAATTCACCATTCGCTGATAATCGCATCTCGTTATGTCGTGTTGCGTAACAGTGCATCATAGATAGTCAATCTCGAAGGCGAATTGTGATATAAATTCTCTCATTATCAGCAACTGCCAAGCCTCTCTAAGGAATTTTTTTATTTCTGTCCAAACGGGCTCCGGATGAGTGAGAAAGGCGTGTTGGTCGAGGTTTTTCACTTGGTAGAAGATCATGGTATTCGATGTGTTCGACTATCGCGATATGAGAGAATTTTCACTTGGAAATAATATCCGCACTCAATATACACCAATAGATTTATAACTAGATTCTATATTCTCCAATCTTGACCTATGCTCGATTTTTAGTTTAACGAATATATTGTGTCGATAAGTTGCTTATCTTCGCACATACATGTGTAACTATGAACTTCAAACAGATAGAAATAAATTATATAAACAGTATGTAACTGCATGAAATTCTTCTTCCAGTATTATCATTCGGTTATACGGGTTGCTGTTTTTTTTTTTTTTTTCTTTTTTTTTTTTATCGCCAACTTCTTTCGAAGTCATATAGTTGAGCGTGATGGTACGAGCTTTGCGCTTCACAGCGCACTAACCCACACAAAATATAAACGCTAAGTTTATCACATCGGCACTTGGCTTATTTAGATAAACTATCAATCTCGGTGACTTTATCTTTCGGTCGATCATTCACGAAACTATCAATTTTCCGGTTTTAATTTTTTTTCTTTTTTTTTCTTTCCAATGCGATTGTGTGATTCGAAATTGATTGATGCAAAAATATTGCATATTTATGCATTTTAAAGAAATTTATTTTGCGACGCAGTTGTGAAAAAATTTTCTCTTCTGCAGTTTAAGTTCATTATCTTTTATGAAAAAATGTGATTATCGACCTTGTCCTACTATAAATGAGAAATTCGTTTTTTATAACGCTATTGTGGTACGTAGGTATGCACTATTCCTGTTAGCGCGGAAAGAATGTTTAATTGTGAATGAAATGAATGAAGAACAAAAAAAAAAAAAACATTGTATTTACCTTGACACGTGGGATAAATAGGTTGACATGAGTTAAAATCGTATTATGTATGATAAACATAGGTATACGCATATACAAAGGTGTTGGGCAGTAATTGCGATAGTAAAAATGCACCGAATGCGACAATGCGATTTACAATTCTTACGGATGTGGTATTAACTAGCATGAAAGGACCATCAACGCACTGAAAATAATTTCAAACGCGCTTTTTCACGAGATAATTGCATCCTGTTCAAACTGTTCCCCGCAGTTCAGCTACCACTGTTCAAACGCAACTTTTTCTGCTCATTGTTCGTCAGTGTGTCTTTATTCGCGATGGAATATTCGCTGTGAACCTGCACCGTTCTATCGGAGTATTCCGTCAATTATTCAAAGTATTGAATATTGGCTTAGTTCCAAAGCTGTGATACGCATATTTTCAATAATAATTGAAATATCATTTATCAACGATCATAAAACGTCGACAATGAGAAATTGGCTATTGCTCAGTTGTTGCTTAGCGATGTTTTTAATCTCTGGGAGCTTTTCGGTGATCAAACCACTCACCGCTGTGATGGGAAGTGCGTACATACGAATTGCAGTCATGACAAAACTTTTTTTTTTTCAATTACAAATCAGAAATTCACACGTTATTTTTTTCTAGGGACACATTTGTCAACTGGATTTTTATTTCAAAGAACAGTTTCGATAAATCAAAGAACATGCTCGTGTCCAACCACGTCTAGTTGCTCCTGTTGTCAAAGCGTCACGCTTCTACTTCGAGGAATTGCAAGAAATCGTAAGTCCCTTGAATGGTTGTTAAAAGTGGAGATCCTATTGACGCATGGCAATCACCAGCAATAATTAAAGAAATTCTTTTTTCAATCAATTCTTCAGTTTGCGTGAACTTCAATTATACGCAAACTGGTTTGAGTATGAGCATCACGTTGGGGTCAAACACCATTCGATACGTGTCAATCATAGGTAACAATTATGAATTACGAATGTTCAAATATGTTACATACATTTTTGCATTTTCTCATCGAACGAATAATATATTGTTTCATCTAGATTACAGAGCGTTTAAAATTTGCACCTCGATCCCAGACTGCTATCATTCTTTCGTTTGCGTCGATATTATGGAAGTTTCTCAATTTCCAAGGTAGGTCTGCTTATAGTTTTAGAGATTATACATTTTAACCAGTAATTTATAGTTTTTTGCGAAAAAAAAATTAATTATTCATGTCTTTGAACGCTGTTATAGATCGATTACAATTTGCATGCAAATGGACATCTTGTCCAAGACTGAGAACTGGCTGATAAATTACAACTGTATCAGTGTCGCAACCCTTAATTCTACTGCAACTATGCCTGCGATGCCCGGAGGTACTAACCAAACAGGGCAAATGCCGGCGGGACAAATGCCTGCAGGACAAATACCAGCAGGGCAAATGCCAGCAGGGCAAATGCCAGCAGGGCAAATGCCATCAGGCCAAATGCCAGCAGGCCAGATGCCAGCAGGACAAATGCCTGCAGGACAAATGCCTGCAGGACAAATGCCTGCAGGACAAATGCCTACAGGACAAATGCCTGCAGGGCAAATGCCAGCGGGACAAATGCCTGCAGGGCAAATGCCAGCGGGACAAATGCCTGCAGGGCAAATGCCAGCAGGACAAATGGCAATGGGACAAATGCCTGCAGGACAAATGGCAACAGGACAAATGGCAACAGGACAAATGCCAGCAGGACAAATGCCAACAGGGCAAATGCCAGCAGGACAAATGCCAGCAGGGCAAATGGCTACCGGACAAATGGCGACAGGACAAATGCCAGCAGGACAATTTCCCATGGGGCAAATGCCAACTGGACAATTTCCTACGGGACAAATGCCAACAGGACAATTTCCCATGGGTCAAATGCCAACAGGACAATTTCCTATGGGTCAAATGCCAACAGGACAATTTCCTATGGGTCAAATGCCAACGGGACAATTTCCTGCCGGGCAGATGCCACAAGGACCAATGCCAACAGGACAATTTCTCGGAGGTCAAATGCGTACGGGACAATTTTTCACCGGACAAATGCCACCTGGTCAATTGATAAGTGGAGAAGGTCGAACGGCAGTTTCAAGAATAAGCAGAAAAGTTCCCGGATTTCTGAATTGGATTTCGTCAAAAAAATCAAAGCAAATGGGATCTGCAGTTCGAATGATAAAAAGCAGATTAAATATCCGCAAATTAAAACCAGTTCGAAATAGTCGGGCGATAAATATCTTGCCAATTAAGGAAATATCTAAGAATATTATGAAAGAAGAAGACAACCAAAAAGTGCAAAGTAATCCATATTCTTCAGCAATTAAATTTCAAGTTCGGGATGATTTTGATCGCAGAAGAGTCGCCTCAGAGAATGATCTTTCCATTAGACTGAATCGTCGTGCAAGAAGAAACATTAATAAGCAAAGCAATTCTGCGATGAGAATGCAGGTGATTTTAAGGAGCAGAAAAAACCGGATACCAAAACTAAATGGCAACAATCTGAAGAGAAGCTTCAAAGCTTCGGTTAATAATCCTGCATCAATTAGAAGTCCTAGAATCGTCAATCAGGATACAATCTCGATCCCAATGTCCGAACAAGGATTACGAAATGTTATAACAATGAACTCTTCAACATCGAATAATGCGTTGATACCTGTACGCAATGGCAATAAGACAGAACTTACGACACTACGACCAATTTCGGCATCACCATCCTATGGGTTTCCGGCACCACCATCTTATGGGTTTCCAGCACCACCCCCGTTTCTTGTATTAGAAAACGGACCTTCGATAGACACCCCGATCCTTCCGAGTTATCCAGTCAATTACGATAACAGGACAAGCAGTTTTCCCGATAGAATGCCACCCAGTTTTGGAATAGCTTCAAGAATCGGACCGATCGATCAGAATAAATGGCTGCAGTCTTTTGATAGAAGCGTTGAAGAACTGGAAACCGTGGGGCCGAAAATTCAACTATATCCTAATAGCAAAATCAGCGAAATGACTACCACAGATTTTTCGGATGGAACCATTATATTTCCGGAATAAATTTATCCAGTTTACTTAGTGATCTTTTTTCTTCATACATCCATATTAATTTTCACTAATTTCATCATACTTATTTCGTAATCATTGCTTTCACCCCAAAACTCGGTATATATTTATTTTTTTCAATCATTTCTTTCACATTTTCTATCATTTTAATAATAAAAGATGAAAATTCTAACTCCAAACGTAACAAATAAAAAGGAATAAAGAGATACAGATCTTTCAAAAATGAAACTCTGACTAAAAATGCCTAACATAAGTTAGAGAAGGGCTGGACCCTGGGATCCGATAAATCCGAAAATAATAAATACAAGAATTTCATAGCAAGACGTAAATCAGATTTATTTCAGTAAATATTTGTACAAATATTTCATCGTTTTCTTTGAAACTTCCATTGATAAACAGCCGGTGCATTGGCAGTGCTAGATTTAATTTTCTTAGGTTTTTGTACATTTTTATCTTGCAAAGCTCGTTTGACTTCAATTTTCTGTTGAATAATAGTAAGTTCCCTTTCCCGGTCTATTCTTTTATGCAATTCTTTATAAGCCATGTGTTTCTGCTGTTCCATTTTGGCCATCATTTTATCGTCGATATCAGGCAGATTCATTTCTCTAAGTTTAGACAATTTCGGGCGATTAGTGCGTCTCCCCAACAGAGTAGAATGAGTATCGAGTCTCTTGGCGACGTCAAAGTCTTTCAGTTCTTTTTTATCATCGGTAAAGAAAAGGTGTTTGTTTTTGGTCTCATTAGCGGCGTCTATCATATGCAACTGGCTCTGTAATTTGTCAATTTTTTTAGCCTCGATATTTCTTTTATAAGAAACGTATTTAATGTCTTGAGTTTCCATTAGTTTTATCTGATCGGTTGTATGCTCTTCGTCCTTCTCCTTTTCTCTATGTATTCCCCTATCTAATTTAGCGTTTATCATATGGAAATAAAATTCGTCGGGATTTTTGTTCAACGCACGTTTTCTCAACAATTTTATCGTCGATTGTTTTTCATGATAATCGTTAGCTCTGGCTACGTAATCTTTTTTCTTTTCTAATAAACCCAAGTGCGAACGTGATTCGGGCTGGTGACGTTCACGATGAGTTTTTTGATTCGCTTTAGCTGCTCTCCTCCATGAAGACATATTTAGCTGAAATTTATTCCCTCGTTTATTCATTTAAAAATTCCTAGATTCATTTTTTTAGGTTAGAATCGTGCGTAAGTTTATAATATAAAGAAAATATTTTACAAAGTGAAAAGTTTGAAAAGTGGCTGACATTCTGTTATTTAAATCGAATTTTTCTCCTAATCTGTATTACGAAACGATTCGCCCTTTATTGCTATTAGTTTAACGATTAAATCGAATAGACATAACCTTACTTACGAGCGAAATATATTATTTAAACTTACTCAGTTTAGGTTAGGCTTGCTGTTGTTCGATTATTCCAATTAGTTTTTATACGATATTGGCTCACAAGCGTTTATTCATATACAAATAATTATAATAATTGAGTTTATGTTTATTACGATACAGGTTTTATGTTATAACCAATAAATCTCGCGTGAATCATTTAACATTAAACTGTAGTTTGAGTTGTCAACGCGATGAGGCGCTGTTAGCTGTTCTCTGACGTAAGCGAGGTCATTCATTGGCTTCTCATTAATAAGAAGATTTAAAGGGAATGGTTTGGTATGCGTGCGTACTATGTTACTATACATGATTACCACCTGTCGCGGCGTTTGCGATGACCTTGGTAATATAGTATAGAACTAGCGATTCTATAGTATAGTGATATGAATTAGAATACTATCGTTTAATTATGAATGAATAGAGTCTGATTTTCGGCGTCGATATCTCCCTCTTACGTCGTCGACCTCAACCTCGGGATAAATTAAACTCTCTAGGTTCATAGAATCTGTAAAATTGGTACAACCTGCTACAGCTCTGTGGATAACAGAGAGTCTAAACTAAACTCGGGATAATCGAAGCTAGAAGAACGTCGTCGTAAGCACTAAGCAGCTATAGCGTTAGGCAGTAGACCAGTCGTCACAAGCTAGTCAGCAGTTAATGTCGCGACGCATGTGTGCATTAAGGTTGAGTCTACAAATAAAAAATTTGTGTAGTAGATTAATTGAGTGTTAATTAATCATTTACATATATATACGAAGTGGTGAAGTTGAGAAATAAGAAGCACTGTGCGAGTAAGTCGCCTGCGTATATATTATATATTATAAATTATGAATTAATATAATACATAGTACGAAGCATATAGCATATAAGACGGTTTAAAATCTATATTTAGTAAATCGAGACATTTTTAACCTCAACTTACTTACACGTCTATAGTATATAAACTTATTCGAGTTATTTCTCATATTTTTTTTATCTAGTTCGAATACACACGAGCATTTATTACGCGTATGCGTGTTTATGTGTGTCTATGTCATGTGTGTATGCGCGCGCGTGTGTGTGTGTATTAATTTTATACTACGAGCTAAACCGCAGTATTTTTCCTTACATTCTATTTGCGCGTGTTTGTAAAGTAAATACTATATATATTAAAGATAGATTTATGTCCAAACAGTCTATCTCGCACTGGAGAATCTACATAATCCTTACGTAAAATATAGAAATGATAAATAAAAGATAAGAAAAATTTTACCTCACGATCAGATTTCAGATATTAAATTTATTTTTTATTAAATTCGGAGGTGCATACGTACTAATAATAATTCGTTTCAAGTTTAATCGAAGTTTTTGTAAAAAAACACACACTAGCAATAATTTCATATCACATATATATATATATATATATATATATATATATATTATACACAACAACAGACTATTACACACAGATAGATAGAAAAATATCTTTTTTCTTATTTCTTTAAAATTTCAATATAAATATAGATCTGGATTACACAGACGATCATCAATGCTTCAGGGTCCATCGTCAAATTTTTACAGATTCAACTAAAGTTCAATATGGTATTTGAATTGAAACATCGCAAATTTTCGGCAAGATATTTGCTACAAGGTAAAGAAATTCATATCTAATATTATATATTATTAAATATACTAAATTATAAAGAAGCTGTACTTCAAATTTTCATACAAACTTTCATTTTTAAATCAATTATTATCAATTACCAAAAAATTTGTTATACATTGTTCATTTATTATCAGAAAAGGCAAAAAAATAAAAAAATTAACATCGGAACATTTTTCAACCTTCGACGATCTCTATTTTTGGAATCATAACGTGTGATAAAATTTTTTGCTCCTTGTGAGTATGGGTGAAATTTTCTCATTTCATTTCAGGCATTGATTTCCTAGTTTCGCTACAACCTTGCTCATTCGTCAACAGTAACAGAGATTTGTATTGCACACTGAGAATTGCAGCTCCGTGAAAAGGTCAATTCTCTTGTTACAATAAATGTGACTATGTAAAGCGAGGAAGACAAGGAACACAACGACACCGTTCCACATCAGTTTTCGACACAGAGTTTGAGCTTTTCCAGTCTCACCATTCATTTCCCGGGGATGATCGACAAGAACAAACCAATCCGAGTAGTGAGTAGCTTGGAATAACGAGAAAAGCAAAAAAAATAAATAAAATCTCACATTTTATATTATCAGAATTAATTTTTAGCTGGTTTTTGTTCATCGTGTGACGCACAACAAACAACTTAATGCATTTTTGTATAAGCTTGCTGTTTCAATTGTTGTGATAACTTAGCAGAGAATTAATAACAGAGCATAGCTTGATACGATATATTTGTATTTTCCAAGAAATCACTAGATTATACACCGTTATCGTTGTTCAATAGCTTCAACAAGTGTCTGATATTGTCTCAATGGATCAGAATTATAATTTGATTAGATACTTGATATGAATACTCTTTTCACCATTAATTTTACTCGTTTAATTATCATTTTCAAATGCTTTTATTAGATTTAAAAACTGAATAGTTTACATACATATTTTTTTTTTTTCGCCTAATATTCACTTTCCTTATCTCTTATCTCTATGAGTAATTCAGTCTCAGTGGTTTCCTTGTTATTAGCTGACTAGACATTCGCCGGTGCAGTCCTATCAGTTTTGTTGTAAATAATTTAGTATTAGTGCCTTGTGTTATATTAACTTTGAAGTTAATTTTTTTACTATCTAAAGTTTATCGCTTGCGATACTAAAATAGACGATCCGACGACGTGAGGAACGAACATTTTCTACAAATACAAATACAATTATTATTCTTTCATTTTAATTTACCTATAAATGGTGACTATCTTATTATTATACGAGATAAATTTTAGTCTTTTCTGTTTTTTATAACTTATTTTTTAGTTTACGGACAGCTTAGGCTTTTTCTGAATGAAAATACCCCATCATCTTGCATCAAGATGGCCATCGGCGGTGTGATTTGTGGAGCAAATACTCCAAAAGTGAAACGAAAGAAGGTCAAGGTAGAGTTATTCAAATCAATTTTAGCATTTACTACTGAATTGGTATCTGCAGACAGATATGAAGGATGGTAGAGCTATAAACCCATTCTACAAACTGTAAATAATATTCATTTTTCTTTCTGGCTTTAATTTTTCACATACACTAATCAGTAGCTAATATTAATCGATGATTTAAATTTTAAAAGACTTGTTGCATACCGGTATTAAAAAAAAAAAAATAAAAAATAAACGCTTCACTAAACAATGACTAACTAAAGTAAATAGCCTGTTATCAGAAATGTTTGCGCATAGAGTATTAAATTTTTTCAATTTTTTTTCTCGTTAGAACAGACCAAGATTATTATACATGAATTTTTATTCACTGTACAGTTACATTATTCTGTACGTAAAAACTGTAAGAAGATTCAAAATTTATCTCCCGAATAATAATGAATGAAATTTTTCAATTACAGACAACAGCGCGGAGTTGGATAGAAGCTACTTTTCAAAAGCGAGAATGTGCAAAATTTATTCCTAGTCCACGAGACGAGCATAGGTGAGTAGATATACGGCTTGAAATGGGATTAATATGGGATTATCATATGGGAAAATTACATTAATATTAATAACAGTAAACAATGCTTAAATCTATTATATATTAATAAGAGACTAAATTTACGGATGAGGAATCTCTGGTAACTATAAATCGCATAGATAATTTCTATGATAAGTTTACACGTAGGTATTTCTTCATACGTAAGTAAAGACGATAGTTAATGAATATGTTTTAATAATGAACGTTATTTTTGATGTATCGTCGTACTATGCAGACAATTATCTTAATCGCATGTTATAACTATTATGAAATATTAATCCTGAATAAGGTATCAGTGGTAATATCAGAAGCTGTTTATTTTAACATGGACAAATACCTTTTGGATCATCAATGAGTCGTTGAGGTATATAATTAATGATAAATGGGGATGGAGTAGTTTAGTTTCAAATTTATTATTTCTTTTGCTTTATATCTACATCTTATTAGATTTTATACGCTCTTTCACGTTTTATTTAGGCAAACTCTAAGTCAATAACAAATTAGATAATGATATGCACGCAAACTGATTCTCTACTCAAAAATCACTTTCCAACTTTTGACCCTAGATACTCTGAACTGTTTATCGAGCACAGTTATCTTTATCTCTTATAATATTTTAAATCTAAAAATATTAACATTACATAGCAACAACTAAAAATATATCATTTCCTTTTCATCTATGTAGTCGCTATGTGTATTTTTTCAAACTCTAAATGTAAAGAATCATAAATTCATTCGATCACGCTTGCACATTCATTTTCGTTCCATTAACTCGATTATAATTATTTTTTTTGTTCTTTTTCTGCAATAAGGTGAACTAAAGTGGAGCAAATTCTAAATATCATATAATATCAATGATTTTAATATACAATGATTCTTTCCTTATAATACCGGTTTAGCAAAAGCAGTTCCACTGCTTCCACTTTTCACCTTCGCTCATTCATTCTCAGTTTAATTTACTTTTCCTTGTTTCGTTGCGTGTTTAGGTTGAAAGAGGTAGAGGGAGATAAGGATGCTGAGTACGACGTGATCACAACATCGAGGTGAGACTTACTGTTAGAATGCTCCATCCCGCCTTGTGGAAATTATGAAATTGTGTTATCAATGTGAAATACAACTGCGCAGAGCCTTTTCCTATAGTTTGTACTACAAATTATGCCCATTATCACATCCCATTAAAACTCTGTACCTATTTAAACCTGGATATTAAATTAATACATTGTTTTTTTGGTCATGCGGAGCAGATGAAATGGACATCGTTTACGATAATCATCTTACGTTGAGCGATATACTTCAACGGATGTTATTATTCATTGCTTTGTATACTTGGTTTTTTTTTTATCACTGGTGTATTTATATTGCTAAAGGTTTTTTCCAATACTATTACATAGTTTTCATTTTACATATGGGTTTTACGCATGAATATTAAATAATGCGTTTCAATAATGCTATTGTATTTTTATATTTTTTTTTGTCGACAAAATAATTGCACACCCTTTTCTCATTATAGTTTATCTCATAGGTCAGAGAAGTATATGATTATGACTTTACATAAATCATTATACGATACGTATAATGGTATCTTTTTCTCCAATCACATCTCAAAGGCTTTCTAAATGTCCGATGATTGATCATTTTCCAGATGTTGCTGCGGACATTCTTTCACATTTCATTGCGGAACTGGCGCAGATATACAAACCTATTCAAATTCTGGAGCCAACGCAGGAACTGCAGAGCCAAAGGTCGAGCCAGAGAGAGAGATATGGACTCCAGGAAAAAACACAAGAGTTGGTCCAACCGATGCCTATGGCACCATAGAATTTCAGGGCGGACCTCATCCCACCAAAGCGCAGGTGAATATTAAGCCAGCTTTACCCATGCTTTTAATCCTAAATAATCACAAGCAGTAAAATATATCTAACGCAATATTGTTTAGTACGTAAGGCTGGCTTACGATACCCGACCAGAACCGATTGTTCAATTATTGAGGCACGAATGGAGTCTCGATTTACCAAAACTTTTGATCACCGTGCACGGTGGACGATCAAATTTCGAACTACAACCAAGCTTAAAGAAAGTTCTTAGGAAGGGTCTTCTCAAAGCTGCGAAGACAACGGGTGCTTGGATCTTTACGGGTGGAACAAACACTGGTAATTATAATGAAGAGGCCTCTTTTGCTTCAATAATTTACATTAAAATATACAACAGGTATAGTTATTTAAATATTTTTTGATTTTCAGGTGTAACAAGGCAAGTCGGAGATGCTTTACTTCTAGAACGTTCTCAGCGGCAAGGAAGAGTCGTTAGCATTGGCATAGCGCCTTGGGGGATTCTCGAAAATGGGCATGAGCTGGTTGGCCGAGGTCGTGACGTTCCCTATCATTCCATTGCTTCTCCGAGGTAATAGAAGCTCAATATTCGATATTTGATCCAAGAAAACCACATAGTTTTGAATAATGAGTACCGAGTTTGACTATTTTCTTCACAGATCAAAGTACGCCGTCCTGAATAATAGACACGCCTATTTTCTCCTGGTTGATAATGGGACCGGGGGAAGATACGGAGCGGAAATTATGCTCAGAAGAAAATTAGAGAAGCATATTTCGAACCAAAAGCTTCACCCTTGTAAGAACGAAATCAGATTCTCTCGTGTAAATAGGGAAATGCCTTTATTCAACCAGTAACTGATTACCTGTAACCATTTTATAGACACGCACAGTAGTATCCCTGTTGTTGCACTGGTAATCGAAGGGGGAACAAACACAATACGAGCAGTTCTTGAATATGTTACTGACGATCCTCCGGTTCCTGTTGTTGTATGCGACGGTTCTGGACGAGCAGCTGACCTCATCGCTTTTATGCACAAGTAATTCATCAATCAATCGTTGGCCATAACGGGTTTATAAGTCTTTTTATAAGTCAGTTATGAATAGCAATTGTCTATCTATCCGCTATCCACTTTTCGTTTATTTAATGAGTTTTGTTTTTGTAGAAAGGTCCGTGCATTAAAAGTTGATTGTCCCAAAGGTATGCGACGGAGAGCGTAGTTGGGGAAAAAGAAGGTGATGGCTTGCTGGATAGCATGCGGGAGCATCTATTGGGAACTATTCGTCGAACCTTTGAAGTTTCTATAGAACAGGCTGAGCAACTTTACTCGGAGCTACTGCAGTGCACCCGGAACAAGAATCTCGTGAGTTTTCAACGATTCTGGACTCATCTTAATATTTATTTATACTTTTTTCCACATTTACTTAACTCTGCACTTTACTTTACAGATAACAGTCTTTAGAATAACTCAAGACCGTCCTCAGGAACTAGATCAGACAATTCTCACGGCCTTGTTCAAATCCCAGCAGCTAACGCCGGCCGAACAGTTGTCCTTAGCTCTGACCTGGAACAGGGTGGACATTGCTCGAAGTGAAATCTTCGTTTACGGTCAAGAATGGCCTCCGGGAGCCCTCGAACAAGCCATGATGCAGGCGTTGCAGCACGATCGGATAGACTTTGTAAAGCTTTTGCTTGAGAACGGGGTATCAATGCGAAAATTTCTCTCCATTCCCAGGCTCGAAGATCTGTACAATACCGTAGGTCGACTTAGCTCCCTGAACAAAGTTTATAACTAACGAAGCATCGCCTTATTCCATTATGATTTTATTCAATTACTTAGAAAGAGGGACCATCCAACACACTGACTTACATATTGAGGGACGTCAGGCCTCACATACCTCGAGGCTACGTTTACACCTTGCACGATATTGGTCTTGTGATAAACAAGCTGATGGGAGGAGCTTACCGCGCTCAATACACCCGTCGTAAATTCCGAGCAGTATATTCAAGGGTGATGAAGAAGTCAGGAGGTCACGCTCATCACGCCCATAGAAATAACAGCGCTGCAAGTTTTGCCGGTAGATGTTATTCCGTAAGCGGTGCTGCAGGAAAAACTGATAGTTTAACGATGAGTTTGTTAGCCGAGACTCTACCTGGGGACAGAGATACACCGCTTTTCGATTATCCTTTCAATGAACTACTCATCTGGGCTGTCCTTACTAAGAGACAACAAATGGCTCTCCTGATGTGGCAACACGGAGAAGAAGCTCTGGCTAAGGCACTCGTTGCTTTAAAACTGTATAAAGCGATGGCGCATGAAGCTGCTGAAGATGATCTTGAGACCGAGGTTTACGATGAGTTGCGAGGGTATGGAAAGGAGTTTGAGAATATCGGTGAGTTTGGGAATTGGTTTTATTCCTCGGTTCATTAATACTTCCATTTTATTATTCATATAAATTGTAAATGTTTAGCGTTAGAGCTTCTGGACTTTTGTTATCGACAAGACGACGATCAAACCCAACAATTGCTGACTTCAGAACTTCAGAATTGGTCAGGTCAGACCTGTTTGTCACTCGCTGTTACCGCCAATCATCGTCCTCTGCTTGCGCATCCTTGCAGTCAGATCATTCTTGCAGACCTATGGATGGGTGGGCTACGAACACGTAAAAACACGAATCTAAAGGTCTAACTACCAGCCATATTAGTATAAGATATTATTCATTTTTATATCCGAACTTCTAGTCGGGAATAGAATCATTTTATAAATTCTATTGTATATTTCTGAGAATCTTTTCTCTCCAATTCTAAGTCTAAGTTTGACTTGATTAGGTATTTTCTGAATAAGCTAACGAATTTTATAAACTTTAGGTAATACTCGGCTTACTGTGTCCTCCTTATATAACTCGACTGGAATTTAAGAGCCGAGAAGAGCTGCAACTTATGCCGCAGACTCAGGAGGAACATTTAATTGCTCTTGAAGACGAAGACGAAGATAGCGATTATGAGCAAGGAGTTACACCGACTTTACCTCAAGCTCAAGCTCAAGTACACCCAGAAGTTGAGGTAATATTTTGGTCCCAGTTATCAGTTTGAGAGATTTTTTACGTTTGTATAACTAATACAATATCTAATCGTGTTATTTAGCGTGGCGATTATTTACTTGCTTAGATTAATTACAAGGCTCTATGGACTTTGAGAGGAAATCATAATAATTAGTATAAATGTATTTAACATATCCCAAATAATTAAGGTAGTGGCTAACGAGCTAAAATTTTTATTAATATTATAGTACATAGGCGAAGATTTATTTTTTTGCATATCATTGTTACGGACGGATGTATTAAATATTTTCTAGAAACGTCCGCGTAGCAGTTTGAGCATTCGCAGCAAATCCTCTTGCAGTCAGCAAGGCATCAAGGTATAATCAGCGTTGAGGAAAAAATCGAGATCGATCAACATCTCAAATTGATTTTTATTTATGCTTGCTTCCCTATTGTTACGTACTGCTACTACTTATTACCCCGTTATCAATTTTCCAAAATGCATAAACACCCATAACATGATTTAATTTCACCCTATTTTACCACTCAATGTTATCTTCTGTTAGTCCCAGCTTATGGTATAATAGTATCGCACAATTATCTTGTTAAACAATTTCCTTATATACTATTTACTATGTATCTGTCCAAATGATTAGACGTACCTATGTATAAAAATTGAAATATTTCAGGTAAAATTTCTATCGCTGCCCTTGTATTGCTTTCATATTTTCTGGACACAATTTTATTCGTATATTCTAACTGAACGATAATCCATGTATGTGTTTCTACTCTCACATCCACATCTGATACCCCGTCTCTGTTGCTCGTCCCGTTATAAAATCTTTATTAGAATTGTTTAAATGTTTTGGTATCCTGGTGTTTCCGCAGGCATTGTTAACAAATGAAAATGGAAATGTAACAGCTAAAGAGACCATAGTTCAAGAAAATGGCAAAGTTATGACCGACCATGAGGACTACGTTCATAGATTTGTTCACTCTCCGCCTGAATACTACGACAATAAAACAAATCGACAATTACGGCTGAAGAAAAAACTCTACGAATTTTACACAGCTCCGATAACGAAATTTTGGGCAAGCTCAGTGAGTTTAGAATTGAGTAAATTATTCATTACTCCATTCAATCATGATTAAATATTGATTCTCTAATTTCAGATAGCGTACATGATATTCTTGGTGCTTTTCTCCTACTGTATCCTCGTAAGAATGCTGTACATGCCTTCATGGGCTGAGCTATACTCAATAGCTTATGTCTGTACCCTTGGTTGCGAAAAAGCAAGGGAGATAGTATCCTCGGAGCCAGCAACTTTGTCTCATAAATTCAGCGTATGGGCTTGGAACATGTGGAACCCATGCGACGCTGCAGCAATTTTATTTTTTCAAATAGGGCTTGTTCTTCGCCTGAGAAGTTCCACCATGGAAATAGGCCGGGTTATTTACTGCGTTGATTGCATATACTGGTATCTACGGATACTCAATATCCTTGGCGTGAACAAGTACTTAGGTACGCAGCGCAATCTCTATACGCTTAGCTACCGTTTAGCCGCTAATTTAATAAATGAATGAATAAATTATAGGTCCTTTGGTGACGATGATGGGAAAGATGGTGAAGAACATGATATACTTTGTCGTATTGTTACTCGTTGTACTTATGAGCTTTGGGGTAGCTAGACAAGCAATTCTCTACCCACACAGTGAACCGAAGTGGCGAATTTTGCGAGATGTAAGTCTGGGGCCTCCCTATTTTCACCAGAAATGTATAAATCGTTCCTTTTTAATTCCTAAAGAAATTAATCAACCCTCTTATCACCCTGCAGATATTCATCGAGCCATATTTCATGCTTTACGGAGAGGTATATGCCGACAACATAGATCCAGACTGCGGGGATGAGCCAGGAATGATAGCCTGTCATCCAGGCCGTTGGATAACGCCAGCTGTAATGTCGGTTTATCTTCTAGTCGCTAATATCCTCCTAATAAACCTCCTGATTGCTGTATTTAACAATATTTTCAACGAAGTAAATGCCGTCGCCCATCAAGTCTGGATGTTCCAACGTTTCACCGTTGTTATGGAGTACGAACAAAAGCCAGTCCTTCCTCCGCCACTGATCATTGTATCCCATATCTATCTCCTGATCAAGTATATAATCAGATATGTCCGCCAAGATGGGGAGATGAGATCTACCGAAGCCTACGATAACGGACTCAAACTCTTCCTTGAGGCAGACGATATGGAAAGATTATATGACTTTGAGGAGGAATGTGTTGAAGGATATTTCAGGGAGCAAGAACTAAAGCTTCAAATGTCTACAGACGAGCGAGTTAAAGTAACAACAGAACGCGTCGAATGGATGCATCAGAAGATCGAAGATATAAACAAGAAAGAGAACAACCAGAATGCTTCTCTGCAGGTAATTATCACATCTCTTAGATCTTGGCGTTGATATTAAGGCTTTGTTTTATTACAGGCAGTAGAATTCCGGATCAGGAAAATGGAGGAACTGAACGAGCAGACCTTAGCCCACTTAGGAGTGATTCACCGCTTTATGGCGACTCACACTTCGAACTTAGACCTGCTCAGGATGGATGGAAACTCTGAACTACGTACCAGAAGAGCTTCCGAGAGGTCTGAAGCCGCTTCGGAAACCGATGTCCCAGTCCAGTCTCCTCTGCTTCCAGCCCGGCGTAGAAAGCTCCTAAGATCTTTAACGGATGCCGCTTTCTTCCCAACAACTACGCCTATAGAGGACGAAGTACCTCTGCGTGCTACGGTGCTTAGCTCATTGGACAATCTCAGCAAAAATGACTCCTCTATCAGCGGTGACGTCCCTATTTGTCAGGCGAATTCAAAGGTTTCCGAAAGCATTGCTAGCGGAGATGATAAAACTGCGAAAGAACCGATAGAGCAGGACACAGGGGATGGAAGCGTCGACGTCACCTCTAGCTCCGTCTTTGAAGCAAGACGCAATTCAGCCGGGCATCCTCCTTCCGTGAAACAAACAAGCCGCACGCTTTCAGAGCCAGAAAACTTCCCCGCTCCTCCTGCCAGAGGTGTAACTTGGGCAGAACCTCGGGTCGCAGTAATCCCTAATAATGCTACGAACAATAATGCCTCTTCTAATCCAAGATCAGTTCTTCTCGCCATGCGATCTGAGTATACCAGTATTACAGACGAGCTTGAAAGCTACTGTGGTTTGTTGAGTCCTCCCAGAACTCCGCCAGTTTCTCCTCCCCCACGTCGGGGAAGATATGCTTCTGAGATGTCCAATCCTGAGATGGCTCTTCACATTGAAAAGGAGCATCTCAGAGACGCGGAGGATTGCGATTACCAGCTCATGGAGGGACTGATACACCGCCGATACATGCATGAGGCTGATATTCCAGAAGGTGCTGAAGGCGACGGGCTAGACGACGGCGCTTTTTTCTTAACTGTCCATAACGAGAGGCGACAACTTAGGAGGATCTCCGCTGTTGAAGATGAGACATTCAGGTCAAGACCTACTATCAGCGTTACTAAAGAAATTGAACAGACTCTTGCCAGACCAACTATAAGAGATAACGACGCTGATCAACCAGACGATAATGGACTTAGCACTGGTCCTCCGCCAGCGTCGGAGACTATGTGCTGAGTAGGTCTTTTATGGGGAGTTTTTAATAGTTTAGAAAATTTTTTAGGATCTGGGGGTATACCATGGGAATCACAATACTTCTGAAAATTTATTATCTGCGATTCAGAGAACAGAGAAATTTTTACTATTCAATTTTCGACTATTCTTTAATGGATAGAATCGATTGTTGTATCAATGACTGTGTCTTCATATCAATTCAGGTTTGTGGAAAACTTTCAATAACGATATTAATGTATATATACATATAAATTTTTATTTTGATCTTCAGCTAAGCTTCTTCCAATGTTTTTCTACTTCTTTTCAAATTTTCAAAGTAAATAATTGTGTTTTACATTTTTATCTCGGTACGTTTTTTTTTGAATTGTCATACAAATATCAATTTTTTTTAGCCATATGGTTTGTTTTATTGGCCGCATATATTGACGATCATTCAAAGTTAGAGAAATATTTCAATTAACTATTCACGCGTTTTGTATAATATATCGAAGTACTTGTGGCTATTTGATAAACTTAATTCATATATTACTATATTATAGAAGAAAAATATCAAAGGTCTGCTAATCACTAATGCATACCTAAATATATCTTAAAAAGAAATTTCTAAAATATAAAATTTATCAGATTTGTGATAATTTACAAAGAATTTGATATCCGTAAATATATTGTCATTTGATATTCAAATTTAATATTAGATTTCAATATTATACGCGTTTTTTAACGTATTTTCATAAACTTAATAATCTACACACCTCTTCTAACAATAGTCATAAAATGATCCCTCATAGTTAGGTATATACAAAATGTATGTTAATAGCAACAATACAAGAAGTTGGTAATCGAATTTGAATTAGTATTACCATTCCTAAATGTTCATAAGGTATAATACAAATGATCCGTAAATATTCTGTATTTATATATATATATAGGTATTTGCGTAATGATTATGTTATACATATACATATATACATGAATCCGTAAAGGTTTTTTTTTTTTCAACTCTACTTGATATTAGAGCTTATTAGTAAATATAGTGTAATTTTGCCGAAGATTTGATTATAGGATTTTTAATCAATTTTTAAATGCTAATCAATTAATTAATTTGTATATTATAGGAATGATTAACTTTATAGTACCTAATATTAAAACGGTAGGTAATCGACAAATATGATCGTGTGTGTTATAAAATACTACCTATAACGTTTCTTGATTACGTGTTTTTATTGTTCTATTTTTTTTTTTCTATTGTTTTTGTGTTTTTTTTTTCTATTAAGAAAAAGACAACAAAAACGCTGATCTTAGCACTAAAATAAAAGTGTAATCGTTATAATACACACTGTAATATTGCTCAAAAAAGAAAGAAAAAAAAAAATATATATATATATGATTATTTCAATTAATATGAAAATATATACCTACCGTATATAATACGAATCGATGCTTTTTGTTTCAGTACAGAAAATTACATTAGAAATAATAATCGATGGTTGTAATAGTATATTTTTACCGAACTACAGTGCAGTGAATTTATCTCTTCTATAAATAATAAATTACTATGTATTTCAGTCGTGAGAATTCAATATGACGTAAGATCGTTACATAAACTAGTCACCCAATTAAGGCAATTAATTGCCGATAAAGGAAATGGAAAAAATAAAACAGAAAAGAAAATCAACAATTATAGACAACTGCATGAATGTACAGGTATACATATTATTTAGTTAAATATTAAATCAAAAGGTGTAGAGTGACTTGAAAAATAGTTACCAAATCATATTTGTTACCTCTATTAATTATTATCGCAATAATTCCACACTACGTAATTAAATCGATTAATTATAATAATAGTAATGATAGTTGATATAAATAATAGACAATGTGATAGATTTTTCTTTTTTCGCTCTTTATTTCTTTATTTTCTCATCAAGAATTTTTAATTATCTTATATTATACGCATATAGGTGATACAAAAATCTCTTTCACACGAGTAGCTGGTATATTTGATTAATATAGAAAAAAGAAAAAAAAACAACAACACTACATACTATATGAAATATTTATTAGACAACTTTGAACAGGCAATAGATAGATTTTATTTCATACCCACTATGTTATATTGCGTATACATACAAGTGATTTAAAGCGAGACAATAATGCATTATTATACTTATATTAATTAATAGTTTGAATATATTTTTTTATTTGTCGATTAAATACATAGTTTTATTTATAATAATTATTATCATTACTATAGGTATGTTATAATCTATAGTAGGTATCAAAAAAGAAATGCATGTGGCTATAATATGTAATTATAATACGTTATAATTAAACATATCGAAAAATGTTTCGTCGTAAAAACAATAACAAAAAAACAAAAAAAAAAAAAAAAAACAATAAGATTAATAATAATCAAATTCGATTCTATGATTCGGACGCGGTAAATATATACCTACTCGATGTATGTATCCTCCTCCTAGTGTTCAACGATATTGAATTAAAATACCTAATAACATTTTATTATTCTATAATATGAATGGTATACAATATTATGAATTAGATAATTAATTATCATAATATGCTCATCAATTTTAATATGAATTATATAGATGTATAATAATTTTGGGTAGATAAAATTTTCCTGCGATCTCCTTTTTCTAGTAGCAATAATAATATCATGTGACTATAATACATATGGTATATGTAAAATTTCTAAAATTATTCGGAACTGATCAATTTAACGCCCTCATATTATGTATCTAAGGTATCTAAGGTATACGTATGTATATCTAGCGTTGCGTTTTTACCAGCTAGCGAATGTAAATTCTACTGCCTACCTATTTGTCACGAAATGTTGTATTATATGTAACTCGTATATACATATATATCACGGTTTGTATTTCTATATGTGTGTAGCGATTATCGTATATCTACATCACTCGTGTAATTATTATTAAACGGTCAGGAATCAACGATATATATATTATATATCTTCTATCCTATTTTAAAATGAATTGAAGTGGATATATCGTGTCTTATGATATTTCGCATTTAATAACTGATCTGTATATCAACATATCAATTCATATAAAAAAGAAAAAAAAAGAAAGAAAAAAATCAACGGTATCCAAGTTTTATTTTCGTCCGACTATCATACCGTCAAATCGTGATTATTTTTGTAACATATTCAACTTTTATTATAATATTATTATAACAAAATAACTGCGCAGATCATTTTACCGAACTGAATTAAAAACACATATCAATTTTTGAATGAACATTTTTTGAATACAGTGCAGCTATTTGACTAAAACCGTTTATAAGACAATTTTATCGATAAATAATAAATGATGGTAATCTATATATCAATTCTATTTGTTATTTATTTTATTTTATTATTACTTTTTTCCTAAATGTGATACTTATGTGGAGTGAGAGTATATATACTACCTACTACATAGGAATATATTAAACGCCGATATATTTCAATGAATTTTATTGTTTGTACAAAGTTTGTATAATTATATTCGAAAACTCATCGTGTATAAAATAAACACGATGTGATGGTTTCGTATTTTGTGAAAATTTCAATTATTCTCTAAGTCGATGAATTTCTTGAAATGATAAGATAATAATATATGTTTGCACAAACTTATACGAAAACTTCTGAACTGAATTAGAAGAAAAACAAAAAATAATGAAAATAGAAAATAAAAAATAAAAAAATAAAATATAGTATTAATCAATTCGAATTCAAAAATTTGGTTTATTAATCTAAACATATATCTTTTACCAAATCATCTGACTCCGTTCTTCTTCCCATTCCGCAATCTCTCTTTACCTCTCCAGTAAAAAAATAAATAAAGAAAGGAATGAGAAAAGAAGAAAAGAAAAAAGAAACGTATAAGAGACGAAAAATTAGATTAGATACTCTTATATTATTTCAGTCGGTTTAACATAACGTTCAAAGTTATAAATTGCGTGCCGTATTGTAATATCACGTAGTAACGTGAAAGTTGCAAATTTGTTGTTCAATTTGCCAATGAATTATTCAGGTGCTTTTCTTGTGTACTAGGTATATAAAGAGCGATAAATTTTATCTGGCTTTGATTGCAGGCCACATTTCTGGGCCGTAATATTATTATTACGTAAAGGAAGTGAAATATCAAATGTTAGGTACTCAAGCAAAATTTAAACATACTATAGAAGTAAGTTTGTATTATAGTATCGTGTATCAAACTCTGCGTATTGCAACTGACACTTGAAACCAATTAGTTTCCACCTAGTTAAATCTCGCTCCATAGTAGCTATGGGTGACTCGATTCAATTTCTAGCCGGTGCTTAACAACCCTCTAGATCGAATCAATATTGCAGAATTGATATTCTATATATAAGTTATAATTTATATTTTAATCATGTACTTGCGTGGGTTTGTACAAATGAAAAAAAAAAAATCAAACAGACACAGGAAGCTGCGATTTTGTCTGCAGTCTTCGCTGAAGTCCTTTATAGACTATTCGTGTCATAGTTTGATTAGCAGATTGTTAAAATACAAACTGTTTACAAAGCTCTGCATAATTAAGTGAGCTACTAGCACGGTTTTACCTTAGACCTAGTTTTATAATTATCTCGTTCAGCACGCGTAGTGCTAAAATGCGTGCCAATCTGTCGCTACTCTGGTTCTCAGTAATTATCAATTCTCTGTAGCTTATTGCAAGCCCTTGTTTTTCGTATCAGTTTGTATAATACAGCTGACGCGGACAGAGAGTGAAAAGTAAAATTTAAAGCATGAAAATATTTAAAAATTTCACACACAGAAAATCAGACCGTTTTAATCAGTGGTTGAAGGATTATTTGAAAAACAGTTCAGTCGCAGGATGCGCTTATTACGTTTTACCCGAAACCCGACCTAAGGAGCGGTAATTTATACCGAATTGCAATCTAGTTGAATAAGATTGTGTTGAAACCTTTGAAGTCAAACTATCACTAGTTTCATATCGTATTGCAGAATTTTTTGGCTCGCAGTGCACATTTCATCGGTAATATTTGTCATCACAATGACTTTCCAAGCAACTTTGGATTACACTAGTACCCCGACAGTGACTACTGAAGAGACGAGAAGTTTTCCAGTTCAGGAAGTTGACTTTCCAGGCATAGCAATTTGTGATGTGAACAAAATCAGCTATGCAAAGGCTGTGGAAGTTGCCGCTGAAATGTGGGTCTAGCGATAGGAAGAATTACAATACGTAATTTTATTCCAACTTATCCGTTTGTCTCTAATGTGTTTTTTCTCTTTCATTTTTCCTCGTTATTCATCATTTTCTACGCCACAATTGCAGCATGGAATATAATAACGGTGGAAATTTTACGCACCGTGAGATTACGGACATGTTGAAATACCTGGGTCACCTTTACCTCTTTGAATTAAACGCCGGCGAAGAAGGGGTCGTGAATCTTCTTCACAAACTATTGAGAAGACGCTATAATAGTTACGTGCCTGACGTAGTGAAAAAGGTTTATTCCTGCCGTTGCAAATCGAACAATATAATTATTTACACGTATTGTACGTATTGTTTGTAATAAATTCGATTAATGATTCCACAATAAAGCTCAAAACTTCATGTCGACGTATGCTGCAGTGGTGCAGCTGGGATGGGAAAGAACAATCCTGCGAAGACATATTCTTCTCTCGTAAAACAGGGGATGGTTATTGCTGCACGTTCAATTACGCCCGACAAAGTGACGACTTTGGAAGGTGCGGGTCCTCACGATTTACAATAATTTCTTCCCCATTCCACCCAGACCATAGAACTAGTTTTAAAAGGTGGGATTTTATTTCAGTCCTCACGGTCTTGAAGACGAAACTTTGTCGACTGGTGGAGTTGAACGATCACGAGCTGTTGGGTTGCAGTATGGTTTGACGGTATTATTGCGGCCGGAATTCGCCGATCATTATTACAAAATACTTCCAGTACAAGGCTACAAGGTTTTCCAAAAATTTTATGCACATCTTGAGGTGTTGAATATAACGAAATTCCGAATCTTATAGCTCCCGCAGGAAACGCTAAAAGGGTTTCTATCCCCCTTTTAGATCCTGATATTCTCCCCGTTGGATTACCCGGATGCATCCAGTGGGAGTCTTCGCGAAATTCTCGTTTCACCGCAGACAGAATCTTCGCTCACTCTTCAGGCAACAACTTTTTACTCTGTTGAGGTTCGAAACAGTTTTTAGATTTCGTTTTGTGCTTCATACTATAGTGCGGATTGCAGACTGCACTGCCCGATCGAATACTGACTATTACTACTTGCACCTTGTCTTTCAGGAGGTTTCTAGGTACGACGTCGAACAAAGAGACTGTCTCTTCAGTACCGAGCAATCTCATAAATTTGGTGGATATTATTCGTACAGCGATTGCATAATGCACTGTAGGATATCAGATATCATAAAGTTCTGCAAATGTGTTCCCTTTTTTTATCCCACTCCGTCGGGCGGAGGTATGTACCTACTTTGTCCCACTTCAACGATGCTGAAGTTCTAAAATTGTGCAATCAACTTTCAGAAAGAGTCAGAACTTGCGACCTCCAGGATCTTCGTTGCCTAAAAGAATACAGGAGTAAATATTTTGGGAAAAAATTTACGATCTCGTTTCCATACTGCTGACGATTTTTAATAAGATCCATTTTTTCATTTCACACATAGACAGATGGTGGAGGGTCAAGCCAAGGTTCGAAAAACCGATGGTACCGTATGAAGATTGTTTTCCAGAATCACCTAAAGGCGTTTTAAACTGCGCCGAATGCCTCCCAGCTTGTACAGACGTTGGTTATCAAGTTTCGGTTAGTTCTGCACCGTTAAGACCCGGAGAAGTGATTACTGGCAAGTAAGTGCATATTAATTTAAATCGTTAAAATATTCCGTAAGTTTTACTGTTATTACGTCGTGATTGATACAGACTGTATAACTTCCGCACAGGGAGACTGTGAAAATCGACAACCACAGTATCGTTAATATATTTTATAGACGTGCTGGAACGATCAGACTTAAACAGGACGTAATGTTTTACTGGTACGAGCTAATGAGTACGTATAAAAATTTTTGAAACTTGAATCTCGCTATCAAAATTGAGTTTTTATTAGATCCAACCGACCGCGGTTCATTGAACATTCACTCAAGCGATTTTTAGAAACTCACTTCTATTCGAAAATTGATTAAACCGTGATTATAAAACATTTAGGCAATTATGGTGGGATATGCGGGTTCTTCTTGGGCATAAGCTTAATTAGTGTTGTTGAGCTATTATACTTCTTTACTTTACGGCTGTACAAACGAAAGAATGATGAAGAAAAGGAAAGAAGTTCTCGATTGACTTTTGTCCAAGCTGCGAAGCCCAGCCTACGACCATTGTACTGGCATGAGATGATACAGCCGAATGTCAAATATTGATTGGCAAATATCCGCAAATATCGTTGCTTGCAGGGATCCGATCCTTCAAATTTTTCGTCTTTAGCTGATATTTATTCACCTATCGAGCTGCACTCACCATCGAATAACAAAACTAATAATTATGTACAGAGTTGTTTTTCCTATAAAAGTTTAGCAAAGAAAGAGGACTTTTTTTATTTAGGGATTTCCTTCTTCAAAACTATTGAGGACCTAAAATCTACGACAATTTTGGTTTTCAATTCGAACTGGTAGAAGCGATATTGCCGGTTGATCGTAAGAGACTATTTACAATTCCAGAGCTCTGTTAATAAAAATAAAAAATAAAGATCACCCTGTGTGCTGTTAATAATAAACGAGGGGTGAAATACTGAATATGTTGTCAAAAATGATAACAGTATCAGATCCACAGAACCCCTGTGCTGTTGCCTCTCGAATTCAGTGTGTTTCGTTGATTTGAAAGAAAAACTCTGATATTTTAACATTTGAATAATTAATCAGTTAGCCTTTGGTGGATCATTCTCATCGTTTAGTGTAAGTCACATTAATATTCTAGTACATGAGCTTTTATAAATCGAGTCCAAGCTTCTCTTCTCTCGCAGTTAGTTTCGAATAATTGACAAAAGCGCAGTGCACGATTCGGGGAATCTGAAATATGGATGTTCCAACGATCAAATTACCCTCTGAAAATTCTAGTGACTTAAAAAACTTGCTGGAAGATTATTGTAAGAATAGCACGGTAGCAGGGTGTGCAATTTACGTCACGCCTGTGACCGGCCCAAAGCAAGGGTAATTATAGCATTGAATTAGAATTGCGTATGAAAAAAAAAGACGATGATGATTTTTTATATCTTATTTTCAATTTCACAGAATTGTTTGGTTCACTGGACACGTAATGTGCGTAATATGTCTGATATTCATGATAGTGACTGCAACCCTTAATTTTTCGAAAATTCCTACGGTCACTACGCCAGAGACAAGAAAATACCCTATTTATAACGTAGATTTTCCAGCAGTAGCAATTTGCGGTCTTAACAAGATCAACTATTCATCAGCTGTGGAAGTCGCCGAAGATATGTATGGGTGTTCGAGCGTATTGTATGGTTGCGTATTCCGGGGGTTTTTCTCATTTAATATTTCCTCATAAATTTCAGCATGGAATATAATAATTTGGAAAATTTCACCCTCGAAGAACTCACAGACATGTTAAAGTACCTGGGCCACCTGTACCTTTTCGAATTAAACGACGGGGAAGAAGGTGTAGTGGATTTACTTCACAAACTGTTAATGAGAAGATATAAAAATTACGTGCCTGAAATATTGGAGAAGGTAGGTAGTACCCTCCACTCTCATCTCGTGAATAATTATTGTTCATTATTCATTTTATAATTAGTTATATAATCACAGCTCGCACCCTCTTGTCGATGGATATTACAATACTGTAGCTGGGGCGGCAGAGAAGAAGCCTGCGAAGATATATTCTTCACTCGTAAAACAGGGGACGGTTATTGTTGCACATTTAATTACGCTCGAAATAGCGATGATTTTTCAGGGTGAGTGCTCAGCTCGAAATTATACATCCAAGCTCCAGAATTCTGGAAGGAACTGAATCCCCTTCTTGGTTTTATTTTCTAGTACAAACACCGATTCGCAGACTTTGGCCTTCGTTGATATCGCGCGCTCGCAAACCACCGGACCACGATTTGGTCTGACGGTATTGATGCGATCGGATATCCGGAATCATCATTACAAGATACTTCCAGCCCTGGGCTATAAGGTCTTCCGACCTCCCCTCGCTTATGTGTATCACAAATTCGCCACTCAATTTTTGATCAACTAATCTGATTACAGATCGTGATATACCCCTCGTTCGATTACCCTGATGCACCTAGCGGAGGCGTTCGCCAAGTTGTGGTTTCACCGCGGAGTGAAGCCTCGCTAACTCTTGGAGCCACGCCGTTTTACTCAGTTCCAGTTAGTCTCTGTTCGGTTTTAATTTCGACTTCCAATTTTTTCGGAAAAACCGCAGATTATCTATTCTGAATATGTTTTCAGGAGGTTTTGAGATACAACGTTGCCACACGAGGCTGTCTATTCACCGACGAGCAGTCCTACATATTCGGGAAATTCTATTCTTACAGCAACTGTTTAATGTATTGCAGAATAACTGATATTCTGAAATTGTGCGATTGCGTACCCTTTCTTTATCCAACTCCTACGAGCGGAGGTAGTACCTACGTCAAAATTATGTAATCACAAATTTTATATCACTGGAATGAATATCGATTGTTATATCTTTCAGGTAACGTGAGAGCTTGTGATCTCAGGGATTTACCTTGCCTGAAAAAGGACAGAGGTAATTGTTCAACGAAACGTCGAACCCGTGTTTCATGTCTTGTGATATTCAATTTCTCAAACCCAAATGACATTTGAATCGCGATAGAATCATACAATTATAAAAAGCAATAATTGATTTCTCGTGAATCTATTCAGACCGATGGATGAGGCTCAGCCCAAGATCCGGACACGTGAGACTCCCATCGAATAATATTTCTCCTGATACTCCAAATCAGGATTTAAATTGTACCGAGTGTTTCCCAGCATGTACAGATGTAGTGTATGAAGTCTCGGTAAATTCTGCACCGCTCGCATCTTCGAAAATACGTATGGGCAAGTAAGTGCATATATAATTATTTCGTATGTCTGATATCGCGTCATTTTCTATCATAGATTCAGGTATAACTTTCTTCACAGACATATCTATCATCTTCAGGACGGTCATAGCATCGTTAATATATTTTTTAAACAACCTGTTACCGTGAGACTCAAACAAGACGTTCTTTTCTACTGGTACGACCTGTTGAGTGAGTAAAAATACCTAATTGCACGCTTATTAGTCCTTTTTTCAATCTTCTTTTACATACTGATAAGAATCCTTTTCGTATAAAAATTGGGAGCATGATTATCGATTAAGTGTTAATTTGTCTAAAACATTGCTAGAACATACTATACCCTATGTTCTCTATACTTAGAAATTTTGTCCGTTCAGGCAACTATGGAGGACTATTCGGCTTGTTTCTTGGCGTCAGCATCATTAGCGTAGCTGAGCTTCTTTACTTCTTTACTTTGCGATTGTATAACCGAAAAGATGGGATAAAAAGAGTAGAAAATTCTCGTATCACCTTTGTCAAAGCTGCAAAGCCGAGCCTACGGCCATTGTACTGGAACGAGATGATACAGCCAAATGCCAAATATTGATTGCCGTCATATGAAATCCTTCTTTTATAATGTTTCGTAAGAAAGGATTTCGCGGTTATTTAAGGGATTACCTGTAACACTAAAAGTTTAGCTCGTCGATGTCTTCGAAGTAGAAAAAAGAAGTTTCTATTCCATAAATAAAAGTCCTTTTTTTTCTTCTAATTGTACGTATGTTCGCTTCTAACTTGTCAAAAGCTGAAGCGGTCAGCACCGAAGCTTATCAATTATGAAAGTCTGCCCACGAATTCTGATCTGTATCTATACGGAAGAACTTTCATATTTTACTGCTTTTAGGGACGGAAAAAAAAACCAGTGTAGGTATGTACCTACTGTTAATGATTAACATCGACTGTATTGTCCAAAGTGATTATGGTATCAGATTAGGAGAGTTGCTGCGCTAGTTGTTTGCGATATAATTCTGTGATTCACGGATAAAAAATGAAATAAAAATAAAAAAAATGGCAACTATTTGTAAATGAATAAATGTTAATGATAAAATAATCACCTGCATTGTATTCTTGCATGTCGTTCATCACTGATGACAGAGTTCGGATTAATTAACTTCTATTCTGATCTGCAGTTATAAGCACGCGTATAGATTAAAACTTTTCCAGATACCCTATTCGCAGCATTTCTTTTGCCAAGCGTATAACTTTGTGATGTTAACAAAATCAGCTATACAAGGGCTGTGAAAATTTCTGAAGATTTGTGGGTACTCAAGAATTGACCAGTTGTGTAATTACAGGAAGGATATAATTGAGGAAAATGATAGTTTCTTTGAAAAATATTTTATTTATCACACATGGTCGAGACGAAAATTTGAAAACATTCAGAAAGACTGCTTTCGGTAGGTACAAAAAAATATACAATTTTCAACAAAATCAAAAATGGTCGGGGTTACGGATTGGTCGGTTTCGTATGGAATTCGCCATAATATGTATGTACATATTCCGAGAAAAGAAAAACATTCTGGTGACCCCACCGAAATGTACAATTTATGTTTGCATGATAGTCACCGAAATGAATTCATAAATGATTGTTTGGACATTTTGGTGACAGTATATGCAATTCGCACTGATACATGTAAGCGAGACCAATTTATCATCATGATCATTCAGACTAAGACCTCTGATTCAATTTCTGATATCTGAGTGACCGAGCTATCAAGTTATCAGTAAATATTGTGTAAAAATTGAAATTTGAATACCGTCACGGAAATGTACAAATGTCATATATAGATGAATATGTATACTGTGCATTTTGATGACTGCATTCGAAGTGTACAAATTAGCCGAAAAACATTTCCGTGACGTCACGGAAATGTACAAATTATATTCAAAAATGTCATCGAAATGGCTAAATAACATACATAATGTAATGTTATATATAATTGTATATGTATAATTAAGTAATGTTATATATAATTATATAGATATATTAACTAATTAATCGAAGATGTTCAATTGATTAGTTAAATTTCTCTATTTTGGCATTTAATGAAAGATTAATTTTGATGAGAAAAATTAACAGACGAACCCAGGAATCGAACCCAGGATCTACGGACGCCTAACCGGGGACTTACACCCGAGACCACCTAGCTCGCCCACAGATCGCCGCAATTTTTCTCATCAGTTCTTGTACCATGTATGTGTTGTATTTATTTTGATCTTGGGTAGTAGTACGTTGATGTCCGCAAGGCAAAGTCGTATACACTATAATACGCAACATAAACAGGCCGGTGTATACAATATCCTCAGCTTGCTTGTGACACATCCGTCACACAGGCATTTAATAGTGTATACGACTTTGCCTTGCGGACATCAACGTACTACTACCCAAGATCAAAATAAATACATAATTATATAGAATTTCATCTAATTTTAACGAATTTTAACAAAATCATTTATTTCATCCGTAATTAAAAAAGTTAATTCTATGAACAAACATTTATTGTGACGTCGGTAGACCCTACGGTCTCCTGCTCGCAGTAACACACCCCATATTCGCTGTGAGCCGCTGGTTGGAGGGGATTGCCGAAACGATCGAAGCGCTCTGGCAATTTAACATGTATTCTTATGGACGCACGCCCGCTATCATCGGTGGCGACCGCATTAACTACGTTTTGCTCCATAAGATTTAACATGGGCTGCACGCCTGAATGGGGGCGCTAGGAGCGCGGCACACAGCGAATAGAAACGTAACCATTAGAATACAAGACCTTATTGTATAATTATGTATGTAGGGGAGAGCGGGGCAAAGCGGGCAGCGGGGCAAAGCGGGCACCTCGGCCAAATTTTCGAAATTAAATTCAAAAGAAAAAATTCTTCGGGAAACCACTTTGATTGAAAAAAAAAAAAAAAAATCGAAATTTTTTTGTTTTTTGGCCGCTGCCACTTTGCCCCGCTCGACACTATACACATCTACTTTTTGCATGAGTTAGCACAGGACCCGGCACACTCATTAGTCCAAAGAGCCAAAGCTCTAAATCCACTTAGCTTGCCCGTTTACTCATGTGTACTCATTTTTATTTACAATCAGGCAACCCTGGAGCAAAGACGAGGAGCAGCTCCTCCTAAATCTCATCGCCAGCCAGCCGGATTTGATGAACAAAAACAGGATAAATTGGCGAGTGATCCAAGAGAAGCCAGTAAGTGTTATATTTTCCAGTGCAACCTCTCAATAGAGCCGCTCATGGGCTGTGAGGGGAATACATTTCTCAGAATCTCGGTTCCCCCACTCTGACTACAAACGCTTGTGAAAGAAAAGTGTAACCTTCGGACCTTATTGTACACCGGGAGTGTAGTATGGTAGTGGGGGGAGCGCCCGAGCACGGATTAGGGGAAGTGGCACTATTGAGAGTGGCACTATTGAGAGGTTGTACTGTATAGTTATTATTCAAGCAGGCTCCTGCCGGCATTCGCCACCTTCTCACGCACTCAATTATTATCAATAAATCAACAATCGTTTGGATTTCAGTGTTTCAAGCATCGATCCATCGAGAGCTTGCGGATGAAATACAAGCTAATAAAATCAGGTGACAGCTCCGTCGCCAGATCAAGGACACCATCGCCGGACAGTACGAACAATTTTTTGAGTCCGTCAACATCACATAGCCCAATGGCGGCGGGGCAACACGCGGAAATCGAACGGCTGCGGAAAAAAAAACGCGGACCTCGAAAAAGAGGTGCGCGAGGGACGGGCCCACATCAAAAAACTTACGGATGAATGGGAGCGGGAGCGGCGAGCCCTCCGACAAAAAATCCTCGATCTAAGTGGAAAGGTGCAGGTTTTCTGCAAGGTTCGACCACAAATCGCTGCAGAAACCACAAAAAAGTAGGTGGAGACTTTACTTCTATTTCATTTTTATTCATTCAATATTCAAGACTTTTTGATTTTTCCCCTGCAGATTATGCCATATGGAATTCCATGGTAACGACATGATCAAAATAGGGCAAGCTCAATATCTGGTGCCATCATATGGCAGATTCAAAGTGTGGTGGAGCCCCGCGAGACACGAGAAAAGAATTTAAGTTTGATAAAGTCTTTCTCCCTAAGGCAACTCAGGGAGGAATATTTGAGGATCTGAGGAGCTACGCCGCCGCGGCCTTGGACGGCAATAAAATTTGCCTCATTGCATATGGCCAGACAGGGTCTGGCAAGACATTTACAATGGAAGGGTCAGCCCGAGATGCCGGGATCATCCCTAGGATGGCAAGTAATTTCACTTGTAGAGGAGACGACAGGTATGCTACAAATTTTGAAAACAAGAAAAAAAGAATACTATGTACCTGTTAACGACCAAATCTATGACGAGAGGTCAATATGTATGTATGTAGGTATGAGTATATATGTATGAGTGTGTTTGAGTGAGTGAGATAATCCTTAAACGTAAGGATTTAGGTGAGCCGACCTGTCGGTCACGGCTATTATGATTAGTACGTGCGGATATACGAAGGAAGACAGAGGTGTCTTATACTAATATAACGATAATTTCGCGAACGAGTAAATCAATATTAAGTTAGTTAATACTATTAACCCAAGACGGTCACACCTCATGAGAATCCCGTGGTGGTCATATGGGGTGTGACACACCCCAGCACTTTGAAGCACTGTAGAATTTCGTAGAATTATCCGGGGGGCCCCAAAAAAATTGAAAACATATTTCAAACGTTTCTCTATTAACCCATTCAAGAATGAAACGAAAATTTTAGTTTTAAGTATGTTTAAAAAATTCGTGAAAAAAAAATTTGCGAGAAAAAAAAGAAAATTTGCGAAAAAAAATAAAAACTCTAGTTAGAGGTAATAACGTCGGTTTCCGGGATTAAGAGGCCGGAATTCGAGCTCGAAAATAACTTGGGGTGTGTCACACCCCATATGACCGTCTTGGGTTAAAAACCGTGGGTTCTATGCAGCGATAGATCTAATTGAGAGGAACAATGACTCCTTATAAAAGGAATGAAGTGGCTCTAAAATTCTTCTGAAAGTTTAAAAATCTGAAAGAATATTCCCTTCAATTTGATTCGATTGCTTGAAATATTGTCTTACTTTGGTAACATAATACTCTGTTCAGTGCTGTTTTCATACGTGCATATCCCCACCCATATCTACTAAAATCCAAGAAATGGCGTTAAAAGGATCAGTACCGGTGCACGAGTTAAGTGGATTAACAGCTTTGGCTCTTTGGACTAAGGAGTGTGTCTACCCCTGCCTTAACATCTAATACCGTATTGTTCCGAATATAAGTCGAGATTTGTAGTAACAAAAATCGCGTGAAAAAGAAAATTCGAAACAGTTACGACGATTAAATATAAATAAAAATATTAATAACAATTTCTTTGTAGAAGTCGACCAGTTATATTCAGTCTCTCAACAACATTTCTGCCATTAAAGCTCAGAATTCGAGGTCGACTTATATTCGGAAGAATACGAAGTCTCTACTTAGAATATATTTAAACGTAAAATTGCACATACTGCAACATTTGCTCACTAGAGCCTCTGATATCAAATATAAGTATATATCTTATAAAAACGTCGTAAAATAGTGACGGTACATTCAAACTGAATTTTTGTTTCGTTTCTATCGGCGATGCACGACTTTAGAATTCGAACATTTACAGGGTGGCCACTATTTCTTCAGAGCCCATTTCCCTGACTTTTCCCGGTTCTCGAAGTGATTTCTCAGTTCTTTCCCTGACTTTATCTACACTGGCACAATGGAAATATTCCCGCTATGATTTGTCCTATTGACTTAACGAGCAACTTCAAATAAAAATAAGCCTTCTAACTATTTATTTTATGAATATTTATTACAAAGACAACATTAGAAAACATTAAAACATTACTTCAATGACTTGTAAGATTCACTTACATCGTAGTTACGAAATAATTTCGTCAAAAACTTGAAACTGATTGGGTAATCGAGCATATTGATCGGATTTAATTTTTTTTTCATAAAAATCCCTGACTTCAACCAAATTTCCCCGACCTTTACCCTGACCAGCGAAATTCCCTGACTTTTTCCGATTTTCCAGAAAGTGGCCACCCTGATTTATTTATCTTAGCAATTAGGGCCAATGTGGATGATATTTTCTTATCCCACTTGGTTTCCATCTTGTAGATGCATTTTTGTAACAGGAGCAAAATTCGCTCGGATTCCATGGGGTATTTTGCGTGAAGAACTTGAAATGCTTTGAAGCATGTATCCACTGCTTTCAAAGTGCTTTCCATATGGTATATAGTACTGTCAATGATTACATACGAATTCTCGATAGCTACCAGTTCAGGACCTATTCGCTGGCTACTTCTGATGACAGGAAAACTCCCAAGAGGAAGAGGAAGATGAAGAAGAAGAACCAGTTCAGGTCCCACGATCATCACATGTGGTTGCACCTTCTGTTTCAATTTTTTCATCTGCATGATTCGCCTCTCTATTTCTGGCTGCATATCTCCGGAAATCTAGTATGGAATAAGCAATGTCAATATTAAGACATCTCGTGTAGCTATAACATGAAAAATTTATTGGAAACAGCTACGAGATGGGAAATAGGAGAAGAGTATTTTACAGAACAAATTATTGTTTAAATTGGACAAACTGCATTTGTCGATGGTGAAATAAGATAAGATTATACTTCAGGCAATAATAGATACATACCCTCAGGTACTGGGTTGCCATGCAAGAAGATCTCGATATTGCTGACTCTTCACTTCTGGCTGCACGAGGTTCTGTACATTGATAATTTGTCATCAATCAAACATTCCTGAGAAATCTTTTTCCAGCTGTAAGTCAAAGACAAAAAATAATTGTTATTGAAAAAGTGCTCTTGGAAGCATATAGATACTACTATCATTTACAACTTTACACCTTTGAAAAATGAAAGAATATTTTCTGTCCAAATTTCAGTACGGGTCCCCTTAATAGCTGTAATTGTATGAGCGCGCAATTGATTCTGTCTTTGCAATAGTAAATACAGTGCAACCTCTCAATAGTGCCGCTCATGGGCTGTGAGGGGAATACATTTCTCAGAATCTCGGTTCCCCCACTCTGACTGCAAACGCTTGTGAAAGAAAAGTGTAACCTTCGGACCTTATTGTACGCCGGGAGTGTAGTATGGTAGTGGGGGAAGCGCCCGAGCACGGATTAGGGGAAGTGGCACTATTGAGAGTGGCACTATTGAGAGGTTGTACTGTAAATATCATGAAATTTTTTAAAATTATCATCACCAATAAAGAACGCAAACACTATTGAAAAAATAGGCTATACAACATCAGAATTGTTTAATTTTGTTTGTTTCAAAGAACCTTTGTTATTGTTAACATTTTGCACAAAAAATTATTCTGACAATAAATGATTTTGTAGAATATATATTTAAACGAAATTTCGATAATTTTAAAAGAAGAATTTTATGTGACACGAAATTTTTCATAACTGGAAGTTACGGAGTTTCAATGACTTAGTACACGTGTACCGTTCGATATACTTATGTATTTTATATTTCAGCTACGAAATTACTAGAGAATATTTAGATATCGATCTGATGAGATCTAAGAATATAATCGATGAATCAAGTATAAAGAAAAAAGGGATTGCAATCAGACGAAATGTTTCTTATTGAAAATGTATCTTACCTTTGCACGTGGTCACGAGATCGCCGAATCCCCATGATTGCAGAAGTTCAACAGTTTCTTCGTTTGCCATCTCGAAAACCAGATTATCGGATGACAAAACTTTTTTTTTTTATTCAGCAGATGAAATGATAGATGATAAAAGGACAATTATTGCATAATATTATTTTTCGGACGGAAATCGTAACGCGTGCCATGCGTCGCATAAACGTTGCTGCGAGTAATGGCTCCAAATGGCTCGTCGGTGTTGCTGATTTTACTTGACATCGACGAGTCTGCGCATTCCCATCGTTTCGAATATTTTGTTTCCGCTACGAAATGGCGCGAAGATATGCCTTGGAATTTAATCCTATTAACCAATTTTTCGATATAGTATGCGTAAAATTGCATTTTACGCACACTGTGTCGAAAAATATCGTATGAAACTCGTGCGTAAAATTTTTACGCACTTGTTGCATAATATACTATCGTCGAACTGAAATATTGCAATATTTCATCATTCTCTAACTGTGTACTGTAAAATATACAAACGATGTTTTGAAGTTATTCAACAAATGTTCAAACAATTTTGTTGGGTAGCTCCATAATGAATCAATCAGAAATTCAAAACACCTGTAAAGAACTTGTGAAAAAAGCATTAATTTTTCTCATTCCTCCACGACTCGAGAATATTTATAAGTAATAGGCGTTCTTATCGAATCTAATTGTGACCTAACCATCATAGGAATGGGATGCATTACTCTAAGTAAGTCGATTTTTATCATCAATCTTTTATTATGAAAAAAAAAGAAAAAAAAATGATTCAAAAAATGGTATTAATTTGTGATGTTAACAAAATCAGCTATGTATATACGAGAGCTGTGAAAATTTCTGAAGATATGTGGGTACTCCAGGATTGACCAGTTGTGTGATTACAGGTAGTACTATAATTGAGGAAAATGATAGTTTCTTTGAAAAATAATTTTTATTACATTTTTCTGAATAGCAAGGGAATCTTTTTTAGATTTATATATAATATAGTCCGCGAATTTCCTACGGGGTTCCCCAGTTTTTTTTTTTTATTCTCGTATGAATTGCAGCTTGAAACACAGGAACATCAGCAATTTCACCTACCAAGAAGTTACGGATGTGCGATAGTACCTGGGTCACCTGTATGTCCTCGAATTGAACGACGGTGAAGAGGACTTATTGGATTCACTTCACCAACTATTAGTCGAACGATACGGAAGTTACGTGTCTAATTTATTGAAAAGGGTGAGTTACAGGGTTCTTCGAGTTCGCCATTAATTTCGTAATTGGTTATCAGTACGTGTGGCGTATATAAGAAATTATATTCAATTTCATGAATGATTCCATAACATAGCTTGCACCCTATATCACATCAGATATACTCTTATCAGGCATACTCTTATCAACTAACAAAAAGACTTCACAAAGTTTGACCGATTCTGAAAGGCTCAGGGTTCTGGTCAGGTCGATGTCACGTGAAATGCCCCATATACTTTGAATTGTCTCATTCAATTCTTCCAATCATCAAAACACGAAATAAACTCACGGTTTTAATGCTCGACGATTTTATTTCGCCCTTCAACACTAGTCGCAATAAAGTTCCCTATTGGCTCTCGAGTTAGTTCAACACTTTTCATCGCACTCAGTAATCAAAGGTGGTGCACAGTCGCTGTGTCTGATACCGAAGGTGAAGTTTGGCGCACATTTGTGGCACTTGTAACAGTACATGTATTTCGGACCAGGGCCACAAGTCCTGGTGAACCCGGTTTGTCTCGGGGAAAGACTGAATCTCGGAGCTTTTGGCTTGACGACGTCCATGTTCATCGGTCCAAACTTGGGTCCAGGACTGGCGTCGCATCTAGTACCACAAGGCCGAGCTCCACTGTGGACAAACAATTTCAAAGTTCTCTATTCAACGTCTCGAGCAATTAAGACGATTGCTTAACAGTCGATCATTTTCAACTGAAACTTCACGCTCACGGTGAGCGTCAAGTCGGAGAAAATTAGTTCAGAACTTTGATCGGAGTGAATATCGATCAGGAGTTTGACTGCGGTGTCAAGGGTCTTCTGGTATCGAATAATAAACGAAGTCCACCTCTTTTGCCGAGCGAAATTTTACTCACAAAGTAAAACAAGGTGAGGCAGTTTTATCAGGTATATGACATCCCATCACCGGTGGGAGCTTATACGGTCCTGGAGTAACGCCAGCACTTCTGGGATTCGTCCTGCCGCAGAGTGTGAATATCGGCGATCGCGGGTTGTCCGGAAGTTTGTATGGACCAGGAGCGCAGGTTCTTCCTGAAAGAAGGCAAGAGGGATGATGAAAAAAATAAAATAAAAAAATAACCAATCAGAATCTGTTCGAACTATCCGACGATAAATACCTATTTCGAAAAAGAAAAATAGTTTTCAACTCACCTATCGATATCGCGCGATATCCGATTGTGAATGCTGGCGAATTGGAAGGCTTTGCAACGTTGTACTTTGGCCCTGGACTACCACATGGCATTTGGGATGTCTGTCGTCTCCTTATGGAGTAGGCTGGATTTCTGTACCTTGTGGTGTCATGATGTGGGTATCCGGTTAGCGGCGGAAGTAAGTATCGTGCTGGACCCGGACCTTACGAAAAATGATGCAATACTTTGATTCATTTCCCGATTTCTTATCAAACAATTTGCACTGATATTGTCTGAAGCACCACGTGTCTGAAGTAACATTTTTAATACAGTATGCGTGTCTGAGATAAGGGGTCTTTTTTTGGAAGCTGATATCAAGTTTGCAAATATCATTTGGTCCCGGATGAACGTAGACCAAATGAGCTTCTTGAACTGTGAGAGAAATCTCTGCTTTTTTCCGTGTACCATTTTGCATACATATATGGTATATGAAACGTCGCGTGCCATGATTGCCGTATCGCAGCGTAAGACAGGGTCGTAAATCTTACAAATGTCTTCGTCAACCTTGGCTCGGAGTAAATACCTACCATACGCTATCATGTGTCGCAGATTACATGTGAGGCCGTTTAATAACAATTTTTATATATGTCTCGAGATTTTATCAAATTAGAGTTTCACTAGTCATTATGCCTCGATGTATACGACAGCTCGATTATCACAACTATATACGTTACAAAAAAAAAAAATACGCAATACCGAAATATTGACCGAGTTTAATGAATTGTAGATTTTAACGAATTTTCACAAAATTTTTGTTATATTGTTTACCGGACTCTGGGAATAAGTGGAAGCGAGCGTGGAAGTATGTGAATAAATAATTAAATAGCATAAATTTTACTCTTGTTCCCGACGCAGCCGGATAATTTCTTCGGTTCCTTAGTTTTCTCTGATTTTGAGTCTTCCTTTTTCGTTCCTTTATCTTGCTTCGCCATATTCGGAGAGAAGACTTGTTTTTGTTAACACTTGAAATTTGAATTTATATAATTTATTTATTCGGAAATCGTCCCTCACTCCATTTCTCCTGAGAATTTATTTTTAACCTAAAGATAAACGAAAGTTATTGATATACACAAACACGATTGACTTTCACGCTCGAAAGCACAGTCATGTTCATTTTTTCGTCCCCCTTTTTTTTCTGTTTTTTTTTTCACACGAGCTCGAACCATAGTGGCGTAGGTATCGCTATTAAAACATTCGCTATTAAAACATTGCGATTAACTTATTGACCATTATTTAAACTAAATCATTTCCTATTGAACAAGAATCTATGAAAATGATTGAGATATAGGTGGTTGCGTTCTTAGAATAAACAGGAATAAATAAAACAAAATCAGAATTACATATTTAATCAATTCAGACAGCATACATTTATTTATTAAACAATCACATGGGACGGACGTATGAGATAGAACCCAAAATCTAGTATTCGCTATTTCCTAATCGTCATCAAATTCTGTCACAGCCGGGGGCGCACATTCGCTGTGTTTTATTCCGAAAGAAAATTTGGGTGGGTTTTTTCCAGCGAAAAATTGCGGGTAATACCGGGGACCAGGGCCACATTGAACCCCAGATTTACCAAGTTTTGAGGCCAAAGTATACGCCGGAAGTCTCCGCTTGACTAAGTCGTAATTTTGATTACCATATGCCGCGGGTCCAGGACTTGAATCGCTGAAATCTTTCCCATGACGACTGGCACTGTGGATTTGGAAAAAGACAGGAATGAATATGGAAATTCGGGTCGAATGTTTTAATCAAGCGATTTTTCACCCCCTTGACGATAGCCTCAGATTATCAGTGGACAATTATGTGCAAGAACGTACATTGAAAACGCCCCCATGGCTGTTTTATCGGGGACTTTAGGCCCTAGGCACGATGGAATAAGATAAATTGGCCCTGGTCCATCTCCCGACATGTGATCATTTGTTCGTTTCTTTATGCTGAAGGCTGCCGGTCTGAGGCTATGATTCATAGGTGGACATTTCTCTGGACTGTAAGCTCCTGGTCCAGGGCCACTGCATTCACCCACTGCAAGAAAACAGGGTATTAATATGATATGTTCTACCTATGCAGTGTATGAGTCGAGATGCCATTAGCTAATCTTGTCACTCCGAATAACGTACATATGATTGATTACCGTATTGCAAGCTTACTTTTCACGCCATCTCGAAAGCCCAGGGTATAAGCGGGGGATTTTTGCACCCCGTAGTTTGTCTGTCCCTCAATTTTATAGCAGGGACCTGGTCCAAGCCCCGTAATATGCGTGCCAATTCGTGTCCTCATAGTAAAAGCAGGGTTGCGATATCTTGATGGATCATGGCCGTTGTACCCGACAAGAGTGGGCAATAGATAAGCCGGCCCTGGACTGGCTGTGAATTACAACCCCCCCATGGCAGGGGGGTGAGAATTAATAAAAAGTTTACCCGATAGGCACATGGCGTAAAACTCACCCTTGGCCATGCAGCTAAGCTTCGGCTTTTCTTTATCGTTCATTATCGTAAAACGTCAAACTAAAATGGTTTTAAAAAAGTTTGTAAACTTTTAAGAAAAGTAAATATAATGGTAGAAAAATTCTTGTCAAAAATTCTTGGTAAAAATGACAGTACCGATCAACGTATGATCGTATAAAAAAATTGAAAGGTTTGATACGGACACGTGTCATGAAAAATTTGAAGGGTTGATTCTTCCTTTTTTTTGTCTTTCGATAAATAAGTATCGAAGTATTTATTTGAGACTCGTAATCGGTGTTAAAGTTCTCCGCGATGTCGATCGATGAATTCAGAATGAATTGAATTGAATATTCAGTTTGTACTCGGTGAGTTTTATCCCTCAAATTTGACGAAATTAATTACAATTCTGGACTGAATAGAGTCGTGGCAAGTATTTGGTAATGGACTGATAAAATTCATGTATTCAAGTTTCGAGAGAGTGAGAGGATTCCCACCAACGAGATTAAATATAGCTTTTTTATTGAAAGAAAATTATTGAAAAATTATTTCTATGAAAGTATGGCTATTTCCAAGCAGTGAATCTCGCCCTTTCGATCAGAATTTTTTTTTTTCTCCATCAAATTTGTTTTCACAGAAGAAGTATCAATCTCAAGAAGCTTATTAACGCGAATGAATTTCGCTACGGAGATTCAAGTACATATATTTTAATCTTTCTTTGAGCAATCTTCCTTCTCGTGATCTTTATTGAGACGGAAAACATTGCTAGGAATGATTTATGCATAAGCTTATGGAGTTCTTGGGGGCTAGTTACACACTGCTAATTATCAAAGGCGATTAGGTACATATATAGACACTTCAGTGTCTAAAACTGATACTCCATTATTTACGCTTTGCAAATGTCAAAGATAAGAGACTCCGACTCTAGCCAAGTGCTGAGACAATCATGATTCGAAAACCAATCACATATTCTCCAACAGCGAAGTATGACATACCATCATGGCGAGGGGTAAACAGAATCAGCAACTATTAGACAGAGTTTTCACACTTATATAAAATTACCTACATATCGTTGAAATTTTTTTCTCCTAGACAATGAACAAGCGTCTGGATCACAAAACGGAGAAATTGACTTGGAGAAGGAAGTCAGTTTATCAGGTAAGCTTATCAAGCACCCCTATTCCCTGTTATTAAGTTTTCATCATCCCGATATCAAAAGGCAACATTTTCTTATAGTAAATAAGCCCACGTTGAAGACAGGGGATGAAAAAGTCGACTTGGAAAAAGCCATTGAATTGACAGGTACGTCCATCGTTTTTATTCAAATTCTCAACGAACAGCTAGACCAAAAAGTTGCTGATTTTTTTCAGGATTTGGGCGCTTCAATGCTGGACATATCACGATATGTGGATTAGCCCTCGTCTCGATGGTCCAAGAAACTCTGGGCATCGGTTTCATACTTCCAGCAGCCCAGTGTGACTTGGCCCTGACTACGACGCAGAAGGGTTACTTGTCCGGGGTGACATTCTTAGGTGAACAACAAAATTGCAAATATATTATTCCGAAACGAGTTCGAAATACACGTTTCTCCATATTTTTTAGGAATGGTGGTTAGCGCTCACGCCTGGGGTTTCTGCGCTGATACTTTTGGAAGGAAGAAGGTCCTTCTGACTTCCGTCTTCGGAGCTTGGGCATTCAGCTTTTCCTCAAGCCTCATACCTACCGCGGGGCTTTTCATAGGTTTTAGATTTTTCACGGGTTTGTTGTAAGTAGGATTACCACATATTGAGTCATACTTCGTTACGAGGATTTGAATATCCCAGTGCCATTACTCAACCGCATTGCTTGTTTTAATCCCTTTATATTTTAAATCCCCAAAAATTATTGTCACTGGGTTTTATAGCCCGTAGGGTCAAATGGAACTTACGCAATCGTGTATTCACGTATTCATTTATTTTCTCACTCGTGGTAGGTACATAACATTTTTATACCCACCACCCCCACGAGTCATCATTTCTGTTTTTACCACAGAGACAATGTTTCCCGCGGTTTACATAAATCCTGACTTTGATAAGTCACTTTTTTTTTTCTTCGTTTTTCAGCCTATGTGGGACTACATCCACAGTATACGCATATCTCAGTGAATTTCTACCCCCTGCTAATCGATCAAAGATCATGACTTGGACCTGCGGTTTTATTGCCGGCGCGTATCTCCTGATCCCAGGTAAGAGTGAATTTTTTTTAATGAAAAAAAAAACAAAAAAAAAAAACTCGGAGCTTAGAATGAAAGGAGAATTTAAAGCTTTGGATTCTCGCTGTAGGTCTTGCCTGGCTGCTTCTTCCTGTGGAGATAAACTGGAATCTCGGTTTCGTCGTCTTCACATCCTGGCGTCTCTATATCGTCATTATGGGCGCCCTATCTTTAGTAGAGTTTGTGGTGTTTCTCTATTTTCCAGAAAGTCCTAAGTTCCTTATGTCTGTTGGTAAGAAACAAGAGGCCCTTCAAGTTCTGAGATACATTTACGCCCTTAATTCGGGAAACAGTGGCGAAGACTATCCGGTAAGAAGTCCGTAACCATTGACCAAATTTCGTGTATAAAAAATCATTTTCATTGCTTTAATCAATATTAACAGGTGAAAGATTTGAAGTTCGAAATAACTGGATCGGATGAAGGAAGTAACGAAAGGTTGCACATATCTTCTAAAATTTCTGTAACACCTCGAAGTCTTGCTAAAGTAATGTGGCGTCAAACCGCCCCGTTATTTCGAAAACCGTATGGCTGGAAGTCTCTGCTTTTTTGCACCCTGCAATTTGGGCTTTACGTTAGGTATAGATACAACCTTTAATTCAAACAGTCGAATTAGTTCGTAACTTTGAACTTCATAGGGTAATAATTTCAGCCAGATTTGATGCGCGTTCCAATCATACCATACCCTCGGATTGATGTTCGTCTACTGTACGAGGGGTTGATCGTTAAAAAGATTTAATGAAAGCACAATGAAGTACGGGTCGACAATTCCTATATTTCGTTTCATTTGGTTGTTTTATTTCATTTTACTTTTGCACAAATGTCAGATTATCTCCACGTGCGTTGAGAGCGAGGGTTGTTTCATTAAATTTTTTAAAATCGTAGCTGGACGCTTCAAAATTAAAAAATAAAAGGAAAATAAAATTACAGAATACAGCTCGTACCTATTCCATAGTCATTTGAAGAAATGATCGAAACAATTATACAAGTCGATAATAAAATCTCCCATTTTCTATATTATATGATAATAAAAATGTATCGTTTTTCATGGCTAAAGTTCAGGTGGCATGTATCTTTGGATGCCAAATTTGCTGAACATGATGTCGACCGCGGATAGTAATCTTAACGTAGCCAAAGCCCCAGCAACTATTTGTGAATTCGTCGCCCACAAGGAAAACCTCACTTCGTATTCTTTGCCAGAGTCAACTCCAGAGTGCAGCAATTTAATCAGAGAAGAAGTTTACATGAGCACTCTAGTTGTCGGTGCTTTCTACGTTGTAACTTATCCGGTCTACGGAGGACTCGTGAGTATGTTTGGAAAACGAAATGTTTTAGGTATGTATGCGAGCGTGAGTATGTAAGTAATGAACTCTTAATTGCAAACAATAAATTTAAGAGTCGTTATCGCATTGTTATATCAGATTACAACTATCATAAATATATGCCAATGAATCTTTCCGCCCTTATCAGTTCTCGTAATTATTTGACGAACGAAATGTAACGTCGTTGCAGATTCTCACTATCAGATTATACGCGTATACCTACTGCATAATATACAGAAATAGACTGAGATATATATACGAATACAATATCGAATAATACGCTTCTCGAAATGTTCACGAATCTAATTAATTCCTTGATTAGTTTCGGCCCTACTATTGAGTGGAATTGCGGGTATAGGATCCTACTTTGCCCGAGATGAGATCACGTTGACATTACTCCTGTCAGGATACGTCGTATTGGCAGGAACTTGTATCAGTGTTATGAGCGCTGCGATTGTCGATGCATATCCAACATATCTAAGGCAAGTCGTTATAAACTATGAAGATTCGGAGACTAATGAACTGTATATTAAATTTCAGAAAAGCTAATTTCCCAGCTATTGACATTTACGATTACGGATTCAAGCCTTTGTCTTTCTCACATTTTTTTTTAATGAGGCTACGTTTATTACGGTGATAAATGCATGAACAATGTTACGAGTGTTAGTCTCTAATCGACGCCTTTAACTTCCCTATTAAAAACTTTTTTTCCTCGTTCAAGTTGCAATTATGAATTGCGAGAGGAAAGATTAATGAATTATATTTGTCGGTGAATTCTTGTGAGACCTGAGATAAACCGGAAACTTCTATAACTTCTTAAACTCCTGCAGAGTTCAGAAGAGTTTCGTCTCCAACCTTCCTCTCAATATTTTACACCTATTTTTCCCCTGACTGTTATTTTCGTAACTGTTCCGTTTTACCTCATTTTAACCACGAGTTGCTTCCTTATGCTTGTCAACATTTGGTACAAACTCTGATCATGCTATTCTCGGAAAAGTTTAACTGGGCTGCAGTCCCTCACGAGCTGAAACTCCCTAAAACTAAGAGAAGAAAGCAGAAAGCCCCATTTTTTTTCTTCCACAAATCCGGGAATCTTTCTTTCTCATTAGAGTTGATTAAATGACATATTTTCACAATAATTAAGTAGCAAAAGCTATATTGGATCCGAGCTGCGTACGCGTTTCTTTGATGTTATTCGAAAGTGAAAAAAAAGCAAAAAAAATAAATAAAAATGAGACGGAAATATAATATGGCGAGTAATTATCGTCAAACCTTTCAATTAGCCGAAGGATCCTTCCGGAAGGAAACGTAAAAGACGAAATTTGTCTTTTGTTGGTTCTAATCAGTTCCCTTTTGTCAATTACTTATCAGAGCTATGGCAGTTTCCATGGCATTGACTTTTGGACGGCTCGGTTCCGGAGTTGCCGGAAATGTGGTAGGCGTTCTTATCGAATCTAATTGCGACCTAACCATCATAGGAATGGGATGCATTACTCTAAGTAAGTCGATTTTTATCATCAATCTTTCCGTATACACGAAAAAAAAAAGTAAAAAAAAAAAAATTCATTACATTGACCCAAAATTTCTCCTTTTTCATTTCAGGCTGCGGTCTGCTTTGCATTATTCTTCCTAAGTAGTGAGTCATTATCGTCTAATTCAATTCCTGTGACTAATTCTGTAAATAAAGTTATAAGAGGAATATCCTTCGATTTCTAGTCTAGAACTTTTTTAGAAATGTTTCGTTTCGTTTATCCATGTATAGGTATGATGATTGAACGTGAAGGTTTAAACGGATTAAACCTATCTGCGAAAGCTGAAAAATGATCCGTAAAATCACATAGTAATCGACTTAACATCGACTTTACAAACTTTAATCCCCGCTATATGACGTATCGCGTAACTGCAGGAGCTAACAAAATCTCCTATTCCTGCACAAAGCTCAAGCTTGACTATTGTTCTCTACGAATTTTGGTATAAGCCGATTAACTGCCAGCTCACCGACAGAATGCAAAATCCTCTTACCCTAACGGTTACACATATTATATCATAGATGATAAATTTTTATTCACTCGATTAATTGAGACACGTACGAGTCTCCCAAATCAAGTCTTTTAATCATCACATTTATTTCGTATTATCGGTTCTTGCTGATTACATAATGTGGGAAATCGTTTGCTAAAAATGTCTAAATTGATATCGAACTGTGTTGCAATTGGTAGGAGACAGAATCCTCCGATTCGTAAATCAGAATTCAATAATTTGATAATTTGTTACATTCGGGGAAACGGGATTAGCTCTACGGTTCGAAAATCCGGGATTAATTTCGTAAATGGTTTACAAGCTGTTCGTTAGGGTATTATCGGTATCGAGTATTGAACGAGGATCTCTCGTCAGCCAATAAACACCTAGAGGATAATATTGTCTCGAAAACACTCTTGCAGTGTTTATTTCCCCCGAGTTTAAATGATTTAAAATAAAGTAATGGACGTTGAATTGTAGAATTCTCGCTCTGCTACTACGTGTATAATATGTAGATACGTGGCTAGTAGTAAGCGACAGCCATTGACCGCATTCATCCGGCAATCTCGATTCAATTTGGAACAATACGAGCATCCCGAGGGATTGGTGATCACCCGAGTTCCCCGACGTCTGCGCGGAGCTTGTATTTGGCTTTAATTTCCATATATCCAGGGGACCCAGGACCCTGGTTTCGGGGAGATTCGTTCTACTGCAGAAAGGTAGAGCAGACTCTGGCATGAGCAGGTAATGTTATTTTACGAGGGCTTCGTGTTATTAAACTGACTGTCCAAAGGAAATTTAATCATTCTCGATAATAGCCCTCTCCGGTCCCATCTTCTCCCGACTACTGTCTCTAGCTCCTTTCTCATCCGTTTCCTCTTTCTCTTCCTCTTCCTCTTCCTCTTCCTCTTCCACGTCCTCGTCCTCTTCCTCTCCTTCTTCGATCTATCCGGATTTATCCATTTACCCTCCTCTTCACCTTATCCCGTTACCCACTTCCTCCTCTCGATCTCTTTCCTCGCTCCTGCAGGTCATTCGGTTAAACGATTCGACCCATAACACTTTCAATAAACCGAAAATCCCGATTTCATCGGTTCCCCTATATGGCGAGACTGTTCGTCTCCCGACGTGCGCGCTTCATCAGTTAGGTAAATAATTTTTCTTTTTCGAAGAACGTGATATACATGTATTAACACGTGTTAATTGAGAACCTGCTGTATCATATATAAATCGAATATACGATCTCCTTTATCCGCACCACCCTTTTTATAACGTGCTTACCTACAGTTCGTTCATCGCACATAGGGGTTCGGATTTTTGTGTGCGCGCGTGTGTGTGTGTGTGTGTGTTTTTTTTCCCAAACCATCTACCGACTGTGATAACAAAAACTAATTTCAACTCCTGTTTTTGTTACTGGAGGATCAGAGAGGGATAAAATATAGAGAATGGGAAGCGGAAGCTGATGTTCTGTTAAGCTTTGATCGCGGTGTACGCGATATAACTGCGAAACCATGACCATGATCAATGCTTGACAAAATTCGACGAACATCTATAGAAATTTGTGAAATTTATCTATTTCGAATGAAATTCTTTCATCTATTCGGTCCGAAATTGGTAAAATTAATTTTCCGTTCTTTTTCGTCCTCTCTTTCTCTCTTTCCTGGCTGCGAATCAGCCGGATGAATTCAACTTTCTTTATTTTTATGTCTAGGAGGGTTTATAAAAAGAGATGAAGAAAGAGAAGAAAAAAAAGGTAAGAAAGAGGTAAAACCGGGTTATATATACTCTGCGTAACCTTGTTTCGTATCGATGAAGATTCTAGCCGATCTTATCGCGTATCGAGAATCGAAACTTTTCAATCTGTACGTAGGTGGGCTGAGTTGTGTATAGCAGGTATAGGGTAAGTGTGTACATAGAAGTCTAAGCGGAAAGTGTGGCGCGGGAATTGAATTCGCCTATATAACCCTCGTCTCTCCTTTCTCCTTTCTCCTTACTCCTTACTCCTTTCTCATTTATCCTTCCCCCCCCTCCTCCGCCGTCTCCTCATTCTCTTCTTCTCTTCTACACATACCTAAGGGTCGACATTTTCACAGCGTTTCGCGTTGGGTTATTTCGCTTTATCGCGTAGGTACCGGGTTTAGAGCACCACCTTTTAACGTGAGGCACACGAGGGACTTACCCTGGTTTAATTGAGTATAAGATGAGATTGAACGCGTTTCCACACCCTCTTGAGTATCCAGTCTCATTCGACGATCTTAATCGATCGAATTTTTCCTCTTTCTTTATCACCATATTGTTTCAAATATATACCTATGCTATACCAGGTACGATACATCCATACACACAAACGCTGAGAATCCAGGCACCTCTTTCATTCTTGTAACAACGGGGCAGCCATCTCCCCAATCAATGGTCTTCTTGATTGGTAAAGAACGGGCAAACAACGCAGTGAATTCTCCGATGAGAACCGAATAAAAGAAACAAGGTTTTGGTATTGATTGACCACAGCATCATTGGTAACTTATCACATGATGATGTCAGGGATGAGCTTTTATATTTTCTACGAATTGTTCTATGTGTATGAGATTGAATTCCGATCATCAAAATCTCTGGTCTTATATTATTCAGAGGAATTCTGTGTTGGGTCTTTTCAGTCACGAAACTAAACAGATCGTTAGCTTGAAAGGAGATTGGATTTTCTCACAAGTTTAGATCGATAGATGCATGTACCTAGATGTGTGTGTAACCGGCTATTTCGTAAATACCCATTTTCCTGTACCATAAAAGTAACAAACAACCCTGCAAGAGCTTTCAGACGTCTGAGTAATTACTTCACGTCACGTTATTTGCTTGTCTGGTAAAGTTTCCTTTGGTAAACTGCTATTACGGTGTGTTCGTGAATTTTTATTTTTCATATACGACATTAATTATTACGTCGCTATATCGTTCGTTTATTCATCTTAAATCGATATACTGTTCGCACGTAGTACCTACATAGCCTAGGCCCTGGGGATTACATATTTGCCATGATTCTCATTGCTCCAATCTGCGTTATAACTTATCAAGTTCACATTTCACCATTGAATTTCAATTGATGAATTGAATTCGACTACAATTCAACGATTTTCACGTTCATTTTATTCTTCAATAAAGTGGGCCGAAAAGTACCAGCCCAAAAGTGAAAAGAGAGGAAGGAAGGAAAAGAAAAAAAAACGAAAAAGGAAAAAAAGGGGAAAACTGTCAAAGAGCCGATATGAGGAAGAATGTATGTAGCTATATTGCTGGTGGGTACCAACTGACCGTGAAATGAGCCTCTCTACGTTGGCCTACTATACCTATCTCCAGGTCGAACGAACGTCTGGCCAGGATGTATTTTCTGCTTGACCGCCGTTGCAATATCTGGCATCAGCCTCCTCGCGTCCTCTCGTCCGACATTCGAAAATCGGATTACGAGAGACTTGGCAGGGCAAGCTGTCAGCGAGATGACGGGGAAGGTTTACGAGACTGAAATTCGTGTCTAACTATCAGCTAGACACATCCTCGGGAAATTTCAAACTACAATGGGTATAAGGGATGCGAAAATTTCTTCATTATTTATTGTAAAGATTTTCGGAAATTTTGTAAATTTGATAAAACCAGGTGTAATAGCACTTATTAAGTTTCGAGCTTGATTTCGGCTCTTAGAAGATCAGAGAACTGGTTCAATTAGCGTGAAATGACTGCTGATTGAAGTTCGAATTGTATAACGATACTCTCTGCAGCGCACAATCAGAATTCACGAAATCAGATGTGTTCCTAGTTGGTATATAGTACCAAATTAGCGTTTCAGTTTCCGAAGGCGTTCGCGGACAATCCGGGTCTAATTAGGACACGACCAAAGTACTAATTGATTAATCAATTCAAGAATTTCTTAATGATAATCTAGAGGGTTGTGAAACCCGTCTGTACCAAAAATCGCTTGGATCAACATTTGTACGAACTCGAATTTACAGCGAGAGAAGTCGAAGAAACTAATGCCCCGCTTTTCTCATTCGAAAAAAAAAAAAAATTGAGCAATGAGAATTTCGGAAGATGAATTTCTTTTTGAGTAGATTGAAATATTGAAGTTTATACACGGGGAAGAGGAGAACTTTTTTTTTTATACCGGACTCGAAGTTTCCATCCCTTCATTTTACAAGGGGATAAAAATTTGGCAGATTCTTTTTTCCGTCTCGACAAGTACTAAATGTTCTGTGCCGTTGCGAGTGTGGAAAACGTTTGTGCCGAGTCAGTCCTTTTCGGTCTCGTGGGATTATTGGTCCAGGTGCGTCTGGTGAAAAAGAATTGAGCCCTTTGACCCTCGATTGACTTTTCACTTCCCCGCGTAAACGAATGAAAGTTTTTTAATTCCATAAACTTTAACCGCGCCTTCTCATCCCAAGATTCGCGTCAATTTTACCGAGATCTGAAATAATACGAGGCGAAGGAGGGAGTATGAGGAAGATGTTTATTTTCATCTTTTATAAAAGTTGCAAATGTGAATTTGTGATAAAAATTGTTTTTCCCTAAAGCGAGTCAAAGCGGGTATTCCTTATTTCATTTCATCCCAGTTTTTACTCCATCTTTTTCACTCACTCATCGTTGCTCGAGGAACAGAATTCTTTTTGTAGTAGGTAGATATAAGCTTTTAATTCCCTCAACTTTGAGCTTATCCTGCTATCCACCAGCTTTCGAATTTTATTCGTTTCGAATAAACGACGACAGATTTCTTTTTTCCCCCTTCCAAATCACATACAAAACCGAGTGTACAATATTCTGTTTTCGCGACCGAGATGAAAATAAAAAAGAGAAGAGAATCTCAAATTCGTATCTGATTCGTACAGAAATTGACTCAAAGCAGTTGCAGCTTTATACTTTTTATTAAATTTCTCGAATCTACTTATAAAAAGGAAATGGAATCCTTTTGGCTCTGATTTCTACCCAATAAACGCTTTTCACATATACCTCTACCTCTACCCTCCACCGGGTCCAAGTTAGCACAAGGTACAAGTTACATACATACCGGACTAGAATTTGTTGGGCGAAACGATGAACGGGATTCGAAGAGTTGTTTGTTCTACGCTGACGCGGGTAAGCGCGACGATGCATACCAAGTGATCAGAAAAGCTCTTCCCCAGCTCTCTAGATCCTGTATATCCCAGGATACCAGCCAATCTAACGCTATACCCCTATATTTCGTTCTAACCCAGCCTGACTCTGCCTTACGCAACCTATCCTAATTTAACGAAGCTCAGTTTGGAAAGGCTGATTGGCAGTTCATACTGGCTGCCTCGTCTCCTTGTTCCTGTACGTTCCCGTAGAGGAGTACCATAGGGCAAACTTACGATGAGCAGCACTCCAGGGATTTTGGACGCGAGCAAAGGAGCAAAGGAGCAAAGGAGCAAAGGATTGGCAGCGCGGGGTCTGAACGCGATAATTAACCTGGTGCTGAAACTGTAACGCTTGTTTCGCAGGTTTAACTCGAAAATCCTGTTCCAAGTTTATCCAGTCCATTGGGAAACTTGATAATCGACGATTTCGATAACACGTACTTCTATTAAAGAGACTGGGACATTACCCTCGCATACTTTCGATCAGAGATCACAAGTGCAAATTCATCATTTCTAAGAACTATCTGCAATGAAATAAACGCTCATAAAACTGGGGATTGTTTTATATCGCAATAGTTACCTATCTGCGGCTCCTCTGTGGACTGTGGTCAAGAGCTGTTACTGATAGATACAAATCGAAATTGCAGTTCAAGCGAGGGACATTCAGGCTTTAAATAGCGCAAGTGGATGATCGGTTGGTGTCAGTGCGAAAAGAGTCATCGTCACAAATAATCATGACTACAGTTCTGCTTGGTAGTTTGCCGTTGCAAGTTTTGTGCCAGTTGATTCCCCGGAAGTTCCAGGATCTGGCGATATACGTTGGGGTCAGAAGACTGCACATGGTCAATCATAGATTAATTATTCATTGTGAATATTGAGGAAAAATACATGTCGATTTTTCTGCACAGTGAAACCGACTACATCGCAGATCCAATCCTCGACAGATCCGATCGGCTATGTCATGTCTGCCACAAGAGCTGCTTGGCTCAATCGGCTGCCGTTGGGAACGATTTGTAAATCACTTGCGATACCTGATCCTGTAACCCCCGCCGCCATTCCTGAGGGATACGTTTCTTTTCTCGAAGATCGTGCGGCGCACAAAATTTACGAAGAAAATTTAACCTGGGACGAGGCGCGTGAGCGATGCATCGCAGAGGGTGCTCGATTGGCGATTCCCGATTCACACAAGAAACTTGGTCATATTATTAGAGGGTTGAGGGAGAAGAATGAGAAAGTTGTACGACTCCACGTTGGCATTCATCGGTCAAATATTACCAATGATTGGGTCAGAGGTGATAATGGTAAGTTTTATTCAACCATATAGAAAAAATGTTCAGAAACATAATTATGAGATGCGATAGCCAATTTTGAACTTTTCTGGCCAGGTGCAGTAATTTTTTGAACCAAATCGGACGAATAGTTTGCTCACAATCGTTTTTTGAAAACTGACTGGGTGGAATCGACCGAGTGTGACTGTCCCGATATTTTTTGGTAGTGTGACTGGGAAGGGTTAATTGCGATGTGATGATAAATAAAAATTAACCATGTGGTAGTAAAAAGAATATACATACATGCATATAATTCTAGAGAACGCTTCGATGAGCAAAGAGTGAAGTATAAGTTGTTGGTGTAATTTGAGCTGCAAAAGGAGGAAAGAAGAAGTACCTGTACACTTCGGTAGTGGTATTAAAACTTCCGAGGTAAAATGAGGAGGTTGAAATAAAACCGTCGCATGTTCTTCTTTTTTAAGAAACCGATTTAAACCGAAGGTAGATTTGAATCGTGAGCTTAAAATTATAAGGTTATTAACTTACTTCGTTCGAAGTTAATATATAGGTAAAAGTCGAGACACCCCTAAACACGGTACGATTTCAAGAGTTTTTCTCTCAATTTCTTTATGATACTAGACATAAAGAGCGGTAGAAATTTCTGGATTTTCTGGATTTTCGGTGTGTGCCCTATAATTCGCACCGTTGAATTTCCCACCCCCTCGAAATATCGTTAAGTATATTGAATCGATGCGTTTTTATAAATTTCATAAATAATTTTTATCCTCAATTTTTCTCATTCGGGTGTAGGCTCTCCGAGTCTCAACGCCCTTTGACGTTCCTGCGTCGAATTGGCCCTCGTAGAAGAGGCGTCATGTTCTCCCGTCTTTATTAGCCCCGAGCTTGAGGATATCACTAAATCTAATCGCGAGTAAGTCGCTTGGGATTTCCTTCTCGTCAGCTGCTACTGCTATAGGGATAACCATCTTACCTCCTTCCATTTCCACTTCCACTTCCACTTCCGCATACTCCTAGCCTGTTTCTTCTTCATCCTTCTACATATACCTACCTATAAGGATTTTTCGCGCAGTTGGTTGCAACACGTTTTATTTTAACCTTTCCCGGATTTATTCACACAGGGAATATACATTCAACCGGGGATCAAATCACGTATGCCTGTTTTTCTTCGCAAATGTTTATGGAACCTGCGGAAGATCACGACCGAGCCTATACCAGGGAACACTGCAGGGTCCAGATTCTAGAAACGCTTGCAGGCTTAACGTGCCCGTTTGGCTAACGGAAGCCGCGAAATCCTCTATGGACATTTCAGCGCCTTCTTGGCTTACGTAAAGCACTCTTACGCCAGGGTATAGCTTCGCTGAATTTTTCTGCAGGGTACTTTTCAACGGGGAAAAAATGGAGCTTGAAATTTCGCTTGTAAATGCATCATTCGTATCTTCATGGGGTGCAGTTTCATAGCAATTAGGCAATTTGGGGTCCCATTGGAATGGCACTGCAGTTCGACTTCTCGAAAAATGTGATTTTCGAATTTTTTCATTTTTTATTCACATTGAATAATTGTATGCTACTCGGTACAGCCATAGAATCGAGAATATTATACTCGTGTTAAATATACATCTTGTATTTCGAGGAAAATTTTAAAGCGAAACTTCACAGCGTGCGAAAAGCTCCGGGTATAAACGCTGAGTTTACAAACTATATAAATATTCATATATCTGCAGGTCCATGAATATTTTTCGAGAAATCCTCAACAATAAAGTCGAGAAAAATAAAAAGAAAGGAATAATTTTACTTTATAGACTTGGCTTGGGGGCTAAAATTGTGAATTATTGTTGTTACTGCAGCGGATCAGATGAAATTTTTCATCCCATATCGTATATATCGTATACCTAAGCTTAGTTTTCTTTCCTCCAGTTATTTTTTATTTTTCGTTTGTCTTATATTATGAAACTCGAGAAAAGTTACAGGTTTTGACAATTTTATCAACGTTTCATTAACTCTACCAGGTTTTTATTGCCCGAGGTGTAAGATTACCCGTGACTTATACCCTGCACCTACACCTAGGCAAATCACGACATAAAACGTCGACGGTAGCGTATAATACCAGTAAACTTTGCAAATATTTGGTCACGTGAAAATGGAAAGGCTCTTTACACGAGGAAGTTACAATGGCTAGCGTGAAGTGGGACAGAAAACGTTAGAAATATTTTTCGCCCTTAAAGGGAAAGGAACCTTAAGTCTAACGTAAAACCGCAGATGGAAAGACCCACGAATACGAATACGAATACGAATACGAATACGAATACGAATACGAGAACGAGAACGAGGACAGGGAAGAAGACGAAGTATAAGTCCGTTGGCAGGCAAGTCACGCGAGCAGGTAACCAAAGATTTTTCATCGCACCTGTCCTGCGGCAGAGTTCCTCGCACGTTCTCGAATACATTTTTTCTTTCTTCATATTTTTACCTCTTTTGACTGTTTTATTTTTGTTTTCGAATATTTTTTCACAAAGATAGAATAGAAACTTGAACATCGCATAAAAACTTAGATTCGATATATTCACCCCTTTCGTTATGTGTGAAACAACTTGTGAAAACTTTCTTCCCATTCATCCCCAAGAAAAATTTGGAAAAAAAATTACTCCCCTTCTCCCTGTTCTTCTCTTGCATGATGCATCCCCGAAATGATTCTCGAACTATACAGCGAGATAATAATCTGCTCCGAATTCTTCACCAATTAACCATAAGGCCTAAATTAAAGTTAATTAACTGAACCTTGTACCTACCTACCTACTACTAACGAGTCAAGACTTTATTCCAAAGCAATGAGCACGATTACCTACTCCCTGACTCGTGATGTGTTTTGATCCAAGGGGGTGCTAATTAACAAACAACCTTTGACCTCCATCGACACGTTTCTCGTAGTAATCAACTAACGCAGGACTCGGTCCTTTTCGCAAAACCTTTTTTCCCCCTTCACAGGGTAGTTGGCGAAAAAACAGAAAATATATCCTGCTCTTCCTAAATTGACTTTCACCATTTGCAGATTTATATTGATAACAAATTGACCTTTTGTTCCATGCCATAGTCAATATATCTGCCTGCAGCTAGAGCGTATAAATATGTATATCACAGCAGCAGCAACAGCAGCAACAGCAGCATCAGAGTGTGTCGACAACGTGCAAACAGAGTACTTCACTGGCATTGTTTGCCAGTGTGAAGCCTTGCATAAACTAACCGCGCGCATAATAGAACTTGCGTTGGCCCAACAACAAGAGCTTGGGAAGCTAAATTTGAGGACAAGTGTTTGGCCGTATAGAGGTGGGTGTAATTACTGTCGCCATTCATAAATGGACGTTTCGTGTTCCCAGGACAGACATAGATAGCCAAAGACCTAAGGACTGTTTACTCTGTAACCGAGGTGGTTGTAAACCGCGAGAGTATAGCTGCTCCAGGATCAACGGAGGTAAAAATTCAACAATTTATTCCTGGATATAAAAATCGGGTCGAATCTCCGCATCGTCCGTTTATTTGAACCAATAGAAAATTTTCCACCCTCATATTACGTGTCAATCATCGATTTTCATAATTTCACAATTTTACCTAAAGTTCGCAGCCTCCGCCCACGCACGTAAAGCGAAAATTAATCAAATACAACATTCTGTGGCAGTTCTATTCCTGCAGGGATACCTTCATTCATTATTAATCGTCGCTCTCTGTACTTCAGGGGGTACTACAACTCAAGCGAGACAATTTCTCAGACCGTTATTAGTATTAGTAATTACTCTATAGTTTAACTATAGTCGAAATATCGAATGCTTGCGGAGAACTAGACAAGCAAACTTTAGGGAATTCAACTATTTCTCGAATGCGTATCATAAGATATGAAACAAAAAAGAAAAAAAGAAAGAAAACGACGGCTTTATTTCTGCGGGGACTTTGGGGATGAAATTTATCGCTTTGGGAAGCACCTGTGAGGTGAGGTAACGCTTATTTATAACAGATTAAATTCAATGTATAGAGAAACAGGCAATAATCTTAATAACAATTTTCGAACCTCGGGAGGAAAGTGCTTCTTTGATAAAGAGACGTTTTGCGGTTTCCACGTATAGGGTAAGAATTTGCCGTTTCAATTAACCGCGTGGGTAACGTTATCCGATATTCCGAGTTTCCAATTTCGGTATACGGGCGTATACTTGCGTACTTGTTAACTCCGGTTGAATGGCTAAAGTGAATCTATTCGTCAGTATCGAGACTGATTAATGTTTTTCTCACACCATTTGGCGTAAATTTCCGAGACTCAAAGGTCAGGAGTCCTCTAGAGTCGGTTAGCTATTACAGGTATATAATATATACTATATAGGTATGTATGTATAGTTCAGAGCCGAAAATGCACAGTACAACGAAAAAAATGAAAAAAAAAAAAAATATATATATACGACGGAATCTAGGGTTAAAAGGCGATCCTTAGGAATGAGAAGTGAAAGGAAATGGAAAAGGAAAAGTAACGGAAAAGGAGGTAAGAAAAAAAAGTAAAAATAACTCGAAAATGGAGAAGGAAAAGTCGATGGCGGAAAGCGAGTGGACGGAGGAAACGAAACGTCGCTGAGAAAGAGGGAAAGAGATAGATAGAGGGTAAAAAAGGGGCGAGAAAGAAGTCCTAGCCAACGTGACTAGGGGCGGCTTCTGTCCTAATGAGACGGCGCTCCCATTACCCGAAGTATGTAGCTACTATCAAACACGTACATGTTTACCGACTTGGTATTTTTTTCTCTTTTTTTTTCGAGATCTTGTTGAGTCGCTCGTTTGTCTCGGGACATCATATACTTCGATGACAATTTCACATTTTCATTTCTCATACATCGCCTCGTAGGACGTAGGGAATAGGATTGAGGAATAATTCACGACGCTCGGTGTGTTTAATTTTCTTTTCAATTTCCTCCACCAGCTGGAATAGGTACAGCTTATTTTTATTTTTTCACTGGTCATTTTGGTGTATAGTGAAAATTTTCATTGTGTAAGCGATATCAGAATGAAACTGGTATTCTGTAGGTGACGTAAAGCCGGATCTATTAAGGGCGGAAAGGTGTCTGTCGCCGAGTTTCTGCCAGGGTTGGAATGGCTTTGTATTATTCTCTTGACAGCTCGGTGAACGCGCACGAGGGCGAATAGCTGGTCTTACCGATGAAATTGTAGCTACTTTTATAAGTACGAAAAAATCTAGACATTATTTTACGCCGTTATTCAGAATTTCGTTATTTCCCCATACATAATGCAGTGGTACATCTGCTTCAATAATAATAAGAAACAAAAATACTAAAAGCACAAATCTCTGATCGAAATCTGGACGTGCAATATCTCGTAATTCGTTTAACAGAACAATAAATTCTCGAGTATCGTTTTATGAAACACAAATCCCTGCTATAACAAGCCGTCAATTTTTATTAAAAAAAATTTTTTAAAAAATAAAAAAAGACATATCCACACACTCGACGCAGCCTGTAGTATGAGGGAGATTAATTTTTAAATCCATCCCCTGTCCTTCTGTTTAATCCCTAGATATTTTCCGCAGCTGTTATTTGCATACGTATAGTAGCACTTAACTTTACATCTCTAAAATGATTGCTCACCATTCTTATGATGAAAGTTGATTCCATATCGTTGAAATATTTCCTGGGTTCAATATTCCGACATATTTTTTCATCCCTCGTACGGTCCACTCAAGATCAGAAACTAAATGGAAAAATGCGTGTACATACATACCTATACCCGAAACCCTTCGCTTTTCATGAAAAAAAAAGAAAGAAAAAAAAAACACCTATACGTCTTCGCCAATTCATGGCTTCTCGTTTCACCTTTTTACGTTATCCTGCCCGAGTAGGTATATGTACATACATACACAGGGGAATTTTCTACCCCATATATAACTACATCTGAGTTGAAAATTCATGGTGAGCTGCGGTATAATGCATACATGTGTTATCTTATGTGGTACACAATTTCCCTTGAAATTTTCTCCGCGATACTAAATTCCTTTTTTTAAATGGCCACCCGCGTAGCGAACTCCAAGGACAAAGCGAGGTATTCCCTTTTCCCTTTTTTCCTATAATTTTCTTTCAAAGAGAGGCAATTCGAAACTGGGGTGAAAAGTGAGGTCAGTTCGGTGGCGTTAATTACGATTCCCGTTTGATTGGGTAGGGGTCGCTTAAAAATCGCTTGCATAAATTTGCATTTGCAATTTGGTGGTCAATAGAGTTTGGCGTATGTTCGGTTCGTCGATGTGAGGGCTGTGTTGATTACTGTCCCCGAAATAGTTAAAGCAAGTGCTGAAGCCGGACCGCAGAATGTTTCACAAATTTTTGCAAAAGATTCGATACTGCAGTCACAGTTACTGTTCATACTTCAACCCAGTTTCATAATGTAATTAGCTGATTATATGGACTGTAAAAAAAGCCTCTCTGGTGTGAGTGATCGCGTGTAACAGTTTTAATTATACCATGAGAGCCGACAGTGTTTTAGTGTCAAAGTTCACGCCATTCGAGTGGCTGCAGAGTCCTGGTTTGGATCGAATGAATGATTTCATTATTTGTAATTAGAGTGCGGAATGTGATTTGTGGTTGATTTGAATCGAGCGGACGTTTCAGAGATGGTTTTAGTACAAGTACATAAATGTATATATATATATAACTTGATGGATTATCTCGTTCCCCAAACTCTTAAGTACGTTAGGATATGATTAGCAAACGATAGAGAGTTGATTAATATATTCAAAGACGAGGGGTATACATCCCACCAAGATATAAAGTTGGATTAAACGACTAATTTTCGCTTCGTTTCGTTTACTCAGTCCGCTACTTTATCTTAATCGAGGCTAGGGGTAGGTATACAGGGAGCGATTCCTCTTTCTATAATTATTATTTTTTCACCTTTATTAAGTCTAACATTGTTAAGAAAGATTTTCAACCAAATTTAATGCCTAGAAATAATCCAACCCAGGGTTTATTCACCGTTTATCTCTTCTCTTTTTTGGAAATGTATTGTATTATATATACAGAAGTTTTTCACACCTCAAACTCCTGGGAAGCGAATTAAGAAGTTTTTCAAGAATTCAAAAATTTATCAAATTTATATTCTCAGACTGAAGCCTTGATCATTTATAACTCTTTAGTTAATTTTTGATATCATTACCTCCTCGTCGTTTAAGTTTCAATAAACTCACTCAAACTCTGGCCATTACGAACAGGTAATTTAAATATATATTTTGTTCAAATCGTTAACCTGCGTTACTTGGTTTACTTGTAGAGTACTGCCCTTGCAGTAAAGTAGTCGAGGTTTTCATCCGCCAATTAAACCGCCTAATTGAAATTAGAAAAAAAATTGAAGGAAAAATCAGAAAACAAGTAAAAACGACACAGTCAGCGTTAATGATGTAAATTATAACATAAAAATTCAATCATTTCGATTCTACGACGCCAATAACGATTGTATTTCTTTCTTATACGCCATTTTACATCCCTTAACGAAACGAAGAGAGAGAGAGAGAGAGAGCAAAATAATAATTTACGGTCCAGAAAATTGCTCCAATAATTGTGGGTCATTTTATTTCACATTCAGTTGAACCGAATAAAATTTTAAGCTTTTAAAAGCTGTTCGTACTTTTCAAGAAATATGAGAATAAAAATGAAACCCGGCCGGAAATGGACGTTTGATCATTAATCGCTGCAGGTTGAGCTTTGAGGAAATTTGTAGTACCTACTGCTGTAATAATTAAGAGCGATTTCTCTCACGGTTTTATGAAGAGATTTAAGGGTTCGAATGAATAGAGGTGAGAGAACGAAATTTGATTAAACATTTTCCAACGTTAGTTCTATCTATCGTTATCTAGGTCCGAACAAAAGCTCATAATATAATTGTTGAGTATACGTTAAACACGAAACGTCAGAATGTTTCCACGTCCGACAGCAAGTGAGAAAGTGAGAAGTATAAGAGAGGGAGAGCAATGAGCTGTTGAATACGAGCAGAGCCAAGGGTGAATCCTATCGGGGTAGTTAACACGACTACGGCAAGGGATGCGAGACGAGAAACGTCAACACTGGCTACAAGCGTATCTCTCACTTCAAGTTTGCACAACGGACTGAAAAAGCTTCGCGAAACTACGTTTACACATACACCTACATACACGGATCCTATAATGTACGTATACACCTACATACACACATGCACATAGACAAAGGCGAAAAGCTCCAGTTTTACAATGCACACCAGGTGTCGAGGAGATAAGAGCTCACAGTTTCACCAATTTAAAGATAACATACTAATTTCGTAGAAAAATCAAGAGCAACGATCATTCCACAACTTCGACGATCTGCATTCCAATGAATGTGAACAATCGAAGATATCTTGAGCAAACTTATTGGCTGATTAAATACCACTCGAAAAGGATGCGAGAGGGATGAGAAAAGGAAAAAAGCAGGAACATATCTGAGGGAAAGAATTTTTGCGCCCCGAATGATTTCAGTCCTCGACAAAACTAGACGCGAAGATTCAACGAGTGACTTCCACCAACCCCCGTCGGCACTTCTGGTTCAACGGACCGTGTCGTACCTATCGTGTGAAGAACCCTTAGGAATCAGGTCAAAGGTGAAAGGTTGAATGCAGCTCGAGATCATGCACCTTCTGCCATGTATTGTAGTCGTCAAATGATGTTCTCACCTTTTATTTTCTATCAAACATTAGGTAGCATGCAGACCAGTAGGTGCGTCTATCCGTGGGTCCTATTCAATAAAGCTGAGAATTTAATGGAACAAGGTTGAGGGCAGTAGGTATAGGTGGGTCGAGGTACACTCGGCTTAAATCTGGTCTGTAGTTGATTCAATTTAGACGAGATCCTTAGCGTCTTTGGCGCACGTAACAGCATCGACCTTGCGGTTTGATATTACCAAGTTTGTAGATTCGGGTACTTCATTATTTACGGTCGAGTGAGTAGCAAAGTTTCTCTCCGTTGAGGGAAAACTTTTGGAATGCGTTAACCATCCGACTGCTGAGAGAGATCTTCACTTCGTATAATTGGCTGAAATTTCTCAGCCAGCTCTGCAGAATCAAAATCATGTTATGTCAATTTCATCCACGAACCCTCACCGAATTTCAAACTATTTACACTATCCATCAATTTTTTTCTTACTCTTTCCTCTTTTTTCTTCACTTTTACAGCTCCGAGGGATTCACTTACCTATATATATACTATACACCATATATATAGGCGACCGAGACGCATCATTCATTCCAGGATAAGTATACTCCCGTCCAACTATCCCAAGACTCACGATGCTGAATGATTAATATTAAAGCAATTAGCCGCACCAGCGAACCGATTGTTTGCTCACCTTATCCCACGCGAGAACGAGCTTAGCCAACAATGCGTTATAAATGGGCAAACTTCTCCGCTGTGCTATACTACCTTTGTTTAATTTACATCAGCCCCTTTCCCCCTTCTGCTCTCTTTATGATATTGATATTCATAAAAATCATTTGACAAACATCGTTGATAAAATTTCATTCGATTTACTGTTACGCATTATTGTATAATAATTCGCGTAGGTATTTACAATATTATTATAATGAAATGTTAATTTTGTTAATGAATCGGAAAAGCCACAAATATCTTCACTCGTACAGACGGTGTCGAATGTCATTTATGACATGACATGACGTTGCGGAAGGGGATCTTGAAGAGCCGATGTAAACTCATCAGAAACCAGCTCAGAAATGCTTAGCACCATCGTACTATAAATCCTTTGGGAATTCCGACGGTCTAGGCAGACAGATTTCCTCCGCGTTATACCGAGGGAAGTTCTATTCAAGTCTGTCGCCACCAACAGCCCTTACATTACAGAAGTAGTAGAGGCAGAGGTTGAGGTAGTGAGGTAGAGGTAAAGGTAGAGGTAGAGGCGTCATTAGAGATGGTAGATCTTAGCGAAATGTCTCATCCCGATGTTCCTCTGACCCGATATGACATCTTCGAGGACATATATATACTTACATATATATATATATACTATCCACGAGATTAAATCATTGACAGAATCTGGGATGTTATTTATTCCTCAAAATCTGGGAAAAGAAGTTTTCTCTGAAAAAATGGGAAATAAAAAAAAAAAAAAAAAATGGAAGAGCTGGTATTTGAATATGATTAATTTAACGTTATATTATGAAGTGGTAATTCGTCTCCTTATATACTATATACCTAGGTTAATAATAATTCGTTCAGTTCAGTGCAGGTTTAGTTTGATCATTAATATCTTTCCTCCTCCTCTTATATTTCTTCTCTTCATTCGCGGACGTACATCTTGAAACATTATTCATTGTCAATGTGATTATTATTTTTTATTTCTTCATTCTGATCGTTATATACTATAACGTGAAATTTGTTTCTCCGAGTCCACCATATCTTCGGAGTTCTTCTCGTTTCCTCTTATATCGCTTATACTTATTCGAACAATTCTTTATTCCACCCTTTTTTTTCTTATTTTTTTTTTGTTTCGTAAGGATAAAACGTTCAACGAATCGTAGGAGGACGTAGGGCGCGTCAGACCTCACGGCTTATCGTTTTCACCCTTTTTTGTTATCGTGATAATTTATCTCACAGTCGAGAATCACGCGGAATTTTGTTAAACTCTAGTGGATTATAATTTACAAGTAATTTAACTGTGATTAGAGTTTACTTGAAAAATTCAATTTGAATAAGATAAAATAAGATAAAATAAAATAAAATAAAATAAAATAAAATAAAGTAATAATATATAGAAGATAACTCCGAGCGGTTGATTAGAATCTAGAGTTACTCGATCCCCGATTCACGGTACGTCGAACTTATATTTGTTTCCTTCCCATTGTGGGCGGTTTTTGAATCCTCTTCTTTTTCTTTTGTCGGTTAGGGTTCTTCCCCAAAGAGTCTTTTGTAAGACTGTTAAGTAGCAGACAATAGAAGAAATCTCATCGTACGCCATAAATCAATATCATCGATCCTGCGTGTATTCGAGGTTCATTGTCAGTTGAGAGGAGGCGAAAGATTCTAAAACCGAATCTCTGCGTATAGGGAAGAAGGGAAAATGAAAAAAAAAGAAAAAAAAGCACTGCACTGATGATCTGCATTGCGTCGAAAAATTTTGACGAAATTAATAAATCGAAATGAAAAATTCTGAATAATTTTCGATATAATATCACAACAAGTGAATATTACTAGTACCTACCTATCCGCCAATTAAAATTGATTACTAGTACAAATTCAATGAATATCAACTAATAATATTGGCGATAAACGTTATTGCATTCGGTTTCTGAAACTCGCTGAACATATCTACTGTGGGTGCAAATTCATCGAACAATTTAAACAGCACGAATTTCGCGGATATATATCGTATATCCATATATCAACGTGTAGTATATATAAGTATCTGTACAGTACATAGATATCTATATATATATATATATATATATATATACATAAATGCCTCGATATTTCAGTCGTCGGCACATTGACGTCAAGTGAGGTCGGATAGTTCTGGTAATACGTCGACCAGGCTCGTAAATTTATAGCGTTCAAAAATTCGTTGGAATCCGTATATAGTTTATATATATATATACATGGACGTATATATAATATATATGCGGTGCTATGTAATATGAAAAGATAGGGAGAGATAGAAGGAGGAAAGAGCGAGAAAAGTGGAAGCCAGAGATTCTCCAGACGCGCACTAACACTCGATTTCCTGATCGAACAGATCGCCTTTTATGTCGACCACTCGAAATGATACAGGGCAGCCGGTGGAATGAATCGAGTTATTAATGGCTACAGTTCTGAGCTTATCACCCGATGCTATGCCGAGGGTGGACGAAAAAAAAAATAATAAAATGAAAAAAAAAAAAAAAAAAGAAGAAGTGAGTGAGTATGTGTGTTAAATCGCGAGAGTGGGTTGCGTCCACGATTGGATTTAAGTGGCACGTTGGATCCCGCACGAGTTTCTGGCTGGCCTTTTCCCCTTTACGCAAAAAGAAATGGAAAAAAAAAAAGAAACGAATTTTAAAGTGCTTTATATATCATTTCATTATCCACTTCCAACCGTTGAACGACGTCGAAAAAAAGGAGGATAAAAAAAAAAAAACAGAAAGGGAAAGAATAACTTTATACTAATTATAACAACAGGGAGAGGAAAGGAAAGAAAAAAAAAAGCAATCAAGAAGCTAGTATACGTATGCCTCAATTAAAGTCGCGGGAAAAATTCTAGGTGATTTTGAGACCGTGGAATTTTTTCCCGATTGAAAAAATAGTGTTCAAACTGGACAATATGTACGACTATAGCCTTAACACCTTGCCTAAGCCAATTGCCTAGAGTCCAGACTCGCGCACAATGAGCTTTAAACACCTTTTTTAAAATCCCTAGTGTGTCGAGTACGCGTAAGTATTCGCACATCTGCTTATTTCAGCGGGTATAGAATTTGAAACGATGAAGAATGAAACTTTTCTCGGTTTTCGTAAAAACGGTGAATTCTAAATGAAAAAAACGAAAAGAGAGAAAGAGAGAGAGAGAGAATAAAAAATGAAAATAAAAAAACTGACCAAAACCAAAGAGAGTATACAAGACCCTAAAATAAAATGAAATTATAGTCGCGCAGGCGTAGAATCTTGATATATCCGTGTAGAATCGCCGCCGCGCGCGGTTTACTCGCCGGCATCGTACCCAAGCAATTGTCAGTTCTCTCGCAGACGCGATCGTGCGCGAACTTATCCTCGGTAGGGTATACACGCGCGTAAGCGTGCGATAAAAAGCCCGAGAGTTTAAAGAACGCGCGTTTAAGCGGGAAGTATAATTATTGCACCGGTATGATAAACCGCGAAAGTAAATTTGCTTATACGATAAAAGGTGAAATTTTTTACGAAATTAGCGTAGATCTTCGTACTTTTTTAAAACGTTAATCTCTTTTCATTTTTATCATTATCATTATCATTATTATTATTATTTAGTGGCTATAATATAGTCGATCAGGATCAGGTTCCGCAAGCTCTAGTTTCAAGGATTAAGAACCTTTTCGAGTAGGTTATCCATCCTTACCTTACCTTTTGCCCAGGCTTAACATGACCGCTAAGCCGATTTAAGGACACCGTTAAATCTGGAGGCTGGAGTGTTTTCGGCCCAGAAATGGGTGACACCGATGCAAAGGGATCCTCCTGTTTACGCTCAAGGTTGTTGACCTGGTTTATAGTGATTCAGGTCCTCGTGCAGATCGGAGCTTTCGCTTTCCTATATTCCTACATCGCTAAGGTAGAATTAGATCTGCGAAATTATCGTCTTAATGAAGATATTGAAGAGCCGATTACGGTTCTTGGTTACGGAGATGAACTTACGAGGCAAAAGAGAAGCAGCGTTCTTCTCGACGACAACGCGGTGCCGGAGATCTATAAGGTGATTGAAAGAAACTGTTAAAAAATAAAGAAAAAAGGAAAATGAAAGGAAAGGAAAGGAAAGGAAAGGAAAGGGAGGAAAAGGAGTCAAGGGGATCAATTTTGCCACCATTTAACTTATTTCAAATACTTGAGGCGAGAATCAATTCGACGAACCCTCATTTCGGGGTAGTTTGTGTCTTTCGGTTGGGTTTTCGGGGCCGGATATCCGGCCTCAAAATTCCATTTATACTCTTCGGTTCGGTCGCTTTTGAGCTTAGTTCAAAGGCGAATTTCTAAGGCTAGAACAAGATTGTTAGACTCAATGGCAAGTAACTTCCTTCTAACTTCCTATATACCGCGACACGTTATTCTCTTTGAAGAAGAACGGGGATAAGGATGCGGGAAATAATGTCTGTAATAAGGGTGGGAATGGAAGAAACTTGACTACACCGTACGACCTTGTTATAATTTACAATTTCACATATGTATTTCAGATTCGCGAAGAGAAGGAAGTGCAACAACATCAACAACAGCAACAGAGGGACATAAAAAAAGCCACTGCTTCTCCCATGGGACCTCCGGTGAACGGGGAATCTCCACCTACTGTTTCCGGTCCCCAAGATTGGGTTTGGTTAACAGCTGACACCCGGATTCCGGTGAGTTGAATCAATCTTATTAATAAAATATGGAAGTATGAGGATGAACGTGAAGAGATGAGATAAGATGAGATAGAGATAAGCCGGAATATCGATCATTCGGGTCGGATAATCAATCGCTTTCCTATAATATATGGTGATAGAAGCTGGATATAGATTATAGGTATAATATATATGTACAAAGTATGGAATTAAAAGACCGGGAAATCACGATTCGGTGAGAATCTTCGTCACAAGTCAGTATTATGGGGTGGGGGAGAAAAAAAAAAAGAAAGAGAAAAAATCTTTGACCCTATATCCTCGAGATTCACCCTCGAGGTCCCACCCAATTTCCTAAAGGAAACTTTTCTGCCAGTGTATATATAACAGGTTCTCCGAAGAGTTCGCGCGTTACATTCAATTAACTTATTCTCCTCGATTTGTGCGTGAAGTGACGCGTAAAACTAAAGTATATACCCATACTTGATATAAGATGTATAGATGTATAGATTAATATAGCGAATTCCTTAATTCCATCGTTTCTTATATATTAGTTCGTTGATTATTTTATTCCCGATTTCCACACCGTTTGTAAAAACGATTTTCGAATATCGTTAATCGGGAGATCGGGATTATTGATGAAAATGTTTTTTCAACTTCATAAATGACCATACAAAACGATTTTCCACACAGCGTGCGCAAAGTTCGATTTTGCGGACGCTTCGCGTGCATAAAATTCAACTTAACACGCGCTGTGTTGAAAAATGAAGTTCGATACACGTGCGAACGATGATTCTCGACTCGTGTGATTGTCGCTCTCGCCTCGCTCGGGCGAAAAGCTTCACACTCATCCGAGAATCAACACTTTCGCACTAGTATCGAAAAGCGCTATTTCCGTACCCCCAAACGACGCGACACGACGCCCTTCTAAATATACGATTATGAAAATCATCCGTGAAGATTGTGTGGTCAAACGTGGGTACAGAACAGGTGGTAGACACGATTTTGTAACGTTATAATATGAACCACCTAGTTTCTCGAGAATGATAATAATAATTTGTCCTACGTAATACCTAGGCTTAACCCCTTGGCTTTACGGTGTTTATACCGTATATTTTAACCGCAATTAACACGTGACATAACCAGACGTTTAATTATTTTCAACTAGGTAAATGAACCCTGGTACCTATTAATGGGAGAAAATAATAATCAAATTTTTATACCTAATAGAAAAGTGAAAGAATTATTCATGTTTCATATGGTATTTTTTTAATTTTATTACGGGGTGCGAAAGAGGGAAAGAAAAATCTTATTTTATTATTTTTTCTTTTTCACCTCCTTTTTCACCCGAAATCTTTCCTACCAGTGAGATAACTCGTTAATGACCTTGGTTATCGTACGAATCGTTAACGCCAAAGCGTTTCTACACGAGGTTTAGTAATTACCAACTTACAGACGCGTATCTCAATGGTATAACCTGGCCTAGGTTCACGGGCGTATTTACCATTCACCATTCACCATTTACCATTTACCATTTACCATTTACCATTTACCATTTGCCATATAACCATTTAACGTTTGCCGTTTACCCCTTCGTTCGTAGTCACCACCCTTAGCCTCAACGTCACTTAGCATGGCTAAGTTAATGCGAGGGACGATTTAGGTCGCTGACGACGTTGCGCGCCTTTACTAGCTCTACTATACGTTAATTCGCTCCGCAGTAGGCTCGGTTGCCTATACAGACAGGGAGGACGGAAACTCGTGGCTTTATCGGTAACCAGACTCTGAGAACGGCGTTTTTTTTCCACCAAAAAATCATCGTTGTAGATATGATATTGGTTTTTTTTTCTGTTTTTTTTTCTTCTTTCTACCCCTGTTACGAGTGACATATCTTTCTATAAAAGCTCTCGAAAATGATCATACTATCAACGCTTTAGTTTTTTTTTTTCGACTCATATCAAAATTGACGATATATTGTCTAGCTATGTGAACTTGGCCCCCCAATATTTGATATTGGGAAATTTGTCAGGTGAAAACGATTGCGCATCGTTTGCGCTTGTTTACGCACAATTTGCTATCGTTTGCGCCGCCTCAGTTTTTGAGTCAAGAGAAAATCAAATTTAGGGGGGGGGGGGGGTAGATTCACACTGCACCCCAAGTTTGAATATCTCTTTTTTTGTTTTGGGCAGCGTTTGCGTTTCGTTTGCGCATGTTTGCGCCGCGATTACTTTCGTTCACACCCTCACCCTTCTTCAGTTATGTTGCGAAGAAAATTTTGGGCTAGCCCCCCAGAATTAGAATTTCCCGGTCCTTTTTTTTGCGATCGCTTGCGGACGTTAGCGCCGCGATTACTGTCATTTGCGCCTTGACCGTTTTCTAGTAACCAGTATTATTAGTTAAAGAATATCAATACCTATGTGCAGATACTTCCAGCTTACGAAGCGAGAACTTATCTTCATACATCGATGCTAACCCACACAGCACACATGTCCGATGGATGTCCATAGGATATACATAGGACATCCAATGGCTATGCTATGGATATCCTATGGACATCTATCGGACATGTGTGCTGTGTGGGAATATTCCAGTTACACCAAGATTGTTGACAATAATTTTACGAGTATTGAATTCGCGTTCTCCGACCAAACTTGGTTTTCTTTTTTCGGAACCAAAAGTAGTATTTTTCAGATTTTTTACAACCCCTTCCGAGCTTTCCGCGACTCGACCGCCAGATTTAAACTTAAAAATATTCCAAAAAATACTTAATTTATATTGTATCTCGAAAACTATCACGCGTTCCCCGACGAAACTTGAGTTACTATACCCGTAGACTCCGGGTTAAACCCGGAGGGGTAGCAGCACTAGTAATGAAGATGTTCCCGTTTTTTGAAAAAAAAATTTCTTGACATGACTGGAAAACGGTGAGGGCGCAAATGAAAGTAATCACGGCGCGAACGTGCGCAAACGAAGCACAAACGATCGCAAAAAAAAGGACCGGGAAATTCTAATTCTGGGGGGCTAGCCCAAATTTTTTTTCGCGACATAACTGAAGAAGGGTGAGGGTGTGAACGAAAGTAATCGCGGCGCAAACATGCGCAAACGAAACGCAAACGATCGCAAAAAAAATGGACCGGAAAATTTTTATTCTGGGGGCCAGCCCGAAATTTTTTTTCTGACATAACTGGAAGACGGCGAGGGCGCAAATGACAGTAATAGGGGCGCAAACGTGTGCAAACGATGCGCAAACGATGGCCAAAAAGAAAAAAAGAGATATTCAAAGTTGGGGTGCAGTGTGAATCTACCCCCCCTAAATTTGATTTTCTCTTGACTCGAAAACTGAGGCGGCGCAAACGATAGCAAATTGTGCGCAAACAAGCGCAAACGATGCGCAATCGTTTCCACCTGAAAAATTTCACAATATCAAATATTGGGGGGCCAAGTTCACATAGCTATATCGTCTATATATACTATACGTACGATATCATTGATCTTACCCCGTAGATAAACGTGTGGAAAGCGCGTTTATCTTGATGATATGCATATCACGTAGTAGAATTTTGCTGAGGGACAACAATCTGCAACGTGGTGGTTAGAATGCTCAGGTTGCGTGCGACGAGGGTAGGTGTAGGGTAGGGTAGGCATATGGCATATATATATATATATACTTTACACATTATGTGTACGAATTTTTCTACCCACTCGCTCATTGCTTATCCAGAAAAATCGTTTACGTGTTATTTTTATTAACATGCAACGCGTTCGGGGATAAGCATCTGCGGTTTCTATATGGGATATAGTTTTACGCGCATACATAATCCCCATGTATATATGCACCCCCGCTTATACACATTTAGCTTAGTGAGAAAATGATATAAATCTAAAGATTTATACCTTGCAAATTATTCAGACGTCAACGTAAGGACGAATTACCCTCGGTAGGGTAGTTTTTTTTTCTTTTTTCTTTCGTTCAATTACTTCTCGGCTATTATTTTTCTTACCTCTATGTATCTACATATGTATTCCCTATAGGCCTATACCTACCATGTATAGGAATATATTATATGGATATAGGAGGGTAGTAGTATCAATTATTCAATGAATGATACCGCGGCGTTTAAATAAACTGACGTGTATATAAGGGTAGATGTAAAGGTGTAGGTGTAGCGATGTATAGGTGTACGTACTTACGATGGGGTTAAACATCGCGGTGTATCCGTTAACTTCGAACCACTACGGACCATATAATATATAGTAAAAGAAATAAATTGACGTGAACCACTCCCGACGGCCCACTCATTTTCACCCGAGTGTTTTCGGTTACCGGTTTTTCCTTTTTTCCTTTTTTCACTTCTTTTTTTTTATTAACAAATCCTTGGATTGAAATTTATTCATTTTTTTTGCAACAAAATTTCGAGGGTGACGTTCAACCCTAAGCTATTTCTTTACTTATTAATTCGTTTTTTTTCTGCGTAATTATTTATATTCAAGGCTGAAGTCATAAACTGAGGTCAGTTTTACACCTATGTAATGTACTCGTGGAAATTTTACCCGGATATACCGACGGGGAGTACCTACATATATTTCCGCGATAAATCCATCCCCTAAGAATTTCGCTCGTGCGTGTTAACGCGGAATACAGATCCTACGCAGTTTATTCATAGTTTATTATTTTTTCTTCTACCTTGTTTTTTCGTTTTTTTTTCTTTCTTTTATCATAAAAATTCGGCAATGTGTCTTTACGATTTAGTAGTGGAATCTTCGGAGAACATATTTTCACCGCTAAATACACAGCGATTATTCTTTAGCGTGGTATAAAAATCGCGAAGGGTGAAAGCTTCCTCTAAATCGAAGAGCGATAAAATTCGTCGATTCTTCTACCCTTTTATTCATTTCATTAATTTTCCACGACGCAGAATAAAATTATGATACATTTAGAAGAAGAAAAAAAAACTTCTTCACCTGCGGCTATTACCTTTCTTTTATTTTTATTCTTTTTCTGTTTTGTGTATAAAATCGATTAAATTTCAAGCTAATCGTTATCCTATATTTCACGGGTTTAGCCAAAGGCAACAAGGGTGTCTGCGAAGAGGTAAGCGGAATCCTCCAACTCCCCCAAGTCGTTTTTTTTTTCCCTATATATTCCGGGAACCCATGCCGAGGACTTCCCTTTTCTCTTCCCTAAGGTAGTAGTAGCACCAGTAGTTACGTACCCTACACAAAACCGCTTCTTCTAAGAGCTGTTGGGATATTTTTCCGTACATTACTGTCAAGAGTGACGCATTGTGGTTGCTGGGGGTCTGAGCGGTTTGCGGTTAAGCTTACGTTAGAACAACGTGAATGGGGTAAACTAGGTATAGACCGTATAGATATATAATACATTATATATCCACTGTACAGTTGGGTTTTGTGGTACGAGCCAAGTTCTCTTTCCCAGTATGTAGTACCTACATACTTAGAAAATAATATAGATTCCAGTGTGTGTTCATTCATGATCAGCAAATACCGCGAAGAAAAAACAAAAAGAAGGAAAAAGAAAAACGAAAGTCTGCATGTGGTGTTGATTTCACCCTTTATTCACCCTCGATTCACCCCTATACTATCAATTACCCTTACCGGATATTACGTGTCATTCACCGCTGTCGTATCATACCAATATGATTCGGAGAGGAATAGATCCTCGCTTTTATCTACTCGTTAGTTCTTACGAGACGAAAGGGGAGAAAAAGTGCGAGGAAGAAATGTGTTATATCGTTTAATTAACTTCTTTGGATTTCCCTTCGTCGTATAATACGGAAAAAAATAAAAAAAATAAAATGAAAGGAAGAAAAAACGAGAAAGAACAATCGGAAACAAATGCGTCTGGTTGATTATAAAACCTAGACACTGTATGCGTATATCTTGTACGTTGACCCAATTAAGTTTATGCTGATGAACCCCTCGTTTGTTTCGGGATAACAGGGCGACGGCCCGGGCTGGCTGGACCTTCCTGGACCCAGCCACCATATTGCAATTATCGTTTTATTCGACCGGTCCATCCTGCAGGTTACCTATCAGCATCGAGATGGTGTTTGTGTAAAGCCGGTTATGCGAAACCCTCGTCATCGTATGTATGGATGTATATAAGTCGATCGAATACCAATATATAGGTAGGTATCGCAAAAAATCTTTCAAGCCGACAGAATATTTTGCGGGATTTTTCTCTCTCCCCATTTTCTTTTTTTTCTTTTTTCTTTTTTCTCCCTCTCTCTCTCTCTCTCTCTCTCTTTTATCACAGTTTACCTATCAAAATAGCAGCTTATACTTCGATTCGCGTGGATCTTCAAGCTTTTTTTTTTCGCATACGAACGTCAATCGTTTTTCTTGAAATATCAGAATTTTATTTGAAAATAAATTCCTAGTCTAGAGAAAACGCGGTTTGATTTTTTTTTTTCAAATTGTTTTTATCTCTTTTCATTTTGATTGATCGATCGATTGATTTTTAAACACTCCTCGATATTTCAGGCATTGATCAAGCGAATAAATTGAGTCTGAAATACGTTTAACATAAAAATGACATTAGTTCTGAGGAAATTAGGGAAATATAAATATAAATTTTAGAAGCGTAATCAAAATGTCTGCGGCAAAAGTTTAAAAAAAAAAGAAAAAGAGAAAAAAAAAACAGAAAAGAGATTCGTAATCGCTGCCAAAGATTGAAGAAGAAAAGTTTTGATATTCAAGAAATGAGGGTAAATAAATGAATCTTTAGTCCAGAGAAAAGTGCGTTGTTCCTGCCACTCGAAAATGCTAAACTTGTTACGTTTTATACTCCGTTACGACTCGTGGCGAAATTAAATTACGCCCAGAAATGTTTCATATCTCTCAAATGACTTCTGACTGTCTAATAATTTATACCATCGAGGATGATTCTTTCTTCCTTTATTTTATGTTATATTTTCAACATTTTTATACACTCGGAATCGTCGAAACCAACATTAGGCTTAATTTCAAGAAACGAATCTCACGCGGCTCTATAATATGTTACTTGAAAATTTCGAAAAATCCCCAAATCTACATAATATGAGCCTTAGATTCTGGCAAAAACGAATTTACCCCATATGATATCATGACACATTACGATTTTGTTCAATTTATTATCGTCCTACGTGCGAAGTGGTGCAAGACCCAGATGGTCGGCCAGTATCACCGCGTGATTTCAGTACCGACGTTGAGATTTGTGTATATAAGGGTGAGAGCGAAGGCAGAATGAACGGAAGGGTGCCTGTGAGAGAATCCTTAAGCTTCCTGTAGAAGCAGGTCATCAAGCTTTCAGCTCCGAACAACATTACGCCTAATGACGGCCTATCTCTGTCTGCTGGGTGTCATTGAAGGCCAAGGCTTGCTACCCCGAGCTAGGGCACTTTACTTGTAAAGAGATTTAGTTGTCCACGAGTTGGGTTCGGCCCTTGGGGTTACACGTTGGGCAGAGTCCATCGTGGTGTATAATTGAGCCACTAATTATCATCGTTTCTTTTTTTTCAAACTCCTCGCAACTTTATATACTAATTATTCAACCCGCCAAACAGATTTTGCAACAAGTCACTATCAGGGTCTCTTATTGGTCATCTGTTAAATCTCCCGGCTTAACACATCTGACCATGTATTTGTTATTTCACATTTATGAACAAAAATTCAATGAATTGTTATCAAAAATATATTTAAAGGGAATGTGCAGCTGCTATTCGCACGCAAGGTGAAAATACCCATACCGCATACATATACGTAGTAAATGTAACATACATCAAGCCTATTTTTAATATGTATTAAACACGCGACAAGATATCTTAGCAGAGATAGAAATATGAAATTTTAAAGGAATACGGCCGTAAGGGTAAGGGCGAATAATATCCGCTTTGTCGTTCATAATTCAACCTCAGACCATAAAACTTGTACCTTAATACCCACCACGAGCGCCATCTGAAACGTGGGCCAAACAGTCGCGTTGCCGAGGTAGAGTTTAATCTTGTTTTAATTAATAATTCATTACCGAGTTTTGTCTTTTAATAAATTCTTCGTTAACCAACCTAAATCAAAAATTGGAATGAGAAAAATAATATCTCTCCAGGGTCAGGAGGAACCCGTAGATTAAAATCTTCCACCGAATACGTACGTTAATCCTCGATCCTCCCTTCTTCAGCGAAATCAGGAACCTCGCCGTTTATTTCAACATCAATCAAAACGCGGAACCATTTTTAACCCACTCTTCTAATTAATTCATTAATTAATCAGAGAATTTAATTTTCGGTTACAGTACGACGCCATCGAAGGCTTCTGTCGATCTTCCAGAGATTATTGTCCACCGGGTCTACCAGGTGTTCCTGGAGTACCTGGCACTCCGGGAGACAGAGGTCTTCCAGGCCTTCCTGGAGTCCCTGGTCCAGTTGGTCCTGCAGGATTAACCGGCTTTCCAGGACTACGTGGTCCCAAGGGTGAAGTAGGGGCACGTGGGCTTGATGGGCGAGATGGAATACCAGGGGAACCTGGACTCGACGGTATTCCGGGACGCAGTGGAATCGACGGCGTTGCTGGAGTCCACGGGACTCCAGGTCTGAACGGGATACCCGGACGACCTGGGAGGAATGGTACAGACGGTGAGTTATAAAGTATACTTTATAAATTATCATTCACAGAGATCTGCAGAGGGATAGGAGTTTTACTTGATTTTATCGCCGATTATACTCGGCGTATAGGTACCTAGCTATTGGATTTTCTGGGGAATGACGACCGCATAAAACCAGCTCTTATTATATCGTTTTCGATTTCGTGCCTGCTAACCGGTCGATTCATTTTATTGCTTGTCGGCATCAGCTGGTAACGGAATCAAACTTCGAGAACATTACGATCTTAATTACCATTTCGTATAATACTGAACGCGGATCGTAAAGTGGAAACACACGATTCAAGTTGACGGAAGGATATGAACTTCTCTTCATCTTCATTTCTTTTATTACGCATCCACTTTATTTCCTCTTCATCGGAATCGGTGCTTTTCAAATTTTGTGACTTAAGAACTCAGGTGCAGATCGATTGGCAAAATTATGCAACGAATTTCGTCGTTTGTTCAAGCGGAACAGACCGAATTACAAATATCTTTTTTGCCAAAAGTTTGAACAAAATTTTCTCGATTCTTGAACGAAGTTTCGTCGATTCTTTAAGAAAGTATGGAATGCCCTGTCCCCCTGCGTCAGCAAATTTGACATTTTTCTGCAGATATCTCGTGCTCCGAAATCTGCTGATGCGTTATTTGAATGCCCGTATAATTTTAGTTCGAAACTAGAATTCAAAAAGGAAGAAAACTAAACGGAGCAATAAGTGTTGATCAGTAAAGACAAAAAAACAAAAACGAAAAAATGGAAAAGAAAATCAAATTGATTATAGTAAAGAGAGTGAAAGTGAAAGATAAATTGCCTCGTTCTGGAATGACGGATTGTTGAGTATTGCCTGGCTCGGCTACAGGTTACAGGGACAAATTACCCGTCCAATATTTTTCGCATTGAAAATACTCGTTTTGTGTATAAGCAGAAAAAAGAAAATTGGAATCCCGGGGAATCCCCCCGTCTATGGAAGATTTTTCTAAATGAAGTTCGTACCCTATACACACATTTTCGGGATTAAATTACATTATTAACCCTTTACTTTGATCAGCCATATTTCAACATGGAATTATGTGATCCCTCAAATCCTCAGTATCGGTTGACGTTACTCACGAAATAACACAGCAAACAAATCATCCCTCTAGTCTCTGATCTGGCGCGGAATATAACCCCCTCGCAAAATTTCGGTGATTGATTATAACATTTAGGGAATAATTACCTCCATACACACTGGCGGCAAACTTAAATATTTATGGAATAAAATTTCGATATTTATGATTTTGTTGAAAAAATTTTAGCCCTTTTTCTTGTTTCACAAAACTTTGGCCGCTATAATCGAGCATATCGATCGTTATTTTTCCTAATTTAGAAACTCCCCATGTATATATATACGTTTGTTATAACGTAAAACGTTTTGGTTCGCTGCCTGTGCCATGTAAATTACGATTAAGGTTCTATACTTGTCACTGTGTGTATACGATATTCATAATACACAGACAAGCGGGGTATGCGGCATTATGTTGGTGCGATATCGCGGGTGGCCAGATGTTTCGCCTGAAACTAATTTTGCCTGCACGCCCGTCAAGACTCATACCTAGGTACATATTGTATAGTATATTCGGGCTTACAAAGTTCGCAGAAACATTTACTCTGTATAAATGTAAACTAATACATATACCCGGTATGGTATGGTATGTGTGCACTGCAGCCGCGGAAGGCAGACCTTGTAATCATACGATTATGATGTAACAGGTGTCCGGCATAAGGGTTGAAGGGATTTTTATCCAAACTGGATGTAAACCGTGGTCGTCATTTCGGGGGAGTCAGATATCCACCCACTATGCAGGAAGTATATATTGCTTAAAGTTGCTTAATAAAATGAGGAAATGAAATTACAACCTCGTCCGGTTTAATCGTCGAGAATAAATTAAGAGAAAGTGAAAGAGGGGGTCGCCAGGGCGATTAGAAAATCTGCGAGATAAACGCCTATTTATTTTTTTATCCTTTTCATCCACTCTCTCTTCTGCAGGGGAAAATTAGTCCGGATATACGGAGCGGAGATATTTTCACGTATATTAGGACCTTTTTTACTCCCATAGACAATTGTGAAATCAACGGAAGCTCGAGAGCTTGATAAATAGAAAAATCGACATGAGGAGGTCCTTCGCTTAACTACGATATTCATACTTTACATTTTCCATTAAGCTCCGTACTGAATAAGCGGTGTTAGCCAAGGAAATATAGCGTTTATCATTTCCAAATGTCAAAGCTACCTATTTAAGTCCGAGTTCTGGGTGAATAAATTCTTCTTTCTCTTCCTCTTCTTCTTCTTCATTTATTTTCTTTTCGTTTTATTTTCACGAGTCAAAGAATCTGAAATTCATAACTCGGATCCTGATATTCACTTATCTGTTCGTTCCATCTGCGTCAGCTCTCTTTTCTACATCCAATAATACGATTTATCGAATCACTTGCCATATTCTCAAAAAATATATATACCTATACCTGGGTATATACACGTATACTTACGCGACTGATTTATTTCTGCTGAGCAATCCCTGCCCGTCATTCTTACTCTCATCTTATTTCACATCCGACTGATACCGAATTGCGAATATATCTACCTGTATACGCGAAAATCTACATTCGCAAATATATTACTATATTATTTAATCCGATCACTTCTACGCTTTACCGTTAAACAATAATTTATTTCACACACTATTGAGCGCAGGGTATTGTTCGTCGCGTATTTTTCGTATTTTTTCAACTTTAAGTTCAAGCTTTCGGGATATCCGGTTCGCAAGCTGCAATCACAGAGTTTCAAATTCTCTGTACATAGTCCGAGAGGTTGGAGCTGCTGGTGTAACCCGGTAAGGAATTTTCTCGAAAGAATTAAATTTCTCGTCAAAGAAAAACTCCGTTTATCATTATTATTATCATCGTTATTATTGTTGTTGTTATTTTCTGTTCTTTCGCGAAGGCATTTCATCTCGGAATAATTGAATATCGTAGGTACGACGAAATGTTTCATTCCGGGAAAATAAAAGTCTTTGAGAAAATTACCCGGGTCAGAATTCACCGTCTGGTTATATCCTATCGCATTTCACCCCAACCTTGTACGAGGGTGAACGGATCTTCAAATTTCCAAGGACGAGTCAAAATCCTTTAACTCCAGAGTTGACGGATTCCAAGTCCTTCTATAAGCATTATAAAAATTGAAAATATAAAAACCATATAAATTTCCACCATTTCTTACGGCCAATTATTATCAAACCGCAGCGTCATATAGCTGAGTGCAAAAATTCATTTTCCGGGCACACTTGGTCATAGAAGACCATAGATATTCAACTTATGGATAACACCAGCAGCAGCACAACCAGAACCAGAACCAGAAAGGAAATTGTAGGTGTGTTCGACCGAGAGTAGAAGCATTGCGTTGTTGTTTAGTAATTACTTTCCCATACCCCGTGCACTTAGTCTGCATAGGATGTACTGGCGATAATTTGCCGGTGTAATACCTGGTGCAGCAATCAGGTCAGCACGCCTCACAAACTACAACCTCGTGATGGTCGAACGAATTTTCGTTTATATAATTACTAAATTAAGGAAGACCCCCGATCTACTGCACACAGCAAGGGACTTTAAAATTTAATCCACTTATATTTTAGAGGGTGAAAATAAATCGATCGTAAAAAATTAATAAGTTGTTTTTATTTTTTAGGAAGACCGGGACTTCAAGGACCTCCGGGACCTGTAGGACCGCCAGGACCGCGGGGTGAGAAACCGTTCAAACTTTTTCTCTCCCCCCTTTTTTTTTTTATCCCATCCTTGATTTTTTCTAACTTTTATAAAACAATTTAACAAATTTTCTCAAAATTTTTATTACATAGGAGGAAAAATACAGATCGATGAATTATTATTTTAGTATCGCTTATTGGAAATTACTTTTCATATTACATAAAAGCACGCATATATACATATGTGTATGTGTGTGTGTGTGTTTCTTTTATCCTATAGCAATATTATTTTTTCAAACACAGTCCTGCTGTTCGGTAAAGCTAAAAGATTAGGGGGTTGAAATTCCGGTAAAATTTTAGTGACTCAAGGCGCCGGTTCCCTGGTTTATTCCCGTTTTTTTTATACGTTATAAATCCTCAAACGATATCTAAAGAAAATTCTATACCTATCCAGAGCTTATATGATCTAATACATCTCGCCATGCCATTATCAAAAACGTACGATGCTGCAGTAAGAGATATTTCATATACTACCTAGCTAGGACGTGGTGTACTGCAGGAAACCGATGGAAGAAGGAGTTTTCACCAGTTATTTCCTCTCCTGCGAGTCGAACTGAACTGCATTTCTTGAAAACGAATGCCATTGCAGTTCTAGATTCGCGAACAGATTCCCCACTTTGTTTTATTCCCATTTTTTTTCTGTTTTTTTTTTTTCATTTTTTGTTCCTCTAGTTTCTACCCTTCGGGATTCCGAGGGATCCACTATAACAGGGGTAGAATGATTCTGAGGTTAATCCGGTTAATCTTTGAGGAAAATTGTGTCGCACCAAAGCTCTACAAGCTAGCTACAGCTTCAATATCAATTTAGCTTCGATTACAAATCTTTAATAAGGCTGAAATTTTGGGCTCTCAGTAACACAAGGTTACCTCTAAGATATACTTGGCTCATTAAACGCGAGATAATTGGATGGTAACGACCTTTCAACCATGATATTATGTCTAAGGTATGGTTGAGCTTGTGGAACGGTTTCTCAAACTCTATAGGTACCGCAGCTTTAGGGATATTCTATTATAAAATAAACTTCATCAGAAAAGTAATTTGAAAAAGGAATTCATGCGTTATTCAAACGTGTGACAACAGTTGAAAATTTATCGACAGGACCTACCGGACTTCGAGGACCAAAAGGAAGGCCAGGTGTCAATGGGACGAATGGTTCGCCAGGGGTTAATGCTTACCAAGTAAAATTGGCTGACGGATCGGTCAGCAGCCAGCTACTTATACCGCCTTCAATTTTACGTGAGTATATAATTTGAAATCGAAATTATTTATCCTGAAAATCTATTCAATCCACTTTCTGAACGCCTGGATAATTCTCAGAGCAGGATTTTTATTATTTAGTAAAATTTCAATGGCTGTCACCCTCGCAGATATCCCTTTGTAAAAGTTAGATCAGCTCGTCTGCAGTGGGTATACTTAGGTACTCAAAGTTACGTTCGACTCGATTGAAGTAGCATCGAAGAATTCAAAAGTCTTTCTCTCCGTTTGAAATCTGAAACTAGATAAGTGGGTGAATTTGAATGATTCACATTCATAATGGGTTCGTTTAGACTCGGTAATATTAATTAATAAAATGTCTAGGCAATTACTTTGGTACGTGCTGCAGGGTATAAAGTGGCAGGTTTAGGGGTGGTTCTTTTTTTTTATTTTCTTATTTTATTTTTTTTTGTATTTTGACGAGATACGCCCCGTAGGGATAATAAAAATACAATCTTAGAGGACACAGCTGACGACTCAGTCTCTGCAGGGCCTATTTCACGCCACTTAAGGATAAACGGTATCCTACAGGGCGAGGATTCACCCGGCTAAAGTCTCTTTATCGAATCAGAATGGAAATTTGTTCTATTTGAAAATCGCCTCTACAGTTTCCACCGTATACCTTATACCTAGATAGGTACTGTTTTTACGACAAACGTGGAATACCTACGAATAGAGCTACTCCTAAAAACCCACCCTTTTACAGAAATGCTTTTACTCTTCGCAAACGCGGCTGGTACTTCTTCATCGCTTTACTTTGCATTGGTAATTCCATTATTCAACTTGTACCTAATGCCCGATGCTTTCCATACACTTAAAAGCAGCCCACACGATCCCGGAGCTTTTTTTTAAATCATTTTCAGCAATTAGTCATTCCCAGACGTCTATATATTCCATTTGAAAATTCATTTTTATCACCTTCGGATTTTCAGTTCGCATATTTTTAAGCGATGGAAAAATCCGGAGTCTAGACGTATATTTATCCAAGTGTGTCAATATGGGAGCAGTGGGTAGGTACCTACTACATAGGGTAGACGTGAGATGGGGATAAATATTTCCCCATTTTTTGCTCGGAAGAAATCAAAAGTTTATATCTCCGAGTACCAATTGATTTTGAATACAAAATCAGTCGGTATATTCAGGCCACTGAACATCGGGTGAAAAACTTTTCACCAAATGGTAGAGTGAAGTGTAAAAAATATTTTACTTGAGAAAAAAAAAAAAAGAAAAAAAGAAAAACATTCTTTCGATATAATATGAAGTTTTCTTGAATATTATACTAAAGTTTTTAATCATCGAAATAATTGGAACTCATTACGTCTAATTCTTTACTTCTCAATGTCCAATTCGACCATCGTGTAGATTTTTTCACGTATACCATAGATGTATTATAACAGAAGAGAGAGAGAGGGAGAGAAAGAGAGAAAAAGAAATTTCTCGTTTAAGGGTAGTATCGCCGAAGCATTTCACTCCATGAAAATGGTTTTGTAATGTGATTACACGAGTCTCGCTTCGAGGACCGATTACGTACAATTTTGCTACATCCATTCGTATCACGTCCCCATCCCTTTTGCTGTACTATGAAAAGGGATTTTTTAGTAGGCACAAGCTCGGGGTATATACGAGCGCTCAAAAGCTCGCCTTTGCGATACTTCAAGTCAAATTATCGCAACAAGAGCGTAACAATATGTAACGACAAAGCTCACGAGTCATTAGCAAGTTTACGTAGTTTAACTATATTCTGAACGAGCTTTAGGAGCGATTTGTGCTATTTTCTCTAGTTTCGAGTAATTTGACATTTGCAAATGACGGTGATGCTGTTTCTTTCCTTTTTCAACAAACCAAAAACTGCAGGATTGTTGATATCCGAAAACTATTTATGAATCGAACTGTATTTAGAATGTAACTTTCCCGTTATAAATCCCACATGACCGTGGGTATACCTATATAATACATCAGCTGTCGAAGAAGCTAATATATGGTATAGAAGGCCAGTCCTCGAGGGACTGGATTTCAAGAAACGGCGTTCACATCGATTAGTTCTAAATTCAGTCCGTCCAAATTGTCAAGGGTCTCTCGTGCTCGGCTTTATCCTTTTAGTTGGTGTTCAGTGAAAAATTGGAAATTCGCTGACTCAGAGAACTTGGAATAATTAAATCAATCATTTTGTATAATAATTACTCTCCCGAATTTCGATCGTCGATATACTTACCGCGGTATCGTTTCACTCGGCAATTTCCCACGAAAAATTCTATCGAGTAACGTGTCAATTATTTACGTCATTATTTCAATCGATGTTTTTCACCTCGTTCAATCCCGTGGTTCAGTCATTGACACACATTGCGTGATGGTGAAAATATTGAGTAAAAAAAAATGGAAAAAAAGGAAGAGGACATTTTTTGTTAAAATTTATTCATACCTGTGTGAAACGCGATTCGGATGGATTGACGTTAATTGTAGCAGATTCTGCATTTCTCTCGCTAGCTAATGGCTTGATTTGATTTTCGAGCGGGTAGATTAGCTTCGTAATACTTAAAACGGGTGGAAAACCTCTGAAACGAATAATTTGAAGTCAACGCTAACTAACCAAGTCCCCAACTCTGTTTGCGAGACCGGATTACAACACGAAGTCACGTTCCATGAAGTTGTAACGATAATCAATATTATAAGTGCGAGACGTAGAGCTTTTTGGTGCGTGTCACGTGCCAGTACGATGGGGTGCGTTTCTTCTTCTTCTTTTCCTTTTTCTTTTTCTTCTTATTTTGCTTGAAATGAAGGGTGAAATGATATCATCCCGGGGAGTTTCGATCAAATGCCTGAAAATTGAGCCATGCTTTCGCCTTCTATAGACTTTTTTTTTATTTATTATTTTATTAATATGTAATTGAAGAAATTTGTGAAATTTTTCGGTATCCTCTTTTCCACCTAAACGAGTGAATGAAATATGAAACAAAGGAGACTCCACGCTGCGGTGCAGTTCTGATATCTATTCGGTAAAGCCTATTCAATTTTCACTCTTCGGGTTCATTTTAATTGAATTCCATTCACTCTCACCCTCCTACTCCCTCGCAGTCTTGGGGTGTCTGCCTTTTCTCACTTTCCGGTTCGTAATAATATTTGAAATTCATACGAAGTTCATTCCTCAAACTTGCCTCGTTTAACACCACCCTGCACCCTGAAATTTTCCGCACATATTTTACTACCCCCTTTTCACGTATATAAATGCCTTGGTACCAATTTCAAACCCAATAAATTATCAATTAATCGATTCATACATTCGATTCGAATATTAATTGGGAATTAAATTTACTATTGAAACTTTAATTCTAACTGAAATATTCCACGGATATATTATATATTATATGATACGTGTAGTACCTCACTACATCCACACAAATTCCAAGTAATATTCAAAGCTTGAAGTTTCAATGAAATACGAGATTTAGTTAGTAAACCACGACACGGTTGGCTTTGAATTTGTAGCCTGAGCAAAAGCACATCATTGTCGTTTGTAATACAGTTCTGAACAATGACTGATACTCTGAACTTTTACCTGCACCTGCAGAAGCATATACCTACTTTATGCATAAACCCTGCACGTATAGTATACCTATGAGTTAATTAAAAGTCTGCGATGTATAGCGCGAGTTAATCGGCAAAATAATTGTCAATTTCCGGGAAAAGCGCTAAAGAGAAAAAAAAACAGGAAGAAAAAACTCCCACCGTCTACCCATCCCTTTTTATCTCATATTTTTTAGGGGCTGGAACTGTCGACCAGGTAATCCCAGTTTCAGAGGGTTCACATGTTCGGATGAGATGTGCAGCAAGCGGGACACCCCAACCCACCATATCGTGGTCCAGGGGAGATAGTTCTGCGATAGAGTTGGGCTCGTGGAACTGTAAGTTTCATCTATTTAATCCGTACATCTATCCTAGGTATACGCATTATCTTTTCTTAGGTTTAGCCCGTTTCCTTCATCGAAGCTAATATCTCAAAGGTGCAGGGATGAAAGGCGTGAATAAAATGGGGCGGACGGGGGAAGAGGAGTAATAAACCGAATCGTCACTCTTTGTGTACTTCTTTAATCTATCTTCCCACGTACCACCGAATGACACATGCTCTTCATACTATAAAACGTTTAATGGCGCGTAGGAAGCGGACCAGTTCGGTGAAATCTGCTTCCTGAATTATGACTGATACTGTGTCGGAGTTAATGGTCTGTACACTAAGTCCCACGGAGCTAACCAGACAAAACCAGGCTCAAATAGGCCTTGGTGATGACTTTTGAAGAAGGGAAGCGATGCAGGAAGATATACCTTGGAATAGTCGTAGTTTCGTTAACTCCGAGCTGAACTATACATAACGTATACGTAACGTTGTTAAGGAAGTTCTTGAACAATCGTTTAGTCTCTCTAGTTGGATTTGATACGACTAACTCAGAGCCAGAGGAGTTTAGAAATTAAACGAACCATATATACCCTCTGATTTCGCGATCTTAGACATTTTTTTTTACCTCAAGTATAACAAGAGGAAATTTACTTGATCCGTAACTTTACTCCTCCCTACTCACAAACATGTCAAATTTTCGAGGAGCGAATCAGCTGCTATGGATCGACGGGGTAGCTCAATCCACCGAAAGTTTATCTATACGGAAAACTTCCTGAGAGGATCTCAAAGGCTTATTAGAATAACGTTTTCACTTAAGCGTCTCTTCGCTTTTACGTTTTCTTTTATTTTTCTTTCATTTTATAGTGAACTTGGTCAAAGATCACACGCTGAATATCACCCAAGTCAACCGAGTACACATGGGAGAATACGTCTGCACTGCTGATAACGGAATTCCACCAAAGGCCACGCAGTCCTTCAAGCTCGAAGTTCATTGTAAGTTATACTTTGCATATGCATAATATGCGTTACTTCAGCTTTCATACTTATTGGGTTGAAATTGAGTTAGATAATCGAATTGAAATCGACATTTAAAATTCCCGACGAAGCTCTATCCTCCGAGACATTCTCAGAGACACTTGGCTCGGTGGTTACCAGACCCTGACATTTCCGAGCGGAAATTCTGGAAACTTGTAAAATTAGCTTATTGATTTCATCCGAGCAGACGGCGCGGCTCTCTATACCTATAACATATAAAATATGTGACAGAGGATAAGATTTGCCAACGAGACTGGATCTTCATCAATTTTCAATTTCCTTATTCAGTTCATCAAACCTACATAAATTTTGGTGATTCGAATAGCAAACTTTTTCACGGTCGAATTCTCATTTCTGAATAATATTCACTTCATCCAGTTTCCACATTGATGACAAATTGGAAACAAATAATCGAATTGCACAATTACTTGATTTTTTTAACTCGCTGATCGATGCAGTGTCAGTCCTTTCATTACTATATGAAAGCACATTGTACGATGAACACAATGAGTATGGGGCAACGATTTGAGCTCGTCAACCAACCGAAATAGTCTTCTGATGGCATTGTAAAGCACATTTTGAACTACCTTCCGTGCAATTCGGGTATAGCTATAGATATATGCATAATGTAGTTTCAAAAGTGAATGTAGTCCGGCGTGGCTATTATTTCTTTATATCGAAATCGTGGTAAATTCACGATTATTCTAATATACTATAAAATCCGGACCCGGTCTAGAACAAGATTATAGATAATCGTGGAAGCGGATTATTGGAATCATCTATTACCGCGTATAAAATAAAGAGCCGATAACCCAGGGTATCTTATGCAATCAGTAAAGCGATCTTTTGATCCTCTTTGGTCAGACTCGCCTCTTGAACCTCGACGATATTGAACGTACGCGCGTACCTAGGTATATCTTCTTTATCAAAACGCTTATGATTTATTATACAACGATTGCAGTCCCACCACTAATACGAATACGAAGTCAAATGGTCGGTGTTAAGTTGGGAGGAACTGCAGTCCTAGAATGTGAGATCGAGGCTTTCCCCGAGGCCGTCACGTCTTGGGAACGTGACGACGGTCGTCTTCTAGAAAATTCTGATAAGTACCGGATTGGATTCGTCGATGAAAAAGACGGGTACAAGGTACAATTATTACCTATTCTATGCGATTCGTATATACCAGACCCTGGTACCTTCTATCCCTGTCCCAATAGTCAATATAGACGACAGTGTGCGTAATTGAGCTATAAAATTCCCAGGGAAGAATGCAGCTAAACTTGACCAGGATAACCAACTCGGACTACACCCTTTATCAATGCATCTGCAAAAACGAGATTGGAATAACCCGAGGTGTTTTTACCGTCTACGGTACGTACGTCACACCAGCACCAGCTCCTAGTACGTTAATGAACGTGATATACGATTTCCCGTAATTGGCTACACGTCTGAAATTCTCATTCAATATAATCCGCGTCCCGTTTTGTATATGGTTAATCTAAATTGAAGTATGAAGATGTTGAGGAAACGAGCGAATGAACGAACGAACGAACGACCCCTAGTGCAGCAACAAGGAATATGAATCTAAATGATAATCATAATTCTCGCGTAATGATAGCTGGCAATTAATTAACGGGTCCGTTACTAACGGTTTGGTTTCTTGGAGAAATAACAGGGGAGACGGTGTATCCGTTCTCGCAGTCCTCTTAAAGAGAAATCGATCCTATGTTAAAGGAGACGGTCTTGTTTAATCTGACTAACAATTCTCCATATATTTGATACTGTTTTTCAAATCCATTAATATGTTATTCATCATTTTCCTCATTCTTATTCGCCTTTCATCCGTCTATCAGAATTGAATAAAGGACCACCAGCCGGACGTCGTGACCAACAGCAAATAGTTGTATACGGCGAGAGACCACCCGATAAAAAGGACATCAATGACCTATGCCCCGCTCCACCGGAGTGTGATACTTGTGAAAAATGCTCATCCTCATTCTATGACACCGCTGGTCGACTGGATATACGACCTGTATCAACTGACATGAGGTACACTTACTTCCCACCAAGAATACTAGGTGAGTGAAGAGTTTCATGCATCATTCTTCTTATGGAGTAGGTTTTAATTTGAATGGGAAGAAGCCGACTATTATAACATGTATATATGATTCGTGCGCATTGTTTGAATTGGGTTTTACGTTGACGAGTAGGAGGTGAAATTCTCGTTAAAGGATTCTAAATGAAATGAAATGTAATGTAATGAAATGTAATGAAATGAAACGAAATGAAACTGAATGAAATGAAATGAAATGAAATGTAATGAAAGGAAAGGAAAGGAAAATGAACTGAACGAAGTTGTCGACTATGGTTATAGCCATTGAAGTGAAGAAGTTTTGTCGTTCTTTGAAGCAGCTGTTGTGTACTTACAGGAAAAGGAGAAAAGTGGAAAATAAATAAATAAGAAAAATAAAACAACAAGAAGTAAAAGGGTTGAGTAAACTCTTGCAATTTATTTGTTATCACAGACTGCCTACTTTACGCCGTTGGTAAGCCAGTGTACAACAGATACACCGATGACAGTTATGGATGCTGGATGAGAGATTCATTGCCGAAATCTGATAATGCGGCTGAAAAACTATGGGTAACTAAAAGCGAAGAAAATGGAAAGCTCTTCGAGTATGATAACAAGACTACATTCAGGAGGGACATACGTGGGCGCGAGATCAAGCTGCCCTACAGATTCCAGGCAAGTTTTAATTAATACGCTTTAAATTAGATTTTGTTCTTTTCTTTTGCTTCGAAATTCATTTCCTCGTTCAACGATATGATTTATATCAGAAACAGAAAGAAGAGTCTGAATTTTTTTTGTTTTTTTCTTATTTTTTTCACTTTTTGTATTATTCGCCTCCCTTGAGCATCTCGATTCTCGAGGAACGAGAAAAGTACGTAAAGGTTGAAGGGAAATTCGTTTCATGAATGTTTCAATGACGCGACCACACCGTCGCGTCGCGTTGTGCCGGTAGAAATACTCCTTCTAGTCCCTCGCTAATCTACAGTCTTACGGTCTCCCTGCCCTGCATCCCGGCTTTCCAGCCACGAACCATCATCGTAATCCGTAAAGTGGGAAGCACAATAGTTTAATCCGCATATTCTGGAATGCCAGTTTCAAAATTAACTTAACATATATTTAAATACACTTTCCGCGTAGCGACTCCATCCGACCTGCGTTTCTCGCGTACGTGCGAGATATTTCAGAATAACCCGCGCAAACATATTATGCTATTCATAATCAGAATTTTTTTTACTCATTCTTTCTTTTTTCTTCTTTTTTTCTTCACTTTTTCCACTTTCAAGTATTGTTCCCTTTTTTTTTTTTATTCTTTCTAACATTATAAGAGGATATAGAAATTCCCGGAATTCACAGAAACATCGTGTCAAATCCAATTTAAGATAAGGTGAAGCCGAATCTTTGACACACATGTGTCAAGGAACGAGGAGGGAGGATGTCGTAGCTAGCAGCAGCTGAATTTAACGCACAAGTTGATCGGTTTGGTTGGTTGGGTTTACACACTAACTTGGAAATGGTTGAAGCTGGCCCCGTCGTCATTTTGGCTTTGATATTAATTCAAACTGAAATTAATAAGCCTGCAGTAAATTACGTTCAAATATAGTAAAGCAAACCTATGGTAGATAGGTAGAAGTTTGGTGGGAAATCGGAGTCGTACAATTATTGTCGAACTAATAAATCGGGGGGTTTATTCTTAATTTCTTTAAATTAAACACCCCCAGGGCAATGGACACGTCGTTTACAATGGCTCATTTTTCTACAATCCGGAAGGGCGTTCTTCCATTGTACGATATGATCTACTGTCTGCATTTCCGGGACGAAATAATACCAAGGAATTAGAACTTCCCGGGCTGGACCACAATAGTACAAACTATCTTTACACCCCCAAACATAATTTCAATTTGGTAGATTTCAACGTAGATGATAATGGTGAGTATTATAACATAAGGGATGAAATTTAATCTCGTCGAAATTTATATCCTCAGTTTTGATTCATAACAAGAAAAAATAAATAAATACAAATTTGCCTGCATCTGACGATCTCGACAATACACAGACTCCAGCTCATCCCTATCTATACTCTCATACTCTACTCGTCTCTTAAATACTCACGACGAAAATCACTTAATTAACAAACTTTTCATTGAAAAACTTTCCGTGAGTTTATCAGCCGGATAAGGTGTAGGTAGTACATCCTTTCGCGATTTTCTAGCTCACAATCAATCCGAAATTGGGATAAATCTCCGCATATAAATACATTCGGAGCTAATTGCTCGACATCGAACTCTCGGAACTGACTGATTTATGTATAACGCTTTCGAACAAAATAAAAAATAAAAAAAATGAAAAAAAGAAGAAAAAAAAACCTCTTTCCGCAGGTTTATGGGTAATTTATTCCTCCCATTCAACGAACAACACGTTGGTCATGAAGGTAGATGCAATGAGTATGACCCCGCAGCACGCCTGGAACATAAGTCTAAATCACCACAGATTTGGCGAAATGTTTATTGTCTGCGGTGTTCTTTACGCGGTTGACAGTGTCGCGGATAGAACAACAAAAATACGGTCAGTTGAGGGAAAGTCTGCCTTCTATAGACTATATCCACCCCGAACCTTTAACGTAATCGATTTTTTCTTTCACATCTTAGACTGGCCATTGACCTCTACAAAAATATAACACAGGAAGTGAGTCTCTCCTTTTCAAATCCGTTCAGGAAGACGACGATGATTGGGTACAACCACAAGAACAAGGTAAAAAAATATTTTCGGCTTTTATATTCGACGTTAAAGCTGCTTTCGCGTCATCTTTTTGGGGGATGAATATTCGATTCGAGTTCCCTTTGCGTTTTTTTCTCTCTTTTTTTTTTTAATCTCACAGTATTATTAACCAGCTTGACGAGCCTTACTTTAACTTTTATTATTCCCATCGTTTTAGGAATTGTTCACTTGGGACAAAGGGAACCAGCTCACATACCCCATAAGGTATAACGAAATAGGGGACAACCAGAACGAATCGAATAACAGAGATGAAGATATTAGCGCGCCGTTGCTGACTGGGTTTGAGGTATCAAATAATAAATCTCACCACGATTCTAGTTCCTAGGATAATAATTCCTCATCGATATATTATGTATAATAACATTCGAAATTATTAAAATTCGATAATATTATTAACGAATTATACGAGAGGGTGTAGTAATTTTGAACAGATTTTTACGAAACCCAGATATCCGCGTTATTGCCAATTTGTCAATTGTGTCATTTAATCGCATAATATATATATCGCTCGAGATATTTTTTACCAAAGATATGAAAGAAAGAAAGAAAGATGAAGAAGAAGAAGAAGAAGAAGAAGAAAAAATAAAAAATCTTATTTTATTAAACGTGTATATATATATAATAAAACGCATATATAATTAATATGTATAAAATAACATATAGCTATAGTGTATAACGTTAATTTTTTTAAGGCTTCAGGCACTAAACCGTTTTATATACCCGCCAAGGGGGTAAATACGTATCCGTATAGGTATCTATTAAACATACTATAATGCTAATACTAAATTGTATATATATAAAATAAAACGAGAACAAATTTAGATAATATATTTTCTCTCCGTATTCAAATTTCTAGAAAATCTATAATTATCACAATAATTTGCTTGTTCATCCACTACTAACTATATCATTCGTTTTCACGCCACACATCATACTACTAGTGATAATTATCATCCCCCTTATTTTAAAAATCATACACCGTTTATCAAAGTGCAGATATATGTATAAGCGAATGAAGCGTTTTACTTTTACTCCAAATTTTCTGTTAATAAATTGATAAATTTTCTATTGACTTGATGAAAATCGAGTGCGAATCACAGATTTCGCGGATTTATTAGATGGGTCGAAAAATGAACTCGGCTTCTCGCTGGCTAGTAAAGCAAACCTATCTACCCTTCACATCCAACTCTCTGCCCTTTCCAACCCTTCTTTGTTCTCTTTACCCCCCCGGATGCGAGTCCTTCCAATTCGCCACGCTTTCTCATTCTCTTTATACTTGAACCCTCTCGTATATATATCCCTTACCAGTTCTTTTCACCAACCCTGCGGATGCCCGACCCTCTTGCCCCATCCTTCTGATAACATTTAAATGAACCGCGACTAAATTGCATAAAATTGTTCTTGGTGGCAAACGGCGTTGTTTCTGGTACGCCATTCTCTCACCCCTCCCCCGCACCTGTTCGCGTAGCCTCAGGGTAGAAAGATGGAGAAGAGGGTTTCGGAGTAGAGGAACGAGAGGAGGACCTATCGCTACTTTGAGACCGGCTTTCGAAACTCTTTTAATAAATTACGCTGAAGGTACGAGGGGGGTGGTAGGGTAGGATGAGGTACTTCGTTAACTCGAGAGACAACGGTAATAGCCAGACCGAGAGAAGTGGTCGCACCAATCTTCGAGCGCTAATGGGAATCCAGAAATAGAGACATGTATTATAATTAATTATAATAACTTTAGCTAATGACAACAAATTAACTATGGTTAACTTGGTATACTTGCAGATATACCTAAGTTTATCAGACAGTTTACTAATTACGTTTCGCAAATTTTTTTTTATTGTTTTTTTCCTCACCCTTCACGTTTCCGTAATTATTTCAACGAAATCGATAATCCGTATCGAATAATGATGTGAAAATAAAATATATGAAATCCGCGCAATGGCGCGGTGTGAAATTATTTTTGTTTCGTTTCAAAATTCGTCGGCAAAACACCAATTTGGATTGAAAATTCTTTAAAATATATGAAACTTATGTTGCAGTTGGCGAGAAAAATTGATTTCTATGAAATTATTCATTCGAATTTCATTCCGGTCGTAGAAAATTGACACTTCGAAAATTAATAACCCTCTGATTTGACGTAACAGCATGTGCATGCCTAAGGAGAGCCTTTTCTGTGTTTCACATCCCCAGAAGGTGAGTAGAAAAACTAAAATGTGTTTAATTATGTTTAAACGCGCCGGTTTATGGGCCGATAAAATGTTTGGATTTAATTAAATGCCATTACTTACTCCTCCTCGTCTATTGGAATCGAATAAACCGCGCTTTGAGCGTTTACCTGAAAACCTGTACCGCTCGTCCATTCTAGACCGTACTTTATACTGGTAACTATATTACCTAAGGGGATAGGGACCTGGTACTGTAATTAAATGCTATCTGAAATTGGCTCTTTGCCTTTGATTCGTTCCGACGTTGATGACAGGTGCCCACTGAACTCGACAAGCAATTATAAAATTTTCTCTCAAGCCGTATACCAAGTACCAAGTCGCTTGTTCTCGGCTATTAGGAGCCCCGAACGATCTTCAAAGACAGAATGCATGTTATTATATTCTCCAACAGCGCATCACAGATTCGCGTTATTATTAGAAAATTTTGTATAATTCAGGTTTTCCTCGGCGGTTTTATACTCGGTTATTTGATCGCCAAAGACTATGACGAGCTCAGAAAGAACAGGCGGAAAAATTCTACCCCGAAAGATGATACCTTTGGGCTAGTAGAAGCGCCCTTCACACCTGTTCCATATCGCTATTCGTACCACGAAAACCCCCATGATTCTCAAGAGCTGATGTACAATCAAGCCAGACTTGCATACGATGATAAACATCCGACGATTATTGATCAGGAAGAAGAACAGCCCACAAAACTTTTCGCTATCCATTATGATTACCAGTCTATGAAGAGAAAATACAAGCTGTGAGACACGAATCGTTATAGAGAGATGCATTGCTCCCCAGGCTATGTAAGACGAAAAAAAATCATTATTTTTCATATACGAAGATTTTTGGAGCACTATTCTTCGCTTTTTTATTTTCATCGTAATTTTTCACTTCGTCGTTATCAGAAGAAAATAGAAACATCGGAAACAAGCTAGTTCGTGAGTGAAAAATTGTGCATCCAATATGCCAGATGAATATAATGACAGGGAATAAATGTCTTCAAATGTTAAAAATGGAATTGGTGAAAAATTGAAAGTGTTGAAAAATTGTTTAAATCTCTTTTTCCCCATTTCGTCGCGATGCGGAGAGCGTATGCCTCTTTATCTATCTGAATTATCACCTTTTATAAAGTATGATGTTACGGGAATAATTGATAGTCCTCACTTAAAAGTTTCTAGATTTGTTAACGCTAGAGGCGAAAGCTATGTCATTTGTTTCATCCCTTAGAGTGAACGACGAAGACACGTGAGACGAGAGCCATTTGTTTAGTCCTTGGCAGACGCGGGGGTGGTTCGTTCATTCGTCGACTGGTTTCACTCATGGGTTTCACAGCTGAATCCCTAGAGACTTTAAGTTCTTGTAATAAAGTATCAAGATATCGGTTTTAAATTTAAAGCTTTTTTATCTGAATTGGTTACGGGACGAAAAGCGCTAGAATGATTTTTCAACTACCCAACGACGATGCATTAACCGCGAAGAATAGAACCCATAACGGAAGGAGCTTACCTCATGCGAAACACCAATAAATAACAACTTCTCTCGAAGCACAAGATGTTTTTATACCATACCCACATCGATACAGCTTTCACAGAAATCACTTATTTCTCAAGAGAAAACATTTCATATCACAGATTAAAGAAAACCTACCCCTATGGATACAGAAATCAAATTTCACCTATATTACGCAAATTTTTTCTGATTTCAATAAGGATTTTTTTCAGCCAACCATGAGCCTTTACCAGTTCTCAATTCCCCAAGTATTATACTAACGTAAAGAGAGAATATTATTTTCTGTGCTAAAGCACGATGACAATTCCCCCTGCGCGTATAGGGTTGGGGTTTATGTACCCTGTGCATGTGTATAGTTGGTTGCTTGTCTTTCTATACTTGTGTAAAAATGTGGTTGTGTAACTCACACAAGCTCATATCTACAGGCTGTTAAACTCTGGTTATATAGATAGTCTATATTATTTGTAGTCAGACCCAAGGGGCGGACCTGTTCTCGACAGCTAATACGATAGAAAAATATCGAGGGATTTCTCTACGAAATAGTCCTTGGCTCTTTGAAATCTGAAAAAAGAAAAATAGAAAGAAGAAGGAAGGAAGAGAGGATAAAGAAAAAAAAAAAACGAAATAAAAAAAGAGCATGCCATCAGTTCGTTGAATGCTTTCTGAAAACCGTACCTACCTATACCAGAAGTTTGGGAATAGTCAGTTTATCGATATTACATATGCGCCTATTTTATAGCGTATATTCTGCTTCTTCGTAGGATTTCGGTTTGTGATTTTTTTTTTTTTTTTTCGGGAAGCTGTGCGAGACAGTGATGACGTTGTGTTATATGATAAGCTTGGGGATTCGTCCGGAGTGAACTTGCGGGTGAAAAATTTGAGCAAGTGATTAGCTGAGGGGTTGCATATTCGCAAACCGAAAGAAAGAAAAAATCTTTTCATTTTTATTTTCATTCCTTCTTTTCGTTCGTTTTTTCTTTCTTTCTTTTCTTATTTAACGTCACGAACGAGTTTGAGGAGAATGTAGATGGCGGATACATTATTCATCGTACTTTTCATAGGCACAAAAGAATAAAGAAGATGCCGCTTCCTTCACCCCCACTATCCCTCACACTCCTACTCCCAAAAACATCCACCTTGCTTCTTGCGTTCAGGCTACTGGAGGTCGAATGATTTTTAAAGGGTAGAAAGAGGCCTTCTGTATCCACCAACGCAACTCGCATATACATATACCCTTATGCGTACCTGTTTACGTCCCCATAAACGTCCCCATAAAAACCTATCGATAAATATCCCTATAATACCTACTCAATATGCCGATCTCCGTATCTCCAGAACCCCATGTGCAAGCGGGAAATTGATTCCGAAAAAAAGTCGTGCTTTATGACTAGCAGATCATAATGTAACACTCCAGCCTACACGTAGATTATTTTTTTACAACGATTTTTATAATTTCGTTTCACATTTCTCGTCTGAAATGAAACCATCGGGGGGTATCTTTTTTTTTTCTTTTTCTTAATAGAAGGGATAACTTTTTACCCTAGTTGCAACAGAATCGGTGTAAATTATAGCACTTATACTTATACAGGAAATGACATTCAATGGTACGTATTTACGGTAATACACATTGCTCAAATATACCTTTTATACACAACGAGTATGATGTGGCATACTAAAACTTGCGATAAAATCCAGTGTATAATAGGGACACTGCACAGCGAGTGCATGAGATTATCTATCAAGTATACTATAGGTGAGGTTCGCATGTAAAATACATAAGCTATGCCGGTCTTACTCCAACTTTTGTGATATTCAATAGAATGTTATACTGCATTTCATTATCGGGAAAAATCACTCCTCGTCTATGAGGTGAAGTGAATTGAAAAATGAATGAATTAGGTATATGAAAGAAAAAAAGAAATGGCATGAAAAAAAAAATGTGGGGAAAAGTAATATTGATAGAAATCGTGGAACTTTATGCAAAAAAGTCACCACATCCATTATTATTCTTATCTATATGATCAACCAAGTCTGCAGACATGGTGTTCCAGTGTTCCACAAGACAACCGCACAATGCTGTTTGCTGAATGAGGGCTGAAAGCAGGAAAGCGTCTCTCCAACTACACCATCGTTCGCTCCCAGAATGTACTTTCGGAGATTACATCGCGGACGATTCAGCTCCCGTCACCTTCTAGCCGGTGAATTTCAGCGTGCATCAGATTGCGCGAAGCCAAGGTGTAGAAAAAGTTTTTTTTCTAACATTTTCTTTTTTTCAACTCGTTAAAAATTCACCGTGTTTCTTCATTCGTTTAATCATAATTATCGCAGATCCTGTGATCTCTTCTTTTATAGAATAACATCAAACCTTGTCGAGTGGTTACGTTTTATCCTAAGACCTAGGCGATATTTTTAGCAACTAACGAGCTTTATTCGCGCTATAAGCCCAGGGGTGAATCAGATGTTTACAAATTGTAGTATTAGTTGATCCGTGATAACAATATTAATTAACAGAGTCGCGAGTTGCGAGATCCGCATGTTGTCCCTGCAGGATAAGCACATAGAACTTTGTCTAGCCGAGAGACTAGAGGGAGAGAGAGAGAGAAAGAGAGGGTTGGGGGTTGTTACAATTGCGTTTCTAGTTCTGAACGCATACACACATATGGGTACATTTATGTGCATCTATACATCGCTGCGGTATACTAAATGTATAGAAGAACATAGGTAGTATACATCTTTTGGAAAACCGAGTGCAGTTTCCGGTCCACAAACTCCGCAAACGAGACCGTTAGAAAAACTTATTTCAGCACCGCGGTGGTATCAGCTATGTCAACATATCCGTATCACCGAGCCAACGCGTCGACGTCATCAAACACTTCCAACGCCCCCGTACATATGTACTATTATACTTTTTTGAAAGGGAAATAGAGATGAAGAGGAGAAATAAAGAGACGCAGCTTCTTCAAAGGAGCTAAAAGTCGTAGAAAAAGTTTGCCTAATTCCTTAAGACCGGATAAAATGAAACAGCAGATAGAATAGAATGGCATTTCCTGACCAACGCAACCATGCAAGGCTGTAAAGAATAGCGGTAGAAATGTGTGATAAGCGGGTTTTAATTAAAAACTTTTCGAGGAATGAGAGTTTTAAACCGCTTCGTTGGTTAGCTTAATTGTTAAACGCATTATGTGGAATTAGTGGCGCACAATTCCATCTGGTTTTTTGGTTCAGCTCGTGGTATAGTCCTGGTGGAGAATCATAACTCATGAATTTCAATATTCCGGACCCTTTCGGGCGGTCCTCTTTCGGCCTCTATCTGTGTAGGCGTAGTGGTCCTATACGTATACAGGTATACTACCCGCGGGATAGGTTTCGAACGCTTCATTTGAATCCGGGGAATTTAGCTAACAGAGTGTGAGCAGGATATGAGATAGGGGTAGGCTGGGCGGTTGGCCAACGATGATGGATGCACGCTGTCACATACAACAGGCACATCCTCCACATCCTGTCGCATATATATCCTCTCCTGTAGTGTCACAACTACTTAGCCACCCAGTCTTTGTATTTGGATAATTTCTGATTACTACACTCCGAGAAATTTCATATTTGGCTGAAAACATTCTATAACAACGTTCATCCCATATGAATTAGTATCAGGAAACTGGGGCTTGGGGTCCGGATGTTATTCGATCTTCTTCATTACCTCATTCGAGAGAGTAACGAAAAGTAGATAAACGTCAAATACGATGGTACTGGTGAACCCCGATCATAACTCACTCTGCGAATTTCCTATCTTTGTATTATATCTTCATATATACCTATTTCTATCTGGGTCCAGTCGTTCGTTTGTTAACGAGGCTATCCTGTGTTCAATCAGCCATTGCGATGACTAATTAACATTGCATCCTTTGAGGACTCTTTCCTTTTTTTTTAACGCTTGATTAAAATCAGTTATCAATATTGTCCTATTGCTGATATCATAAAATTATACAGAAACCTGATACGCGTGGAGACCGTGACTCAAACGTTTTATTTATTCGCAGCTTCTGCAAGGGATGTTGAGAGGGAGAGTATAATGGAAAAGAAATAAAATGAAGGGAAATAAGGAAAAAAAATGGAAAAAAATAGATCCAAAGAAAAAAACGAAGAAATGACGCGCGTCGCAAAGTTAAATCGAAACACATCACCATTCAGCACCTGAGCTCCTACGGGCTGGGTCAGGCTGGATTCGGTCCTAACCGTGTGAGCTCCGAGATCTGGTCGCTTCCATGCGGCATTCGCAGGGGATCGCTGAGGATCAGCGATAGAAATGCAAATTGCATCCAAGTTGGATCACGTTGGGATTGTGTTAGAACGTTGGTTAGATTTGGGTACGCGGGTGACATTTCACTATGCACATATGTGCACCTCGTATTTACTTAGTATTTGGGTCACTGCAGACACCGCATGCGACAAATAAATTTTCATCCCTTATGTTATCAGCGATAATAAAAAAGATGCGAAGAAGAAGAAGAGGAGAAAATATATATACATATAAATAAGGAAAGATGGTGTCAGGGCTATCATTCTAATTCGAGCTTTTACTTTGATTAAAATATTCTCATTTCCCAGCTTCGGTTTCAAGATCCGTCTCGTAAAATGTGAAAAACTAACGGTATAGGTAAGTATTTGAGCCTTCTTCTTTCACGGTTCCTGATTCCTATAAACTAAGAAATTGATTGATCAAACTCTGGTATACATGAGTAGATGATAATTCGCAAATACCTGATTGCATATGTGATTAATTTATTTCAATTCATTGTTAGTGGCCGCGATAGAGTTATCTACCTATGTGATCCAATTGCCACTGTAAACGTCGGTGAAGGTAAATAATTATCAGAGAAGGATAGAGCGTTAAGAGCTCCCTATGGAGTACAAGAAACGGAGGTTTAGTTGAGGCAACGGTGGCTGTGGGTACTCCACACACCAGAGTAAACGTGGTCTGTAATCTAATGGATGAATTTGTGGGTAGGTTTAGGATTCGTGATTGCATATCTAACTTGGTATACTACATCTCTTAGAATGATTTGATCTAGTACTATGTTCATTTATTTTTTTTGATTTTTATTTTCTCGTAAAATGAGTAGAGATGTGGAGAGAGAACAATATTTCCGTGAACAAGAAGGCGATATTTTGTTTCAAAACAGTCTGGTAGAAGCTGAGACAAGTTTTAATCTCATGAAATTATAAGTTGGTGACCCCAGTCCGGAAAATTGTCTTACTTTTAATTTCCATTCCTCGGCGGAGGAGGCAGATAATAGCTTTACGGAAGCTGTGCCTTGCTATAAAGTAGTAAAAAGCGTTAATTGAATTCTTGAAAATTCACGAGTTTTAGAATATTAAATTCTTCTGCTATTAGCCGATATTCAGGGCGTAACTTCTTAATGAGATGCCGAATCAAAGGTATACGTGCGTACCCCGACAAAGTATTCTCATCTCGATAATGGGCTATAATAAAAATTCTACCCACCATAAAAGAAAGAAAAAGAAAAAAAACAAGAAAGTCAACTTTTTAATGGGAACATCAATCATCAATCAAATGTCGATTGTAATTCCTGAATACTTTACAATCCAATTTTAGTTTCATTTTCTAATAAATTTAATGACCGATTAAGTTCGGAATTTTTATTCTGTATCGTACTGTCATGTAAATTTCACGAATCTCGATAGCGAATTGGTGGCAGTTTCTAACTTGCACTTTGCAACTTTGCTTCAATGCATATACAATACGGTTTCCACGGGGTGGTGGGGTAATGGACAAAACCATTTGCGACGCTATATCTACTATCATGCCCACAGGGTTATTACCTAGCTGCATCTCTATTTTCTACCCTGATAGAAAGTTCGGACGAGTAGATCATTAGCGTTTAAATGGATATACCGTCCTTCTAAACTCTGATTAGGTTCGTTAATCCCCCGCATTTTTCAATTCTCACATCATGATTTTCCAATTACTTGAATAGTATGGCGAAATGGGTGCGTGTATTGATGTGTTTGTCTTAATTTTTTTCATTTTCTGTTACACAGTTCAGGATTTTTGAATATCTCCCTTCTTAGTTCACCGAATTGTTGCAGTTCCCGAATTTTTCTCCGAAGCGAATGAAGAAATTCTATATTCATGATTATTTTCAGGAAACGATTATTCCGTAATTTGGAACCACGCGAGTGATATTGATTGCATCAGTTTTTCATCAAGAAATGTTAATATATAACAAATACGTAAATAATCGACTGCCTCATCATTCTCCCATTTACTGTCGTTGCGTGAAAGTAGAAATTATGGAAATCACATGTGCATATAGTAAGACGTGCCTTCGAATAGTTGAGAACAATAAAATTGGCAAATGAATCGAATTCATGAAATACTTTTGCAGCAAACAATAAAGCGCCTTATTAAAAATATCGCACGATCTGGCTTCACTGGCTTGTACCCAAGATGAGAAATAAAAGGAAAGAAAAATCCACGGCTACGATCTGTGGCTACGATCGCGTTGATCGAATTTTGACTATACTATAGCTACCTAATAGTCGAGCGGCGAACCTGATAATTTCACGCACATTTTTATCAGCCGCCTGACGGTCCGAGACTTGCAGTACTCAGATGTCCCTGTAATATCACCCTGTAGAATCAAGTTTCATCACACATTACCAAAGTAATAGGTAACTAAATAAAGTTTATTACTTTTAAATAACTTTACTTCATAATTACGTTTACTAATGAAATAAGAATTTAAATATACACTACATTTATAATAGGGTAAGCCTAAGGGACGAAAGCTGCGCCCTACTACACGCAACCCGCGGATCATTATATTATTCTGCTCTTCTTAGTTCCGTAATTTGTCACCCGGTGGCGCCACCAGCGTAAACTGACCTACTCAACGGCGTCCTTGCCCCTCTCGCCCCACTCAAGGCCGCTGAAGGCCGTCAAGGATGGGGAGCCCAAGCAAACCGGTCTAACCGGTTTCAGTGGCCTTCGTGGCGCCGACGAGTGAACAGGTTTGTGACGTACTAGACGTTCTTGGGAAAACTTACGCGCCGAGTTAACCGACGTGCGAGAAAATGCTTGACAAGAGGTAATATCTCGGCCAATAATATTTTTTACCAGCCTAATAACTTCATTGTACTTGAAAGAGGAGAGCAGTAGACATTGCAATAGTTGGATTAGCCATTACCGTATGAAATATTCGCAATATCTATGCAGATAACTGCGCGTAATACATGCACGTACGATATACGTACGTGAATATACTTCACTCCTTTGTGAAATTGTCCTCAATGGATAGAGAGTAGACAATTCAGAGATCCACGAATTGGAGACTCTCATTAGTATCTTTTGAGAACAACTATATTTATAGAGTAATGAATTATTCTACTGTTCTCGTGGCGAAATTACGTTGTTAAAGTATTATCGTTAACGAAAACCATGGTGAGAATAATGACTCTGTTCTCTATTCGTATGGTGGTCTGAAAAATAAAAATAAACAGCTCGCTGTTCTCAACAAGACCGATATAAAAACTATCTGCTACAAACATTGTACTTGGCATTCTGTAAAATATACCTTCGTACGTATATGCATGTATTATCGTCGCAACGATTAGTTTAGAGTATGATACTAGTTTTCTTATTTCCTAATTATAGTTCTAGCTAATCTCGGAACTTAAGAAGTGCCAAATATGTAGTTTTCAGTGATATACGTGATAGATTATACATATTACGATCACATCTACAATTTATCCAATCAAATATTCAGTGTTGTAAAAATTGTAAGTCAATTTTTTTTCAAGTGAAGTTTATTACTTTTGAATAACTATTTTATAATGAGTTGAAATAACTTTACTTTAGAATTAGTTTTAATAGCTTCACTTTATAATTCGTTTCAATAGCTTCACTTCAGAATTCGTTTTAATAGCTTTACTTTACAATTCGTTTTAATAGCTTTACTTTATAATAAAATAAATATCAAACTAAATTTTAACATTTCAATTTATAAGGTGTGGTTATTGTATAGGAATCATGTTATATAAGAGACATAATTTCTCTGTTCAGAGATGATAATTATTAATTCAAATGATAATTGAATGCCATCCCTAGCAAAGGATTGCAGTGATGCCTTTTATTTTTAAAGATACCACGAAATTATTTTCAATGTATTTCGATCTTGCGAATCCAATTTTAATGAGATTATAATTCATCGCGCCGTAATGCATGCAACCCGCGGATCATTTCATCAATGTGCTCATTCGAGTTTCATAGTTTTCCGCTCAGTGGCGCTATCAGCGTGAACTGACCTACGACAACGGCGGCCCCGCCACTCTCGCTGCACCCCCCACTGCTCAAGGCCGTTCAAGGCCGTCAAGGGAGGGGTGCAGACGCAAACCGGTCTAACCGGTTTCAGTAAATTTTCAGTGTCCCTCGTGGCGTCAACGGGCGAACAGGGGAAAGACTTGCGCGGCAAATTAATTTGACATTTCGAAGCGTTATTAATTATTTAAGTGTTTTCGCAGTGAAATTACGTTGTTCAAGTATTGTTTTTAACGAAAATCATGATGAAGGCAATAATTGTATTCTTTATTCGTATCGCGGTGGGATAAATAAGATAAATAGCTCATAGAATATGTATATGTATTATCGCGGAAAAGATTAGTCGGAAGTTTAATCATGGTTTTAGTATAGCCTAGTTATAAATTTCCTTTACTATAAGAATGGAATTATCATCCTTGCCGTATCCCATCCGAAAAATATCGGATAATAATTTCAATTTATAGCAATAATTTTAAACCAGGCGCTCGCATAATTTATTAGAGAAAATTGCTGTACATATGAAGAAACGTAAAAAAAAGGGTGTAGGTATTCCAACATAGTAACGTTTTTTTCAGTAGACTAATAAATTAGCGAACCCCTGTATGTTTCATTAGTTTTATCGATTGTTTATATCTTTATAAATTTGAAGAACAAATACAGCGTGGCACTGTGATGCAATAGATTATTATTACATATCATTTGTAGAAACTATAAGTAGTAATAGATGAACTCTCCGCAGTACAGCAAGCTATGCTTGATTAGTTCATACGGTAATATTATAGTCGCACAAGGAAAAGACTTGTGATATTACAGAATAGATGAGAATTCGGGATGATACATTATTAACAATGATATGTTCTTTCGCATATATTATGTTGTATTCAGCCTCTGGGTACTGACCTGGTCTTAATGTTCTTTATTAGTTTGAACTCGTTGTATAATAGAAAACTAGTGGAGATTGGAATAGATGCGGATTACCCACTACCGTATGAAATATTCGCCATATCTATGCAGGTAACGGCGCATAATACATACATACATATACGATATACGGTCGTAAAGTATACTTCACTTCATTGTAAAATTGTCCCTAATGAATGAATTGTAGTTAATTTGCAGACCCAAGAATTGAAGAGTCTCTTTAATATCTTTTGGAAAAAAAATATGTACATTCATGAATTATCTTATTGTTCTTGCGGCGAAATTACGTTATTGAAGTATTATTGTTAACGAAAACCGTGATGAAAATAATGACTCTGTTCTATTCGTAAAACGGTCTGAAGAATGAAAATAAACAGCTCGCTGTTCTTGACTAAACCAATATAGAAATGACATGCTTCATACGTTGCACTTGACATTCTGTAAAATATACCCCCGTATGTATATCACGATTAGTTTGAAGTATAATAATAGTTTTACTAAAGCCTAATTATAGTTTTAACTAATCTCCGAACTTGAAAAGTGTCAAATATGTAGTTTTCAGTGATATACGTAATATATTATACGTATTCACGATCGCATCTACAATTTTCCAATCAAATATTCAGTGTTGTAAAAATTGTGAGTCAATTTTTTTTCAAGTGAAGTTTATTACTTTTAAATAACTATTCTATAATTAGTTGAAATAACTTCCCACATGGAAAAATATATATGTGCATGCATATATACGATATATATTTCTCTGACATATATGTCATGTATATATATAATTACGAATATACGTGACTTATAAACAACATATATTTGAAAGCGGCCAAAAATGATCTATTTCGTATATATGTTCGTATATATATGTGACATATAAATTCTCGAATATATATTTTTCCATGTGGGTTCACTTTATAATTAGTTTTAATAACTTTACTTTATAATTAGTTTTCATAGCTTTACTTTATAATTAGTTTTAATGGCTTTACTTTATAATTTGTTTTAATAGCTTGACTTTATAATTAGGTTTAATAACTTTACTTCATAATTAGATTCAATAGCTTCACTTTATAATTCGTTTTAATAACTTTACTTCATAATTAGATTCAATAGCTTCACTTTATAATTCGTTTTAATAACTTCACTTTATAATTTGTTTTAATAGCTTCACTTTATAATTCGTTTTAATAGCTTTAGTTTATAATTAGTTTTCATAGCTTTACTTTATAATTAGTTGAAATAACTTTGCTTCATACTTACTTTAAATAACTTTACTTTATAATTGCGCTGAATAACTTTACTTTATAATTACTTTTACTAGTTGAATCGAGTTTAATTACACATTATCAAAGTAATGGGTAATTAAATGAGTAGTTTCATCAAAAATGTAATTGGTGACTCGCAACACTGCAAATATTCATGAAATCATAAAATTGTTTATGCAATAAACCTGTATCATTATAGTAAATTACCACATTCTTGAATAAATATCTCTCGAAATTGTAAATAATCAATCGTTGAATCATTTCCCCCTGTCCTTTCCTTGCCTATACTAAAAATTGGATATCAACTGCCAGAATTTTAGGAGTGAATTTTCTGGCAGTTGATACCTTTTTTAAGGAGTCGATTTTCTGGCAGTTGATACCTTTTTTTTAAGGAGTCAATTTTCTGGCAGTTGATACCTTTTTTTTAAGGAGTCAATTTTCTGGCAGTTGATACCTCATGGTGTCAAAAACGACTCCTTGAAAAAGGTATCAACTGCCAGAAAAATGACTCCTTAAAAAAAAGGTATCAACTGCCAGAAAATCGACTCCTTAAATAAAAGGTATCAACTGCCAGAAAATCGATAGGTACCTGGAGCTCTCGATGCCTACATTTCCCCTGGGCAGAGTCTAAGCCAATCAGGAATAAGGTTTGAAGAGAAATTGCCTATTTTCGTCTTGACTCTCGCTCCTGATTGGCTGAACTCGGCTCTAGGGGAAATGTAGGCAATGAGAGCTCCAGGTACCTATCGATTTTCTGGCAGTTGATACTTTATTTAAGGAGTGAATTTTCTGGCAGTTGATACCTTTTTCAAGGAGTCGTTTTTGACACCATGAGGTATCAACTGCCAGAAAATCGACTCCTTAAAAAAAGGTATCAACTGCCAGAAAATTCACTCCTAAAATTCTGGCAGTTGATACTTTTTTTAAGGAGTCAATTTTCTGGCAGTTGATACCTTTTTTTTAAGGAGTCAATTTTCTGGCAGTTGATACCTCATGGTGTCAAAAACGACTCCTTGAAAAAGGTATCAACTGCCAGAAAATTGACTCCTTAAAAAAGGTATCAACTGCCAGAATTTTAGGAGTGAATTTTCTGGCAGTTGATACCTTTTTTTAAGGAGTCGATTTTCTGGCAGTTGATACCTCATGGTGTCAAAAACGACTCCTTGAAAAAGGTATCAACTGCCAGAAAATTCACTCCTTAAAAAAGGTATCAACTGCCAGAAAATCGACTCCTTAAATAAAGTATCAACTGCCAGAAAATCGATAGGTACCTGGAGCTCTCATTGCCTACATTTCCCCTAGAGCCGAGTTCAGCCAATCAGGAGCGAGAGTCAAGACGAAAATAGGCAATTTCTCTTCAAACCTTATTCCTGATTGGCTTAGACTCTGCCCAGGGGAAATGTAGGCATCGAGAGCTCCAGGTACCTATCGATTTTCTGGCAGTTGATACCTTTTATTTAAGGAGTCGATTTTCTGGCAGTTGATACCTTTTTTTTAAGGAGTCATTTTTCTGGCAGTTGATACCTTTTTCAAGGAGTCGTTTTTGACACCATGAGGTATCAACTGCCAGAAAATTGACTCCTTAAAAAAAAGGTATCAACTGCCAGAAAATTGACTCCTTAAAAAAAAGGTATCAACTGCCAGAAAATCGACTCCTTAAAAAAGGTATCAACTGCCAGAAAATTAACTCCGTAAAATCTGGCAGCTGATACCTCATTTTTGAGTGATATTTTCGATTTGATTTGAATTCGATTTGAATTCATTTTGAATTCAATTTAGCTCCTAAATTGATGCGCCTGGATTAGGAGTTGGATAGGGGATAGGAGAAAAAAATATGCAGCAAATGATTATTCATGAATTAAGTTTATTATCAACATTTATGATTGAAGCCATCCATACAAGCAATATTAACATACCTACGTAGACAGTTATGTACAATTTTCGATTGGTCCTTAAAAATATATAAGTCTGTAGCAATCAGTCGAGGGAATTAATTAAGTTGGCTGAATTATGCAATAATACCTAGAGTCGTTATAATTTGCTAAAGGGAAATGTCTAGAATGGGATGGAAGATCTGTATTTACGACGTCTGTTTGTAACGAAATTACTTATTTAATTACCCATTACTTTGGTAATGTGTAATTAAACTCGATTCAATTAGGAAAAGTAATTATAAAGTAAAGTTGTTCAGCGTAATTATGAGGCAGAGTTATTTAAAGTAAGTATGAAGCAAAGTTATTTGAAGTAATTATGAAGTAAAGTTATTAAAACTAATTATAAAGTAAAGCTGTTGGAACTAATTATAAAATGAAGTTATTGAAAGTGATTATAAAGTCAAGCTATTGAATCTAATTATAAAGTAAAGCTATTGAATCTAATTATAAAGTAAAGCTATTGAATCTAATTATGAAGTAAAGTTATTAAACCTAATTATAAAGTAAAGCTATTGAAACGAATTATAAAGCGAAGCTATTGAAACGAATTATAAAGTGAAGCTATTGAAACGAGTTATAAAGTGAAGCTATTGAAACGAATTATAAAGTGAAGCTATTGAAACGAATTATAAAGTAAAGTTATTTCAACTAATTATAAAGTAAAGCTATTAAAACAAATTATAAAGTAAAGCTATTAAAATGAATTATAAAGTAAAGATATTAAAACTAATTATAAAGTAAAGCTATTTCAACTAATCATAAAATAGTTATTTAAAAGTAATAAACTCCACTTGAAAAAAAATTGACTGACAATTTTTACAACACTGAATATTTGATTGGAAGATTGTAGATGCGATCGTGAATACGTATAATATATTACGTATATCACTGAAAACTACATATTTGACACTTTTCAAGTTCGGAGATTAGTTAAAACTATAATTAGGCTTTAGTAAAACTATTATTATACTTCAAACTAATCGTGATATACATACGGGGGTATATTTTACAGAATGTCAAGTGCAACGTTTGAAGCATGTCATTTCTATATTGGTTTAGTCAAGAACAGCGAGCTGTTTATTTTCATTCTTCAGACCGTTTTACGAATAGAACAGAGTCATTATTTTCATCACGGTTTTCGTTAACAATAATACTTCAATAACGTAATTTCGCCGCAAGAACAATAAGATAATTCATGAATGTACATATTTTTTTTCCAAAAGATATTAAAGAGACTCTTCAATTCTTGGGTCTGCAAATTAACTACAATTCATTCATTAGGGACAATTTTACAATGAAGTGAAGTATACTTTACGACCGTATATCGTATATGTATGTATGTATTATGCGCCGTTACCTGCATAGATATGGCGAATATTTCATACGGTAGTGGGTAATCCGCATCTATTCCAATCTCCACTAGTTTTCTATTATACAACGAGTTCAAACTAATAAAGAACATTAAGACCAGGTCAGTACCCAGAGGCTGAATACAACATAATATATGCGAAAGAACATATCATTGTTAATAATGTATCATCCCGAATTCTCATCTATTCTGTAATATCACAAGTCTTTTCCTTGTGCGACTATAATATTACCGTATGAACTAATCAAGCATAGCTTGCTGTACTGCGGAGAGTTCATCTATTACTACTTATAGTTTCTACAAATGATATGTAATAATAATCTATTGCATCACAGTGCCACGCTGTATTTGTTCTTCAAATTTATAAAGATATAAACAATCGATAAAACTAATGAAACATACAGGGGTTCGCTAATTTATTAGTCTACTGAAAAAAACGTTACTATGTTGGAATACCTACACCCTTTTTTTTACGTTTCTTCATATGTACAGCAATTTTCTCTAATAAATTATGCGAGCGCCTGGTTTAAAATTATTGCTATAAATTGAAATTATTATCCGATATTTTTCGGATGGGATACGGCAAGGATGATAATTCCATTCTTATAGTAAAGGAAATTTATAACTAGGCTATACTAAAACCATGATTAAACTTCCGACTAATCTTTTCCGCGATAATACATATACATATTCTATGAGCTATTTATCTTATTTATCCCACCGCGATACGAATAAAGAATACAATTATTGCCTTCATCATGATTTTCGTTAAAAACAATACTTGAACAACGTAATTTCACTGCGAAAACACTTAAATAATTAATAACGCTTCGAAATGTCAATTTAATTTGCCGCGCAAGTCTTTCCCCTATTCGCCCGTTGACGCCACGAGGGACACTGAAAATTTACTGAAACCGGTTAGACCGGTTTGCGTCTGCACCCCTCCCTTGACGGCCTTGAACGGCCTTGAGCAGTGGGGGGTGCAGCGAGAGTGGCGGGGCCGCCGTTGTCGTAGGTCAGTTCACGCTGATAGCGCCACTGAGCGGAAAACTATGAAACTCGAATGAGCACATTGATGAAATGATCCGCGGGTTGCATGCATTACGGCGCGATGAATTATAATCTCATTAAAATTGGATTCGCAAGATCGAAATACATTGAAAATAATTTCGTGGTATCTTTAAAAATAAAAGGCATCACTGCAATCCTTTGCTAGGGATGGCATTCAATTATCATTTGAATTAATAATTATCATCTCTGAACAGAGAAATTATGTCTCTTATATAACATGATTCCTATACAATAACCACACCTTATAAATTGAAATGTTAAAATTTAGTTTGATATTTATTTTATTATAAAGTAAAGCTATTAAAACGAATTGTAAAGTAAAGCTATTAAAACGAATTCTGAAGTGAAGCTATTGAAACGAATTATAAAGTGAAGCTATTAAAACTAATTCTAAAGTAAAGTTATTTCAACTCATTATAAAATAGTTATTCAAAAGTAATAAACTTCACTTGAAAAAAAATTGACTTACAATTTTTACAACACTGAATATTTGATTGGATAAATTGTAGATGTGATCGTAATATGTATAATCTATCACGTATATCACTGAAAACTACATATTTGGCACTTCTTAAGTTCCGAGATTAGCTAGAACTATAATTAGGAAATAAGAAAACTAGTATCATACTCTAAACTAATCGTTGCGACGATAATACATGCATATACGTACGAAGGTATATTTTACAGAATGCCAAGTACAATGTTTGTAGCAGATAGTTTTTATATCGGTCTTGTTGAGAACAGCGAGCTGTTTATTTTTATTTTTCAGACCACCATACGAATAGAGAACAGAGTCATTATTCTCACCATGGTTTTCGTTAACGATAATACTTTAACAACGTAATTTCGCCACGAGAACAGTAGAATAATTCATTACTCTATAAATATAGTTGTTCTCAAAAGATACTAATGAGAGTCTCCAATTCGTGGATCTCTGAATTGTCTACTCTCTATCCATTGAGGACAATTTCACAAAGGAGTGAAGTATATTCACGTACGTATATCGTACGTGCATGTATTACGCGCAGTTATCTGCATAGATATTGCGAATATTTCATACGGTAATGGCTAATCCAACTATTGCAATGTCTACTGCTCTCCTCTTTCAAGTACAATGAAGTTATTAGGCTGGTAAAAAATATTATTGGCCGAGATATTACCTCTTGTCAAGCATTTTCTCGCACGTCGGTTAACTCGGCGCGTAAGTTTTCCCAAGAACGTCTAGTACGTCACAAACCTGTTCACTCGTCGGCGCCACGAAGGCCACTGAAACCGGTTAGACCGGTTTGCTTGGGCTCCCCATCCTTGACGGCCTTCAGCGGCCTTGAGTGGGGCGAGAGGGGCAAGGACGCCGTTGAGTAGGTCAGTTTACGCTGGTGGCGCCACCGGGTGACAAATTACGGAACTAAGAAGAGCAGAATAATATAATGATCCGCGGGTTGCGTGTAGTAGGGCGCAGCTTTCGTCCCTTAGGCTTACCCTATTATAAATGTAGTGTATATTTAAATTCTTATTTCATTAGTAAACGTAATTATGAAGTAAAGTTATTTAAAAGTAATAAACTTTATTTAGTTACCTATTACTTTGGTAATGTGTGATGAAACTTGATTCTACAGGGTGATATTACAGGGACATCTGAGTACTGCAAGTCTCGGACCGTCAGGCGGCTGATAAAAATGTGCGTGAAATTATCAGGTTCGCCGCTCGACTATTAGGTAGCTATAGTATAGTCAAAATTCGATCAACGCGATCGTAGCCACAGATCGTAGCCGTGGATTTTTCTTCCAGTTTTAATTGCAGTTGCATATAATAAGGCGCAGCGATGTTCGCTTCAAAAGTATCAGGTCGGTCCACCTGCAAAATGGACAGACGTGAATTAAGTTTTAATATTTTTTAGAACTCAAAATCTGGATATTTGTTGTAGCGATGAATTCGATCATGAGGGTATACATTTTCATTTCCTATATCCTAGTACAGTATGATAGGAATCAGGGTCGCTCGATGAATTGATTTTTCTCAATCACAAAATTACACCGAAAAAACAAATTTCAGCTTTGTCAAGTCAATCGATTTGACACGCTCAAAATTTGTTGGTATACGCAGGTGAAATACATTTGTTTGAGCGATAAATTATTCATTCACGTAGATGCTTCCGTGATACAGTTCAGATCATAACAATACCTAGATGAACAAACGGCCTTTCGGGACAGCGATATTTAAAAAATTCACATAACAGTCAATTCTCGACAAGTTATCTTCGCTTTTTTGCAGCTGGCTACAAGATGTCCATTCGATAATTTTCTACCTCTCTTTCAAATCGTATACATCCGATCATGCCGACGTTCGGTACATGTAGCTGCTCCATCCACCAGCAAGATCAAAGTCTGCGTTATCATTAATCAATATAATAAAACAGTTCTTTATCGCCAGTAAATATGAAGTTCATAATTCATAGTAGATTTCTACCCGTATGGTAAAATGCAGAATTATATTCTGGCGGATCACGAGGTAATCCGGCTAAAACAATTATTGCATCCACGTCGAAGCGCTGTTAAAAAAAATGTATTTTCCACTCGAACATTGATCGCTGGCTCAGTAGTATGAGGTATGGGCTGATTTGCCAAAATGGCAGAGATCCAAAATAATTCTGAATCAAGACTTACTGATCGATTCGGGCATTGTTCTCTATATCAATGCATCTGCGAAACGGTATAAGTAATATGTTCTTTGTTTTGAATGAAAATGTAATTAAGTGACCTTTCCTCTTATATTTCGTATGCTATGTATACAGTTGACAAGTTAGACTCATGGAGGAAGTCTCTGGTTCTAATTAACATAATTTAACTTGTCGCAGGCGGACAGTGTTCCGTATACGACGCAACACTGTACCCGTTATCTAAACTAGTAGCGATTATTTGCACCGACTACAATGCGGCTGCGGGAACGTCCCAGTTACACGTAACAATGTGTACGAAAGTTCAAAGTTGCCCCACAGGGACGAGAAATAGCGCCGCCATGTCCTATGAGCCGGGAGCAGGCAATTGCGTTTACTAAGTCCTACAACGTTTTGCCTATTCTGATAGCAGCACGCGTTCTCACCTGTAAATTCATCCCTTACTCCCAATTCCCACTTCTCACTGCAATATAACAATTAGACATAGGTATCAGCGCTTGCGTACCATTAGTTCATAAACATCGATTCCCCCACCGCCCTGCAAATCCCCAAAAAGTATAATTCGCAACGAAATTCAGCTGCGCAAATAATTCTCATTGAATAAAAAATTGATTTTTGATAAAAGGTGGGTAAAGGAATTAAAGGCTTACATTATGAATTCGAACGTTAATGGACTTTCCAATCCAGGATCTGTGGGTATAACATAATTTTAGGAAAGCTCAGTGATTGCTGACCGAAACGGTTAGTAATCCATGTACGAGAGTAACATGTTGAACAAATCATTCTACTGTCACGATGCCCCGCATAGAATAACTAATGAATTTCCTGCATTTGAGTTCGATTAATTTTCTCGCTCAATTTAGTGCAGAGATCAACTATATACGATACGATTAGCAAATCAAAATTTATCGTCATTCATACGAGAATCACGAGCATTAAACTTGTCGTAGTGATAACGCTGATGGTGTATATGAATGGAAAACTACTTTCAGGGACTTTGTGTCTCTTCGCCTGGATACAAGATAACGCATTAGGTATATCTAATCCATTTTCTTTGGGGGAAGAATAGGTTGAAAAAATGGTAACTTGTGAAAGAGTATGGGAATGTGTGATAGGCGTAAGGGTACGAGGGCCACTAAATCCACGTGTGAAATATGCGTTACACCCTACGAAAATGCCAAGACTCGAGACAAAGTGGCGGGCGTTTGCCTAACTTATCACGTCCTCATGCAAAGTGCAACGATGTCAGCTTGCCAAGCCACGAAACAGTTTGTAGCCCACCTCCGCAGCCACGCTCTTACCACCTTCTATTTTCTTTCGGGATGTTGTACGCCGAGGGGGATGCTTTTTCAGCATAGGTGATGGAATCGCTGCCCATTTTACATCCAGTCGATACCATCGCTCCGGCCAGCTAGAAAGTCAGATTTTTCCTCCTTTTCAATCCAAGACGAATATATGCGTTCATGAATGGTGAGAAAATTCAGGATAGCAGATGAGGCTGGATAGATACGGTTCTCGGGGATTTTTCATCCCATAATTCTGTCGCATTAAGCCGAATACCTTATTCAATTATTATCACAGATTAATTACACGTAATTAAAGTCAGCCTTCATCAAGATATCCTAACAGGCATTCTTCAGCTGAATCACTGACTCAGAGTAACCAGTGTTATAATTGTTTCAAAGTTATGAATTAAACCGTTCCGCTAATTGACCCAGACGACTGTTTGATCTCTACTGAAAGAAGGAACCCTTCTGGGGTCTATATCAAAGGTTCGACTACACTGCGAGAGATAGCATAAGCACGTGAAATCTTTCGGACTGTGTATATATCACATGAAAGTCCTCCGTTAATTAGGAAAAAGAAAAAGAAAAGAAAACGAAGAGCCGAAAAATGGAGATAGAAAGTAACGGAAAGCGTATTACAACGAATCACATTATTCTACGGAGACAGAATTCACGGTAAACAGAAACCCCTTTGTGAGGGCCGTTTTTCGGGAAATATCTGAACCCCACCACTCCGTGGAAGCCACCGGAAACGGAAAATAGATTTTCAGGAAAGGTTTATTGCCGCCCCTCCAGCCAAATCAAACATAAATAAAGATAAAATACGTGTAGCGTACAACCCCTTTTCCCTTTCTTACCCCTCGGCCAACCCTTTCCACGGGTCGCTTCGCCGCTCTGCTTGGTGGCTGCAGCAGGGAGTTGCCAAGAGTTGCCAAGAGTTTCCCAATCTCGCGAAAATTTAGGGCGGTTCCTTCCACGGTGATGTATGCACGAGTTTTCTCACTTGATCCTACAGGAAGCCTAGAACCCTGAAAACAGGAACCAAGAACCAGGAATCCCGCAGACGTAGGTACCTACTGACGAAGAAAATCAAATTAAATTACCAACCGTGATAAAGGGTCAGGACTAACAAAAGAAACCTCTCAGAGATATCAATAGTCGCTCTCTGTCTCTCCCCCACCTCTCTCTTTCTCTTTCTCTTTGCGCAAAAATGAATATGTTTTCGCAACCAAGAATTGTAGCATCAATCTGATCGTACAGAATTGTTTTTTGAAGTTTGTAATCACGTTAAAGCTTAGTAATTAATCTGACCCCGAAAGCTAGTCGCACTTTCGCGGGAGGTCCTCGTATGTATATACGTACGAAATGATAGGGTCGTGTACGACCTTATGGTAATACCAGCTACCGGCTGGCGAATTCAGCTGCGCGGAAGCAAACCTACGTTTGCGCGTTCTGCACGGGCGAGGGTTAAGTTAAATGGGACATAACGTAGAGACGTCCAACGGGTGGTGAGAATCCTATTTATTATCAACGTCATACTCCACTGTCTACATAGCAGGCTATACATATTACACAATACACCGTCTATCCTATATCTCTAAGCTCTGAAGTATATCCAACTATTTAAACTATTCAAAACCCCATCAATTAGTACCCAGGATTCATACTTTATTCGACAATAAAACATCGTCTGCACACCCGAATTCATCAACTCGCCACTAATTACACAGACTCAATCGCGCATACCCAGAAGAAAGAGAAACAAGTTCCGGAATTACAACAAAGCCTGAGATTTTTTCATACAAGATCAACCTCTCCTTCAATTAGTTCAGGATTTGCAACTAATTTATGTTATTAATGAATCAGTATTCAACTATCAAAAGCTCCATCAATTAGTCAGCATGCAGGATTCGTATACTTTATTCGACAATAACATATCGTCCGGACACCCAGATCCATCAACTGGTCACTAATTGTAAAAACAGGAGTTTGGCTACCTGGTGAGCGAGAGAGAGGACAAAAAACAGCTTTCTAAAAATTTTAGAATTCTAAGGGGATCTGAGATTTTTTTTCCAGAGAAGAGCCAACGTTCCTCCGAACAGTCACGAATTCTTAATGATTATATAACATGTTATCAATGATCATCTGCGAGTATTGAGTAATTAGAGAATTTAGTCCTATAATCCGATTTTTATTATCGCTCTGAGACGATGAGGAGCCATTGTGGTTCGCAATGTCTGGTATAAAAATTCCAATGAAATATACTATACCTTAACGCGGAATAGAGCAAAGCGTAGCGATATACGGGATCGATTTAACGAAGAATAGGGCTTAATCCTGCTTGTTTCACTGAGTAATTCTGCGCGACTTCCTATTTCATTTCTCCTTTTATTCAGCTTTACTTTTCTGCAACGTTAGGTATGCCATCGCGGATGACCTGTGGCTTTTGTTCCTACGGCTAACGAACTCGCGTATCAATTCTGCCCCCACACACACACACACACACACACATACACATATATATATATATATATATATATATACCTACATGCTGCAGGCTATATATTTCCAGATTTTGATGAATCGACTATGTTCTCTTTGTCCACATAGGTATACTCGAATTCTCTGTCCCCTTGAAGCTATTTCTCTCCACCCCTTACACGTTAAAAACACGATGGCCTTTACCTCCCACACACGCGTACCCATGGCACCTTTTCTACTTTACGACGCTTGCTTTATTATACGCGGATCGTCATCTGCCATATAAATGTATATAGCACATATACCCACCTACGCACACATGTGTACGCGATACCCTGCCACGATTTTATCCGATACTTTGCTACGAAAGCTGAACGCAATCTCGCAGCTGTAGGTAAGGTATAGATACAATGTGCAGAAGGGAGTTGATAGCGGTACATATAGGTATAATATACAAACAGCTTTATAGCTTTTGAAAATTTGAAACACGTGATCGTTGAACAATAATAGGGATATGATTCATCATTTTTATCCTCACTTTTGAAAATTATATTTCAATACACATTTTGAATCAGGTAAAGACTTTGCGGTTTTCGTTAAAAGCTCTTATATTAGTTACTAAATGACGAAAGCTTACGCGGCGCCGAAAGGGCATAAGTTGACACTTGTTCACTTTCTAGTCGCGAAACGATTTAAGAGCATCGCAAAATACTTTGGCAACTATTAAAGATAACGACTGACAGGGAACAAAGGGATTTTATGCTGGTTGGAAAAGGTGGGTAGGTATATTACCTATATAGGTATATACATACATATAACTACATAGCGAAGCCGTTTTCGCTGCTAACTTTTACTGCCGAAGAGAGACTGGTGCAGTATAGTAGAACAGCAGCAGCAGCAGCAGCAGCAGCAGCAGCAGTAGAATGAAAATAAAAAGGAGGAATAGAAAATAGGAAATGAAGAATAAAAAGTACCTTCAACGAACGATGAATCTAAGTTGAAAAGTTTCAACGAGTATATGATTCAGCGGGAGGATAACGAGCTCTGGGAAAAGTATTATGTCGTCGTTAGTGGATGGATTAATAATTCGTAAGATACCTATATGCTTATATGCCATGTGTGTGTGGGATGATCATGGAAATGCGTTGAACGTCAAGTGGATGTATAAAGGACGAAAACGAGCCTTGATACCGTCGGGGGTTAATAATTTGAGGTAAAAATCGTTCTGAATTTAGATACTCTTTGGTGAAATACGTCGGAAGGGGGAAGAATGCCTTTAGTGTCAAACAAGGAAACATGTTTTCCAATATTTTTCAATTTCCCCCTGCACGCACGCGACGTTATTCCTACTCCGGATGACTAGCTCTTTTCCTTTGGTGTATTTAAAAGCCAATACCTACAAGCCTATGCTATAGGTACAGAAGTAGGATGTAATTTTTAATTTACCGAAAGCTCGAGCGTGTCGGATTGAATAATACAAGTCTTTGTTCTGTAATTAAGCCCCAGCTGTGGCACTGTTGTATACGGTTTATAGTCAATGATCAAACAAGCTTAATAATACGAAAATTGAAATTAACGTAGTCCGAAATTCCCTCTGTCCATAACACATTTAAAAACGAATTTCGATCTACATTTACGATTACATACCTATATGTATATACAAGCGATAAAATACTTGTGCAATCATTCAGTTTCAAAGGTCGCAAGATCCTATACGGATACTAAACCCACCTGTGGGTTGGATAATCCATGATGAAACGGCGAAAATTTAGACGATTCGAAAAAATCATTACACTCATTTCCGGTACGATTGCGAAAGTTCATTAATTACCTTTCATCCTATTTCCTGATAATTAAATCCTCGGGAGAAGAAAAATAAATCGACTCTCACCTTCGAATTACGAATACGATATACCTATGTATTACTTCACATCGTCATTCTCAGCGTTACCAAAATCCTTGGCAATATCTTGGCTGTGGTTGGTAGGCTGATGTCTGCTAGGTACTAATCTGAAATTAAATCGGCGAAATAAGTTTCAACCTGCACTGCGGTTCCTCGGGTTAACGAAAGCTCGCATAATACAGCTGAATCTGTGACCCCGAGATGATACGAGATGCTGCGTCGAAATCCAGTACCTACTGTACACATGTTTTCTGTACATCTATATCTATATGTCTATATAATAGACTACTAACTCACATGCATCGTTGGTGCATTGAAAGACACTGATAATATATGCGCTTATACATATGTATGAATGTGCAATGCGGCATTAATTCACTTCAAAGGCAGAAGGGGAGAAACTCACTCGGGAATTTCAGTATTTTGATGTATTTGAACAGTTAGATAGGTATGTACAGAAGTTGCGACATGGGTACACGTAGATTTCGGCATATAACTTAGTTTCAACGATAATTAATCAACTTTTAATTGGTTTTAATTATCCGAGTCAAACATTCACTATATACATATAATATACACATGAGCCACCAGATTTTTCCAACCGCGTTTAAAAAAGACGTCATATTTCTTATTTCCAACCCGCGCAGATCCGGATTCTCGTATATAGGTAGGTACGAACTTTTTAATATAGAAAAATATACGAGAGAATTTCACGACATTAGATTAGATTTCTCAATTTTATACTTCGCTTATCAAACACGAGACATATATAGTATATATATATACACATATATTTATATACTTTCTATATACCTATACGCACCGCAGATTTTTTCGCCGCGGTAACAGCTTTTCACGCAGTTACGATTCTGTTTACAACTCTTCCGCACATACCAGTACGATGTGTATGTATGTATGTGTGTATGTATGTATGTGTGTATGTATGTATTTGTACGATATATTCCTATACACATAGGTGTGTTTTAATATATCTACAGAAACGTTACCATACCTAGGTATTATACGAGAAATATAACTCCGCAGCTTCAGAAGGAGATGATTCCGCAAGCGCGCTAATGGCGGTCGCCAGTTTAACCAAAACCCTATTACGCTCTATGAATATATTTGTTCTCGAAATGACTCCGGCGTGTAAAAATAATTAAATTCTACCCGCGAGTGGCCCAAGGATGTGACGCCACGTGTGGTGATTAAATTAAAATTTTCCCCACTCGCACGTTTTAATGCGGATTTGCATCTAGTTACTCCCGTGCAGTATTTTCAGCTGCACCTTATATCTGTGCGAATCATTGTTATCGTCTTTTCAATGTCAGGCTTTGACATGACGCTTTTCAAATTTACTTCAATTTTTGTTTGATCGTAAACATAGAGAGAGTGAGAGAGAGAGAGAGAGAGAAAGAGATGAAACGTTTCATCTAAAAAATCTGATAAAAATGATCTCTTGCCTTGAATGAGAAAAATAGTCAGGCAATATAATCGTGCCTACCTTTGTTCACTCGATTTCTTTGTCTTCTTTTATTATCGTCAGCAGTATTCGTCTCTCATTCCATTCACGAGTTAAACAGTTATAGTTAGCGGAAGTGGAGGAGGCCCTGCAGAAAAAGAAGTGCAGCTGTCCGCCTCGGCTCGCCGGCCTTTCGTATTCTGCAATTAAATCCTCATTGTCGATGGAAATAAACGCAAATCGCGTTCAATGTACAGCCAGTCTTAATTAGCGAGGAACGTTCTCTGAATTGCAATTTTCTGCAACAATGACCATAACTCTTGGTGACTTCATCCTCTAGCAGTAGGTGGGTACCTACTACCTACTTTGTTCAAAGTGTAATTACCAGTCGATCGAAGCCCGGATCTAAGGATTATTTTATATTATTATATATTTTGCGGTGGAAAAATTAAACGTAGGAAAAAGAATAATAAGAAGAAGAAAGAGAAGGAAAGAAAAATCTAAAGGCAATTTGCCAAATGAAGATTAAGCCCGTAATATACGTATAAATTATTTGATATCCTGGCATAAACACCCCGAGCTTTTTCTCATGCGGGGTTAGCTGTTGAAGCCACGTTTACCGGTTGGCTTCGCTTAGTGCGATATCGTTGAGAATTAAGAGGCAAAGCCACGCAAGGAGTCTTAATAAAAGAGTGGAGTTCATAACGAAGTGGTGGTTTCGTTCAAAGAGGTAAGAGCTGGTAGTGGATCTCGCTAAAGATGGTAATAAAGAGGGCAGGACGCTCCATTTGATATGCAAATGGGTTTAGTCGAAGTCGACCAGCGGTAGACGTACTCCCTCGTTTTTTTTTTTTTTTTCAGGGTAAAGATCGGCGAAAATAATCTTTTCAAATTGTTTAAATCTCGACATTTCGCTATTTCGATTTACAATGGAATTCGCATTAAATTTTTCTCCCTCGATCTTCAGAAATAAGAGTTTCATTCTCGCCCTCATTCTTCTCCCTTACCTGGTACGTATAGAAAAAAGAAACAGGAAAAGGATGAGAGAAATAAAAGGAAACGAAAAAAGTGGAATACATCTCGAATAAAAATAACTTGCAAAGAATTAAAGGCATAAGGAAATCGCGCTTAAAAGATCCAGGAAGAGGAGAGAAAGAAGCTGAACAGTCTCACTCCAATAAGAATACCTCTTTTCCATTCAACCTTTTAAAGCTCATCTTTGGCTTTCCTCTGGGGGTGGAATTCGTTATTTCAAGAAGTTGGGAAGTGGGATGAAGATGAAATAAGGTACGATTTCTGGCGGACTTTATGAGGAGGTGATCTAATTTTTGAAGAAGAAAAAAGAATTGTTTCAGAGTGCTGCAGCACACGTATACCTATGATAAAATTCTACCTACTGCAGTAGGAAACAAAATGCAAGGGGATGCATGTGACATGTATACGTGGGGTGGTGTAAATGTTTACAGGGTCTTAAATCGCGCGTTTTACTTCGAGCGAAAGCTCTGCTAGGGTACAGGAAGGTGCAGAGGTGGAAAATCTAGGAAATCTTAGCCTGTGTGAATCCTGACGTGAGAAGTGAAGAACGGAGAACGAAGACCGAAGAACGAAGAATGAAGAATGGAGAATGAGGGATGGGGAATAAGGGATATAAAGAATAAAAAACGAGGAGGACCTGGTAAAAGTGGGTTATGTTTTATGCATGGAATCTTTGTGATCGTTTCGTGTGTTGGCAGGTCCCGTCAATATGTTTGAGGTGTTCCTAGCAAAACGAGGAGACTTCCGACAGCCAATCGAAGCCGTTTCAAAGGCTCTTACATCGACGGGCCGCTCTGGTTTACCGAAGATGCCAGAAACTTGGGACGAGAGTCGAATCGTTTTCTCGAAAATATGGCGCCCATTCTCTTCCCTGAAACCCAAAAAGAATGATCGTTTCTGATCCGCGTTTATATCTGAGGTCCATCTTCACCAAAATGGCAACGGCTCTACGAATCGTTCGGAAATTGACGCAGATATACACGGTGATTTCACCAGCTGGCTGCACAAATCACGTAGCTTATCGTTACTCATGATTTTTTATCCCACTATTACAGAAATTCCTTATACTCAAAAAGAAGGAAAAGCGGCTGAGCGGGAAAAGATATAACGGGAAGAAAGGGAGAGGAAAAAAATCCATTTCTATTATTTCACCCAAAACATGATGTCAGCCAAACACCGTATACATCATTTCTCATAATTTCTTCCTCTCCTTATTCTCTCCTCACATATACCTGATAAGCTCCTTCACCTTAGTATATAATATATATGCAGGTGAATCTTATACGCCTGTGGTTAGATGAAATCAGATTTCCTATTCCAGTGAATGGATTCCGGCGTAGGGTCGATTAGATTTTCTCTCTTCGGACCGTATAGGTATTTTATTTTTATTTTACTCCTTTTATTTTTCCATCACGGAAATCCCTCCGAAGTAGAAAATAAAGTACGGGGTGGCTTTAACCGTAAGTTTTTTGAATTGACGCTAAATCCGGATTAAACTATTTTTTATAATGTAAATTAAGGAAGAGAAGATCCTTTTCGCAAAGACCCAATGATTCCGGGCGAATCTTTATAGGTATGCACGCAATAACAGCTATAAATTGTTGATTGGAATAACAAAAACAATATTTGAAGTAATTATAATTGATTTGTGGCTAATAATTGATTCCTGCCGATCGTGAATAAGTTTTTCTTCCCTAAATGGATAATATTTTCTAGTGTTTTGACATCCCCCTGGAGAATCGACGATTCCTGTAGGTATATATATTTCTGAGTATATATTTTTTCTTATTTCCTGCTAATAACCGGATGACATTAATCCGAAACCCGCGCTGATTGGTTCGATTCAATCAGACCAGCTATCACTTACACCACCCATTCATTGAAAAGGAAAAAAACTGGTCGTTTGTCTCGCGTCCCACGACCGACATATCAATATACAGGGTGTCTCGGCCTGGGGAAAAAAAAAGAAATAGAAAAAAGAAAAGAAAAATGTTCAGGGGAAAGAAGGCCCGTGAAAAATGTTGAACGGAAAATTCTAAAAAAAAAAGGAAGAAGAATAATCGTTGAAATTTTGACAGAAATTTGAAAGAAATTTCTTTTCAACTATCGGTTTTTTGGATCAGTTGATACGCTTACACCCCGTATATGGATGTACAACTTTAGCTGAAAGTGTGGAAGACCTCAGGATTTCGGAGGGTGAGATGGCAGTGGTTACGGTTCTGAGGTTCTAAGCTGCGAACGAGATTAAACGATCGAGGAACTACCACCACTTGTCAACTGGCTCGTTGTCGGCAAACAAAGCTTGCGAAATTTCCCGAGATTCCCCAGGAAGTCAAAGGTCGTAGCGTCCTTTCCGCAATTAGGGTAAAAACGGAAGCTACAAGAGCTTTGAGAGAGAGAGAGAGAAATTTAGGAATGGAGAGAGGGATGACATAGTATGGAATACAGGCCATGAAGCATTTCGACTTTTTAGTCTCAAATGAAGAAGAAACTCCCTGAAATTATCAAACTGTCTAATATTCGAATGCATATTTAATTTTGCTTTCACTGAAAAGCAATCATCGTAGGCATATGCTAAAGCTACACTAAACAGAGACTGAAGTGTAAAAGGAGTAGGTGTAAGTATATGATGTACAAAATGAGATGAATCTTAAATATGGAATCCTGAGAGTAATGTAATGTAATGTAAAAAGAACCCCTTCAGCATCAGGGGGTGTCTTATAATCCATAATCTACATAAGCTTCTTATTTCATCTTTGCTTACAAACGGCTTCCGCGAATCTTAGCGGTTGTTTATCAAGAGACTCGTTAAGCGCACCAATATAATAACTAATTACCCCCGTAATTTGGCAGGAAACGAAGAGGTTCGTTAACGAGACAGGTCAGCGGAGAGCGACGGGTGAGAGAGGTTTATTAGAGGGTTAAGCTTTTCAGCGTTTGAAAAAAAGAAAAAAAAAAAAAAAAATGCAAAAGAAAAAGAAAAAGAAATAGAAAAAGGAAAAAATAGCAGAGAAATTTAATGGACAGAAAAAAAACGGAAGAAAAAAGAAAATTGAATGACTAAATGAATTCAAAAAAAGCAGCAAGGGTGGAAAATTAGACGGAGTGAAAATAATTAAGGTTTATTATTTAAGCGTCGAAACTATATCGGGCGTTTGACTATATTATATACTTACCTACCCATAGGAAAGCTTTAGGCAAAGCGTTGCGGTTCTGGTATATAGGTAGGTATATGTGGCAGAAGCTGGAATGAATCCTCTATCTGCAAAGTAAAATTAAGGGCTTTTAAGTGAACTGAAAGATACGGTTTAATTGCTCGTTGAAATCTGCTGAGGATTTACGATAAAATGATTAAATTTCCTTGATTTTCTTTTTTCTTTCTTCTTCTTTTTCTTTTTCAGCCACTTTTTAATACTATCCAAATATCTGGTACAGTTTTAAAACTGAATTATTCATCATCCATCTAGATGTATAATTGTCGAGGTGGGTTTTGTCGAGAGATTGGCAAAAAGTTTTTGCGCAAAGAACGCTGCAGGGTAGGTTCAGAGTTTCTTATGCGCACTTTGCACTGCATTTCTTACCGTATACCTTCAAGCGGAATAAACAGGATCGGGCTGAAAGAGGTAAAATGGAATGAAATGAAATGAGAATGAAGTAGGTAGAGTGAATTCAAAAAAAAAAAAAATAACAATTCTTCCCAACGGTCTACTAGTATAACAGCTGCAGTACTACAGAGTTATAATTATTATTAAAGTTATAGTATAATAAATTTTCGGTAGATATTTTGAATTCCAATTCAATAAGTATAGAATGGAATTTTAATGATATCTAAATTAGAAATATCCGCCTATACATAAAATTGATTTGCGATTGAATTTTCATTTTTTTTTTAAATTTATTTATCAAATTTCTCAACAGCGGTTATATTTTTTACCCCACTTTCGTTGATTTTTAGTAAAAATAATCTCTGTACGTTTCGTTTTACGAGTCACTGATAAATTCTTTATTTTATTTTCGTGTTTTTTTTCTCTCTCTCTTTCTCTATTTTTATATATATATATATTTTTTTTCACCACCAATTTTTTCCGCGGTACGAATAATAACGGTATTAAAACGCGCTGAGTTACCATTTTTGCATCGATTGTGCTCGCTCAAATACCTCAATTGCTAATTGCTATACTCAGTTAAATCAGTGAGCAGGATTCACAACTAACGTGAAAAAAATGAGCATATGAGCATACAAACAGAAACAGAAACAGTAGAAAAAAAGAAAGTTTCTGAATCCGTGTATATATTATACGTATGTGTGTATAGGTATGTGAAAACGCGGAGCAGATGACACGAAAGAAAATATAACATGAAATGAAAAACCACTCTGACTCATAAAACGAAACAAATTAGATGGAGACGGAGGGAGGAGAGGAAAGAAAATGTATGTGTAGCGGGAAGGTTTTGAAGAGTAGAAAAATAAAAAAAAAAAAACTACCCCTTACCGCGAACAAGGCGAAAGTGCGAAAGTAACAGACTATGTATATATATATACATATACTGTACGTATATAATATATATATCTGTATGCTGAGAAAACGGATGTCACAGCGTCTCGTTTTAGGCGTAAAGGAAGGAGGTAGCAATTAAGAGTCTGCACCCCGTAAAGTAGGAGACGTTGGTCGATGCCAAAACGAGGGTAGAATTCGCGACGTTTTCTCACCCTACGGGTTAACCCAGCGCGTCGAGTGGAATCGAGGGCGCCGGGCCATGTGCAAGATTCCACGCGGCTCAACTGGAAACTGCTGCTGCCATTGCCACTGCCGTTGCTAGCTGCTGGCTGCTGCTGCTGCTGTTAATGTTGGCATAGTACTGTCATGGCTTGGGGGGGTGTAGCTACGCCGGGGTAGTTTTTGTCCCCTAAATGCCAACGTAACAACGATGTAAACTTGAAATGCGTTCGATTCCATCGGAACCGTCATTCAAATGAACTGGAGGTTTTAAGGGTTGAAAATTTCCACGTGTGTTTTAGAAACGGCGGAGAAAATTGGAGGAACAAAAAAAAACAGAAAAAAATAACCCAGACAGGTTTTTATGTACGCGTTCGTATTGGGTATTCGATTATATTTTTTAGTTTAAAATTTATCCCCCTCTTTCTATACGTAGCTGTTTTTTCTTTTCTTTTTTTGTTCAACCTTACTTTTTCATCCCCTCGCTTTGATCAAGAGCAAATACTCGAATGTTGGCCAATTTGTCTTAGATCAAAGCACCTCGATTGAGGGGGTATAGCCAATAATCCAAAGCTACTAATTACGGAACGAAATTATCGGGCGCGACCTCGCACCTTGAACTCTGACACGTTCTAGGAATCCCAAATGATCACCTAACGCCGGATTAGCATAAGGTATACTAGCTATTAGCCCACGTTTATCTTATTGAAAAAAATAAGAAATAAATCACATGCAGAGTAGATTGTTTCTTGCATATTATAAAAGATATCAAATGATATTCAGTTCCTCTATACATATATATAGAAATTGATTTAACGTCCTCGGGACTTGATCAGCAACACTTTAATTCCTCTCCCTTCATAAATTTTGTCAGAGTATTTTCCATATCTCTGCAGGGAACACCCGCGCCACTTTCGCAATTTGCATATTGGTAGTATTTCAATTGGTAGTGGCCATCCCGGCGCTCAGATCTCCCGCGGTTTGGTCATCAGTTAAAAGTTCACGTCCGTTTTCCACCCCTGAAAAATGAAAAATGAAAAATGAAAAATGAAAAAAAAAATGAAACACACAAAGAAAAAACACACAAAATGAATAAAAAATGGTTAAGAGAGAAGTGGATTTCTATTATTATTTATTATATTTTCCAGATCCACGCACAATCGTAATACAAAAGCCTTCGGTGGGTACATAAATTTAATCCCATTATATAGGTACATATATGTATATGGTATTATATGTTGATAATTCTCTGAACCGTGTGGCGCAGCGGGGTGTACAACAATCGGGCTTAATTAAGGGAAGATTTAAGGAATAAAGTACGGAGCCATTTTCCACGCCCCCAAAAACTCCCGAGCGAATATAAGATTTGTGGTAGTTCTTCCGGCGTCGGTAGTGATGGCGGTTCAAGAAGCACAGCTTTTCAGAGCCAGGGGGTGGTTTGTGCATAAACAAGCTACGAGCACGAAATATAAAGGTCAGAATCGAGCAGCCGTTTCCTGATCGTACCGCTAAACTTTTTCCCACCAGAGTTTCCCACCAGGCTCCTTCTGCAACCCCCAGTTCGACATAGAACTTAGCTTTTTTCGAATTCTCCACGAGTCTGCCAATCTCGGATATTTAGGGCGGGGAATCGTCTGCTTCTGCTGCTATGTGATGTATTTATTTATCCGATACGTTTCCCTTACCTACTTCCTGGCCGCTGGGATCGAACGGCTAAAGAAACTCGGAACTAAGTAGAATAAGGGAGGATTGAAGGCGCGAGTCTAACTGGGCGATGAAGGGGCGGAAAACACAGGAGGAAGCTTGATATATTGGGTTTCAACGATTTGCGCTTTTTCATTCTTCTTTCCATATAACGGATCGATTCGACCGCAAAATGACGAAAAATGAAAAGCGATGAATGAAGTTCATCAATTTACTGGCTACGAACCCATCAAACAGAAATTGTACTCCTACTTGTTACCATGATATTTACACCCCTATATTTAATGTCATACAAATTACACAGCCTTGTGATAATATTGTTGAATATTATTCAAATTTTCATCACTATACTAGGTAGGTATGTGCATAATTGTGAGCTCTGAACTGCGGGTGGCTTAAATTCAAAGACAAATAATCAAGACCGGTGATTAGCGAGTCGCGCATGTTACCCGTTCGCCTGAGTTGATAAACATTTGACGGGCAAATTAGCCATCCGTGCAAATACATGGGGTATTACTGATTACAGCCGAGTAATCTACTCTATTAATAATGATATCGATGAAGGCATGAAAATAGCGCGTCGAGCCGAAATTTCATCATTGATCATTATTTCAGACGTGATTTTCGGAGGAAAGATAAAAAATTCGCATCTCATTTGATTTCACTTAATTTCATAGTTTTCAGGGGAATATCTGACCTCGAGGTTTGGGCTCGGGTTTAAATGACTTACCTACTCGCCGATAAGTCGGTAAAGTTTCGTTAGTGTTCCTGGCTGGTTCAGGCGCCGTTAGCGAAAGCATTAGTTCCTAGAATACTGTTATCAGGTCCATATAACCTGGCCCCATCCACCAAAGTCCGAAGCCATGATGCAGGAAGCCTAATGGTTGCATCATACAGCAATTACTAGAACCCTATGTAACCTCATATACATGATATATAGTCAGATGGGTTTCGCATGTGTACGTAAACCCCCGAAACCCCGAAGAATGGGAATTTTCGATTTTATGATAATAATGAAAAATGAATGGAACGTCAATTTTTATCACCTGGCGTAGCCAGCTGCGATTAAATATTATGCCACTAAAAAATTTTCCATTATTTCGCTCTCTCCATATCTATATGTTCCTCTCTCTCTCTCCCTCTCTCTCTCTGGCCAGGGAATGAAAGAGTTAAAATTTAACCATCCAGTTGATTAACTGTTATTCAGAAGTAAATTTCCCCGGCGCAATACCTCTCTCGTAATCTTACCTTCCCCAGATGGCAAGAGCTGTTTTCAAGTAAAGTAATTTTTTTCTCTCTCAGCTCCTCACCTCTTCGCGGCGAGATTCTGCGAAACGAATCACCACCCCTTATCTTATTTTTCACCCTAACCAAGACCACCCTGCCTACTACCTACCCCATCCACCTACCTACTTCTAAGAAAAGTAAACATTATCGCTCGAGTTTTATTCTTTTTCCCAGAGTGGCAATTATTCCACGAGCTAAATTATGCTAACGAATAATTATTATTTTAACCATCGCTTACAAGGGTCTGCGTATACTATATATTATAAATATTCCCTCTCTCTTTTCTCCAACCCGTCCGACTTCGTTACGATATTTTATTTCATTCTATTTTACTTCATTTATTTATTTCACTCTATAGTTTTCTCCTTTTCCTTCGTTCATTCGTCCTGTTTCCTCTTCTGTTCTACTAATTTTTTTTTCTTTTTTCGTCATTGTTTCTCTCTCTCTCTCTCCTTCCCATTTTTTTTTTTTCTTTTTTTTTTTCTGCATAACCACGTCTTTTCATTGTTTTCCACAGTTTGTTCAGGTAAAAATTTTTGCACTCCGCATATTTTTATTCAGCGATAATTCAACAAACCTTCCGGTCTACCCGGGTGTTTTAATCAGGTGGCTTGGGATCTTTTGACCCTATAATAACCGATTCTGTTATACCTGACACCGTTCACGTATAGACCATTGTTTTACTACTGGGTAATGCTCCAGTCACCCGAATACTCGTTTTACCTCGTTCTGCAACACCGTCACAACGTGCAATCCTCCACATACACTATAAACACATATATATATAACACATCTATCCAACTACTTTTCCCCATCTCCCTCTCTCTCTCTCTATTTCTCTCTCCCTTTGGATTTACCTATGAAACTGAAACTAGCTAGCTAACTGACTCTGCTACGCGTCAACCAATTACTAGGTACCACAAGCGACCGTTATGGACACCTAGACCGACTATTGTGTCACCTCAATCCATTGTGGCCTTCGATTCAATATGACGAACCGTGAAATGCTGCTGAGGACTGGGGATGCTGTACCTATGTGCTAGTTGACTTCAATCGCACAGACTGAATTTCAAACGATATAAAAATCGATAAAAATTTGTGCCGAGTGAACGAATATAATATGTATATACAGAATGTTTCATTAGTTTTTTGTAATTTTATATTTTTCTTATTGTAATCAGACGAGAGAGAAAGAGGCGCAGGTAGAGGGTTGAACGAGTGGAAAGAAGAACAGCGAAAGAGAGAGAGAGAGAGAGAGAGGGTGGAGAAATTCGAGTAGCGCTTTTTCGCGGTGAATCGGGCTTATTTTTATATCGAAATATCCAAGATCCGGAAGATTTAGAATCTGGAAATCCCAAAGGTTTCGTATAGCAACGTGAGTGCTTTCCAATAGCGGTATTCGTCGCAAGTGCGTGGATGGGCAAAGGGGCAATTTTTGGAAAACAAGCTACCGAACTATGCTAGGTGAAACGTGTCATTTTGTGACCAAGGAAGAGGAGGAAGAAGAAGAAAAGAAGAAAAAAAGAATATGAAACAGGGCCTCGACTTTTTCAGGTTTAGAAATTTGATGAAAAATTAGAATTTCAAAGATTCTTGAACCTCGGCTAGGTCTTTGGTTCAGAAAAATGTTGTAGATATAATGTTTTTCGAAATCCTCCCTCCGAACCCCTGAAATTTATCAAAAATACTCAGCCCTCGTTAGGTTAATCAGTTTATTTCTCATAATCAACGGTATGTAACAATTATCTATTAAAACCCTATAAGGGGGTTTTAGCTCTTCAATTACCGCTGTTTGTCATTAAATATAATTTGGTTGGTTGACTCAGAAGCTCGAAGTGCCAACTGTATAATTATAGGATAATTAATCTAGACGCGTATATTTTTGATTCTTTTTTTTTTTCTTTTGCAAATTAAATACAAATAAGACTACTGCGAATAATTGCGAGAAGGTAACTCCCTTTTTCAACCGATAATTTTCAGAGAGAAAAAGAGAGAAGGAAAAATGGAGAGAGAGAGAGAGAGTGGGGTTTGAAAGACCATGTTTCAGTGCGTAAAACATTAGACATCGTAACGGTGATAGATTCAGACCAGAAATGCGAAGAAGAGCAGCCGCTTTCGCTTTGTAAGCTGCTTTGGCCGGAAAAGGTACGGAAACGTACCACTCAGGGAAGATTTTCCACAGGAAAAACAAAAAAGGTTTTAGGAAACCGCGAGCGGGCCTCTTCGAGACAGGAACTTCTAAAACGCAGTGGACCGCATAGAGCGACTCAGCAGTGGTGCTAGATCACTCTTACATTTTTCTAATCCACACATTCTTCACTATTCGCATTGAATAAATTGTGAAATATTATCGAACGAAATTTTATCCACCGATTCGCACGTTTATTTATTCTTACACAGAAAGAACGAGTTGTACCAATTTGAATTGGTCCAAAAAAAATGTTTTTGTTCCAAGAAAAATTTTCTTGTCCCAAGAAAAATTTCTTTGCCTCGAGAAAATTTTCTGCAAACGCATTGGAAACCGAAATTATCTTGAATCAAGTCAAAAATGTTCTCGAAACAAGAAAACTCTCTTGGATCGCAGAAAGTTTTCTTGGTTCGAGAAAATTTTGTCTTGATTTAAGATAATTTCGTTTTCCAATGGGTTTGCAGAAAATTTTCTTGGGCCAACAAATTTTTTTTTCTGTGTAGGTTTTTGCTGAACAAAGAACGCAATGATATACATACATATGTATATACCTATATATAGGGCCTTGACGTGTTTCGGTATAATCATCGGTTTCACATCGCAGAAAATTGCGCCTGACATTTATTCTAAGAATTCAGTAATTCATGGGGATAAATATTTGATAGTAAAACGAATTATTCTGGAACCATATATATATGTATGTATAGTTAATACGCGCAAGTTCGCTTTTCGACTACTTTAATACATATAAAACTGCGGTTGAAGTTTTTCGAGCAGAAAATCGACGCCTTTATATATACTTTAGCGGCGCAAAGTGAGTCCGCTATCGATTTGTAATTAGGCGTATCTAATCGTCCTTTTATGGCAACTGAAGTGTAACTTTCACTGGATTGCCACTCTGGTCAGCGATCTTCATAGAACCGTATAAGCATCGACATATCACAATAATTGTAATGATGATAACAATTTTTTGCTCAAATTTAATTCTGCGAAAGCTTCGTCGTGGATTTTAGCAAGTAGTAAGTTAAATCGTTGAAATCGTATGAAATTTTAACGGCGTTGATAATCCGACGGTTCTATCCGATCCCGTCAAAAGTCAGGTCGCAGAATGTGATGGATGGCAAGCTCTATTCTATTCGATAGAAATGTATGTCCCATGGATTTTGACGAATGATCGTTTAACTGAAGCACGATTAATATGCCCAGTCGTACAGGTTGTATAACGTTCTGGAAATTGGTCAATATCGTTATTGTTTTGCGAATTTCATTCATTCGTTCGTTTAATTATTTGGTTCGATCTCTGACCTACTGATTGAACTTATATAAGCTTACTGCCTCCGTGGGACTCAATAAGTTATCAAGTACGATAAGGCAATCAAAAATTGTGCGATAATTTCATTTCTAAATATAACCTGTTACGTCTATTCGAAAAATATACGCCAGAAAAAGTATGATAAACAATTATTTCATCATTCTGATAATAATGTCAGGACTTACGATACAGATGAAAGGCATAACGACCGATCAAAACCACGTTTTATCCACCCCAGGCACATGCAACTCAATTTTCTACAAAAGCAAACTTCTATTCGAACTTGTATAATATTCTGTGAAGTTTTGTTTGAATAAATAATCTGCATGTAAGCTTTCGGGATAGAAATGAAGTAAATGAATTTAAAAAGATGAAACATAGCTATTCACTCGTCAAGACACTTGGTAAATTCATATAATTCGCAGTGCGTAATATATAGAATCTGCAAAATCGTTTCGAATTTTGGATTTTTATCTTCACTTCATACCCCTTCGACTTTCTTAATGATCAGTCCTCATCCAATCATCGACAGAGCTGGTATATTATATTATAATGATTGGAAAAATGATTGCACGGCGATATTGGATCTAGTTATTCTTCTCTTCACATGTCTACGACGTAAATTCTATAAGGGAATACCAATTTTCCAATAATTGTAAAATGTAGGTATAGGTATCTTATACTGACGTCAAAAGGGTTTCTTGACTGCTCTTAGTTCTATACCATAGAAGCGCTAGGTATCCGAATAATTAAGCATTAATCGAGTTTGTTCATTACGCCAAGACGAGGTGCTTCTAAATCACGTTACGAACCTCTCATACTAGGCAAAGAACCGCTTTCAGATCTCCCCTACATGTAAGTAGCAACAGAGTCGCCGTAGAGACAGCTAGGGTAAACCAAGGCGACGTGGTGGTTCTAGGTATACCTTGTACTTCATACACACTAGCCATACCCATCTGAAATCTCTGGCTGTGTGTATGTACAACTGTGCACCACCATGCCATACCACTTCTTCAAGTTAGTTGAAGCGTTCTGCGGTATTCCCGGTGAAATAAACCTTCTGCAGTTCCCACTGTCTATATCCTTCAGCTGTACACCTCGTTGACCCTCCGCCGGAGATACAGACCATCAAAACTCCGCGGTGCAATGAACCATGAACAGAATCCTAACACTTTTCAGATATTTATCGACTGGAGTTGATGGAAAGTTGGCGAGGTGTAAATTCGACATTTGTTGCTTGTCCCTGCGGACATAGAGAGACGCTGGTCGTCGGTGACTCTAAGTGACAAGTACAGCCGTGATGATTCGAAGTACGGAATACATTATAGAGGAGAGGTTCGTAATTGGCCTTTGTCGAATGTGAAGATGGTTGATTGACGATGAGTAGACGAAGGAAGATGGCATCGAGAGTGAAGTGAGTAATTCTGGACAGTCGATGTTCCTACTAGATGGGTGCCTTGAAGGGTAGGTATAATGCGTCGGACGGAAAAGTGACGGGGCCTTTTATTCACTCCTTGGAATTGACGAGGACGAGAGGAGCCGTGGAGAAGCTGGCGAAATCACTTCGAGCAGGAAGCTTTTCTCTCTGACTTGTTAGGCGACTGATTCAACCGAACAAAAGACCAATCTGATGCTTGGACGGTGTCGCGTTTAAGATCTCGTATATTGCTGGATATAGAGAAACCGGCGAGATGAGCATTGGCTGACTCTGACTCATTGTACGACATTTTACCTACTTCCTCGACTTCGACTTCTCTTTCTTTTCCACCATTTTCCACGAGGGGATAAAAACCTTACGACTTCATTCACGGAATTACTTACTTCCACTTGAGATTCTCCCTCTGCCACAAGGCCCAGGTAACCAGCTAGCCCGAACCTCGTTAGAACTGAATGTTCGATCTGATCAGATTCACCGCAAAGGATTTGCGGACGTAGACGAACTCGGGATCAGCTCTTGATCTTGAAGTGTTTAAATCACGCGTATAGGTATAGTTTGCAGGCACCTTTTGTGATCTGTTGAACGAGATTGGCTGATTTCATCGATATCTGATATCTAATAATTGTTGAATCGTTGATTGAATGGAATCACCTATAGAAATACCTATTATATGTGTATAGATGAAAGATGAATTTGTCTGGTGAATCCCTTGCAGCGAATGAATTAGACTCAATTAGTCAGAGGAAAAGTAAAAAAGCAGAGTGGAATATGAATATACGGCAAAATAAAGCATAAAAATCGAGAAATCGAGAAATCGAGAAATGAAATCATGGAAATCGGTATCGAGGCAGAAATTATATACCAGTTCCTCCATAATACTGGATATAAATTTTCTATACGGAACTTATTTCCGTATCGATTAACGAGTTAACGAATAAAATCGTATTGGTAAATTCGAACGAACCACCCTGCAGAATATATCAATATAATCGTAAGGGAACCGGGGGGAGCTCGAAGTGAAGCGGGGGATGGTCGTTACAACTTACAGCCGTACATTTTTCCAATTTTTTTTTTACCTACACACGTTTAGCGAGCTGAATGGAGTTTATTAAAATTTTGTATCGATAAAAGCCGTAACAGTTAGCCACCCGGTTAACATTTGAGTCAGCTAAAAACGAACACGATTAAAATGATCTTGTTGCCTGAAGTGGTGAAAGTCTGCTAAACTGTTATCTGCATTTATAATTAATCTTTGATATGGTTTTTGTGATCAAGAATTAATTTAACACCCGAAATATTCTAAACGATTATTGAAATTCATTCAGTGTCCCATCAATTTTTCTGACTGAGGATAGAATCGGATACCATAAGTCACTTAATTTATTTTACAAAAATGAAGAAGATTATGTTATATCAAACGCGAATATATTGATAAATATATTGGATTAAATTTTTTCATGAAAGGTCGACGACCGAGATTAATTATGAAAACTGTGTGAAACGTGGACGATTTTGCTTAACACTAATCAGAGAAATATGTAAAGAGCTGTAGGATAATATCCACGAGATAAAATGCGGAGTTAATTAAGCCCGCAAATTTTATACAGTTTAAAAATAATTACTACAGCTGGATTTAAGGAGAAAAAGAAAAAGTGGTGTACGAGATATTGCGCAAGCCTTATTCTAAAAAAGTGGAAAAAGCTGGCGGTCTGAATTTCATCCTGGAAGCTATGAGGTCATTTCCCGATGACGGGAATCTTAACCGTCTTGTTCTAAGGCTTATTAAAGTTTTAACTGTAAATGATGATGTCAAAGTATACTTCGTTAGCCAAGGAGGCTGCGCCCCTCGTCTTAGCTGCTATGTCCAGAATACAGGTAACAAAGAAAAGAAAAAAGAAAAAGAAAAAGTGGAAGAAGAAGAATTAAAATGAATACATACCTAAAACATATAATATATATCTGAATACCGCGTGTAGGAAAATTATTATCAGTTTGATACAGAAACGACAGTAAAGGGAAGTTTGAACAGCTATTCACGTTACTTTTACGATGGCAGAAACATACCGTAAAAAGCCAGAACACGGGGTAGGGCGTACCATTTATTCGAAAGTTTATAACTCCATTTGCAACAATAATCTTACTATAGTGACGTACGGTTGCATATATATATGCACTTATATGTGGCTACATACATGGCTGATTCTTTGTGAAACCGAACAGTTTCGGACCTTGGTTACTCCGATTCTATTCAAACTGTAAAAGGATGTGAAAATATGAACAAGAGTAAATTTTCCTGAAAACCCTTGCATCTATGTACAGCGAGAAACGTACACAACGATCGGTATCCCAATAATTTTGATTTCATCCGTATATATGCAGATCTGATTTTTATAGATCAATTTTCATCCCTGTGAAATGAAAATGAGTATAATAAAATAAAATAAGATAAATAAAAGGAAACGAATGTAATACAGGTATGAAATATGAACGCGTGTTATTCGCGTAACATTATAGCCTCTATGGGATATTTTATACGATATTATATGATCCGCAAAGGGTTGAATGACACAAGTGATGCGAGCGTGAGACTTGGCCTGAGCCTATGCAGAACCAAAGAATGCAACTCGAGGAACACAGGTAAGGAATTTTACAACTGGTTAGTAGTTGGCTTCGACAAGCCTGAGAAATTTTCCCCAAGGGTTTGTACAATATTTTACGTGCTATACTCGCATCTTTCTATATCTGAACAACGCGATGTTCAAAAGGTTTCGCCACGTACCTACAGATATGTGGATATAGCAAGGATGTAAAATCCTGTGAAAAATGATACAATTTTTATTCTATTTTTATATCGAATATTATTTTACGCCGCGATCGTAACTGGACTCAGCTGCATAGCTGCACCAACTTGCAACTCTGAGAAGCCCTCGAAACTCGAGTATATTTTATGACCGTGAAGCACCACGTTTGATAATCGAAACGATGAAGAGGACCCACTGGGAGTTTGAAAGTCTAAATTTATGGCACATGCACATGATATCCAACATGGCAATGAAAAAGAAAATCGATTCATGGGCATTCCTATAGAAGCTCTGAAATTTCCATGACCTTACATGGAGATGAGCCCTCACTGTTCAGAGTTGGAAAATGATTGGTCGAAAATTCCGTAAGAAATGAAATTCGATCACTGCAGGAAAGAAAACCAAGTGAATAATCGTGAAGAGAATTTTATCGATGACTCTGGAGTCTGGACGTCGCTAAGTGTTTGATAAGTATGGGTAAGTTCGATGTTGAAACGGTTTTCCTTTCTCCTCATCGTATAGGCGAGGAAAATTCTTCTGGTTGAATTGGACGTCCCTAGATCTCCAGTTTCAAAGAGAGACTCAAAATCGGCTCTACTGCGGTTGAGAAAGTATCACGAAAGTTCCGAACCCAGGTAATACCACTCTGAGGATTCATTGAAATGGAAACAATCAAATCGTTCGACAAGGCACCGAGTTTGAAATTAAAATCAGGTGAGATACACGAGCCTCTCAACGCGTCCGAAGATCAAATACTTCGGCAGGATGAAAACGATCATTTCTTTCCTAATTTAGTGTCGCAATATTTCCGAATGCTGATAACAGCTCGCGGTTCATGAATGCATTCACGGAAGAATAAGCCGAAGATCATGAGTCAAATCTCCCAATCGGTATCGCGTCTTCCCATGGATGCTGGAAGCATCGTTCTAAGACGTCTTCGTCGTGGTAGCGTCAAGGACGTCTGATACTGGGTCGGCGGAGGTGGAGGTGGAGGCGCGCAGGTCTGTTTGATACGACAGGTGCGCGTCGGAAGGCGCGCGAGAATTCGACCCACCGTTTGGGGGAAACGTCGAGGAGTCGGTGCCTCCGTCGGCGGTTCTGATCTGAGCACGTTTAGTTGCTCGCGGGTGAAACCCTCGTACGGTCGCGCCATCCGCGTTTACCGGAATCCTTATTAGTCCTTCCCCGAGGTGTTCAAAGGCGCCTGGAGCCACCAGTACTTCGACCCCTAGTCTAGTCTGCCTCGTCGTTCATACCGCCGACATTGATCATCCCTTACCTGGGTCAACCGGACAATATTATAGAGTGAAAAACACCGTCTGCAGAACTCAAAAAAAAAGCAAAAAAAAAAAAAAAAAAATTCATCAGAAATTAGAGAAAAAAAGAAAGAAAGAAAGTAAAATTAAAGAAAACGTGTTCAGTGCCATTGTTATTATTTAATAGATACGTACACGCCTATATACAATTTATGGAAGTGAGATAGCGCTGGATTTTAATATTCTCCCGATTTCTGTGTTTTTCGTAAATCTAGTTCGTTCCTCGTTTTTTCTTTTTTTATTTTCTCACGATTATCGACAAAAGAATAACAGGAAAAAAGGTTGTGCGAAGATATTGAACACCCTTGAGGACCGCGGTGTACCTGTACCGTTTAATTTACTGGTACATATACTGGTGTCGTTACAACAACTTATATACCAATAGTAGGTGAGGGTCTTCGCGCGCGAGCCGTTTACAACTGCCTTGATGGAATTCTCTGAAATACTAAATTCCTCGGGTAAATTCTTTCACCAACTTTGGTAATTAAACCGAGTTTAAACTGAAGCGGGACCAAGACCCACACCACCCCCTGAACTCAACTAAAAGTGTTTCACCAGGTTAATCCTACAGACCGTTCTGCACCTCGTATACTTCGCAGTGATTCCTTCATACATTTCTTCGTTTTCTTATGTAATTCATAAAATATTGAGTTTTACTTATTGCGACTTATATCGTAGCTGCAGATTTATAGTAATTGTTGTACATTGATTAACCGATAATCATTAATTTACAACGATCATGCATCTTATCATGTGCGAAATAATAATACATAAATTATAGTGAAATCAAATATCCGATAATTAAAAATCCAAAAATTAAGATAAGAGTAATAAATTATTGATAAAAGTAGTAATAAATTTGTGCTATAAAACGAAAAGAGAGAGAGAGAGGGGGAGAGAAAAAAAAACAAAAAAAAAAAAAAAAAACAGGGAGGTTTTCAAAAGATCGAATACCCACTGGGAAAATGGGGACATCCGTTGCTCTCCTCATCTTTGCGGGACTCCTCGGTGTATGGAACGTTGAAGGTAAGATGAGGCGTTTTAAGAAGATTGAAAAACTAGGTTCTAACAATTTTTCTACTTTCAAAGCTTTCAGAGTTTCTCTGATATTATCGCGGGATTACGCTTTCGGTATACTACTACACTTCCTTCACCTGCTTCGAATCTACAATCAGTTTACAAAAGGAGTTGAATTCAGAGCGTGTCTTTTATCAACGAGGCTAATTTTCTTCTATAGGTACCTCTCAGTTCCCGTATAAAAGAAACTTTACGAATTCAGATCTGAAAAACGAGGGATGACGAATTCGATTACAATACCAACCCTACGTACTACCTATTACTATTCGACTAACGATTTTTTGGCCAGAAATTATTCATCAACCAAATTTTTCAACCCCCCCTCGTTTGGTTTACCTGGCTAAGTTTTTCACCTCGTTATACTCATTCTGAGTATCTGCCGCTACTCTACCCTCTGTGCTTTATTAACTTCGCTATTGTCATGCTAATGTGATTGCACAAGGTTCGCTGCAACCTTAACGACGAATGGGGTTACCAAGTCGTACTATAATAAAAAAGGTTATCATTTTCGCCATTTCTCCTTTTCTTTTTTTCCTTTTAGTAGTTTACTCAAGTTTCATTCACCCCCCGACGTCGAGCATCTTTCTAAAACATTATATGCCAGAATCTAGATTCTAGATGATCAGAGAGGGGTCTTAGAATTTTTGTTCAGTTTTGAGAGGCTGCAGATCTTTGGAATGTATTCCTACCCTCAGGGGTAGCTACTGCAATGGAAACGGGAGTCAAGACAATACCACGACCTCCTTATTTCACGAATACATTTCACGGAGTGCACCACCAGACGGAGAACTGAACAGGGAAAAGGCGGATTTGAAATACATCGGTGCAATGTGCTGCTGCACTGCGTTGTTTTCCAACCCGTTACCGATGCGGTGTTCCAGAATTTGAATATCATTCTCGCGCTTTTACTCTAAGCGATTTTACTCTACCTCACCAGATCTTTTTAAGAGACAGTAAATACTAGGGAAAAACTTCTGGTATATAGTCGTATCGGGGATATATTTAATAACGAAAGTAAGGATATGAATATTTGAAAATTGCTTAGATTTGATACCTAGTTTGGTATGAAACTCGGAACATCCGGGACGTTCAATTTTCGAAAACTAAGACCAGCGTCTTTTTTCACATGGCCTTATGTCGTCGGTTTCATTACCTTGGGTTAATCAAATCCGTATAAAGCACGGAGTTAATTACGATTCGAGCTTGGAGCTTTTTTTTAATTAAAAACTAAGAGCTGGACCAAGTTAGAGTTGAGCAAAAAAAAAAAAACGAAATAAAGAAAACACAAAAAACATAAAATTCACAGGGCAGCGTGTAAAAGTATAAAGGCAGTCAAAGCAGAAATGAATTTCGTTTCGGTGGATGTAGCGCAGCCTTAAATATGTAAAGTTTTGTAATTAAGAAAAAAAAATGGGGAGATGACGAGATGGGGAAAATAAAATCGGAAAACCGAGTCTCCAACGTTTCCGAAAATTTCATAAACGCAATAAAAATGAAAATTTAGAATAGAAATTTTGTTGAATCTCCGAACGTGGTAGTCCGTATCTATTTGTCTGATCCACCTGCGATTCTAAACTGTAGTTGTTAATCTTTCCGCGTACGTCACGTCTGGATATACATAGTAATTTGGAATTTCGGAATAGTTTGATAAATCCTTGAATTAACAGACTAGTATTACGGTACCAGAAGATTTACGTCACTTGAGATTGAATTACTAACTAATATTGAGCGACTATCTACCGGCGCTCAAACTGGGGATGGATTCATGATTGACGGATTGTCTTGAGGCGAATGCACCCGACTATAACAAGATCCCCCGCTAAAATCAATTTTGAGGACTGATTAGACTTGACGGAATTACTAGAGGCCGAAGCATACTAGTATCATACCCCTAAAGGACTAATTAGGTACACGCAGAATTGGTAAGCGATCCATGATAGGCCATTAATGAATTACGTTATTCTATACCTCTGTCATATCGCATTATCAGACCTTTGATACAGCAGCGTTCATCGTCAGCTTAAATAATACCGCTACCACCGAAGAAACAGAAAACAACGAAGAACCAATTCTGAATTAGAATTCTTGATTAACAATATTATCAAAAAAGGAAGAGTAATCGAAATAGTAGAATCCAGTGCCTCTATTATAATTCATGATCTGCATGTAGGCAGGAGCTGAACTCCGGAGTGAATTTGCCAAAACCTTCACCATCCGAGATGCTGAGAATAGTTTAAAAACGAAATAGAGTAAACATTGCGTACAGTACGAGATAGTTTATTGCGAAAAAGATGAGAGGAAATGGTCAAGCACGTATGCAATACATTTATATGAGGGATAAGTGAGTCGGTGTGGTCTTCCGCTTACTTTTTTTTCCCATTTTTCTGTTACGTATATATACGAGTTTTCTATTAGGTCCGTAGAAATCTACGTTTAACATAGGAAGAGAGATTCAGATTCAGATTCAGAGTCAGAGTCAGAGTCAGAGTCAGAGTCAGAGTCAGATCTGGCGATGGTGAGGTAAGAATTTTGCGTGCCTGGAAATAGTCGCGGACTCTGAGTCGCTTGCCCTAGATTTCTCCGAGCCCGAGACACGGAGATGTTTAACCCTGGATTATAATTAGTATATAGCTACGGTATAAAAAATCGCGGAGTCGACGCGGAGCCGGTAGAGTGATGTTCGAATAACGGAAACGCAGAATGAGAATGCTCAAAATTTTGTGCGAAAAAGTGGTCGAAATTTTTTTTTATTTTTCGCTGGATTTTTTTTCTTATCTCCTCGGAGAATCGGAGCCCCGAAATGAGTGCAATTTTTTCTTCGAAAGGGCGAAGACTATCCCAACTATCGTAAGTTTATCTCAGACTGATTTGTACTGAACTTTAATTAGTGTAAAATTAAATTTCCTCGCTCCTTTGCGCTTATCAATCTTACTTAGGAAGTTTAAATGAAATTAGGCATCGTACAGCGGAGGCAGTGGTATCTACTTCCATGCGATACTATACCATACCATACCATACCATACCATACCATACCGTAGCGTTTGCGTAACTTTCGCATGATCATTCTGGCACGACTCACCAGGAAACCACGCCGCTACAAACGGAAATGATAATTACTTGGAAGGTTCACACGGTAATAATAATCATTTACGAGAGAGGAAACTTTAAAATAAACTTTTACCGTCGCGACGTCTATGGCAGAATCCACAGTGCTACGTTAGTGATAAAAACAAAAAATGTCACAAGTTATAAAAAATAGTTGCGATAAAATTATGCTAAACAAAAAACGTGTAAAAAAAAACGAGTCTGTACCTTATACCTACGAATAAAAGATAACAAATTTTCTGTATTTCCTTCTTATTTATTATAACGGTGTAGATTTCTATCCCCAAGATAATATGCTCAAGTTTGTAAACTATTTATTAAGAGTTCTGCTGAAAGTTAGGTGGGAATGTTTGGTCGTTAGCTAAGTCCAACTCCTGGCAAAACTCTTAATACCGGATTATATCTCGCGCCCGATATACGTTAGATAACGTTAAACGTGTGTTATACGTACTAATCACGTATTACCTCGAGCTTAAGACTTGCGTGACTTTAGGAAACGGTGTACTGCATGCGGGGCTATAAAGCCCGGCTGAGCTCTTTGCCAACTTCCGAAACTTCGTTAAATTCTTTTTCATTTTAACATTTTAGCATTTTCAAATGCCTGCACACTACTTTCCCCGTAATACTTTCACTCTCCCCGTTAATCATCCCTTATTATTGTGCTTTTCCGAACCCAATATGTTCCTCTTCTTCTTCTTCTTCTTCTTCTTTATGTACGTTCAGGACATATGTACGAAGTAATAGGATCGTCGTCGACTATGTAACGAGGTAATGAGTTGTATACATGAGCCTAATCCAAACTAAGCTAAGCCGTTGGGATGCGTTATATGGTTGGGTGGGTTTTAGGGGTGAGGTTGGTGTTGTTGCTAAGAGACTCAGGGGGTGCCCCGGAGCACCACGGGAATTGAGTTCGTGCCCCGAGTTTCAACCAACAAGAAAATCCAGCCCGTGGCTAGGCAAACGTCTGCGACTTCTAACTTGAACGTCTAAAACGCTAGGGGTTGTTTCTACGCTTCTCATTCGCCTTCTCAGTTTGCCTTGCTCTTCCCCTTCATCCCTCGTTCAATCTTTCTCTTCCATTCCTTCAAATTGCGGCATAGTTCACGTCGAAGGACGACAGAAGACAGGTGCATCAGCAGCAACTAGGTTTTACGGTAAAAAGTCGCCCCAGTACGCCGAAGCTTTTGTTTGATATAACGATAACAGAGCTTTTCTTTTTCCTACAAGGGAGATTGCCGATAACAAATCATTCTAAATTGCACCCCGTTATTTTCAATATCGAATATACTTTACGATCCCGATAATATTATTGTATTCCCGTTTCCATTCCGGTTTTAGGGTGAATTTTTATGATATCACAATAAATGGACCGAGGTCCAGTAGGTATCTGGTATGGTATAGTCCGAATTGTTTATCGATAATAATTTATTCCATCTGTAGCGTGTGATTCCTGTCTTGAACCGCGGTTCAAATTCTCTGCGAAAGAGGGTCAAGAAAATATAAAATAAAGGGGATGAAAATAAACGGTTAAGCTAGCAATCATTTCTCCATATACGAATCTGTGCCTGACAAGCATCGAAACTTGTGCACGGTTGATACATAGTTCGTTTTAATTTCGTCCATGGATCCCCAGGGGTAGAAATAGAGGGCTGAAACCACCGGGCGTAAGCTTCCCCTGAAATATGGGCATAAGCTTGAGTTCCTTGAGTAAACACCCTGCAGGATCAAGAGCGAATGTCGCATAAACATATAAACAAACATTCCAAGTCTCACGCGCCCTCTCCTCCACTTGGTTACCACCCCTCTTCATCTTCACCCTGCATGCGTATAGACGAACACATATGCCTAGGCATATCCTCGCGAATTCACACACGTGTGGAATTTTATCACACCCTTGCACCAATCTATTCGAGAAAAGTTCAGAGGCGAATTTCTTGGGATGAGACACGTACGCGCAAAGCTCTTCGACCGCATAGGTATATATAACATATATATGGTCATCGAAAGTTTGACCAATCGCAGTTAACGACTTTGATAATATTTTCCCTTCCTCTCTAGAGAGGTCCTACGAGGAAGCTATTCGATCAGAGAAATTGCAATCCTTCAAGAATTAAAGCTAGCAGATATGCAGAACATGATTAGCTTTTGTTGATATTCCGCAACAAAAACGAGGGTGACGATTATAATAATTGCTTGGGGGTGGTCAAGTGTCACAAACGACCGACGACCTGAATTCGTTAATTTCTATCTATTACAGTGTCGACGGGAAATGACCGGGGGTAAAGTAAAGGAGATATGTGTCAAGGGGATAGTTGGCACAGCCGACAGTTCTGCAGGTTTGAGTTTACATCGTCGGAAATAGGTAAGGTATAGACGCGAGGGTGGATGTGGTGGTAACTGGTAATCGTTAAAGTTAGATTCGCGATAGCGTTAGGGTGCGAGGGAACGGGGGCGGACATGTCTGCTGATAATCGGAGTGAATGAAATTGGCGGTTTTTGCAAAAGACGGCGGCGTGCGCTTCGAGATAACGTTGGCCTCGGTTTCCTTTGCCGTTGTGTGATGCCTACTAATACACTTCCGCTCCCCATCTCTCTCTATATCTCCCCCTCTCCCTCTCTCTCGTTCCATTCTTCTCACTCTACCCTTTTGCACCGATTCCCAAGCAAAAACCACATCAACTCCCCGCGAATGCAAATGACTTTCCCTATTTCCATCCCCCACACCCCCAAACTTTAGGGCAGATTACGCTTTCGCACCGTTTATTGGCTGGGTCTAACTCCCACCACAATTTTTACCCTCACATTTCTATCTCTCTTTTTCTACGTCGCTCAAAGCACATCCTCGCGAAATGCGATTACACGTATTTTGGGGTTTGTTCTTTTGATTGTCACCTCCGCCTCGCATACGGTATGTGAACGTTCCATAGTACAGAAAAAGAAAACGAAGAAGACGAAGAAAAAAAAAAGAAAAAGAAAAATAAAGCTTCCAAAAAATCCGACGAATTTTTTTTTATCAATTTCCTCGATCCTGTTCCTCCCGATTTTTGCTTCTTTCTTTTTCGAATCTTCGAAAGTTCTCATTCTATTATTCAATCGACATTTTTTTCTCTTTTTTTTTCTTCTTTTCTTCAACTTCGCTTGACTAATGCACGTAATTGTTTATTACAAAACGTGTCCAACAACTGGCTTCCGCATCTGTCGACCTGCTATAACTCAGCCACGTGTCTAACCACGCGCTTCGACGAGAGACCGCAGGTACTACTATATATATCCTAGAACTCCGGGTGCCCTAGCTTAATGGTTAATAGTTCGTCAACGTGGTCTAGTGGTCAGGCTAGGGCATGGCACGGGCTGACATGTGACCCGAACACCGAAACCATATTCCAAACTTATAGTGTGTTCAAATTGGAGATTTTTGGGTCTTCTATATACTCGACGGTTTGATCGAAATTCAAAATACGAGAAGGGGGCAGAAAATTTGGGAAAAAAAACGGATGAACTCATTTCTCGAAAGAACATACCTACGCCGCGCCGTGACCACATTCTGTAACTTTTAGAATTTCAAATGTCCATCCTGAACGAGCGTATAACGTGTAATACCTACCTATGCATGTGTGCTGGTAGGCGGATGATGATCCGTATAGAATGTAGCGAGGCCATTGAAATTTGGCAGTGGAGCGATGCCTTTATCGCTATGGCATTGAGGTCGATCTGCCGTCATGAATACGAAAGTTGAACAGGACTGGGGTGCGCAGGTGACCCTGGTATAGGTGCGACCTCTGTGACCCGTTATTTAAAAGTAATACCATGGAATCGAAGAGTTTTCGGAATCACCTAGATCGGGATTTTATTCCCTTTAGTTTCTCCCCTCTTTGTTCCTCCGCGTTTCCAAATTTATTTCTTCATTTATTATTTCCATTATTAAAAATTCTACTCGAACGTATAATGTATATCCTGCGGATCAAATATCTTTTCATTAAATTCTGCGTTGCAGTGTATATCATAAATACCATACCCATACCTTCATGTATATTTTCAGTTTTTTCATTATTTTAAATTCCTATGCACTGGGGGTTTCGATAATAATTATTACTGTCTAGATATACGGAGAACGAAAATGAACTGTACAATACAGTTATTACTTTGCCGAGGAAATTCGGGTCGGGTTTGTATAAACTCCCGGTGGTTTGAGCCTCCGATGAGAAATTTTGCTATCGGGTAGGTAATCGCCGCGTGAGAGGGTGGAGAGGTGGCTTTTGGTTGTTTGACCTAAATATTTCTTTTTTTCTTTTTTCTATTTTTTTTTGCTTTCTTTTCTCTTTTTTATCACACAGATGTTAAAAGCCACCATTGTGCCCTTTCATACTACACCCACCTAAAAGCAAACTGAAAAGAACCCTGGAACGATTCGAATCATATGTCGACCAGTCGGACTCAAAAATAGCGACATTTTACACAAAATCGTTGTTCGCCGATTTATTCACATCATTTTTCAAAGAAAATTAGCGGATTGTATAGAACGGATTTCCGGTAGTACGGAATCTTATGGGGTTTGAGAAAAGCTCGCGATGTATGGACAAGAAAAAAACGAAAATTAAGTTAAGGGAGAAAGTTCTACCTAGGCAATGATATCTTTCCGGATTCGTAGTCGCAAGTCTTGAGAAAGTCGAGACATTGAGTCACGTAGGGAAACTAATTCCAAAGTTTAACCCTGACTACTTGAGCTTCGGGAAACAATGCGTGCGGAGATATGCTCGAAGGACTTTGAGCGTAGCTGGTAACGGGTAGTTTGAGTCCTGCAAGTTCTAGAGCACCAAACCAAACCCCTGTCTACGAGGTGTAAGTAGCCTGTAGACACGGGGATAAACGGTCGAGGATGGCTGGTCCAAAATTGGTTGCATCTGGTTAAATTTGAAAGAGTTTTCCATATTTCGATATGTATAGGTACCTATATGTACGTCTATATTGAATCTGAAATTGATATTTTCATTAATTTTTCGTAGACTGAAATGGGGATGGGGGGAGTTTTTAATTAATAAGAAACGTCATGTATAGGCAGATGTGGTGCAATTTTAATTATAAAAATTGTTCCGTCTCCGAAAGGTGATGAATTTTTTTGTGAAATTAATTTGATCATCGGATGAACCGATATTAATAACGTCGAACGTGTAAAGGCTCGATTTTCTTTTTCATATTCTTTTTAATTTTTTCATAAAAATTTTTCCGTTCGATTTCAAAAAAATTTCATATATTTCCAATCTATGGAACAATACTGCACGCGGGTATGATTTTCGATTGAAGTGCGACGCTTGATATCAATACGTTATTTGGAAAAAGTATTTGTTCCAAGCCGAATCATAGCCAATATTAAACGTTGACTCGGGTGCAGCGCAGTAATCGGAATTCGGTGATTAAATTAGACCGATTTTCCTACTCGTAGGTATAAAAAGGACCAGAGTGGCAAAAGGGGGATTCATCTCGTTCTATACCTATATGGATCTCTCTACGCAATTTATACAGGTACATATACTACATACATATATCTGCGTCAGGTTTCATGTGTAGTATAAAAGTACATTAACTATCCGTGAAATTTCATCTAGGTCAGACATTTATTGACCGCAAGTGGGGTTTTGCGTAGCTTATACGTTACTCTCGGACTCGGTTCGGTCAGGCTTTCGAAAATTTAACCGCGGTCTCACGATCTACCGTATAGGTATATACCTACCTATCACTTTTCGCACAACCCTTTGGCATAGGGTGTGGGTTCCAACAGACACCCAATTGTAATTAATAAGATGTACAAAGGAAATTGGGCGAATCCCGTTAGCCCGCCTGTCACTAATTAGTGGTACTATGATATCCTTGTGGATATATTCTGTACCCTCTCGCCTCTCTCTCTCTCTCTCTCTCTAAATATATTATATATATATATATATGTGTATGAGAATTTTTTTGACAATTTTCATCAGTGCCTCAACACTTGCCATTGATAATGTAGGTGCTCCGGTCGAAAGTGTCGTTTCATTTTTTTTTCCTTTAAATTTTCTTTTCCGTCTCGCTATTTGACGTCGAAGCTCAAAGACGCTTCGATAAAAGCTCTATTCGCTTAACGCAGAGCCACCCTCATACCCCAGTCCGGAACCCCCGCTATGTGCGCTCTTCCACTTTGCGCGACCCCATTAATTAACACAGCGGCTACAACGAACGTGACTTTCAGGTTAAAACGGCCAACTTTGGGAGTCCTGCCTTGTTGACTTCAAAGGATCCATGAGTTCGATTGTACGAGAGCTTCGTACAATTATATTGAAAATATTCTGCAGGAAAAAAATCAAAAAGAAGGAAGAGGAACGAAAATAAAAAAACAGAAACCGCGAAAACGCTGTTTTTCACCTGAACAATTCTAGCTCTTGAAATTTTTCGGAATATCTAGTTCTGAGTCGCTGAAAAAAATTCTCACTTCGCGAAAAATCTGTAATTCAAATATGTGGAGTATTCATTGGAGGGTTTTTAATTTCTATTTGAAATTTATTTTATTGAGCTTTTTATCCGCGTAATAATCCCTTTGGAGAATGTTATTCAATGAATTTATTTATAAGAAGTAAATGGCATATAATGGTGAAAAATCTACACCGAAGGGTGACACTAGCTGTAATATACGTGTGAGAAAAGATAAAAGTAGTAAAATACTATAGAGGTAGTACACTGGCGTGTAGCGTGCTGCACGCGATATTGCCTGCGAGTAGTAAAGAGGTGGGTTCAAAAAGAGCGAGAGAGAGAGAGAGAGAGAGAAAAAGGGAAAGAGGAAATAGCCGAGGCATTTGATCGGAATGCAATTTTCCGTCGTTCGAATTCGCGAGTTTGATGAACGCGGTTTAGTTACTGTCGTGACGTAGGGTAGACCTGATGCCAGACAGAAGGACGAACTTATAATGGAAATGCATGCCTGCAACGAGGGTTTGTTCATTAGCTTCACTAATGAGGACGAAGCACTCCATTAAGTCGACTACGCGACGACGCAGATATTACAACGACGCCAGGCGTCGGAAATCTCAAAGAGAATACCTACTCGAGCTTGCAGCACGTGCTTAGTGCCGTTTAATAAAAAAAAAAAAACATCCTGAAACATTTTTTTTTCTTCTTTTCGTTTTTTCTTCTTCTTCTCTTTCTTTCCTTTTCCCTTAATTCCAAAACTCGTTATTACGATACGGAATATTCCTGATCAATTAATATATAATACCAATAATCTTAATTTGCCTTTATTTATGATATAACTGAAGAAGGGTGAGGGTGTGAACGAAAGTAATCGCGGCGCAAACATGCGCAAACGAAACGCAAACGATCGCAACAAAAAGGACCGGGAAATTCTAATTTTGGGGGGCTAGCCCAAAATTTTTGTCGCGACATAACTGAAGAAGGGCGAGGGTGTGAACGAAAGTAATCACGGCGCAAACATGCGCAAACGAAACGGAAACGATGGCAAAAAAAAAGACCGGGAAATTCTAATTTTGGGGGGCTGGCCCAAAATTTTTTTCGCGACATAACTGAAGAAGGGTGAGGGTGTGAACGAAAGTAATCGCGGCGCAAACATGCGCAAACGAAACGCAACCGATCGCAAAAAAAAGGACCGGGAAATTCTAATTTTGGGGGGCTAGCCCAAATTTTTTTTCGCGACATAACTGAAGAAGGGTGAGGGTGTGAACGAAAGTAATCGCGGCGCAAACATGCGCAAACGAAACGCAAACGATGGCCAAAAAGAAAAAAAGAGATATTCAAAGTTGGGGTGCAGTGTGAATCTACCCCCCCCCCCCCTAAATTTGATTTTCTCTTGACTCAAAAACTGAGGCGGCGCAAACGATAGAAAATTGTGCGTAAACAAGCGCAAACGATGCGCAATCGTTTTCACCTGACAAATTTCCCAATATCAAATATTGGGGGGCCAAGTTCACATAGCTATATTTTCATCGTACAGTTTTACCTTTAATCCCTCATGCTGTAGCACACCGTTGAATTCTGTCTGCTCCGTTTCTCTACGGCACCAGGTGCTTTCCAGGCTTTCAATCCATTACGGAAGTTCGGTCAGCTGTTCGACAGGCACGAGGCACGCAACTCTACCATACCAAACGTCGCACCTGTCGTCTAACGAAGGTCGATCGTTCTCTTCAGCTGGAAGTTTGACCGCTCTGTCAGTTACGAATTTTAAAGAAATTTCTATAACGAAATTATTTTTAGTAAAATTTCTTCTTCTCTTCTCTTCACAGTTTTATTCTTTTTTTTTTTTTAGTGGATAAAATTTTTTACAATCGCAATTTTTTTCCACAATTTTTTCGTTAAACATTCTTTTATCTTCCCTCATATGTCTTTGTAGAATAATTATTTTCACGTCGAGTCATGTGGGGATCATGAAGCTAGTCTAGGGCGTAACGTTGGCGTCGCGTCGCGTCGCCTCGTCGTGTCGGCGAAAGGCTTCGTGGCAAATATCTTTGGCTTCAGCTCTTGGCCAAGCCGCGATAAAAATGGATTTCTATTAAATTCTTGGTAGCCATCGCCTCTGCGACAGATCAGACGATACAAGATCGTCGTACGCAGAGTATGGGAAGAATCTATGGAATCCTCTATATGTATATGGTGCGGTTGGATCTTTTTAATCGGATATCTTGCCTTGTTGCTGTATTAGAAGTCGGATTAGATACGTGACGTATAAATGCTAAGCATGAAATCCCTAATTAATGATTTGATAAAACGAAAGCGAAATGGAGAAAACTGAAAAAAGTCTAACAACAAGATAAAAAAGAAGAAAAAAGCTCGAAAACGGCGCCGCAGATTTAATCAAGTATTAATTGAATGAAGAACTTATGCTATCCGGTAAGAAAGGGGATTATGATCTTCAAACGTTTCTGAAATATAAACAAAGGCGTGCCTATATACTTCTCATCAGACAGAGGATGAATATCTTCATTGGTTTACGTGGATTCATCAATCTAGTTGATCTTTAAGAAGTGAATTTCGGACGAGGGGCCCGGACGCCGCGCCATCCCTGGCTTTACGTAGGGATGATATTTTCGTCAAATATTCTTGCTAATTATATATACTACCAAGATACGGTACAACGGTTTTCAATCAGCAAACAGACACTGCCCAACCTTCCTTACGAAAATTAATCAAATTTATTTCCGCGAAGTTTGAGCTGCACCAAGGATATACCCATAGCACTGGTATACCTATACAGTCTACAGTCTACACCAACGTTTCAAACTACTTTTCTATGGTTGTTTGTACGTTAATGAATAATACAATTATATTGTCGCTGTGGAAATGAATTTTTCACACAAGAAATAATAATAGGGGTTGAGCACGCCGTAGCTCGTTTCAGAATTAGTCATTTCTCTCAATGTTATATAGTATCACACTTTCAATTGTATTCCTTAATTCAAATCAATACCTACTCTCTCTATATATACGTAATAGACATCGGATTCTGATTAATCCATTTGGCAGACGTGCGAGGTGATGTCTATTCGGTCCGATAACCTTAATTAATTTCATCAATCTAATCGTCTTTGATTGGATACGTGATCAGTTCAAGAGCTGATACGGTCGTTGCTGCAGAGCTAATTGCGTCGTCACTTTGAATGACCGATGGTCATAGATTGTCAAAATTATTACGTACAGGGCGAGTTTTATGAAATGAAACTCTTTTTTTTTTTCTTTTTTTTTTGAAAACGTACGTATATCTGATTATGCCTGCATATATTTATTTATTCGGATTATACGGACTGCAGATTTTGATGCACTTCTATAGCTGCTGATAACTTTATACGTTGAAAGGCTGGCTGGTTCGAAATCCCTGTAGCTGTTACTGCAATGTGGGTACCGAACTAAATTACCAACTATTTACCACTTGAATTTACCTAATGAATACTACATGCTTCGGGAGTTAACGTTAATGCTTGAAAACCGTCTGTATAAAGTTTTAATTCAAACTACAAACATCTCTGATATACTGTGGTGTGGATTTCCGTGCATGTCCCATTTCGCAAATTATCGACAAACAATCGGAATCCGAAAAAATTTGTCCGACAGTCTATGTTCAACCCCTAAATATTCAAAGCATCAAGCTTTCGACAAATTTACAACGAGTTTACAAGCGGTGGTGAATTTTTTACAAAAATACAATTTTCTGGCAAAAAAAACTATCCGCCTACACGTTCGGCAAAATAAATTGATATTCTTTTCATTCCACGAAGGGAAATCCCCTAAAAATCTCCGAACTTTTACAACAATGTTTGGAGCAGTATCGATAGGTACCTGTAAATAAAGGGATCGGCTGATAAATTTGTAATTATTTACTATTAATATATACGTTGATTGATAAGAATAAACAGGATGATATAATGGTTGAATAATTACAGTCGTATAACTAAAACGTCGCCCTGAATCCTCAGGAATCGTAACCAGCACAGTTTGGATCGATCTTTATACCTAGCGAGGCTTGTGGTAATAAAGGTAAAAGTCAGTGGTTAGGTACTATATAATAACGGTAAGTTATACGACGTTTGATCAAAAAAGATAAAAGCCCGAATCCACGCTTTCCAATTTAGTTTCTTACCGTAAATTAGGCCTGCGCACCTTCTTACACAGTAATTAACCTTCACTCATAGTGTATTAAGCCGGTTCTATATAGTATGGCTGAGGAATTTTTCCCTTATTTTTTTTTTTATAAAACCCCGGAAGGCCACTCGATCAATTAAAGCTTCGTATTACCAATATGAAAAAATTGTAGCGTTAAGAAACAAGAAAAAGAGCAAAGATAAAGAATAAAAAAAACAAAAATTAAAAATTAAAAATTTATTGCCAAGTCTACAGCCCCTACACCCCCCCACCCCCACCCCCTTCCACCCCACCCCGCGCTTTCTTCTCTTTCAGCATCCACTCTGTACCAGCAACTCGCCAATGAATTGAGTTCGGTGCGTCCATCGGGCGTCCTTTTTCATCCCCTCTGTACCTATACAGACCAAAGGGGTCTCGTTTCCCCCTGGCAATTGTAAATTTAAAAGCAATCAGTTCCGTGCGAACGAATAATACGCCAACCACACCGCACCGCACCGATCGACCCGAACCCAGATATCTCGTTGTTTGCACATATCCCATAATTTTGTGGCAGAGAAATTGATTGCCAAGCTAAAACCGGATTTATCTACATCGCGTTATGCTCATAAGGGGGTGACTACACCTTGGAAATCATTTTCTTTCAAATTAATGATAAGCCTTCAAGAAATTTACGTTCTTCTAAGTATTATAATGCATAAATTCGATATCATTTCAGATTTTACGGAAGATAACATCGCTTATCGAAATTTATTTATATTGAAACATATGTAATTAATTAATAAACGATGTGACTCGTACCCTACGATAATTGCTCTTTTTTCACTACGATCAATCTATGCAAGTTAAATAAATCTGATGGAAATTAATAAAGAAGGTAAAATATAGGGAAAAAAAGAAATTCAAATTTCGGTATGGAATTATTATCGACGCTTAGAATCGGCACTATATCGCCAACATCGTACCTAGTACAGCTATTTTTAGTGCAGTTCGTGCTGTTTCAAATTCTATAGATGTTGTGAAATCTATTCAACGTATATAGAGAGAAGGTTATCGAGTGAGTTCGAGCCACGTTTTGTATACACAATCGAGTTACGATTTGAGCCATATACATGTGTGTATGCATATATGTATATGTGTGTGCAGATTTATACGCATTTTGTTATGTATAGGTAGTACATACATTCATTGGTATCGAAACCAAACCGAGGCGAGGGAGAGAGAGAGACGAGGTTCGATATTGCCAAGAATTTCGTTCACTGTGAAATTCAACTTTAACCATACAGCCACGGTTCTTTAACCGAGAACAATTCGCACCACCAGCTACGATACGACAAACCGCGTTGAATTCCGCGTCGATAGATGTGTGGCCACAAATTCATCGAATCGTCAAATTCGTTAAATATTTGTCTATCGAATAAAATGAATTCTAGTTTCTAGTATCAGGCGAATTCGATCCTCCCGCAGATTGACACGAAAAATGATAAAAGTTCATTCTTTTTTTCACCCTTTTTATACGTTAAAGTGAAAAGAAACTATAATGAACGATTCGCACGCATGCAGGGTTGTCGATCATTACGATTTCGTCAATAGAAACAAAGCTTCGTGACGTTAGAGGGTAAAAGTTTCACGAACCTTTTAAGGAAATTTTCATTACCGTCAATTCTAAAACGTTCGTTAATACCTATATAGGTATATGTATACGCGTTGGCGTATCGATATCAAGCGTATATCATAGCGGTGGCCGACATCAATTCCATCCATCTATCGAAAACGGGTAAATAGATATTTCCCATTTTTTTTTACTCTTTTCTTTTCACATTTTTGTTTTCATAGAATGGTTTCGAAAAATCGCTTGGCTTTGATCACATTTGGCTATAAATGATGAATTTTTATCATATAAAAAGAAAGAAAGTGGAAATAAAAGTTTTTTTTCGATCGACGATAGTCGTAACTATATCACGCATCCGACTGACAGAATAATATATTGGCGATAAATGTTGGATGAAATTTTGTCAAAATTATTGAACCTCCCTGCATGTGTATGGGCATACGTATACGTGCAGGTATGATTCGTCGTTGATTGTATGAATTTAGTGAATAATGATTCTGGTCCCAATTTTCCAAAATCTGTGTGAAAATAGAGAAAAAAAAAAAAAAAAAAGAAGAAGAAAAGAAAAAGTATAGAAGAAGAAGAATAAGGAAAAAGTTTCTTCAAGCCATTTGACCGTATCTACGGACCTCTTTGAACCCATTTAAAAGAAATATCGTTTCAAGAACTGAGCTCGAATGGCTCCATGATATAATAAAAGGAAATAGACGAGGAAATGTAAAAAATTGTCAAAGTTTCAACGAATATATCGTTCTTTGGTTGAAATGGTGCGTCAAACAAGAAGCTCGGAGTATAGGTACTATAGTACCTACCTATGGCTTATAAGTTGATAATATCTTTCTCGCGAAAAGGCGAGAGGCTTTCGAATTCGGATATGATATTTCGCGTCGATCCAATCAGACAAACTTCGTCAAGATTTCGACTGATCCGTGCTTTATCTATATTCGGTGATACCACCGGAATATATATGAGTGAGTGTAAGGTAAACGCGTAAAATTTATGGGGCGTAACTAGAACATAGTATACTTATATAGGGGTGTAGTAGTCTAGGTAGCAGCTACTCACCGTAAAGAACCGTGTTTTCCAGATAATATAAACTGGCATTGGGTACTGCAGAACTATTCCTTCATACGAATACGGTAAGAGTAGTATAGCAGTGGCAGTATAGTAGCAACAAACGAACGAAATATAGGAAAACAGAGAAATAGTAAAAAGAATGATAAAATAAGACAGAGATTGATTTACGTTACAGATTCTAGAACCGAACTTTTTTGTATAATAAAACTTTGGAAAGTTCTCTTCACCGTAAAAGTAGGAGATGTATAGAAAAGTGGAGGCGACCATTGCAGCCCCAGGAATCGAATCTGACTTCAAAGTTGGCAAAAAGGATTAAATCCGGATGTTTTGTCTCTTTTTATGGTCGACATGTTTTTTTCTTCTTCTTCAGATGCAGTGTGAGTAATGAATGGCAGAAATTGACCGCGAATCAGATCGTATGAACCAAAGGTGTGATGTATAATCTCAATTCATCGATACACTCGGGGTGTTGGGAGTCTGCGTATCCTCGGAGCAGCGAATATAAAGTTTAGCCGTTAAATGAGAAAGGCTTTATGGCAAATTGCGCTCGAGGATCGTTAATTAAGTAAAACATATACTATGGCCAATTTACCAGGGGCAGATCCAAGCCTCCGTTGATTGCAAGCTTTTACCGTTAGAGAGCTGGCAACGAATCAAGCTTGAAGTGCCTCATAAACGGAATTTATCCACCGATTTGTGATCCCGGAAAACGTCCTACCAACAAACGGAATGGCTTTAGCTGCACTTTGCACCGTAATTTAAATCATACGACTATAACATTGCTCAATTCCGCGTGCATATATAACAAATTCATAAACCTGCACCAGCTTCATCACATCAGATAACACAAAACGAGAAAAACAACGGTTCGAATCTCTGTTCTCGTTATTATCCATAATGCAGAAGCATTGCATGACGTTCAAATCCTCCATGGCTGATCATCCTTTGTTGAAACAAGTCCATGACAGTGTACGTCCGTCCACACCATGAAAAAGTTCATGATATACATGCACATACATCGTTGATGGGCACAAAGGAAGCTGTCTTAGTATATGGACTACATTATGGTGGTTCTAATTGAAAAAAGAGCAAAGGAAATGAGGAATAAGAAAAAGATGAAAGGTGAGGCGAGAGAAAGACAGAAATGTTAGATGGGTAAGGTGCGGAACGGAACGTACATCGAGGGTTCCCACGTGCAGGTTGTGCTGCATGTGGGCGCAGTCAACGAGTATATACTCATGGTCTCCGGTCCGTGTTCTTCGACGCGTGGTTCCGTTCCCACCCGTACCCTAACCAAGGAGAAGACGGTTCAGTCGCTTCCTCGATTATAGACTAGACGAGTTGGTATATTATAGTGGGTACAGATAGATACATGGGTATGGGGACAAGGAGACGAGACGACGACGAATCGATGTGATGTTAATTTCATACGACTTGAGCTTTTCATTTAGGGTATTCGAACATTTTCTTCGCCGTCGTAAGCTCATAGCTATAACACCATAATACCATAATGCCGAATATTCATAGTTCGCAGTTTAGTTAACCAGGGAAATTCGAAACGTGCGAAAACCCGATGGCCCGGTATCCGGTGCTCTGGCCAATAGCCAATGTTTACCAAAAGTCAACGTTACGAAACGCGCCAAAACCGATTACACCAAAGAGCTTTCGATTGCGGGTGAGTTAACGATGGTTCGACCCATATTCTCCAAGATTTACCTACTACAGGGATGAGGGAAAACTTCGTTTGAAGAAAGGATCTGGAAGTCTCGTCATATCACTATACCCACATAATTCGAATGGAAAAAAATAAAATTGGAAATAAAATGAACGAATGAAAGTGTAGTACAATGAAATACGATATACCTACCCTGCTAGTAGCGAAAAGTAGAGGTTGAGATAGATTGACGCGGTGCAGTAGGACGAAGTGTAAGAATTAGATTGCTCGCCGGTAAAAGGATAAATTAAGTGGAGTCCTGATAAATCGAGTGAGCTAGTAGGTGGGAAAGCATCAGAGAATTTCCGAGCGTAGCAAGGGGGCGATAGGTATAGAAGAGAGTGAGTAAAAGAGACGAATAGAATCTCGCTGGCTGGTAGGGTTGATTGGTAAGTTATAGGTGTGGCAGTAGCAGCAGCAGCAGCAGCAGTAACACCGCCAGCTATCGTATTTGGCATAAAAAGTTTAGCAAGAAGAAAAATCGATATGGAAATAACCCGAGGATTTCTTACAGTGCAACCTCGGTATCTCGGAGCTCTATCACCTCGTCTTTTTCACCCTCGAAATCGCGTTGGCGATTAAATCTACCCCGTTGATGTATAATACATCGTTAGGAATGTACATTACGTATGATACCTTCGGCTGACGAATTAATCACAGACAGTTAACGTTAATTATCTATAATAACCGTAGTGCGCGATGCTTTCACGTTAATTGAACGGGTCTCTGTATACACCGAACTACACTAGCCAGCCAACTGTTGTCCCTTGTAAGCTTAGGCATTCCGTCAACTTCGAATAGTACCTACCTCGAATACGTAAATTTGACGACTGGTTTAACACTGGCGTGTATCGCCGTCATAAGGACCTAATTCAATAGCACGTGACATGGATGATGATTCAGATTGCAAAAACTATTCTGAATTTCATTATTCGCATAACCATGTCCGAGTATATGGCTGCAGCTGAGGATTGATTAATCGCTGGGATATTAATTCATTTAACGAGTTTATATCGTTCCTATACCTGTCATGTGATTAATAAAGACCGTAAAGCTCGGAAGTAAAAGAAAATATATTCCCTCAGGTCACGTCAGCCAGTGTAGCCAAGACTCTGAGAGAGGATGGCACTCCATAAAATCCGATACAGTAATAAATGAGAGCTCTTATCGAGGACGGGGGGCTACCAGCGAGCTGCACGAGCACCCTGTAAGGGATGGATGGTGCATATATTTCACGCCCGGGCCTTTTTGCTTTAGCTATTTTACGCAGACACCTCTGGTGTCCTGTAACAGTTTCGATATCGAACGAATTCGGTTCGATAGAAGAATTGAGCGGAATAAAAGGACCTTTTTTCTTCATTGGCAAATTTGGAACGGATTGTATCGTCGGTATTTCGATCTAGTTTCCGAAAATCTCAAAGATGCCAAAAAGTTATTTCAGCGATGACAACGAAATCTAATTTGCCATTGCAGGCTCAGTGATGTGTAGTCGGGTTAATAATAATAATGAGTGAATGCAGGTGATTTTGGCGAAAAGTTTACCCCTGGGAAATAATAAATTTATATTTAACAATGAAACTCTCTGGACTATGTGACGCGTTCGTAATCGATAATACCGCGGTGTTCAAAAGCGGTAATCGGGTTAATTTATTACATCGGTGGTACTGTATCAGTTTTGCCATTATACCATACCCCTGTGCCCGTAGCACACTCACACGTCAGGAGTCAGGCTCTGCGGTCAGTCATCAATTATTAATACCTTGGGTCGTTCGTGCCTTACCCTATCTGCACGCGAATACACTATACGATTATAAATACTTGAGCCGATGTAGGATCGTCGATAATTTAGAAAAGAAAAAACGATTTTTAATTATCAACCAGGAGCTCCGGTCTATGTCGTATCGAAATGAGAATGATTTGGGTCCCATCGTTGTGTCTGCAGTTTCTAATTTTCGTAAAATAAATCAAGACTGCAGGAACCAGTTCGAAAATGAAAACTCTTCGGTATATATATCTAGCCTATGATATTTCTCAAGTATTTCTGGAAAGCTTGCGTTATGACGCAATATCGACGTAATCGTTTATAGATACGAACCATGCGGCTTTGTCGAGCGATGACAGAGGCGGACAGCGGGGCAGCACCAGCGTGGCCGTGGCATAGCGCCAAATTTTTACGCGATACATAAATAGCCAGAGGTTCAGCCAAGAGTAGACGAAAGTCTAGGAGTATCCAAATAGGTGGTGAAAAACCGGGTGCACAATCTATAAGAGAATAGAAATAATAAACATGGATTAAAAATGAAACTAATTTTAAGATCGAACAATCCCACCGGATATTCAACGCCATGGTAAATCCATGATGGAATTTAGCGGTCGGTTTTCGATAATTCGGTATGCAATGCTCGACTAGCCACGATGATTTGATATGGTTAGTCTTGTTTGCCCATTTGTTTCTCATCCTGCAGTATAATATTCAGTATTCTAGCTTGAATATCGCGTTATCCATTTTACATAATACGGTGATAAAATGACCGGCTCAAGGATCTCGCCGTTAGGGTTTATTGTTGTTGAACAATGGGCATAATCCATGGACAAAATGGAATTCTCATTAGTGGAAGAGTGGCGGTACCAGGACCAGGGGCGTATAAGAGAAGTGGAATTTGGTGTTTGGTGGCGTTGATTTCCCGTCTCATCCTCAGTTGGCACAGCTTAATTGGAAGGAAATAGGCGGCAGGCGTTGCCGATTTAATCTAAACCAAAAGTCCCCCGAGATGTTAGAAGGAGGCGAACGGGCAAGGTGGTCCCTCTTCTCCCTATTCCGTGGGCTAAAAGTCATTCAAGAGTCAGACCGACCCGACGAACGTTATATCTTTCAGAATCTTATTTTGCTTCACGGTTTTATCCAGATTCAAGAACTCCGTCGAATTTCCGTTCCAAGTTACGGGGGCGATTTTCCTCTGGATTAGGGGTTCGCCGGTGTAGATGTAAGTCTAGATCTGAGGTAGGGGTTGGGCTCGGGCTTGGGCTTGGGGGTGTTTCGCGAGAGTCGTAAATCACCGGGAGGGAAATCCTCGACTAATCAATTATACTCAAGTTGAATAATTACATTGACGAATTCCTAATGAAAATAACAACAAGAGTCTATCCTCAGGCCTAGATGTACCATACATGTTATCCGACACATTATAAAGGTACCGGTACCTACACACTCCGGGCATACAGGTACACAACACCCATTCCTGTTATCAATTTAGTTAGTAAACTTGGGCATCGAGCTGAAACAAACAAATAGAAGCCTGTTACAGTCAGACTTAGACGCCCTAAGTATACTTCGAACGTTATGCTTCTCTGAAAACTTTGAGCCATCTTACAAACTGGAGTTCGAAAACCCAACCCCTGTTAGAGGGGCTCACGCGGTTCGAGAAGCCGTAACTTGAAAGTGTTAATAATTAATTGACAGTCCGTAGAAACTACAGCTTCTTCACCCTTCTCTTGGAAATTCGCTTCTCACGATTAGTTCCTGACTGCACTCTCGAGTTTAGAGGGATGATTTTGTATAAGGAAGCCTCAAACTGTCCTACAAACTTATGCTATCATAGATTTATCAACTAACTCTAATACCTGATTTTTACCGATCATTATTATTATCACCGAAAAATTGTTGAGATATAGGTATAAACGGAGTAATATCAATTTCCCATTTTGTCAGAGAAAGTATAGGGAAAGGGCTTTGAAACGACGTCTACCGTACCCCAGGGCACCAGTGGCTTCTTGTTTGCCGAGTCGTGCCTTTTATGTGTTATTTTCTGCCAATTCCCAAAGCCATATCCTCCCAGATATATCGGTTTGTATGGAAACTCTATGGAGAGGAAACCTTTTGAACGTTCAGCTATTCCTCTATATAACTCGAGGCAAATCCTACATCTCCCACAGGTAAATAAATAGATATACCCATGGTAGAGAGATCCCGAAAACAGGTATGAGGTACACATATGTATATGTCTATATACATAACCGAACACTTGTATGAACTAATGAGTCGTATCGTGTTCAAAGGTAATCACAACTGCCTCCAGACTTGAATTAGCACATTATTCGTCAGATAGAGAAAGCGGGCTTTGAGTGGTGTATATCATCGACTGATATCAAGTATTTTTAACTAATTCGACACATCAGTCGATACTAAATAATGGCTGAAAGCGCTTGTTGAGAGAATGAGATCAATGCGGTATTTAGACCATATAAAATTTATAATATACTACAGAAACAGCTACAATATAATAAATGCATGGATTGGTGGATTTGGATTTCTGTATGCATATACATACGTATATTATGTATCTAGTATCTACATATATTAAAATTATATGTAGGTATAATATAATTGTGTATATATGCATGTATATATGTGTATGTCGACTGCACGTATGATTTTGCCCGCGAGCTAGTAATTCGAATTGTTAGTCAAACAGGGAATGTCTCTGTGCCAATAACCAATTCGCTGTAACAAACGAACAGTTCTATCTCCCTCTTGACCTGATTTTCTAACAAATGCATCACGACGCCATTTCCATGTAATTATAACGTTCATTTCCTCTCGACGTATTCGCGAAGATTAGATTAGCGAGTTACCCCGAGTCCGAGTGTATAGTAGGGTAGCTGGAAAACCGTATACCTATATATCATATGCATATTCCCAGCAGGATTATACACCTTGTTCCGTAGTTTGAGGATTAAAGAAAAAAAAGTTGAAAATAAAAATGAAGATACATCCTACTACTTAAGCAATTTAATAAAAAATACTTGAAAAACTCGCAATATTTTTTATGAAATTTTAATAAAAATACAATTTCGAATCGATCAATATATGGTATATATATATGATATAATATTGCGGTGAGAAACTGTGTGCAGGTATAATTATTTTTGCGGAGAGCTACTCCACCGCGGCAGGAGGAGGTGAAATAAAAAAGTTTTTTTTTTTTTTTCAATTTTTTTTCTTTTAGAAAAAAAAAGTGAAAGAAAAAAAATGTTTTATATTAAAAAAGTTTTTCACGGTAACGAATAATAATTTTCTTCTTACTCAAAAGTCGAGGAGAGATAGAGCGAGAGAGAGAGAGAGAGAGAACTTCTGGAGTAGAAGATTGAAGAACGACGTACTGCAGCGACGTCGCGTGCGAGGTATTTCTTCATCCAGCATCTTCCTTCCTCTTTTTTTGCTAATTTTTTTCTTCATTTTATTTTATTCGGAAATAAGACGAATCAGTAGAAATACGATAAAAGAAAATGATATTTCGAGGGAAACCGAACTGCCCTATATCGACATTATTTAGCACCGGTTTTGCGCCAGCACCTGATCCTTTAAACTCCTCTCTCTCGCTGGGCGATACATTGTTTTTCATTTTAGCACCTGATATAGTAGCCTATCGGACAGTTATCTCTCCCTCACATACCCATACGTATATGTATGGATGTATGTACTACCCATATATATACAGACATATTATATATATATATATATGTATAGTAAAGCGAAATTCTCGCCCGTAGGTATATACTGGCTTTAAAATTCAATCGCCCGATGATTTATTTGCCAACCACCGAGTCTCGGTTTTGTGGCCTTCCTTGTTATTGCTCGATTGTTCAGTAGCACCTCGGCCGAAACCTGAATAAAACAGGTAGAAATTCAATACGCCCTATTCCTCAATCCCCTCCCAAAAAGAAAGGAACAAGAGAAAAAAAGATGTGGGTATAACCTTTCATTCAACCCTATATAGAACGAGTATATTATCGAAAGGGAAATATCCCTCCGGAACAACGCCGGCTGGTAAGCGGCAGTAAGACATAACTATCTCTCGGTTTTAATGAACTTTTGAATAAAAAAACAGAGAGGAAAGAAAAAAAGAAAAGAAAAGAAAAGAAAAGGAAAGGAAAAGGAAGGAAAGGAAAGGAAAGGAAAACTAGAACCAGGGGATGCCTTTTCAACCATAAGGCGGGGCTGGTAGGTTGCGGTATAAGGTACATGAACTCGGGGAGAGCCCAGGAACTGGATTACAAAAAGTTATCAAATTAACCAGGTCCTCGAGCAACGTCGATGGTGTGAATAGAGAAAGAGAAAGATAGATAGAGGGGTTTTTGTTTCCGCAAGAAATGCGACACTAGACACCCGGCTGGGCAGGGTTTTATCTGGTCGCTCAGCGAGGGGTAATCAGACTGTCGTCGAGCAAGTTCGAGGTGAATTTTACTAAGGAACGGCGAGAGGGTAAGAGAGAAAAAATTTAGGTGGTAGAGAAGGACTTTTGGTCCTCTGGTCCTCAGCGATGGCTAATGCTGATGACCTCCGACGAAGAACTGTCGGCTTGGCTTGGCTTGGTTTGCCTTGGCTTTGCTTGCCTTGGCTTGGCTTGGCTTGGTCGCGTCTTTGAGTAGAGATAGAGAGATGGAAAGGTGGGATTTAATTAGCTAATGAAGTCGCGTAAAAAGTTGAAAACTTTTCCACCAAAGCCATGATGATGTTACAACCGAGCCGAGCCCAGCCGAGACTCGGCCTTCTCTTCCTTTCCATTCCAGGACCATGAGGGAACCTTTTCTCAAGGGGGATACGAAGGAAAATCTTTGTTCTTGGTAACCTCGACAGCCCCCTTCATGAGCAACCTACACACCTACCTACCTACCAACATTCAACAATGATCAACGAGAAACTTTTCGACGACTGTTCTATTAAGTTATACCTATATATACATATAATATATATATATATCATATAATATAATATAATATACATGTATATATGTATCGAGAAGGAAATTCTTCAAGGGTAAAGCAGAATAAGAAAAAGAATAAGAGGAAGAGAAAAGGAAGAGAAAAAGAAATAAAAATAATCAAATTCTTTAGAGTCGATTCATTGGATTGGAAAAGGAGATTCCACGACTTCCTTCATCTGGATTATGTCAGAGTCCTTTCAGCGTTTTGAGAGTTTGATAAAACGGAATTTCTCTCCACATTGTTTGCCTTTAGCTTCGTGAGGTGATTAACGTGCCACGAATTTCTTGCGCTTTAAGTACGTTAGAGAGTCAAATGAATGAACGTTCATCTCATGTTTTGAGTGTTGGTTGTCTCCTGTCTTGTCACTTTTTCACCTCATTTAATACGTTAGAGTCACACGCGCGCTTCGTGGCGTTGAAGCTAATATTCGACTTTATTCCAACTTCCAAGCGGATGAAAACTCCTCGTAAAATTAATTCAGTACATATATTTGATTCTCTTTCGATTGTTGTCTCTCATTTTCAGATCAATTCATTTTCTATAAAATGAGCAAATAATTTATGACACGCTTTCGTCGCGAGAAATCGATTGTTCGGCTCCAAATCCTTCATTCAACCCGATAGCCTGTTAAATTTGAGAATCTAGGAATTAGAATCGACCATATTGGTCCGTAAATTTTGTATTTCACCTGCGATCCTCATTTCAAAAATTCATTCTCCACAGCTGCAACTCTTAGATTATCTTCAAACTATATTTTCAGCGAAGACAAGAGGGGCGTTTCATATAAGGGTTGGTTAAACAGACTACAACACATCTGTTGTTTGTTATTTTTTTGACTGATTCGATCAGCTCCACAAGCGAATGATTCAATTTTTCCTTTATTTATTGGGTTATATAGAAAAGAAATAAGGCGTCTTAGTCCACCCCTGCGGCAGGGTGAATTTATATGATGAGAAAAAAATAAATAAAATATACGAGTAAAAATATGAACGAACAAGATGGGTGATCGATTTGAAGATTTTCTTTTTTTTACAGTGAATCACAGTGAATTGCACCGATTTATAATTAAGATAATTGCCATTTAGTGACGACAGAAGTACAGAGAGAAAAAAAACAAGAAAAAAGGCGAACGAACAAAAAAAAAAAACCCAGCAAGGGAAGTTGTTGAAAGCAGTAAAGCTGCGTAGAAACTCGCGAGTTCCTTAGCGTTGTAAGAAAATTTATTTTTAGAATCGGTTCAAATATTTGACCGCGAGGCATTCGGTGCGTATTTTGAGTAGTTTAATTTAGGGTAGATCGAGTAGCGTTCGCACGAAGCTATGCCTGCAAATAAACGAGTAAACAAACAAAGGGATTTGGAAAAACGTAGAAAAAAAGAAGGAAAAAAGAAAATGGACGAAACGAGGTCAAGAGGCGATTTATATTCGTCTGTTAGGTATTTTGATCCGATTTGATTTTTTTTTTCTTATTAGTTTGATTCTTCATTCTTGTTCATCGCCGAAATTTATAATATACCGGAAGAAAAATTTCAACGTATCGAATTACTTTATGGCAGTAAACGTCGAATGTATAAAAGCTGTCTAGCTATATGGCTACTCCAAACATTAGAAAACTATTTTTCGCGCTAACCGAATATAAACGGTGCTAAAAAATCTTCTGACGTCTTTCTGGTGGCACGTAGGTATACGTATTACATCTAGTTCGAAAGAAACAGGAACAAAAGCAGAAAAAAAAAGAAGAAGAAAAAGAAAACGAAAGAGGTAAACGAAAAATTGTTACGGAATAGAATCGAAACATTCGGTAAGCGAAGTGTGCTTCTCCTCTAATGTGTTTACAACGACGAGAAGTGCAAAAATCTTCTAATAGGAAAATTTTATTAGCCGCAAGAATTAATCGTATTTTATTTTTCCAACCTTTAAGTCAAATTAAACTTCTGTATACACTATACCGATCTGTAATTGGAGTTGTTGAAAAAGAATTTGAAAAGTTCCATGATTAAACTCGCGTCTTCTAACTCTACAGATTTAAACTCGCGCAGCTGGGGATGATGTTATTTTTATTTCCTTCTTTTTTCCTGATTTTTTTCGAATTTACAAAAATACTCATTCCCGCATCACTAATTTCAGCAGATTATTTATAATTAGGTATGAGAAGTAACGATTATCCCTACAACCAGCCACATTTTTATTTTTATTTTTTTATCATTTTTTATCCGACTCGCACACAACCTATTCGCCTGGGTTATGAAAAACGGCTGTGCATCGGTGTGAAGAAAAAAGGAGAAAAAAAAAAGTAATAAAGAAAATGTGGGGTGAAGCGTGTTTGAGGCAGGTGACCCGTGGTGAAGCAGGGAGAAAGCTCGTAGGTCACTTTGTGGATGTATATAATTGGATAGCTTCAAAAATTGGTCGTCGTTTTCATAGTCGTAGTAGGTAGTACCTAGTTCGTCGTCGTCGTCGTCGTCGTCGTATTCGCAGATGGGTAAAAATTGGAGTGATCCTCGTCTGCGATTCTACGTTGCAGCAGCAGCAGCAGCAGCAGCAATAGGTTGAAGAAAATTACGTTTTATCGTTGGATTTTCTTTGTCGTATTATTATTTCCGTCACGTTTTCCATCTTTCAATTATTATCTATATAGATACGTGTAGCCTATATCCCGTCTTACATCGCTGACCAAGCTTTTCTACCGATAAATAAATTCACCCATTTCTAGTCCACGATCTTAGCTTTATCTCTCTTTCTCACTCTCTCTCTCTCTCTTTGCAGGCCAGGGTAAAGTAGGGGATGAAATTGAAATTGAAATAGAAATGAAATATTGAGAAAAAAAAAAAGCAAGAAAAGAAAACCACTCCTCTGCAACAATCAATGTGGCTAAAATTTTCAACCTACACTCATGCATCTAGGTATATCATCTCTAGAAATGCACTTGCATGATCAAACTTAAATGGAAATATGGAAACCCTTCGATGATTATTCTCTACTATATCCATACCGGCACTATATAATCTATGAGAGTCGTCAAATTGAAGGATATAGTGAACGATATATATACATATATATATACCCCTCAATAAAAAAGATTATTCTTTTACAGGATTCCTTTTACTGTCTGGTGCTGATGAAACCAGACTCCCAGAAACGTGTATAATATATATATATGTATATAGTTACGTCGACCATTTATATATATATATATACTGTATCCATGTATAGGTATATAATATATATACCTATATCTAGCTACCTTCCTCGCATCTGCAGGACTGTCTCGACGGATGAAAAAGCCAAAGTCACGTAATCCGTGGGTCTCGTGTGTGCTGAGAATTTTTTATTATATATTTTTTCATACAGCTGTGCATGAGCTTTTTAAATTATACCCCCTTCCCACAGGTAGCTACCTAGGTGGTGGGTATAACTCTGTATCTCCTGCTTTATTTCTATCTTGCATTTTGGAGGACAGGTGAATACAACCTTTGAGTACCACGTACACGTGAATTGAAAAAGAAAGAAAAAAAAAAAAAACAAAACCAAGATTTTTGCTTGAGAGAATCTCCCTATTTTACTACTGCAATAGCTGTATAATTTCTGCATTCAATTTTCAACCTCTGAATCGAACGGAGCTGTTTTTTCACACTAGAGCGGAAAGAGAAACTATTCATCTAATTGATGCAAGTATAAGTACGCCAGAATGAAAACAAGCCATTTTATCACGATCTGAATAAGGCGATGTGAATGTGCCACTCGTTTCAACTCTAATTGAATCAAGTACCAACTAACTTCCAGTATAAGGTACATGAATCGCCCGCTCTATTCTAACACTTGGTAATACTCCGTGCAGTTCTGGTCTCTTATTTGGTTTATTTAGGTCATATACTGTGAAAGCAGTAGTTCTAAATAGACGATTGAGTACTCAGGACTTGAGTGGCTGCAGCAAGGTGTCAGTTGTGGTCGGAACAGTAGCGCAGACCCTTGTACCACATCAAAAGTCCCGGTCTCCATATTAACCCTGTAACCTCCCTTGGTTCGTTTATTCAATTATCCAATCTCCCGCGCTTCTGAACGCAGGAAGCTTCCGGAAAACTCTCTCTTTCTATTTATCTCGCTTAATTGCATTCCCATTTTACCATCGCATTTAAATAACTGAATGAGAAAGGAAAGGGAAGGAAAAATAAGAGAAAATAAGAAAAATGGAATCCAGAATGGGAAAAGGTTCGACGCTGATTGTGCTTTTCGCAATAACGTCGATTCGTTATCACTAGCGTGTGGCCGCGGTTATAGCCTGCAATTTATATGGAGAGATGAAAATTAACGCGGATGTGTATAGGCCTACTTCGGTTTAAACCAGACAATTTTCAAACTCCAAGTGGAAACGAAATAGATATATGTATTACACCTGTATAATATGAGGCCTGGAGCTGCGGCAGACGTACGCGCGTCGACGGTTAATTTGCATGTTTCTGTTATACCGCGGGAAGTCGAGGCATGGCTTCCTGGCCGGACGTGACGTCAACCAACGGCGCCAGTACCAAAAAATATCCCAGGAGAGAGAGAGAGAGAGAGAGAGAGTAGCGTAGAGAAAAGCTAGCTAGATGCGAAATATGAGGAAAGTCCGCAGAGTTTCACAAACTCTAAATTGCACTTGGTATAGTGTGACACGTTACCGGTCTCCACCTACTATCAAGTTTCTTAAATGCGAAAAGGGTCTTCACGCCTGTACGCGGAAGTGTCGGACCAGGAAGCCTCGAGGCGACGATAAATCATCAATTTTCATTAATAACGTGAAATTTCTGAATAATATAAAATGATATAAAACAGCAATAAAAGGCCAAATACACCGATTGATGCAACCGAGTGGGTATATTACATCAGTCGACTGTCTAATTGCCGAAAAGCTTTACCAAGCGAAATGATACCCCCTTATACGGGCTCACTTTCATTAGTGTCTAATAATGCTTCTGTTCGCGTAGTAAGCGAGAAGCACGCGGTAATTGGGTCGCATCTAGAAGGTACATATATCTTCGGATATACGTAATGATCTTGGCGAGCACAGATGCTGCTACACGTATACTATATTCTGTTTTGTATTTCACTGCTGCTATACTCTGGCAGAGTGTTGTGTATAATGTATATTACACCTATATATATTCCTGTAAATGTATGTATATGGTGTATAATACATATATTTATATACATGTATATATGTATTTTCAGGTATATATAGACTGAGGTAGGGTATTCATTTGTTCAAGAAATTCAGTGGGTTTTCAGCTGCCTCTCTTACTAGCTATACACACCCCCGGCTTTTGGTAAGACTAAAACTTGGCGCTACGGGGTTAAGTGATTCGTGGAATTGGGATTAATCTGCTAATTACCGTATACCTGCTATTTATGTGTATACGGGTTTCGGCAGATTGATTGTTTTTACTGTATCAAGATCGGCTCTTTGATCCTGCGGCTATATACCTACCCCCGTCTAACTACCCTATAGGTTAATTACCGTTGAGGAAACTAATTGTTTTCCAATTACCCGACACCAACTGCAGAACGTTATTCGCACAGTTTAGTAGCCGGACCATTCAATTCTACCACCACTACTACCGTTACTACTCGCGTACTTGAGGGATGATGGATCACGCGATGATAACTAGTGACTAGGGCGGAAATTGCTCAAGTAGAAAACAAAGAATAACGAAAATGAAGAGCGCGGCTGATGGTGATGATCATTAAAATTTTTCTGACGAACAGGAGAACCTCTTTTAGAATTCCAATCAACCACTACGTGCAGGGTAAAGATGCTTTCTGGGTCAACGTGCGCGCGAAAAATTTCACTGCTATTAGCCAAAGAGGACAAAAACTTGAATTAGTCCTCGGAGTAAATTCCCCGGGCTGCACTGCGGGAGGAGAAATGGATTAAGTAAAATGAAGTAAAAGGTGAAAAAGTATGGGGAAAGGAAAGGGATGAAAAAAAATTAGCTGGCCATATGGCGTCGCAATTTTTCTTTCACTTTTTATTTCAGCGAACGTTGAAGCGATGATGACTGTCTCGAGTTTCAGCTTTCAGTTCTTCACACTGCAGACTATGTTACGAAGCCGGTGCTATTTTCACAGCGGTGGGAAATGCAGATGTGCCTTCACGTGACCTGGCTCACGTCCAGTTTCGCGTATCTATATATTCTATCTAATATGTATACGTGCGTGCCTGCAACCAGCCTATCCGAGAAATCGCGAGGTCAATTCCGGGACCACGTAGCCGAGCTTTTACCCCCCTAACTTCATCCGAGAATTCCATAGCTTTTTTGCTTTATTTCGATAAACGGTTCAAACATATACCCACTTAGATCTTGGTGGAATTTTTCGGATTCTAAATCCGCTGTTTTTCATTAAAGAAAATGACGGTGATTAGTCTCATATCACATTCTCCACGGTTTTAATATTCGCGGATTTAGTCTTGAAGTATATGTATAGTATGAGGATGAGGATAAGGGTGAGGATGAAGAGGAGGAGGAGGACGAGAATGAGGATGGGGATGAGGATTTCTCTAGCACCGCGACGATTGCACGAATATACCCTAGCCTTGCTCGTATCCTGAGTGGAACTCGTGCGATTTGCCTTCATCTTGGCGATAAGCTGCACCACGGGGAAGAACAATAAGCTCTATTTACAGTCGGCGGTGCGATTAAATTAGACCCAGCGGCGAACCAGGAAAACCAGGGGGGTCCCTAGTAAACCACACCAGCGCGACGTTACATTGGGACGCTTTTCCGAGAACAAAAGCTTCGCCATCTTCGAAATCTATTTGCTATTTCGAAAGTTGACTCTGCTCTGTACCTCGGTGTATATATATATATATCTATATACTATTCCTGCCTGGATAAGATTCAGAAAATAAGAATGAGAATAAGAATAAAAAATCGAGTTTGGATGCGGAAGTAAAAGTTCAACGAGCTTTTCCATAGGGATCATACATTACGCAATAAAATCTGATAATATTGTTCATTTCTATGATATTTAAGAGCTTTTTTTCTCCTTTATGTTACAGGTGAGTCTGAACGAGATTAATACATGGGATCAGCGTAAGGTATATTCTCGTAAAAATTTATACACGAAAGTAATTGCATTCAGCTTATAAATTCAGTGAGTAATCCGACGAAGGAGGACAGACTCCTAGAGGTTATTACTTCCATTTCAGCCCCTAGATATTATGGGGCGTAGGTTGGGCTGCTCTCTGCTTCTCAAGTAAATTGAGATTTCTCAGCCTCGTTTGGCTAGACTGTCGCAGGTTTAAGGATATCGCCTGCAAGCGCCAACGAATATTAAACCTTTTCCCATGTCAATTACTTTCTCTTAGTACATATATCTATACACGAGCTCGGAATTTTTCGCGTCTTTATTTTTCAAATCTCCGCGTTCTTCAAAGAAAAAATAAAGCTTTTATGTCAGACCGGAAAAGAGCAAGAGAAAAAGCAAAAATAACGTCAATCTCGGAAATTTTTCATTCGAAATATCTTCCGATCCGACGAGGGGTACATAAAAGCTGATTGAACCCTTCGAGTAAGAAGTAAACCATCCTCTGGTTGGCACATGTGTCTTAAAGCAGTTTTTTTAAAGCTTGTATTCAGCGGGAAATATCTTCCATAAAATTTTACCGATATTAGTTCGCGAGATAGGCGTAGGTATATCCCCGACTACCCCCTGACTGATAGATGACGAAAAAAACAAAAAAAAAAAAAAACAGAAAAATGTTCAACGTAAAAGCTAGTTGAAAAACTTTTTCAAAACCCAACATAGATTTATATAGAGAGTTGAAATTTGGCGGGAAAATGAGAGTATGGTTGATACATATGTACGTATAAAAATGTTGAGATTTTTCGAGGGTGTAGCTTGATATATAAATATATAAATACACATATGTAGCGTGTATAGGGGGTGGATAAAGGCATACCTACATATACCCGAGCGTTTTTCGCTCGTCTAAGAACCGAATCTGAAATATAAAGCCGATATTTTGCTTTAGCTTTAAGGAAAAGGAAAATTGGGAGCTGGGTTACCGCCCACACTGCAGAGAGCAGATCTGGCTGTTTGCCAGTATAGAAATTTATTTGCGAGCCACGCGATACACGAGGAGTAGTCCACAGCTCCGGTCGAAATACGACCGAGATTTTAGCTTCTTATTATCATCGACGAAAAAAGCACTATGATACTCGTATTAGCACACTCTACGAACTATAATCTCGGTCTAAAAATATTCAAACTAATTTAGCGATGGTTTATAGTTACGGAGATATGAATGTTATCCGAATAGCTATGATCGTAGACGATATAATTTATTATAGTCATTTGGTTAGGGGTTGTTATTAGCTAATTTGAAAAAGCTCACCTTTCATTTTCATCATAATATAATTCGGGTTCTTGACATAATATATACGTAATATAAGCGTGGTTAAATGTACATGTATGAATGTGTACGTGTATATATGTATAGGCTCGTAAACCCTCTTCTCCCTTTTTCCTTATTATCCCTATTTCCGCGTGTTTCCTCGCGCGCGCGGTAAATTTTTTCCCTTTTTTTTTTTTTTTTTTTTTTTCCTCTTCTCCTTTTTCTTCTTCTTTTAAAGTGTGTTTTTTTAGGAAAATTGCCGGAAGTGTTAAAATATGGAGTTGTTTTCCTTACGCAGAGATTCGAGGACTTTAAATTGCATATTCTTACGCTCGAATCGTCTGTATGGGGAGTCAGCCAGGAAAAAAAAGCAAGTGACGAGAAAAAATAAGTAAAAAACGAGAGAGAAAAAAGTGTAAAAAAAATAAAAATAACAAAATCTCTCAAGTAAATAAAACGGAAGGAAAATAACGGCCGATATACAATTCCCAATCGTATATAAACCGTTATTTACAATATAAGAGATACGCATACACACATAGGTATATATCTACTTTACATATAGGTACCCATGTAATATTCGTGTATGGCAAAATATTATTTTTTATTTGAAAAAAGTAGAAGGTGAAAATGAATCCGTGATTTTATACCTAAATCTGAACCATGAGAGGGAAAAAGAGACGAAAAAAAGGAAAAAGACTATTTGATTAACCAAACTGAAAATTGAGTTTAACCCCATGCACACATGTTTTAATAACATTGTTTGTCCCATTTACCTGTTTACACAATCCTGTTGAACCTTTGCTTAGGGCTATCATCCAATCGTTTGATATCACGGGTTGGATTAGTGCGAGTACCTAAAGAGCTTGTTAGATATGTGGGAGCTGTAAAATCATGCGATAACCATAATTATAAGGGGTGCGTCCCTCCGCGTTGTGTATATCTACCCTTGCTAGGATAACCGAAACAACAACTTCTATTCATGGTATTATATCAGATCTCAGTTAATTAGGTACTCCCGTAACAGTGGTGCGCTGATTTTTCGACTCATTTTCAATTTCTGAAGATGTTGACGGAATAAGAATAGTAAAATTTTGCACCATATTCCGAAATATGGAATTCGTTTTATTTCTATACATATACCAGCCACCATATACGATATAGGTATAGTATAGTTTACATTTGAGCATGAGGTAGAACCTGACGCCTGAGCGAAAAGCGACTTGACAAGAAGGAGGTTTTTATTTTAAGGGTAGCCAAAGCTGGCTGACCCATAACCCGCGAAATCTGTTGCGCTACTTTGAAAGTCAGATTCAGACGGTGGCTTTCCTCTTTTCATCTGCAATGTAGATCTCACTTTTGAACACGGCAAGCTTTCTTTTCTGCCTAGTGAAAAGTTATGCCTAGATATACATGGACATTTCTCATTTTATTTTTTATCCTATATTTTCATGTGGACAATTTGAATATCGTCAGCTTAGTATAGTGAATTAAAAAACGTGAATTTCCGGAGTTTTATCTAAATGGAGATATTTTTCCCAATCGATATAGGTATCCGCACATACATACGAATGTAATGATACAGTTCAAACATTTTTTCCGCTCTGATACTCGCGTAAAGTGAAGAAGAAAAAAAAAAAAAAATTGGAATAGAAAGAAAAAAAGGATGAAAAAAAAAAAAAATGAAAACCGAAGCGATGAGTTTTGAGAGCGGATTTGCGAGATACTTCGCGTACCGTTTTTATATATCTGTATGCACGCGTCTAGATATAAAAAAAAAGAATAGTATGTGAAAAGATAAAATCGTTCGAACAAATGACTGAAAAAAAAAAAAAAAATGAAAAAAATGAAAAAAAGAAAAAAACCAGAAAACAGTATGATTTTTATTTCTTTTATCTTTCAAGTGTAGAGAAACGGGACAATGTACCTTTTGTGTACATAGTTCTATGCGGGATTTCGATTGTGCGTGTGGAGACGTGAAAATGAATTGTAGTCGCTTCGGTTTTTATCGGTCATTCGCGAACCACTATTCGCATTTCCGGTACCTCAATTTTTTTTCCTGTAATCGACATATGTACCATGTAATCACGCAGTAGGTAGGTACACGGATTTTTCAGTTTTATTTCTTTTCTGCTTTTAATTACAACAAGACTGAATTTATCGCGAATTGCGAAGCTGTCCCGAAAATATTCGTCAATTTTTCAACCGTTTCTGTTATTGACGAGCTGCAACTTTTCCGACTGCCTCAATTTCGAATTAATTAAAGTTAAACGCAGCGATTTTTTTCGTTCTTGATTTTTCATCGGGCAGTAAAAATATTTGCCTACATTTTGTTTTTTTTTTTATTTTCATTTCTTTATGTATAATGTATATACTTTGTTATTTTTCTCTGCATTTTTCAGGAAATCTGAATAAATTAAAAACCCATTAGACCGGCGCGCGGTAGTCAAAACGAGAACATATCGCATATAATGTCTGCATACAGAGTGTCAGCAAATATTAAAATATACCTGAAATATTTAAGTGCCTTTTTCGGGATGTGTAATTATTATTTTAGGGCAAAACAGGAATTAAAAAAAAAAATAAAAAATATTTCAAACCTTTCGTTTTTTGAAGATCAAACAGAAGACAATTAAATTTCTTTTATTTCTTATAACCGAGTGTCTATCTATTAGGATCTTTATCTTTTCGAAAATAACTAGTAAAACTTGATTTTTTTTCTCTTTCTATCTTTCTTTCTTTTATAGATCACCCGGTGCGTAATCTCCTTACGATTTCTACACCTCCACATACTTATACTATATCCCCGATATACCACATCCCGAACCTTTTGTTCGCATTGTTATATACGTCTTTGTCTCATTGTATCTGGTTCTGTTCCCATACCAGTAGGTATGGGTACTTGAAAACTGTAAGAATCGTGTCAATTGTATCCGGAACTGGTAGTGTCCGCTCACCTGCGTTCCCACTGACTGAAATACGTATCAGGGGCTTTGAATTTTTAATCGCATTTGTTCGTGGCGTTACCGTTTGCGTGCAAATCCTTTTCTTTCTTTTTTCAGCTTTTTTTTTCATACATTCTGTCCGTTTGTATTATTCACGTTTTTAGTTTATACATATATAATAATACGTAACGAATCAGCGAGAGAAAGGGAGATGGATAGATATTCATTATTATTATCACTTTTTTGATAGTTAATCTTCTTAATCGACACGGAGAAATAAACGTCACCGGTTTATCTCATTGTGAGTCGTAAATTATTTCAAACTCATGTATCTATACCGGCTAGGATAATGAGACGTATAAAAAAAAAGATTATATATGTATGTATATACCTTATATATTATATACTTACGAGAGAGATTTTCTTTCCGGCTATTTTTGCCGGTTGGTGAAACTGTCGGGCGTGATAATGATCCCAGAGCGGATGTAAGATTGATGGTATATCGCGTGGTAGCGGACGAAGAGGTCCTCTTCTTGACCTCCTTTCACCATTTATTTTTGTATCTCCTTGGTCCCCAGGACGTTTGTCAGTTTCTCTCTCTCTGATCTTTCGAGTAGGTGGGGCAGGTGGGTAGGTAGGTAGGTACCTTTACCACTATTATTCTGCTCCTCTGCACGAACGGTTAGAAATATATAATATAATATGATATAATATAATATGATATTCAGGCAGCGTTCGGTAGATAAATATATACGAAAAAGGAGTGGAAATGAAAATTAAAAAAACCGTATCACGTATAAAACATAAAATTATCATTTTCTCGTTGGCTTTTTATGACCCCGCGCGTTAAAATTCGAGAAATATTTTCAACAGTATCAAGGACTAACTGTAGGTATTCATCTATACATTCTCTTCCCCCTTTTTTATTGAGGGGTAGAATAGGTAGATAATTTATCGTCGCCTGGAGCAAAGATCAGGCTTTGTTCCTCCACTCGGAGCCGATATCAGGAGTAAAAGTAAGTTTGGTCCGCGCGCGATACCGCGGCGAGAGAATATAAGGGATAATATATTTTCGGAAATTCCCTTGAGGAAGTTTTCTGACCAAATTTGACAAATGAAAGGCGTTATGGTTATATACTTATTTATGAAGTGGTATTCGCCCGTCTTCGTTCAGAGACCGAGTTGTTTATCATAGTCGTTCTATTCGTAGAGATCCTGGCTGCAGGATCTTACGAGCTCGAAGCTTTACTTTGACGTGGAAAGAGACCCGGCGAGTAGCTATTCTGACTAGTCAGGCCTTTAATATTATAACTTTGGTTCACTTACTCGATTGGATAGACTCTCGCCCTTCCCTTTGCCATTTTCCCTTTTCGCATCGCCACCTTTCATCCCTCTTCCCTGCAATGGCGATCGAATATTTAAGTAGATTGACGCAATCGATCAAAGTCCCCAGGCGACACAATATTACATTCCTGCCTCTTTCTCTCCATAGATCATTTCGTGATCTCGATCGACCGGACCAAAGTTATATTGCCTATATACTTTTTCGAAATTGAATTACCCAGGACGAGATGTGATGAAAAATTCATACCCCCGGTGGGATTTTTACTCTCGAAAAATCGTTCGGAATTAACGGAACTTACCATCCGTATAGAAGCGAATCATGTCAAATCGAGCGATCGACGTCGACGAGTACAAGCTATAAACAGCAATGTGTTTGGCGGACGTATTTACGGCTCGCGTGACGGATAATTAAACGCAACAATAGGACGAGTCGGTGACCACTGCGTCGCGACGCCTCTTCTGCTCCCACACGAAATCACCCCAATCTGTTTATCTCTTTCTCGCAAATTTGTATGTATATGTCTCTCTCGATCGGCCTGCCAACGGGCCAACAGGCCAGCGGGTCAACGTTCACTAATGAATGCCTTTGTTTCCTGTTTTACATGCCACCCTTCCAGCCCCGACCCCTCAACGTACAGCAATAACAGGATCCACGTCATGCCCGGCTGGAGTACCCCCGCAATGGACCAACTGCAGGGCTGACCAACCGGCGGCTATACTACTGCGGATTCCCGTATCGTCCGCGACACAAAATACACGTGTTTCCTAGATTGGTGCAACCACATATACCGCGCTGCAAAGCGTCCTGCACCACTTCTATCCCCTCTCTCTTCCTGGACCGCGCTTTGATCGCCACATCGAAGAGCCCTTATTTTTTATCGAGCTCATGGTCCAGATTCTGAAATGAAAATACGTGAAGGTTTCTGGGGGGTATAATTTTGGTCGAGGTCTTTCTGCTTAATAATTTTCACGATGATGATCATGAGGACGGACATGTGTGTCCAGGACGTGAATAACCGTAAACCAGGGTCCTGCTCTTTCCCGGACACTTGACTCGGCGCAAACTCAACTTGGAAACAAAATTAATCCCGGTTGAGTGGGCGAAGGAGGAGGAAGGATGCGGTCCTCATTTGTCCCTTAAGGATGAGCCTACGGTTGGCTTGATGGTTCACCGTTGCGCGTGCTAATCCACGGACATTTAAGACCGAGATTTCGAGACTCTGGCGATGTGGCATTCTCAGATTTGGTCAAATCTCCTATTATACTCGGGGCAATATCATCTCCGGAGAAAATCATCAATTATACCCCAGACCTTGGCCGTATAGTATCTTTCAATTATTCGTATGTTTACCTACTTTGAGAATATCATTACTCAGAGTTTAATTTTATGCCTGATTGATGACGGCTCGCTCACTCGGTTAAATACCAAATCGCAAGCCTTCCTCGATAAATATATACATAATTTGATATTCTAAACTTGCCCTAAACTCGGCTGGCAATTTATATAGTTAGGTAAAACGCCGGGGGCGGGATGTTGCCGGAGGGTAGATTTTCCTGGCTTCCGGTAGTCGAGGGTTTGTACGTGGGAAAGCTCGAGGAGGTTGTGTGGGCTGCAGGTATACCGATTACCGATATCGACTTTTCTTATCTCGCTCAACGCTCGTTCCTAGGAAACTCATTCGGGCATGATACGCTCCGATATACTCGCACGGGGGTGTGGGGGGTCGTGATATTTCCGCATACCCCTTTATACAACATACATATATGTGTATAAAAAATAACTAAATAAACAAACATATCTGTTCGCTTGTAGTACATGTTTTCTTTCTTTTTCTCTCTTTCTCTACTTTTTGTTTCAACCGTTTCACCGCGTTGTGTGAATCTGTCATTTTATCTGTATCATGGTTTTTTCATTTTTATATTTTCCTACTCCTACCTACCTATTTGACGAGCTCGCAACTCTACGAAGCGACGAAAAACAAGTTGAAGATAAAAAATGTGATTGCTTCAGTAGTAGTGCCAGTAGAATATAGACGTAAAGGGGGGTCTCGAGATAAAAGAATTAACGGTACGTAACCTGGCCACTTTTATTACCGGCGAGATGAAAAGTTATTATGCGTTTTTGGTACGAGGAGAAAAATTTCTTTTTTTTTTATTTCTTTATTTTTTTTCGGTATAAACCTCTTCCACCTAGCAACCCGCTATTCTGAACCCCGGTATACCTACTTTACGGACCTACTCAAATCTCTCCACGAGACATTCGTCATGCGTTTGATTCACAATTCGAAACAATTTTATTCATATATGGAAAATAAATGAAATTATCCCGTTCGTTTATATGTATAAGATAGAAGTCTGCATTTGATAAATTGAAGAGTGTTCATTCAAATTATTTATCATTCCCATAGGGTCAGGTTAATATTGGCTGAACCAGGTACGACCAGCTACTTCGTCTTGCACATCAGCAAGCTCCTCGATAAACTTTTAAGCTTGTGCTAGGAATAGAGGGACGGTTTTTACTACTTCGTGCAGTTAATTTGAACGTCTCGTTCTCCGTTTATCCGGGTCTAGCTTTTCATCTTCACGGTATCTACGCGCTGACTATAATCAAAGAAACGGTAGATAGCCGATCTGCGATTTTCCAACTCCGCTCGGGCGTTACCCGCGCTTTTCAACTCTCACAAAACCCTTTGGAGTAAGAAATCGACGGATAAATCTTCCTCCTTTAGTATTATCACGATCTCAATCTTCCGACCGAAGATGGAGGAATAATAAAGGCGGGTAGTCGCTTCGCCAAAGGTTGATGAGACCTTGCAAATATTTCTTCATTTACTTATCCCCATTTTTATTCATATATCGCCTAAATTAGAGGGTGAATATCGCGCAGCTTGGTCCGCGACGTCAGAGACCGAAAAGTGAATCAGGATCAGATATCCTGGCACCCTATGCATAGAAATCAAGTTTGAGGTAGGTATTCAATTAATCTCGCGATATTGAGAACTTGGTCATAATCTAATGGACCGAGGGTTTTCAAGTGAAATTCACCGAGGTTTAGAGGCAGGGTTGATTCGAAGCGAGGAGTTGGTCACCCAGTAACTACGAACTTTGAAACTAGTTCCATGTCTCAAAGTTAGAGTCTGGCCAACTTCTCGGAGATTTGCAATTAGCCCGAAGAACTGTGTGGACTTCTGGCTTACCTTATACCTATTTATATAGGTATAACATACACGGCTAATACCTCATACCGAAAATTTTTGTCGATACCTCATACGGTATGCTGTACCAAAACCGTTAAAAATCTCCGGCTTGATTCGACGTAAAACGACGAGGATTGTTCAAGTGCGGTGGTAGTGGGGCTTAGGCGGTTTCCTACAGATTGTGTAATCGCTGAAGCTGGTTAAAACCACAGGCATAAAGGCACAAAGGTTGTTAATTGGCTTTTAAAATTATGAGAAACAAGGAAATAAAGAAGAAAATGAAAATAAAATAAAATACAAGAAAAAAGGTAAATTTGTGGACAAAGCAGCTGCGGCGACAGCCCAACGTTAGCTGTCAGGGGTTGCTGCTGCGGAGTTGTAGATTGAACAAAAGTGCAAAGGCTCTACTGTTCTTCCACCCCGCTTACCAGCTACACCAAAAAGCGTCGCAAACAGCTCCGGCACAGAAAACGTTTCGTTGGACCTTGGACCTCGGACCTTCTTTCAACCCATTGACCCCTCAGCTGCCTACTCTTCTACCAAGGCTTTTGAGCTTTACGCGAAAACGATGCGACCGTAGGCAACGCCAACCCGCCGAACTCTTTCTCCACTTCCTTTTCCTCTCCTTCTCTTCTCTTCCTCTTCATCGTTCTCCACAACCACTCGGACCTTTATCGTCAGCTTACAGATGCTCTGGGCTTTAAGAATATTATTCACCACTCCCAGCAGCCTCGAGGGTCTAGCAGCCGTCTCTTTTATAGAACGAGAGTTGCCGACCAGCAGGGTTGAAGGGAGGAAAAGAAAAAGGGGGAGGGTAAGGGTAAGAAAAAGGGAAAGGGAAAGGGAAAGGGACACTTTGGGGCAGCACCTCCATCGAGAAACCCTCAAAGAGTTGAGTTGGCTAGTGGTTGGCGATGAAAGGGCCTTCAAGGGGCTCAAAGAAACGCCCTAATATCGAACAACTGATGGGCCGCGTAGATTCTTACTGCTGCTGACTTTACGACTCGGAAATTCGAGTATCACCTGCTAGCCCATTTCTTGAACGGTTGTTTGTCGCCCCAAAGGGTTGGGTTAGGGGATGACCGAGTTTGAGAGGCTTGCAGCATTGCGAACGACGTCGGGATTAGTCCGCGTCAACTCTGATCAAAAAAATAAAATAAAATACTAAATTTTCTTCCTTTTTTTTTTCATCCCATTTTCATTTCAGCACAGCTGCAGTACTACGCGGTTATTCGCAAACTGCAGAATGTCATGCAGAGTACATTTTTAGCTAGTTAAAAGTTACCGTTACGTGTAATAACGTCGAAAAGAGGAGACAAAAAACAAAAAATACGTTTTTCGTACAAAATTCATCATTTTAATCTGAAATCAAATATCGCTGAAATAAAGTGCGCAGAATATATTATTATCCCATGAAATGTTTGTGTGGAAAAAAAATGTTGATTTCGAATTCGCGTATATTCAAAAGTTGATGGGGGAAAAAAAAAAATAAATACAAAATTTCAATTGTATTACACGTAGGTATTTGTGATGTACAGAAAACTTTAGTTTTATACTCAAAAGTTTGTTCATTATAGTCGAAAATAATTGCGTTATACACATACCATAAATAGTTATCTGTATAATATATATACATGTATGCATGCATATACCTAGTACCTAATACCTATACATGTACAACGTTGAGTTTACCAACACGTGATGGAAGTTCGCCTCTCATCACGTATAATTTCCCTCAATTTTCGAGCTTTCGGTTTGAATGCCAAAGGGTAGTGAGGAGAGAATGAGATATGGGAAGCGAGAAAAACGTGGTGACAAGGTAAACCGCACAAACATGAAACAGTAGTAGTTGCAGAAGGGCTTCCTCGGCAGGAGACAGCGGCTTTATACGGTGTTATCTTTGCCCCGTTTCATTTAGCCTATGTAATATTTAACCCTGCCTTATGCCTACGGCATCCCATCGCAGGCACCCTTACAAATAATCATACCTACTCACAGAGTAGAGGCTGACAAGCTTGTATCCAAACTCATCTAAACGTCGTACATATACCTATAGCTATAAATATTCACATGCCCATAGATATTCACACATACACGGTAAAATGTCATTTTTATGTAATTGAAGGTTCATGTGAGAAAGTACAAGGGAAAAAATAAAATCAATAACTTAATCTCTGCGGAAATATGCCTAGAGGAAGCAATTTTATTTCTTTTTATATCCCCATTCTATTTTTTAAAGGTAACGCCCGGGATTTAATTATTTCCTTCATAATTGATCCCGGGGGATGGCTTAGGTAGTTTCTCTCGCCCTCTTGCCCTCTGGGATCGACTAGGCCCGCAGATTTTCAAGGCAACGAGAATTTCGTAAGTGATTGGTGTTTCCGGTTGTTCGAGGCCGAGCACGAACCTTCCGTTAAGCTCGGAAGCGTGCGTCGCGGCGACGGAACGATACTGAGGAGCCAGTGGGAAGCGGTGGGCCAGTTTCCCGGCATCTACCGTCGTAAATACGAAGGACGTAATCCTTTAATCCCTTAAGGCTACCGTCCTCTACCGCCTTTTCCTCATTTTCTTCATCCCCCGGGACCGTCTCTCCCTCTCTCTTTGTACCGAACAAATTTTGGCTACGTATAGAAACTAGAAATAACATAAATATTGAAGATATAAAGAATGGAAAGCTCCTCTCATCGAGCTTTGAATGGTCTTGATCCTCCGGATTCCCGATATTCCTGATCACTTTCTTTTTTTTATCAAACAGCTGTAATTGACATCATTTTTACTATTTTCGAAGCCCCTGCGCCCAGTGTGTCTTCCCTTCCTTTTCTGGCCTCAATCCTTCGCTAGTTCGCGTAATTAATTGAATCCAAGTACGACGGAAGGATCTTTCTCTGGAAAAGGTCCCGCGTAGAACGAGCCCTTCCCAGTACCATTAAACGGACCTACCAAGCAGAATCTGAGAGCGGCAACGGGTCCTTTTAAATCCTTTCAAGTCCCTTAAAATCCTTTTAAATCTTTCACCGCTTTCTCCATCTAGGTGCGAGCTCCCTTCCCCCCTCCCCCCTCCCAGCCCCTCGACCCCCGTTGATATTCGCTAACGCAGAACTCAATCTGCTCAATTTATTTAACAAAATTTTCACCGCACGGATCTTATCCGCTTGATCATTTCTTCGAAGCGCTGATACGCTGCATTGGGGGGTGAAAAATGAATAGAAATGAAATAAATCCAGGCCCGTTTCTCACGCAGCTCCCCAGGTGAAACACGTATCCAATTAATGAGGGGGCAATTATCATCACGCGTGATTCTCATACTCATGGATATATACGAGACGTATAACGAGAGTAAGAGAGAGGAATAGCTGAGGGAACAGAAGGCAGGCATTGCCCGTACCTAATAGCTGCAATATTTTACGTGAGCTTGGGGGGTCGTCCAAGTAAAGGAGTAGAGAGAAGCGCGAAACGCGAAACGCGAACCTCGAATCTCGAGACTTGCGTGCGGCCGCAGATGCGGTGGTGGTCCCGGTGACTGGTGACTGCCTGGGGTTACCCCAACAACGAGATTCGCTGCCCGTTGTGTGGCACGTGCTGCGTATAATCGCAACGATACGTCATGAGAAGACGGGCCTTCTTCAGCCCCCGCAAACGCCTCGCAAACGCTTTACGTCCGGCCGCAGGCAGGCAGGCAGGCAGGCAGGCAGGCAGGCCGCGTGGAGTGGCGCGTGCTTCGCGTTAAATTGATGGTCCCTGGATGGATCTCTCTTCTTTTCTCTTCATATTTTTCATTTTTCAAACATTATTTACAGTTCCTTGCTTCCTTCTTTATTCTTTCGTTTCTCCCTTTAAATTCAACCGTCGAATAATGGTATCAAACAGATGGAAAAACACATTCTAAAAGCGAGTATCATTCAAGGAGCTGCAACCACGACTCCACGAACAGAATATATTATCAAAGTTACCCTGTTTCTTCAACAACTGCAGTTTCCCCTCGATCTTATGATCCGGATGAAATTCTACGTATGGAGATCTCATTCATTTCTTGATTCTTAAACGATTTAAGAAAAAAAAAAAACAAAAAAAAGTTTTATTTCCCATCGATGTTCTATTATTCGTTTTCATAACTCCTGCGACGATATAATCACTAATCAGCGAGTGCGTAAATTCCTAAACCGCGTGTTATTTCGCGAGAATTATATACTATACGGTGTATTTCTCCCCTCTCAAAAGGGTTGAACATACACTCGTTTTCCGACGATAAATACCCTCCTTGACCGAGTTACTTTATTTTTTATCTACCCTGTCCATTGTACGCTCGTTAAACAAGAATCGTTGGGTTTGAGTATAATTCTGAGGTCAGAGGTCAGATAGGGGTAGAGAATTCAGTGAACGTGGGGGGAGGGGGGGGGGGCTGGGGTATGGGGTATGGGGTATGGGGCATGGGGCATGGGGCAGGGGGTGTACGTACCAACCAACCTACCCGCGTGAAGAAGCTCTGCAGGCCCCATAAACTTAAGTTAAGTTGGCGATTCTGCAGCGTGAGCCCAACGTTGGGCTCCTGGCACACGTGGCGTCATTACGAAACTGTGCGCAATAAATAAGGAGAAGGTGGCTCAAGTTAGTTTGTTTGTTCGCGGTGCCGGAGGGTCTTGTGCCAGGAACGTGTTTCCCGAACAGAAACCCTTACTCCCTGTGCACGGTAGTAAGTAGGATCCAGAGTTAAACCTGCGGGCTAACCGAAACCCGTCTAGAAAAGCCGAGAGAGAGAAAGAGATAGAATCTTGTGATATAGTTGGGAGAATTAATTTAACTTGTTTACCTAAAGAACTGGTGCACCACCCTTCGTTTCATCAAACGCGTTACTTTACACCCAAACTTTTCAGACACATTTGCCATTTGATACACCATCCATACGTATACAATATACGTACAATAGTATAAGTAGAAGAGGTATCCATAGGCTCAGACATTCGAGGTGCAGAAAATAATAAGTGGAAAAAGTAGCTCATGGATTTTCGCTTGAATTTCGATTTAGATTTGTTAGTTATAGACAGGTTATCGACATCGTGTTTGGAGTTGGGTAGAACGTATCGCGGACTAGTTTTGTGGTTCTTGGTGTTTGCTGCGTCAAGTTATTAAAGTAAGTTACATAAAGTTTCGTGATCCAAACTTGTACCGTGTCGACGCGAGCTTATCGAATGGGTTTACGGGTTGGACAGGAGGGCGCATTTGGTTATATATTACTCTTGCCCATACTTTTTTTTTTTTTTTTTCCTTTTTTTATACTCTCCTTTACTTCCTTCCTTCCTTCCTTCCTTCCTTCCTCTCTTCCTTCCTTCCTTCCTGCCTTCCTGCCATCCTTTCTCTTCTACCTTTTTTTACCCCATCCCACCCCTCATCCGAGCCCCTCTCTCGCTCTTTGCCGACTTTGAAAATGTAATTTTAGGCCGTCTCTTTGAGACCACGAGTTGTCCCCATAGGTATACACATACCTTTTGTCATATACATGAGAAAAGAAGAATGAAAAAATAAAAAGAAAGAGAAAGAAAAAAGAAAAATAGATTATTCCATCCGATGTAAATTCCTTCTACCCACAATACAGCCGCATGAATTTTCAAGAGTAGGTACGCTTTCACAGAGTTTTTACATAAAAAGTAGAAAAAAAAACATGCGACCCTTGATTATCGCAGTAATTCGACGTTGAATACTTAGCGTATTTAATGCGTTGTATTTAAATCCTATCGCATTGTGTGGTAATTAAACTCTATATAATGTAGGTGAAAACATGGGGTGGTATATAAGTTAACGCATGGTTTCCCACCTGGCACGTTATGCGATTAATATTTTCCATACATAGTAGTCCACTTTGTATCGATGTTAGCTATATATGTATACTGTTTGCCAGAGAATATCATTATATCCCTGTTGAAATTTAATTGCACCAAACTCATATGCTCATGAGCATGCATGCATGCATGGATGTATATAGAAGGTAGTATACGTACAGAGAAGGGTATATATAACCTGCAGTAACTATTACAGTTAATGAACAGAATAAATTGATCCCTATATTCATACCCCCAAAAGTTGTAGTTAATCGGGTATTAAATTTTCACCCTTAAATACATACGAGAATTATTTTATACACGGTAGGTGGGTATAGGTAGAAGAAATTCGCGACATGAGGTGGGATCATATATTCCGGTTTTGATGATCATTCTAACGTATTTTTGATGATTAATTACGCATCAATATTATATCACCTATATGTATTATAAACGACAGAAACAGGGGATAATCCAGCTTTGATGGTCGGTGATTGCCGGTTAGACCTGCTTACGATTAGTGGCTGTAGGTATACCAGCTAAAATGATGACGAGGAGGTGCGGCGTAAGGATGGTGAGAATGGCACAATCCGAAACATACGTTATATGCAGCAGGATGGTTGCAGCGTATGAGGATATCAGTACAGTATATACATAGTGAAATCAGCATATAATCCAACCCATATCTGTATTATATTACATGAGATTGTCGTTACCTAAAGTGGTCGTAAATCCTGTTCGGTGCAATACCACCTCTGGTATTATACCATGGTTGAAGGATAACCGCTCGTATAACCATCTATATACCTATCCTAGGTACATAATATACATATATATATGTGTGAATAAGATGTGTATATTCAAATATATATATATATATATATTGTTAATATAATGCGTATTAACTTACTGAATAGTACTATACTGCTGCTGTATAACCACCAGCTGAGAACTCCCATCTTCTAATTGTCTTTGACGAAGACCACGCGTCTAATTAAGACTGGATCACGCTTCACGGTTCGCGAATTTCTCGCAAACTGTGCATTCCACAACATATCGCACACTACGTGCCGAATATCCATTTCCTTGTTTTGCTCGTTAAAAACTTCTACAGGGATACCAGGATAGGAGAATATCGTATATATAGTACATATACTATGAAGGGAAACAATTATCAGGATTCGTTTTTGCTAAATTCATCGAGGAAATGAATTTCTGAAAAAATATATGTTTTCTGCTATAATAATTCACGTGCCTCCATAAGAGTCTGGGGGGTGAGATGGATATAGAAAGTGGCTGAATTCGAGTATTTTTTACGACTTACGATTTTGGGGGAAAATTGTCTGACGTTGAGTAGTGATACCATTTGAAAATAACCAGGTGAAATGTGACTTTTATGAGTCTACTAAAGTTTTGTTTAAAACCAGTCTAGCGGTCCTCGTATACTACATACGTACATACGTACATAAATATATACACATACGTCCGGGGTTGTTGTATGTACGTATAGGGGATGTTCTTCCTGACATCTTTTTATACATATCTTTACACCGAGTTTACCTCTTAAATCACATACACATTGCCATATACTGACTCATATATGTACACGTATACGTATACGTATACGTATATTATATTTAGTTACCCTGCAGCACTTTTGCACTCGAATTTAGCTCAGAGCGGTGGAATAGACTTGGCATATCTTGGTATACCTACGTAGCTGTACTCATGAATCCTTCCAACATGAACAGTAGGTACACGTCGCGGAAGTGTCGACCTGTGAAATCCGGCCCAGCCTCAAGAGCGTCAAAAGCATCCTCCGTTCACACCTACGTCTTAATTGCATCCACTTTCAAGATGCAAGTCAGTTCGCTAGAGACAGAAGCTCTTCAGACAGCTAGAATCTGGTTTTTTCTTCTCATCTTTTTTCTTCCTTCTTATCACACATGTTTTTCACGAGTTGTTAGAAAAGCAGAAGAAGAAGAAGAAGAAAATTAAGAGAGTTGGGTGACAAATTTTTCGTTCTTTTTTCTTTTTCTTATACATCATATTTTTTTCCGAACTCACAGAACGACTCTTTATGAAATTTTGATGAAATTTTAATGAAATTCATTCACCTCGCGCAGTTCCCGCAGCAGTTCTATTTTCGTAGTTATACATGTATATAATATGTGAAATTAATATTTTCATGTGTGAGTATACGCTTAATGCGCCGCTGGCTTCCGCTACAATTACTTGACCGTGTGATCGTGTGTCGTATTTAATTGCTTTATTTATGTTTATTATCTCGTACAACACACCGTGTAACTATACTATAATAGCCTAAATATCAGTGAAATTCCAAATACCGAGGGTTAAACACAGGATTATTTTATATATAGGTACAGCGAGATTCATAGCTTTTGGAAAGAAGGCTGTATCGATTAATATCAACAAATTAAAATGGTGTACGATCAACAAAATGGAATAATCTCAATATCGTATACCAATTTTCACGTCCATCAATCATTCATTTTTCGTAAACGATAAATCCGACTTTTCAACAAATGCAGGATAGGTCATAGGAGAATAAAATAAAAAATCAAATCGTATAGGTAGTATACAGAGATTATCTCATTGAAATTTTCACCGTTCCATACAAATTCCCACTAGGAATAATCAACAGCGTATAGGTATACATATACGAATATACACATATATTATAATACTAATATTCGTAGCTGGGGTAAAGCTGCAGCAGCTAGCTCGGCACATTTAATTAAATCAGCCAAACTGTCGCGGATAATAAAAAAAAAGCTGAAGATTAAGTTAGAAAGCATGATGAATGAAAAACGAAAAAAAAGCTCCAGCTAATTATAATACCTACTCTTGGGCTTCCGTGCATATTACGAAACTTTATTTGCATTGAGTATACCTACTCTTTAGTTTCATTCAATTATTTTTTCCTCGTTCTTGGTGGTTTTTTTACTTCTCAAAAGATTGATATGATTACCCCAACACGATCCCGATCTCTTCTCATATAACGATGATAAGAATGATATTTTTTTTATGCATTATTCCTTTTCATCTTTGATTTTATGCACCGTTGAGCTAATTTATTATTCAGAATTGATAAGGCTATATTTCATACACCTATATACCGTATTATATGTTGCATTGAAAATACATAATTATAAGGTTGAAAATATGTCTGAATACATAAGTATAAATCTATAAATTATTTAAAGCCAAGGAAATGTCGATTTGTGTAAATAATATTGTGCCAATTACCTTATAGTAGAGTCCGATGAAAATTGGCGTGAATTAGCTAAAAGTAAAATGAAATTGACGATCATCCAAGCCCTCGAAAGTAATCACAGGAGTTTCGGTCCACCACGCGATTCCCCCTTTTCCCTTGAGGGGTTGATTCGCCAAGGGAGGGATTGAGGGTGTTCTGACAATAAAACCACCTATCTCTGCAGTTGAAATTGCAGCTACAAATGCTTTAACGGCTTGCAGCTCGAGCCATTAGATATGGTCTGCAGTTTTTGCATGTTCTCATTTCAGCTGATTTACCAACTTTTCTTTCTCCTCATTGCATCAAGCTCTCATCTCTTCATATTATTATTTTTCTTTCTCGTTTGGGGAAGAGTTAAATTAATAATAAAACAACAAACCGAGTTACCTAGCCGAGCCCTCGGCAACCCTTACTCTGGTATTCCTACCCTAAACTCTAAACTAGGAGAGAATTTTTTCGATCTATTTTAGGTTTTAAAAAATTGAATAGTACCAAGAGAGGTGAGAGACGGGGCGGTTAATTTGTCGAGTTAACCTACAGACGTAGACATCCTTTATCCCTGCGCGAACCAGAGAGCCAAAAGTGCTGGGAACCAGCAGACAGTTATACCCTTGAGACAGCCCGGAGACGCCCAGCCTCCACTTCGTATATCTTCATCGTGGACCCGCTCGTAAAGTAGCGTGACGCCATATATTGTTGGCATTGGATTTGTGGGAAAAAGAGAGGAAAGAAAATAAAAATAAAATACTTCAGTCTAGAGCTCATGCGTTGACCTGGTTACTTAAACCGGAGGTAAAACCAGCGGTAGTAAAGCTGTTGCAAAAACGGTTTGTCAAAAAAAAAGAGAGAAAAAAAAAGAGAGAAAAAAAAAGAAAAAGAAAATAACGAAAAAAAGAACAAGCTTCATAATAATAGAGGTGAAAAGTTACAAGTGCGCGAGTTGTGTTCATGTATAGTAGGTATAAATGAATTGGCGAATGCTCGAATAATAACTTTTGTTAATTTTCATTTTTGTAGAACGAATTTGTAGAACTCGGTTGTTTGCATTCATTTCCGTGCTTTTATTCATTTTTTGTTAATTTTAATGTTTTTCCTTTTTTTTTTTCGCAAAGTTAGTAACAATAAACGTGGAACAGAACCCGCAGCTCAAAACTCCTCTGCCCGGTGTAGAACGGAGAACAAAGGTATAAATAAAAGCGGGTTGGTTGTTGGAGAAATTGAACAGCAAAATCTGTAGGAGAAGAGTTTTCGCAAAAAATAAAAGATAAATGAATAAAAAAAATTAGGACCGTCGAATTTCGAATTCTCTGTGTTGTGATACTTTGTGAAGAATTGATGTCCTCCGGGTCGTCTAGCTTCTCGAAATCGATGTGGTAGAAGCAGATGTTAAATAGCTTCACGTTTTCTTTTTTTTATGAATAATGAAAGTCGTACCTTTGTGTACATACATATACCTACTTATACGTACGTACCTATACCCACCTACCCAGTCGGTGGATGGATAGATAAGTGAGGAAAAAATAAGTATAGTAACGTTTCGAATCCATACATTTCAGGTATTCAATAAAATATTCCAACTATACAGCTGTTACGAGAAAACGAAATGAAGTCATTATATACCTGACATAGAAAATGATAGCCAGTTTGCGAGGAGCTAGTATGCTATAAGAAAATTATTCGTTTAGAATGAAAACGGTGAAAAAGGTAAAAGAAAGGAAGGAAAAAAGGTAGAAAGAATAAAATAAAAGGAAAATTTAACAGTTTAGGAATCTCGCAGGTCATCAATGGAGATTAGCTGACTTTAGATTCGACGAGGGTTGGAACGAGGATCGGTATAAAAATGAACTCTTTTTTTTTCTCTCTTCATTCACTGACTAGTCTCTTACTGAATGAAATTATATTTCAAATAGATGGATATTATGTACTCAGATATCGACGAGTGATACTTATCGTGTGTGAATGCACGTATACGTAATCGAGAAAACAGACAAAGAAAAAAGAAAAAAGATAGTATCATTGAAACGTGTGACTTACGTACTATATGTACGGGTATAATACGTATGTATCTATATGCACGTATAACTTGATAAGTTTGTGTATAAACGCGGTGAATAGATATAGGCGCGTATTGATTCAGTTTTACGAGGGTAAGCCGGGGGAAAATAAATAAAAAAGTATCAGGACAGAGAAACGAGTATAAGGGATGATAGGCGAGGGGAGGAGAGGAGAGGAGAGGAGAGGAGCGAAGAGAAGTGGAGTGGAGTGGATCTCGAGGAAGGAATGAGAGAAAGAGTGATAAAAAAAGGCAACGCCCGTGCGAAGGGTCACCTGAAGGAATGAGGATTGAATAAATTGTATCTCTTTGCCAAGTATAGCCAAGAGGCTTCCTTCCTTACTTCCTTACAGCCCCATGCCACCCTGTTTGTCCTACCCTCGACCTTCCCTATACTTACCTACTCCGCTTGCAAGGAAGCAACCAACGAAGGATATCCGAATTTGCAAAAGGACGTTTCTTCTGCGTCTTCTTCTCCGTCCACCTTTACATCCCCTATTCCCATAGTATCTCTTTCCCGGCTTTCGCCCTCTCTCTCTCTCTCTCTCTCTCTTTCATCTGCTCATCCCTTTAGCAGTGTTGAAAACTCGTGCAGCGGATTTGCTTACTGATACGCCCAAGCCCTTTAAAAGTGTTTTAAAATTTCACGTTTCGTTACCGTTCCCCGCGTAATCAGCTTTGCTTCGCGAACATTGATGCGTGAAGTGGGTTTTTCAGTAGCTCAATCCGATCCCATTGATCGTTATTTCTATATCAAAGAAATTCCTTTCATTGAATAAAAAAAAAGAAACAAAAAAAAAGATAAAATAAAATAATAATCAGTTTCTAGGTCGACAGCAACTGCTGTAAAAAAGAAAAACGAAAGGTTTAATAATGTTTTCACCGCGTTCTTCCATTTTCTAGATTTTTTTCTACCACCGGTCGATGATTGCACACGTGTTAATTAAAGTTCCAGTATAAAAGTGAAGAAACGAGAAAACAAAAAATGAAAGAAAGAAGGAAAACAAAATAATAAAAAAAAAAAAAAAAAAAAAAAAAAACAACGAAAACAAACAGAACAAAAAACGAGAGGGACGGCTATTCAATTATATAATGCAAATGCGTTACCGGCACGCGGGGCTGTACCCAGTACCTACCTACGTCCACCGCAAGCTTGGGGCTATCCACTCAACCCCTGGAACCCAACGCAATGCCGTAAAATATTTATTCCAACATCTGACTGGTACGTTCACTCATTTCCTTTTTTCCTCCGCGTTTTTTCCTCTTCTATTTCCCTTTTTTTTCGAGTGAAGAGCAGTGACGAAAGTTGTTGCGAGCTTGGGAGGGTGCAGTCCGTGCAGTCGGTCACTGACCCTCGCAATTTGATGACCTTTATCCGTGCTGAAGAGGAAGAGAGAACCTTGAACGGAAATAAGGGTTGTTTGTACATCAGAAGTTGATATTTTTCATCATTTTGAAATTTGTTTTCGGTATTTGAATATCTTGGGCATTTCTTCACCCCGAAAAATGAAAGTTTATATAAGTTAGGTACCTAACAGAGTCACAAATTCTACTTGACAACTGACTAAATTCGGTAGGTATAAAGCGAACAAGTTCGCCCCCGATTGGAAACGAGACGAGGTTCACCTGCTCTCTTCTTTCCTCCTTATATTTCCCTACTTTTTCTCTCCCTCACCCATAAATCCAGTGAGTTTGCAATTTTACCGGCTCGCCCCATTCGTCTCTGTACCACGTGTACCACGTGTACAACGTCACCCGGTTTTCCCGTTTCCCAGTTTCCCCGTTTTCCCGAGTCGATGCTAATCTCTCCGCAATTTGTATAATTTCGAATCCAGTTGGCGGTTTCAGTTCGGTTGGTTCGTCCACCTCCAGACCTGAGCCTGCGGTTCACGACCGCTTCACCTCCGATAAGTTTTTGCCAAAAACCAGCAGCCCATCCCGCACGGGGGTGATGTCGCTCTGAATTCAACCCCCAACGTTATCTCCCTTATCGATTATCATTGCGCTGTTCAAATTTAGTTCTGAATTCGAACAACCCCATTATTATGGGTGCCTATACGATATAGCTATAACCGAGCTACGCGTTTCATACGGATGGATAATTTTTCAGGATTTTAAATGAACTTATTCATCATCATTATAATATTATCATCCCTTATTTTTCCGCCCCTAGTGGATTAATTCACCTATTTTTTTGTTTTTTTTTTGTTCTTCTTTTCGTTGTTATCACTTTTGCTCTATTTCTTCAATAAGAATTCTTCTCCCATGCGGTAAACGCAGATTGTCGAGCGAACTTTACGGCACATTAAACACGACTTTTTTTTGTTGCTATTTGTTATTTGTCACCTATAACCCTGCAGCCACACGGGAACTATTTAATCGCGAGAATCTCCTATCGATCACCGATGCAATTGGAAAGCGATTTTTCACATGTGGCATAAGAAATATGAAATATATATATGTATGTGTTTATATTTATACCTTGTCGCATATTTTTTGATAAAAACTGAGTTTTTAGATAGGGAATTCTGAGGAAATGTATTATAATAAATGATCCGGGTAAAACGTGGGTCATTTTGAACCGGGGTACTGTCCCTCCGAAAGTATAATAGGAATAACAAAGCGTCCGTATTCTGTATAGGAGGAAGAATTGAACCTGTTTTCAGGCTTTTCCTTCTTTTTAGATCTTTTTTTTCAATCTTTTTTCATTTTTTTTGTTTTTTTTTCACGTTTCACGTTTTATTTTTTTCAAATGCAAGGGGGAAACCGGGGGATACACCATGCCAAAGGATCACGTATCACACTGTTCCATATCCTGTGAGCCCATTAATTTGGCCGTCCCTCTGGGCGCCACCAGGTTTCGTGACATGCTGTTAGGGTGAGCGAGGGAGAAAGCGTCGCGCTTCACGTTCCACGTTCTACGTTCTACGTTCTACGTTCTACCGTACACCCCTTGGGCGAGCGACTCGTATCCCACGTGGTTACAATGGTCATCCTATTTTGGTCACGCTTTCGAAGCGATGGACGAGGGAGGTTCCCGATTGACCGATGGACCATTCCCTGGACTGAATACACCGAATTCGTCACCGAATCGAATACAAAGTATTTCCCTTTCTCTTTCGACGAACAGAAAGATTCGATTCTACCCTCTATATGGACCCATGTATACCCTACATAAGAATCTGTGAATAAAGCTTTATGGTGACAAACTTCAGGCCGATGAAAACCTACAAGAATTTTACCCGAATTTCAATTTTACCTAATTTTTCTAATTTTGATTTTCGATAATTGTTTCTTTGAATTGTGAGCTATCCTTCCACGTATAGAGGCTTCTGGGTGATGTTATTTCCGCGAACTTCTGTAGGCGAATAGAAATTTGCTACACGAATTAGTAATCAGGAGAAATAGCGGTGGGAACAGTTCGCGCGAGAGAGGGAATTGCTTGTGTTATTTCCGCGCAAAGAAGTTGCGAACCGGAAACATGCGCTACTACGCGATTTCACGGGAAATCAAAATTACGCTCGAGATATTTCAGACCTAGTATTGTTCTCTCCTGGATGATACATATAATTCCACAAAATCCAGTCCTCCAAGCAGAGATGCGTAAGCTTATGCGAAGCAGTGATTAAAACCAGCCATTAATTGGTATCACGGAAACGATAGGTACCTACCTTATACTTCGAGCTTTCGCACCCTCCGTAAACCTCAAGAAACTTTTTTCTTCTTATCTGTTTGGAAAAATGAAAAATTTATTCAAACTGGTCTGATTTCGAAACTGATATACGAGACTTGAACAAGCTGTCCGACTCTAGAGGCTAGAAACCAAACTGGCAGTCGTATTATAAGGAGTAAAATCAGTGAATGGTCAGCCTTCTGTACCTGACAGCTAGACAACCCGACAACTGAACAATTCCAGCGGCTATCCACTCGCCGGTTATTATCTGAAACATAAATTTCTAGCTCCAGAATTTCCTGCAGTCAATTTTATCAGTTAAATATTTATCGTTAGCGATAAACTGATAATCGTCGAGATTTTAAAAGGAGTGAATACCTCCGGTGCGACTCGTTTGAGACGATTTGAAAATTTTAGAAACGTTGAAGATTCTTAGCTTTCGGAATTTTCAACTTCCGGTGTTCTTCGTTTGACAGTTTTTTAGATGGGAGGCTGTGTAGACTCCCGGGTAAACACCCTTTCCAAAAACTGTGATTCGGTGATATTCAAGTTCGGAATTTTCTACCGTTCGGAAGTTTTGAAATTCGGAACCTCAACCCGGTCCCATAAAAATACCTTAAACGACATTTATTGATAATATTTTAGCGGATTGAACCGCAGTAGTAATATATTTGCTAATACTTGTGGGAATTAAGGTTCTGCAAATCGTGGAATGGCCTTTTAAGCTCGGAACTATCGAGAATCTATACTGCAAGTATTATTATATAGAGATTGTGTGATAGGGGTCGTGGGATGGGGGATGGGATAAATTTTGCAATAAAATTTAGTCTCGAACCGCGTCTTTCACCGCACATACCTATATACTTTCTTCGATTTCTGCCAATACATACGGTTCGTGTTGGGTGTTATCTACATACGTGATACGCGTCGTGTTCTTTGTGAACTGATTCCTGGCTTTTCGGGGTAGATGGGTGGGTATATTTCGTTTTATGTTTTATCGACGCTTCGAGTGGCCCCTGAGGGCTTTGAGAGCCAATTTAACGCGCCATCGGACCTCGAGTTTTGGCTGGTTTGCGTTTCGTGCGTTTTCAAAAGAAAATTGAAGCGTCGTTAAAACGGGAACGAAACATAATTATCAAGCTAAAGTCAAGAGAGAAAAAGGGATCTGTTCCTTCATCCACACTATAATGCATACACTCGATTCCCTCCCTTCCACTTATGGTCTTAAAAAGAAGAAGAATAACTTCCGGGTAGGTTTATTCATAAATTTTCTTCCCTTTTGTTGTCATTATTATTATTTTATCGCAACAAGGGTGCATAGATTTCGTTTCCTTTTCTTTTTTTAGTTCTTTCTTGCTTTTTTCTTTTTTTCTATTCCATTTATTCTTCTTGTAAAACTTTTCTGTCTTTTACATTATCTCTTTCCTCCTCGAAATTCGAAATAAAGTTGAATGGGCTTGGTAACACCTTCGGCTAGTTATGTTATATGTGTTTGTTAATTGTACAGTATACATTACCCTCACGTATACGCAAGAACTTATAAATCTTTCGAGTTCTGAAGGCAGTATAACTATTACCAGTAAAAGACAAACTTCCTGAAATCCGTAAAACCCTCTCGAAACCTCATCGTGACCGGACTCGGAATTCCACTTAAGAGGATGAGGTGTAGAATGGCCAGCCAATAGCAGTACCGGGTTTCATAAGCCTTTACAAAGTTCAGATCCAGCTGTAGTAAAAGCTCATCTGCTTTTCGCAAAGATGTTGACCTACTTTTCATCTGAACATTACAATAATTAAACCTAATTATTTATCGTACACACATCTGACCCTGGCTTATATAATTTAAGCTAATATAATGTGATCATGCCATGAAAATTGAAAATTTCCAATCAAAGTCTGGCCGAACGGTTCGGGGTGCAAAAAAGTCGATATCGAGTCATTAAAAATGTTTTTTCTTAAGAGTTCCGAAATCTTTTTACGAATTGAATAAAAAGCTAAGATCAGCTTCCAAGGTTCTCAGCTGTTTTCCGTTTGATTAGATAGATTTAACGATATACGATAAATGACGACGAAGGGAAAGGGCTTTGGAGATATTCCAGATCGGGGATGATATCGATTCACATTTTTCAAAACCGTATATAAGATACAGGTACAATAATTATCGAAAATCGTCAGTTTTTCTTTGTCTAATTTTCTCCCAACGACAGCAAAGACATCGTTATATATAATTCTGGTCCATATATGACGTGTAAATAACAAACGTAGACGCTTTCGTTATCCTACGCAAGCCTTGATAATAAAGTGCACTTATTTACGCGCGCGCAACGTGATACGCCAATTTAACGGGAACAACTAACTCACCTAAGTGGGTAGATGTATATAGGTACCTATATATAATATACTCTGTAGATTTTTCGGCCACGCTTGTATCATATACGTACGAATAAATTATGCAGAGTACAGAAAGAGGCACTTAAAACCCAGCGTAGAAGATAACTTCGTTATTTTTTAGGTGTAGGTAGGTATAGAAGCTTTATAGATGCGGATGATAAAATTATATGTGTAGGTAGGTATATAAGGGGAGATTGGGGGCAAAACGGACACCTCGACGAAAAATAAAAATTGAAGGCAAGGCGGGCACTGTCTTTAACTTTTTCAAAAAAACTACTTATTTCAGTTTCCTGACGTTTCTCTCACATGAAGGAGAATTCGGAAAATAGGGGGGACGGAAACAAAACAAGCAGGGGGACAAAAACGAGAAATAAAAACATCTGCAAAGTAATAAAAAATGTCGCTCTGCTTAATAAGCAGGTAAAAATAATTGGCTGGGTTGTGTACCCACCTACTGCCCCGGATCTATGATAATCTATAAATTATAAGTGCAGAGATAAAAGATGAATGGAAAAATGATGATGTAGAGTATGTACCTATACTATATAGATATATATATAATATAAAATATCGTGAGAAAAAAAGATTATCTACTATAGCTATCGGAGAACTCTCAGAAAATAGGATATAAAAGAGTTATAACGAAGTCGGGTCAAATAATCCGATTCTTGATCCGCAAACCTCGTAGCGAAAAACTATCACGTACTATATTCTAGCGGTCCGAAAAGGCGATAAGAAAAGAGAAGAAGAAAAAATGAAGAAAAGAAAAAATAAAGAAAAAAATAAAACAAAGATTTGTTAACACGAGTGTTAATCTTATTCATAAAATTCATTTTCACTCGTTTTATGAACTCGGTTCGCGCGATATAGGTACATACATACACAGGATGAAGCATTCAAATTTTTATCCCCATATCGTAACTTTCAGCATAATAATAATATTAATAAAAAATAAAAAAATTGACATATATATGTATATATATATAATATATACATATCTGGTGAATAAATTTTATCCTCCCGTTAAAAGCGCATTGAATTTTCAACAGCTGCTACAAATTCAGTCTAGTGTGAATGGGAAGTTTTTTTTTTCTTTTTCCTTTTATCACCGTATGATATTAAATGGGGTAGGAAAAATATATATATATATATATATATTCATACCTACATATATTTTTTAGTTGATTTAATTGACGTCCAGACAAAATAAATCATAGTTAGTTAAATTATTGTTGAAATAACTAAACGTACCGTGAAAACTGTATGGGTACGCTGATATCAAATTATAGAACGTAACTCCCCTGTCCAAGGGATCAGCCAACCTTTCACGTTGATGGTTACTGGTGACTCGGCACGATTCCCACGAATTTCTCTCCGAATAACGTATCAAGGATATCACCCTGTCATGAAACGTTGGTTATATATTCTCCTCTCGGTTCTCGCTGTTCCATCACGTAGCCAACATTATCGGCACGTTTTACTGGCATAAACAATTTTATCATTTTGATTATACTCGTCCTGCATATGATTATGCATTTGTGTACAAAGATTCTTTGAGATATCAAAAATTATCGGAAAATAATTATCCCCCGCACATCCCACCCCTAAGATCTGTTGTATCTAGTCCGATCATCATACCTATAGAAAAATCCTGGCTTCACTCCGCGAAGAAATCATGGTCGACACGTTTTTATTAATTTCGAACGGAAAATGAACAGAAATAATTCTCCAAGATAAGCCAGATGTGAATAATGGGGATTTATTTGAAAAAAAGTAGTGATTTCCCTCGGTATTATTCATCCCAAAGCCAGATGTGTGTCGTAAATTCATACCGAGTAAAGAATTGTCGATCTAGAATCTTCGACTTTCAGATCTGGTCCCGTGCAGCTTCCACTCGTAATAAGTTGCGTCTCGGTCCTCTGCAAGGTGTATATAAAGGTATATCTGAGAAAAGTATGACGTCGAGACGCCTCTATCTGCGATTGGAATAAGTATAGATAGAGAGAAAGAGACAGAGAGACAGAGAGCAGAAAAGGTACCCCCCATGTATTCATGGTGCGGATTTCAATGCCCTCGACATTTCGGTCACGTTTTACAGCGTATAGACAAAAGTTGATTCGAACCTGCGCTCACGGTTTGGCTCGGCTCTACGGGGGTTGCGAAGACTGAGATGGTAGAGCGAAGAAGGGCTGGGGTTGGGGTCGGGGTTGGGGTTGGGGTGGGTGGTCGTGGGTGCGAAACTTGGCTATATCTAGTCGAGTAAAGCTCTGGCAAGTGGGGCAAAGAGGAGTATAAGGATTGGAACGGAATCGAACGGGTATAGAGCGCAGCGCGAACCTAGAAAGAAGACTTTCGGGCATATTCGCATCTCCGGCTCCCTCGGGTATTCGCAAATTGCATTACGCCGGCGTTTTTCGATAAACAATACCAAGCCAAGGAAAATTGGTTGCTCTCTAAAGAATCCTCTCGCCCGTCACCACTCCACATCCCCCGCTGATTCTATACTGCAAATCCGGGATCATAAAGAGATGAAAATTTATTGGGAAACAAAACTTCGATTCGTTTATCAACTCTAGTAATTACGAGGGACGAAAAGTGCCTCGACGGAGAGATAATGAGAAATTATTTTTTCACTAAATATTATAAAGAATCGAAATCGAATGCATAGAATTTTTTTTTTATGCTATGCAAATCAACTATATCTATAGAAAATTGGTTTTCTTCGGAGCATAGTTTACATCTCGGATAAGTTAGTTTGCGTTAGAGCAGCTACTACTACTCGAGATTTGTGGAGGAAAGTTTTTTTTTTCTTTTTTTTCACTATACAACCCAGCTTCACGTCCGTCGGCTATCTTCTCGAGGAGAGCGTGACATTTTTGTAATTCGTTAGCTTAATTCCACGACGCCATGCTCGGAGGGATACTTGTTTGCCATTTTCTTTACCAACGCGTGGCTGACAGGGATTTTGCGAAAGTAAATTGGCGAGGGTTCTGTTATATTACGTAAAATATATTTTCATTGATGAAACGATATGATAATTAGAAAATGCATATTTCCACACTTTTGTGCTAATTATAAAATGAAAGAAAAAATCCGATAACCGATAATGCAAAATTCACTCTAATAACCTGTCGACTGTATAGGTATAAGATGGTTAAAATTATTCGATAATCGTTGATCGCCAATTATTTCCTAGTTTGAATTTTAATTAAAAACCATTTCCGAAGGATTTTTTTTTCATTGATTTTTAACTCCGTACTCTATAGTATTCTGTGGCTACGCCCGAATACCTTTAGAAATTTTCGGATAAAATGAATAAATGAAAATAAAGGGAATACCAATCCTGGAGCTGTCGCTATCTCGTTTATACCAAAGCGCACAGGCATACCTTAGCCAATATTAGCCAGCCAGAGAGTTCGGGTAATATAAAGTCAAAAGAAGAGTATAAGGAGGAATTCTTAAACGTGTAATATTGCCGGAATGAATGAAGTCAAAGGATTTTTCATCACGTTATAAAATTTCGCACGAGCCTCTTCAAATACGGTAAAATTATTCTCCAAGAGCATCACACATTTAGTTCCAGCCTATCTTTTGATATCAACTCTTCAGGCGCACCGAGATACCCGAGCACCTAATTTCCACTGACTCGAAGGGTGAATATCACCCCTCGTATCTTTGCCAGAATATGATATAAAAAATGTGAAAAACAAAGGGTTTTAAATTTATTAGAAATTCTTTTCACTTACGAGTATAAGAATGGAATGTCACGTCGAAACAGTCATATTGGTACTACCTTCACAGATACTTGCGTAAAATAATTGAATCGGTACCCCCGGCTCCTAAGCATACACAAAACATTCTCTGATTCTCTTGTATTCATTGAGATTCGAGAGATTGTCAGATGCCTTGGTTTTGTCTCCGTTCAGCCTTATTCAGACATTTCCTTGACTGACTTGTTCAGATCCGAGACAATAGATGCTACAAACTTGTCTCGGAACCCAGAACCCAGAACTGAGAACTGAGAACTGAGAACTGAGAACTGGGAACTGGGAACTGGGAACTTGGAACTTGCTGCGAGAATCGAGTGAGCGAAGACCCAGGGAATTGACTTCGTCCAACACACACATACAGACACATACATACATATAAGTGATACAGTCATCTCTGTCTTAGTCCTTCGTCCTACTCGTTCCTCCGCCGATAGTACTAGCAATAGTAATAGTGATAGTAATAGTAATAGTAATAGTAATAGTAATAGTAATAGTAATAGTAATAGTAATAGTATGTACCTGTAGTGGCAGCAGTAGCTGTTTGACTCGCATTCGCTACCTCCACATCCCTTCTCTTCGGGCGCAAGCTCTCTATGAGCGAATTGTTCGACAAGTTAATTAACTGCTTCGGATGCACGCTCTATTGGGAGCTCTACTCGCTAACGAACCATTGGACCTGGTAGATTGAACGTCGGTACGATGCGATGGACGGGTCCAGGTCCAGGTCCAGGTTCGGTCCAGTATGGTCGCGACTGGTTTCAACCCAGAGCAGTAAAAAAGGGTGAAAGAGTGGGAAACCAATTTTTGATAGCGTTATTTTGGCTTTGGGAACGCCTGTCAGTTGTAACAATGAATTTTGATTGGTATATTATGCCCGAATTGATAGGATTTAGTCGGGTATTAGGGTGGGAAAAGGGGTTGTTCATGTTGAGATATGAAAAACGGTGAACGCGTCTGTGTATATCCGTCGGTTTCAATGAAATCGGCAAAAATTTCAATGCGAATTCAGCCATGGATACGTGGATCGTAAATTCCTTACTCTACCACTGGCGAATTTCGTCGACGTTCAACGTTTATACAAGAATATTAGTGGAAGTAGTTAAATTTTCTGTAAGCTCCAAGAACTGGCCGACAGCCAGACTTCTAAGCTACGGAAAGATCAGCGCAGATGCATCGGGGTCACCGCAAACTTAAGCCAATCTGCACAGAGTAGATCTGCCATCCTTTCACCTGATCTGTAGAATTTTAAATTGTCAACAATTTACAAATGCTATTACGACCAGAGCCAATGAATTTTCTTAGCTGGGGGGTGGAAGTGAACGTAGCTCTGCATCGACACGTCGATTTTTTACTTTCAATTTTTGTCCTTTCTTGTTGAGTCGCTTTTTTCATTTTCTCGATGGGAATGAAACGTCTAATGACGAATTGACAGGAACAGCTGGCTGCTGGTGGTTGGATTGCGAGCGCAGAAACACCCCGGGGAATATATTCTTCCTTGAATTTTTAAGATTTATACCATTTTCACGCATTCCAACCGACGGAGCTTTGTCATTTTGTATTATTATTTTCAACATCGTTGGCTCGCTCACGCGTTCCATGAAGAAAACGAGAACAAGATTTTTTCAAGAATGAAATTCAGGTGGGGAGGATTCGTATTTCTTCTCGTCTTTCACTCCGTTCGTAAGTTTTTTTTCTTTACATTTTCTTTCAATTTTATCAAATTTCAATCCGCATACACTTCACTATACTAAATCCTCAATCAATCAATAAAAATAATAATCAATCAGCTCTCCACGGTTGTATTCACTTCCATTCGAATCCATATGGCATAGTATAGGTATATAAGATTCAGAACAGCTATGTTTAAAATTTCCTTCAAACGTCGTAGAAAATACCGAAGAAAGCTATAGTATATACGTAGCGGGAGAGTGAAGTGATGTATTATTTCGCTATCGATATGATATGTGTTTTCCCATCGACATTTATGTCTCTCATAAAACGAGGGGAAATATGTACGTTTTTATCGCTCCGAAGAATCTACCAAGAAACAGACGTAGGTAGATAAGTATAGGTATGGGTACGAAGGGGGTAGTACGTTGATACCTCCTGCACCTACCCTTTGCGAGAAACAATTTCAATTCCAAATTCCCAACCACCGATACGAAAATAATTATCAACAGGCGATTAAACACTGCTTTCAACTGAAGCGTAGAGAATCTGCAGACTTACGATTACACGGTGTAAACCGTAGCCCAAAGAGAATCCCCCTAGAATTTATACAGAGGTATTTTCGACTATTTTTTATATCATAATTTTCAAAAATCTAGACAATTTTTTACCAATTCGTGAAGAAAAATCGTTCAGTTCCTCTCGAAGAGGTGAAACTAGCTTTGATGTAATATATGCAATAAAGTAAACGTGTCAGACAAGGGGTGGGTACTTTTGGGGTGAGAAAATTTCACATGATATGACATATAAAGTAATTTTCAACGATTTAACAGTTAAGGGTGAGCCTGAGAGCGCAGATTGTAGAGAGAAGGGAGATAGGGACTGGCCTGACCTTCCCTCGAACGTAAAATGGTACCGGAAGTAGTCACTTTGAGAGTGTCGAATATAAATGTATGCTAATAAAAACGTAGGGAGGTGGTGTCGAGAGCTTTTCGCAAGCCCCTGCTGGATAAAAGGACCTGGTTGGGTGTTGAATTTCGAAAGTCTAGTAAGGGTTGTGAATTTCGTCAGTCTCGTACCCGTGGAATGACGCGTGCCTTACACTCTCTCACATGAATATGTCAATCAATCAAAAACTTTTGTATGCCAAAGGCGTATCTGGCCCTCGCACGCGTTTGCGGTACATTTTATTCCATTTTATAAACGGAAATTTAATATTACCCTGCAGAGCTGTGAAGAGGTGTATGGGGGGTCCGGTATGTGTGTACAAATATCAAACATCACAAAGGTGTTCGTAGTGAAAGAAAAAAAAAAAAAATATATCGAACTTTCGAAACACGCGGTTTTTGAGTAAATGCAGTTTTGCTAATCGAAAAAGAGAAGAAAAGAAACGAAAAAAGAAATTGAAAAAATAAAACCTAAGGGTGAAGAAAATGAATTCGGTATTCATCGAGGCGAAACGCTGACTTGCTATACACTGTAATACGTATAACGGAGTTGGCAGACGCGGAGGATAGAAAATAAAGGACACTTGTCACGGGTAATTGGGTAATTGCTTCCAGTGGCAAATCCAATCACACGTCCGAAACGTAGACGTAAACGACGGACCTAATCGGAGTTGGCCAACATCGGCTGGCTTCTACTACTAAAACCGGCTATCTTCACCTGATGCGTATAGGACCTATACCTACTTCAACGTTTCGTTTTACCTGTTTGTTTAAAGTTTGTTAAGCAATTACGGTCGTTCAACGTTCGTGTTTGTTCGTGTTTCTATAATGATTATTTAATCACCCTGCTCCACCGATCCGACAGGGTTTTCGAAACAGGTATATAATATTCGTCCGTTCGTTTATCGAATATGAGAAATAAAATGAAATGAAAAAAAAAAAAATACAAAATACAAAATTATTAGCTCACCAAATGCCTGATCTGTGAAATGCATTATTCAATTATTGGCGATACGTGACTATGCACACAAGTATACAATTATTGCATAAACAACCCTTGGTAAACAACGAGCGATTTCATTACCCCGGAAAATGTATTTGTACCGGTTATATGTAATTCGCCGTATGAGTTAATCGAACATTATTCATTTCATTTTCAACTTTATTCAATTTTTCTTTTAAATTGAGTCAATATTGTTCACACATGATTGAACTAACCCACCCTGCAATTAATTAACCGACGAGATTTACTTTGCGATTAATAATGGCATAATGTTGTTGAGAGGATACGTTAATTTTCAAAATATTCAACACGCCAGGTCAAAAAGAAAAACAGCTTCTATGAAATGAAATAATTATTTTTGAATTATTCCTTTCGCTGTAGTATACGAAATTTTAATTAATATTAGACCCTATCCTCGTTTTCCAAAATTTATGCAGGTACGTGTATGCTACTCGCACGATCGAATATATCAGGCCTTTTTCATTTTAGGACTGGTTTTACGACGGTACCCTGTATATAATATGTATACGCGTATATATATGCACATACGTAGATATGTATGCGTTTATAACTCTGCGACACGTTCATCCGTGACATTCGATGGTGACACGTACGTATCGCGATTACGGGCTTTTGCACCACCCTCGCGCGTTTCAGGAGACGCGGCTTTACACATTTATCAATATTAATCTAGAAATTGCGACCGTACCAATCACCAATAAATCGATTTCAATGCGATAAAAGCCTACATCCCATTCTCTACCCTTTCGTTTGCCACCGACCTTTCGCTGTGCAGAAATTTTGAATTTTACTAATTTTTTTTCCACCCACCCATAACGAGAAAGCGGATATTTTCCTTCGTACTTTCGGTAATTAGTTTCACCTCTTCGCAATTTCACTAGAGAATATAAAATTACACACAACGATTTCACGCATCGATTTACGCTACGCTGTTTTAAATAAAAGCTTTCGAATATTTTCGATTCGGAGACTCGTATTACGGGGACACGGATAGGGACAGGGATTTTAAGCCTCGATATTTCGGAATTCCGGGTCTCGAATTTAACACTAAATTTTATACCGGATGGAACAACCCTTCCGGTCTACTGTGCTCTTGTCTACAATCCGCAGGTGTCGAGGGTTAGAAGTTTTCCAACTAATCGTTTTTATCTTGTCATGACATTTTTTTTCTTTTCACTTTTTCAGCCAGAGAGAATGACAAAATCAATGAACGTCGACGAAATTTCACCGGACGTATACCTACGTATATTTTTGTTTTGAAAATAATCTTATCACGTGCTCGTTTTTTTGATTACAGGTAGCAGTGAACCGTGGCTAAAGATAAAAACTCACTCTGAAAAAGGTTCCACGGTGCAATTACCATGCGTACTAAAATCGCCACAATGCGGTGGTCTTCACAGCATAAAATGGTACCGCGGTGCAAAACGTATCTTCATATTTAGCGAGGTATCGGGATCTCGTGCGGACGACGATGTAGCGACCAGGTAAGTCGACGTTCTGAATAAGAAAAAATATCTCAATTGTGTTCGTACTATTTTTTTTCTATTCCTTATTATTATTATTATTATTATTTAAGCTCTTCAAGCGTAAAAAGAGAGGATTAATGCGATCATAAAGTATCTGATGTTAAAACCTGGCCACACAGTAAAAGCGGCACTAAGTATAATATAAGAAGACTTTTTGGATGGGGGGGCAGGAGGAGGAGGGGTTCAAGCTTTTTTGATCCGTTAATAATTCTATCGGCATCGATTCGCGAAGCCACCGATTAATGCGAGGATCAAATTCCCCCTTTAAAAACATTATTTACGAAGCGTTATAGAACCGTAGGATAAGGAAAGTGCTTTACTGGAAAATCGTGTCCATCACTCTTCCTTGCCACATGATTTAATCAAAAATATCTCCTCCAATTTCCAAGAAAAAAAGAAAAAAAAAAAGAAAAATAAAATAAAATAAAGAAGAAGAAAGGATGAATGATGAAATAGAACAGAAGAGGAGGCTGAGATGTGTGTAGATTTTTCGCAATTCAGAAAAAGAAGAAATAACAAAGTTAATAAATGAACGAGAATTGGAATGAAAAGAAGAAAAAAAAAAATAAATAAACGAAGAAACGTCTCTAGGTTGCGATAAATTATTACTAAACTAGAAAATCGCGTGACGCCTAGTGTTTCCAAGGGTCTAGGGGTCGATGGAGTATGGGTGGTCCTGAGGGATCGGCTTGCCTTGTAATCAAGGCGTTTGCAACTTTTACGGGGATGAACCCCTTCGCTGGATCGCCCGGGGGCTGAGCGTCGCACCTATTCTGAAGGAACCACGAAAGCAGCTCGTTCCCGGTTTCTAGGGAACGGGAAGGCTGGTGGATTCGGATGACCCCGGGCTCAGCAGCTTTTACGTTTTGCTAACGAGCTGAGTTACACTTCCTCTAATCCAGCGGCTACATTAGGTCTCCATCATTCCTCGCGTCTAAAACAGCTAATCTCACTTTGCTCGGGCGGCTAGGTTGAATATATTTGAACCCGTCTAATCAGCGTTTTTCAAAAATAATCCGCGGGCTTGTTCTGGGCAAGATATACCCGGCACAAGTCTATTTCCAAGCTGTGGTCGTCTAGTCCGGCGAGGTGATGAAACGAGATAAAAAGTCACTCGATTACGACGGTCATTCCTTTTCCTTTTATATGGACGAAGGCGCGTAGTATAGCGTTAGTCTTGTTAAGAAGTAAACAGCTCGGATGGAAGAAACTTTTTCCTTTTTCTCACGTCGAACTTTTACTTGTCCAACTTTCAAGCTCGCGAGGTATCTGACGGGCTGAAATGAGCGAACATCCCTTGCCCTTACCGCCTATAGGAGTGTCGCTGATCGTTGAGATACGAGAAAACAGAGAGGGGTGTTAATAAAATAATGAATAAATATTTTTATCGACTCTTTGAAATTATACGCGACCAAGTAATTTTTCTTCCATTCATGTGAAATGAAAATTCAAAGACTCTTTTTCCCGTCTGAAAACACTCTGCCAGAAGTCGAGAGGGTGGCGATTGAGACAGTCTCTTCCTCGGCTTGGCCAAACCCCGAGGAACCACGAACCAAAATCCCACTTTCGCCACCCTCTTCGCCCATAAATGGCCTAGTCGAGAGGGTTGACCCGGGGATAATCTCTGCTCACGTTCGGTCGGCGCATCGGTAGTCATTGCGATGTTATCGGAAGGACCCTTCCTGCAGGAGATGTAGGATTGATCTTACCTCGGTGAGATTTTTGGGGTAGATTTTCTTGCTGTTACCAGTTTAGAAAGGAACTTTATATTGGACGATACGTTGAATATTCAATTCATATGTACACTAGCTTGCTCCCTAATTCGGTCATATTTGAATTGCAATGCTCCCACGGGCCAGAACTTCTCCAAATATATACAAATAAATTTAGTCAAAACTCCAGGTCCCTATCTCAATTTTAAGTACTACCTACCCCAAAGCCTTTGAACTTTTCCATTTAAATAAGACACGATTTTTATTACCTCGGGGTTATTTTTTACTTCCCATCGCATTATCGCATAGAATAATATACGAAACTCCGCACACTTTTTAGGTATCAGTATCCGTGAAAAATTCACAGATTTTTAACGCCTAATTTTTATTCGTCGCAATTCGAAGATGAAGAATTTTTTCGGTGCGTTCTAGCTTCGAAAATTATATCGTTGATAATCTCTCCTCGAATTTTTATGACATACCCATCACTACAGGTAAGGAGTGTACCAAGTTTCAGATCATTCGAAGCCATGTACCTGCTGCCATAGGAAGAGAAAAAAAATTAACCGCGAAATGTCACAAATCGTGTTTTATTCAAATAGGGGAATGCGACGGCTTTGGGGTGGTGCTTAGGATTCAGATAGGAGAACCTGGGGTTTCGGCTACAGTTTTTTGGACACATTTCGAAGACGTCCTGGCTCGTGGGAGCATTGAAGTTCGAAAATGATCAAATTAAGGACCACCCTGATGTACACATATCTCTGATTCCATGTACCCACGATAGGGGTTGAAATTGAAATCTTATAACCGTTTGACGTTAGTCTTATACTTGGAGACTACTATGTCGACACAAACAATTAGTCTCACGCTCCACTGCTAACGATTGTAAATGTATTCATTTTATTCATGAATACTGATTGCACGAGATACTTAGCTTAATTTCCGCAACCTCCTGCATTAATTCGGCTAACAAATCGCCCCGACAGCAACTCGATACATCAACCACCCCTCGTAGCCTACAATGCCAGTACTACGACCCCTCGTCTCCGCCCCTGACTCACTTTCTCTCTCTCTCTGCGATGCGATGCGATGCGATGATGGTACCGGGAACCCCGTTGTCGATGTGATGCCTCCCTGTCGGCAGAACCAGACAGTTACACAACGGGATCAGGATAGTGGAAAGGATTTGCGAATTTCCCAGAAATAAAAGAAAAAAAAACGAAGAAAAAAGGGGAAAAAGAAGAAAATAAATAAATAAATAAAAAAAAAGCAGAAAGAATGAAACTGGTTATTACCCAACTGTCCCACGACTTTTCGCCCTGAAGTGACGGATGACAATTATTTGACCACGGGTCTAAACTTTCGCCATTTACGTAGGTAGAAACATACATCTGCACAAGGTTTTTCTTTGTGAAACAAAAGGGACGAATGCTACATAGAGGAAGGATTTGACACGGGGATAATGATATTTGTGTAAACTGGTTGAAATGAAAAGAGTAGAGGAAGAACATCGATTGTGACTGTTTCAAGAATCGCGTAAATCCCTTAGATCGGATAAAAGTGTTATTCGTGGGGTACGAGGGGAGAAAAAAAAAAAAAATGAGCGAAAAGCGTAAATAACGAGAATTGAATGAATCCGGAAATACGTAAAAAGGGGATAGTGATGGGCAGTATTATTACCCAGCAGTATAAGAGACGCCTGTCTGATGTTACGACGCTGACGTTTGTCTTGGGTATGGGCTATGGCAGTTTGAAAGCCGGCTTAAAGGTCCTTGCTACGCGACGTGCTGGAGGGTAGGACTTTTGGTAAATAAGGTAAATAAGGTAAACCGCTCATCGTCCTCGAAATGTTGACATGGCAACAACGGTGGTCATTCGCTGCGGTAGGAGGATTGATCAGCTGTCAAATATCAGCCGTATAAATAAAACAAAGGACGATGGAGAAAAATGAGGGAAGTTAGTTTTATTTATATATCTACTGTGAGATAAGCTCGAACGATATAAAATTTTATCGAAGGATGCAGCCTCCTTTGTGGTCAAAGCTACGGGCTTTGCTGGAATTTAGCGAACGAGCAAATCGCCAAAGGCATTGCAGCCAATTCTCGACTTTCGAACTCCCAAGTTCCAAATACTACGCCTTGTAGCCCAGGATAATAGACGCCCTGGCTTGCCCTAGCCTTTACCCTTCGTAGTCCTGCGGGGAGTCCTTTAGTCCGAGACCTACCATTCCTCTCTCATTCTCTATTCCTCTCTCAGGCTCCATGGCTCCTACCCCTGGCTCTGGAGGTCGGAGCTTTTGGCGCAGTGGCAACCTCGAGCTAATATCCATTGTTCCATCACCCACCCAGTCGCATTACGAATCACTTAATCAGGCTAACCACTTCTGAATAGAAATCGCGGTCACGTAATGTGATTTAGTTAATTGTTCAACATTTTACGGTTCTTTAACAATAATCGTTACGTATGAACTCTCGGAGTTAAATTGGACAGAATTTTCACCCTCAAAATGACGCTATAAATTAATTGAAAAAATCAATTATTGTACCGTAATAATTTCGACCGAACGCTTTGTGTGCCGTAAAAAATAGAGGGGGGTTCGACGATGTACGTTCTCTAAGAATTCCCAAGCTGGCAACATATCTTAAATAATTCGAGGTACCCTTCCTTTGGCGTGTACTATAAACTCACAAAGGATACAAGAAGTAAGAATAGCCGAGATATTGAGATAAAGGGAAGAAAAAGCAAAGCGTGTAAGATTTTGCGAAAGGCTCGACGTATACGAGAAAAAGAAAGTTAGCCTGTATCACGGAGAGGCAGTTTTCCTCAAGATGAAGCTTGGAGAAGAGAAAAAAAAAAAAGTTTAAAAGGGATGAAAAGATCCGATCTGAATCTAAGAACCGAGTAAGTTTTTCACCCTCTGAAATGTCGCTCTTATAACTTGTGCTGTGGAGAAGAATAAAGAGAGAAATACAGATATATATATATATCTATATATAATGAAGGGATGAAGAATATCCAATGGTCCGCGACATCTCATTCTTCATTTTGTACTTCGGCAGGACTTTTGTATAACCGAAAAATCTGAAATATAAAACGATATAGGATTTACAGTGTCCTGTTGGAAACCCCTGATCCTCGCCTCCGACATACCGTATACATAGCTTCTTGGTATTTCAAATATATCGCAGTTTTGGGACCGACAAGCGTTTTGGCGCTTCACATGCACATGATACGCCGGATTTTATCCACAACATCGATTATTATCGACGTTTAGGCTGTTTACAGCTCCGACTGCAAGCACATAACCGTCCGTTCCAATTCGCGCATAATACTACAGCTTCCCGTGGGAAACGTAGTGTACAACAAATAACTACGACAATATCCTCGGAAGACACAGGGAGAATTTGTTCCTCGCATTTTACTAGGTGGCGTAAAAAAAAATAAAAAATTCGTCAGATTTTTGATAGCAGGATTTATTTGAGCTTTTTTTTCATCTAATACTGATCACCGTACATGTATTTGTAATTTTTATTTTCAGGCTGACTATGGCCTACAAGAAAAATGCGACCAAGACTTTTTTGACAATACCTGACCTCATGCTGGAGGACGAAGGACTTTACAAATGCGAGGCGACTTACCTGGCTGTGAACAGAGAGTGTAACAACGTGCAGCATATCACTTTAACAGTTACAGGTGAGCTTGTGGAAATGAAAAATAAAAAATGAGAAATAAAAAATAAAAAATACTTCTGCTCATTTCGGACAGTGTCACACGAGCTTTTCGCGTTTCAGACTGCGGGCGTTGTAATTAGCGTGTAAAATCTCGCCAACACGAAATACAACCGACGTTATTTGGCTGTTGTATGAGGTTATTGCGGTAAACGAGTTGAATTCCACACGACTAGGTATATACATACGTGTCCTGTTTTATTCCTCAATTATAAAAGCTCGATTCACGAGTCCGAGACCTGTTCGTCGGAACGAATTGAAGGACGATTAAAATTCCCGGGTATATAAACCCGACTTTTAACTTCAGACAATTTCTCGGATTAAGAACTCAGTGAAAGCAGAAAAAGGAGGACATGCTGCTGCGAACCGGCCACGGTTGTGCAAAATACGATTTCAACCATCAAGCCGTAAACCGTAATGGCAGACAATTCGTAACTTCGTAAAACGACAACACGGTACTAAAATTCATTCTTTTTCACGCTGTCACCCCTTCCAGTAAACATGTACATACAACTCTGTCCGGGTGTATACAAGGTGCCTAATCCGCGGTACAAAAATTTCCGAGTATTTTTACTTCCCGACCTTTTCACCAGATAGGAAGAAAAATTCGTTTACAAAATTCAAATCGGGATACTTGACGCATCAATTTTTCCCCATATTTCACGGAAAACTATAAGGATCACATGCATTCGTCCGAAAGGTGTTCGCCGAAAATTCGACACCCCATAAAACTGTACGGGATGCTTTTTTTTCCGCGGGTTTGTGTCCCTCTCTGATCCCGTTGCTTCCCTTAAGTTTGTCTCTGTTTTTTAACGGGTGATAAATGGTCCGAGGTAACTCTCGCCGTATCTGGCGTTGAAGGGCAATTAAAAATAATTTTAATTTGTTTCTGCGGGTAGCCAGGAGCGAGTGAGGAAGAGTAGGGATTTTTTTTAACGTGATAATTTCATAATTTTATAATTTTATTAATAAATATGTAGGGAGGTAGTACGTGGATGTTTAATTCTGTTAAACTCGTCCCAACGTCCGAGAGGATATTCGTCCGGAGTTCAATCTTGGAGATAATTCGAGTAATAACTACGGTATAAAATACCACCGTTCCGAAACGGGAGTTGAAACAAAGTTTTGAGCGCTTTCTGGTTTGATTATACAGAGTTTCATCGCTATCCTTCGCCTCATTGTTGCCTCTCCCTATCCTATCCGCAAGGTTCAAGTTGAAAAGTTTTCTAGACAAAGATTTACGGCCGTCTCGACTTGATTTTAATGATAATTTTATTAAAACGTCACTGCATGTTTCACCAGCCGAGTAATACGCTTTGATAAATGTCTTCATTTCTCCAATTTCTTGCGGTTTTATTTTTTTCATGCGACATACCCACACTTCTTCAAATCGAATGAATATAATATGTACACATATACCTATATGTACTTTTTTTTTGAACAAAAATCAATATAGCCACTCCGCACACAACTTCGATAGCTCTTACCACAAGAACCGCGTATGAAGAATAAACAGAAACAAAAAACTTTTCATATCAGGAATTAATTAATTCAATGCTAACAGTAAACTTTGGGTCAATATCCCGAGAAGTTGTGTGTGTTTGCATAATGAAAGAGCTTGCAGAGTCGAGAAGTGATTGGAGACTTACAGCGAGTTGTAGAATATTAAGTAATCGCATAATTTCTTTCGAAAATAAAACGCTTTGGTACATCGATGAGCAAAAAATTATATTTTCTTTATCTCTTTCACCGATGCAAAATTTTTCGACGAATTTATTTAACGGTGTTCAAATACCAGCGTGAAATTACTCTCTTCTCGCTTTATGGCGATATACCTACCCTATCCTATCCGCAAGGTTGAAAGATTTAAAAATTCATCTCCTCCTTCAGTTGGGTTGGCCGATGCTATACGCGACTCATCTACTGAGACGGGAGGCATTCATGCAAAAAATTCAGTCTGCAAGTTTTCATTCTGCTCTCCCGTTCGTCTTCTTCAATTTCTTCTCTTTTCATACGACTTTTTTTTCCTTCTTCTTTTTCTTTTTTTTCCTTTTCCTTTTTCTTTTTCTTTTTCGTCTTGTCTTTTCCTCTCATTTCTTTATCTCCGTCACGTATAGAACAGCTCGAGAAATGTGCTTCAATATCTGAAGAAGTTACGCTCTACTTCGTTCGTCGAGAGATCAGCTTGTCTGTCTCTCTGTGAGACTCGTCACGGTGTTGTACAACTAAATTGCTATGAAATATGATATTTCCTAATTCAATTACATCAAAGAGAAAAAACAAAAAAAAATGTATTCTTCGTATAAGAAGAAGCATCAATTTTTTTATAGAGATTTAAAGTTGGTTAAATAATTATGCAGATTAATTCAAATTGCCTAAAGGAAGGTGGTTTTCGTCGTGATTCATTGACTGAGACATTCGGAGCCTAAGAGACCGTAAGAAATAGTTTTTCCCAACTTTTCGCATTAAGTTTCTCGGTCCGAGGCAATAAGGGGGTGAAATCGCGGGTATATAATATGTTTTCACTGTTCCGTCTAGAAAATTTCTGTTCATATCATCTTGATGTACATAATACCTGCATAACGCGAGGCACAGAGTGCGATATAAAAAGAAGAATGTTCGAGTAGCTGTACGAACTAATAGCGCCAAGTTGTGTATCGTAGAAAAATTTATCAAATATATTTATTTTCAAGACCATTTTTTATTAGCAAGAGTTTAATGGTTGACAGGGGTAGAAGTACGCGTATACAGACATGCGGGATAAAAGCACAGAGAAGAATATTAACGAGGCGAGACGAACCTCGAGATAGGGGATGGGCCCCTGCAGCGAGTTAAAAATATTTTATCATTATTATCATTATTATTATTTTTCTTCTTCTTTATTTCCTACGCTTCTTAACTACCCGATTCTTTACCCCTGCGAGCTTACCTCGTGTCTCACAAACGGTGATGGAAATCGTTATTTATAAAGCCAGCTAAACCCAGAGAAATGAGAATAAGGAATATCACCGTGATGTAAAAACAGGGAAATTCACGTCCAGAGTAAATGTATATATGTACACAAATATACACTAAGAGATCATATAATGGCAAACAAGAAGACCGGAAACTGCAGAGTAAGAGATACGATTTCGGAGTAAACCGTGTCAGTTTTGTATATGAAAAAATAAAGATCGAACGAAACCAAGGAAATGAAAGCCAGGCATGAGTAAATAAATGAAATAAATAAATCGACAGGAGATGATGTTAGACCATTTTTGAAAAACTCGAAGATCGTGAAACCCCTAAGAAAAGCTCACCTTTAAACGCAGCCTGGAGATGTATACATATATCGTAGGGAATAACAGTGGGAGGCTTGCCAGGCAATGATACAAGGGTGTTTCGCGCAGAGGGTAGCAATGCGCAGCCCTTGTTCGGCGGCTTTAGTTTTCTGTGCCCGCAGCACGTGGTCCTGGCATCCCTGGTGGTCAGGGTGGTCAGGGTTTCGAAGACGAACGTGCGTTGAACCGTCAGGGGTTCACCTTGCTTCGTTCTGGTTTAGTTACACGAGCTTTTGGTCTCCCTACAGGTCCCCCTATATGCGTGACTATTTCCCATCAGCCACTGCTCCTCTATCTACTCAGTGCACTATTACACATGGTGGAGTGAGAATTGAAGCGAAAATAATTGCTTGCATAATTGTACTTGTTGTTATTGTTATCGTTGCAGTTGTTGGCTTCGTATATATTAGATATACTAGAACCGCCGCAGCGGGCATGCATGAGTTTAATCGTAACGTACACTAGGTACTACATTACGTTTATACAGTTACACGTTCTACGTACTTTTGATAATTACTCTCCTCAATTTCTGACGAGGCTTTATTCAGGCTTACAATTATTATAATAATCTAGCGTTAGTCAAATTCTTGAGAACATTTTTTCTGTTTTTTTTTTTTCTTATTCTCCCTTTCACTTTCTTCCATCCTCTACTACACCCTATACCGCGAGAAGCAACAGGCTCCTTTACCCTATTCAAGCAAACAGTAGATTGAAAATAAGCGGGGTAAATCGCGTCGTGGAAGCAGCCGAAGAAATTAATTATCAACCGGATTTTTATAGAAAGGAAATCATATTTGTTCAGTTTTTTATCAAATTGTTAGACGCGAGCATCCCAAAAGCTTTCGAGATTATTTAAATACATTTTTCAAATCACAATTTATCTCGCCTCTAGGTCTGAGTTTAGCAAATTTTTCCATTCGCGCTATATTCCTATAGACGATGGTAATTATTTATTTAAAAACTTGAAAGATAGTGGGTATACACAGTTTTTTAATCCCATTCCTGTTGAAATAAATTCTTTAGGGGTTGCGTTGGTAAACATATGCATAATTTATATATACCTGCATAAATGTATCCTGTAACATACCGCTAATCCTCTGTAAGCTCCGGAAAGTATAGTTACTCTACTTTCGCCACGTACCTATATATATAGACTGTGCATAGGCAAATCCTATACAGGGTGTACGATATTAAAGCTTATCAGAACTTTTATCGTACAACTTTAATGTTTGTTATAAAATTTTATACTGCAGCTGTGGTGTTAGCATAATCGTAATCGTTAATGAAATAACATTATCGTTGAGCTAAACACGATTTTAAAGACAGTCTATTTCGCTTAGAATATACAAAACATCCTTTCAACCAGCAGACAATTTGTTATTAATGCGTATAATTTATTGATGAAATATGCCTAAGTTATCAAATCTGATATCTCAAATTTGTATAAAGTATAAAGTCGAATTCTTTTGACTACCTAATTGGTGTAAAATATAAATGATGCACGTATATAATTAGCGAGGTAATATTGAAGTAAGATCAAATTAGTTGAGAGAGATTTTTTTCCCATCAAGAATTAAAACATTTATATTATATATTTAGTATATCATTATTATTATTTTATAAATAAGTTTTACGAGCATAAATAGGTAGTAGGTGGGCGAGAGTTAGGTGGGCAGGTAGGTAGGTAAAGAAATAAGGAAAAAGAAGTAAATAAAAAATGAGTAAATACTTGAAAGGTCTTCTCTTGGAAATTGAATTTAATTTTTGACGAGCAACTTTATCGTTAGTCAGTGAGGTGGGTGGGTACAGCTTTCGCGCGAGTACACAGATGACAGACTTTTTCGCGAATCAGGAAAACGTCGTATCTTAGCTACGAGAAGAGATAGGTATAGGTAGCGGTATTACTGTTAACGTATCTTTAGCGACAGAAGAAAAGTTGTCGATAATGTAATTAGCTCAGGAGTTAATTACTCAACTTTACTTTTCTCGGCCCCAGACCTCTTCTCCCTTTCTACAAACTAAATTACTCGAAAGTTTGTGGAAATTTTCTTACCATCATACCTACATACATACATACACTACCTCAAGCCGAGTGTAAACTTTTCTCAAACCAAAACGAACAACAAGAAAAACTTATACTCAACAAGCTGATTAATAATATTTTCGATACAGTGTGCGTAAACTGAAATTTTACGCACACTGTGTCGAAATAGTATATTATGCAACAAGTGCGTAAAAATTTTACGCACGAGTTTCATACGATGAGTCAATTATTTTACACATCGTTAAGGGCTGTTTTATTTTTCTTTAATTTTGATTTTAATTTTGATTTCTTTAACTGGTGAATTCGATCAAATGGCAAAAAGTAACGATTCGCCAAATTTGTATCTTCAATTCTAAACTGGGACAAGAATTTTGACGTAAATTTACTAAACGGTGCGAAACTTCTTGACCGTTTGACCTGAAATGTTTGACGAGTGACGTTTAGAGTATAATAAGTCAAGTCTAATTACTGTGCAAGCTCGGAAGAGAAAAATAAGAGGAAAAAGCGAAAAGAATGAAAAAAAAATAATTCTGAGCCCGTTATATGACGCGAAAAAAAAAAAAAAATCTTATGCCGACCCACTGCCGTCCATTGTAGATTTTCGCTCCAGTTTTGCCGAGGCTGAGATGGTCCTTTATTTATGTAGTATGGAGTCACCCTTAAATATTGCCTGGAAGTGACGAGGGGTGGGTAAACGAGCCAGCTCAAGGGTGACACTTAGTATATATACTTGTAGTACATATTCTCTTTACAGTTGAAAATCAAGAAACCTATTATGCAAATTGAGACAGCAAGTCTCGTGAGTCGAGTTGAGTGGGAGTGTGAATATCACGGGGGTTGAGGTAGGTAGGTACGCGTATACATGTAGGTATGTAGGAAATGTTTTACGTTTGAATAAAATATTCCTTGTATACGCGAACCACCAAAGACTTGGATCGTGCTTTTGGCTCGAAAATTTCGAGACAGAGCGATATCATCTTAAATCTAGCAATAATGATATACGTTTCCGAGAAACTACCGAGGAAAGCGAATAACGTAAGAGAATGTGGATAGAAAGCCTTCTATTGAAATTATTGAGAATTGATGAACCCCCATGGGGTGGAAATGTTCGTTAAAATTTTTCCTCTCCATCGCGAGTCAGACATCTTTATTTAATACCGATAAAACTGAGAGAGGGATGAATGATGTTTTCCGAATTCACCCCGAAGGTAAATCTCTGTACCGCATGTCTGAGTGGTTATTAATCCAAAGCCGATTTGAATGGTAGAATTAAGATTTGGTTAATTAAGGGAAATAGGATTGTAGGTATACCGAGCATCGGAAACCACGAAGGGATTCCGGGCATTGCGTCAAATTACATACCTTATACCTGGACAAACGGGCCAATAATTTCAATTAGGGATAACGGTTAATTATGAGACTTGCGTAATGTGGGATCCTGCGAATGCGAAGATATATAGCTGTCGTGGTCCAATGCGGTAGAGCAATTTCGCCCCGTACATAGCCTAGTTAAACCTCGGAGCCTAGTCTATCCTTACTCCGCCTTACCTCGCCCCACACATCGCTACTTCACCTGTTTAATCCTCCCTGTGTATATGATACATATATTATATAAATAATACATGGAGGAAATGTGTGTGTATTCATTATTTATATATATATTCCCAAAACCGTCTGCTTAAGATGAAACGTTTCTACTGTAAGAACTAAAGAAAAGAAAGAAAGCACTTCTCCCCAGTTCTGCAGGGGCTTTTTATATCTCCGTGAATGCTGCTGCCCCAGCTCCATCTTCACAGACTTAGACATCATGGATAGATATTGAAATATTCCTCTCTCAAGAGTTTATCGTACAAAGTACAACACAGTAAAGCAAATGTTCCGCTTGAACGTTGAATTCAAATATTTGATTTTGAGAAGCCGGATGCAACTCTCTGGCTCTGCAATATTTTATTCCAATCGTAGAGCAGCGAGTAGTTTTCGTCAAATAAATCGCAGTCCAATTTCATACACCGTTTTATATTATCAGATATTATTATCAGCATCAATCACCTCTGATACATATACCTACCTACCCAATAAAAGAAAATTTTCCTAATGATATTCCGCGTATAGATTACGCCCTTATATATTAGCCAATACAAACTTGTGTAATATAAACTGATACTATCAATCATTTTAACCAGCTCTTCGTCCTTACGTCCTCCACACCGTATCAAGTATCACGTCGTAAAACTTCATCCCTTATATGGTTCATCTCTCGATTTATAAGTTCTCAAGATCTGTCCGCAGGTGAATTAACGAAAATCTAAAACATTCATTCTTGTTTATTTGTCTCTTCGTCGTTCGTAGATGTTCGTTCTATGCCTCATGAGCGTGTAGGAAATATCTGAAAGCTTTTGTACACAGAGAAACGATACGTTGATAATAGATGGGCACGTTAATGATCATAGCTATATACCCACCAGAGACATAATGATCGATGCATAATATGCCCCGTCTTTTCGACGAGACCTACACGTATGCAAGTTGGTCATATGGAAGCTGCAAAAGGGGATAAAACTTTGCGGCTGAATAACGCCCGTGGATAATTAATCGTAGCCTGAGGGGTTTTAAGTCGTTTATACTCTCGAACGTTACGGTTAGTACTTTGAGCCGCGAGTTGATGGAACTAAGGTATGGGGTAAAAGGGGGTAGGTAGTAAGGTATGAAGAGGAAGCGGAAGAGAAAAGTAGGTACCAGAGAGTCTGGAGGGTAAAACCACATTCGTTTTTTTTTTTTTAACGCAAACAATAAGGGAGGGAAGAGAGTTAGTAAGCGAACGAATGAATGACGTGGTTGCAGGTTTTCATAAGTATGTATGTATACATATATATATGTTACGTAAAGTTTAAACGGAATAAAATTATTTCATGAAAAATTGAAACAATTGAATTTTTTGGCGACTATGAAACGCCCTGGGAATATCGGGGCGAATTTAGGAGGCAATGGGGGTAGTAGAAAGAAAGAGTTCGTAAGCTCCGTGAAAAAGTTTTTCACTCGTGCAGAAGAACGGTGAATAAATAGGCGGTGGTGAAACTTTTCAATATTAACCCCACTCCTCCCCCCGGTCCCTTCGCCCTTATCACCCCTCCTACCGCCTTTCGGAATTTATTACTTTTCCATAACTGCCTGCACACCGTTATATACATAGTATATATGCGAAAATTGATATTGGGAATTGGCATCAACCGTCCACGGGACCAGGGTGTGAGAGTCCTGCAGATAGAATCCTGGGGCAGAGGTGGGTAGGTATAGGTGCCTACAACGCCTCGTCGTAAACTTTTATACACTTTTTACTTAACATTTCTTTTCTTTATTATAGTTTTATTACATCCCCTTTTTCTCTCCAGCTAATTTACCAAGGGGATGCCTATAGGGGTTCTGAGACTATGTTTATAGGTGGATAGGTATACGTATATTCAACCCCGTGGGTTTATGTATTTCCTATATACGTGAGAGATATCATGATCAATGATTTATTCAAAATTTTATCGTCGTTTTAGGGTTTCTATTTTTTTTTGTTTTTTTTGTTCTTTTGTTTTTTTACGGTAGTGTGTTGAAAAACTTTTGAAAAATATGTGGCTCCACGGTTTTTATCGTTGAAACTATAAACGCGGACGTATGTTCGTTGCGAGAAATGAAAGAGAAGTCGGGAAAAGTTTAGGGGAAGAGCTGCTCGCCGGTGGCGTAAGGCGTATATATATTATAGCATAAAGCTCTCGTTCTCTCTCGCCTTGTAACGTAAAGTACCTTAAATACTTCTGTCGCTATATATCGCCGCGACTGTGACTGCGACTGCGACTGCGACTGCGAATGGTAGTAGCTACTACTAGTATCCTTATATACTATAAAACGTATACGCAGCTGTGTTACGTTGCAGTTAAACTAAATCACGCTTTCAACAACTTGCCTTTAGCGCACTGTGCTTCTTGGCCCCCTAGTTGCTTACAGGATTTCGGAAAATCGACGCTGACGAAATGTCGCAATTTTTCTATCGCAAAAAGAAAAAGAATGGAAAAATCAAAAAAATAAAAATGGAAGAAATTGAATGAAAGTTGCGTGAAGAAGGAGAATTATTTTTTTTTCTTCAAATTTATAGATAAAGACGAAACTTTTATTTTCACAACGTTTTCTTTATGTTATATTTCTCCCTCTATTTTACTCTACGACATCTCCTGAGTGGATGTATCGTACGTGCTCTAGACGCACAGTATTATATTCCATTCTGGACCTCTCGGGATAATAGAATCTTACCGTGTCACACCCGCATGTTGTTTCTCCATTGCTGTCGTAGCAGAAAACAAAGACTTTCTTTCTTCACCTACATACGTGGTAATACGGCTGATCCGTATAGAAGCGCGAGCGATCCTTGGGATGAAATTTTATCGAACAACAAAAACGAAAAACCGAAAACGAAAAACGAAAAATGAAAAGAAATTTTTCTTTTTATTCTTTCTCTCTTGACAAAATCTCTTTGCTTTTTGTGTAATATACACGTATAAAGATGAAACATCATCGTAGGATCGGTATATTTTGGTACGTGGGAGATGTACACCGTTCGGGAAGACGACGTTGTCACGTGCAAACACGAATCCGTAGCTTGGTAGGTAATTGAGTGGAATCGAATCCTTTGGCACACTTTGCCCTTCCAAAGCTGTAAGTGAGTTAGTAGTTGGGTTAAGACGTAGATTCCAAGACAAACAATCTTCTTCGGTTACCAGACAGAGTGGAGTGGTGGGGGGCAGCTCGTGCGAACTTTCGAAAAAATCACGTTTCGCAAACCAAACATATATTGGCAGAGTGGTCATATACGACAAGGGCGACTCTAAACATCCTCGTATATTGTTTTTTCAACAATATCCATTTTATTTGTCAGTTTCTTTCTTTTCTTTTTCGTTTTCATATTTTCCGTATTATTTGATGATTTTCAACGATTTTCTGATACCATCTGTTACGTAGGTTGTTTTTAATTACAATTCAATTCTCTCCTCGAAGGGTAGCGGTATATAGGGAGCGAGGGGTGGGTATCCAATCGAGAGTGGGGCTCAATAAAGGCTGAAATCTGAAAGCTTTCATATCTAATTGAAAAATATCCTCCCCTAAACTCGAAGAACTCCTCCAATTAAAGGGTATCAATATTTTTCATTCCTTCTTTTTTCCTGAGGTGTTACATATTTGCAGGACTACGTGGCCGCGGATTCGAATGAAAAATATCAATATTTATAATATAGTGCGAGTTGATATTAAAGAAGCCAAGAAAATGATTTTCTTCTTATCCGAGAGAGACGAATAATCTTCGAGTTTATTAATTATTCCGTGTAAGCCGTAGAAAAATTCTTCACTCATTAATATACCAACAAAATTTCTCTCGATTAATTTAACCAATCAATTGAAGCCTATCAAAAATTGAAAAAAAATGGAAAGAGTAAAATGAAGAAAAAAAAAAAAAAATCAGCACGCGATCATTCGCTATACCAATTCTACAAACTTGATTAGCAATCAAGATTATGAATATCTAATTAATTTCTAAAGTTTTCATTCATTTTTCCAATCGAATTGATTGATTATTTCCTTTTTTTTTGATCCTATATTTCCGAAATTTAACCCGTGCGAATAAATGCTCTCAATTACCCCCCGAAAACTTAGATTTTACAACATTTATATTCAAAGACATGAAAATGGCACAAAACTTACGTTCTAACCGCGAGGCAATATCGTTTAATTACAACCCCGTTAAGCGGGAGTCTAGGGTTCCTCCAAAGTTTAATAAGACCATTTCTTAGCGGTAAGTACTGTCATCGACGTCTCCGGGTATGGGTATAACGTATATAAGTAACACACCCCCGCCGCCGCATCACGTTTGCCTGCGGGGCCGTATGGTACTTGCTTCCTGAACTAAACCTACATATATGTATATAGTCACTGTCCAATTAGGTGCTTGGACTTTGCAAGTAGAAATTGTTGGCCAGCCACCACATTTAATGCAATATAACTTCTGCCACTACCTCGAAACGCGCTGTTCTACTATTAACAGAGTAAGGTTTAGGGTATAGGTCAATTAATTTACTTGGTAAGCTGTGAACTTTATGGAATGGAATTTCACTTATTCAAATTGGATTGAAATCTAAGTGAATGAAATTCTCACGATTTTTCGAACAATATAAGAAAGACAAAAAGTAACTTATATAATCTGTGTCATATAGTGCGTTTTGTAATCGGTGATCGAACCTCGGTTAAATGGATCGTATAGAGCCTGCACGGGATGAAATCGATTAATTTAATTTAGTAATCTATCCAATCTACTATACGTTAGCGAATACGGCTCTAAAATCACTCAGAATTTAGCGATACGTCAAAAGCTCTCGGTAGCGTGAAGGGAGGAAATGGGATGCGGAAAGCCCGATACCGGACACCCGCCAAAATATTACGCACCCTGTGTAACGTCGAGGCGTTGAACAATGAAAGGTTACAATCCCTCGCGTCCCTCAAAAACAGGTCAATTATTTCTAGGTATGTGTGTTTTTGACACGTACAGGTTCATGTCAAGAAACTAACAAAACGACGAAACAAAGAATAAACAGCGAGAATAAACTTGGACGAATATTAAAATCAACCCTTCAACCATCGCTCCATAATTTTCACTAATTTATCTTCCATATACACTCTGGGACATAGTTTTCGTCATTTTTTGTTACCCCGAGGGATAAAAATGGAGAAAAACAACTCGAGGATGCGGTGACGGTTCGGTGCTGACAATTTCTGGCTTCCACCGAGTCCACTTCCACTTCCTTTTACTCCTGGTCGTAATTTCCGGAAAGCTTGAGGAATATCTCGCGTTAATATATACATATACCTATATATATCTATAATATAGGAATGAGGATAATTTAAGGAAATATCGCGACTTTGAAACGACGCTTATTTGAGTTAGCTGCGGCGCGGAGGGGTGCTGATGATTTTCTGCAGAGACAGTTGAAATATATAGACGTTCGTCCCTTGCACCGCCGTTTGGGTCAGTGATGAAGTGTTTTCGTCATTCCGGGTGATCCCGCACGGGAATTGAGAAGGCAAAGGAATTTAATTTCACGCTCCCTCGGGAAACCAACGACTCTCCCCACCCGATCCACCCCTTGAACTACCCATCCACCTTCGGGAGACCAGTTTCCCCGCACATTTACCTTCCTCTAAACTCTATTCCCTTTCTTGGATAAACCAGCTTTCAGTTTATATCTTAAGAATATCATTTTTTCTTTCCCCCTCTACTTTACCTCTTTTTCTCTCATCCCCTATATAAATCTGCATTTTTCTTTTTCCTTCTTTCTTCTTTGAAATTGATGGGAAAATCCTCTTCCTCGTCAACTCGCCTGCAGTGTATAGCGCTTTACGTGATTGTAGGTACACACAGAGCGATGGATATCTGCAAACCAGCAATTAGTATTTAGCGTTGCAGGATTTTGCGAAGCGGATATTTTTGAATAAAAATGAACACGTATCAGGTGGGTGGAGTGGATGGGGTAGTTTCCGAGTGCATTCCAACCGTCAATTGTATGCATAGGTATACGTACGCATACACACGATGGAGTATACTGTTTACATACGTTGTACCGCAGAACTAGCAGTCGAAAAGCCAGGAGCCAATAAATCATTCTAAAAACCGTCGATCAATCAAACGGAAGTCCGAGAGCGCGTCAACTTCCGTTGGAATAAAACGTTGTTTACGACCTGGCTCGACGTCCAAGTTTTACAACAAAACAAAAAATGGAAGAAAAAAAAAGGAAACATCAAAAAACATAAATAAAAATGAAAATAAAACTCGAAACATCGAGGTGTCATGTCGTATTCGATCGATGCAGTAAAATTCAGGAGCTTACTGTTTCTTTTTTCCTTTTTTACACTTTCAATCAGGAATTTCATTGATCTTCTTCATACATTAACTTTTTCAATATAATTGGCTAAAAACTTCATCCGGCTATAAATTTTCTACACAAACGTCGAGTGAGGGAATAGAAATCAGTAAATAAATAAATGAATAAACAAAAGGGAGGCAAGCCGTAGAAAAATTGTATAAAAGGATTGCCTGAGAGAGAAAGAAATGGCTACTAGGGTTGTATGGGTGCTCGGGTCAGCCGACAAATACCCTGGACTACTGGCAAACCAGCCAACTGTCACCCACACGCACGATGGGGTCAGTTCTTTGCCGGTTCCTGTGACCGACCTGATCCTCGACCCCCGCAGCCCCTTTTAGACGGATTGCCGTAAATTTGTTCACGGACCCAATATTTTTATGTATTTTTTTTTCTCTCTTCTTTCCCTTCTTCCTTTTCCCTTTTTCCAGGTTTTTTTTCCAGGTTCTTTTTTTCTCCTCTTTCGTTTTTGGTTCGATTCTTTTTTATGGCAGGATTCTAAGCGGATTTGCTTCTGCGCGAACCGTATTGCTATTAAATCTATACACAGCCCGTATAGGTATGTAAAATACAGATGTGGGTAGGCATTGTATTTATGGGAAATTTCATGTCTTTTCACACAGCCTCGGACGATCATCATTTCCAATTTCGTCGTAACTCTGGTACCTGTAGTACTATCAGATAAACTGACCCAGGTTTTATTTTTCTTTTATTTCTTACCGTTTCAAAGTCATGGATCATCGATCAAAAATTATTAGGGTCACTTTCAAAATTGTAAAAAAAACAAAAAGTGGTATCTTTTTTGGTTCAAGAGTTACGAATTATTTGATATCATTCGTGCCTGCATTGAAATAATTCTGAAAGTAGCCCCAACAATTTTCGTTAAATGATGCATAACTTTGAAACGGTAAGAGATGAATGAAAAAACAATTCTGGTCAAGTTTATCTGATAGTACTGCGAGGTACCAGAGTTATGTCGAAATTGGAAATGGTGATTGTCCGATGTTAGGTGAAAACACATAAAATTCCCCATACCTATATACGAGTATTATAGGCGATACAGGGTACCGGTGAACGATTTTTGGCTTACATAGGTATACCCGATATCTTTTCAAGTAAACGGGAATTAGATATTGTATGAAGAAAAAGTATCGTTTTATTGTATAAAAAATTCGGAAAATTATCATTTTTATAACATTTTTTTCAGGTTTTTTTTTTTCTCCATATATTCTATTCTTTGCTGGTTATGATATACTTGAGCTATTTTCGTAACAAAAAATATGATCGATAATCGCGAGTAACGATCTTGAGGAATTCTCGCCTTTTCAAGGCCTGTTTTTATACGCGGTGTGAATTATGGGGGAATGTCTTACCCGAGGATCGTCGCCGCCCCTATATAAGCGGAGAAGAGATATTAATAAAACTTACGATGCGAGAGGTTCTTCTGATTTTTTTTTTACGCTCGAGAATAAAGTCTGAATTATACGGTTTTGAAAAAAAAACAAAAAAAAAAAGAAATAGACTGTATAAAATCCCAAGAAATTATTTGAAACAATTTCAAAATTTCGCCTCCTTTACCCCCTTTTTGCATTATCTACATGGGGTTAACATTTTCGATACAATAACGTCGACCGAGCTTTATAAGTCCCGTTTAAAAACGCCCGAAGGCACGTAGATCGGCGTCACTCCATTCTGTTACCTCAACACTGCAGGTGTTTCCCGGATGAAAAGTTCCATTGAATTTTTCAACCGGAAAGAACTAGAGGGCAACAATGGAGCTCGAGATATAAGGGCATCGCGAACTTCAATCCTGCAAGAGGCTAGATCGAGCTTGCAGCTTACATGTAATATGCTGGCTGCATCTTTCACGACACCTTACCACCCTCCTCTTCCCACCCCTACGACTGCTACATCTTGTATAGCATATTTCACAGCTTATATACCTTTCGGTACGTGGTTATACCCCATTCACGATTCACATACTCAATATACCCAGTGTCGTATAATGAAGCGATTCGTCGCACCCCGTCGAAAAGAAATTTGTGGGGGGAAAGAAAAAGAAATTTTTGATTCTCGATATTTTTTCCACCCCTGTTTCCCACACGGTCTTCTATTTATGACTCGTTCGTGGCGATAGGGTAAGTTCCCTTACAGCAGTCACACATATATATCAATTTATGTGTATTTTGGAACCAGATTGTGGGGCTGTTCCACATATTAACAGCGATGCTTGAATCAACGATAGCTACTTAAATCCTCGAGATTTACGGCTGCATATAATTAAACTTGAGCGGAGATTTAAGGTGGGTAGAGGTAGGGTGTAATGCGACTGAAAGTTGTGGCGTGGTTTAATCCAGGAGGGGCGTAGTCAAAAGTAAGAAAGAAATCATTTTTTCTTTTTCTTTTTTCATCCCTTTTTTTCTTTTTTTTTTCACCAACTCCTGGAAAATGAAGATTAGAAATTTAAATTGGGAGGTTTTCTGTACAGGGGGTAGAGGTGCATATTTGAAGGAGTCAATTTATTAGTTCCGATTCGCATGTTGGTATTATATTCCGTTCATTTTTCTACTTGATAAGTTTATAGAGAAAGAAAAAAGGTGTACCTATAAAATTTGACAATAAAATAATGACACCAATTCTTTTTACTTCATTGTGTTGAAAGTTATAATAGAAATTAGACGTGATAGGTAGGTATATGTCTTTTGGAAAGAAAGAGCTTCGGTTATCTAGCAGCGAGTGCCTTCGGGGTGAACGAACATAGAATGAATGGTTGGGGAGTGAAGGGAGGCGAAAACGAAAGGACGGAGAATCAGAGAAATTAAGAAAGTTGTCAACGCCAGGTTTGTGCCCTCTGCAGGAGGCGAGAATCCAATATCTATATAAGTGATTGTTGAAATTGTGAAAGAAATTCGGAGACTGAAAGAAATGAAAACGAACGTCGTTCGTATACGGTTGACTTTTTTCTTTTTTCTTTTTTTTCTTTTGCTTTTTTGACACGCGTTTATAAAAAGGCCAAAGAATCAAGACTAAACCGAGACAAGAATGACACAATAAGAATTATACCCAAATTTCACATTTCGGGACACACGATTTCATCATTTTTTTTTCTTCATTTTTTCTCATTTTCATTCTCGAAGAGGGCAGAGAGGTCTAGTCAAAAAATAGTTTGATTTCAAATATCACCATCCCCGGGCGAAGGCTTGTCCCGTTTTTTAAAGCGACAGTTGAAATTTTACTACCCCCTCGCCCCCGCCTTCGCCCCGGCGAAAGAAAGTTTGAGAAGAGGAGTTTTTGAACCAGAAATGTGAACCTCGTTTTCTTACGATGGCAAATAAAGTCACGGATATGAATAAACTTTTCAATGAACGAGGCGTCTTCATCCCCCAACTGTGGTACCACCTCTTCCACTCCTTCTTCGTCCTCTTCTTCTTCTACTTCTTCTTATACTAGCTCGCCTAACGTTCTTCAACATCCATATACCCAACACATAGCTCTTGGTCGTATACGAAAGTGGAAATGGCGAGATGCACGTGATGCTCCCTCGAGGTGGGCGAACTAGGTCAGAGTCTGGTGAATATTAAATCGCTGAAACTACGGCGTGATCCGAGGAATATGAGGTCTGATGCCAGATAAAAGTGTCAAAGCATCTATACATAATCCACGAAATTGTTTGACCAAAAATTTATTCTCCTTTATTCCAAGATCGTTCTTATATAAATACCTACTGATTATTTTATGTAGTAAAATATTAAAAATTTTCCATCACTTTTATCTCATTTCAGTAAAACCGGACAGACTGGTGGTGAAGAATGAAAACACGGGAGAAATCATCACGGATGGAAGTACTTTGACTCCTGTGAACGAGGGTACGCGGTTGGTTCTCAACTGCGAGAGTGGTCCAGGAAAGCCAGTTCCTGTTGTAGAATGGCTGAACGGAACGCAGATAATGAAAGGTGAGAATCGTGATAATATTTGGCAGAAACCTGCCTGGATGTTGAATTAACGCTGAATCTGGAAGTGACCGCATCGAAAACTCCGGGCGTCGCTTTGAAGTTGAAATTCGCCTTTCTGCTTTTGCCGATGTTTTTTCGTTTTTTCTCTCTTTCTATTTCGGACGCTTCCCAATAAAAATATTCCATTTCGAAGCTGAATTTTTCTGAAGGAAAATCCCCTGGGGTCAAATGCGGCTTGCTTTAGACAGATGCGCGCCCACGTATACCGGAAATGAGCTGGGAAAATATCGCGAAAAAAACGGAGCACGAAATAACTAGAAATTCAATTTTTCAACGAGGAGATTAGCTTTCATCCCCGACCCGGACGGAAGACGAACTCCGAATTAGAACCTAGAATCTTGATAATCTCGCGTCTGAACACATGCTAACTTTTTTCACTTGTCACCAGTCCTTGACGATATTCGTTTTCCCGGCTCTCCCAAAAGCACCTCTGGTTGTTCACCGAGCCAAAGTTCTTCCCCAGCTTTCGCCAAGTCCTCTTATGGCTTGACCAATATTTCTCCAACGCTTATCCTCGGATTGAACCTCCCGTTATTAGAAACAGTTCCACTTGAGAACAATTTCAGTATAATCCCACCGACTTATATTGCAACCAAGCAAACAACCTACGATTTTTCTTATTCTTCTTCTTCCTCTTCCTCTTCTTCTGGTTATACCTATATCGGTCATATACATACCTTGGATCTGATCACTACAATCCTTCGTCCTACTTTTACGCCTGACTGGATAACAAAGGTCAAATACTCCAGATGGAATATTATCTGGCTTTGGGATTTGGGCGAATATTTTTTTCACAGAATAGAGGCTAGGGCACACACCGAGACCATATACCTATATACTTGATGTAAGGTCAATACCGAATGTATAGAGGGTGCGTTTACAAGCCAGCACAAAGGGTACATTCTTGAATTGACGTTGTGTGGATACGAGGCTGGCAAATAACCGATGGGTATTCAAGCCAGATCGTTATTGGCGAGCCATTTGGTCAGCCTAAAGCCAGGGAACCAGAAACCACGAACCATGAAGGGGAGAACCACGAGTCGGAATCCTCCAGGAACGAGGCGCCTTCGCAAGAGCGCGATAACGAACGCGAGATTAATGCTTCGCTCTATCCGTTCGCAATCTCCACGCGACCGTTTGAAGATAAGGCTAACAGCTAGGAATACCCTCGGCCATTCAAGGCATCCACTCGGTGTTCCTCAGGAATCTAGAAACACCTTAAATCATACAATTCCATTCGTTTTTATAAACCCAAATTCTGGGGCTCGGCTAAAAAGCGCATATGCAGATCAGGGGCTGATGGGATTCCAGACATTTTTTGGTATCCGCAATTAAATCCAACGGGATTCGCTATTCGACCCTTTTTCATGAATTATTCCATCCCGATGATGTCGAAACATGAAGAAGTCACTCGGTGTTTCAGTCCGTCTATCACTCAGTGAAAAAAGTGTAGTTTTCGTATTTTCGCAGAGTATAATAAACCCAGTTGTTACCTGAAAGTAATACTTCGAGTGAGCTTAGGTTTCGTTTCAAAGTACAGGAATTATCCGAAGAGTGACAGGTTCCGAGGTAGATATACTCTAACGCAGGACCTCGCACGCAATGTGATAATTCGCAAGTTCCGTTCTTGGAAAGAGAGTGAAATCCAGAAAAACTCGGACTTATGCTCAGATATGATCTTTTGACACAAAGAGAAATTCTGATGCATAGTAATTGCATAGAACGTAAATAAGTGCATTTCGAACCATGGCTTGAAGACATATATATATATATATGCTCTCTAGTGTTTACAGCATGTGCTGAGTAAAGTAGAGCGAAAGGAATAGAAATGAGAAAACGAGATGGAAATACGAAAGTCTGCAGAGGAGGAAAAGCCGGAGAACGGAGGAAATTCGGTTACCAAATTGGTGGATCCTAATTCACATTCTTATCACCTCGTTTCCATCGATTTTTCACCCTCCCCAGTTTATTGTGACAAATGCCGGGAAACGGCTGGGCCGAATGAGTCGCGGGTACATACCCACAGCTCTTCTGCTTCTGCTTCTGCGTCTGGTTCTGGTTTTACTCTGGTATAAGTTTCGGGTATACCATACACAGTGTGGGTATATGTATATATGCCTGTACGCATATACGTGTATAAAATTTGGCACGGAGGAAGGGAAGAGAAAGAGGCGGTATATCTGAAAGAGGAGAGTTAGGTCTCGCTTGAATTACACCCGGGCCTTGATTCCGCGTAATTTTGTGGCAGTCCCCAGCTTTCCCTGACTCTGTAACGGAGTTCCTCCTCTCGTCCGCCTCTCAAGCCGTTCAGCGACTAAAAAGGATAGCTATAAGGGTGAAGATGGGGTATCTCTGGCAGCGGTAGTAGGGGAATAGGATCTCTTAGCTTTTTTTCGCCACGTCGTCGGACTACTTTTCTTTCTTTATTTAGTTTTTCCTGTCTTTCTATCCTTTCCCTATTTACCCCCCCGCCAGATTTTCTCTCTTTTACACTCTTACACTCTCACAAGTATATATGCCGAATATATTTTTGTCGACAAAAAGAGAGAAATAGAAAAAGGAGGGAGAAAAATTGTCAAAGAATTTTATCATGTAGTCATGTCTACCTATACCTACTTCGCTCTCGGGGAAAAAAGTACCTTCAACATTCGGAGAAAAGTGTTATTACTTATCATACTTGCAAAACATCCACTCCTCTGCAACGTTACCTATAATAGACAGAGAAAACAATTTTTTTTCTTCCCTCTTTGCTCTTCTCTCTTCTCTGTATCATTTTATTCTCTTTATAAAAAAGAGAACGCTCCCCGCTTATAACATCCATCGCTTATGCCTCGACCATAGAATAACGTTTTCGCCCAAATTTTTCTATACAACGAACAATTTCGGATCATGTTACGTACATTTCCACCTCGTCCATTGTTCATGGATTTATCACGTGATAACAGTGTTAATAGCTTCCTCGACGGGTTGCTTTTTATTCCTGCCCAACCAGCCCTGACATGACGACCACCCAAGATAACTTCCCAGAGTTACCCAACAGCTCCCTAATTCTATTGTAGCTTTACATTCCCATTAATAACCGACAAGTAATTAGGAAGACTCGTTTTTTCATATTCTTCATAATTCCGGATCGAATCTTGCGTCAACTTTGATAAAAAAATCGGAAGATCCAGAATCCAAACAAAATCAAATTGTTTTTAACGAAAAATATGTTCCACAGCGGAGAATTCGTCGACGCCAACGACTGATGACGTCGGGTCCGGAAGCAGCCGGCTAGAAGTTGTGGTAGCCCGAGGTGACCTAGGGGCTCATTTCACCTGCCAAGCTAGCAGCCTCGCATTACCCGAACCGTTGAAAGTGAAGACGAATGTGGTCGTGAACGGTAATTATAATTTTTGTTTTCCACAATCGTAAGGTGTGCTCAAGACCATGAGAAGCAATTGGAGAATAAATAAAAAACTACGCAGATGGGAAGAGAGGAGAAAAAAGAAGAGAAAAAAAAAATGGAACTGGTAGGTACTTCGGAAGAAACTAACTTTTCGAGAGAAGATGGATCCGGGAAGTTGCTAACTCGACTTGGTTAAATTCTTAGGCCTCCTATGGGTCCCGAAGATCGCCCTGGAGCTCTGGGTGCAAACGCATGAGTGTAGAATACATCAGCATATTTTCTAAAACCGATTTCTCGATCCTTCTAGGAGCGGAAGACTTGACCTTTTTTCATAGTTTAGCATACGAAATGTCGAGTGCAATTTCCCGATATTAGATTCTCTGACCACGGATGTGTGCTATATACCCTGGTCTCATACCATCGTCCCGTTTCTGTCTTTCATCTCGATTCTGTCTCCTTTCCACGTCTGCGCGGATATATACGTTGCCTCTTCAAATTCTTCGGTATATTTTCATTCAGAGACGGGCGAGGAGCATAAGCTCGGTATTATTTGACCCCGCCACTTAATAACGGGAAAACTTTGACCCACCCCGAAAGATGTATACCCTCCCCAATAATCATCTTATGAAACTTATTCTTCTGTCCAACGCAGTTCGGCCCCTCGGTATGGAACTCAGAGGACTGACTGGCCACGTTATTCAAGGCACCACGGTATCCCTTCAATGTATAATACGAGGAGCAAGGCCTGCAGCGAACGTGACATGGTACAACGGCACAGAACCCATCGGGAATGAGATAGGAGTTGGGATAAGTGAAAGGCCGCCGAAGGAAGCGGTAATTAAAAAGAGATTTTTCCCTCCCCTGTGTCCTTTTTTAGAGTCATATATTCCGTCTTTTTTATTCCTCTATTCACGAATGCATATTGCATAATGTATTATATCGTCCGAGTAGCAGAAGTTTGATGGATAAATATTAGAGGATAGTGGATATTCGAGTAATTTGTACCGGCGGTGGTGGTGGGGTTGGGGGTGGTTTAAGCAGTATTTAATTAGTCAATAATTGGCCAGGTGAATCTCTCTACTGGGGAGTGACGGCTGGCAGGAGTCAGACGCATAGCAAACAGAGCTAATTATACCGTAGGGATTTGAACAGTAAATACTGTAGACATAAATTCATATTCGGTAAAATCTACCAAAGCGCGTAATCAACCAGTCTCGCGGTTAGACCTGATTCGAAAAAAAAAATATATGGATTTTTCTTTTTTTTTCATATAGATTATTTTTTTCCGACAAAGTCAATGATAATTATATCGTAATTTTTTTTTTCCGCGAGAAAACTCACTCTCACTCTTAAGGGTTGATAAATTTTTTTCTTACGAGGGATGAGAAATATGGGTAATAATACCGAGGGAAGAAAAAAAAATTCGGGGTAACACTTTCGAGACGACGCGTTGGTCTTACGATTTTTTTTTTTTACTCTTCTTCTTTCTTTCTTTATTTTCTACCCTCTTTCGAATCTAAGGGTTAAGGCTCTTCCCTCTACCAACTTAGCAAGCTAAGCATAAAAATTAAGATTTACTGTTTTAATTATGGTTTTTTACGAGAGCGATTAAAAATAACTGCACTGAATTTCGAGATCTTCTTACTGCAGAGATCGAGCTTCTCCTTTAAATTGTACACGAGTACGTACGTATACGTATACCTGGGTATAACTGTGTTTGATTGTATATATCTGTATATACAAAAAAAACAAAAAACGACGGAGAAGTTGAGTTTGGTTTAATTTTCACCCAGGTAAACCGTATCGTTTCGTAATTATAAATTGTTAATCTAATACCGATAATAAGGATTGATTTTCACCCTCATATATTTATATCTCTACATAACACGAGTTATAGTCTATGAGGTGAAAGAAACTACCCCTATGTTACGTATAAGTGTAGAAAAAAAAAAAAAAAAAATTGTCGAAATCGATTATCTTCAATTTTTTTAATTCTTAAACGTAATTTCCAATGACGCAGCCTCGACCCTACGAATTGAAGACCAGCGTTATACAGCGAGTGAGTATGATACAGAATTTAAATAATGATGTGTATCTTGCAACGTGCGTATGTACTCGCCGAGTGGAGTTATCAACCCCTTCATATACTTGTTTCTACCTTTCTTCATTTTTTCTTTTTTTTTTTATACATTTTATTACGAAGCTGCAGCTAGCAATTCGGTTTCGTGGAAGGGGGCACAAGCAGCCCTTGGTTCTACAGGGTTGGATTGGGTTGGTTACTGCTGATGTTGGCAGGGCGTAAAGTAAGTACGCCGAAGTATAAGGGAGGGTTGAAATATAAAAAAAAAGCAAAACGAAAGAAAAAAGCAAAAATAAAAGGAGTGAAGGGAATTACGACAAAGCGTAAAGACGTTTCGTTGATACACCCTATTCGACTATATATAACGGGGGTATATATATTTTTATGTATATAGGTGTATATATGTATATCTGTATGTATATATACCAGGGAACGGGGAGTCGGAGAAAATTCCAGAGGCCGGAGGGACGAAGGAGGTGGAGCCAAGATAAGCTTACACTGCGATTAATTTTATTTAACTTTTTATACCCTCCCAGGAGGGGTTCGCGTATAAATAAAATGTTCTCTCCTCGAGAGAGGCTGCAGTAGGCATGACGTCTTATCGTCCCACGAAAAAATTCACGTATTTTACATATTTAAAAGTATACGTGACTCTCTATACACATACCTCAGAAATATTATACTACAAATCCACCCTCATACCTCTTCAGTCAGATAAACACACTCTTGCCACATATACATTTCCCTTTTCACGTATGTACGTACCTCACCTTATGGCTTACGGCTTTAACATTGATTATCTCAAGCCCCATTATTATCGGCTCATCTTTATACCTATCAATCAATATCGAGCCGATGTTTCATTCAACGCTAAGACACCTTAGCTAAATCTCATCAGATCACTATATAATCACCGGCTTTATCGGATCAAGAAAATTGTCCCAAATTCCAGATTTACTTGCATAATCAAAAATTCTAGGCTCCTCAAAATTCATCATCATAGTTCGACTATATATCGTTATTATCGTATATCTGCGCGTTCTGTATGCCGGAAGGGTCCGTACTCGAACGTTATCACGGTCTTTAGCTTGGGTCCATCAGGTTTTAGGCTGAAATCCATCCAGCAGATACATCATTTGAAAGAGATACGCGTTTGTCCATGTCGTTAGCATGTAAATTAATATAGCGGACCCTCGATTAGCATAAAGACAGGGCGTGGATTATTCATAATGCTGGGTGGTTATCCTTGAAGTAACAATATGTATGCTAAAACACACTGTGCTCAAACCCCAAAGCCAAGGAGCCGCACGTCTCTACGTCTTCTCTTTAATCTATATAATTATAATATATATATCAAATTATGATTTTATTCTTCGTTTTATTCTCAAACAAATTCGCGAAATTGACAATTCGCTATCCCTTTGATCGATAAGATAATTAGTCCTGGGCTAAGACGAGGTATTGAGGTGATGAGTTTTTCGCGGAAACTCGTCTCGCCGCTACTCACTGAGCGTGAAAAAAAATTAATGAACAAAAAAAAGGAGAAAAAAACGTCACGTCATTTAATTTAGCACGATAATTCGACGGCTGCGTGGAATAACCGGCTATCTCAGAGTCCGGTTGAAAAAGCGGCTATCTCAGAATCCGGTTGAAAAAGCGGCTATCTCAGAATCCATTCGAAAAAGCGACTGTTGCCTATATTATTCATATAGGCACAGGCCGCTTTTTCGAATTGATTCTGAGATAGCCGCTTTTTCAACCGGATTCTGAGATAGCCGCTTTTTCAACCGGACTCTGAGATAGCCGGTTATTCCACGCAGCCGTCGAATTGGCGTTCATACCAATAAACAGTTCCTCAATAATTGATATCCCCGCACAGCTGCAGATATATGGTAGATAAATTCACGTTACAATATCAAATACCGAGGTTTATAGTACGAAAAAAAAAAATGAAAAAACTAGAAAAAATAATTGAGCGATATCATATCTGTTTTTTTTGGTTTTTATTTAGTTGCGGAATTAAAGGACTGATTTTTACTTTTATTTTCAACGTTGTACGTATTACCATAAAAGTGAAAAATAGAAAAATAAAATATACAAATAAAAAAAGGGTTCGAATGCATGGGAAATAAAAGGAAAAAGGAGAAGAAAAAAAAAACGTATTCAGTCGAATACTCGAGCGAGTATATCGCGGTGTGCGTTCGTTGCACGATACTGCAGGTATATGCGCTATTCGCACTGAATCGAAAATGCCCATTGCAATGCACACACGTAGAATTTCATCTATATAATACGCGAGATGGGTATTGAGTACTGCAGTATATGGACAGGTATATGACATACGTTCGGTATGTGCAATTCGGTGTAGCCTACTAATAGCAGAGCATAGTACGGTGCTCTTTGGGAAACTGCGAGCTAGAATTTGATACTCTAGGCTTACAAATATTATCTCTGAACCGTAAACTAATTGTGATGTAATTGCATCGTATATACTGACGCAGACATAGATGTGTGATGTTTGCAGTATCAGCAATTCCGTTTATCGTCATAACTAACAAATCTTCAATTTCACTGATTTCCGCAATTAGTAAAGTAGGGGGTTGTGTCATGCCAGAAAGGGATGTTCCACGAGGACCAGCTTATCCCGACAGAATTTTACAACGGACCATGGACTCCAGGATTAACCAGACATATACAGACTTTGATGTCAAGTGCAATTTATTCTTAACGATAATTGCAATTTAGAAACGTTTTTCATTCCCTTGACGAGACGTTACGACTTCGAAAAGTAGTTTGTTCGTCTAATAGGAATCGTTCGTTCGTTCGGAAGAATAGCCTCTTCTTTTTTCAGCTGAAAGTATTTCCTAGAGAAAAAGTAGGACAGAATATTATGAAAAAAAAAAGAAAAAAACCAGAAAAGAGACTTCGACTCAACATATCTCGTTATCCCATCTGACTCTGTTATCACTTGTAGAAGTGTAGCTCCATGGAATACTCCATAAGAAAAATGTAATTTTCTGACGAGGTATATACGGCGGGCTCAGGAGTACATGGCTGTATAATATATACGTATACTTACGTAGTACATACATATATACATAGTACAGAGAGGGAAGGAGTCGAGCAATTTAAACTTGCCGCCATAAATAACGAACTAAATGCTTCACTTTTTGCATCCAGTGTTCACGTTCTTGTCTACCTTTCCTCGAGGTTATCTTCTCCTCCTTAAACCCCTCACCTAAACTTCCCTTAACCGTGAGATAATACACTCGTGTTTTACACTGATTTTACTTCCCATCGATGTTCACATAAGGAAATATAACCGAGCCAAATTGGCAATGTCTGATCGTCCTTTTTTGGGAAGAACGTTTCTTTCTTTCTTTCTTTTCTTCCACTTTATTCGAGCATATCCTAACAGGAGCACTGATTTAGTTTATCAAACTGTTGTGAGATCGTAGTGGTGTTGGATTGCAAGAAGGAACGTTTTCAAAGAGGAGACGAAGGAGGATGAGGCGGACCCGGTATCATGTTAATTTTATATTATTAACTTAACGAGGTGTGGAAGCAAGGCTGCAGGGATGAAACCAGTAAGAAAGAGGAAGAGGAAAAGGAAGAGGAAGAGGAAGAGGAAGAGGAAAAGGAAGAGGAAGATGAGATAGGGGAAGTGGTAGTTTTTAGTTGATACCGTCTGTTACCAAACTGAAAACGGTGCTGGAACATGGAAGCACGTAATTATTACTTGTGCGGCCTAAAATATTCATGGGTCGTAGTCAGTCTTTCGAAATGAATACGAGCCTTCCCTTCTGCAGTTTCTCGTGTTTCTTTATCCGAAGTAAAATAGTCCGAGCGAACGAACGACTGAACTGTTATCTGGCACAAAAGATCCTCTGTCGTATAGCGGGCTCGTATTATCCTTCGTTAATCAGGTCTTATTGTGACCTCCTCTATTGTCCGCGAATGTTTCATATCTCTTACTCTCATCATTTCTGCCGTTTTCTTTATCTTTTCAACGGATGACCGCATACCTGATTTCGTTCAATTCCCCGAAGAACTATAAATCGCCCTATCCATATACTCGATCCACTAATAGGTACAACGTCGATTTTCAACCCGGATTTCGGATCATTAACAATTGTCCAACTTACGTATATGTAACCAGATAGTAGCTATACCTATATTTCAACGGATTTCAATATCCTGAATAAACCTTGTTACTACAGTCCGATGTACATTAGAAGTTTGACGATATCTCTGGCGAAACGTGAACCGGAGGAGTCGAAGCGTCGATAATTCGAGAGGAACAAAGTTTGCCTTTGCTCTCCGAACTCTGGGGAATCAGGACAATCTGGTGAAATTATTTTGTTGATCGTGTATTCGAGTATTAGCCAAAGCCCATCCTCGGCTCAAGGTAGATTTATATTTCAAGTGATACTAAACCCTCGATGCGTAATCCTTGATTTTCGTTGATGAAAAATATAAAAAAATGTGATTTTATATTCTAAAGATGAGCTGGGAGGTAATAAAGGTGGAAAATATGCGAGCATGATAGTTTTCAGGTGATAAAATGATTAGCCTAAGAGCTAGAGGCGTTAAGGTGTGCATGTGCCCGTACTTGAGCATAAAGTAATAGTTTTTGTATTTTTTTTTCTTCCAACTTTGTTGCCAGGTCGACGGTACTTACGAGACAGAAAGTACCCTTGCGTTTCCTGCTTCACAGTACGAAAATGGAGTAACGTTTTCATGCCACGCAGAGAACGTTGTTACACGTCAAGAAAACGACAAGCCAATGAAGGAACGCATAACGCCGGAAGTTTGGTGTGAGTATAAAAACACTCATTTTACACCTAGTTGATGTAAAGATATTCCAACGAATGGTATATAGGTATACACTACCCGTGTATAATACGTAATTCAAAGATAAGGCAAAGTATATCGTGGATAAGAAATAGTCATAAGGATTTATCCTTGGGCAGATGCACGTGATAATGGTATGTTATAGGACTGAGATAAACCTCGTAGCAAGACATGAGGATTACGAGGGACGGTAAAATTCCCATTCGGATATTGACGACCGTAATTTCATTCTTTATACTTAGGGAATCTAGTATACCAGTCTGACGACCATAGTTGAACCGTCGCCAAGCTATAATAACGGTTGAATTTATACGAGGTTTCTTATAATGGTCCAAGGATTAATGCCAATCTTACAGCAGCTGAGAAGAGTCTAAAAAGATGATCGACAAATTTTCAACACCCTTAAAAGAAACAGAAAAATAATAATAATAATTTCATTTCACGCACACTGTGTCGAAAAATACCGTATGAAACTCGTGCGTAAAAATTTTACGCACTTGTTGCATAATATACTATAATATACTATTAATTAATACTACAGGCAATATTATAGTGATTATATTTTCACGTTCGGCTCAAAGAGATCGTGATACACGTATATATGTACAGCGAGGGTCTCTTCATTACGGTATTAATCATTCGTGTGACAGAAACTGGCCGTTAATTAATCCCAGATAGCGTGTGTTGATTACGCGTTATTCGTTACACGTTGCGTATGTACCTTATATGATGAAAGAAAAATGAATGAATGAATAAATAAATGAGTATATAAAGAAAGAAAAAATAGGTATATAATTGAATGAAAATTTGGAAGAATTTTTCAAAAAATTTTACACCAACTTTCGTACTATAGAACCCCTGCGCGGAGTTGCAGGTCAATATATACGTATAACATTGAAGACGGTGGTAGCCGCGTGTTGGTTATCTACTGCCACGAGGGATGAAGGGCATTATGAAAAGCCAGCCGGTGGAAATGACTGGTGAAACTAACTACATGTATATATGTATATATATACCGTGACAATCAGGTGAAACCGAATGGTCCGATTCCCCACCCGGCGGATATTTCGTATTTTTATGGGGTTAGCCACTCGTTGCGCTGAAAAATTTCTAGGGTGATTTGGCCGCGAGGTCGATGCAACAAAACACCCGAAGGATTTTCAGTGCAACGAGTGGCTTTCCCTATAAAAATACAAATCATCCGCCGGGTGGGGGATCGGTCCATTCGGTTTCACCTGATTATCACGGTATATATATATATATTTTTTTTATGTTATGTATAGGTAACCTCCCACGGGGTAACCCATGTGTGCATACGTGAGGGAAAAATATATATATAAATATAAAATTTCACGTACGGGTTATATAACCGCGTGGAAAACTCTGCAACGATATACTCGCAACCTACCCTTGTTCGTCTTTCAACATTATGAGAGATACAGCCCTGCAGCCGAAGGTGTTGACGTTACATCGTCCATCTTTTTGTCGATTAACGGAGGGGTGCAAATGTGCCATACATTTTTGGTTTTTTCTTTTTTTTTTTTTTTTCTACCCTGATGGATTCTTTTCGGTCATTTTTTGCCTCGAACGCGGTATATATGAATGAATGGAGTGTGACCCGTATAGCGATAAAATCTTTCAGGATTTATTTTTCATTAAATATTAACGTGGGTGATTTTATACTGTTGTTTGTTAAAATTTCGATGAAAAGATGAGGGAAAAAAGAAAAAAAAAAAAAAAATCCCTTCGGGGCTGGTTTTTTTTACCCCCTTTTTTTTTCAACGTTAGAATCACTTTTCATACCAATATGTTATTTTTCCACCGATGAGAACTTGGGCAAATAAATTTTTTTCTTCTTTCGAACCAACCCTTTTCATAAGACTCATGGTCCCATGTGGTATGAAAAGAGCTTCTTCAACGTCAAAAAGAATATGAAAAATAGAAGAAAATAATATGGGAAAAAAAAAAGAAAAAACACATCTCTGGGAACTGCCTTCAGTATATTCACTGCACCGGATCTCGGTTCGCGTAATAACCTTAATAGCTCTTGCCAGAGCACGGCGATATTATTCACACAACATATGCGCGTCGATAAATGCCTGATATATGTTATATAAGATATGAAATTTTGCCAACCTTTCTGTAAGCCAGATATCGATCGAATTTCACCATTGAAATAAATTAGAAATGTCTCCAGAAATGAGGGAGCAAAAAAAAAAAACAAAATTGCAAGGAAAGTAATGAATTTTTCTATTTTTTTGTACGTCGAGAAATATTTTTTTTTTTCTTTTTTTTTCATTACGATTTAACATCGGTCTGAAATTTTCTTCTGGCATTTTCTCTGTCTTATAGTCCGCTGCAGCCTTTCTGTTCTCGATTTATTACGCGGTCATATATCAGCTGGGAACTATACTGATGCTGCAACTCGTGCACATGCATCAATTCAAAGTTCAGTATCTGATAAAAAATGAGATTTCAAAATTCGAGACGTTTCACTGCGCCTTGGCATCTCTATAAATTATATATTATATATATATACACATATATGTGTATATGTACCGAACTACAAGGCACTACAGATTTTATACGCAAGATATATTCCTTATAAATATGTACCTTGGGCTGTCACTTGACAGTAAATATGCATATTCATATTTATGTATATATGTCTACATATTAACGCGGGCCGAAGCCTCCGGAGCTTGCACAAGCTTCGGAATAAATTGCCTACACTTTATCCCGTACCTAGCTATACATCGTCGAGTTTCTACGAAGCAAATATCGCTTTCAATTTCAAACTCTAGGGTAAGGCGTTGGTGATGAGCGTATTATTCATATTTTTATCATGTTTTAACAACTATACGTCGTATGTGAATATCACAGACATATAGGTATACCTAGATGTCGATAAATTATCATTCATAAGGTTTACATTAAATTCAAATGTTCAATCATCGCTATACCTTGGAGAAATTTGCGAAACGATATTCCTATATGTGTCCAGGGATTATATTTCCATTGATAGAGGTGCCATTCGGGAAAATAGAAGATAACAAATATGGAAATTTTCGGTCCCTACATACAAGAGATTTTAACACACACGCAAAATTCTGTATGCTTCGGACGTAGGATAGAAAGTTGTCTTGTTGATTTTCAAAATAGGGAATTTTTTCAGACTGATAAAACGAGCGGTGAGATTAATGTCAAAAATGATGGTAAAATCACCAGCAACTAAAACATCTAAGATCGATGAGGAGAAAAAATTCTAATGTGCTTCCTTCTTTCTTCCCGTTTTTTTTTTCTATTTTTTTATTTCTTTTTCCCACAGATCCACCGATTGTGAACGTCAAACCCGAAAACATCACCGTTAACGAGTCGCAAAAAATTCGCCTCTTTTGCGAATATACCTCGAATCCTTCAAAGCTGCTGGTAATCAAGTGGTGAGTGGCGATTTTTCATTAATAATAATTCATCTCTTTGGACATAGTATAACAGAAAAAAATAAGTGGAATTCATGAACTTGCCATTCATTATATCTATAAGCCCATTAGTAAACCTAGAGAGCAGCGTATGTCGATATGACGAGACTATATTATCCACTTCGTTTGACGAAATTGATTTTCGACTTTCGAGTGCAGCCCTCAGAAACTTGCTTCGCTACAATATCCTCCGGTCGTTTGTCTATTTATTTATTTATTATTTATTTATTCTCCTGCTTGCTCGCTTGCGCTTTCTATATACTTCGTAAAAATCCAATATTGCGAGTAGCTGGCTATTGTCCGGGAGCTGGGATACTCGTTAAGCTTCAAGTGCCAGAGTTAGCATCGACATGATCAAAGCATCGTTTTTGCTTCGGAATTGAAATGAATTTCATATCGTGCGGATAAAAATCGCCGATGAATCGCATTTGATTCGTTAATTTCCGATCAATAAAATCGGCGATTAATAAGCAACATATTTCTTCTCGTAACGAGAATTTAGTTTCTTTTTATTTTTCTCACAAAATTTCGTCTCCCAATTCTCAGTGCATTAATTTTCACGAGGAGGTTGACCGTGATAATTGCTAACTCGGAAATTCACGATTGGCTAAAGAGTCGGCCTCGGAAAAAAATTCGCGAAGCAAAATATATTTTCCCCGTATAATCTCAATTCCTCTCGTAAATGTAAAAACATGGCACAGCTGAACAGTGTTTCGCGTACATCCTATTCATTCCTGCAGCGCAGGGTTATACGGTTGTAAAATCCCGAGCAACCCCTCGTCCGCGAAGTGTAGAGCTCGTCCAACTAATTGTAAGATGAGAATAGCGATAATTAACCTAATGGATAGCCACGTAGATGAGTTTATACCCCTATAAGTATACGTATACGTTTAACTCGTGTAGTGGGTATACTGCATATATTACGGCATGAATATCCGGGAACGACTTTTTATCCCCGCACGTTTTATTCCCTTAATGCAACTACGAAATTCTAGTCGTTTTTTAAAGCTTATTTTAAACTTGAGCCTGCGAAGGTAAGCGCTCTTATACTCTTTCAAGAACTGAACTTTGCATTTCTGCCCGTAGTTCAAGTATTGGAAATTCTAATTGCACGTGTTTGCAACTGTATTAAAAATTAACACCCTCCAAGAACGTTAGAGTATTGTGGATTAGTTTCTCGAAATCGTTATTAAAATGTTACGCTCTGTGAGCTGGCGTAAAACGAGGGTAGCCAGCAACAGCAGTGCTCTTATAAAGTACGCCAACAAGACGTAGACCTCCAAGGGTTGAACGAGCCGAGCCGAGGCAAGGCAAGGCAAGGCAAGGCAAACGCGAACTAAGGGGAGAAAAAGGGCTTACAAGAGTTTTCAGAGAGGGGATCTAGTTCGCTGCCAAGATTTAAAGAAAGTTATATCGTAGAACAGGAGAAGGAGGAAAGAAGCCAGAGGCTAGAGGGTGGAGGGTGGATGGTGGAGGGTGGTGGGCAAAGGTTAAATTCGGGGTGTAAAAAGTATAAGATTGTGAAGGAAAGTTTCGTCAAGTGGTCCGCGTAATGAATGTTAGACATTTTTTCGCGCTCTTTGCTACATCGTTTATTTTCGTCTTAAAAAAGAAAAAAAGAAATACCTACAGAAAAAAAGAGAAAAAAAAAGAAAAAAACGAAAGAATGAGATAATTATACGCCTAGAATTTCAGCCGTTATTGTTATCGTTTACATTAGAAGTACCTCAGGGAGAAAGGAATCGACCATCCGGGGAAAAGAAAATGAAGAGAAATAGTACGTGACCTGAATTATAAGAGAGTTTTGAAAGGGCAGAGATATGTATACATGCATACCTATACATGTATAGGTATAGCCGTGTGTATGTCTCTACCTTTCTCATGTCGTAAATCAGACAAATGTACTACTACCCTGCGCAACTTTCGAACTCGAAAACCTTTCGACTATTCTATCTTCGTTCAAAGCTATTCCATGTATATACGTATAGATGTATGCAAACAGGCTCCGATATTCGCACGTATGTGAAGGTGTTTGAGTCGAAGTTTACCGGATCAAAACCAAAAGCAAGAAAACAAAAATGAAGTGAAAAAAGAAATATATTAATAAAAAATAAATGAAATTGCCACGTGAATATCGCGCCGCTATCCTGGCCTAGGGGTGATAAAATTTAGGTCACAAGTTTTTTTTATCTCATTTCTCTCCCTCTTAACCTATCCACCCTGCACCACCCCCATTCCACTTGCCGGATTCTATCGAAAGATATTTCATAAGCCGAGGCGTAGCTAGAAACTTTGTTTTCAATCACAAGGTAACGGTATTCGACGTTTAATAAAGCTCTTGCTCAAAAGTGGGACGGACGAGACTCGCTTACTCTCTCTTTATCTTCGCTCGCTAGAGATGCTAATGCGGAAATAATGCGATGCTTACGGTGATTGCGGCTGTAAATAGACCTGCCCCGTAAACTTTCTTCCCCGTCGAGTTTCGCCTCGGTAAAAAATTTTTTTCATTTATAATACGGACGTGAGGAGCACCATTCCGCAACAAGAAAAGCTCGTTTTTAAAACAGCGTCTAAATATCTTCGATTATAATCATTCCTCAGGCTTAAAGGCACCGAGGAAGTCGATCTGAGCAACGATCGATTCGAGGGTGGCATCCCCGAGCAAACTACCCTTGTTATAAACAACGCGCAACCCTCGGACATGGGGACATACACTTGTTTCCTGAAAAACGAAGCGGGAAATTCTACCTCGTCAAATTCGATCGACGTATCAGTTTTGTGTGAGTATATCATTAGAAATTTCCCATGAATGCGAAAGATCAGGACCTCTCCTCCAATTCAATTCTCTTTATCATCCCCCTCTCGACCCCGAATTACTCATCAATCATTATTATTATACTTATCAGTTCAATTTATCACGCCCGTTTCTCCCCCCCGCCTGGTGAATATCTTCTCTTTCGCCTTTTTCATCCACCGCTTCGTTCCCATTATTTTCTACATTTCTCTTCAGTTTTCTTCTATCCTTTAATCCTGCCGTTTTGCAATCGCAGTCAAACCCACCGTTGAAGTATCAATGGAACCACCGACTCCGGTCAACGAAGCGGATAGACTGAACGTATCTTTGACGTGCGATGTGCAGTCTGGAAATCCACCGGTCCTTTCAGCTGTCCGATGGTACCTAGACGGTGATCTTCTTAAGGAGCTACCCGACTGCGTTAGCAACTCAACGCCAGCTACTATAGACGAATCATCAACATTCTGCGATATTGATCCGAGCAAATTGCTACTCGAAGTTGTCGGCAGGTCTTTCCATGGGAACTATTCTTGCGAAGGGAGAAACGACGCCGGATGGGGTCCGGTATCAGGAAGCACACCTGTCGTCGTATTTTGTAAGAATTTCAATATCTTTCATCTTTCATTTCTACATTCGGAGAAAGATTTTCTACATGGATTTCGAATCCGTTCTGAAATTTTATCAACAGACAAACCTGGACCAGCTTCAATTTCATACGAGCCAGAACAGGTGGTTAAAAAAGGTCGTCTAAAGATAACATGCTCTGTGGTGGACATGGGACGTCCAGAAGTAACAGGATACAAATGGATGCGTGGACAGCACCGTTTATCAGACGCTAACGAATCCGTCCTGGTAATTGATTCGGCGAATCTCGAAACCCAAGCTAACTTTACTTGTCTTGCGTACAACGAGGCGGGGGATGGAGACCCAGCCACTGTCTTCGTCGAAGTTTTCGGTGAGTCCATCCATCGTCCAGTATCAATTTTCGCATATCGCACTATCGTCCGGTTTTATGTTATCCGATTGATTTCCACGAAATTTTTCACCCCATTTCAGCTCCCCCGGCGTTTATAAAAAAACTACCCCCTTACATCGGCACAGTTTACAACGCTGCTAACGTTAGCATAGACTGCTGGGTCGAATGTGTACCTCTATGCACCATATCTTGGATAAGGGATGACACTCAGATGGATTTTGAGAACAATAATCACTACTATCTTTCCAACACCATTCATCCACCCCATCCAGGGACGAACGACTTTCAGAGCATACGGTCTGAGCTTATATGGAATATGACATCATGGCCTAATGGTGAACTCGACCGAGACGGTGATAAGGCCAGATTCACGTGCGAGAGCAGCACAAATGGTATCGGACCTGGCGTAATGAGCACAACACATTTCCACGTCGAATGTGAGCATGTTTGACACTTCTTTTTTTCATTTCGAATTTTTTTTCGGTGGTGATCAGTCGATTTCTCTGATCGTTATTTCTCCTCCAATTAGTCGAATCGTTAGTTGATAATTTCCGCTATGCATACGGAGGGTATAAAGGCTTTTGAAAACCCGGTTAAATATTTGATGAAACAGCAAACATATAAAATAAATAAGTGTAAAAAATATTTTCGACAAATTTTGGGGCTGAATAATAAAAAGAGAGAAAAAAAACTGTATGTTACACACATACAGACATAGGTATACTGTATGTATCATATATATGTGATTGCCTCATGATTTTACGTTGAAAAAAAAATCATCTTCTTGTTGCGGCAGATTTTATTCATGAGGTTTTATGCCTCCTACGGGAATGGACCAATCGTTTTCGTTTCAGATCCTCCGGAGAATATCACGACATCGAACAAGACCGTCAATGTTACCGCCGATCAAATTCCGGAAAAAATTTCTTGCTCCGCTAAGGCTTATCCCGAGCCGGCTTTCAAGTGGTATAGACAAGGGTTGACCACCACAATAGTCGAAAGTGAAACTTTAATATTTAAAGTTCCGATACCGCGACGCAGCACGGGGAATTATATCTGCGAGGCATGGAATCGGCATGGATCGCAGACCATCACAACGTTCATAAACGTACAATGTAAGTTTTCTTCGAAAGAAACGAAAACTAACGATTATCATACATATGAATTTGGAATTTAGTTTCAGTTTTTTTTTCTTTCTTTTTTTTTTCTCTTCTTTCCACGAGAAATATGAAAACTGCTTACGGAATGAACGCTTTTACTTTTCATAAGATGGAAATAAGAAGTGAAATGATTTATTAGAAGAGTTTTGTTCTCTCTAGGGTATTTGAGAATTCTCTCAGCTAGCTCTCCTGCAGCCTACGGTGTTATTTATTATTTTCGTAAGTCACATTTTCAATCCCACCCACGCGTTCCCGGGTTGCGTCAAGAGGGTCGATTTGCAAATTGATTGAGCACTCGAATCACCCGGAATAACGCAGCACGCACAATTTGGCGCACGAATTCACGGTGAATTACACACGCGCGATGTACTAAAGGCCAACAATTTTTTTTCTTTTTCGTTTTTTTTCGTTTTTTTCGTTTTTTTCTTTTTTTCTTTATTATTCTTCTTGCTCATTCTTCTTCTCTCGCTCCCTAATTCATAATGGCATTACTATACGCGCCTAGCTCTCATTGTTGGGCTCCCTCGATCGTTTGATATACCTATAAATATACAAATAACAACACAGGGCTCAGAGGCAAGAAAACGCGGAAATGGCTTCTGCTTTATTCACGCGACGTGTCGATATTATATCCGAAAATTCTTAAAAACCCTTATAAATGCAACTCCCTCGAGTTCACAGCTCTAAAATGTATATCTCATATATTTTCATCGGGTGTTTTCTTATCTTAGGAATATCGCGTGGGAAATTCCAAGAAGAAGCCGAACGAGCGTCGTCCGTGTGTGTTTTTCCCCGATTTTACCTAAAACTATGTTATTATCATATTAGTTGGGGCGGAAGCCTTCCAAATATTTGGTAAAATTTTAATCGACGAAATTCGTTTTCTCTGTTTCTCTCACTCTCATGACCGCTGCAGTCAAGCCGATATGCAAAATCGAACAGGAGAATATCGACGGGCATGGTTACCTCGTATGTTCAGCAGAGGCAAATCCAAACGAAGTCGACTTCGAGTGGGATTTAAAGAACCAGAACGATACGCTGGAGCAAACAGGACAGGAACACGATAACGGGAAGAGCTACATACTGATAGACCCTGCAGTGGCTCACTACCGGACCTACACATGCGTCGCTAATAATTCAATCGGCTTTTCGAGCCCGTGCGAATTCATCATTCCCGGTGAATTTTATACTCAATATTTTCTAACTCATTTATCAAATATTGATTATGGACTTCGAATAAGAGTATTAGAATGTGCTTCTGCAGCGTCAAAATTATTCCAACCGATATAATATCACGCCTCTCATTCCGCAACGTTCTAAATGCCTGCATTTCTAACGGGATTCGTTTCATCCAATAAACGGGGGTTCTCCAATGGGCTTTGGAACGGTTTTCATTTCTCATTTTTCTTATTCTGAAAATACCTCCACACAACATCTATGGAACATTACGGAATGGCAGGCCTCATATCACGCTTGATTACCCTCTTTTTCTGCTTTACTTGTTTTCCACCGTTCCTCGCTTTATTCGACTTTACCTCGTTTTTCTGTGTTAGTTACTTCCTCCAACCCGACTTCATTCTTCCTCATTCCCACCCAATTCTAAGCCCAACTCCTAATTCGCTCTATCTTCAATTCTCTGCTAAATAATTCGGAGCTTAACATCACATCGACTGATATTCTGCAATGTTTTACTTTTGCAGAGATGGCTCGCGATGGGAACAACAGTAAGTTAATACGATTGAAAATTATCAGGCAAAAACAGATTATTTATCGCAATGAACGAACTAATATGTTCAATGATTCACAATGTAATGGGGGACAAAAAAAAAAGACAAAAAAAGAAAAAAAAAAAGAAATTTCAATTTATACACGAAATCCATTTTGTAGTTTCATTTTATATTAATCTATCTATCTATCTATACCGTATCGACAGAACCGTTCGTTCGCCTGACAAATTAACGCTTGATTTAAAGAGTTTTTTCATACATTTTTCCATCGATTTGACTAAACATTTTCCTCGCTTTTCAGCGCACAGTTTATATATAATTCTTTTATAATTGAACTTGCAATTAATCGAGACTATGTATTTATCTATCTGGCGCAGGGAAGGGCAGTAAATTTCCCCTGTCGTATTATCAACGTTAATCACCATGCAGTTGGATGAAATAATTTTGTAACTAACATTTCTTTTTTCTCCTGATTATAAAATAGAAGAAAAAAGAAAAAAGAAAAGAAAAAAAACAAAACTAACAAGAAATACGAGGAGAGACAATCTTCTTTAAATAAAATATGCAAACTCAATTATATAACGAACTTGTATTTCGCTTTTAGTTTTGACAGGCAACCAGCCATGGTGGATGAAACTTGACGGAGATCTTTGGCTGATAATAATAATCGTTGCGGTTGTAATAATCCTGGCAATGATCATAATCTGCATCGTCCTATTCCTGATTTTCCGACGCAAACGCAACCAAGCAAAGCGTGAGTATAATTTTCCTTAAATTCGAAAAGCTTTCGAGCTGCTTGAACTGAAATTTGCATGCCTCTGGACTGTAAGGATGAATTTCTTGATCCTAGGGTTCATTTGTACTATAGTATTACAATAATTCATGAATACATAACATTATCAAGCTTTTTCGGAATCCTTAGCACCCGTAATAGCAGGATCGCATCAATATATCAAATCAAATATTCGATTGAAAATTTTTATTGAAAAAAAACCAAAACGAAATAACCAGACGTTTAATAATCTTCGTGATTTCACTGATTAACGACATAAGGCGCTTAGTGTTCATGCACGAATCGCTAATTCAGCTTTATTTCACCCAACGTTTTTTCACCCTCTTCAAAAAATAGAAAAAAAAAAAAACGAAAAAGTCATTTCGTCGCGCCGATGTAGTTCAGGGCAAACGTCACTCTGCAAGAACCACGGTGTCTAGTTACTTCCGCGCACTTTAACAGCTTAGCAAAGTGCAAATCCAAAAAACGAATTCAAAGTTCACGCTCGAGTTTCACGGACTTATTGTGTTTTCATTTATTTTTGATTTTTATTTTCGTCTATTTGATCCGATTTTTCCATTTTTCCTCCTCGTTTCACCTTTTTTCTGTTCTCTCTTCTACTTTTTTGTCATTCTTCTTTGGTATAATTTTCACTCAAAGTGAGGCAAAAGTTCGCGCAACGCCAATTCCGCAAAGGAAACTCGTAGAGTACCGAGGCTTGTGTGACACGAGGCAATATCGCCTGCCGAGGAGGCAGTCAATTTGTCATCCTGTCATATATTACTTACCGGCAATCGAAAAACACTCGAGAAAGTAAGAGCGAGAGAGTGGGCGAACGGAAAAGAAACTACAGAAAGTTACAGTTTTAAAATTACACACTTTAGATGTGCAACCCTTACATTATATCTGCACCACTTTCTCGATTCGATTTCTCTCCTCATTGTGAGCCATGCAGATCTTGTGTCGATTCTAAAATTTGTCGGGAACATTTTTGATTCTTCAAACGAGACAAAATCGATATGCGATGTGGTTTTTTATCTTCTACTAAAATATAATTGAACTTTTAGTCCTTAATCGTAATAATTAGAGCTTGCGAAACACCTGGGATCTACCTGGGTGGATTTGTGACCGTATTAGGTTCGATTAGATAAATTACAGGGCGCGGGTATAGGTACGCGCAAATGAGTGCGCGGGGGGTGAAATGAAAACGCATAGGAGATTCGAATTGGGGCGAGCTGTGATAATATATTATAGGAATTCTGGGGGCGATAAATCTCAGGAACCCCGAGCGGGTAGACCAGAGATATTTTACCGGGCTCATTGGCATTCGAGTCGCAATGACGCTAATTGTAAGATTTGTATGCGACTAGCGAATAATCGCAACGCAGCATATGACTACTGTTTAATATCGAACTAATGCCTTATGGCTTATGCTAATCCAATACGCGCTATAAAGCGAACCGAGGTAATCAGCCGTGAACACCCAACAGATAACTTTCTTATGGAACTTATTTCACCCCATTAAAATAAAAAAAAAAATGATAAAAAAAAAAAAAAAAATGAGATGTAGAAATTTCGCGCAGCCTTCACTCACGGGAAAAATTATACTTTCGTTTTTTTTTTTGTAATTTCTGATTTTTTTTTCATCCAATTTTCTGTAAAAAAAAAATAAAATAAAATCAAAAAAAATGTATATGATGTAGGTACAGCTGATTCTATACAGCGTGACGTTTGCCAAGCTTTATTTGCATGCTGCCTGACTTTGTTATATATCTATAAGGTAATTATTATTATTGTTATTTTATTGCCAAAAATGAGATGTAAAGTATGTATAAACACAGTGCGATGGATATTTTTTATATTACGTAAAATAATGTTTCGGATATTACCGAGTGTCTATATAATATATTTCGGCATACATACCCATCCTACGCACATATTTATATATACATATGTACAACTATAACGTTTGAAGTATATTTGCGAAATTTCCGATTGAATGCGGATTTGCATGGGAGTTTTACCCACTCTCAAATTATCGAGAATATTTCATTTTTTATTATTTTGTATTTAATATCAATACTCGATCGATGATGTCTGGAAAAAAATCAACCAAAACTGAACGCGGAAAACTTGAGAATAAAATGGAGTAAAAAAAAAAAACTTGATTTTCTTCTTGACAGACATATTATACCTATGTAGATATTATACATATATACCTATATAAATATATATATTTATATATATATACAATTATTATATTGAGCATGTAATTGTGCATTCCTGCGATAACATTGGAAGTGCAAAGAGTCGGAGTATAGAAGCGACAGTGAATTTTTTTTATCATTTTTAGAAATTTTTTATTGATTTTTTATTCCTTCTCAATTTCCGTTCTAGATATTGATAGAATACCTTGCGACTCTTGATGTTATAGCATAAGATGTATTATTAGCCAACATCACTAACACAAACTTATTTGTTTCTGTTTCGCTTTTTGATTTGGACTTACTAAACAAAATACAGACAATAACCGGGTGGTCGAGATGGAGGAACGTGACCAGTAAGTACCTAAATAATTATACTAATGCACGTAATTATTACTTGTTGACGTTGGTTAATTAAATATTACTAATAATTACTTGAATCATTCCTATACGCCTTTTATTACCATCTATAGTTCCCACTTCTCTTTTCGTTCGTTTATCAATGTGAGAGAATCAGTTATCAAATTTGACGAATTTTTCCATTTTGAAAAAATAATTCAAACGATCTGTGTCATCGTTAATTCCAAGTCCCGAAATCAGTGTGAGAATTTCATTAGCAGTAGAGATTTTTCAAATTCTACTTTCGGTAAAGAATTTTGATAAAAGATTTTGAAAATATTGAAATTCAGTTCATATTCCTTACATTAGTTGGACAGATCGAACGTATCCCTACTTACGATTTGTGGGTGTCCTCGTTGTGCATGATCCGTGATTTAGAATTGTTCAGAGTACTTCTTTTTATTCTTCTTTTTCTTATTCTTATTCTGATTCTTATTCTTCTTCTTTAGTTTGACGGTGGTTGGTATCGTGCGATCTCCATCTGGCCAATTGAGATTACTTAAAACGAGCGAACGATGAGTAAGGCCTACCGAAGTTCGTCGTGATTTCGATATGCACTCGTCACTTGAGCAGGAGCGCGATATTAATTTATCAAAAGATATTATGAAAGGAATACACTTGAGTCTTGGCTTTAGAATTTAAGATTTATAATTTGTCATCCGTGTAGAAGATGGTGCTTTAAAAGCCGGGTAACAAAGCCCTTGTACCGATAAATTATCTGCTTCGGAAATATTAAAAATAGAAAATCAAAACCATTGAGCTTTTGTCAAGCTTTAAGCACTGAGAGATGAACAAATCCACGATTAATTTAACCCGCAGTAACAGTTTTCTTTTCTTTCCTTTTTTTTTTTTTAATTTTCAATTTTTTTTTCCTTCTGTTTCCTCTTTTAAAGCCGCAAAATCTGCCAGTTTTTGATTAACGTCAAAATTTTTATAATACTCTGTGTATCGTCCGCAAGCACAAGCTCGTGACGAACGTGTCAGGCATGATCTTTTAATCACGTTATCTGTCCTCCGTGTCACCGTCAGCTTTGTTAGTAGCTGATTTAACTGTGCTTTAACAGCTTATACCATACATATGATTCGCACGTGTTACTTAATAGAGCTGTGAAATAAAATTTTTATGTATAACAAATAATTCGCACATTATACACTGCATGTATGTTTGTCTTAGATTCCCTCTTTATTTATATCTCTATTTGTCCACCTATAAAAACTGAGTAAGTGTGTCGTTCAGGGTTTTGGACTTGTTGAAAAGAATTTACCGAGAAAAAATTCTTGGAATTTTTGTATCATCAGAATATTCTATCCTCTGAACGATTCACCGTATTATCTTGGGGTTGGTCATCACTTGGTGGTAGAAGGTAAGCGGTATTTTCTAATTTCTTAGTCTCAATTTATATGCATTCTGGACATATATATATGTATACACACACTTTGGTAATCTTAATCACGAAATTCCTGTTCCTTTATCTTCGCTCGTTATTTACGGATTGCCAAAATTCCTGGTGTTATACGAAGTAGGTATAAGTCAGAAAAGATGCAAGCATCTTCATCTTCCCTTATCATGGCAGCAATATCTGACTCCGGGTTCTATACAATTTACAACCCTGATTTAATCTCGTTTCAAACTCGGGAGAATCATTCCTCGTTAAAAGAATTGAAAAAGGAAAGAAAAAGATGACAGAAAGAAATGAAAGAAAAAAAAGAAGAAAAAAGAAAAAAAAAATTAGCGAGATAGAAACACAGACGAAAGAAGAAACACATCATAAACAACCGTAGAATACCAGCTCCTCTAGATTCAATGGTGGACGTGGATTAGAGAGATGTTCTTGATCCATGAACCATGAAATGAAACGACTTGGTTCCATCCACGTCCTGGCCATCCCCCGCCTTCACTCTTTGTGTGTTTTCCTCCTTTTGTTCTTTTTTAAACAAACACGTATAGCGAGGGGTGCACCGGCAGGAGCAATTCGATTGAAAGTATCAATGCGATTGGCTTTTTCTCTCAACTCCCTCCACCCTCTAGTGGAGAAAAGACCCTGCACACTTTCGCCATTTCCTACTAAATGAATATTCATAAATATACGTCCAGGGTTTGAAAGTTTTCGCTTTAGTCCCGTCGCTCCCATGCCCATTTACCTGATCCTTAACGAGCGACGAATCCCTCTATAACACCCTGACGTGCCCTGACAGCCCTGACGGTGGACCACCAAGCCCGGGTATAGCGACTACGCCACATCCGACCCCGGCACCTAGATGGCCACTTAAGCCCGGCGTTCTCGTGCACGTTAATCGTTCGCACAGTCTCCGTTCCGGACTAAGCACTCGTCTGGACCTCCAGTCCCGGGTGAACGATTCTCGCGGTGCATCATCCTGCCTCAAGAGTGATCCTGAGCGGAGATCTGTGCTCCACGAGGCGGTACAAACAATCGCGAGAACGCCGGTCCGGGCTTATAGAAGGACCAAAGACACCAGGAGGGTCATGAGCATGTCCAATGTTCACGAGGACGGGATGCTGGCCAGGGCAAACAGGATTCGAGCCATGTTTGGCGCACAGTTCAAAGATTCAGATACTTTCCCAGGGATTTCGCGAGACAAAACAGGTAAGCGTCCTCGTCGATGTCTCTACATCCTTCGCGTCGCAGTTCCCCGCGAAGGTTGAGCTAAACGCGAGAGCTTTTTTCGCCATCAAGTATTCAAGTATTCTTCATACTTTCCTCGTATCCTATTCGATTTTTTTCTATTTTCATTCACTCTTTTCACGGTGTTGAACAGAATATGGTGAAGTTTTCAACGGGCTTCTGTATTACCTTCTGAAAATGTCGTTCTCGCGTTTAGCATTCAACTCTGGTACCGTTCGCCCTGTCCCCGGTGTCCTAGTCACGAGGAACTCGAGGAGTTGCATTTACCCGACGAATACCTACCCTGCCTTTATGTCTTCTATCCTCGGTTCCTTCCCACCATTCTTTTCTCGCAGAGGTGAACCACCACCGATAGAGACTCGACTGTGAGGTCGGAACACATAGAGGAGGTAGAAACCGCATCTAAAAACATCAAGCTTTATACGAAGTGGGCCAATGAAAGTTAACCGGTACCTTTAATTCCCTTCAATTCCGCGTAGCTTTGATATTAGCAATTCAAATCCTGGCACCGAGCCGTTCAACGAGTGACTGAAGAATTTTAGAACAGCAGTAATCGTTTGAGGCTCCGTTCAAATGTTGCCTCGAACGTTTCGCACGCTCAACTTACTTCCGATGTTGCAACCCACTGTTTTACCTTTGTGCTTGTGTGTATTTCTGTTATTCGCCAAAGTGGGAATTCCGTGAACACTGGTAGCAAAAACACACGGAAGAACGAGAGATAAAACTAAAAGATGTGCAGATAAAACGAGGAGAGAAGTAAAGTAAAAATTATACGGTAACACGGTGCGGCTTTCTGCGTGCCACGTCGTACGATGCTTAGAATAAGAATAGGAAAGCTAATACCATAGTGTGTAAGAATAAGGTAGCGAGTAACATAGGAATGCGCATGGTAAGAGCTTTACGTGTCGTGACAGTATTTGTGTTATGTGTTTCCTTTAGCCGTGACTTACAAGAGAATAGTACCACGTCAACGGGTTTCGTGCAACGTGGTACCGTCCCAGGCGGCAACGACAGGTTCAAATTATGACGCCAGCGTTTCTCGTAAGCGTAAAAAACCAGGCGCAGGTAAAGTACTTGCAATTATTTATATACCAGCTACTACATATACAGAAAAACGTCTAGACTCTAGATTCTAGCAACACACAAGTTGCCACGCCTTAGTGTATCGAAGGGATCATGAAAAGAGCTTTTCTCACTTACAGCCTCCGAAATCTCTCCTTTCAAGATCCCTAACGGTATATGCATTTCAGGCACATTTATAGTCTCTTCATTGTCATGTTTTACGAATGTCAGTTTGTTAGTCGTGCTGATCGATACATCACGCTGTCATGGCAGCATGCAGCACAAGGCTTCGAACGCTTTGAATGCTTGCTTCGATCGATAACCGAATACCACATAATATTATAATGTTATAAGATCTTATTTCCTACCCATGTTTCTTATTTTTGCCGAAAATTTCACCCTTCGATTACATACGTCGAAATTATATCATCATTTAAACGGATATTCCTCTTTCTCTTCGTCCAATATTCCGTTTTTCTTTCTTTCCTCTCTTCGTTCATCTCTTTCTTCTGTCTTCGTACATTATCAATAAATGAAATTTCAATAAAAAAAAAAAACACGTACCTTTCTTTTGATAATTACAGATCCAACTCAAGCAGCGAATAACAACCACGTTGACAGCGTCTCGGAGGGTCTGCCGGAACCGGAAACCAAGACATTTTATGAGAACTTGCCCTTCCACGGAATCCAGACACCTCCGAACAAGGTTTGTCGTCTTTGCGGTTGTATTTGATCGATGTCATTCTCAATAGATATGGTTTTGATCTGCGGTCGTAACTGAGCGTGTGACTCCAATGTTTCGAGCTTTAAGTGTTACGCTTACAACAGCCAGTCAGCAAAGTGTCAATCGCGAAATATCCTGGGTTCGAGTCGGTCTTGAAAAATTTCTCTAGAGATTTCCTCACGCAAAATTTCGTTCTTGGAAATTCAGAATAATTTTTAAACGATTGTCTGCAAGTAAATTGGAATCGTTTCCAGTCTCAATGTGGAAATGATTCCTTGCCGCATAATCTGAGACTCGTCGATTGGCTAAACTCTTAATGACTTAATTTAGCGCTGAGGAGTGATAATAGAATCTGAGGCTATTAACGTTAGATATATTACAATTATCTACTTCGGCACCCGAATCAATTTGCGAGACGTCATATGGAAGGAAATTCCGAGATGGAAACGCGGTGCGCCAAAGTCTTTAGACTAGACCTCGTTCTAGCTACCTTCAAACATTCGGCAGCCTCCGATTCCGGGGACCGGGAAACGCGGAATAATCGTATTACAAGGACGGGAGATTGGCGGAGAGAGGAACCAGCAGGCCGTATAAGACTCACCATGAAGAGACGGCCATTAATGTTAATGTCTCACCTTCCCAACCCTCTCTTACGCAGCCCTGACTCCCACCGATTGCCTCGCGCGCGAATAACATCCCATATTTTAGCGGGATGAAAATTGTCCTGGATTCGAAGAGCAAAGAGAAATACACAAAAGAATAAGAACTCAGGAATGCTTCGCAATTGACACGGTGCCCTCTTTATCCAGATATCAAAAAAATTTGGTAAGTATATTCCTGGAATGCTTATTATATGTGAGTAGAAAGATCCTTCTGCTCGTATGGCTCGCCTGTCAATTTTTATTTCCGTCGAAATTCAGTCAAAGACTTCACGGTCTTCTTCAACGAGATAAAACCGAATATAGCGATCACAGTTTCCGCAACTTTCCTTAGGGAATGAACGTTCTTTTGAAGCTTTTTAATTCCAGCGCGAATGCGACGCGCCCGATATGTTTTAGTTGGTTTCTCCTAAGTTTGCCCGAGTTTCGGCTTTGCATGGCACGTTTCACTCGGCTACTTCATCACCGGAATCTTCGCGGCCAGCAAGTCGTCCACCAAGTCGTACGGCAAGTCTATGTGGGGGTAGTTCTGGATACGGTTCGACCAGAAGTCATCTAGGTCCACACTACAGCCCGAATAACATGCCGAGGAGTAACTCACCCGAGTTGAAATACAACTCGCTAAAACCACGACGAAGGAAACACAAACATGCCCAGTTCTATTCACTGCGTTTGTGCAGACGCCATCAAACCACTCATCACAATTATCAACTCTACGCAGTTCCCATACGAAAAACTTGCCCACATAAAAATACCGCAGATTCCATCGCCGAAATCCAGAACAAGTTGACGTCCAATTCTGATGAACAGTCGCCCGGTATACCGCCTATTCCCGCACCAAGGACTAGACGCGTTACTGACCCCTCGCAACATACCTATCAAAATGTCCCTTCGCCCGTTTTTCCACAGAATATTACCGCTCGTCCTTCAGGAGCTGAAAATCTCAAGGTTTGTCAGCTGCTTGTTTACTCGCATGATCCCATACGATTCTTAGCTGACATCGCGATGCTGCAATGTGCCAGTGGACTGAACAAAGTTTTCTTTCACGATGTATGCAGATCCCTGCTGCGTATGTCTGTACTTTAATTTGGCAGTGTCGCGGTGCTCGGCGAGGATGAGCTTTACAATTAATTTACCGCACGTAAAATACGCACTCTTAGACGCACGCACTGTACCCTCACAACCCAGAGCCCTCGAAAATACCGAGGCAAGAGAGATCACGGATGCTCAGTTCCCAGCTACACGCCTTTCTCCAACTTCTAATTGGATATCGTATGTTTTCCCTGTCAAGCTGGACTCGGGCATCTATATAGCAACAGCTCTCGTGCATGTCACCCATGCCGCAAGTAAGTTTTCGGCTTAAGGGTCACAGACACGCACACTAGTTCCACGTAGCGAACAGCTTCATATTCAAAAACCAAATTCAATTATCGTATTTCCAAAAATGAGAAGAATCTCTCTCCCGATTGTTCCACCTATGTACCTACCATCCGAATATCTTCACTCTGTGAGATTTGAATTTGCCAGTTTCAACAGAATCCTGATGATATGTCTTTCTCGAAATTGTATAACTAATACTACCTACACTACACTAACACTTGTTGTAGCTACTTTGGTTTTGCTAACTTTGTTCTCATCCCGTCTGCAACTAACAATTCTAAAACCTGCTCGAAGAACTAACCGTGCTTGTTGCAGACCACCAACCTTTACAACTACCAAGAACACTACCAGCAACACCAGCAAGAGCTGCAGCAGTATGGCTACCCAGTGGCCAGCAGTAGCTCGAACCAACTAACCCTTCCACTAACGCGTAGCCTTCATCACTCATCAGTAGTGAGTCCCAGTCCCATGCAGACAGCAACAACAAATTCTTCATCTCACGCCGTGCATTTAAATCATCGCCACTCTCTACCGCGTGCTCTGGTTCGTGGAGATATGGAAATGGACCTCGTTCACGATCACCAACAACGTCAGGGTGGCGGTAGCGGCGGGCGAAGACACGAGCGCAGAAAATACCGCAAACGCGATAACGAGAGGAAGCAAAAGCAGCAACAACGACGTCAGGATCCTAGGCGGACTGAACCGCCGTTCACATTTTCGAGGGAAACAAGCTTCAATCAAATACTTCAGGAACCTCGGGGAGGCGGGGTCCGGGAAAACACCTACAAGATCTCCTACCCCCATTACTACGAGGACTCGATAACCGAGTGCCCCCTAGATTATCCATCCTACGAAGGAGTCCCCCGGGAACAAAGGGAACGTGAAGTTGTTGATAGGTACTCAAATAGTAACAGTAGTCTTCGGTACGGTTCGGCTGATCCTCATCACGCAAATTCCTCAGCTCGAGGTCGTAGCAGGAATAATAAAACGAATAATAAGACCAACAAGACCAAAAGGGATACCAGCACGTCAAGGGATCCTCAAAGTCGGTCGCCATCCGCACCTCCTGCCACTCAGTACCCAGAATTACACTTTCGAGACGTCGGTCAGGAGATCGACGTCTGAAGGTAGGTCCAGGCTTCGCCTACCGATTACGGTTCGTCGCCTTTTCTTCCTTCTTCTTATTTTTAGAATTTTTTCTTTACTTCTCGTCCTCCTCGCCTTCTTTCCTTCACCCGCCTTCACTTGTGTCACTATCTTTCTCTTCCTCATACATTTCCCACTTCAATCCCTGCACTATGGAGAGTCACCCTCTCGGGAGGGTCGCGCAGGAGACCCGGGTTCGTCCGGGTCACTGCCTCGATTTAACACCCTCAACGGAAACCACACTAGGGAAGCGAACGAGTCTCTCGCTCTTTGTCAGCTAACCGTAAGTGTTTTTAACGATGCTGATCTTACACATCTGGTGTTTCTTTCGTTTATCTTTATTCTCGTTGTAAATGATGATTTGACATTGTACTTTGGTTTTCGTTGTTGTTTTTTTGAATTGGCTTGAATCTAACATGTACCACGTTTTTTAAGTCACTTTTGACACGTTTTTGGGGTTTTTCTTTTCTATTCTTATTGAGACACTTGGAATCAGGAAAAGTCTGTAGTAGAATTGGATGAATAGCCCCTCGCACTGCAGATACTCTCTTTCAAGGAACAATGATCCTGGCTCACCAGCGTCAACAACTTCTTGTAGTGTCATCGTCCGGCACCTTTTTCAACGCTATGATCCTGCTCGAAAGAGATACATCTTTCTTCTCGTTCATCTTTTCTGCCTTCCTTTCTTCCTTCCTTCCTTCCTTCCTTCCTTCCTTCCTTCCTTCCTCCCTCCTTCCTTCCTTCATTTCTTCCTTCCTTCTTTACCTCTCTATCTCCTCGCCCCTTTTTCTTTCTCATCGTTGTCGTCAGACTATGGGTCTGCGGGACGTGAGCCACGCAGAATCTTCCTTGGCCCTCATCCCTCTGTTCCTTACCCTCACCCTCACCCTCTATACCGTATCTCCCACGTTTCCTGGGACTCTTAGCAGCGTAGCGTGCGCAAACACGACACCAAGAGGAGAGTTATGCTCAAAAGCCCCGATACAAAGCCGGCCTCATTGTGCGGTACAATGGCCAGCGATCTAGCTCGCCCTATTCGCGTATATACAGATGTATATGTATATAATCTATATATATATGTATGCATATTAGTTGTATACTATACGGGCCTTCCACAATCGCGCACGTATGTACTACATATTATACAATAATATAATATCTCTACATGTTATGTGCAGTGTGTATATATCATTACATATATATATATGTATATTTAATATTCGAGTGTAGCACGCATATTATAGATACATACGACAAGAAATATGAAAAAAGAATTACAAAATTACAAGAAAAAAAAAACGAAAAAAAAAGAAAGTACGCACAACAATGACCATTGTGTTTCACTGTTTGTTCGTAGGAGGGTCCGCAGGCAAAGAGCGATACCTACATTTACTAGAAGAAATTCTTCCATAATTAGGTAAATCGTATCAGAATTTAGTGCATATATAATATATATACATATATCATATATTCTTGAAAATAATTTCTTCTCTTTTTGATTTCACACTTATTTTGACAATTTAAATCCGCAATTCGTAGCATCACTGCGTTCATAATGCATCGCTACATATTATACCTATATTATGTTTGATCATCATCTATATGTATACGTAATTTGCATATATTCATTCAATTAACTTTATACATTTTTATACACCTTACTTTTAATCGTCTATCATACATATATACATACTACCTTACATACTTATAGATGCTGCGTTGTGTTAGCGAGGCTTTTGAGCTAACTGCACGTTTAAAAATGCGTTTATTTTTCAACCCCATAATTTTTCAAATGATTTTTACCTCATAATTTTATTTCAATAAAATTATATACATATGCGAGCCTCTTGGTGTCGTGGAATTGCCACCAGGACGCTACCACCTCGACGCCATACTCATACATATATACCTATATATATTATATATTTATATATTATATTATTGCGTTCGCACGTAGGTATATGAAAAATTTATTTCATACATAAATATATATATATGCATACTACTTCGGTGTGTATTTTGTACAGAAAGCCATGATATATATATATAAAAAGAAAAAGAGAAATTTGTTGGAGCATGAGCTTGCCAATTTCTTAATACATACGGCAAAAATTAACAGCATCAGATAATTACCTAATGCCGCTTTTGATTTATTCGTTTTTGTATAGTATATAAAAAAAAAGCTTCTCTTTCACTAACAATTAGTTTTATCTCGTGTGACAAGTTGGCTTTTCGGTGATCAAATATTTACGCTATGTATTCATATGATTTATGCTTCTACTTCTATTAACGCTGCTTGACCAATGGTCATTCGTCTATTTATTCGTCAATTATTTTCTCATTTCACTATACGCGATCAATCTTTTTCACACATATACCTTAATAGGTATAGTAATCATCCCAATATTCTCCGGTTAAATAAATATTTAAGAGTTCTACATAAATGCCATACATGTATAAAATAAATTATACAGGAATTATTTATTTACTCGAAACAGAGAATATTGCGTTCATCACACATCAGATCGTGATCAAATTTTCTTTCATCACTTCGTTATTCATTCGTAGAAAATTCGTCCAGATTGTTTTTTGACTGTAATATAATTTTTTGTTTTTATTTTTTGATATTTTCCAAAAATTCAGCCCTACAGACCGGAATTCTCGGACTTGGACTACGCCGACGTAGACTACCGTTCGTATGGGCCAATAAACTACAAAGCTGCCAGCATCGCTCTCCTGCAGAACCGAAATCAACCCTCCGGTACACAGCCTGAGGGAAATCCTCAAATGCCACGTCCCTCGATGTATGGTCCTCTTTACGACGACAACGAAGAACTCCTTTAAATCGAGAACGCGTATGAATGACGTCGGGGGTGACAAATCTAATGAAAGGCACTGCAATTCGGTATGAAGATGCTTCTTGTATATATACACATAATAAATATATTCTGCGGTCTAGATGCATCATGGGATCAACTAACGTACCTAAAACAAATTGAAAAAAAATTAAAAAAAAAAAAAAACTAAAATAAAGAAAGAAAAAAAAAAATTAAAAATAAAAAGAGCCTAAGATAGTGGCATGAGTTAATTGAGTTGAGAAATAAGAGAGATTAATATAATTTTATTATTTTTTATTTTTTGGTTTTTCTCTCTGACTTACCCTGTAACTGTTGCTCGGTGAATTGCGCAGGTATATATATATATAATATCGTTAATTATTGTCTATAAATATATGTACGTGTATATATGTATCGATATACATATGCATATAAATATATATGTTGATTATATTTATATATATGTGTATAAATAATATATTATTATTACCTACCCGCGTATATATATATACATATAAAAAAAAAGAAAAAAAAAAAAATTTAGAATTTATTGTACAGAATTCGTGATAATATTTTACCGACTTAATTATATATACATATAAATACCTATATAAATTAAACACGAATATCAAAACCATTGGATATCTATTAACCCCTTTGAGCTATGCTAGCTGGAAGGGGAAAAATAAGAAAAAACTAAGAGCGAATTTGGAGAAATCATCACTATATTTAAAAATCTATGTATCATTGTTATAGCATATTTGATATTACTAATCATTTTACTCATGTATATCGACACGAAAAATCGTCACTATCACATAAAATCTATATTTGAAAAATCGCCACGCCGCCCCTCAAACATTTTTATGCAGTCTCGACATTTCCTTGCTAAGTATGAAAATATCGCGATTTAAGTTCGAGATGAAAAACCGGCTTTTTAGGTCCCGGAGCGTTGATTTTATCTGATTTTTTCGATAATTATTTGTTATAAATTCGTTTTGTTTTATCGTGGTGGGGTATTGTTGGATAATAAAAGGCTGTGCCCAAGGGTAGAAATAAATTTCCAAACGAGTTTGAATTATTAGAGTAATTATTATCAGTGACAATTAAATTATGTGTACCTATGTGATCGATTTAAATTACATTTTAATTCAAACATATTAAATGGTAGCGTTTGTTACTCGGTTAGAAATTTTGACGGTGATATTTAGTTATCGTTTTGTAATCTTCCGTCCATATAAATCATCAATTAAGGCTTGTAAAATGTTAAATTGAAGTAGAAATGGGGATTTAGTGTTCATCATATTATATAATATATAATATATAATATATTATAATCAAACGAAATGTCGAGCCTAGCAACAGAATTTTTGACAAAAACTTTGGTAGTTATACCTATATCTGTTGCATCGTTTGTACTCATACCTATCTATCTACACCGGTTGTAAACAGGGTAAAATAAAATAAAATAAAGAAAAATAAATAAAAAATTAATAATCGTTGTTACATTAGATATTCTATGGTGTTGCTGTGGGTTTTTAGAGTTAGGGATTTTAGTAAGGGTGGTTTACGGTCAGAGCTGAGGGGCGGCGGCTAACAGCTAAGATACTTTGGGCGACAGGGGAATTAGAGAAAGGGATAAAAATAAGGGCTTGAAATAACTGGCAGAAAATATTGTGTTAATTTAAAATTGAGATCAATTTTTCATACGAGTTTTACCTAATATATCGATGTCTGGTTTTTTTTTTGCTATGAACTCATGGAAAAAAATATACGTTTATACATATATTTATATTTTATTTCCTATTGTATCAATTAAATTAAAACCCCAATCACACGGATTTTTCGTGACCTTTGGCTTGCCATTATTTATTTTATATGGATTGTTTGAGAAGTTGAAAAAATAGTAATGGAGAGTTGGCGTGAAATTGAAAATTTGTTCATAATTTGATTTCTAGATTTTTCTAGCCGTTCAAATTGTCTGATATTTTTATACCCGCGATTTTCTACACGACCGGAACGCGCTGATTATGAGATTACTGTAAGCCAGAAGCAACGTACTGCAAAATCTCGTTTAATTTATTTAAGCAGAATACTCCTCATATCACAATACGAAATTAAATAAACTATTAAAACTGCTGTATGCTCATAATTCATTAGTGCGTAAAATGAAATACTTGTTTCGCGAGTATTTGGCGTCCAGTTTTATTAAATTCGTATTTGAAGCTACTCGTTGAATAATAATTTAATTATGCCATATATCCTGCATTTATGAGTGCTCGTTGCCATTCGCTTTTTTAAAAAAATTAAAAAACTTGAAAGAAAAAAAAAAAATACAAACTAACGAACAAAAAACTCAATTACTTACCGATTAGATATTATTATAATATAGCAAACGATGTGCGATTGTATTTATTTTATACCCACGAATCGATATTACTAAAAGTACTTATTTATATTGTTTAATATAATTGAATTTTTTCTGTTCTGTAACTGCAAAGGTATAACGCAGTTAATTAATCAGCCATCCTTAAATTGCCAAAAACGACTATCCTTTAGTGCCCATTAAATTTACAAAACGTTTTATAGATAAAGGCTAAAGAAGCTAAGATTACGTAGCGAAGTAAACTTAATAAACTAATAAATGTATATGTACGTGTGCCAAACACTAACAGTTGGTAATATATGTTATATCATCACTCGTGAGGAGGTGCTTTTGCATATATACCATATATATATAAACAATTTTGGACACTTTTATCAAACACTCAAAAATGATATTATAATTATAATTAATATAAGTACTAAGATAAATTGTTTCAGTGCGAGGGATGCGGTTAAATTAAAAATGAATAAAAATTAATGTTATCTAATTAGGCCGAAGTTGTGAAATATTAAAAGAAAAAAACAAAAAAAGAAAAGAAAAAACACGAAAAACTATTTTATTCCAACTTTCCTGGTTGTTATCCTTATCAAGGAGTGTAGTTGTTGTGTATAGATATTGATATACGATTTAATTATCACACTTATATATTATTTGCATCGAGACTATGATATAAGCAAAATAAAAAATTAGCAACAAGAAGGTTCTGCCGTTTTCCGAATATTCCTATTCGCAATCATATATCCCCGCAGAGAGAATAAATAAATAAATAAATAAAATAAAATAAAATATAAATAAATAAATCGGATGTGGATATTGCAAAATGACATTTTTACTTCAACCATAAATTTGCCTATGGTATTCGAATGTCGATCGTCATTTTGAGAGGTAAATCCATAGTTACAGTATATATTCCGTTGAAAATTGACCCTCAATAACCATCCATCCCCTATTTGGTGAGTAAATTCTAACGGATAGTGGGCAACGTTGCGTGCGATCCCTTCGTCTTACGTTAACCTACATCTAGCCTATGTCTAGCCTCCGTCTTGCCGATGTCATGTCCGGTTTTTTTTGTTTTTTTTTTCAACTAAAATATGGTATATTCCACGCCCTAACAATAGACGATGATAAAATTTCTTGTTCCATCCCTATTCTTTGACAAATATTATCAATTTATTATTTTCATTTCTACTTTTCATTTTTTATTACTGATTGATCCAATGACTGTTATCTTATTTTTATTATTTTTTCATTCATTGATATTATGTGTACATAATAATTATATTATTTCTCCTCCGAGTGACGTTACGTGCCAGAATTATATATTAACTATTATACCGAAGCAGAGATGTACGTACGTAGTTTTAATAATTTTTTCTCAAACCACCCCAACTCACGACCCCACATTGCCAAAGATGATAATATAATTAATAAGCGGATCAGAATAATAAAGCGCCTAATATATACCTATATTACCTAATATACTAGTAACAACACCAACAACTACCTTAAGCTTGCTGATCAGTTGATAATCTGTACTATCGTTATGTAACTTTTTAATAAATATAAGCAAAATTTGTACGCGCTGCGACGTAGATAAAAATAAATAAAGAAAAAAAAAACGTAAAAAACGAAAAAAAAATTAATAAATTAAATTATTAATATTTAATAACGAAAAGGAAGCAATCTCTTAATTATCACTGTAAGTTCCACACGTATTTTTCTAGATATCAGTGGACGCAATATTAAGATATAGACCACCTGTACCATATATTTAAACAGATTGTATTAAAGATATAATAAAAAGATAATTGAAGGGATTTAAATAAATCTTTTTCACTAAATTTCAGTTTCACTTTATTGCTTGTTACGTATTATACGAGAGGTAATAATGTACGACGAGATTCGCGAGACGAGTAAAAGGTGAGTGTTAGAAATTTGATTATATTTCATTAACTAAATATTATTATTCAATTCGTTTTTCGATGTCGAAGGAGTTCAACAAAGTTGAACAATTATAAAGTTCCAATTTGTCGTGTGACGAAATAAGGGTTGCAAATCATTGCAGTTGGTTGTATCGTACCTGGCTCAATTTTGCTCACGTCCCGTGAGAAAATATGTTTTTCAAGTACGAACAATTAATGGTAGTAAATTGCAGAATTTTATCAACGCTGTTTACAAGAACTCATTAATTAAACCGAGGTGGGCCCAATTTGCAGCACGCGCTCACATTTCACACTTAATATTACGAAAGCTATTAAACAACCCGGTACAGTTGGTACGGCGACACGGTTTTTAATCGCTTATGCAAATTAGAAAAGCATTTAATGGAAAAACTTCATTAGAGTCATTGTCATTAACTGCATGGTGAATATGTTCAGCCAGTAAATACGTAATCAGTGTATGAAGAAATTGAAGAAGAGGAGCTTGGAGCCTGACCCTTGAAATAATCCTTTTCTCTATAATTAAGTATAAAAAGTGAGAAATAAGGATCCCTAATAAGTTTGAACACAGTTTTAACTCTTTTATGAATTAGTCGAAAAGCTTGAGGTGAATGAATTTTCCAGGGAAAGGAGAAATTTGATAGAAGGAGGCGTTTGATTTGGTGGGCCTGCGGAGTGGTTCGAGATTTATTTCAGGCATTCTAATACAGAAGTGTTAATCCACGATAAAAGCTCCCCTAATGCGAACGATCAATTCGCATCCCAAAGCGAAGCTAGCAATGGGGTTACGAATAAAGGTAAAGAAGAGGGAAGAACGGTGCAGATTCTGATACGAACCACCAAATCAACGGACCAGGGAACCGGGAACCGGGGAACCGCCGAACCAAACCCCTCTCGCGCCCTATCAACCCCCAAAACTTTTCCTTTCAGGTCTCACTTAACTCCGCGTTCCCTCTTCTACTCTTCTACTCTTCTCTCCGACACCCAGACGTCCCTGATGGTGGTACGTACCCATTTGAGTGAGGGACCAATTTATTTTAAAGCACACAGAGAAAGACCATCCGCCCTTCGGCCCGACCTATTCGCAACGATTGAAATTTAATTATACCCGTTTGCCAATTCGTGAACTGTGAACTGTGAATCGAGTTCCCGTGATTCGGGCAAAGGCCGATAACCACTATTCGCAAATATATCGGTATGTGTGTGTAAACTGAGCGTTCTATCAGCTGGACTAACGAAGCGACTAGACTAGATACCAGACCAGACCAGGCTAGACTTCGTCACACACATTTCTCAATTCTCAATTTACTTAATCGAATCGATGCTGTAGGGGCGTTTTTTCTTTTCGTTTGTTTCGGCTTTTCAACTGTTGTTAATTTCACTCGAGTTCGTCGAAAGTCTGACAAAATTTCCACCCTCTGCAGTGAGGGGATACCTACTTTATTCAATCAATCTCCTGACTTTCAGCTACGGATTGAGCTTTACATCCAACTTTTTATCTCGTTCTTTTTTTCTTGTAAAAAAAGATTCGATAGGTACTACGCGTAGCTTTTGTGTACAAAAGTTGGAGCTTTTCAAATACAATATTCGTTATTGGATGTATTGAACCTCGAAACACCTTAAACAATGGGATTTTCCGTGAGGAACTGACTTTATTTCACCATTTTTTTTATCCTGCACACTGAATCGATATCGACGTTTTCATACGGATCAGCGGGGAAATTTTCTTCAGAAGCTGAAATTCTCACACCCTCGGAATCGAACTTCTGTTCATTACAAGGGATTTCGTAATTCCAGCTATCGCGCCTTCGAGGCAATCACGAATTCAAAAAAGTTATTAGATGATATAATTACACTTTTCATTCCCATTTGACACACAAAATTATGGATTATTCATAATTATATACCGCTTTGATTCTCCGCTCAAAAATGTGCCGAATTCTTCGATAATTTCATACAAAATTACGAAAAAAGGTATAAATTTGGGAAGATGCAAATAACTGATTGATGTTTCGTGGAAATTTCATCGAAGTGCTTCGAGAATGAACAAGTGTAATGTAGGTATAGGTAAACTTGAATAATTGGCAATTACTTAATCATTCGTACTTTGGATTGGTCGCAAAGTCGGCGATTTAGCATAGGGTAGAAATTGCCCAGAAACCCCCAACGCGAGTGCCTAAGGTTTAATTTATGGTCACGGTATGGTGCCACGTTAACAAGGTTAATGCGTACCAGAAGGTTTCCCAGACTTGCATCCTGGCTATGGTAAACCCCCGATTATTGGCCTCAGCTACTTCCTGCTTCCCCACATCCTATTCTGGTGGTTGAAACTAATTTATTCCCTAAACTATAAAGTTATATAACATAATGATCTCTCTCAAGTCCGAACACACACCGGCTAGAAATCTTCCCCACGTCATACCCGGTGTCAAATGTTCTCGCTAACTATCCCGCGGGATGACGCGGACGTAGCCTGAAACCCTTCCTCTTACATCTATATTACACCCCAAAGATACGGATCCGAGTCTATCCGGTTCCTGGACGTTACAACTCACCTCGACGAGGGGTTGTCAGATTATTACGGTGTGAAGAAAAATTTGAGGGTGATTTTTTCATTTCTAATTCAATTATTTACGAGAGTAAATGAAAAGAAGAAAATGAACGATTATAGATAATGTCGCGTTGTTAGTGAATGCCTGAAATTTAATTAGTACTTTCGCATCTACCAGCATCCCCAGAGTTATTTGAGACACGTTTCTTACTAGCAAAATGAATTACCAAAATAATTACTAAGATTGTTTTGAATCTTCTTGGCGCCGCGGCGAGTATTGTATAACAGCTGCGTCAAATTTCAAGGATTCAGAATCCACCAACGTCCATCAGCCTATTTATCATTCCTCGCAAAGTCTCTCCGAGCTTTATGAAGCGGAGCTTTCTCAGAAGAGGGGTAGTACCCATACCTATACCATATAGTCACCCGTCTAACGCTTTTCGTCGTTGACGTCTCTGAGGGTGAAATTATAATACATAATGAATTGCGTTTATTATATTTCGCGATAATTTCATTAGCGAAGCTTTATGAGCGTGCCAATCAGTTTAAGGTACAGTTTCTCCGTCTATTTATCTTCCTTCGTTTGTTATTTTCGCCATTTATCATCCCTCGCTCTATCCGCACCGATTCAGCAATAGTATAAAAATGTTGAAAGAATGTTATCACGGTGTTTTATTTCAACACATCTAATCATTATGTATCATAAATAAATTGAAAAAATAAAGAAATGGAACTGAATTGATAGATTCTAGTGGCTTTAACTGAGATTCGGTAGGTAATAGTCGTCGAGGCTATACATATACGAAGCCTTTGACAAATGATGGGAGCTGTCGACTGTCGTCAGAGTTACTTTCAGGGATTCCTGAAGCTTGGTTAAAATGAATTTTTTCTGATCCACGTGGGTCTTGGGGTGTTGCAAAGGTTAATCGGATGGCTGGTTATTACCAGGTATCTGAATACGTTGCAGTTTATAACGAAATTCTAGACCTTCTATAGGTTTGAACAAAACAGGCGTTGGGATAGGAAGAGGAAGAGGAAGAGGAGATCCGTTTCGTAATGGGTAAGCTAAGTCAGCCAGAAAACCGCTAACTACCTCACTTCCACTTCTCCAATTCTAGGAAGTTGAATTCGAGAACTGAAGCTTCGAAGGACGTTAGCTGATCCCTAAATCTCTGGGCAAAGCGTTACGATCAGAGCGAGGTCCTTGTTTAAAAGAAACTGAAGTAACTTTTTCATCCCTTATACTTTCTCCCCTTTTTTCCTCGTTTTTCGAAGTTCATTGGCCAGCAGGGTATCTTGCGAATAAATTATGGCTACAGTAAGCAGGTTTTATTATTAGCCTCGAAAACAAAATGACGGGTTTTAACTCGCGGCTTAAATCTTTCCCGGGTTAAACTCATTGGGAGGTGGATATAAATTGCGTTTAAATAAACGAGGTACGACATATTTTCAGGGAGTTTAGAAGGGTCGTAACTTAACCTGATCTCCCAGATCGAATAAACTTCTCCAAATTTAACCAAGAGATATATATTATCGTACATCCTGCAATGGAAGGATCTTCCCTCTTTATAGTTGCCTTATACCTGCCGTATTGTTTCCCTTCGAGTTCCACGTGTTGCCATAAAAAAAGAGAATGGAAATAAAAATAATAAAAATCATTTTACAAACTTCCCTCAATCCTGCGCAAGCTCCCAATATCTTCTTATATATTAAATAATAATAAAGGATGTGTACATAGAAAATGGTTGTCTATCTTACAAAGCTCAGAAAAGTTTATACAACACATAACTCCTGTTGACTCGAAGTATTATTGGTCTCATAACTTTCTGGATTGGAAATATTTACCAAAATCTGATCCTTCTATACAGGTATTACCTATGGTATACAGAAGCGAGGAAAATATGTAATATAAATTGATAAAGGAATTATTTCGTCTATGCGAAAGAGACGAGAAGTTTTATTCCATCACTGATACGAATGATTAATTGATTTAATTTTGACATGAAATTTGAAACTTAATTACGCGAAATACATTGGCTATTGAAAAATCGATCATCAACTTCGGTTACCAATTTGCGTTTCAATCGCTATTTCATTCAGTTATGAACATAGCGAGTAGTCCGAAATTAACCCGGAGGGCTACAGCGCAGCTAGCGAGTATATCGAAATATGCATTAGGTTGACTCGAGCTTTTCGCGTGGAAATACGTACACCGATGCTTTCACAACGTTCGAAAATACAGGGGTAGAAAATATTCGATAAATTTTTATAAAACGTTTGTTCGCATGTTTTTATTTTATTTATTTTCCCGAATAATTGGATCGTCTCTGTAGGTATTATAATTTTCCAAATTCTATCAAACGACTTTCAGAATTCGATGTTAAGTGATAAAATTTTCCATCCGCCTGCAGCCACGCACCCCGTTTCATACTCGCTGCAAAATAATATAGTCTGGTAAATATACACAGTGGTAATAATATATATATTAATTAAAACTATCTGGTAATAAACTAAGCGAGTCTGCTGAGCGTCTGTAAACTTACGTGGCAATTACACAGGCTGGTTAAACTCGAGTTCTAGCACCCCGAAATCTCTTTAGCCAAGACCCAAAGCATAAAATTTACATCAAACTAAGTCTCTCGCTAAATTTATACTTGTTTTTGCGGGAAAATATCCGGGTGAAAATTCTAGTCTCTATATACCTACGTTCTAATATAATTAAGTATATCACACAGCTATAGCTTTTGTATTTCATTAAAACAGTATAATAATAATAATGACAATGATGATTATATGAATAATTATGAAAGGCAGCAATCTCTTCGATTACTCGCTGATTGATATTCGAACCACTTTATTCCGGTGATGATATAATATATATATATATAAGTATATAGCATCTACTACTAGGATCTGATTTATTTCTGTTATCGTAATAAATTTGATGAAAAAGGGAATAAAGGACTTTCTGGAATGAAGATTCCTGAATGGGGAAGAGAATATCGCAAAGCCTTGTCTTCGCAATGGTCAGTTTTATTGGCAGAATCTCAGAGCTATTTCATTGCAAAAGAAGAGAGTGAGAGAGAGAGAGAGCGTGTTCTTTGAGCGTCTAGGTATTATAGGCTCGGTCTAGATCCTTATCCGTCTCTCCCCACGAACGACCTCGTTTTGTTGGGCCATTTCAGAGGCAGCAAAACCTGAGCTGAAAATATCGCGAGGTATAGGTATAAGGTGTGTATACGTATATATATGTATGGTATATACGTATATACCTACTATATAGTAGGATAGCCAAAAGTCTTCTCTTTTCATTCGATTTTCGATTTAAAAGAATATCGCCGTCGGCTACAAGGATGTTCGTCCCTTCGTCCGGTTTTCTCGAAGTGTTTTTCCTTCTGAGGTAAAAATCAAGATTTTTGAAGCAAGCCGAGTGCAAGTTGGAGCGAAAGAAGATTCTAAGACCCGGAAATCTTTGATACCAACCCTGAGGCGAAAATATGATCGTTCAAAACGCGGTTCGTAGTCCGGAAATAAAAAATTTCTCTTCAATTCTTCCCGAGTAATCGTTCCCCGTCGTATATACTATATACCTATACTATCTAAAGCTACAAGGATCGATGGGTACATACCAAGTCTTGAAACATCTGAAGGTGACAAAAAAAAGTATCTTTCAATTTTTTATTACTCCACATCCTATTCCGCGATCCCTACTCACTCTTGACGAAGACACTTTTTTTTTCACGGTTCCTTTCTCTTTTTTTTGTCTTCTTTATACCCGATCGATGCAGGGCCTCGCCGAGGACGAAGGATGTACACCTTAACATCGTAATTGTCCGTTGTCTCAGGAGCCGCAGGGTCATTAGCTGTTTTATCGTTTTTGATTTTTCATCCTTTTGAAGTGAAAAAATGAAACGAGCTCATATCGAGTTCGTCACAGATGTTGGGGCGTGAAATGTGACGTACACAGACATGTATGTACTTTGGACAGCCGTACAGAGCAATTAATTAAATTGCATGAGATTTATATGTGTACGTGCACCCATACGTCATATCAGTAACCGAATGAATTGCACTTGCTTGATTCGAAGCTGTAGGCATAAACCTACGCGTAATTAAAGTTTGCGTATTAAAAATAGTCGTCGTAAACGTAGGTAGTCTCGGTTTACTCGTTCCATTAATTAGTGATGTTTCGTTAATTGCTTACCTTATGGAACACGCCCTCTTTTCGCGTGACCTTAGTGACAATAAATAATGATAATAATTCAAGTGAGGAGTTATGAGTGGCGAGTGGCGAGCGGCGAGTGGCGAGGCGAATCCTGTAGCGACAATGTTTCGCCTGCGAAGGATTGCTTTGGGAAGTTTTAATAAACGTAAACTTGTACCGCGGAGTGTTCATTAGCGTTAATTATTTATTTACCTTCTATTTTATTTATTTTTTATCAGAAAGTTTCACTCCTCTTACCAACTCTCATTCAAATTATGCCGAGCAACTGGATACGGCAGGATTTATAATATGAGTAAGTCCACGTCAAGCGTCGAAAATAAATCGAAAATTTATCTGGATGCTTCGGATTTCTGCATAATTTTGGTTACAGATTCTACGGACTGGATTATCCCATCGAAAAAAAATGCCTGGAAATCGGAAACGCACTTTTTTTTGAAAATTTGCAAGAACCAATATCGTTGTGTTAGATCGTCAGCGTAACGAATTCTCGCAAATCGCCTCGATCTGTATCATATTGTGTGATTTGTCATAATATTCCGTCCAGTATTCTACGGATTGAAAACGCTTTCGAAATGTTCGCAGATCATAATTTTCATGGATTCAATTTTTTTTTACTACTTTTCAAGTCTTGACGTAAAAATTAGAATACCGTGAGTTAACTTCTGCATCTAGTTGCCCAGGCAATTAACCCAGAATATATATATATCCAGTTATCGTGAGCTGAACGTGAGAAGGATAGCTCTGGTCGAATCCTTGGAGTAATTCCAATTCTACGAGGTCTAACCGCAAGTTCGATACCTCGAGTAGCAATCAAACTTTACCGTATATGTATATACCTATAAGGAGTTGTATCGTTGGAGAGTAGAAAAAGTCTAAACATCTAACGAGTCAGAATTCAACCCCGTTTCCATTCCTTTTTCGTTTCTTTTTTTTCTTTCGAGAATAATTTCACAATAAGTTAGCCCGTTCTCAGTTTATTTGCACCACTCGCGAGGCCGAAGACATTTCCATATTCTTGTAGGGTTAATGCAAATTAGGATATTAGCGCTGGATTTATTCAAGCAAACGCTTATACCTACCTACCTACCTACCTACCTACCTACTGCCAGAGAAATACGAAAGCTTATCAAGAACTCCTGCCTACCCTGTAAAAGATAATGCCAAGAAATCTTCAGCCTTTTATTAGCCTCGCTGTGCTGCAGTACGTACGCTATTTGATGTCTTGTAATTCAACGCCAACGTTTATGGGGTAAAGAATCTCCAAGAGCTTAACCGCCTCGGACTAATTATACTTACCTCCCAACAAGGAGGTATGTTATGTATGAGGTTGAAAAAATGATGACAGAATTCGTGATAAAATTGAAAATAAAATATAGCACCCTTGTTGTTCGGGGATGTTGCGTATATATCGTTCCATTTCACCAACTTTACATTCGTTCTTTGATCTCTCAGAGTCTATAAATCATTCCTCAAAGCGTTCTGCTATTGTTACAAGCACGGGGAGTTAAAGTTACCCATAGAGGTAAGGGCTTGTGTAAGGGGTGCAGTAAAGGTAAGATGGAGAGGATATATAGCACTTGGTTGGTGTATGTGCGCTCTTGTTCAAGTAATAAAGAAAACCAGACGGGGCGCAACGAAAAGAAAAGAAACGTGAAGAAAAAGAAAAATGAATCGAGCGAGAGAAAAAAAAAAAGGAGAAAAATAAGAAAGAAAATTATTATTTTTTTTTTTTACAAGAAAGGCGACGAATCGAATAAATCGAATGGATGGAAACGGCGCGGCGCGGACGTTTTGATCTGATCGTATTATAAATTGTTTTTTCATTACCATCCACGAGCCTCAAACGACTACGTATTCAAATCCGAATTGTTTTTTTTGTCTTTTTTCTTCCATTCAATTTTGTCCTCCGCATCCTCGTGATAGTATCAAAAAAAGATCGTTGAATTAGAAAGAAATAAAGAAAAAAAAAAAACTGATTCCAGAACTCACGATCTCTGTTTGTGGTTCAAAGAATGTTTAATTATAGACCGATTTCTGGGTTGTTCTTTGAAACGTAGATTATAAATGTGCAGATTTTATACGATCATATGTAACATGTGTACCATATCCAATTAAAAACTGGCTAGTGTTTTATATCCTGAATAAGAATTTTCAATGGTATTTAGAGAAGCATTAAACTGAAATAAAGGGGAAAGAAAATCCGCAAGTGGTAGGTATACGTACGTACGTACCGCTACCTCTACCCTGGTCATGGGCGCTGCAACCACGTGGCCATCAATTTGAGCAATTGCTGGAAACTTACTTATAACGGAGACTAAACTGCCAGTTATTTCTACTCCGTTTAAATACTATTATCGCTGACTTTACTCCCTCTGTCTAGGGGTCTTTATTCTTTGAATGAACCTTTCTCGTCCTCGTCCTCTCCCTCTCAGTCTCTCTCTGTTTATACTATATCTGTACTTTCCCTTTCTAAGTTACTAATTGATCTATTTATCTTACGTACTTATATATAAGCCTTAATTACGTATAACTCGAAGCTATTAACTTGCTGCGTTTCTTGAATTCACCATCCACCCTGCGCATCTACCGAATTTCAGTTAATTTCAACCGCTCACAGTGGTGCAGTTCTTGCCACGTCCATAACGAGATCTCGGCTAAACTTTCGCAATAATTGCTAGGAACGAGGTAGTAAAAGCTCGAGTATCGATTGGCGGAGTTTACGATTGAATCGACCAATCAGCTTGAGAGATTAAAGCCGCAGAAACGGGAAGAGAACCGCGCAACCAGAAAGGTAGATTCATTGAGAAATTTTCTGTTGCAGTTATACGCCGGATGATTGAGAAAAGAGGAAAATTTTTATTCCTAATTGAAGAAGAATGGAAATAAGAAAAAAATAAATAAAAAAAGATTCAATTATAAATTGGCGCGTGCAGTATTATCTCTAAAAGTTAATAACTAAATCATATTCTACTACAGAGTCAATTAGAAATGTCTTGAGCAATCGCATTAACGAGGTAAATAACTTATTGTCAGACATCTCAAGTCGGCTACGTCGACGCGATGATTAAAGACATTAAAGGATTATGCCCAAGGCAAATCCTTTGTTCCTCACTTTATCCTCTCCGATATTTCACGCACAACACTGTCGTAGTAGAAACAAAGAAATCGATCATTTCAACTTCAAATCATTCCATCTGTCGATGCAATATGTACATACGAGGGTGTGTGTGCGCGTGAATTGGTGAATGGGTGAATAGGAAAGATTTTAGTCCGTTGTCAATGATTGAAATTGACGATTATTATGTGCCAAAGAACGTCGAGGGTCCTTTGCTCATTTCGCTGAATAGTTAGCCAGACTGCAAAGTGTGTTAAATTTGATTTATTCGAAAAGTCAAGAATAAATTCTGCACCCTCTTCCCTCAGCGCTTGCAGAGAAAAAGATTGCTGCCCCTAGTCGAGCCGTGGATAACCGAAACACCAAACAACCCCAAAACCAGGTCGTTAATAAGTTCTTCCGGTGCGGAGGTAAGTCAATCAGAAGTTACCTTGGCAACATTTTGTTAATTACAAAAGTTTCTTGAAAATGTCCGGCGCCGGCGAGGGCACCCGAGCCGGTTTATACCCTCTCGCAGTTTATCCCTTCGGTTCTTCCTCTCGCAGAACTCTTTGACAGATGCTTATGGTTCCATTAGATGAATAATTGCTGTTAAATTCCCTACGGTACGAAGCGACGTCGACGGCTTTGTCTTACGAGGACGGGGGCGCGGGTGAAACTGTATCCTTGAAATCTGAGGGTACATAAACCGATTTGTAAATTTCGCCACGGTATTGTATTAACTATAGAAAATAGACGGGCGCGAGAGATATCCGAGACTCTCTATTCTCGAAGAAGATTTGAATTTTCCAGAGCTTGCTGCAGTATACCAGGGGGCACGATAACTTTCTGATAAATTGACAATTGATAAATGCGAGTCTCTCGCGTCAATTCGTAGTTACGTACTGCTTCAGAGTTTCAGAATTTATCGGCAATAGGTGGGTGAGAAATACAATTTCCTGGGCACTGGAAAATCTACGAAACTCAATTCTCCTTTAAAGGGTACGCGCGCGGCGCACTCCTCCAGCCTCCAGCCTCCAACCTCCAGGCTCCGGTCTCCAGCCTCCAGCCTCCTGCTCCCGAGTCCTGCTCCTGCTCCTCCCTCGCTCCACTTCCATCTCTATCCTGTCGCCCTTCGTGAAGCTTCGCGGGTCTTTCCTCTAAGAAAACACAATTGAACACCGTTTTATTAAGAAGTCAGAGGAGCGGGAACAACCGGCTTAAGCTTTGCCTCAACCCCGGACTCTGCCTCGCTTCTATCCGTATATAGGATGGGTATAGGTATACCCGTACCCATACCTATTCCACTTTCTCAGTAGTCACGGCGTTTCCAGTTCAGACAGCGTTATTACAAGCGCCTCGTTCGTTTCAACGTTTTTCTTGAATCGTCGAGCGGAAATGACGTCGTTTCTTCAACGAATATTACACAGTTATGGGTACTAGCGTTTCACAATACCCTGCAATGCTGGATTGTCCGATGAAACTTGTCAGTTATTCACACAGCTGCTAGGTACGAAGTAGGTGGGTAGGTAGGTGGGTAGATATGAGCATTTACGTATATAGGGTATGGGTACGGGTGTAACGTCTCTCAAGGAATCTTCCTGCAGATGGAATAACTTAATAAATACTTGACTCTTCTATTTCTATAATTAGTTTCGAATACCATACCTATATCTATCTATAACGTATATCTATAAAATTGGAGAACTTTATAATACGTACTGCAGAAGCACATCTGAGCCAATAAATCCAGAAACTGCAGCATACCTATATTATTGCTTGGTTTTTTTTATTTCATTTTTTACTCTACTTTGCAAAGACTTTTCGCACATCGTATCATCCCCTATTTTTTATCATGATAGAAAAATTTCCATTGGGCTGAGGTTCGTCGATAAAAAATCGGAGTATTCATGTAAGGAAAAACTTAAATGCAATATTAATGAAGTTATACGGTTTATTTCTTAATTATAAGAAGGTGATGAGGATTTTTTATATTGCCGTTTGGAATTAACGAAAATCCATACTAACGTCCTAATGAAGCAGGAGAATCTAGCATTGAAGATAAAACTGCGTCTGCGAGAGTAGGAGCCATTAAAAAAGAAAGAAAAAAAAGGGAAATAGAAAAAATAATAAGAAAAAGTAGAAGAAACTGGGATCTAAAGTAGACGGTTCTTTTTTTTTTTTTTTTTTGTTCCTTCTCTGCGATTCAACTTTTCCAATAAATATGAACTATTATTACGATTAGCATCTTCCTATGAAAGTTTCTCCACGATTTATTATCACTTTAATTTTATTTTTATATTCATAAAATAATTCACCATCAGTATATTAGTTTTTGATGTTGAAAAATAAAATCTGCAGCTATGTACTTTTGATACTATTTTTTGAAAATTTTCAGATATTGGAAAAGCGGAGGTTTCAGACCCGAAAATATTTTCTCAATGATTAAAATAATAATTAAAACGTAGTAGGCGATGATGAAAAATCGTACCTACAATCGAATTGATAAAATTCGAGTAAAACGTGTTTTTATGAATGTATAATAATTTAATATTGTATATCTATAGTTGCGTGTAGAGGATGTTAATAATGAACCTGCCGTATTGCATTCAACTATTATTAACATTCTCACGTCACCTGAATGATTTATCTACCTACCTATAATATGCTCATAATACGTACACCTATACGTGTAGATGGTTACGACGAGCGCCTTCGGGTATATTGACCCTGTTCGTTGTGCTTTAATGCCACTTACCACCTAAAGCTTAACACTCACGTAGCTTTAAGCGAGTAATTAAAGGACCTACGCGTCGTTAGACGTCCCAAGGTCTCGTTAGCCCGGCATTGGACACTGCGGCACCGTTTCTTGGCAAAAAGCTCTTTTCCCCCAAGTTTGGAGTATTTTCGAGGGAGGATATTTGGCGAACTTTTGAGCCGCTGAACCAATCGGCTTAAATTCTTAAATATTATTTTTAACGATTTTTCAGATTCTAAAACCTTGCATCTTTTCCATCTTTCACTTTGTTTATTCTTTTCCCCTTATCATTCCATCTCCGCGTTTTTATACATCGTTGAAAAATAACCGGTGATTAAAAACTGACACTGCAGGCTTTAATTTGCCTGGGTGGTTATAAACGAAACAGGAAAGATTAGATTACAAGGCGCGGTGTTCCTTTGAAAAAGACATTTGTTATTCCGATACGCGTTAAACCCTATCAGTTAGAAATCGCACCTTACGAATTATACTGCCTTCAAGCACGCATTTCGTTCCGTGCCGTTCGTATGCCTGAGCAATAGCGTGATTTACCACATTTCATTTTACCTCACTTCAATTTCATTCCGAAACCTCTCGCCTGATGATCTCTAGAGTGACGGTTATAACACGCACTGTCATTTTATTTTTTTAGTTTTTTCTTTCTCATTACAATTCCATAGTATTATATGGGGTACCTACAATTTCTATAATAAACGGCAAACTGATCAGATGAAAAAATTGATCCTTTAATATGTATATCAGGAAATTATTTTCGGAGATAAACTGAGATACGTTCTGCAGTGGGTAATCGATTCACCGTCTTATATATAGGTAAACTCGACTGTAAGCTCGTTGCAGAACTAAATATAAGCACTGTAGTATTTTCCGTTTAAACTTTAACGTGCCTATATGCTTTATGGGTGGATGGAATAAGGTATCGCGATATATAATATACACACATATGCCAAAATCATGAATCTAAACATTGAAATTTCGTTTGCGAAAGTGAATAGATATTTTTATTTACTCCGAGTTCTGGGAAACGATTGAAGTGGTATACCTATACATACCTACGTTTGTCGAATTGATATTAAAACTTGTTGAATTTTGATGAAATATAAGAATATTTCCTGCAACTCCCCCCCCCCCCCCCCCCCCCCTGTTCCTATATAAACGTGTGTGTATACGCATGGCACGGCGTTTCTCGTACCACCAAACTCTATACAAACACCGTGCCTTATTTTTTTTATCAATCAAATATTTGAAAGCATTCGATATATAAGTATATATATATATAAGAGTAACGAAAAATGTTTCATTCTCAGCCATAAGTTACGCGACGAGGACCTTTTCACGATACAGTTTAATCGATAAATCGTCGTTTTTCCATTAGTAGCCATACCAGCTCTCACATAATCCATAAGAAGTAATTTCTCCTTTACCCCAACAATATGCCCGTAAGGTTATTATTATCATTATTATTATAATTATTATTATTATTGTTGTTATTATTATTATTATTATTATTATTATTATCATTGTTATTAATAATATTGAAATTTCATTTCGTTTTCGTTCCTCTCTGCAGGAAATCAGAAAGCTTCGCTCTTCAATCGAGAATCTAAAAAGCTGCTGCGGGGGTTTACGCACAGCTACAGCTACCCGAGCTTTTGTTCCTTCAGTTTCGCACTGACGAATGAATCTTTTAATTCATTGAGAAGCCTACCTCCTAATCGTGTTACCTCTCCAAATATTTCAGGCATGAATAAACATACCGTTAGGCTCTACTGTTCTCGAAATATGGCTACCCCACCTGAAGGAATGGCCTTTAATTAATTCCACAGGGGAATTCATTTTTAAAAAAGAATTTAAAAAAAAAAATGGAAATAAAACGAAATGAGAAAAAATAAGAAAGAATGAAAGAAAGAGAGAAAAAACGAATCTACGTCTCTCCGCAAAAACCGACCAAATTCGAAGACCAGAATTAATACGATAACGAATAATCAACCGAATAAAAATCATACAGAAATCAGGATGAAACTTACACTGGCAATTAGACAAGCTGGATGCATATAATTATCAGAATGTTATTTGTTCACGAAATCATTGAAATTTTTTTAGTTAAATATAGTTTCGAGTCTATATAACATGTATGGATGTATGTTAGGCAATCTATGCCGGATTTTCTTCTTTTTTTTTTTTTTTTTTTTTTGAAAAATAGGTTGTATTCAAGAAAGGCTAGCGAAGCCAAGTTCTGTAGTCCGTCAATGAGGCGTTGCGGAGTGCGACGTAGCCAGGGTCTTGTTATTTTGTATTAAGTGACGTGTTGACAAATTGAGACGCCGCCAGAATGGCAAGCAGCTACCGAATTCGCGGAGGAGTAAACGAGGACCGTCGCCGGAAGAGAGGTAACCGCTTTTACCGCCTCCATCACCGCCACCACCATCGAAGCTGCCGCCATCCCCTTGAGGTTCCGAGGGAGTCCTGGCTCTCCAGCTTCCATCCTCATACCCCACTATTGGTTCGGCTGGTCCCGAGGTGTGTACGAATTAATGAGAAAGCCCCCAAACCCTTCTTCTACTTCATCCATTACTCCTGTCCTCCTATTCCCTTCGTATCCTACCCCCCTGTCGCTTCATTGATCGTATATATATCCTTTTTCTATCTCCATTGTCAGCTGATGGAGCGGAAGCAAGTAATTTCATAAAAAAAATTCAGGCGATCTTTGCCTTTGAATTTTATCAACCTCGAAATTTATTCTCACCTTTTCATTTTCATTTTTATTTTATTTTATTTTTCTTCTTCTCCTCTTGTCTCCTTCTTCTCGCTAACCTTTATCGTTATCGTCATACTTTTCAGAAATTAGAATTCTCTCTGTGAAATAAGAGCTTTGGGTGCGAATATTTTCCCTTTGGAGAGAAGATATTCAATTGGTTTTATACACACACAGACTATATAATATTATACACACAGACACAGTGTTGGAGAGATGAATAAAAAAAAGTAAAATAAAAAAATAGAAAAAGAAAATGTGCTATTGAAAAATTGGAAATCGAGTAAAGCTTTGAGCATGCAAAAAGGCCGAATCTCGTCACAGTAGGGATGAAAGAATGGGGTGGTTCTTGTCGAGGTACTGATTGAGAGAAGGGTAAAAAGCTGACCCTGTCATTGGCAAGTTCCACCTTTTCTGATAGCCTCTAATCTATAAAGTACCGGTAGAGACGGCTTGACCTTTGACTCCACACGGGGGCAATCGGGAAATGTCACCACCGTTAGCCCTAAATCAGTCCATCACATAAGCCCTCTGCAGTTAAGCGTATTTTTTATTTCATTTTATTTTCGTATTTTTTCTTTCATTTTTCTCTCTTCTTTCCTTTTTTCATTCACTTACGGTGAAAATTTTCCCACCTTTTATTACGAGTATGAAAATGCCTGGTATACTATGCGATTAATCAAATTCAAACATCGCGGAAAATGGTTTTTTGAACTTTGAGTTTGGGTGCGAAATGTGGAGCTTTTTCTTCCTCGTTTCTACTTCTTCTCCTTCTTCTTATCGCGAGAACTTATCCTTTGAGTAAAATCTTATAGGTAAGTATATAGGCAGGCGAATGCGTGAAGGATTTTTTTCTTTCGTTTCAAACGAAACGTATATAAAATTTCAGGTTGAATTCTTAAAGGTGAATAACGATCTTGAATTTCACAGCCGAATAACAACGAATACGAAAGCAACCATCTACCAGGCACCAATTTTTGGTGTGAGTTTTGGGCTGACGTCACCGTAACTCCACTTAAACGCTGCTCAGTTGAGGCGATCGTTTCCTCGCTTTTATCGGGTTCGCGAAAGCAACGCAGAAATCGTTTCTATCGTACCGAAAACTGCTTCGAACCCATTCAATTATGTAAATAATAATTTTATTCCAAGATGGGTTCGTATAGGCTCGTCTTACTCGAGTGTTCTGGGAGTAAGTGACATTTACTCTATCGAATTATTTTACGCCACACTTTTACCCGAATCACGTTTCCTCGTTTCGTTCCTAAGGCATCGATTTAGGTACGTATACGTATACACACGAAATAACTATACGTATGTATGCACATACAATCGTACTTATTCCAAACCCAATATACAGCTAATGAGAGGCTGCTGTCTTTAACGAGTTTCGTGTGGAAGAGAGCTTTCGAAATTCGCCACTATGAGCCGTAATAAATAAGGGTAGTAAAAGACGATTCCCGATGTAGCCTCGGAAATTTTGCTAAAAACATACGATTTCTCAAAAATCTATCCGAGAGCCTAACATATGGTTCGGAACTGATCGAGAACCCACTCCTGTTCGATCAGTTGTTCGAGAAAATTTTAATGGAAGTTTCGAATGAAAAAGTATAAATTCTATTTGCTTTTTTTTTCATCGAGACAAAATGTGGGATTGAAGACACCAGTAAATATTGTACAGCCAATGAGGGAGTCTTTTTCGTAAGAAATATGATCAGGAATTAGCGGTAGCTTTTTTTATCTTTTTTTTTCACTCTTCTTCTTCCCTTGAATTCGTTTTATCAAATATTAGAATATCAGTTCCAATGATTCATATACTTTATTTGTTATTCTTGTATAATGTGTGCAGAATGAAGTCAATTCGGTATTATGATATATTTGTAAGGGTTGTTTTCTTTCGTAACTCAAACGCGTTACACTGAAACTGGGGTTGAAGTTTTGTGTATCTAAAACGCGCGGGGTAGGTATACATGTTTCATGAAATTGTTGATTTGATTACAGGTTGCAAATATTTACCGAAAATTGATTCTCGACCTCTCACGAAAAACGCTATTGCATTTGATAATTCATAAATCAAGTTACCGCGAGTTTTTCCGATATCCAATAAAGTCCAGGCCACAAGCACATCGGGCCTGGGTTAAGGATGAGGATATGGATATCGCGGCAAGGGGGAGAGAAATAGGAAGAGGGAAGAGGGAAGAGGGAAAAGGGAAAAGGGAAAAGGAAGGGTTTTCCTGACCACACGGTGACGAGCATAAATCGCCAACCTGACTGCGTATAAACATCGCTTTAAGGAGCCCCAGGATTACCATAACGCCGACTTAACGTAGAAAACCTCTGGCAGCAACTGGCTCAAACTTATTCGCATTTATACATACGTATATCTATATACCCGTATATCTATGTATATATATATATTTATATACATATATACCCATCACGATCGTACCAGGTAACAGATGTTGCCATCGGAAAATACAAAGTGCACCGGCGACTGGTGATTGAGCTCGAGCTAAAGTTTCGCTTCAAATTTTCTCTACGTCAGCATCGCGCAGTATCCAAGACCAATATATGCAATGGAGAAACGGGAAATTCTGCTGCAGTGCAAAATTGCTGCAGCGAGTAATGAAAATTCAAAAATTACGATACAAATAATTTTTCGCAATAGTTTTTTCAAAGTTTCCTTTTTTCGTAGAACCAAAAATAATCTTACCTTCCGCAAATAGCATCCCCGGTCAATTCAAATATGGATCCAAGTTTTTACTGTAACATATATATATATTATTTTTTTTTCCTCTCTCTTCTTTTTTTCATTCTCCAAGAATATGGCGGATACGTTCGCAATAGAGGGTCGTCAGAAATTTGTTATCCTGGCTACCGGAGGTAGGAAAAGGATCATTTCCACGCGGTCGGGTTCAACTAGGGTGACCCTTTGACCGGACCTGTTCGTGCGACCTCGAGGATCGGTGTAAAAAAAAAAAATAGAAAGAGAAAACTTTGCGGTTATATATATATAATATATATATATATATATATATATATATATATATATATATATATATATATATTATGTAGGTTCGACGATCACAAGGACTCTCGCGTTCCTTTCCACCGGTTTTTTCTCCTCTTTCTTATTTCTATTCCTTCTTACCTTTTATTTATTTATTTTATTTTTTTTTTACCCCTGTAGGAAAATATATTCAATGGGAATAGAATCTGCATAGATTTTATAAAAGTTTTCCCTTGGAAATGGGGAGTGAGGGGAAGAAAAGCCCATTTCGGAAGTTGGCCTAACTCGCAATACAATAACGGCAGACGTTCCGATTTCGAGCGATTTTATAACCGGCGTAAAGTTCCAGTTCCTGAAGGCTCGAATCTTTCGGTACGAACTACCCAAAAGTTAGCCACTGGTTTTAAATCACTTTACCTTCCATAAGGAACTCGGATATAAATATTCATGTAATATAAGATCACGTCAATCATGAATATGCAGAATCATCTTACAAGTTGGTGGCATTCTTTAAACTCACCCCCTCAAACTCCTTTCTAGACTCGTTCCTATTCTATAATGTCCGATTAAATTTTTGGGTGGCCGAGTTGGGATCATGTATTGACTAGTTTTTCATCGACGTTATTATTGGTACGTATGGGAAAATCTGACTCTCCAAAAATAATGTCATTTATCAAAAGGGTCTTTTATTCAAGTACCGAGTCCTTGGTTCTCTTTCGGTTCCATTACAGGACTGTTTCCACTTTCGTTCTTGTCCTTACCCAGCCAGTTTTACTCCCTTGGTCTTCTCAGTGAGCTAACACGTGATCTACGACTGAATTTCCTAAGGGGAGACCACGGGCTGATAGCACACGCGTCGTGCCTTCCAATAAATAACACTGATTGCAAGATTCCGTAGGATTTGCAAGCTGGTTTAGAACCCGGTATTCTTCTCGGTGGCAACAAATCGCTGGTATTTCATCTCGTTCAACAAGATCAAATGAAATTTTACTCGCGGTTTCCTAAACGTTAATTAACTCTAGTTAATCACGCGAGGAGTGAGACGTGGATGAATTTTCAACGAGGAATTGGAATTAGGGACTAGCTCAGTCTGGTATGGGGTATGGGGTATGGTATGGTATGGTATGGTTTGGTTTGGTTCTATTGGGTTGGGTTAGATTCTACGACTAGAGAACCACGACGAGAACAGAGATGAGATAATATCCGCCGACTCCCAGCTCCGGGATATTGGCGGTATGGTAGGAGGTACAATTTCCTCGAAACACAATGCGGGTCAAGGAGCACGACCAGGTTGCATTGACAAACTGTATGTAATGCGACAATACGTTCTCGCGGATTGATTCGAACTTTATTTATGCGTCCAGGCTCTTCCAGGAATATAAATATCCAGGTTAACAGCTGAATCCTGAGACTTCTTCGAGTGCAGTTCGAATGCAGAAATAGTATACAAACAGTATCACAGAGTGGAAAATTTTTCTGGAGAACCTCATTTGCGTGATACAATACATTACTAGAGTCGTTCTTCTTCTTCTCAGTTTATTCGATAAGGAAATCAATCTGATGATATTGAAAATTCCTAAATGTAACCAAACGAGTATTCCATTTTTCCTGGAGTTCTACGAGGTTCTACGCTCATTTCGATATGTAAAAAAGCAGACCAAACACCACCATGCAAGCTTGATTTGCTTCTTCGTATCTCATCCGGTTTCGTTTATACCCCCCGTCCGATTCTGAACATGATTTTTAACGAAGGGTAGTTGGGTATCTGCTTGAAGTATCTCCAACCCTCAAAGGAAGGAATTAGGATGGCTTGTTTCTTTATCGCAAAAGGAAATATCTGGAAAAAATAGTCCTTCAGAGGGGCACAAAGGCTCCTAACAAGTACAATCGCAATATACTGTCTTTCTCGGGCTGAAAAATAACGATCTCAATTCCTGATGTAAAAATATCTGTACATATAGATTACTGAAACCGTAGACATATATTTGTTTATATATGTGTCGACATGAATTTGTACTCGATTTGTTATTTAATTAATTAAACTAATCAACGCTACTCTTCGTGATGTTCGCTCAGAGACTTCGAACGATTTTGCTCAGGGTTGAAGGTATTACTTGGGCGGTAAAACATCCTATCTGTTGCCCTCAGGGGGTTTCCTCGTCGCTACTCTTCGTAGGCGTTCAACTTCCTGTTATACCTGTATTCGATGTTTATGAACTCGTCCTGCAATGTTAGTTAGTTGTAACCCTTTGCCTCACGCGTTTCACGATTCCTGCAGGGTTAATACTTGATCGTACTTCTCCGTCACGCTGGTAAAACGAGTCATGTTTGCCTCGGAATTGGCTGAAGTGTTGAAGGTGAATTATACATTTTCTCTGTAAATGAGGGAAGAAAAACGAACATACGACTCGCCGCTGTTCCCAAAGCTGATACGAAAAATCCGCGTATATAAATTCGTGCGTTCTCTGAGCGCAGAAGGAGGAGAATAAGGAGAAGGAAATCAAACGAGTGAATTGAACCATCTCTCCGGTTATTTATCGTTATCCAAGAGAAATTATTCCCTGCCAACCCTCGATTCCTAACGTCAGAGGAGTTGGGAGTCAAGCTAAGCTGAGACAAGACAAACAGCCTGACTTTCCGACGTCGCGTTCTTGGGGTCCGGTTGAAATCGATAATTGGATACGCCGCTGGGATATGCTTACACCACTCTATCTGTACGGTAGAATATTCCTCGGATTTTAAAGTTGGAGGAAAAATTGTTGAAAATTTTTATTTCCAACCCGCTGATGCGGTTAGTTTTTTTCCGCATGGTGATTGAAAGATACGGGGATTACACTGAGGCGCGGCCTTGGAACAGTTGGAAAATATCCTATTACCGTGATGGTACCATAACCACAGGTCCTACCACCATCACCATCACCATCATCAACAGCAGAACCACCAGACGGCGGAGCAACGCGGAGAATTGCAAACGCGCCACCGTACATCACCCCAGATATTCCAGACATAAGCTCCACCCTTTCCCCTGGAGGCTTTAAGGAATGGTAGGACGAATTCCACGTCGAGTAAGCATTGCCAGAATGAAATGAAACGACGCGTTCCTCAAAATCATTTATTAACATCTGTACGAAACCGCTCGACAAACAGAGATTACGAATTCTTTTACCTCCCTGCTGCAGGAGCAGCTCTGTTTGTTCAACGTTGCGTCATGCTTTTTGAAAATCCTTCTTTGACCGGTTGTAATAATTCTGTCGCATATACCTGCGTGTACCTTATACATAGTATATCGCGACACGGACTACAGGTAGAAAAAAATTAGATAATCCAAAGCCGAGCGACACTGAACAGAAACTGTTTGAATTATTGAGATGGGGACGTGCGCCAGGGTGGTTTGGTAGCCCGGAGCGAAACCAATTTTCGCAAGCGAGCTTTCACATTTACATTTAACCGGAGTATCTGCTACGGAAATAAAGCCACGCCAGCGGAAGTTTGCCCTGCGGTTCTTCGGATATGCGGTTAGGTACAAATCTTTCACCAAATTACTCCTAGGTCTACCTCTGCACATTGCGACGCTACTCAATAAACAATAAGCCCTAAGGCGCCCCTAAACGGCCTGTCAATTAATATTTGATTATTGTCATTATTTACCCTTACATATTTGGAATCCACAATCGTTTCATACATATTTCATTCAGTTTTATTTTCGGATGCAGCTGGGCAGAGAATTGCAGCGCTGGACAAAGGAGCGAAGGTGTAAGGGATGAAGAGACGTGAGTTCGGACACGTATCGATTCGATTTCTTGAGATTTGTGCTACTACTCGATTTTACAAACAGAAATAAGAAGGGAATAACGAAATAAGGGTCGCGGACGCGACCCGACTAAGAAATCCTAGCCTACCTTTATCTTCGGCTATGTGGGTATCAGCTCGCATAAATATACATATAGGAGGCATATAGGTATAAGATTTTTCCATACACGCCCGGTTACGGTTACGCGCCCGGGAAGATATCACCAAGGTAAACCTATTTTGGCGCGAACTTTCCGCTCTTGAGACAAGGATTTATTCGCGAATCGAAATCGAGCCTCTATACCTTATACCCACCTATCTACCCACCTCCAAGGCACATCTGACAAAGGCTTCTTCCTTTTCAGTCACGCCGGAAACCCAATATGCCTCCGCTCAGATCGAAGAACGGCTTTTAAGGCTGCCAAAACCACGTGTCGATGCCAATGTAGTTGTCGGATTGGCTCGCCTTCGGGTTCACCTCAAAGTACTCGATATATCATTTCGCAGGGATTGATCTTCTGCCATTATACAATCGATAGACATACAGCTATGTACCTACCTATCCTCGAAATCCAACTACCGCAGGACTAATTGCTAAATGATTTTTGAACACGAAACAGAACCCAATGTGATTATTGTACTTCGTGGCTCTCCTCCTCGGTGAAGACAGACTACACCGCGTGCTTGCCTTTGGGCAATGATGAGATGAGATTATAGGGTGGCAAGATCTCAGCTATTGTGTAACAGATACTTTATCGCGTTTGCACGATCGTGGATGGGCGGATCGATCAATGATCGCCTATTGTTTAATTTTAATTAACGTCAGTGCAGGGGCTCCCATTGTGTCCGAATAATTACACAGAAATTATATAGCCCTGGCACCTCTGGTAAGTAATTGGTCGGTTTTCAAATTGTTGATAATACCTATACCACATCGCGTATATATCTATACAGGCAGGCGAAACTTTGGCCAATCTTATTTCCTGCGTTATCAAATACTCGAGTGAAATTAGTTCCTGTTTCGTTTCGTTAATCCTTTTTAGGGAAATAAAACTCCTTTGCATAATAACTTTATTCAATAAAGTCAGATTTCAATCGCAGTTCCCGTACAGCTCTCTCTTTCTCTCCCTCTTTCTCTTACTCTCGACTTTTGGCTGTGTATCAAATAAAATTACTTATAGATTTGAATCTCCTCGTTTATATTTCTTACACCATATCACGCGAGCCGAATTAATCTTCGCTGGGTAAATTTCGTACGGAAAAACTTTATCGACGCCCTTAAGAATCTGCAAACATATTCTTCAATCGTTCATCTGTACTAGTCCATATATACCATTTTCAGTTTTCTTGGGAAAAAGAACTAGCTCAAATACGGACAACATTTATCAGTTTATTTGCTGAGTTTTCATTTTCGTTAATCCCTGGTCTGGTGGGTTGTGGGTCGTGGGTCGTGGGTGGTGGGTGGTGGCTGTTGTACAGTTCTGTACAGAGTATGGTACGTGGCAATTTCGTAATTGCCAGGTAAACAGAGCGCGTCTCGAAATGGCCGTCCAAACATCAAGTGGATACACGAATCAGCGCAAAAGCGTTGTATTTAGTTTTCAGTTTCTAGTTTCACCAGCTTATGCTGATAACGGTCTGGAGAATGGAGCGCTGGTAATAGGAAGTGGATGTAACCGGAGTTTAGCTTTCCCAAATTGTTTGACCTGGCAAACATTACTATTCAAGTTTATAAAATATAATCATACCCCGCGCATATTAAGGTGCGAGACATTCATTTTTATTATAACTCAAACGAGCGGAAAGTAACGCGCAATTTTCGGTTAACAAATACGACAGAAAATGTTAATTAAACAAATTTCAGCCGCGTCAACAATCACCCTCAAGTCCCGAGTAATCACCGTTGTTTTTGGCTTGACAATTTAAATCTTACCTCAATTGGGTTTTGTGCGAGATCCTTTGCTTTTCTTTTTTCATTTTTTTTTTTTTTTTCAGAAATCTTCGTTTTTTTTCATTTTATTTTTCCTTCAGCCGGAACAAAAGACACTTTAGTGGAAAAAGAGAATGGTACAGGGGGGAACGATTTAAAATTAAAATTACACGCCTCGGAAAAATGATATTATTCAAGAAAAAAGTGGTCCTCGCGGTATACGCCCACGCCCTCCGCGTCGCGATGTCAGACGTCTATTTCTCCTCTAAATTAGGTAGTAGATCTTTCCTCCGAAATTAACTCGTAAGTCATCGTATAATCGTCTAGAAATATATTTATCATTTCTATGTAACCATATATGGATTGAAAGCGTGTATGTATAATATAATGTATGTCTAAGTCAAATGCTGCAGGGGTAGCAATTATTTCTCCATTTTATTTACCCAAGTTTCTATTACTATGAAATTTACTTAAATTTTAAGCTTGGTTCAGCACCTTGAACTATAAGAGCCACGAGCTCGGTTCGTAGTTTCCACTAATGATGTAACGTTACCGAACAAAAGCCTGTCTTAAAGCTGGCTCGTTTCAAGAAGGGAGACAAAAGTGGAGCTGGTACACCGTCCCCGGTATCCAGAGGGCGTGAATTGTCGAGTGGGTGAAATATGCTTTTTGTAGGAAAAAAAAAAGGAAAAAACAGAGAAAACAGAAAAAACGAAGGTACGACCAAGTACGGTTCTCATCGAGAGCTTTCATTTAAGAAAATATATAAATCCAACCCTATCTAACAACGTATCTTGCCCATGGTCTGGGCTGAGATTTAATCCATGCAGAAACGCGCGAGCCTTTTCAAACTATCCCTTGAGCAGAAGGGATGATCATTTTTTTTTTTTTTTCTTTCTTTCTCGTTTTTAAGAGAAGAGGAAAATAATTCATATACTGGTACGTACGTACGGGATAAGGATCCTGATTTCCGTCTTGAACTTATTCCACCGAGAAATTCAGAGCCTGTATCTTTGCCAAGAGTATAAGAGTAATGCAGGAAGGAAGTGCTGTACGAAATGCCAAATAAATAACCAATACGAAACATCCCATTCAGATGACAGCTTATGCGCAATCTCGATACTTGGTTAGATATGTCGTACATGTATGTACCTACATATGAATATACTTGCAGAAACCCTGAACGTTGAACTGCGAGACAAACGATCGCGTGGATTGGCCTAAGAAATAGACTTTATGTCCATAGGGAGTAGCACTTAATCAACGTTTCTGGCCACGTTCTATAACTGATCCTGAATATTCATACTACGATTTCAGATGCATTAATTGTGTCAGAAATTTGAAGGATACGTTAGTTTGAATGGGGAAGTACCTGTAACGATTCCTCCCCCGCCTTCCTTGATGACGATTTTTGATTAAGATTTCAACCTCGAACACCTGTTACTGTATTTGTTATTACGGCTACCCTAAAGAAAACGACAAAGCAAGGAGTCGAAAAGTCAATTATTCAATCTATGCCCCCGAACCCTTAATGAAATTAATTAAAAGTACTGGGCGGCTCATCGTCGGTTCAAAAGTTTGACGAAATTTCTTGTGGGAATTTGGCATGTTCTTATGCCGGCGAGCAAATGCTTCGAAACAATTATTTGATATGAGATTGATTAAGCTGGGCGAAATTCCTTTTGTTTCTTTATTTTTTATTTTATTTTTTGTAACAATAATCTCTTCGCCCTTTCTTTTTCCCCCCGTAATATTACCGGTTATACAAAAATGACAATAAAACTTTCGACAGAGAAAACCCTCTTCGTTAATAATTCACTAAAACAAAAGGTAGGTACTGACATGACAGCTTGCCAAACCTGACAGCGTATCCCTCCACAGGTAATAATATATTTCTGGTGAAAAAACAGAATTCTTTTTTTTTCTTCCTTTTGATGGCACTTCGTTTTTTTTTTCTGCTTTCAAGGAAAATGAAATTATATACAGGTGCCGAATATCCCCCTTAAGGTGCTTTTTAATGTGAAAGGTGTCTTGTCCATTTATAAAATTGCTTCTTTATTATCGATTCATTCAGTTATTTATGAGGTGATGTGAAAGAGAAAAAAAGATAAAATGAAAAATTATCATAAGACAATACGGTTCATGTATTAATTATATTCATTCAATTTTCTGATCAAGAATTAAACGGTATGCACATGTATTATGTGAACATAGTATAGTATACATGGGGATGGTCTTCTTCGGCCAGGATAATGTCTTCTTTTCTAAGTTGAACGATCGATTAGAAGATATTTAGATCAATAAATCGATCTATAGTTGAACGAGTTCCGTGAAACGTATATCGAAATAAGTTATTACAATAATAAATCAATGGATAGAGCTCTCGGGATCAATTCCACTCGCAGGGTAGGGCAGCAGGTAAGCCGTTGATATACGTTTCCGAATATCGTAAATAATGACGATACCTAACTATAAGTATCGATGAGGTAAATAATAATCCGCGATACTTTTATCACGCGTATAATTAAGATTTATTTTTAACATGCCAATATGAAGATAATTTCCACTCACCTTATACTTGAACTTAAATACGTCTATACCCACCCTCAGCTGAAAATAGGCTCCGAAATGCAGCGAGATAAACGTCGCGGTTCGGTCTTGCGTTCTGATTAGAAGACCGCAGGGTCTAAATTAAACCCAGATTACACACTGAACATGGTTACTGCACCGCAACGAGACCGGACGACCTTTGTCTCTCACCCAAAATATACGAGACTTGTTAACTGCCCGAAGTAGCTTCAGGAAAATAGATTGATGATATATTTCGGGGTTTGAAAATTGAGGAATTCAGGATTCGAACAATTTTTTGTTCATTTTATTCTCCTGTCTTTCTCAATTTTTCAAAGCCAACTTCTTCAGCTATGATTTATTCGACCAACCCTTGCACGCCCCCACGGTCGTTTACGGATCCCAAAAGATCCATTGCGAAATCTTTCGCTGACTTCAGTTGTTGTGGCATGCATTAATAAACCACTTATCGTGAAATTGATGTGTCGTAAAAGAACGACGCGACGGAACGACTGGACCACCGCTTCTGGACTAATGACAATCACGGCAGTATCTCCCAGCACGTGTATTTCAAATCAACGTAACATGAGCTGAAAGCTATAAAACTGTTCCGAGAGTGCTCCTTGGTTTCCACCAATCAGTTATCGCGAAAATCATTGATATCAACATTTGCGGCAGCGAATCGCCGCCAAGTATCCTTAGGCCGGCGCGCCAGCCCCGAATCATTAACCCCGAGCAAGCTATTGTTTATGTAAAAAAAACTGTCATATCTCTCGAAACACTGAATATTTCTCGAAAAAATTTGAAAAGGCGTAAGACCCACTCCACCTAACATCGCTTCCGAAAGTTGAACGAAATCGACCCGGTGGTTCCTGAGATATTGACCGTCGAAGTTGATCGAAAAACACATTCTTCTTCTTCTTTTCTGCTCCTGCTTCTTCTCTTTCGTCGCAGAATGTTCTTCTTGGGACCACGATATCTGTCGAATCGTTGCACATATGAACTTGCAATTCGGCGGGGGGGGGGGGGGGGGGGGGGGGGGTTGACACCGAAATCTTGCCCCCTATCGTTTTTTAGCAACAATCGATCACGCATACTGGAGTGATCAACGAAATAATTATTTCATATATGCACGTAGATACATATGTGTATCGGACCCACGATATCCGACAAAAATTATGAGTAAATTATTTTTCTTATTATCATTATTATCAATACTATCAATACTATCTTTACTATCTTCCCTATCTTTTCGATTTTGTCTTTTTTTTCCATCTTTTCTATCTTCACCGTCTTCACTATCTTTCCCATCTTTTCTATCTTTTCCATCTCTCCTATCTTCTCCATCTTCTCTATCTTTTCCATCTGTTCTATCTTTTTCATTTCTACTAACTGGAAAGACCGCCCTTCACCGTCTTTCACCGTTTTCCACCGTTTCCCTACACCGCCCTTCACCGTTTTCTACCGTTTTTCTTCACCAACTTCCGCCGTTTTTCTTCACCGTCTTCCACAATTTTTCTTCACCGTCTTCCACTGTTTTCCACTGTTTTCCTTCACCGCCTTTCACCGTCTTTCACTGTCTTTCACCTTTCCCTTTACCGCCCGTCAACGCCTTTCACCATTTTCCACCGTTTCCCTTCATCACCCTTGACCGCCTTTCACCGTTTTCCACCGTTTCCCTTCACCGCCCTTCACCGCCTTTCACAATTTTCCACCGTTTTCGTTCACCGCCCTTCACCGTCTTTCGCCGTCTTCCACCGTTTTCAATCGTTTTTCTTCACCACCTTTCACCGTTTTACACCGTTTCCCTACACCGCCCTTCACCGTTTTCCACCGTGTTACTTCACCAACTTCCACCGTTTTTCTTCACCGTCTTCCACCGTTTGTCTTCACTGTCTTCCACCATTTTTGTTCACTGTCTTCCACTGTTTTCCACTGTTTCCCTTCACCGCCTTTCACCGTCTTTTACTGTCTTTCACCTTTCTTTCCCTTCACCGCCCGTCAACGCCTTTCTCCATTTTCCACCGTTTCCCTTCACCGCCCTTCACCGTCTTTCACCGTTTTCCACCGTTTCCCTTCACCGCCTTTCACCGTTTTTCACCGTTTCCCTTCACCGCCCATCACCGTCTTCCACCGTATTCCACCGTTTCCCTTCACCGCCCTTCACCGTCTTTCACCGTTTCCCACCGTTTCCCTTCACCGCCTTACACCGTTTTCCACCGTTTCCCTACACCGCCTTCACCGTCTGTCACCGTTTTCCACCGTTTCCCTACACCGCCCTTCACCGTTTTCTACCGTTTTTCTTCACCAACTTCCGCCGTTTTTCTTCACCGTCTTCCACAATTTTTCTTCACCGTCTTCCACTGTTTTCCACTGTTTTCCTTCACCGCCTTTCACCGTCTTTCACTGTCTTTCACCTTTCCCTTTACCGCCCGTCAACGCCTTTCACCATTTTCCACCGTTTCCCTTCATCACCCTTGACCGCCTTTCACCGTTTTCCACCGTTTCCCTTCACCGCCCTTCACCGCCTTTCACAATTTTCCACCGTTTTCGTTCACCGCCCTTCACCGTCTTTCGCCGTCTTCCACCGTTTTCAATCGTTTTTCTTCACCACCTTTCACCGTTTTACACCGTTTCCCTACACCGCCCTTCACCGTTTTCCACCGTGTTACTTCACCAACTTCCACCGTTTTTCTTCACCGTCTTCCACCGTTTGTCTTCACTGTCTTCCACCATTTTTGTTCACTGTCTTCCACTGTTTTCCACTGTTTCCCTTCACCGCCTTTCACCGTCTTTTACTGTCTTTCACCTTTCTTTCCCTTCACCGCCCGTCAACGCCTTTCTCCATTTTCCACCGTTTCCCTTCACCGCCCTTCACCGTCTTTCACCGTTTTCCACCGTTTCCCTTCACCGCCTTTCACCGTTTTTCACCGTTTCCCTTCACCGCCCATCACCGTCTTCCACCGTATTCCACCGTTTCCCTTCACCGCCCTTCACCGTCTTTCACCGTTTCCCACCGTTTCCCTTCACCGCCTTACACCGTTTTCCACCGTTTCCCTACACCGCCTTCACCGTCTGTCACCGTTTTCCACCGTTTCCCTACACCGCCCTTCACCGTTTTCTACCGTTTTTCTTCACCAACTTCCGCCGTTTTTCTTCACCGTCTTCCACAATTTTTCTTCACCGTCTTCCACTGTTTTCCACTGTTTTCCTTCACCGCCTTTCACCGTCTTTCACTGTCTTTCACCTTTCCCTTTACCGCCCGTCAACGCCTTTCACCATTTTCCACCGTTTCCCTTCATCACCCTTGGACCGCCTTTCACCGTTTTCCACCGTTTCCCTTCACCGCCCTTCACCGCCTTTCACAATTTTCCACCGTTTTCGTTCACCGCCCTTCACCGTCTTTCGCCGTCTTCCACCGTTTTCAATCGTTTTTCTTCACCACCTTTCACCGTTTTACACCGTTTCCCTACACCGCCCTTCACCGTTTTCCACCGTGTTACTTCACCAACTTCCACCGTTTTTCTTCACCGTCTTCCACCGTTTGTCTTCACTGTCTTCCACCATTTTTGTTCACTGTCTTCCACTGTTTTCCACTGTTTCCCTTCACCGCCTTTCACCGTCTTTTACTGTCTTTCACCTTTCTTTCCCTTCACCGCCCGTCAACGCCTTTCTCCATTTTCCACCGTTTCCCTTCACCGCCCTTCACCGTCTTTCACCGTTTTCCACCGTTTCCCTTCACCGCCTTTCACCGTTTTTCACCGTTTCCCTTCACCGCCCATCACCGTCTTCCACCGTATTCCACCGTTTCCCTTCACCGCCCTTCACCGTCTTTCACCGTTTCCCACCGTTTCCCTTCACCGCCTTACACCGTTTTCCACCGTTTCCCTACACCGCCTTCACCGTCTGTCACCGTTTTCCACCGTTTCCCTACACCGCCCTTCACCGTTTTCTACCGTTTTTCTTCACCAACTTCCGCCGTTTTTCTTCACCGTCTTCCACAATTTTTCTTCACCGTCTTCCACTGTTTTCCACTGTTTTCCTTCACCGCCTTTCACCGTCTTTCACTGTCTTTCACCTTTCCCTTTACCGCCCGTCAACGCCTTTCACCATTTTCCACCGTTTCCCTTTATCACCCTTGGACCGCCTTTCACCGTTTTCCACCGTTTCCCTTCACCGCCCTTCACCGCCTTTCACAATTTTCCACCGTTTTCGTTCACCGCCCTTCACCGTCTTTCGCCGTCTTCCACCGTTTTCAATCGTTTTTCTTCACCACCTTTCACCGTTTTACACCGTTTCCCTACACCGCCCTTCACCGTTTTCCACCGTGTTACTTCACCAACTTCCACCGTTTTTCTTCACCGTCTTCCACCGTTTGTCTTCACTGTCTTCCACCATTTTTGTTCACTGTCTTCCACTGTTTTCCACTGTTTCCCTTCACCGCCTTTCACCGTCTTTTACTGTCTTTCACCTTTCTTTCCCTTCACCGCCCGTCAACGCCTTTCTCCATTTTCCACCGTTTCCCTTCACCGCCCTTCACCGTCTTTCACCGTTTTCCACCGTTTCCCTTCACCGCCTTTCACCGTTTTTCACCGTTTCCCTTCACCGCCCATCACCGTCTTCCACCGTATTCCACCGTTTCCCTTCACCGCCCTTCACCGTCTTTCACCGTTTCCCACCGTTTCCCTTCACCGCCTTACACCGTTTTCCACCGTTTCCCTACACCGCCTTCACCGTCTGTCACCGTTTTCCACCGTTTCCCTACACCGCCCTTCACCGTTTTCTACCGTTTTTCTTCACCAACTTCCGCCGTTTTTCTTCACCGTCTTCCACAATTTTTCTTCACCGTCTTCCACTGTTTTCCACTGTTTTCCTTCACCGCCTTTCACCGTCTTTCACTGTCTTTCACCTTTCCCTTTACCGCCCGTCAACGCCTTTCACCATTTTCCACCGTTTCCCTTTATCACCCTTGGACCGCCTTTCACCGTTTTCCACCGTTTCCCTTCACCGCCCTTCACCGCCTTTCACAATTTTCCACCGTTTTCGTTCACCGCCCTTCACCGTCTTTCGCCGTCTTCCACCGTTTTCAATCGTTTTTCTTCACCACCTTTCACCGTTTTACACCGTTTCCCTACACCGCCCTTCACCGTTTTCCACCGTGTTACTTCACCAACTTCCACCGTTTTTCTTCACCGTCTTCCACCGTTTGTCTTCACTGTCTTCCACCATTTTTGTTCACTGTCTTCCACTGTTTTCCACTGTTTCCCTTCACCGCCTTTCACCGTCTTTTACTGTCTTTCACCTTTCTTTCCCTTCACCGCCCGTCAACGCCTTTCTCCATTTTCCACCGTTTCCCTTCACCGCCCTTCACCGTCTTTCACCGTTTTCCACCGTTTCCCTTCACCGCCTTTCACCGTTTTTCACCGTTTCCCTTCACCGCCCATCACCGTCTTCCACCGTATTCCACCGTTTCCCTTCACCGCCCTTCACCGTCTTTCACCGTTTCCCACCGTTTCCCTTCACCGCCTTACACCGTTTTCCACCGTTTCCCTACACCGCCTTCACCGTCTGTCACCGTTTTCCACCGTTTCCCTACACCGCCCTTCACCGTTTTCTACCGTTTTTCTTCACCAACTTCCGCCGTTTTTCTTCACCGTCTTCCACAATTTTTCTTCACCGTCTTCCACTGTTTTCCACTGTTTTCCTTCACCGCCTTTCACCGTCTTTCACTGTCTTTCACCTTTCCCTTTACCGCCCGTCAACGCCTTTCACCATTTTCCACCGTTTCCCTTCATCACCCTTGACCGCCTTTCACCGTTTTCCACCGTTTCCCTTCACCGCCCTTCACCGCCTTTCACAATTTTCCACCGTTTTCGTTCACCGCCCTTCACCGTCTTTCGCCGTCTTCCACCGTTTTCAATCGTTTTTCTTCACCACCTTTCACCGTTTTACACCGTTTCCCTACACCGCCCTTCACCGTTTTCCACCGTGTTACTTCACCAACTTCCACCGTTTTTCTTCACCGTCTTCCACCGTTTGTCTTCACTGTCTTCCACCATTTTTGTTCACTGTCTTCCACTGTTTTCCACTGTTTCCCTTCACCGCCTTTCACCGTCTTTTACTGTCTTTCACCTTTCTTTCCCTTCACCGCCCGCCAACGCCTTTCTCCATTTTCCACCGTTTCCCTTCACCGCCCTTCACCGTCTTTCACCGTTTTCCACCGTTTCCCTTCACCGCCTTTCACCGTTTTTCACCGTTTCCCTTCACCGCCCATCACCGTCTTCCACCGTATTCCACCGTTTCCCTTCACCGCCCTTCACCGTCTTTCACCGTTTCCCACCGTTTCCCTTCACCGCCTTACACCGTTTTCCACCGTTTCCCTACACCGCCTTCACCGTCTGTCACCGTTTTCCACCGTTTCCCTACACCGCCCTTCACCGTTTTCTACCGTTTTTCTTCACCAACTTCCGCCGTTTTTCTTCACCGTCTTCCACAATTTTTCTTCACCGTCTTCCACTGTTTTCCACTGTTTTCCTTCACCGCCTTTCACCGTCTTTCACTGTCTTTCACCTTTCCCTTTACCGCCCGTCAACGCCTTTCACCATTTTCCACCGTTTCCCTTCATCACCCTTGACCGCCTTTCACCGTTTTCCACCGTTTCCCTTCACCGCCCTTCACCGCCTTTCACAATTTTCCACCGTTTTCGTTCACCGCCCTTCACCGTCTTTCGCCGTCTTCCACCGTTTTCAATCGTTTTTCTTCACCACCTTTCACCGTTTTACACCGTTTCCCTACACCGCCCTTCACCGTTTTCCACCGTGTTACTTCACCAACTTCCACCGTTTTTCTTCACCGTCTTCCACCGTTTGTCTTCACTGTCTTCCACCATTTTTGTTCACTGTCTTCCACTGTTTTCCACTGTTTACCTTCACCGCCTTTCACCGTCTTTTACTGTCTTTCACCTTTCTTTCCCTTCACCGCCCGTCAACGCCTTTCTCCATTTTCCACCGTTTCCCTTCACCGCCCTTCACCGTCTTTCACCGTTTTCCACCGTTTCCCTTCACCGCCTTTCACCGTTTTTCACCGTTTCCCTTCACCGCCCATCACCGTCTTCCACCGTATTCCACCGTTTCCCTTCACCGCCCTTCACCGTCTTTCACCGTTTCCCACCGTTTCCCTTCACCGCCTTACACCGTTTTCCACCGTTTCCCTACACCGCCTTCACCGTCTGTCACCGTTTTCCACCGTTTCCCTACACCGCCCTTCACCGTTTTCTACCGTTTTTCTTCACCAACTTCCGCCGTTTTTCTTCACCGTCTTCCACAATTTTTCTTCACCGTCTTCCACTGTTTTCCACTTTCACCATTTTCCACCGTTTCCCTTCATCACCCTTGACCGCCTTTCACCGTTTTCCACCGTTTCCCTTCACCGCCCTTCACCGCCTTTCACAATTTTCCACCGTTTTCGTTCACCGCCCTTCACCGTCTTTCGCCGTCTTCCACCGTTTTCAATCGTTTTTCTTCACCACCTTTCACCGTTTTACACCGTTTCCCTACACCGCCCTTCACCGTTTTCCACCGTGTTACTTCACCAACTTCCACCGTTTTTCTTCACCGTCTTCCACCGTTTGTCTTCACTGTCTTCCACCATTTTTGTTCACTGTCTTCCACTGTTTTCCACTGTTTCCCTTCACCGCCTTTCACCGTCTTTTACTGTCTTTCACCTTTCTTTCCCTTCACCGCCCGTCAACGCCTTTCTCCATTTTCCACCGTTTCCCTTCACCGCCCTTCACCGTCTTTCACCGTTTTCCACCGTTTCCCTTCACCGCCTTTCACCGTTTTTCACCGTTTCCCTTCACCGCCCATCACCGTCTTCCACCGTATTCCACCGTTTCCCTTCACCGCCCTTCACCGTCTTTCACCGTTTCCCACCGTTTCCCTTCACCGCCTTACACCGTTTTCCACCGTTTCCCTACACCGCCTTCACCGTCTGTCACCGTTTTCCACCGTTTCCCTACACCGCCCTTCACCGTTTTCTACCGTTTTTCTTCACCAACTTCCGCCGTTTTTCTTCACCGTCTTCCACAATTTTTCTTCACCGTCTTCCACTGTTTTCCACTGTTTTCCTTCACCGCCTTTCACCGTCTTTCACTGTCTTTCACCTTTCCCTTTACCGCCCGTCAACGCCTTTCACCATTTTCCACCGTTTCCCTTCATCACCCTTGACCGCCTTTCACCGTTTTCCACCGTTTCCCTTCACCGCCCTTCACCGCCTTTCACAATTTTCCACCGTTTTCGTTCACCGCCCTTCACCGTCTTTCGCCGTCTTCCACCGTTTTCAATCGTTTTTCTTCACCACCTTTCACCGTTTTACACCGTTTCCCTACACCGCCCTTCACCGTTTTCCACCGTGTTACTTCACCAACTTCCACCGTTTTTCTTCACCGTCTTCCACCGTTTGTCTTCACTGTCTTCCACCATTTTTGTTCACTGTCTTCCACTGTTTTCCACTGTTTCCCTTCACCGCCTTTCACCGTCTTTTACTGTCTTTCACCTTTCTTTCCCTTCACCGCCCGTCAACGCCTTTCTCCATTTTCCACCGTTTCCCTTCACCGCCCTTCACCGTCTTTCACCGTTTTCCACCGTTTCCCTTCACCGCCTTTCACCGTTTTTCACCGTTTCCCTTCACCGCCCATCACCGTCTTCCACCGTATTCCACCGTTTCCCTTCACCGCCCTTCACCGTCTTTCACCGTTTCCCACCGTTTCCCTTCACCGCCTTACACCGTTTTCCACCGTTTCCCTACACCGCCTTCACCGTCTGTCACCGTTTTCCACCGTTTCCCTACACCGTCCTTCACCGTTTTCTACCGTTTTTCTTCACCAACTTCCGCCGTTTTTCTTCACCGTCTTCCACAATTTTTCTTCACCGTCTTCCACTGTTTTCCACTGTTTTCCTTCACCGCCTTTCACCGTCTTTCACTGTCTTTCACCTTTCCCTTTACCGCCCGTCAACGCCTTTCACCATTTTCCACCGTTTCCCTTCATCACCCTTGACCGCCTTTCACCGTTTTCCACCGTTTCCCTTCACCGCCCTTCACCGCCTTTCACAATTTTCCACCGTTTTCGTTCACCGCCCTTCACCGTCTTTCGCCGTCTTCCACCGTTTTCAATCGTTTTTCTTCACCACCTTTCACCGTTTTACACCGTTTCCCTACACCGCCCTTCACCGTTTTCCACCGTGTTACTTCACCAACTTCCACCGTTTTTCTTCACCGTCTTCCACCGTTTGTCTTCACTGTCTTCCACCATTTTTGTTCACTGTCTTCCACTGTTTTCCACTGTTTCCCTTCACCGCCTTTCACCGTCTTTTACTGTCTTTCACCTTTCTTTCCCTTCACCGCCCGTCAACGCCTTTCTCCATTTTCCACCGTTTCCCTTCACCGCCCTTCACCGTCTTTCACCGTTTTCCACCGTTTCCCTTCACCGCCTTTCACCGTTTTTCACCGTTTCCCTTCACCGCCCATCACCGTCTTCCACCGTATTCCACCGTTTCCCTTCACCGCCCTTCACCGTCTTTCACCGTTTCCCACCGTTTCCCTTCACCGCCTTACACCGTTTTCCACCGTTTCCCTACACCGCCTTCACCGTCTGTCACCGTTTTCCACCGTTTCCCTACACCGCCCTTCACCGTTTTCTACCGTTTTTCTTCACCAACTTCCGCCGTTTTTCTTCACCGTCTTCCACAATTTTTCTTCACCGTCTTCCACTGTTTTCCACTGTTTTCCTTCACCGCCTTTCACCGTCTTTCACTGTCTTTCACCTTTCCCTTTACCGCCCGTCAACGCCTTTCACCATTTTCCACCGTTTCCCTTCATCACCCTTGACCGCCTTTCACCGTTTTCCACCGTTTCCCTTCACCGCCCTTCACCGCCTTTCACAATTTTCCACCGTTTTCGTTCACCGCCCTTCACCGTCTTTCGCCGTCTTCCACCGTTTTCAATCGTTTTTCTTCACCACCTTTCACCGTTTTACACCGTTTCCCTACACCGCCCTTCACCGTTTTCCACCGTGTTACTTCACCAACTTCCACCGTTTTTCTTCACCGTCTTCCACCGTTTGTCTTCACTGTCTTCCACCATTTTTGTTCACTGTCTTCCACTGTTTTCCACTGTTTCCCTTCACCGCCTTTCACCGTCTTTTACTGTCTTTCACCTTTCTTTCCCTTCACCGCCCGTCAACGCCTTTCTCCATTTTCCACCGTTTCCCTTCACCGCCCTTCACCGTCTTTCACCGTTTTCCACCGTTTCCCTTCACCGCCTTTCACCGTTTTTCACCGTTTCCCTTCACCGCCCATCACCGTCTTCCACCGTATTCCACCGTTTCCCTTCACCGCCCTTCACCGTCTTTCACCGTTTCCCACCGTTTCCCTTCACCGCCTTACACCGTTTTCCACCGTTTCCCTACACCGCCTTCACCGTCTGTCACCGTTTTCCACCGTTTCCCTACACCGCCCTTCACCGTTTTCTACCGTTTTTCTTCACCAACTTCCGCCGTTTTTCTTCACCGTCTTCCACAATTTTTCTTCACCGTCTTCCACTGTTTTCCACTGTTTTCCTTCACCGCCTTTCACCGTCTTTCACTGTCTTTCACCTTTCCCTTTACCGCCCGTCAACGCCTTTCACCATTTTCCACCGTTTCCCTTCATCACCCTTGACCGCCTTTCACCGTTTTCCACCGTTTCCCTTCACCGCCCTTCACCGCCTTTCACAATTTTCCACCGTTTTCGTTCACCGCCCTTCACCGTCTTTCGCCGTCTTCCACCGTTTTCAATCGTTTTTCTTCACCACCTTTCACCGTTTTACACCGTTTCCCTACACCGCCCTTCACCGTTTTCCACCGTGTTACTTCACCAACTTCCACCGTTTTTCTTCACCGTCTTCCACCGTTTGTCTTCACTGTCTTCCACCATTTTTGTTCACTGTCTTCCACTGTTTTCCACTGTTTCCCTTCACCGCCTTTCACCGTCTTTTACTGTCTTTCACCTTTCTTTCCCTTCACCGCCCGTCAACGCCTTTCTCCATTTTCCACCGTTTCCCTTCACCGCCCTTCACCGTCTTTCACCGTTTTCCACCGTTTCCCTTCACCGCCTTTCACCGTTTTTCACCGTTTCCCTTCACCGCCCATCACCGTCTTCCACCGTATTCCACCGTTTCCCTTCACCGCCCTTCACCGTCTTTCACCGTTTCCCACCGTTTCCCTTCACCGCCTTACACCGTTTTCCACCGTTTCCCTACACCGCCTTCACCGTCTGTCACCGTTTTCCACCGTTTCCCTACACCGCCCTTCACCGTTTTCTACCGTTTTTCTTCACCAACTTCCGCCGTTTTTCTTCACCGTCTTCCACAATTTTTCTTCACCGTCTTCCACTGTTTTCCACTGTTTTCCTTCACCGCCTTTCACCGTCTTTCACTGTCTTTCACCTTTCCCTTTACCGCCCGTCAACGCCTTTCACCATTTTCCACCGTTTCCCTTCATCACCCTTGACCGCCTTTCACCGTTTTCCACCGTTTCCCTTCACCGCCCTTCACCGCCTTTCACAATTTTCCACCGTTTTCGTTCACCGCCCTTCACCGTCTTTCGCCGTCTTCCACCGTTTTCAATCGTTTTTCTTCACCACCTTTCACCGTTTTACACCGTTTCCCTACACCGCCCTTCACCGTTTTCCACCGTGTTACTTCACCAACTTCCACCGTTTTTCTTCACCGTCTTCCACCGTTTGTCTTCACTGTCTTCCACCATTTTTGTTCACTGTCTTCCACTGTTTTCCACTGTTTCCCTTCACCGCCTTTCACCGTCTTTTACTGTCTTTCACCTTTCTTTCCCTTCACCGCCCGTCAACGCCTTTCTCCATTTTCCACCGTTTCCCTTCACCGCCCTTCACCGTCTTTCACCGTTTTCCACCGTTTCCCTTCACCGCCTTTCACCGTTTTTCACCGTTTCCCTTCACCGCCCATCACCGTCTTCCACCGTATTCCACCGTTTCCCTTCACCGCCCTTCACCGTCTTTCACCGTTTCCCACCGTTTCCCTTCACCGCCTTACACCGTTTTCCACCGTTTCCCTACACCGCCTTCACCGTCTGTCACCGTTTTCCACCGTTTCCCTACACCGCCCTTCACCGTTTTCTACCGTTTTTCTTCACCAACTTCCGCCGTTTTTCTTCACCGTCTTCCACAATTTTTCTTCACCGTCTTCCACTGTTTTCCACTGTTTTCCTTCACCGCCTTTCACCGTCTTTCACTGTCTTTCACCTTTCCCTTTACCGCCCGTCAACGCCTTTCACCATTTTCCACCGTTTCCCTTCATCACCCTTGACCGCCTTTCACCGTTTTCCACCGTTTCCCTTCACCGCCCTTCACCGCCTTTCACAATTTTCCACCGTTTTCGTTCACCGCCCTTCACCGTCTTTCGCCGTCTTCCACCGTTTTCAATCGTTTTTCTTCACCACCTTTCACCGTTTTACACCGTTTCCCTACACCGCCCTTCACCGTTTTCCACCGTGTTACTTCACCAACTTCCACCGTTTTTCTTCACCGTCTTCCACCGTTTGTCTTCACTGTCTTCCACCATTTTTGTTCACTGTCTTCCACTGTTTTCCACTGTTTCCCTTCACCGCCTTTCACCGTCTTTTACTGTCTTTCACCTTTCTTTCCCTTCACCGCCCGTCAACGCCTTTCTCCATTTTCCACCGTTTCCCTTCACCGCCCTTCACCGTCTTTCACCGTTTTCCACCGTTTCCCTTCACCGCCTTTCACCGTTTTTCACCGTTTCCCTTCACCGCCCATCACCGTCTTCCACCGTATTCCACCGTTTCCCTTCACCGCCCTTCACCGTCTTTCACCGTTTCCCACCGTTTCCCTTCACCGCCTTACACCGTTTTCCACCGTTTCCCTACACCGCCTTCACCGTCTGTCACCGTTTTCCACCGTTTCCCTACACCGCCCTTCACCGTTTTCTACCGTTTTTCTTCACCAACTTCCGCCGTTTTTCTTCACCGTCTTCCACAATTTTTCTTCACCGTCTTCCACTGTTTTCCACTGTTTTCCTTCACCGCCTTTCACCGTCTTTCACTGTCTTTCACCTTTCCCTTTACCGCCCGTCAACGCCTTTCACCATTTTCCACCGTTTCCCTTCATCACCCTTGACCGCCTTTCACCGTTTTCCACCGTTTCCCTTCACCGCCCTTCACCGCCTTTCACAATTTTCCACCGTTTTCGTTCACCGCCCTTCACCGTCTTTCGCCGTCTTCCACCGTTTTCAATCGTTTTTCTTCACCACCTTTCACCGTTTTACACCGTTTCCCTACACCGCCCTTCACCGTTTTCCACCGTGTTACTTCACCAACTTCCACCGTTTTTCTTCACCGTCTTCCACCGTTTGTCTTCACTGTCTTCCACCATTTTTGTTCACTGTCTTCCACTGTTTTCCACTGTTTCCCTTCACCGCCTTTCACCGTCTTTTACTGTCTTTCACCTTTCTTTCCCTTCACCGCCCGTCAACGCCTTTCTCCATTTTCCACCGTTTCCCTTCACCGCCCTTCACCGTCTTTCACCGTTTTCCACCGTTTCCCTTCACCGCCTTTCACCGTTTTTCACCGTTTCCCTTCACCGCCCATCACCGTCTTCCACCGTATTCCACCGTTTCCCTTCACCGCCCTTCACCGTCTTTCACCGTTTCCCACCGTTTCCCTTCACCGCCTTACACCGTTTTCCACCGTTTCCCTACACCGCCTTCACCGTCTGTCACCGTTTTCCACCGTTTCCCTACACCGCCCTTCACCGTTTTCTACCGTTTTTCTTCACCAACTTCCGCCGTTTTTCTTCACCGTCTTCCACAATTTTTCTTCACCGTCTTCCACTGTTTTCCACTGTTTTCCTTCACCGCCTTTCACCGTCTTTCACTGTCTTTCACCTTTCCCTTTACCGCCCGTCAACGCCTTTCACCATTTTCCACCGTTTCCCTTCATCACCCTTGACCGCCTTTCACCGTTTTCCACCGTTTCCCTTCACCGCCCTTCACCGCCTTTCACAATTTTCCACCGTTTTCGTTCACCGCCCTTCACCGTCTTTCGCCGTCTTCCACCGTTTTCAATCGTTTTTCTTCACCACCTTTCACCGTTTTACACCGTTTCCCTACACCGCCCTTCACCGTTTTCCACCGTGTTACTTCACCAACTTCCACCGTTTTTCTTCACCGTCTTCCACCGTTTGTCTTCACTGTCTTCCACCATTTTTGTTCACTGTCTTCCACTGTTTTCCACTGTTTCCCTTCACCGCCTTTCACCGTCTTTTACTGTCTTTCACCTTTCTTTCCCTTCACCGCCCGTCAACGCCTTTCTCCATTTTCCACCGTTTCCCTTCACCGCCCTTCACCGTCTTTCACCGTTTTCCACCGTTTCCCTTCACCGCCTTTCACCGTTTTTCACCGTTTCCCTTCACCGCCCATCACCGTCTTCCACCGTATTCCACCGTTTCCCTTCACCGCCCTTCACCGTCTTTCACCGTTTCCCACCGTTTCCCTTCACCGCCTCACACCGTTTTCCACCGTTTCCCTACACCGCCTTCACCGTCTGTCACCGTTTTCCACCGTTTCCCTACACCGCCCTTCACCGTTTTCTACCGTTTTTCTTCACCAACTTCCGCCGTTTTTCTTCACCGTCTTCCACAATTTTTCTTCACCGTCTTCCACTGTTTTCCACTGTTTTCCTTCACCGCCTTTCACCGTCTTTCACTGTCTTTCACCTTTCCCTTTACCGCCCGTCAACGCCTTTCACCATTTTCCACCGTTTCCCTTCATCACCCTTGACCGCCTTTCACCGTTTTCCACCGTTTCCCTTCACCGCCCTTCACCGCCTTTCACAATTTTCCACCGTTTTCGTTCACCGCCCTTCACCGTCTTTCGCCGTCTTCCACCGTTTTCAATCGTTTTTCTTCACCACCTTTCACCGTTTTACACCGTTTCCCTACACCGCCCTTCACCGTTTTCCACCGTGTTACTTCACCAACTTCCACCGTTTTTCTTCACCGTCTTCCACCGTTTGTCTTCACTGTCTTCCACCATTTTTGTTCACTGTCTTCCACTGTTTTCCACTGTTTCCCTTCACCGCCTTTCACCGTCTTTTACTGTCTTTCACCTTTCTTTCCCTTCACCGCCCGTCAACGCCTTTCTCCATTTTCCACCGTTTCCCTTCACCGCCCTTCACCGTCTTTCACCGTTTTCCACCGTTTCCCTTCACCGCCTTTCACCGTTTTTCACCGTTTCCCTTCACCGCCCATCACCGTCTTCCACCGTATTCCACCGTTTCCCTTCACCGCCCTTCACCGTCTTTCACCGTTTCCCACCGTTTCCCTTCACCGCCTTACACCGTTTTCCACCGTTTCCCTACACCGCCTTCACCGTCTGTCACCGTTTTCCACCGTTTCCCTACACCGCCCTTCACCGTTTTCTACCGTTTTTCTTCACCAACTTCCGCCGTTTTTCTTCACCGTCTTCCACAATTTTTCTTCACCGTCTTCCACTGTTTTCCACTGTTTTCCTTCACCGCCTTTCACCGTCTTTCACTGTCTTTCACCTTTCCCTTTACCGCCCGTCAACGCCTTTCACCATTTTCCACCGTTTCCCTTCATCACCCTTGACCGCCTTTCACCGTTTTCCACCGTTTCCCTTCACCGCCCTTCACCGCCTTTCACAATTTTCCACCGTTTTCGTTCACCGCCCTTCACCGTCTTTCGCCGTCTTCCACCGTTTTCAATCGTTTTTCTTCACCACCTTTCACCGTTTTACACCGTTTCCCTACACCGCCCTTCACCGTTTTCCACCGTGTTACTTCACCAACTTCCACCGTTTTTCTTCACCGTCTTCCACCGTTTGTCTTCACTGTCTTCCACCATTTTTGTTCACTGTCTTCCACTGTTTTCCACTGTTTCCCTTCACCGCCTTTCACCGTCTTTTACTGTCTTTCACCTTTCTTTCCCTTCACCGCCCGTCAACGCCTTTCTCCATTTTCCACCGTTTCCCTTCACCGCCCTTCACCGTCTTTCACCGTTTTCCACCGTTTCCCTTCACCGCCTTTCACCGTTTTTCACCGTTTCCCTTCACCGCCCATCACCGTCTTCCACCGTATTCCACCGTTTCCCTTCACCGCCCTTCACCGTCTTTCACCGTTTCCCACCGTTTCCCTTCACCGCCTTACACCGTTTTCCACCGTTTCCCTACACCGCCTTCACCGTCTGTCACCGTTTTCCACCGTTTCCCTACACCGCCCTTCACCGTTTTCTACCGTTTTTCTTCACCAACTTCCGCCGTTTTTCTTCACCGTCTTCCACAATTTTTCTTCACCGTCTTCCACTGTTTTCCACTGTTTTCCTTCACCGCCTTTCACCGTCTTTCACTGTCTTTCACCTTTCCCTTTACCGCCCGTCAACGCCTTTCACCATTTTCCACCGTTTCCCTTCATCACCCTTGACCGCCTTTCACCGTTTTCCACCGTTTCCCTTCACCGCCCTTCACCGCCTTTCACAATTTTCCACCGTTTTCGTTCACCGCCCTTCACCGTCTTTCGCCGTCTTCCACCGTTTTCAATCGTTTTTCTTCACCACCTTTCACCGTTTTACACCGTTTCCCTACACCGCCCTTCACCGTTTTCCACCGTGTTACTTCACCAACTTCCACCGTTTTTCTTCACCGTCTTCCACCGTTTGTCTTCACTGTCTTCCACCATTTTTGTTCACTGTCTTCCACTGTTTTCCACTGTTTCCCTTCACCGCCTTTCACCGTCTTTTACTGTCTTTCACCTTTCTTTCCCTTCACCGCCCGTCAACGCCTTTCTCCATTTTCCACCGTTTCCCTTCACCGCCCTTCACCGTCTTTCACCGTTTTCCACCGTTTCCCTTCACCGCCTTTCACCGTTTTTCACCGTTTCCCTTCACCGCCCATCACCGTCTTCCACCGTATTCCACCGTTTCCCTTCACCGCCCTTCACCGTCTTTCACCGTTTCCCACCGTTTCCCTTCACCGCCTTACACCGTTTTCCACCGTTTCCCTACACCGCCTTCACCGTCTGTCACCGTTTTCCACCGTTTCCCTACACCGCCCTTCACCGTTTTCTACCGTTTTTCTTCACCAACTTCCGCCGTTTTTCTTCACCGTCTTCCACAATTTTTCTTCACCGTCTTCCACTGTTTTCCACTGTTTTCCTTCACCGCCTTTCACCGTCTTTCACTGTCTTTCACCTTTCCCTTTACCGCCCGTCAACGCCTTTCACCATTTTCCACCGTTTCCCTTCATCACCCTTGACCGCCTTTCACCGTTTTCCACCGTTTCCCTTCACCGCCCTTCACCGCCTTTCACAATTTTCCACCGTTTTCGTTCACCGCCCTTCACCGTCTTTCGCCGTCTTCCACCGTTTTCAATCGTTTTTCTTCACCACCTTTCACCGTTTTACACCGTTTCCCTACACCGCCCTTCACCGTTTTCCACCGTGTTACTTCACCAACTTCCACCGTTTTTCTTCACCGTCTTCCACCGTTTGTCTTCACTGTCTTCCACCATTTTTGTTCACTGTCTTCCACTGTTTTCCACTGTTTCCCTTCACCGCCTTTCACCGTCTTTTACTGTCTTTCACCTTTCTTTCCCTTCACCGCCCGTCAACGCCTTTCTCCATTTTCCACCGTTTCCCTTCACCGCCCTTCACCGTCTTTCACCGTTTTCCACCGTTTCCCTTCACCGCCTTTCACCGTTTTTCACCGTTTCCCTTCACCGCCCATCACCGTCTTCCACCGTATTCCACCGTTTCCCTTCACCGCCCTTCACCGTCTTTCACCGTTTCCCACCGTTTCCCTTCACCGCCTTACACCGTTTTCCACCGTTTCCCTACACCGCCTTCACCGTCTGTCACCGTTTTCCACCGTTTCCCTACACCGCCCTTCACCGTTTTCTACCGTTTTTCTTCACCAACTTCCGCCGTTTTTCTTCACCGTCTTCCACAATTTTTCTTCACCGTCTTCCACTGTTTTCCACTGTTTTCCTTCACCGCCTTTCACCGTCTTTCACTGTCTTTCACCTTTCCCTTTACCGCCCGTCAACGCCTTTCACCATTTTCCACCGTTTCCCTTCATCACCCTTGACCGCCTTTCACCGTTTTCCACCGTTTCCCTTCACCGCCCTTCACCGCCTTTCACAATTTTCCACCGTTTTCGTTCACCGCCCTTCACCGTCTTTCGCCGTCTTCCACCGTTTTCAATCGTTTTTCTTCACCACCTTTCACCGTTTTACACCGTTTCCCTACACCGCCCTTCACCGTTTTCCACCGTGTTACTTCACCAACTTCCACCGTTTTTCTTCACCGTCTTCCACCGTTTGTCTTCACTGTCTTCCACCATTTTTGTTCACTGTCTTCCACTGTTTTCCACTGTTTCCCTTCACCGCCTTTCACCGTCTTTTACTGTCTTTCACCTTTCTTTCCCTTCACCGCCCGTCAACGCCTTTCTCCATTTTCCACCGTTTCCCTTCACCGCCCTTCACCGTCTTTCACCGTTTTCCACCGTTTCCCTTCACCGCCTTTCACCGTTTTTCACCGTTTCCCTTCACCGCCCATCACCGTCTTCCACCGTATTCCACCGTTTCCCTTCACCGCCCTTCACCGTCTTTCACCGTTTCCCACCGTTTCCCTTCACCGCCTTACACCGTTTTCCACCGTTTCCCTACACCGCCTTCACCGTCTGTCACCGTTTTCCACCGTTTCCCTACACCGCCCTTCACCGTTTTCTACCGTTTTTCTTCACCAACTTCCGCCGTTTTTCTTCACCGTCTTCCACAATTTTTCTTCACCGTCTTCCACTGTTTTCCACTGTTTTCCTTCACCGCCTTTCACCGTCTTTCACTGTCTTTCACCTTTCCCTTTACCGCCCGTCAACGCCTTTCACCATTTTCCACCGTTTCCCTTCATCACCCTTGACCGCCTTTCACCGTTTTCCACCGTTTCCCTTCACCGCCCTTCACCGCCTTTCACAATTTTCCACCGTTTTCGTTCACCGCCCTTCACCGTCTTTCGCCGTCTTCCACCGTTTTCAATCGTTTTTCTTCACCACCTTTCACCGTTTTACACCGTTTCCCTACACCGCCCTTCACCGTTTTCCACCGTGTTACTTCACCAACTTCCACCGTTTTTCTTCACCGTCTTCCACCGTTTGTCTTCACTGTCTTCCACCATTTTTGTTCACTGTCTTCCACTGTTTTCCACTGTTTCCCTTCACCGCCTTTCACCGTCTTTTACTGTCTTTCACCTTTCTTTCCCTTCACCGCCCGTCAACGCCTTTCTCCATTTTCCACCGTTTCCCTTCACCGCCCTTCACCGTCTTTCACCGTTTTCCACCGTTTCCCTTCACCGCCTTTCACCGTTTTTCACCGTTTCCCTTCACCGCCCATCACCGTCTTCCACCGTATTCCACCGTTTCCCTTCACCGCCCTTCACCGTCTTTCACCGTTTCCCACCGTTTCCCTTCACCGCCTTACACCGTTTTCCACCGTTTCCCTACACCGCCTTCACCGTCTGTCACCGTTTTCCACCGTTTCCCTACACCGCCCTTCACCGTTTTCTACCGTTTTTCTTCACCAACTTCCGCCGTTTTTCTTCACCGTCTTCCACAATTTTTCTTCACCGTCTTCCACTGTTTTCCACTGTTTTCCTTCACCGCCTTTCACCGTCTTTCACTGTCTTTCACCTTTCCCTTTACCGCCCGTCAACGCCTTTCACCATTTTCCACCGTTTCCCTTCATCACCCTTGACCGCCTTTCACCGTTTTCCACCGTTTCCCTTCACCGCCCTTCACCGCCTTTCACAATTTTCCACCGTTTTCGTTCACCGCCCTTCACCGTCTTTCGCCGTCTTCCACCGTTTTCAATCGTTTTTCTTCACCACCTTTCACCGTTTTACACCGTTTCCCTACACCGCCCTTCACCGTTTTCCACCGTGTTACTTCACCAACTTCCACCGTTTTTCTTCACCGTCTTCCACCGTTTGTCTTCACTGTCTTCCACCATTTTTGTTCACTGTCTTCCACTGTTTTCCACTGTTTCCCTTCACCGCCTTTCACCGTCTTTTACTGTCTTTCACCTTTCTTTCCCTTCACCGCCCGCCAACGCCTTTCTCCATTTTCCACCGTTTCCCTTCACCGCCCTTCACCGTCTTTCACCGTTTTCCACCGTTTCCCTTCACCGCCTTTCACCGTTTTTCACCGTTTCCCTTCACCGCCCATCACCGTCTTCCACCGTATTCCACCGTTTCCCTTCACCGCCCTTCACCGTCTTTCACCGTTTCCCACCGTTTCCCTTCACCGCCTTACACCGTTTTCCACCGTTTCCCTACACCGCCTTCACCGTCTGTCACCGTTTTCCACCGTTTCCCTACACCGCCCTTCACCGTTTTCTACCGTTTTTCTTCACCAACTTCCGCCGTTTTTCTTCACCGTCTTCCACAATTTTTCTTCACCGTCTTCCACTGTTTTCCACTGTTTTCCTTCACCGCCTTTCACCGTCTTTCACTGTCTTTCACCTTTCCCTTTACCGCCCGTCAACGCCTTTCACCATTTTCCACCGTTTCCCTTCATCACCCTTGACCGCCTTTCACCGTTTTCCACCGTTTCCCTTCACCGCCCTTCACCGCCTTTCACAATTTTCCACCGTTTTCGTTCACCGCCCTTCACCGTCTTTCGCCGTCTTCCACCGTTTTCAATCGTTTTTCTTCACCACCTTTCACCGTTTTACACCGTTTCCCTACACCGCCCTTCACCGTTTTCCACCGTGTTACTTCACCAACTTCCACCGTTTTTCTTCACCGTCTTCCACCGTTTGTCTTCACTGTCTTCCACCATTTTTGTTCACTGTCTTCCACTGTTTTCCACTGTTTCCCTTCACCGCCTTTCACCGTCTTTTACTGTCTTTCACCTTTCTTTCCCTTCACCGCCCGTCAACGCCTTTCTCCATTTTCCACCGTTTCCCTTCACCGCCCTTCACCGTCTTTCACCGTTTTCCACCGTTTCCCTTCACCGCCTTTCACCGTTTTTCACCGTTTCCCTTCACCGCCCATCACCGTCTTCCACCGTATTCCACCGTATTCCACCGTTTCCCTTCACCGCCCTTCACCGTCTTTCACCGTTTCCCACCGTTTCCCTTCACCGCCTTACACCGTTTTCCACCGTTTCCCTACACCGCCTTCACCGTCTGTCACCGTTTTCCACCGTTTCCCTACACCGCCCTTCACCGTTTTCTACCGTTTTTCTTCACCAACTTCCGCCGTTTTTCTTCACCGTCTTCCACAATTTTTCTTCACCGTCTTCCACTGTTTTCCACTGTTTTCCTTCACCGCCTTTCACCGTCTTTCACTGTCTTTCACCTTTCCCTTTACCGCCCGTCAACGCCTTTCACCATTTTCCACCGTTTCCCTTCATCACCCTTGACCGCCTTTCACCGTTTTCCACCGTTTCCCTTCACCGCCCTTCACCGCCTTTCACAATTTTCCACCGTTTTCGTTCACCGCCCTTCACCGTCTTTCGCCGTCTTCCACCGTTTTCAATCGTTTTTCTTCACCACCTTTCACCGTTTTACACCGTTTCCCTACACCGCCCTTCACCGTTTTCCACCGTGTTACTTCACCAACTTCCACCGTTTTTCTTCACCGTCTTCCACCGTTTGTCTTCACTGTCTTCCACCATTTTTGTTCACTGTCTTCCACTGTTTTCCACTGTTTCCCTTCACCGCCTTTCACCGTCTTTTACTGTCTTTCACCTTTCTTTCCCTTCACCGCCCGTCAACGCCTTTCTCCATTTTCCACCGTTTCCCTTCACCGCCCTTCACCGTCTTTCACCGTTTTCCACCGTTTCCCTTCACCGCCTTTCACCGTTTTTCACCGTTTCCCTTCACCGCCCATCACCGTCTTCCACCGTATTCCACCGTTTCCCTTCACCGCCCTTCACCGTCTTTCACCGTTTCCCACCGTTTCCCTTCACCGCCTTACACCGTTTTCCACCGTTTCCCTACACCGCCTTCACCGTCTGTCATCGTTTTCCACCGTTTCCCTACACCGCCCTTCACCGTTTTCTACCGTTTTTCTTCACCAACTTCCGCCGTTTTTCTTCACCGTCTTCCACAATTTTTCTTCACCGTCTTCCACTGTTTTCCACTGTTTTCCTTCACCGCCTTTCACCGTCTTTCACTGTCTTTCACCTTTCCCTTTACCGCCCGTCAACGCCTTTCACCATTTTCCACCGTTTCCCTTCATCACCCTTGACCGCCTTTCACCGTTTTCCACCGTTTCCCTTCACCGCCCTTCACCGCCTTTCACAATTTTCCACCGTTTTCGTTCACCGCCCTTCACCGTCTTTCGCCGTCTTCCACCGTTTTCAATCGTTTTTCTTCACCACCTTTCACCGTTTTACACCGTTTCCCTACACCGCCCTTCACCGTTTTCCACCGTGTTACTTCACCAACTTCCACCGTTTTTCTTCACCGTCTTCCACCGTTTGTCTTCACTGTCTTCCACCATTTTTGTTCACTGTCTTCCACTGTTTTCCACTGTTTCCCTTCACCGCCTTTCACCGTCTTTTACTGTCTTTCACCTTTCTTTCCCTTCACCGCCCGTCAACGCCTTTCTCCATTTTCCACCGTTTCCCTTCACCGCCCTTCACCGTCTTTCACCGTTTTCCACCGTTTCCCTTCACCGCCTTTCACCGTTTTTCACCGTTTCCCTTCACCGCCCATCACCGTCTTCCACCGTATTCCACCGTTTCCCTTCACCGCCCTTCACCGTCTTTCACCGTTTCCCACCGTTTCCCTTCACCGCCTTACACCGTTTTCCACCGTTTCCCTACACCGCCTTCACCGTCTGTCACCGTTTTCCACCGTTTCCCTACACCGCCCTTCACCGTTTTCTACCGTTTTTCTTCACCAACTTCCGCCGTTTTTCTTCACCGTCTTCCACAATTTTTCTTCACCGTCTTCCACTGTTTTCCACTGTTTTCCTTCACCGCCTTTCACCGTCTTTCACTGTCTTTCACCTTTCCCTTTACCGCCCGTCAACGCCTTTCACCATTTTCCACCGTTTCCCTTCATCACCCTTGACCGCCTTTCACCGTTTTCCACCGTTTCCCTTCACCGCCCTTCACCGCCTTTCACAATTTTCCACCGTTTTCGTTCACCGCCCTTCACCGTCTTTCGCCGTCTTCCACCGTTTTCAATCGTTTTTCTTCACCACCTTTCACCGTTTTACACCGTTTCCCTACACCGCCCTTCACCGTTTTCCACCGTGTTACTTCACCAACTTCCACCGTTTTTCTTCACCGTCTTCCACCGTTTGTCTTCACTGTCTTCCACCATTTTTGTTCACTGTCTTCCACTGTTTTCCACTGTTTCCCTTCACCGCCTTTCACCGTCTTTTACTGTCTTTCACCTTTCTTTCCCTTCACCGCCCGTCAACGCCTTTCTCCATTTTCCACCGTTTCCCTTCACCGCCCTTCACCGTCTTTCACCGTTTTCCACCGTTTCCCTTCACCGCCTTTCACCGTTTTTCACCGTTTCCCTTCACCGCCCATCACCGTCTTCCACCGTATTCCACCGTTTCCCTTCACCGCCCTTCACCGTCTTTCACCGTTTCCCACCGTTTCCCTTCACCGCCTTACACCGTTTTCCACCGTTTCCCTACACCGCCTTCACCGTCTGTCACCGTTTTCCACCGTTTCCCTACACCGCCCTTCACCGTTTTCTACCGTTTTTCTTCACCAACTTCCGCCGTTTTTCTTCACCGTCTTCCACAATTTTTCTTCACCGTCTTCCACTGTTTTCCACTGTTTTCCTTCACCGCCTTTCACCGTCTTTCACTGTCTTTCACCTTTCCCTTTACCGCCCGTCAACGCCTTTCACCATTTTCCACCGTTTCCCTTCATCACCCTTGACCGCCTTTCACCGTTTTCCACCGTTTCCCTTCACCGCCCTTCACCGCCTTTCACAATTTTCCACCGTTTTCGTTCACCGCCCTTCACCGTCTTTCGCCGTCTTCCACCGTTTTCAATCGTTTTTCTTCACCACCTTTCACCGTTTTACACCGTTTCCCTACACCGCCCTTCACCGTTTTCCACCGTGTTACTTCACCAACTTCCACCGTTTTTCTTCACCGTCTTCCACCGTTTGTCTTCACTGTCTTCCACCATTTTTGTTCACTGTCTTCCACTGTTTTCCACTGTTTCCCTTCACCGCCTTTCACCGTCTTTTACTGTCTTTCACCTTTCTTTCCCTTCACCGCCCGTCAACGCCTTTCTCCATTTTCCACCGTTTCCCTTCACCGCCCTTCACCGTCTTTCACCGTTTTCCACCGTTTCCCTTCACCGCCTTTCACCGTTTTTCACCGTTTCCCTTCACCGCCCATCACCGTCTTCCACCGTATTCCACCGTTTCCCTTCACCGCCCTTCACCGTCTTTCACCGTTTCCCACCGTTTCCCTTCACCGCCTTACACCGTTTTCCACCGTTTCCCTACACCGCCTTCACCGTCTGTCACCGTTTTCCACCGTTTCCCTACACCGCCCTTCACCGTTTTCTACCGTTTTTCTTCACCAACTTCCGCCGTTTTTCTTCACCGTCTTCCACAATTTTTCTTCACCGTCTTCCACTGTTTTCCACTGTTTTCCTTCACCGCCTTTCACCGTCTTTCACTGTCTTTCACCTTTCCCTTTACCGCCCGTCAACGCCTTTCACCATTTTCCACCGTTTCCCTTCATCACCCTTGACCGCCTTTCACCGTTTTCCACCGTTTCCCTTCACCGCCCTTCACCGCCTTTCACAATTTTCCACCGTTTTCGTTCACCGCCCTTCACCGTCTTTCGCCGTCTTCCACCGTTTTCAATCGTTTTTCTTCACCACCTTTCACCGTTTTACACCGTTTCCCTACACCGCCCTTCACCGTTTTCCACCGTGTTACTTCACCAACTTCCACCGTTTTTCTTCACCGTCTTCCACCGTTTGTCTTCACTGTCTTCCACCATTTTTGTTCACTGTCTTCCACTGTTTTCCACTGTTTCCCTTCACCGCCTTTCACCGTCTTTTACTGTCTTTCACCTTTCTTTCCCTTCACCGCCCGTCAACGCCTTTCTCCATTTTCCACCGTTTCCCTTCACCGCCCTTCACCGTCTTTCACCGTTTTCCACCGTTTCCCTTCACCGCCTTTCACCGTTTTTCACCGTTTCCCTTCACCGCCCATCACCGTCTTCCACCGTATTCCACCGTTTCCCTTCACCGCCCTTCACCGTCTTTCACCGTTTCCCACCGTTTCCCTTCACCGCCTTACACCGTTTTCCACCGTTTCCCTACACCGCCTTCACCGTCTGTCACCGTTTTCCACCGTTTCCCTACACCGCCCTTCACCGTTTTCTACCGTTTTTCTTCACCAACTTCCGCCGTTTTTCTTCACCGTCTTCCACAATTTTTCTTCACCGTCTTCCACTGTTTTCCACTGTTTTCCTTCACCGCCTTTCACCGTCTTTCACTGTCTTTCACCTTTCCCTTTACCGCCCGTCAACGCCTTTCACCATTTTCCACCGTTTCCCTTCATCACCCTTGACCGCCTTTCACCGTTTTCCACCGTTTCCCTTCACCGCCCTTCACCGCCTTTCACAATTTTCCACCGTTTTCGTTCACCGCCCTTCACCGTCTTTCGCCGTCTTCCACCGTTTTCAATCGTTTTTCTTCACCACCTTTCACCGTTTTACACCGTTTCCCTACACCGCCCTTCACCGTTTTCCACCGTGTTACTTCACCAACTTCCACCGTTTTTCTTCACCGTCTTCCACCGTTTGTCTTCACTGTCTTCCACCATTTTTGTTCACTGTCTTCCACTGTTTTCCACTGTTTCCCTTCACCGCCTTTCACCGTCTTTTACTGTCTTTCACCTTTCTTTCCCTTCACCGCCCGTCAACGCCTTTCTCCATTTTCCACCGTTTCCCTTCACCGCCCTTCACCGTCTTTCACCGTTTTCCACCGTTTCCCTTCACCGCCTTTCACCGTTTTTCACCGTTTCCCTTCACCGCCCATCACCGTCTTCCACCGTATTCCACCGTTTCCCTTCACCGCCCTTCACCGTCTTTCACCGTTTCCCACCGTTTCCCTTCACCGCCTTACACCGTTTTCCACCGTTTCCCTACACCGCCTTCACCGTCTGTCACCGTTTTCCACCGTTTCCCTACACCGCCCTTCACCGTTTTCTACCGTTTTTCTTCACCAACTTCCGCCGTTTTTCTTCACCGTCTTCCACAATTTTTCTTCACCGTCTTCCACTGTTTTCCACTGTTTTCCTTCACCGCCTTTCACCGTCTTTCACTGTCTTTCACCTTTCCCTTTACCGCCCGTCAACGCCTTTCACCATTTTCCACCGTTTCCCTTCATCACCCTTGACCGCCTTTCACCGTTTTCCACCGTTTCCCTTCACCGCCCTTCACCGCCTTTCACAATTTTCCACCGTTTTCGTTCACCGCCCTTCACCGTCTTTCGCCGTCTTCCACCGTTTTCAATCGTTTTTCTTCACCACCTTTCACCGTTTTACACCGTTTCCCTACACCGCCCTTCACCGTTTTCCACCGTGTTACTTCACCAACTTCCACCGTTTTTCTTCACCGTCTTCCACCGTTTGTCTTCACTGTCTTCCACCATTTTTGTTCACTGTCTTCCACTGTTTTCCACTGTTTCCCTTCACCGCCTTTCACCGTCTTTTACTGTCTTTCACCTTTCTTTCCCTTCACCGCCCGTCAACGCCTTTCTCCATTTTCCACCGTTTCCCTTCACCGCCCTTCACCGTCTTTCACCGTTTTCCACCGTTTCCCTTCACCGCCTTTCACCGTTTTTCACCGTTTCCCTTCACCGCCCATCACCGTCTTCCACCGTATTCCACCGTTTCCCTTCACCGCCCTTCACCGTCTTTCACCGTTTCCCACCGTTTCCCTTCACCGCCTTACACCGTTTTCCACCGTTTCCCTACACCGCCTTCACCGTCTGTCACCGTTTTCCACCGTTTCCCTACACCGCCCTTCACCGTTTTCTACCGTTTTTCTTCACCAACTTCCGCCGTTTTTCTTCACCGTCTTCCACAATTTTTCTTCACCGTCTTCCACTGTTTTCCACTGTTTTCCTTCACCGCCTTTCACCGTCTTTCACTGTCTTTCACCTTTCCCTTTACCGCCCGTCAACGCCTTTCACCATTTTCCACCGTTTCCCTTCATCACCCTTGACCGCCTTTCACCGTTTTCCACCGTTTCCCTTCACCGCCCTTCACCGCCTTTCACAATTTTCCACCGTTTTCGTTCACCGCCCTTCACCGTCTTTCGCCGTCTTCCACCGTTTTCAATCGTTTTTCTTCACCACCTTTCACCGTTTTACACCGTTTCCCTACACCGCCCTTCACCGTTTTCCACCGTGTTACTTCACCAACTTCCACCGTTTTTCTTCACCGTCTTCCACCGTTTGTCTTCACTGTCTTCCACCATTTTTGTTCACTGTCTTCCACTGTTTTCCACTGTTTCCCTTCACCGCCTTTCACCGTCTTTTACTGTCTTTCACCTTTCTTTCCCTTCACCGCCCGTCAACGCCTTTCTCCATTTTCCACCGTTTCCCTTCACCGCCCTTCACCGTCTTTCACCGTTTTCCACCGTTTCCCTTCACCGCCTTTCACCGTTTTTCACCGTTTCCCTTCACCGCCCATCACCGTCTTCCACCGTATTCCACCGTTTCCCTTCACCGCCCTTCACCGTCTTTCACCGTTTCCCACCGTTTCCCTTCACCGCCTTACACCGTTTTCCACCGTTTCCCTACACCGCCTTCACCGTCTGTCACCGTTTTCCACCGTTTCCCTACACCGCCCTTCACCGTTTTCTACCGTTTTTCTTCACCAACTTCCGCCGTTTTTCTTCACCGTCTTCCACAATTTTTCTTCACCGTCTTCCACTGTTTTCCACTGTTTTCCTTCACCGCCTTTCACCGTCTTTCACTGTCTTTCACCTTTCCCTTTACCGCCCGTCAACGCCTTTCACCATTTTCCACCGTTTCCCTTCATCACCCTTGACCGCCTTTCACCGTTTTCCACCGTTTCCCTTCACCGCCCTTCACCGCCTTTCACAATTTTCCACCGTTTTCGTTCACCGCCCTTCACCGTCTTTCGCCGTCTTCCACCGTTTTCAATCGTTTTTCTTCACCACCTTTCACCGTTTTACACCGTTTCCCTACACCGCCCTTCACCGTTTTCCACCGTGTTACTTCACCAACTTCCACCGTTTTTCTTCACCGTCTTCCACCGTTTGTCTTCACTGTCTTCCACCATTTTTGTTCACTGTCTTCCACTGTTTTCCACTGTTTCCCTTCACCGCCTTTCACCGTCTTTTACTGTCTTTCACCTTTCTTTCCCTTCACCGCCCGTCAACGCCTTTCTCCATTTTCCACCGTTTCCCTTCACCGCCCTTCACCGTCTTTCACCGTTTTCCACCGTTTCCCTTCACCGCCTTTCACCGTTTTTCACCGTTTCCCTTCACCGCCCATCACCGTCTTCCACCGTATTCCACCGTTTCCCTTCACCGCCCTTCACCGTCTTTCACCGTTTCCCACCGTTTCCCTTCACCGCCTTACACCGTTTTCCACCGTTTCCCTACACCGCCTTCACCGTCTGTCACCGTTTTCCACCGTTTCCCTACACCGCCCTTCACCGTTTTCTACCGTTTTTCTTCACCAACTTCCGCCGTTTTTCTTCACCGTCTTCCACAATTTTTCTTCACCGTCTTCCACTGTTTTCCACTGTTTTCCTTCACCGCCTTTCACCGTCTTTCACTGTCTTTCACCTTTCCCTTTACCGCCCGTCAACGCCTTTCACCATTTTCCACCGTTTCCCTTCATCACCCTTGACCGCCTTTCACCGTTTTCCACCGTTTCCCTTCACCGCCCTTCACCGCCTTTCACAATTTTCCACCGTTTTCGTTCACCGCCCTTCACCGTCTTTCGCCGTCTTCCACCGTTTTCAATCGTTTTTCTTCACCACCTTTCACCGTTTTACACCGTTTCCCTACACCGCCCTTCACCGTTTTCCACCGTGTTACTTCACCAACTTCCACCGTTTTTCTTCACCGTCTTCCACCGTTTGTCTTCACTGTCTTCCACCATTTTTGTTCACTGTCTTCCACTGTTTTCCACTGTTTCCCTTCACCGCCTTTCACCGTCTTTTACTGTCTTTCACCTTTCTTTCCCTTCACCGCCCGTCAACGCCTTTCTCCATTTTCCACCGTTTCCCTTCACCGCCCTTCACCGTCTTTCACCGTTTTCCACCGTTTCCCTTCACCGCCTTTCACCGTTTTTCACCGTTTCCCTTCACCGCCCATCACCGTCTTCCACCGTATTCCACCGTTTCCCTTCACCGCCCTTCACCGTCTTTCACCGTTTCCCACCGTTTCCCTTCACCGCCTTACACCGTTTTCCACCGTTTCCCTACACCGCCTTCACCGTCTGTCACCGTTTTCCACCGTTTCCCTTCACCGCTCTTCACCGCCTTTGTCGGTTCAGAAAATATCCTACGGAATAGGAGCAGCAGAAGAATCGAAACCAGAAGCGAAAGCATATCGAAAACAGAAGCAGAAGCAAGATCAGAAGCTGGAAATCGCCCCGAACAGCTAATCAGAAGCAGATCAGAAGCGGAAGCGAATCAGGAGCAGAAGCGAAAGCAGAAGCAGAACCAGAAGCAGAAGCAGAAGCAGTAGCAGAAGCAAAGCAGTTGCTGTGACCCTCAGTCCAGGTACCTAGGTGCTCCCGGAAAAACACAGATTCAGACTGATTGTCGCTCGGAAGTCCATTTCTGTCAGTAATTTCGGCGAATAAAACAAAAAATTTCAAAGTTCTCGGAAATCAGGATCGAGAGTGTATTTCGGATATCTCTCGATCCCCAGATTACGAATCACAACAGCGACACTGAGAAGAGTGATCTTGACCCGCGATGAGGAATTCGGGCATCCCGGCAAACGACCAGAAATCTGTGGATTTTGTCGGTTCAGAAGATATCCTACGGAATAGGAGCAGCAGCAGAATCGAAACCAGAAGCGGAAGCATATCGAAAACAGAGGCAGAAGCAAGATTAGAAGCTGGAAATCGCCCCGAACAGCTGATCAGAAGCAGATCAGAAGCGGAAGCGAATCAGGAGCAGAAGCAGAAGCAGAAGCAGAAGCAGAAGCAGAAGCAGGAGCCGAAGCAGGAACAGGAGCAGGAGCAGTAGCAGAAGCAGAAACAGGAGCAGAAGCAGGAGCAGGAGCAGGAGCAGGAGCAGAAGCAGAAGCAGAATCAGGAGCAGAAGTAGAAGCAGTTGCTATGACTCTAAATCCAGGTACCTGGGTGCTTCCGAAAAAACACAGATTCAGACTGATTGTCGTTCGGAGGTCCATTTCTGTCAGTAATTTCGGCGAATAACACAAAAAATGTCGAAGTTTGCGAAAATGAGAATCGAGAGTGTATTTTGGATATCTCTCGATCCCCAAATTACGAATCACAACAGCAACACTGAAGAAAGTGATCTTGACCCGCGATAAGAAATTTAGGCATCCCGGCAAACGACCAGACATCTGTGGATTTTGTCGGTTCAGGAAATACAGTATTCCCTTCGAATAGGGCCGCTCGAAGGCGGTTAGGGGAGTATGATTCCTGGAAACCACGTTCCCCCACCACTAGCTTGCGAGCACGGCTCAACTCGGCTGCTGGCTCAACCTCTGAATAGGGCCACGTATAAACACTCGTAAACAGAAATGTAGTGGGGGAAGCGCTCGAGCAAGGATTAGGGGAAGCGGCCCTGTTCAGAGGGGCCCTATTCGGAGGGAATAACCGTATCCTACGGAATAGGAGCAGCGGCAGAATCGGAACCAGAAGCGGAAGCATATCGAAAACAGAAGCGGAAGCAAGATTAGAAGCTGAAAATCGCCCCGACCAGCTAATCAGAAGCAGATCAGAAGCGGAAGCAAATCGGAATCAGAAGCGGAAGCAGAAGCATTCTGCTCCTGATTTCCGAAAACTTTGAAATTTTTCGTTTTATTCGCCGAAATTACTGACAGAAATGGACTTCCGAGCGACAATCAGTCTGCTTCTGCTCCTGCTTCTGCTTCCGCTTCTGCTCCTGATTTGCTTACGCTACTGATCTGCTTCTGATTATCTGGTCGAAGCGATTTTCAGCTCCGAATCTTGCTTTTGCTTCTGTTTTCGATATGCTTCCGCTTCTGCTGCTGCTCCTATTCCGTAGGATATTTTCTGTACCGACGAAATCCACAGATTTCTGGTCGATTGCCAGGATGCCCAAATTTCTTATCGCGGGTCAAGATCGCGATCGCGTGTCAAGAAAACAGAAGCAGAAGCAAGATTAGAAGCTTAAAATCGCCCCGACCAGCTAATCAGAAGCGGATCAGAACCGAAAACAAATCAGGAGCAGAAGCGGTAGCAGAAGCAGAAGCAAAAGCAGTTGCTGTGACCCTCAGTCCAGGTACCTGGGTGCTTCAAAAAAAAACACAGATTCAGACTGATTGTCGCTCGGAAGTCCATTTCTGTCAGTAATTTCGGCGAATAAAACAAGAAATTTCAAAATTCTCGAAAATCAGGATCGAGAGTGTATTTTGGATATCTCTCCATCCCCAGATTACGAATCACAACAGCAACCCTGAGAAGAGTGATCTTGACCCGCGACAAGAAATTTGAGCATCCCGGCAAAGGACCACAAATCTGTGCATTTTGTCGGTTCAGGAAATATCCTACGGAATAGGAGCAGCAGCAGAATCGAAACCGGTAGCGGAAGCATATCGAAAACAGAAGCAGAAGCAAAATTAGGAGCTGAAAATCGCCCCGATCAGCTAAACAGAAGCAGATCAGAGGCGGAAGCAAATCAGACGCAGAAGCAAAAGCAGAAGCAGAAGCAGAAGCAGAAGCAGAAGCAGAAGCAGAAGCAGGAGCAGGAGCAGAAGCAGAAGCAGAAGCAGAAGCAAAAGCAAAAGCAAAAGCGGTTGCTGTGACCCTCAGTCCAGGTACCTGGGTGCTTCCGAAAACCACAGATTCAGACTGATTGTCACTCGAAAATCTATTCCTGCAGTATTTTCTGCGAATAACACAAAAAATTTCAAAGTTCTCGGAAATCAGGATCGAGAGTGTATTTTGGATATCTCTCGATCCCCAGATTACGAAACACAACAACAACGCTGAGAAGAGTGATCTTGACCCGCGACGAGAAATTTGAGCATTCCGGCAAAGGACCACAAATCTGTGCAGTTTGTCGGTTCAGGAAATATCCTACGGAATAGCAGCAGCAGCAGAATCGAAACCGGTAGCGGAAGCATATCGAAAACAGAAGCAGAAACAAAATTAGGAGTTGAAAATCGCCCCGACCAGCTAAACAGAAGCAGATCAGAGGCGGAAGCAAATCAGACGCAGGAGCGGAAGCAGAAGCAGAAGCAGAAGCAGAAGCAGCAGCAGAAGCAGAAGCAGGAGCAGGAGCAGGAGCAGAAGCAGGAGCGGAAGCAGGAGCGGAAGCAGAAGCAGAAGCAGGAGCAGAAGCAGAAGCAGTTGCTGTGACCCTCAGTCCAGGTACCTGGGTGCTTCCGAAAACCACAGATTCAGACTGATTGTCGCTCGAAAATCTATTCCTGTCAGTATTTTCTGCGAATAACACAAAAAATTTCAAAGTTCTCGGAAATCAGGATCGAGAGTGTATTTTGGATATCTCTCGATCCCCAGATTACGAAACACAACAACAACGCTGAGAAGAGTGATATTGACCCGCGACAAGAAATTTGAGCATTCCGGCAAAGGACCACAAATCTGTGCATTTTGTCGGTTCAGGAAATATCCTACGGAATAGGAGCACGAGCAGCAGCAGAATCGAAACCGGTAGCGGAAGCATATCGAAAACAGAAGCAGAAGCAAAATTAGGAGCTGAAAATCGCCCCGACCAGCTAAACAGAAGCAGATCAGAGGCGGAAGCAAATCAGACGCAGGAGCGGAAGCAGAAGCAGAAGCAGAAGCAGAAGCAGAAGCAGGAGCAGGAGCAGAAGCAGAAGCAGAAGCAGAGGCAGGAGCAGAAGCAGAAGCAGAAGCAGAAGCAGGAGCAGAAGCAGAAGCAGAAGCAAAAGCAGTTGCTGTGACCCTCAGTCCAGGTACCTGGGTGCTTCCGGAAAAACACAGATTCAGACTGATTGTCGCTCGGAAATCTATTCAACGAATAACACAAAAAATTTCGAAGTTTGCGAAAATGAGAATCGGGAGTGTATTTTGGATATCTCTCGATCCCCAGATTACGAATCACAACAGCAACACTGAAAAAAGTGATCTTGACTCGCGATAAGAAATTCGGGCATCCCGGCAAACGACCAGAAATCTGTGGATTTTGTCGGGTCAGAAAATATCCTACGGAATAGGAGCAGCAGCAGAATCAAAACCAGGAGCGGAAGCATATCGAAAACAGAAGCAGAAGCAAGATTAGAAGCTGTGAATCGCCCCGAACAGCTGATCAGAAGCAGATCAGAGGCGGTAGCAAATCAGACGCAGGAGCGGAAGCAGAAGCAGAAGCAGAAGCAGAAGCAGAAGCAGGAGCAGGAGCAGAAGCAGAAGCAGAAGCAGAAGCAGAAGCAGGAGCAGAAGCGGAAGCAGAAGCAGAAGCAGAAGCAGGAGCAGAAGCAGGAGCAGGAGCAGAAGCAGAAGCAGAAGCAGGAGCAAAAGCAGAAGCATAAGCAGGAGCAGAAGCAAAAGCAGGAGCAGGAGCAGGAGCAGGAGCAGAAGCAGAAGCAGAAGCAGGAGCGGAAGCAGAAGCAGAAGCAGAAGCAGAAGCAGAAGCAGAAGCAGGAGCAGGAGCAGAAGCAGAAGCAGAAGCAGAAGCATAAGCAGGAGCAGAAGTAGAAGCAGGAGCAGGAGCAGGAGCAGGAGCAGAAGCAGAAGCAGAAACCGTTTCCGTTCACCGCCCTTCACCGTCTTTCACCGTTTTCCACCGTTTCCGTTCACCGCCCTTCACCGTCTTTCACCGTTTTTCACCGTTTCTCTTCACCGCCTTTCACCGTTTTCCACCGTTTACCTTCATCGCCCGTCACCGCCTTTGACCATTTTCCACCGTTTCCCTTCACCGCCTTTCACCGCTTTCCACCGTTTCCCTTCAACGCCCTTCACCATCTTCCACCGTTTTTCGCTGTTTCCCTTCACCGTCTTTCACCGTCTTCCACCGTTTCCCTTCACCGCCCTTTACCGCCTTTTACCGCTTTCTACCGTTTTCCTTCACCGCCCTTCACCGTCTTTCACCGTCCTCCACCGTTTCCCTTCACCACCCTTCACCGTCTTTCACCGTTTTCCACCGTTTCCCTTCACCGCCCTTTACCGTCTTTCACCGTCTTTCACCGTTTTCCACCGTTTCCCTTCACCGCCTCTCACCGTTTTCCACCGTTTCCCTTCACCGCCTTTCACCGTTCTTCACCGTTTCCCTTTACCGCCCTTCCCTATCTTTCCCATCTTTTCTATCTGTTCCATCTTTTCTTTCCTCACCATCTTTACTATCTTTTCCATCTTCACTATGTTTGCCATCTTCACTATCTTCACTATCTTTCCCATTTTTACCATCCTTACTATCATCACTATTATTCTTATCATCACAATCATTATCATCATTATTATCATCATTATTATTACTATCTTCACTATCATTATTATCATTACTATCAATACTATCATTATTATCATGATTATCATTAATATCAATTTTATCTTCACTATTATTATTATCATTACCATCAATACTATCATTACTATCAATACTATCATTACTATCATTATTATCATTACCATCAATAGTAGTGATAGTCATAATGATAACAATGATAGTAATGATAGTAATGATAACAGTGATTAAAAGGTGGGAATTGAAGTGGGCTAATCAAAAATTGAATGGTGATCACTATTATCTTTATCATTACAATCAATACTATCATTATTATCATTATTATCATCACTATCTTTACTATCATTATTATCATTACTATCAATACTATTTTCACTATCTTTACTATTTTTACCATCGTTATTTCCATTATTATCAATACTATCAATACTATCAATACTATCTTCACTATCGTTGTTATCATTACCATTATCACTATCAATATCATCAATACTATCATTACTATCATCACCATCATCAATTTATCATGAATTACAATAACACAGCATCGCAGATTTTACTGGTGTTTTTAGAATCACTCATTACAGTCAGATTTGGTGCATGGTCGAATGTACTGCTATAGCTATTACAGACATAATCATTACGTTATCATCATTTCATTATTATTGATGTATGAACATCCTAATAATTGGATCGTCCGCCCCATAGTTCTCGGTGTCCAGGTCTTTTGATTCGTAGTTCTCGCCGCCCACGTCCTGTGCTCCGTGGTTCTTAGTGTCTAGGTTTTTCGCTACGTAGTTTTTAGTATCCAGGTATTCCGCTTCGTAGTTTCTTGGTGTTCAGGTCCTGCGTTGCGTACTTTTCGGTGTCCAGGTCCTCCGCTCCTCAGTTTTCGGTGTGCAGATTCTCTGGTTGAGACACTTTCTTTTAACACCTTTATTTCCCGATTCGATGCACAGATCGATTTCAAATTTGGAACGGAAATCGACTTTATCGATATCTCGCTTCCTCTTGGTTGTCCAACAAATCCGATCACAAAACAAAAAAAATTGACCCCGATCAATATACGTCTAAGTCATAGACATCAAGACATTAATTGGCATTATTATAACCATTTTTTTTTCGATCTGCAAAACTGTTGTTTTCGAGTTCGTTATAGAGAAAAACTTCCTGTCACTTAAGTGTCACACTCGAGACATTTCTAGAATTCGACACAGTATTGCGGATTTTACGAGAGATTCAGAGCATTACAATAATTATTGCAACACAGTTGTTGAAGACAGGTTTGATGCATCAAAAGTTTGAATACTTGAGTGCCTGCGAAATATGATGAAATCGCACATGCGTGCACTATGCGTAGTAAGCTGTTTTTTATTCCATCGTATATAATACATTCGAGTCATTTTAGCGCCGACCCGTTTGTAGTATATACAAAAAGTCATGAAATACCCGGCAAAAACATTGTAAATGTCGAAAGTTACCACCAAGTACAAAAATCGTTTCACCAGCCAAAAACTCAGAAGCATCCATACTCTTTCCCAGCGACAGATTACAAACGTCATTTCTTTACACAAAATAATACAAAAACCTTGTACGTGAAATCAGGCAACAAGGTCAAGCACTCTTGCAGTTATTTTCGTTTTTCGTATCAAACTTTATTTTTTAACACAACGCGCGTTAATTTGAATTTTATGCACGCGAAGCGTGCGGAAAATCGAACTTTGCGCACGCAGTGTGGAAAACGGTAGTTTTGGGAAATTCAAATTTGAATCCAAGTCTTGAGAAGGGTTCGATTTCATTGTGCATCTATCATTTACCAACGTTCGCCTATGGTTATAACGCCATGATACAAACATGCCATAGCCGTAAAATATCCTGAACATATCCATTATCGTTACACTAATGTACGTCTTCCATTTCGTTCTACTCACAGTGAATATACACCGATACGCATCAGTTTTTTCGTAAGACAATAACGAATATACTGTATGTATATTCCACATTTGAAGACACTCTCATTGTTGATCGTACTTCACATTCTCGTAATCGATAATTTTCAGAACAATCTGTGCCCGCCAAGTTTATATCATCATACGAGATAACTTCCTTAGGCAATATTTTTCATCGCCAATATGCTATTCTGCCAAAGGTAAACAATGATTTTCTATTGGTTTTTCATTGATTTCCATCATACTAGCATTCGGGAAACATAATTTGAAAAATGAAAATAACTGCGAGAGTGCTTGGCTTTGTTGCCTGATTTCACGTACAAGGTTTTTGCATTATTTTGTGTAAAGAAATGACGTTTGTAATCTGTCGCTGCTGAAGATGATGCTTCTGAGTTTTTGGCTAGTCATAATTATTACTACCGGCGATTGCTTCTTGCAGAGAATAAAATATCTCAATTATTCACCTCGAAAAACCCAAATCGAAGTAATGTTGCCGGCAAATTGTTATCGAACCTTGACCTTTAATACGGTATCCCGATACCATGGCCATGCTAATGCTATATGGTATTAATGTGGCATGTGGGCTGGCCTTGTAGAAAGTTATAGGGGTTGTAACGTCGATGAATCGATCGCTTCTCGGCGTGACGTTTGAACTCGAGACTTTGGTGGTTGAGAGTTTACACGTTGGCTAGGATGAAAGGTAAGGGGGTATAAGGAAGAGGGTGGATTGTGAGAGGGGAGTTATCTGAGCCTTCCCTTTCCCTCTCCTAGTCTGTCATATATTAGCTTATCTCGGCAGTATTTCACCCTCACAGTATTCCCACGCCTTGCGACTCGGCGGTGGTTGGCTAAGGGAGAATAGGCAGAGAAGGGCTACCCTTGATTCGAACCACAAACGCTCGCGGGTTGATTTTTGAGGTATATCTACCTACTCATTGGTATTTCACGACCCGCTTTCCTATCCTATAAACTGTACGTAGGCGTACGAGTATTATACGTATACAATATACATGCGTGTTGGTATAAGCTTCGTATATGGACACATTTGCCTATAAACTCTTCTGCAACTAGGTATATGTATACCGGGGGTAGGTAGGTTGGTAGGTAGGTATAGGTACCCCGAAAGCAAGTTAACGGTGGGCGTAGAATGGGGACTGAGACTCGGGATGAAGGGTGGAAGGGTGGAAGGGAGGATTTTGAAGGCCTAAGTAAATAGGATCAAGATTCGTGTAGGGATAGCTAAGGGCTAAGGAGTAAGGAGTAAACATCCCTTGTTTAGCCTGGCGATGGCTTGATTCTTTTTAGATAACAAACTATACACGCTGCCCGTTAATCATTTAACGCTATTCCACGAGCGTCAGGATAAGGTAAACCTCTAAACTGTTCACTGATCAAATTTACATTTCATCCCCTCTATTCGTTAGCTGCTATATTCGATCCATCGATCGCAATACGTTAATTTCCTAATCCTAATCCGTTTTTATTTATCCTTTGTTCTATAACTTTTTTCAAACACACGTCGCGAGCTCTCGGTCTCTTGGGGATGAGAGTAAAGTCCTAAATTATTGTTCTAGTCAATTCCTGACCGCATATATTTATGTCGTTCACGCACCAACACGCCCGCAAACCTTTGCTCTTTCGAGAAAAGGCGTCGCGTCGATGCCTTTTTATTCTGAGAAAAAGCGCGAAGGCTCTTCGAAGCAACTTGGTACTCGGCCAGGCGTCGCGAAATCCCGGCTCGGACATTCCCTGAGGAACTAAATCAATTGCACTTATTTCTAGTCGAAAGAATCCGCTTGCTTTTCATCCCTACAACGTCAACTATTTTTTCTTTTATTCTCGCGTTCTGATCCTATTAGTTTATTTTCCTCTTTCTGTTCTATTCCTCGTGCGTCTATGCGCGCGGAGTATTTCAAGGCTGGGGAAATCATAATACTAGTACCATGCTAGAGTAGTGAGGGAAAAAAGATTCTCCTATTATACTTCAAAGTTAAGTTTTAATAGCCCTCTTGAGCGATCTGAAAATACTTTCAAAGTCGAGCTTGCAGAGAGTGCAAGGAAACGAAGGAAACAGATGAAATGAAAGAGTGGAAAAAATGAAAAATATAACTACGATCATTTTCTACAGGGAAAAAATATATCCTAGGCTTGGCGATGTGGAGAAGAGTCTCTCACGTTCAAAAGACCGTTTTCAGCCCGCCCGCGCATTCTTAAGTGTCGTAAATCTACAGGATAACGAAAAAAGTAGAAGCTCAAGGAGCTACTCTATGGAGCAAACTGTCGACTTTTTATATCCCCTCCTTTTTTATTCTTCTACCTTTCAACTTCTTCTACGTATACCTATTTTCTATCCCGCTTTATCTCTGCTTCTATCAAATCATTACATATACCTACCTATGTGTATATGTATGTAGTATACGGTTAATGATAGCTGGTTCTCTTCGTTCACCCTTTTCACAGATCATTATATAATTATTAAATATCAGGCGCAGCCATCGGCCACTTGAGTTGGTTCGTTAGACGAAGCTGCGTTAAAAATCCTGTCGTAGTTTGAAAACAGAAAAAAATTGGAAAAAATAATATAAATAAAATAATTGTATTTATATTGCACCACGTGTACGGAAGGGTCGAAAGCTCGCAGTAACATTAATTGCATGAGGGCATCGCGTGGCATGGCATGGCATGGTATGACGTTCATGGAACGCCTACGTCAACCCGCGCGGATCCTTAACGAATGGAATAACATTTTTAAGGAGTTTTAATTTTTATAATCCGCGGTGGCTTAACAAGATTGCGAGATTTATGAGGACATAACTCAGTGCGGCGTAAGTGATGAAGTGCTGCCCTCGTATATACCTAGCCAACGTTTCAACAACCCCTGGACCAACCCCTCTGACACTCACCTCCGAATCCCAACGTGTTACACTCCGCGTACATACAAGCTCATATCCCAACAACCACAGTGTCCTTATACGCGCGTATGTACCTAGCCGTACCCTTCATCCCCTCAACTCGCTAAGTCCAACCATTTCACCTAGGAAGCTTAAAAACTTGTAGAAGAATGAAGAAATATGTAGATGTAGGAATGAGTTTTCTCATTTCTTTATTATTCATTCTCGTGAAAATAATGATTTTTGATTCGGGTATTTCGACTGCTGGAATCGAGGGGTAGAACATTTCTCCCTTGGTTAAATTCCAACGTTATTTCTTAGGAAAGAAAAATTCTGCTAACCATCAAGCTTCAGAAAGTCTAACGACCTGATCGACTAAAATCTCATTTTCGATATGATTCTTGCGGCTTTCGCGTGCGGTTCCCTTCATTCGTTCGTTAGCCTGGGGAAACTCTACGCCCGAGGAAAAATTTTTCCCGGTAAATAACTCAACTCTAGAAGCTGAAATGTACCTGTACATATGATGTGTATATATATAGTATATATATACATTGCAGTGCAATTAAACTGTCATTAACCGCAGTTCTATAGGGGGGCGGCTTGAAAACTTGACGTCCCGAGTTCATTTTTTCCTTTCGGGATGAAAAAAGAAAGAAGAAGAAGAAGAAGAAGAAGAAGAAGAAGAGGGAGAGAAAAAGAAAGAAATAACAGGTAAAAAAAAATAAAAAATTATTCACGGCGTCTCGCGTTGCCTCACGTATTTCGGTCTACTCAAAGAATCATATTGTGGTTTAGGCAAATGACAGGTTTTGTCAGAAGCATTATAAATCTCAACGGAAAGACATTAGGGAACAGGGAGCTACTCAAGTTCGCCTCGCCTCACTTCACCGCCCACGTTTTGCCTTGCCTTGCGTTCCCGTTTCCTTCGTCCCACGTGCAGCACCGCCAGTACCATAGTGGAGTGGGCTGAGGGAAACTCAACGGGTTTTATTCGGAAATAAAGGAAATATTAAATTCTGTTTCGTTTCTTGGCTCCCCCCCCGTCCCGACGCGTCGCGTCGCGTCGCGTCGGACGATTCGATATGAAAAAACAATTTACATTACGAGTCAAATATTAGAATTTATTCCACCAGCCACGCTCTCGCTACCGACATTTCTGGATTATTATATAAATATGTATGAGCTTGAGTGAAATATTATTTACTCACGGACTAACGCGAGGAACGACTCAATATCTCCCTTTAAACTCGACGCTGATCTACCCCAACAGTTATTTCACCTGTATATATATATATATTGGTATACACATACATGAGTCTAATTAAAACTGAACATAATTTACTTCATCGCTAAAAATGGTAGATGAAAAATGAACAAAATTTTCGATACCTAACAATATCGTAGCTTGAACTAAGCGAGTCGTTCCCACGTAGCTAAGGGATGACCAAACACTCGGTATACATGAGCCGATAAATCTTATCTCCCAGTCTCTACGACCAGGACATATTTCAAGACTCAGAAGATGAGGCAAGGGATAGTAGAGTGTGCGTAATTGGTCAGATCATTTCGGACCTTTTAACCCTTTGCCTAACGACCATTTTTCCGGCACATTTGACTCGTCAGCAAAAGACACACGACTCTGGGCAATGGCATAGTGGATTAATTGCAGAGGGCAAAAAGGTTCAAGATCCCCATCCATAAATGGTTTTCCCAAAAGTTTTGGGCTCCTTTATAACCGGCCCCTATGTTTTTATTTTCCCCTGAGACCTGGCGGAGCCACCCTACTCCCCGCTTCACATACGACTATAACAGGACGACGATAAAACATCTACACTTCTCTTCTCTTCTCTTCTCTCGACGATAAGAGAAATAAGAGAGATGATAGGCGAGAAAAAGTTTCTTTTCAACCCCTTGTCCCCATTTTAGAAAATACGAATACAGGTCGTAGAATAAGAACTGTACACATATGCCTAAGTGGTTTCTTCTGCAGACTTTCATTTGAGTCTATGTGAACACAGGTTCAGAAAAATAGTGCGGAATATTTATCATCCAGATATACCTACGGCATTAATGTTTTTACGCCATTTATAGGATATATTCTATAGTCGAAATTTATCATTCGTTTCCACGTTTATAGATATCTGATCGTTTTGCGATACGTTGTATGATACGGTTCATCAAGTTAACGACATGGGAAACTATCGACGGTCAGTTTAGAACTCTTGGGCCAATGCACAAAGGAAGTAGTCGCGGAATGGTATACCCAGACGGATATTGGTACAACCGCATGTAGTACAATTGTCGTTATAACAGGGACGTTTCTCAAGTTTCGAAACGGTAATCGTGTATCCATGACGTCGAAATTGAACTGTGACAACGAATATCGATCAAATTTGTATAAAATTACACTTTCAAATAATCGAACGCTTGCACTACCACCTAGTATGAGATTATTTTGCCTACCCACCTTTCAAACAGATCGACTAATCATATCGCTTATTTTGGGGAAAGCGCACATCCTCGCCATCTGCGTTTTATAATAAAAATTCTAATATCTGAAGGAGGATGCTGAAGATAGCCTTTTTGATCACCGCTTTGTGCGCTTTGCCGGGAAGTTTCCGCACCGCATCTTCGATTATGTGAAAAGTCTGATAGGTATTATATGTACAGTTATATGCAATCTCAATAATTCTGGTTGGTTTCATGGGTTTCCAGGTAACATATACCTGCATGCGTATAGCTGGTATAACTACCTAATATTGTACTAACGATAAGACGATGAGCCCCTCTCCGTTCTACGCTCCTTCAGGTTCGCTGAGCAGATCAATTCCTCCATAGCATCGCCTTGTTGTCTGGTACTTGGAGGTTGGCGTGTAGTTAAAGCCGATTAAAAAGTTTTCGCAAAATATATATGAACATCTTGAGTAAGAGAGAGAGAGAGAGAGTTTCTTGCATCTTTAAGCACTACTAGCCACCACCACCACCACGACCTATACCGTCTGTACTTACGTACAAAACTTGAGAACTTTACGATGCCATTAAAAAGCGGTGAGGGTGAGGTGGCTGGTTGGTTTGAAGTATGAAATCAGGGGTTAAATTTTCGCTAAAGGAATCGTCAGGGAAGAATTTGAAAGGGGCGTTATTGCGTTGTTTATTGAACCCCGCAGCATCAGGGAAGATTTGGCATAAGCCATAAAAGTTATCGATGATTTAGAGTGCCTCTTGCTATAAGAACATGTGGAAACAAAAAAAATCAGAGAAAGAAAAAAAGAAAGAAATTTTATCCCTCATCTTGATTTCAAGCTTTTCTTTCTTCTCTCTTCTTTTCTTCCCTTGTCCAAAGTCGCACTTCGATTCTGCCGCTATTTTGATTTTTAGCTTCAACTTCAGCTTCGTCCTCTTCCCCTCTCGCTTTCTTCCCTATCCTTGAATATTATCGAACGGTTAAATTAAATTTCGGGACCTGGAATGAAGCCGGTAGCAAGCCCAGGCAAGGTAGGCACTGTTGCAAATCTCGTTAAGTGCGCTCTGTCGCTAAGTATTGACATTTCCTGCCTCAGATTGCTCGCGTTAATCTTTAATATCATTTTCAAACGCAGATAGATGGGCGAAGTGTTTAGGGGACGTGTTTGCTCCAGGCCTCCGTTATTCTAGTAGAAATTTATCGCGATTTAACTGTAACTACAAAACGTTAATAGCCATGGGGGTGATTTCGCTGATTCTCCATTCAAATTTTCAATTTTTTTACTTCATTTTTTCAATTTTAATTTGTTTCACTTTTTTCCTCATTTATACGAATCGTTTAATTAATTATCATTCCGCATCCCATCATACAGGTACGGGTATCTATAAACTTGGAATAAACCTGGTGCGCGCACCTGGTGTTTGGTTCGAAAAAAAAAATATCGATACAACCAACGGCACCATCACACCTGGCCAGATGTACCCATTAAACATTTTCCCATTCGATCTCGTTTCTGGAATAATTTTAATTAGTTTAATGGAAAACAACTCGTCGAAGGGTATTCGGGCACCAGTCGACGTCGGTTTTAATTGATACGAATCCATGAAATTGAATGAGAACTTTTTTCATCCCCGTCTACCGGAGTTCATTTTCACATACGCCAGGGCCCAACAAAGATTATAGACCAATGTCTGAGGCATAGGTGACTCCTCGAGTGAAATTTCGATTGAAATAGCTGCTGCTGCATCTGGGGTTAAGCGAAATGGATTCTGTACTTCTATTAGGGAGTGTCAACTGCAGCGTCAGTCTGACTTATTCACCCTTTTCAACGAACGAAATCTTCCAGGGTACCTGAGGTGCAGAGCTATGCAGTCTGGTAGTGGGTTCCGAGAAATGGTTCTACTTTTACCTAAGAGTGACGCGCAATGGAAATCCTGAAGGTTCGTCGTAGGACGCGGAATTCGACATTCCAAATCCTGAATGCAGCTATATACTGGCTCAGGTATATAGCTAGGCACTTTATTGCCTTTGAAAGTTATTTCCTGAAGTGATCAGCCTCTGGGAGAGAAAAAGCTGGCATTTTCGTCGAATGAAACCCTCGCGAATATGGTATGCAAATAAATCATCTCACCTCACGGCTGCGAGCTGTTTAGAACGAATATTTGCTCAATGCAGATAGTTGATCAGAGACATTATTTACCTTCAATAGCCGCAGACGTACATGTGCAGTTCGTGTAATTCGACAAGCCTGCAGTCAATATGACTTATATTTCGTTTGACAAGTCGCGAAACCGCTCATTTCGAGTAATTGAATTGGTACGAATACGGTGAAGGGATTATCAATATTCCGTAACACATTGAAACATGGGGGATGATCGCAAAGCGCAAAGCACGGTGAGCTATGCGCGCGTATCCTTCAGAATTTGAAATGGTGGAATTAGCAGCGTTATATGTATATAGCCACTGCGTAGTGAGTTTAAATTGTATTAGATGGAGTTGGGTAGAAGAGCTGGGGAACGAACGGAGCGGCTTCGGTTCCTCGTACACTGAGATGAAATTCTATTTTGTATGGTTTCAGGTTATCGCGGTGATATAAAGCTCTAGATATAGTAGCTATACATGAGAGTAGCTGTATAGTGCTGTGACAGTTTCAGGGGTCTTCTCGCCGAGCAAAATCCCGCTAGCTAGTCACCGCAATTTAATACTCGACTCGTCTCTCTCGCGAATGCGCATGTATACATCTGTACAGATAACGCGATACTGAATATAGACACAGTTGTATGGGTTAGACAGGATTATAGTTACAGGTACGAGATGAAATTTCTCTGCTAAAGAATATAATATAACCCAGATTGCTTCGAATCGTTACTATATAGCTTTTCATACGGAAACGTTATTATATACCTAATAGTACGAATTCGGAATTACGCGGTGGAATGAAGAGGAAAAGGAAATGATAAATAGAAGTGAAATCTTGTAGTTGGCTATATCGAATGAATTATCAACTGAATGATAATCGTATGGTTATTAGTTATTCAGAATATCATTTTGATCGAAAGAACGGCGACAGTGTGTAACATTTGAGGAATTTGATTTATACGCGATTCGTTATAATCGCTTTTGGCGTAATTGGTCCATGAGGTACTGAATCCTTGCTGAATACCCTCCCATACGTGAATCTTGTGCTTTGTGGAAATTCCAGGCTAATTCGTTCTTCATTCTACGTTCGGTCTAGTAGATTATAACACTGAATCTCTTGAGCGAAGCTTCCAATTAGCGTATACCCCCATATTGCGAATAGGGTAATCAAGTTTATTTCATTAAAAACAATTACCGGAAAATTTAACCCCTTGAATAAGATTATCACCGGATTTATACTGCATGTGCCGTTTCGTTACAGCTGAAAATATTGATTGACGATACCTCGGCTACTAAATATTCAAAGAATGTCGAGACCTTGTGTTTCCGCTTCACCCCAAAGGGTCAGAAAGTCATCTAGAGATTTCGAGGACTCGAATTGCGGACGTCGTTTCTTTTATCGGTACTTCTTTCCCGCTCTTTCCCGCTTTCCGTTTTCCGTTTTCCTCTTTTCCCGCTACTTTTCCCACTTTTACCACTTTTCGCTCTACACCCGGGCTATTCTTTTTCGGTCTAGAATTTTTCCGTACCACCTCCCTCACGCTCCTCTACACTTACTCGTTATCAGAGCTACGCCATTTCCCGTTATCTTGCGCATTGTTTCAATCTCTTCTCTCGTTTTTTTTCTCTCCTCTTCTCTTCTTTTTTCTGTTTTTTTTTTCTTTCTTTTTTCCTCTTTTACCGTTTCGTGAAGCCGGATCGTTTTTACTCGTGGATTAAGTGCTCTCACAATCAGATTGTCAAACCCGAATGATGATGTCGTGAAACAGAAATAGAATCACTGCAGAAAGGTAGTACAACGTGAAGAGTTATTGTTTCATTTTTTTAATGAAATTGACAGGTATGTGCACCCACATGAGCGATTGGAAGTATTGATTTCCTTCACCACCATGAACACCATAAAGCGACCTCCGAACTAGAAGGGAGAAAATGAAAAGGAAGAATTTTGTCCTCCGACCTGGAAGATTAACCAGTAAACTATACTATGCTAAACAGGATCGACGGGTCCTGCAGGAAGGAACCCAACGAACTCTGGGACATTTTTGTCCCCTGGGGTGCAGGTGGGATGATTTCATCCGTACCTCTGCCTTTCAAGCAAGGGTCGAGTCTGCCTGCGTCGACGGGGCCATTCGGGTTGTAATCCAATGACCGTGGAACGTCAATTGGCCGTTTCTGGGATGGCCAATTTCCAGGTCTAATCAAATCTAAATAAATCAGGATATTGCCGTGTTAGTTTCCACCCTTAAAACGCCGCGCCTGTTCAATCTATCTACGTACATGCACCCGTCATACGTGTATTTATCCATATATAGTAATCCAGCGTATATGTTGCAAACATGGAAATAAATTGAAACCCGTTTTTTTTTGTTCATTTCTTTTTTTTTTTTTTTTTTTGTTTTCTGTTTCCTTTTTTGTCAACTATTTTTAACAAGGTACATTCGCCATGGTTTCGAAACTCCTGCACGTACCGGTTGAACGAAATAATTAAGCCAGTAACTGCAGCATAGCACCGCTCAATGGGGTTTGAGAGAAAAAAAAAATTTCATACCAAATTGAACTTATGTAGAAATAAAAAATGGTGAAAAATGATTTTACCACCGGGGCTGAGCACTCGTCAGCCTTTCGAGTTTTGACAAGTCACTTGAAAATATGGGATGTATTATCGAATAATAATTTAGCAAAGCGTTGACAGAAACAGGGGCGATTTCCACTCAATCAAACGAATATGTCAAGTGTATAGGACAACTTGGCTAATACAGTATTGTGTTGTATTAGGCGTCAGATACCCTACACCTACTCTCTCTTCCGCCCTTGTCATTCCTGCCGGATATGGAGACTCTCGAATAATCAAGTCTGCCAAACACACCGATTGTCAATCATGTCACTCGGTCTAGAGCGAGGAACCGCGATTCTACCGATACATACATGAATTCAGGCTTGAATATAAAGTGACACTTTAGTTGACGGGGTGAACGTATATTCTTCGCCTTTCAATCGCCTAAGCCGGATTTTACATTCATGATCCATAAATATATGATCGTAATGTACTAAACCTGAACGGCGTTTCTCCTTCCTTTAATATACCTAATTGACATCTTGAAACGACGTAGAGATGTCAAAATTCTATGTCACGTAGCTATAATCTCATCATACATCATATTATCCCCTTCCATAAAAATCTTGGAAAGTAAACTAAACGAGAACGGACGAAACTGACTCCAGCTTCTCTCCACTCAGTAAGATTTATTTTATTCGCCCACAGGCGATAGCTGAAGCACTTCCGGCTCGTTGGATTCAACCTATTTTTAACTTCAAAGAATCTCAAGATCTCGGCAGCATACGTACCGTTCAGCATCTTTTTCATTAGGGAGAAATTCCGCAGTTTATATATTATATCGGTTAATGATGAAAATTAATTGCATCTCTATACACACATTATACATGCAGGGTATAATATAATATACAATATACATCCAACACCATCTTTCACATGTGTACCAAATTTTTGATGCATTTTTTCTCTCACCTCGCAGCATTAATTGAAATGACATTAATCAACGCGAGAGATCGCAATTCGCTCGTATCACCATCGGCAGACCCACAATTCAGTCCGAGACTTTTATTCGCGTATTACATCCATGTACGAATAGGAGTCTGAAGTACTTTGCGAAAAATATCATTCAGTTCGTTTCAGGGCAAGGGAGTAGTCCTGCGTTTGCTTCGGGGTGGCATTTTTAGTGCGTCATTCAGTGCGCTGTTGAGAAGGGCTAGTCCAGGGTTATACTGCTTACGAAAGTTACAGGGTGTCCCGTTAAAATTAAACCCTGAGGTACCCCTTCCTTGCCCTGAAATAACGACCATAGCTACAGAAAATGCAATTATATAGGAAAATTTCCTGGGGGAGTAAAAGATTTTCAATTTCTGGTTGAAATTTCATTGATACGATGATAATTATGACTTTATAACGTTAGATTTCAATTAGAACAGAGATCCACGTTTCGTCGAAACGCTCACCGCGTACGTTGAAGAAGCAGACCTTCAGAGCTTAACGTAACCCATTCCACGAGGAGTGAGCTAGGTACTTCAGACTCCCTTTTCATGGTTTTTTATTCCCAGTTTCAAGGATCTTGCACGTAATGTTTTTAGAATCATAAAACTCTGCTTGTGGAACAAACGAGCGCGTAAGTCTGAAGGACCAAGTGCTTAACTATTTTTCTTGTTTTTCCAATTTGTTTTTTATTTTTCTTTTTTTCTCCTGTCTCTATGAAAGGACTACCAAAGGACTGAATAATGCACGAGAGTGACACGCCTGCATACGCACCGCTTACTTAGTTTGATGAAAGAAGGAAGAAGGAAAAAAAGAAAAGGAGGAAATGAGGAGGAAAAAAAACCACTTTACTTCCGCTTGAGAAGAAACACATAATCCAATCTACGTTCGACGCACATACCCACTTCCCCCGAGTTATACTTACACACAGGTTTTCGTGTAACCACGAAACAAATTGATCCTTGGCTTTTGACAGATGGATTTGGCACTCGGTCAACACCTTAGAGAAATCTGGAAGGCGTTGCAGTACCGCGATTTCTTTGGAGCTTTACCTCAACTCGCGGTGGTGTGGGACATGGGTCTGGATTCATTCCACCATGAGGTTAACGTGTGTAGCGAGGGAAAGGGGAAGGATCAGTTGTGCTATGGTATAGAGCACTTGACGCAATTGCAGAGCCAGTAAAACTGTTCTGGTCTGACTTCAGCCACTTTGGTTATAGCCCGTACCTATACCTATTGCACATTCGTCCTCGGCCAAAGCGAGACGAGACGAATAGAAGTGGCGCGCGATGTAAGGCCCTTGACTTTTCGCAAACTTTACCCATTTTTCGAAGTAGCTTACAGAACCGAACGAGCGATGCGGGACCGAAAGCTCACTTCGTAGAGGGAATAAATTGTATCTGTTTACGCGGTATACGCGGACGTATAGCTTTAAGAAGTATAAAGATGATCTAGAAAAGCTCAGACAGCGATGTATGGGAATAACTCGATGAATTAATGATTTTAGAGTTGAAAGCGGCGTTTAAGTTTGACGGGAAATTGATAATCAGCTTGCGAACGGACCAGGGTGACGTTATCGTGTTGAAAATGTAGAAAGCTGAGCTGGTCTCTTATATTGAAAAAAAAAAAAAAAAAAAAAAAAAAAAAGAAACGTTTCACTGTTCGTTCTACAGGGTGAGAAATATCTCACCCTTAGTTACATCTCGAGCTTTCAAGCCGGTGCTGGTGCACGCCCTTAGCAAAATGCAAATGGTGAACAAACTCACCGACGAGTAGAGCGGAATTTGTAATAGAGAAGGTTGCCGCTAGTTCACTATCCAGTTCAGAAGCCTCCGTTAGTCTGATAAAACATTGAAAACCTAAAATAGGAAAAATACTCGTGCTTTCTGTGCTTAATAGACTTATTCATGAAGCACTATGCTATACCTATACTATCCCTTATGAAAATGCAATGCATACCCATGAGCTTGACATATGTGTAAAACATTTCACCCTGTACCTTCATACCAGAGCCGCATGGATTATAAGCTGATGAAATTTGCCGTTATAATAACCGAAATTTCACCCCTGTAAGGGAGGCGCTGTATCAACATACTGGAAAGTGTTAACGTCTAGGTAGATGTATATTCTTGTAACGGGGAGTTAGATGAATAAATTTTCTCCACAGGAAGATGAGAGGCTCCACTGCTTGTCTCTAGGGGAATGCGTTTATCCTCTTCTCTGTACATCCTGACGACAACGGCTCTGAGACATGGGACCAGACAGTTGGGCATCCACTTTAGTTAACTCACTTCGTCAACCGGTAACCTGTCAATATCGCCTTTCTTCACACCCGGGAAAATTCACATCCTGGTTTCATTGTTTTTTGCACTAGCAGAATTGCTGTGGAATTCGAATGCCCCGTTCCCCACTTGTTAGAAATAATAATCGAGTATTTTGGCATCGGAGTAAACTATCATTGAACAATTGGATTCCTATGAAGCGGAAAAGTCGTTTGAATAAAGCGCATCGTATGGGGTGCGGAATTTATTGTCGGGGTAGATAATGTGAAACGTGTTGAAAAATCTGGTGTTTGAATAGCTTAAGTCAGGAAACAAGTAATTTCCATTTTCATCAACATTTACATCTCTTGGTAGAATTTCATCCGTAGAGTATTATTTTCATTTTTTTTTTCAGTATAATACGACTTCAGGAACAGAGTATGATGAATAAATTATAAGAATACAACTGTGATATTCCAGTAGTGGATGTGAATAGAAATTATTCGCAAGCTCATCCCGAGGTGTATTTCCATCTCGTTTTTACTGGCGAGCAACAGTTGAAACTGCAGACTCTATAAATAATGCATATGACAAACGTTAAATCACGTTTCAAGAGAAAATGAAAAATTAAGAATGAGACGACAAAAAAAAACAACCAACTGTCCATACGAAAGCAGAAGTACTTAAAGTTTAACAAAGATCTGCCAGCTTGAAATTCGAGACAAGTCGGCTTGCTCTAAAGCTCCAACACCCAATCAGCCCCCTGACACGGTTTTCTATTCAACACCATTGAATTTCATGGATTTTCTGCGAGGACTGCGGAGAGAGAGAAAGAGAGGAGAGCTTGAGGGCGAGAGAAAAGCTGTTCTATAAAATTGCCACGAAATTTTGTCGATTCTTTAAATTCCCTCGGCCGCAGGCAAGGGATGCATGTAATTTTCTTTAATTTCATGTAATTTCAGTTGAATCGAAACCGCCTACTTATTTTTTCTTCCCTCGTCTTTGTTTACAAGGTAAACAATTACTTGGTACCGTAAATATTTCCCTATCTTTAAAATTTCTAAGGCAAGGCGCTCGCTCGCTCGAAACCAGCCTTAGGGCGGCACGTTAATTACCAAAATTCAACTTCCTAATTATGAAATTGTCCTGGGTTCGCGCGCCGCTCCTTACCACCCCCGTTCGCAGTAAACCGAGTTCTGAGGGATTAGGAAAATGGTGTAAATATAATGTTCAGACATTTTTCGGTACATTCAAAGTCCGTACCTGCTTCATTTCCCAACGAATATTAGAATATTATAATACGCCTTCGAAAAGCCGCAAAAATAATCGTGAGACAATATTCAAGCGCGAGGTAAGAGAGGGGAAAAAAAAGAGAAAACCTCCCTGCCAACTGTCGGGCTCCCCATATTGTCTTTTGAAAAATGACTCCACGTCCAAGTGGCTCACAATTACGATAATTCAAAGGTTCTTGGGATCTTTTCACTTTTTGTCGACGTGGCAGCTTGACGTCTCCGAAACTTAGTTATATATTTCAAAATTTAAGACGCTCAGTGTAATTATTTTCCAGCCGACGAGAGTTCTCCCCGTGGGCGTGGGCGTGGGACAAAAAATAACCCCCTTAAACCACCCCAGAGAAAGAGAGGGAGAATAATGGTCGTTACACTTGTATATATATATATATATATCTATATATTATATTAATCGCTTTATAGAAGAGAATAACGATCGCGTCACTAGGACGATAGCGTATAACTTTATTATTTATCAGTTGGATATATGTATATTCAGATTTCCGTATGACTCTGCAGTCCTGAATGATATTGAACTCGTTTAACGAAATGCGAAAAATCTGCAGTCAAAAATTTAGGTGGAAATAAAGTTATTCTACGAATATCGACATTCGATGTCTGTCCACCGATTCGCTTTCATCGTCCGTCCAATTTCCAATTTCCAATTCCGAATCTCCAATTTCCAATTCCGTATACAGGCGGATTCTCTACGTAGGTGCTCAACGGAGCTTCTCTACAAGTTCTACTACAAACGTGGAGGAAACTTCCCTTCGGAACATTATCTTACGAATCCCAGTCCCCGGAATTGGCCAAAAACTTTTGGTGTGCCATGCCGGTACCCTGTTTCAAATTCTACCACCAACGCTTTGACTGCAACCGCTCTGGGTACGGCGGTTTAAAAAATTAATGAGATACTCGCGGCGAACATCTTGAAAGAGAGAAGATGAAAACAAAAAAACAGCAAAAAAAAAAAGTAACAAATTTACTTCACATTTCATCATAGCCATGTAGTACTACCTGCTAAAGGAGCTTGAACCGAGTGCTAGGTATGAAACATCAAATCCGTTTTTATATGGAATAAAATAGTCTGTTTAGTACGAGATAAGAAAACGAAAAGAAGAAGAAGAAGAAGAAAAAAAAAAAGAAAACCAAAAAGCCGCGAGCTTTTTATGCGAATAAATATATTCTTATGTAAGTGAAGTTTCGCCTTTTTTTTCCTCCCTCTTTTTTTAACGGATAAAAATAGGAGCTTTTACTTTTCCGATAGGGTATTACTTGATACCTTCTTGGAGAAGGCGAGTTTCTCGATATACCTATATGTATGTATGTATATATATAATTATATGCCTGAGTTGATACCAGCAAGTCCGCAGGGGTCAACATACGTATACCTTCCGACTACGCGCGTCCTATACCATAATGTAAATTTCTGATAAGACTTGACTTGCGCGACACGTGTCACTCGGCATTTGTCCAAAGTATATATACGGACAGGTATACGTATATGCGAATGTATTCGAAATTGCAATCGTATATGTAGGAGAATTTGCACCTGAGACATATACAAGGCGTATGCAAGGTGAGCTGTGCGGTTAACTTATGTATGAGATTGTCTGGGGCGGTGAGCCACGGTAACTGCAGTATTGCATGATAATTTAACATGGCGAAACATAGAAGGTACTATATATTACGTATTTGAGCAGATATGTGGAAGCGTCGTGGGTATATACAAGTGTTTAAGTACCTACATTGCATACTACATATTATTATAATGTTCACTTTATACGTGATTTATTAATTAGTTTAATAACGAGGAAATAGAGAACGGTTCGAATCACCTTTGGTTTTTTTTTTACCCAAGTTCAACGGTTCAGATAAAATTTAATGCTGTGTACCTTTAGATAGGTACATACCTACGTAAACGTAACTAGGCTTCAAAATAAATAGCAGGGTAGAACCGGAAGCGTTATAAATCTAGCGCTAAGATGCCTCGTAAATAATCCTTATAAATGTTCCGCAAGAATCAGAGAAAGAGAAGAATAAAAATCGGAAAAATAAGGAGAAGAAACAAGAAGAGGGAGAAAAAAATAAATAAAAATGAAGGGAACGAGGAAACGGAGAGAACGAAAAAATAACAGAAACAACAAAACTTACACCGACATTTAAACGTATAAAGGCTTACCCGTTCGTTCGGCGAGTAGATGTGGTGTACGTGAAGACAAGACGAGGTTGGCTAAGCGCAGAACGATCGTGAATGCCTGTACCGTGTCAGGTAAAAAAAGGTGCCCGAGGCGTTCACTGTCAAGTACAGAAAAATTGAGTTTAGAAAAAAGGAAAGAAGGAAAAAAGAAGAAGAAGAAGAGAAAAAATAAAAAAAAAAAACGGAAAAGATAAAGAAAGGAAGAAAGACCAGAATAAAAAATCTCTGATTAATACGAAGACTCTGAAAGCTTCAAGAAATTAATCCAATCTTCTTATGTAGCACGTCGTCTATCTATATATGGTGAGAAGAGAAGAGAAGAGAAGAGAGGAGAAGAGAAGACTGGCGTTTTTCAGCTGGATCAATTTTTTTTTCTTTAATTCTATCTTCTCCTTTTTTTTTATACAAATTTTTTCACTTCCTCGTCGCAAAGATTATAATATAACCTACTCGAGATAGGAATGAAATGAAATTTAAATTACTTTCTCCTCAGCACTTAGGTATAGGTACGCTGCGCTGAGGCGGAGGGAGACTTTTGATAAGAATTATTAAGCCATCATCGAAACGGGCTCGTCATCGAGAAACTGTTATTCCTTTAGGTATATAGGCGCGTTTAGAATACCTTTCTCGATTAAATTACCCATCTGGTTTATTGCCGATTGATCAATAGTTGGATCGGTGTGTGGGTCTTCTTTCATTCGGCTCGTCGCTACGTCGGAAAAGTATATTTATCGGAATTCTTCCGATATATCCTAAGAAAGCTAAATCGATTCGGAGGAAATGGAACAATGCGGTTTTGTATTCAAAAAGAGGGATATTGAGCCATCTGGTTCTGGTTTGATGTCAATCGCAAATATTCAATCAAATTTAACGTCGATTTACTTTTCAATATTTCCTCAATACATACATCACATACCCACCTACATATATTTCATACTTTACCCAGAATATCAAACAATGTGATGCTCGATTTATCCTGCAAATAATCCGATGCAATTTCCGGCTTAACTATCGGAGCCAACTATAGTCTTTGTCTTCCAGTATTCTATTAAACATTCACTTAGCTCAAGCACTAATATAGTAATGAAGGTGTGCAAGTGCATTGTTATAAATTGCAGACTGCACAGCAACGGCTATGGCTGCAGACAACCATGGTCTAGTACCCATTCAAATCTAGACTCAGCTAGTCACTATAGATGCTCTCTAGTATTCCCAAACTCTAGCTAAGGAAGGAAGCTCGGAATCCTCGAACCGATAGACACATCCGGGTACGTTCGATACGTCTAGATAGCTATATAGGTATCAAATCGCTACTATAACGGGGCGTGGATAGCGTTTAACTTGCGGAAAATATTTTGCCACAATGTTTCCACATGGTGGTAAGAAAGTCGAGAGAAAAAAAACAAAAAAACTTTCATCCCTTATTTTGTGTTTTATTTTATTTTGTTTTATTTTATCGCTCTTTCTCGCCTTCTCTCTCTCGAAAACTGACGTTATATGTATGTATGCGTCCATATAGATCGGTATAATGTGTATAGCGTTAAAACGTGTTAGCTAAAATTTAGCGCTCGATAAACTACGCATTATAAGCCCTGGAGTAAGGTAAATGTGTACATCTATCGGTATACATATATAAGAACGAAGCGGAAACTACTAAGCCAAAAGCCGCCATTGATCAGCGCTATCGGCTTTTATTCACACATTATGGGCCATACGTAAGCTTTATCCTTTTTAACCTCATCCCCCTTCACCCTCGCCGGTTTTATTCCAGTGTGTATATCAGCGAGGCTCGTGATTTGCATAAAAAGCTCTAGAGCTTACACGTTATACTTCCTCGGGCGCTTCTTCTCGAACAACCCCTCTCTCGAAACCCCTATACACGGAGACATGTACACATTCATAGATCCGCCGTGTCGTCATGATCCACTTTCATAGGAACTGATATTTTACCCCTGCTATATCCTCTCCGAGGTTCCCTGCAGCGGCAAACCAGCCGATAATGAGATTTGACTAAGTACCTTAATTAGTTATCCTCCCCAAGTTATACCCCACGCGACCCGGACCAATAAGAAAGATGTACGAGGCTATCTCCACGCTTCTGCAGCCTCCTTATAGCTTCCTTCCTATTCTTCTCGCACACTTTGACGTATTAAATCTTCACCATCATTCCATGGAGAAATTTTATCATTGACTATGTAAGATTGATGAAAATTACAGGTATAACGTTGAAGTTGTTCTACGCGATCGGAGTAGACGTAGACGTCTTATGTTCTCCCTTTGCTAATGCACACCATACTTTATAATTATAAGCCATACACGTGCCTTGCTGTCTTATAATTAACAAGTTTGTTCAAAGATGTCAGCTTTCTTTGATCGCTACTACAACAAGTTTAAGATAATTGCAGAGAGCTTTCACCCACTCGCATTTTCAGAATAACAGATGTTACAGTTCCTGCGATTCTTGATACATTCATTAGCCCTTCTTCAGCCTTTGGTCTTTAATGTATTTAATCAGCACAACGATTCCGAGTGAAAGGCGAAAGGCGAAGGGCGAAGGGCGAAAGCTCGATCTACGAGCCGAAATAATTTACTTCGAATCTTTCGAGGTCAAATAAAAGTATGTAGAGGATGAAACGTGAAGAAGATAGACCAAAGTTGTGGGGGTAGTTTAACGACGAAAGAAGCGATCCTCTTCTCGGCAGTATGATCGACTTTAAGCTGTTTCAAAAGTTTTGGCGACAAATGGGGGGACGCACGGCATCTTGCTGGATCAGCCCAATAAGTGAGTCTGAGGGTTGATCATGGTCACGATAAACTTCGCGATCATTTTTTCCTGTCTTTATATTTTTATCTATTTTCGAAAATGCCGAAATTTTCACAGGTATTTTAAACGCTGCTTTGATTCACCTATATAAATGGAAACGTTAAGTTTTCACTAAAACCACTTTGCCAGACGAATGTATATAAATGAAAAATAAACCCGCAGAATGGCTTTCTCGCCAAAGGCGATTACCGATCGAAAAAGTCAATAAAGAACGGTTTGGGAATACGAAATGTAGGTACGCACGTAATCGCTGACGGAGACTGAAATAACATTTTTATTTATTACCGCTGGGTATTTATCGCCGTTTTAAAAGCTTCTAATATTCAATTACAGTCACTAGAAATTTTACACCTGTTCAATTCTCTCGAATAATTCAACCCCACGAATAAATACATCTACGAATTGAAATTATTTTCATAATAAAAAGGTGAATTATAAAATCGGTGCAGAAATTCTAATGAAATTTAGAACGGAGCTTGATTTTTTTCTTGTTCCAACAATAAATGTATAAATCCTTACATATGCAGTAGGTATGGAAAATTTTTTGCTCAGCCGCAGAATGAATTTTTAAATGCATAGCTGGCACGGAAAAAGAATCCGATTAGTAGGCGGGTATATCAAAGCCGCGGAGCATATGGATTACGGTTTGCCCTGGTTAGGGATTCGATCGAAGTACCAAGGCTCTGGTCCTCGGGTGGCATCCCGTCCCGGGACGAGAGATAGGTACCAAAGCTGGAATGAATGCGGGAGTGTCACTCGCATCGTCGCATAAATGTGACTTACGAGTTTGAGTCGTAGTTTGGGAACACCGCGAGCCGTTGGTGGTCGTCGTCGTCCTACACCCACCCCTAAATCCTTGTTGAGTGCATCCCTCCAGTACGAAAGTAAAGAGCCGTCCTTCTCGCGTCCTTCTGGTATCCCCGTGGCGTCCTTGTGGCGGGACGTTCCCGGCGTATTGTTGGAAACAGAGAGCGCGTAAACCATGAAGAGCGAAGAGCCGCGGATTATAAAGTCTGAAAGTTTCTTCGCCGCGGTGAGAATCCTCGCGTACTTCCTGCCCCGGCGCGGCGTTCTTCACTCACAGAAATACCGGGTCCCGCAGAAAATATAAATTCTCGCTTTTTGCTATTCGGCTGCACTTCTGCACCGTGACTCCGCGCGAATTGGCAGACCTTAAAATCTGCAGATATTGCATTGTTGCTGATCCTCGCCTCCTCTCCCCCTCTCCTCCGCCCCTCCTCTCTTCCGACTCGGGTAAATTGTTCGGAAAACTCCTTTCACCCGTTTGCTTCGAATTATAACCCCTCGTGTTCGAGGGGGTAAAAAGTAACGGGAAATGAAAATCGAGAGAAATACGAGAGTCAGAGGGACAGGAGGGTAGAAAAAAGGGTGTTTTTAGGAGACAAAGAACTACGATCTACATTTACGTCCTCCATCGCGTCCACCGTGAGAGGCCGAAGGGACAATCGCGAGGTACGGTATGGATTCGAGTGTCGGTAATTTGACCGTAGGCACGGTAGGAGTAATGGGAGGATGAGAAGTCGGGGAAGGGTGGAAACCGGCATGGTGGACAATGGGGAAACGACAGAAAATCCTTCCGCGTTAGTTGTCTCTTCCCTGGGCAGCCCGCTCCTGCAGCACCACCTCCGTTACGTTCCGCGCCGTTTCCAGTACACCATTCCTCTCGCCCTCCTCGGATTCCCGGGTATAACCTGGCCCAAGATTTATCGCGTGTATTCAAGCTACATGCTCGCCCCGAGAATATACCAGCTATACTATACCCACTTCGTTTGAACCCTCGCACAACCACCACGGATGCTGCCTAGTGCTGCTGCTAGTCCCTGGTACCAGTCACCATACCTACCCTTTAAAACAACCCCCTAAGCTGGAAATGGCTCCACGATAGGCACTGCTGTACCTACATACATACGGACGAATTATTACTTGTGTATTCATCTCTATTTCCTAATGGAGCACAACCAACCGTATAATAACTATACTACCCTCGTACAGGGGAGAATAAACTTCCTAAATCATTCCTCTGCCATTTTCACTCGGAGAACATCGCGCATCGCACATCCCTATATCCAAAATCATTTATCGGTCTTCGATTCTTCTCCACTACATTCTGAGCTCTTTATTTCTGGTTGGAAACAATTTTCAATTTTTAAGAATTGAATTGGAGAAGTTCTTGGGTCTCCGAAGGCTCTGAGGCAACTGGTATTATGTATTAAAAGTATTTTCCTAAAATGCATTCCATGCTCGTAGGTTATAGACCCCTGGAGAACCTGGTTCCTGGTAGTGCAGGGTAGTTGGAAAATCGTGAAGTCGTGTAATCCCCTGGGAAGTGTGTCTGCAAGGAGACGTTCTCCCAAGTCGACGTCGTACTGAATAGCCAAATAGATATCAGCTAACGACTAAATCAGTTGGAACTAGGTAACTTTGACAAACTTCTGATCACATCACACATCGATGAGTAGTTTAAACTTGAAGAAAAGTGATTCGATGCCAGATGTTAGTGTAGATAACGTATTGGGTGTTCGAATATATTAGATTGAGTCAGAAAATTAGAGAAAAAAACATTGAAGAATAGAAAATAAAATAGAAAAACTAACGGAGAGACGAGGAATAATTTCAAATTCAAGCTGTCAAGTTTTTTGAAATAATGAACCAATGAAGAGAAAAAATTGTTTCAACAGCTCGTAGTTCTCTCCTACGTTGAAGTTCAAAATAAAAGCTATGAAAAATAACGGATTTGAACATGTATGGACGGCGGAATATTGTAGAATGATGTAAAAATCACTGTATTGAAATTACGTACTGACGGTGAAAAATGTCAGTCCGTAAAACGTGGAATTTATATTTTTTACACAGTTAAATGGTGTACGCTGGTATATTTTTGCGAGGCCACCGTAGCCACCGCATTTCCCCTCATCAAGTTCACTATTTTTGTGCGTTGAATCCTGAGTAGAAAGGGCGAGTCCACCCGACTCTGACTGTCGGCAAGGCGAAATTTTGGAATCGTCATGTTTCACATTGTTTCGAACGAATTCAGGGGGATTCATCGCATGAATAATAAAAGAGTAGAAATAAATAGAAAAAAGAGGAGTAGTACGCTTCCTCGGACCTCTTCTAACGATCCATTCGAACAAATACCCGAAGATGGATGAACTTTTAACAGGAAACTGGTAGCAACTTTCGTTCGCTGGGCGCCCCTAGATCCTCGACCATCGGTGTATCTTTCTTCCATACCAAGTTACGCCATCCTCAGTTTCTTCTGCAGCTCCTACTTCGGTGCCACTTAAAAAGTCTGATCCGTCCGTCGACTTTTATTTCCTCGAAGCATCAAGTGCCAGCACTCGTTGAGCCGGGATGGATCCACGGAACGAATCCGAGACTAGTTTAGTTATGGCTATCATTACTCGATATATTTCATTTCAATTTTCAAGTCATGAAGTAGTCTGCGTGACTGGGCAGGGTAAAGGCATGTAAAGAAAGGCCAAGAAGAAGAAGAAGAAGAAGAAGAAGAGGGATGAAACTGGCAACGGCTCCCCGTGGTGGCGTATCAACACTCCTAGCGAACCCGACGACCCCATCCGGGGCTCGCGTGGCCGGCGGGTCACTCATAAACACGTGGATTTATGCCAGCCCTAAAAACGGGAAGTCCGCGAACGCGAACGCGAACGCAAACGCGGTAGCGGTAGCGGGCGCGTGTGTAGCAGCGCTTGCCATAAATTTGGGAAAAGGGTCGACCAAACAATAGCAGCCCACCAAGTGTATGATATAATACATACAGCAAGGTCCGCAGCACTAGACTTTCGGACTTGAGATGTATGAGGTATACCCTTCAGGAGTTTAATGCAGATGAAGATGCCCATATCGGTGCTTCAGGGGATATAATAAACGTTTTAATTTCAATCAGAGCTTCGTTTTCCTCGGGTAGGTAATGAATATGGGGGAAATCCCCGAGGGCAAAATCGTTTTTTTTTTTGTTTTTTTTTAATACACTTTTACGTTCATTTTGGTGAGTTGCGTTTAGCTGGTTGGAGCTTGTGTCTGCAATTGTGTCACTTACTGGATTGAAGAAATCTCGTCTAGATTGGTGTGGTTGAATTGCAGGGAATTCCTAGACCAGTGTCGTGCTCTGTGACCGAGGTAGAATTGGTCGAAATTGGATTCCTATCATTCTTATATGTGAGAGACAATGGGGGATTGAGCTTTCGCGTAGAATCTCGTTGTTGAAAGTATCCGAAAATACGTTTTTCGATAATTTAATTATACCCTGAAAATTCACTTGAAGATGAACGGAGCGGTTGGAGACAGGTGAAGGAGTGATGTGATGGTTTTAATTACATAATTATTACACATAAATTGAGTATTCTCGAATCAACGTCCTCATCAACGCCCGCTCGCGGTGTTTTAAAAGAGGCAATAAACTATCTTAAATAGAGAAATTAGTTGAATAAACTATCTTTCCGCAACGGATAGAGAATGGGTTTGGAAGGAACTCATTTCAAGCGCGATAAAGCCGATTAAAAGTTTCAAAAGCCAAAATTACGCTTGGCTAAAATCACTAATCCCCACCTCCAGCGCCCCACCCTATTCCACATCGCCCTCGACCTCTCCGTGGGCAACCCCAGCACTCGGGCTTCACTCTGCAATCGCCAGTAACGCGTCTATGACGTTAAAGGGGATCCTTGCAGATATCTTTTTGAATAGAAACATTTTTGTCGAATTATTCAATTTTTTTTATCATCATCCCCTATCAATTAGATCTAATGAAGATTGGCTACCTTCTCTCAAAGTTAGCCGAAATAAATCACTCCCAATTCATGCCACGAATTTACCAATTTGCTTCCTGCACATTCAGAATTCGCAAACTTTGAGTATCAAATTATTTATTCACTATGTTTCTTACTCTATAAGATCTTGAGCTACTGCAGCTTTCACATCAAGTTCGAAAATTATGTGAGTTAAATGTCTAATTATGTATACAAGAATATATACGCATAAAATCACACGCATCTAGGGATATTATACTCTATATACAAAATATACATATACATACGTTACATGTATCTATAACTAAGACAAGATTTTCTAGTTCTTCCACGTTCCCTAGCGGTTCGCAACGTTGTCCGGTAAAATTGGTACGCGGAATGATACCGTGGCTGAGGGTAGAACATTTTTCGCCTCCGGATTTGCATATTTTTACAAGAGTAATCAGGGAGGATTTTAATATCATTTATAGCCGTGTCCTACCTCCGTGGATATATACATACATACTTATATATACCTACACACCCATTTAGCTTTTGGATGAGAATAAGGGAGGAAATGAGGAAAAGGGAAAAATTAAAGAGGGAAACAGAGAGCTAAGGACTCTTTACTTTCTTTCGGATATATCACTGCTCTCGCCATCTTATCAGCATCTTCTTGGCATCTTTTATAACGCCTTTTCCGACGCTTATAACGCAATTAACGCCATCCCTCCTAGCAGCCTTATGAATATTTTAATTAACTGCGTATTCTAGATGTTATATTTCTGGATGTCCAGTTAACTTCGCTCAGCTAACTGAGTCAATATTGGGTGAAAATTAATTAAACTCTTGCTAGTGTAACCGCGGCTATAAATGGAATGCCATTTTCCGCGTAAAGTTATAATTTCTATGTTCGAAAATGAAAATATTGCAACGAAGAATGAAGAGGTGAATAAGGAACAGTGTGATCACTCATTTCACAAATAATAATTTCATACTTTGCCGAGAGACGATCGAGCCTCGCGTCTTTGATAAAACCTTCAATTTCTTACTTAATTAATTTTCGATCACGAATTCACCAGCTTCTTCAATCACGAGTGTACATAAATTACGGTTTAGTCGTTGAAGTTTAGGATTTAAATTCGCTTACACCGCCTGAGATTAAGCTTTTACAGCACGGTTTTAATTCATTGCTCATCGATTTCTGCGCAGTGGGATTAGAACCTCTAATTACAGGATCTTCGTTATCTACACCGGTCTCAAGAAAGATGCGGTAAAAATATCGCGAGCGAATGAATCGTCCAAAAAATAGCAAAAAAACAAATATTCGACTGTTTGATCTATGATAATTCATTACATGCGAGTAATGACGCCGCGCGATTCTCACGCAGGATTTTCTGACGCCGTTGTTCGTCCTTTGTAAATACAGTCATTATAAAGCCAGCCGCGATCGCGGAGCACAGTCCAATGTGGGCAGCCCAATCTCCGTAAGTTTCTATAAGCTTTCCAAAACCCAGAACAAACGTGATTCCGTAAATATTGTTCAGTATGTTCAGAAGTCCAGTTGTTATGTCTTCCGCCTCTGGATACGTGTATTCGATGCACAGTTCGTAACCCAGGGCCAGATAACCGGCCAGAAAAAACCTGTTGAAATCGAGGATGGTTTGAGATTTTTGAAGAAAAAAGCGTAGAGAATCCGAGAAAACTCACCCTAGAAACATCCCTGACACATAAACCAACGGCTTGTTCTCATACATCATGGCAACGGCGAAGAAAATTTGTCCACAAAGTGTCAGGAAGTAAACGGTAACCGCAGTCTCTCTGATACGGGATAAACGAACAGCGATTAATTCGAAATTGCCAGATGGTTGATTCTCAGTTTCTGATAGTGATGACTGATGAATCGTACCAAATCGAACTCACTTAAATTTGTGTGTCTTGTCGATAATGAATCCGAACGTCACGGCACCCAACATTCCCATTGCTATCAAAGACAGGCCGATTTGTCCAGCACTTTTCTCTCCGTTCTATAAACGGGCAGAAATTTAGACAATGAAGATATCAGGGAGGCAAAATGAGGAATTGTTACTCTACCTCGAAGTGTGTGAGAACCATTTGATTCAGGAGTGTTGCAATTGCATTCAGAACGCCCACACCCATACCGTAGGAGTTGCACAAAATTAGAAAGCTCTTGTTGGTTAAGAGCCTTTTGATCGGCTGGATAATGGACTCGCCATCTTCTTGGCTATTCGACTTTTGTATGGCGCGAATTTTGCTGGGTGGTAGAGTCGGCTCGTTTTTGAAAACTGTGAACCCAAGAACCAGAGCGTTCTATTACACTGCGTAGTCAGATGAGAAACGTGTCGTTGATTTTGAGAATGAATGTAATTTTGCACTTGCATAGTATAACCATTAGAGCAGCGAAGGTTGTGATGCCAGCCATGGTTCGAAAAAGCAAATCCAAATTCTTCCCGACTAGTTCAAGGTCTTCATGATTTTCCACTAGAATAGGACTGAACAAGAAACCAGTCGCCATACCTAGCTGGGTGCCAAACAGGCACAAAGACGTTGCTGTCGAGACTTGATGAGAACCGAACCAGGATGCTGCTAGACGTCCTGGTACGGTGAGAACGAAGACCTGTGGGTAATTCGTGAGCAATTTAAATGGCTGTTTATGGGTTGACAATTTTTTTCAGCCGATTTTTAATCACGTTGAAAATGACCTGAGTCGAGGCGACCACGGATTGGCCAAGAAAAGTCACCCAGAACTTGTCTCGGGGAACGGAAAAGACTTTTATCCAAGAACCAATGCAGCTGAGTACACTACCGATGATTGCTGTATTTCTCAGACCTACACGGTCTATCAAATAAGTTGCCGGAAGTATGAAGGGGACGTAATAACCCATGAAAGTAATCGACGTCAGATCGACAGCCAACAGCGATACATCGTAGTACCTGATGATTGATCATTGATTAAAATTAAGATCTTTGGTCTTCATAATTAACTGCAGAACTTACCTAGACACTATGTTGCTGATAATCGAGTACTGTATCGTTTGACAAGTACTCGGAAAGGCGTAAAGTAGAAAAAGACCTATAGTGAGCCATCGCCTATTGTAAATTTTTATCTCCGGTTCTGGTTTATCGGTCGTTCTCGATTTGGTTTTTACTATTTCTTGTGTATTTCGGTGTTTATCTGTCAACGGTTTGTCCGAATCGTCGATTTCAATTTTGAGAGACATCTTCACTTTAGGTATCTATCGTGTACAAGGACGGAACCAGACTAGATTCTCTATAAGAAAAGACCCCGTCTATCTCCGGAATAAGACTCAAAGACTTTTCTTATCTTTCTCAACGTCGATTCATAGATTAGAACACGGTATTCGAGTGTTAAAACAGTTTATTGCCGGGAATTAGCATCGGTGTTTATTCAAAGATCTAGAAATTACATGAATCTCAATGTCAATTTCATATCATGACCGTGAAACATGCTAATTATACATTACATGATTCTGCAAGATCCTTCGGACCCTGCGCATATTTTAGTCGTGGAAATTTCCACATGCGTAGATCGCTAAATAACCAATTATATTCCGGAACAGTGCATCGTATAGTTTAGAGGAATTTTTTCGCATTGACCTATCGGAATGAATTTACCATTCCAATATTTTGAGTACATATCTGCAGTAAAACGAGGTAATCAAGCTGATAAAAATTCCCACAGATACCTATACATTGCATAAGTGCAAATACTTCCAGTTGAATGAACCGCCGGGATGTTCGACATCGTTATTAAGATAACTATCTTTGACGTACTCTTACGTGTACACAGTAAAGTGGAAGAGCGAACATGTGATTACCAGGAGATTACCATGATGTTAACGATAATCGAAAGATCCAATGAACTCGATAGCATCAAAAACCAGGATCGAATAAATCATTGACCCAATAAAGGTGCTCTCTGACTCTAATCGTCCCAATCGATCGCCGACCTACCTACCTGGGCTACAAGAGCACCTAGGTATAAAGCTACCCACCTACAATAGTAGATGCATAGCTGTGGGACACGACGGTATAAATTTATCGCCACCGCCAAGGGACTGGCTCATTCGATTTCAGTGAAACCAAATTTGTAATTCAACAAAGCTGAGTATTACTGAGCTGATTTTTAGGGTAGTTATGGATGAACGTGCAATAGGCCCTCGTTATCGTTTCGGATTATATCGAATTATACTGTGACAACAGCGTGCCGGGTATACAAGCTTTTGGTAAAGCATACTCCAGTCCATATCCGAGGGTTGAGCTTTCCCAAGATCCGTGGCCTGTGGAGGCTGATGCGACCTGGGTACCCACCACGCAACGTTGGCTATGAGCTAAGTAATTTAATCTAACGGAAGTTAGCTGCGGTTGATCAAGACCTCCGGGACCAAAGACGCCTTCGATGTCGTCCTGGACCCGGGTCAGAGGAAACCCCTTGGTTACCAAAGATCGCTATAGAAACTGCCGCCTGTCGTCAAGTCTTCCTTGCCGAAAGTCACGGGCGGTACTCAAGATCATTAAATGCCACTTACCGCAACCCACAATATGGTATATGCTTCTCAAAGTCCGTCTACCTCCTTGGAAGTCGCTTTACCAGAGAGGGAGGATTCTCTGAGAGTATCTATAGTCAATGGAGCCACACTAATTTATCGATTTCAATGATCGGCCGCTTTTTTTTCACTCGATTTCATTTCCTCTGATTAATGCCACTCTGCTCTAATGAGGGTCGAGACATATAGCAATAAAACCATATATTTGACCGTTGAATATGATCAACGTAGCTCCAGGATTTCCGGTATAATTCACACCGGATTCTCCGTACATTGTTTGGTCAATTTTCCCGGATATTTAAGCCAGGAATTTTATTGTTCACTTCTTGACCGGGCGCATGTTGGAATATTATAATGAATATTACAACGACGTTCATAATGAATATTATCTTCACACGAATAGGTATCCATACATACAGTATAAATGTATGGGTGAAGCCAGCAAGTATTTTGGGTTGCTCTCGCGTTCTCGCATAACTTCCGTAATGCCACGCACGTTAATTAAGCTGTACGACCTCACTGTGGAATTTCACTCCACGGACAGAACACATATGGGCAGTGAATATACAAAAGTGTATATAGAATATAGATACTAAAATTACAATAAAGTCCGATTACACTGAAGTGATAAACGCAAAGGTCCTTTTCCGGGCAGGATCTTCTGCACCCCGAAGAAGGCCTCCGCAATTCGACCTATTGTTAGGTACACGTATGACATGTGAATTAGGACCATATCAGAGCTTTTTTCACTTGAATTATTGTTCAGTGAAGTTCCATTATCATTTAGGGGAAAAAACAGAAATCAATAGGCCAAAAGCCGCGATACGTATGCACTCACCCCTATAGGCGATATGCGAAATAGCGCAAGCGGGCTCGTACCGCTTCTGAATTATTTTTCTATTTCATGATTGCAAATGCTTCGTATAACTGCAGCCGTTCATGTTGGTAATAATTGTGTGTGTATTTTTTTTCCATACGATTTTTTTATTTTTTATACAATTTCATCCCTAGTCGCTGCGGTTTTGAAATGTTGAAAAAAAGTTGAAGGGTCCTCGTCGTTCAGAAGCAGCGTAGCTTGGAAGGCTAGCCAAAAAACGGGTCCTCGTCCACTTCTTTGTGCATATTCGTACATATACTAACTATATACGCGTGTATATGCATGTATATATGTACGAGTGTATGCATATAGGAATATGATGTACGCATACGTTTACGTTGCACACACTATCGCATATTATAGCTTGAAAATGTTTTTCATGGATCTTTATTATTATTATTATTATTTTTATGTTTTTTTCGTTTTTTTCTCTTTTTTTTTCAGTGAAAAGGATGAATGCGCTCATGGGTTGCGGCGGACTGACTGGATTACTACGAAATTGGATGCCGAGGAAATTTCCATAAAAATATCCGGCGTGGATCATCTCGGTGGGACAAGGCTGGAACGAAATCCCAAGCGAAAGGTGGAGGAGGGACTCCAACGACGCCTTTGTGGGGAACAAATAGGCCACTTTAGCCATTTGCATCGGAGTCGGTATAAGTCGCAAATTTCTGTTTGCCAATTCCGTCGCTGTCCACCATATACGATATGCCATTCCAAGATTCAGTTTCAAACGGCTTATATCCCCATTCGCAAAGCTGTTAAAACCACGAGATTCTACGATAGGTACAAATCAAGCTTTACATCCATTCCCGGCTCAGTCCATAAATTGAGCATATAATACAAGTCATTCTCATAGACCGAACAGCAAATTAAATCATTATTTTGTCCCTTTCATCAATCTCAGAGAAACTAACCGAAAAATCTTTCCACATTCACCTCGATGCCAAATAATTCACACTTTCTATGAACTTTTCAGTATAAAATTTAACAGTTAGGTACACAATTAAGAATGATAGTTATTGGAATAATAATGAATTATAGTAACACTAAAGGTTCGTAGGTATTCCCATCGTAAAATTCATTGAAATTGTTCTTTGTGGTGTGTTTAATATTTTTCACCAATATTGACATTACCTCTGCGTGTAGGTATATGGTACCGTATATCAGTGCATAACATGTTTTATATTGAGATGTAAACGTTTTATGAGTACTTCGTTCGCGTAACCGCGTTATTCGGACTACCGAGTCACAAAAGTGCAGAGCTTTTTTTCGGTTTATAAAATCTCGTATAATAATGGACGGGGCTTGAGTTTTAATGAATAAGTGAAGTCCATGTTGCGTGGAAGGGTTGAAGGCGTTCAGGTGGCCCAGGTGGTACCACATTCCCGGTTGCACAGGGTTATTAACAGAATTTACTCGTCCGGGATTTACTCATTCCCTAAATCCAGTTAAACCCGCTTTATGCCTAGTTTATGTATGGCATCGAGCGTGTAATGCTGTTACGCTCTAAGTTACCTGTATCGAATTCCACTCGCTGTTTATAAAGTACACAGAACTGCGTTATACATTCACTTCTCTCTAACAACATAGAGAACAACAGAACAATCTAATTTGATAACTGGACTCTGATCTCGAATAACAATCCCAACAATTGTATTAACGAAAGAAAATTTCAAATCCACTGATATAAGTGTTCTGTTAATTAATGAATCATGAAGAATTCTTGAGAAAAAAGAACACAAAAATTGTTAATTTCTTAAGTGATAGTTGATTAAAACCGCGACCCTTATCCAAAGCTACACGAGTGTGCGTTTATGTAATTCATGGCTAATTAACTACTTAACCCCATGTCATCTTGTTGGCACGCAAGTTCTCACGTCTATAACCCACAGCTAGAAATTAAATAAAATCTAGATAAAACGACGTACCTATAAGATTAGAACAAAATTTTTCATTATAACAGGTGTGTTTGTTCTTGAAACGTGAGCCACAGTTTTTATTACCTGGTTGCGCAAATTGAGTAAACATAACTGTCGGAAATATTTTCATACGAACCTAATTATAGGCAGTCTTAGTCTGTGAACGTTTTAGGTAATTAGATGTCAACCGCCTAGACATGACTTGTGTGTATATAAATCGATTTCGTTATCGTGCTAGTAGCGCGTGTCTCGATGATAGGTTCTAATTTACTTGAACATAGAAATCGGGTTGATCGTCTATAGTAATAAATTGGACGGTTCAATTTCGCATTTTAGAATGCATATCTAATATCTATAGATCAAGTATGAAAATTGGTGTTTTTTTCGGGCGTTGAAACACATGGAATAAATTGTCGTGGATTTTTGTATCGAGGTGTGTGTGTGTATACCATGCAGTAAAATTATGTGACGTCTCCGAGGAACATAAGCTATGGTATTTCTGTGTCTGATTTATAAGAGTACAATTAAATTTTATCTCGAATTTAGCGGAGCCAGTAAAATCTGGAAATAAAGGCGACAGGTCGATGAAATTTATAACATAATTCCAGGATTAAACTCGGTGTCAAATATATTTAGAAATGATTGTGGCCACGGTTTTAACGTTCTATACTTTTTTGCAAAAATATTCAACGACACACTTGCTGCCTTTTGGGACTATTGCGGAGATAGCATATTGCCTCGAATCAATACTCCGGGTTCGAACTGAAAGAAAGCTACTCTGACCAACTGTCGATATGATACGAATAGTAGTAATTACCTTCAATTGACCATGGAATGATATCTGGTTATCGTTCTAAAAATTGTTACACCGTCGACATCGATGAACAATATCGTCCCATACGTATTACCATTAGTAGATTTTGTGGGAAGGGATCTTCGGGGTAGCTGCAGGTATACCCATGCCAGCATGGGGTGATCAATAGTTGACAGGATTGCGAAATAATGAAATTGATTGCCAAACTATTCAAAAGTCAGTTGATTTACGTCTCCTGTCTCTCCCATGCCTCGTACAATGTTCTTTTCCCGCAGTATATTAGCTTTTGAGTAGCTCCCATTAACGCAAAAATTAGATTTGGCATTTGCCAGACGATTATGAAATTGATCAATCGACACATACAAGTCTATTTATAAGAAGAATATCAATTTCAATCGAGTGATCGATTGCTAAAATTTGCAAATGAAATGACTTCTATTCAGGAGAGCAGCCTGCCGCAGATTTACATTTAATTTAATATTTTTTCAATGATTTTTCGTTAGTTCATTGTGAATTTTAATTGAAGACTATTACACGTCCTCAAAGCTGCGTTTACGCTAAAGTGCCCTAGAATCGGTGACATTGAAATTAAGAATTCGTAACGCGATCGCGTTCGCAACATCCCAGAAATCGTATAGCAGTCTACTGCGTTGGTTACGCTGCTAGCAAGGCAAATAGTTCAGATGATATATGAGAGAACAATTGAAGAAAACGAATCTGGAATTTATATAGTCATTGAATTTCATCTAATCGCAATATCCATCCGCCTTTAACGAAGAAGAAAGTCTTCGTAAATAAAGATAGCCTTTGTCAAACGCTGATTCGTTATCATCAAAGAACTTTGATTTCGGGGCTACGTGTATCCCTCATTAATATGCGACTAGTGTTAACACTGGCTATATGCTTTCATAAATGACCACACAGTGACCAACATTTCATTGGCACGTGATTTCTTTGAAATTTTAGAGCCATATAGATGTTATAATTCCGCAACACTAAACCACTAAATCAATCGTTCAATTATTTCACTTTATTGGAGAATTAGTTCAAGAGATTGCATTGGTCACCTTAGTTAAATCACTCATATACGGGAATTTGATTTAAATTTTATTAGACGCTCAGTTAGTACGTGGTTCGAAACTATGTAAGAATAATTTCGGAGTTACCCACCGTAGTACAATTACTCGTAATTCGGTCTTCAGAACAGTCACCTTACGCAATTTTATAGAGAGAAATTGAAATGCTGAGGCCGATTGAACGAAATCGGTTCGTAGTTCGCAATTTGTAATCTCAGGACACATCGCGTCTCGAGGTGGGGTGGTATATAGCCAACTACAACTTTCGAAAGACTCAGTCAATTTTAATTCCCTCTCAAAGCCTGCTGGCCCTACATCATACTCCAATTACAATGAAAAGAAAGGTAAAATATTTTTCTAAACACAAAATCAGCACAAAATTTCTCTCCAAATTAAGGGGGTATCCCCACCTTTAAACGGGTTAACATTCTGAGAAAGAGATTGATATTTTACAGCGAATTTGAGAGTCTGATCAAATCCAAAAATATCATGAAGTTTAGGGAGGATTTGATCCTCATTATCCACACTTAAGATTGAATATTACTTCGAGTCTAATAGTAGATTCTGGAATTTTTGCTCTTCAATTGTTCAGAAGAGATGCCTCTATCATATGAACATAGAACTTTTGGATATGACTGTTTTTGGTTGAGATGATAGAAAAAGTAGAGAAAAAAATTGAAGAATTAGAAAAATCTCAGTAAAAACTAAGCGAGTCAGCCAATTTTCGCGATATCAAACTTAATGATTTTTTTGGATTTGATCACTTTCAAATTCGCTGTGAAATATCAATCTCTTTCTCAGAATGTGAACCCATTCAGAGGTGGGGATACCCCCTTAAATAACAAACGCATTTTACACCTGAGATTAATTTAAACCAAAAATTCTTCTTCCATCGACTTTTTTCCAGTGGCTCATCTTCGTCCTAGTCTTCGGCTTGGCTGTAGCCGAAAATCCACCTTATCGTCCAAGCGGATGGCGACCTGATGGCCGATCTTTCAACCCGAGTCGTTTAAGATCATACGGTCCTCCACCTCCTTCAAACCATTACGGACCCAAGAATGAAGACAAAATCTCACCCGTTCCTTCGACGACGAAAACGACAACGACGACGACTGAAGCACCGACAACGACGACCCCGAGGAGCAGGGAGCCTACCACACCATTCGAAGACCAAGTGGAAACTGGACCCGCTCTTGCAGTTGCCAACTCTTTCGCCTTCAACAGACCCGTTTATGTCTATAACAGCTTTCCTTATTACTCTGGTTACACGTTGCTGAAGTGATTGGATGCTGTCGCTCATATGTATATAATGAAGATTATCACGCTTTGGTTATAGTTTATCAAAGAATAAATCATGAACATCGAATTTCGCGTGTTACACTTGCATGGTACCATCTGATCCCCTATCTCATTACCGCCGATCTCATCATCCAAATTCGTACTTCCTTTCATTATTTCAATATGATATGGTACGTGGAAGTTGGCTCAGTTACCTGTCGACGTTAACGTGATAACATCTGCAGTGAAAAGTATCGATTTTTATCAACGAAACAGATTCCAGTTTCCGTCAGTGACGGTAAAATAGCAGTGAACGGTAACCTGGAGGTGGTTCTCTGCCCTAGAGTTCTGCTTTTCCGACTTGTGTCAAGCCACAGTGTATACATACCTAGAATAATTAAGTAATATAGTACAGAACATAAAAAGCTGTTGGAAATAATTAAGTAGCTGAACTTAAAGCTGGATTAATCCTGGCTATGATGTTTAATTCTGACTTGAGATAACGCGGAGGAGAAGGATGAGCAGGGAATAATAATCGCAGAACTTTTATGCGGTGTAGAGAAAAGAAAACGAAAAAGGTGTTGGAGTTTTTAAAAAGCAGCTGGGTAGATTAATTAAGAATTCATAGTGCAGGTATATAACGGTGTATAGGTACGTGATTGAGAAGTAAAAAAGAGGCGAGGGTAAAGCGCCGTACCTTAACTCAGGATCTTGATAAAATCGTTGAGGTACAGGGTGTATAGATGAAGTCTGAGAAGGGGAGGGGGAAAGGCCGTAAAGTGGTGGCGTGCAATGTGTAGAAATTACCCTCGTATCAGGGCTGTGTCTTAATCGCGCGTTAGCCGAGGGTTCTGGATGAGGTAAATGTACAGGAGCTGAAGAACCGAGGAGTGAGAAAAGAGAAGGCAATACCAGTCATTCCCAATACACACTATAAGGGATCAGAAGAGGGAAGAGAAGGGTTGGAAAAAGGGTCGGATTCTGTCGGGACACCTACGCCTCGTTTACAAAATTCTTACATTATTTTCCATCCCCCTCTCCAGTTATGGGAACGAAGAAGAAGAAGAGGAGGAGGAATAAGACGAAGAAGAGGAAAAGGTATAGGGGAGAGCTTTTTTCCTCTCGTCTTGATTGGAATAAAAAATTCAAACGATTTTCGAGATCGCGATTGCCTGGTCCATCCAAGGTCGGAATAGATTCGAATCTAATGGAATATGAGCGAATAGGAGTCCGCACGTTTTCGGCCGTTTCGCAACGCGTATAATAGCGAACGAGAGCGATGGTCACCGCGTCACAGTTATATTTGGGTAGTTTCTGTATACCGCACGAATGTATTTCCGTCCGGACAGAAACCGCGGTGAGGTAACGTTCCGAATATATCACGTAGAGGAAGAGAAATTTCTGGTCAAAAGGAAACGCGGTGGTCATTGACAGTTAAAACTGCTCCTATAAATCGTTGTGACTTTTTCCAAAATTCGTTGATAAAAAAAGAAACAAAAAAATAAAGAATGAAAAAAATAATCACCGCAATGGGGTGTAACGTATATAATATGTGTTTCGCGAGTTATTCACTATTTTCAACCTCTCCCCCGCGAGGGTGATTAAGTTATTGTATAATTTCGCGGCTGTAGACGGCAGGCCAAAGCAGGTAACATGATTTACACGCAATAGCACGAAACACCTTGTGGAAAATAAAGTTGTTACCGCTATTACTGCTCGGGCGTCAGTTGTTAGAATAATAAAGATAAAATACGTTTTAGCTTGCTCAGAATGTTTTCAGACTGTATTTTCGCACAGTGAAGTACGCGGGTCTTTTTCTCACCCCTTGGTCTGCACCTTGGTTTAGTACCTATGCTAATACGTTTCTCGCCGAGGAAAAGAGAAAAAAAAAACAAAATGAAATAAAGAAAAGAAAAAATAAAATAACGGCATGTCATGTTGAGGCTGAAGGAAAAACTGGGGAAAAATAATAACAAGGGAGATAAGTGGGGCCAAAAAATTACAGAGAGAGTCATTACACACATCGCCTTGGGAGACGAAGAAAAAGATGAAGAACAAAACGCAGAACTCCTTCGCAGAATGATGCGGAATTTTATTTGCTCAAACTTCAAAGGAAATAATATAGATAAGAACAGGTGCCTAGGATATGAAGAACTAAAACGTATACGTGATGGCAGAAACTGGATATCGAATTTGCGTGTGTAGCTCGTTGTATTTCCGCAGTAGGCGAGACTGACGAAGAATATTTGCACGCATGGTAGACCAACGGGAACATATGGTGCACTGGACAGTTGCGGGCGTGACGGTGCCCACGTAAAACTCTGATGTCTAACAATAAGGCGACTACGGTATACCGTGAAATAAAAATAGTATGTATTCAGGTATTGTGAGTATAATAATTCGCGCCATACGCATATAGCCGTAGGTCGGTCGAAAGTTGGACCTGAAGTTCACTCAGCCGAATTGCGTTTGCTTAGGTAACTGGAATTCACGCTCTCTTCTGAAGAATGTAAATTACTTCAGGCCAGTTTCTTCGATCTTCATACCATAGCCGAGGGTGTAATTCAAATATCTCTATATATAGGTATATATAGATATTATACATACAACGAAAAGGTCACCGAGAAAGGACCGGAGTTTTTTCCTCTTCATCAAGAACCGGATGAACCTTTCGACCGTTTACACTTTTTGCTCATTTCTTTTAAATTTCAAACCTCTCGCCTCGACACGACCTGGTTAAAACTTTCACGAAATATTTACTGGTGGAACAAACCGATCTGACGAAAACTCGAACACACATTTCTCTGCAAGCTGCGTTGTCTGATTTTTTTTCTTCCCTTTTCTTTTTGCACTTTCAGTTGCAGCTTGCAATTCCTTAACTAATTTCAGACCGAATTTAATTTAATTTTTGATTCTCTATCTCAATATAGTATGAGACCGTGTATTTCACGTGCTTGCAATAGCTTTGAAAGTTTCGGGTTTGAGGAACCCTCAGCGTTGAGAGCTGAGAGTAGAAAGGTAGTGGTGGTTCGACCACAAACTTGGATAGAGTCTCCGCAACAGCTGGTCCTGGACGAGTCGCAAGACTCCAGGATCCTAGAGCTTGATTGCTTAATAAATTTTCCATCTCCAGAAACCCGCGGGCATCTCATACGAGGAAACTTCCCGTTTAAATTTGCCTTGATTTCTCACGACTATACAACTACACCCAAAGTTCCAAAATTCAATTAGCTAATATCTGAGTAATTTTGATAATAACAAAAAAGAGAGAAAAGAAAGAAAAAAAGTCTCCTATCAAGGGGATGTTGCAGGTAATATTACACCCTACGATTTTTCACACACACTTATTATGCCCAGTACCTCGTACTCGTTATATGTAGGCGTACATTGTGCGTATATACGAAGCAGAATAAGCTTGTGTATGTAGGTATTCTCGACGAAGGCGTATAACAGACTTGCTTTGAATTAGCCAAAGGTAAGGGATGATGAAGAAATAGCAGCAAGAAGCCAGACTACTTAAATATTCATTTTGACCCCATTACAGAAGATCACACGAGGTGCATAAATGAGAAGTGCAATTCAGAAACGACTAATTACTATTACTTTGATTATTATTATCATTATTATTATTATACTGTTATCATTATGATTATTATTATTATTAATTCAGTAGCGTGCGGTCTCTAGCTGTGAATTAATTTTTGAATAAGTAAAGATTTTTTTCCACTCACATATATCACGTTTCGTACTACGTTTGAGGCAAGATGAAATAGACATCAAAGAAAAATGGCACGATTTAACTTAAGCATAATTCATGCAGCATAACGAACGCAAGTAGATGCCCTGAAAACTCTACATCGCTATGTGGTTACCTAAAGAGGGGGTGTCGGCGCCTACTACCAGGGTGCTATGGGTAGGGCTGCTCCCCTTTGACTTTGACGTGCAATTAAAAGTGCATTTTACGCCTGGCGCGCATCTCGCGAATTAAACGCCAGACCAACCCTCCTCACCTTACCTACCCACCCACCTACCCACCTACCTACCTTTGCGCGAAACCGACCACAGAAAACGCCAAAGGCAGGCGGTATTTCTTTCACCTTCAATGTACACCTCAACCAATCGATTCCAGCCGTCTATGTGCGGGAATTTGTGTTAAGAAATAATCGAGTTCGTATATCCTGAGCTTGTAGTTTCAAGTATGCATATTCATCCCCTAGGGCCATCGGTATCTCCTTCTATCCGTATCTAAGACAAACAAAAGTGAAATTATCAAGTTCAAGTTCGTCTAAGAGGGTCTAATTTTCGTTTGTCTTCAGTCAGTTCAAGGCTCTATTTCGACGATGCGCACGTATGAAATAACACGAAAATTTTTAAGCCAAAATTACACCGGAAGAAAAGCTCAGGTTGCGCAGGACGGATGAAGATAAACGAAAAGCGCTGCGCGCGCAGACCTCGTGTTGTCTGAGGGCGCGATATTCGTTCCTTGGCTGGCAGTGTACCGCGCGCTAGTCACACGGTGAACGCTATTCCACCGTATGCTCTCAGTTTTAATAAGTTTAAAGCTATTTTTTTTTTCCACCATAAAGTTCAGCTCGGTAGTAAATTGTGTGCTGTGTCCGATATTCGCGTCGCGAAAAAACGCGTCGTGTAGTTTTAGTTTTACGCATAAAAATTTGATACAAAAAAACGAAATTCAAAAATTCAAAAAAATAAAAGTTTCAAAAAAGTTCGATTTTCGACTCTTCTCTTTTCCCCCCTTTCCATTCTTCGTCTTTTTTCCTCCCTCCTATTCTCACCCTCATCATTTTTTGACCTAAAAAAAAAAAGAAAAAAAAAAAGAAACACCATCGTCAAGTGTCTGCGGTGAGAGAATATACACAGTTTTTGTGACCCTAGTGCACCTTGGTTCAAGTGTTCTATACTACCTGCGCTATATCGACGACATGGGGAGATTGGACTGGAGGATGTTGCTCTGCGTCGCTTTGATTGCTTCGCACTTTCAAGGTCTGATTCTAAATCATTATTACGAATCATTCCATCAACGGATTATGATAGAATGTAGTGAAGAAGCTGTTTCTTTTTTTTCATTTCATTTTTTTGAAAATGGAATAGAAAAGCTCGCGTCATCAATTATCATTGAAAACTTCTCGCTATACTTGTTACGCATTACACTTGCTGAGTCTAGAGGCGTCATGGAGTGGCCGCGAAAGCGCGTAAAGCTCGTCACGTTTTTTCTCATCATCTCTGTTAAGCAGCTAGATTTTAAGCTTCGCGAATTTCTTTTGATAAAGTTCGTCGACGCCTTTTTCCTGAACCCTGTTTGACAAAACGGGTTCAATTAATCACAGAAATACTCCTAATTCTTCCAGTCACGACCGTGGCTAAATTTAGTCAACTTAATCTCCTCGACCCCACGTGCTGCCCGAGGAGAAAATAGACTTCGGATCAAAACTCGCTTCAGTAAAGCTCGGAAGCTTTTGAGAGGACTCTTGCACGTCGAAATACACCACGGAAATTTGAGATATTAAATGTCCTGCGGAATCTAGCAGTCGACGTTCGTATATTGAAAATGGAGTTTTCAGGACTGCGAAAAGTTCTCTTCTTCAAAGTTGGCCAGCAAGAGAGTCAAAAGGCCAATATGGTCACCCTGGTCAAACCGATGTCCGAGAAAAGGTCAAAGAAGGTTTTCGGGCCGGATGTGTGATCGTGACAGAGTTACAAGTTGCTGGACCTCTTACACTATATAGCTGTATGAGAATATTCTTAGGAGGAAGAAACCCCGTGGGGAATTCGTACATATGTAGGGTATAGAAAGAGTTTTAAAGCTCCGATTGGTTTTCTCTTCTCTCTTTTTCATTTTACATTTCTTTCTTTTTTCTTTTTTTTACTTTTATTTCTTGCGGAGAACCGCGTTACTGAATTTTTCAACTCAACGTCGAACGAATAGCTTTCAAACAGTTTCGCTCCTCTCTCAATATGCTTCCATTTACTTGCTTCAGTTTACACGCCATTTACCCTACAGTATACGATCAACCGCGTCTATATTCAACTTGTTTCTATAAAACGTCGTCGCTATATACCTGCTCCCTGCAGCAGTTTCAACCTCTGCCATACACATCTGTACCCAGCGTCGCGACGCTATTTCGAAAAATTGCCAAAACTTATATTTTTCACAACATTGCACAAAAATTTCATTAAAATTATGTAAAAATGAAAATCCACAAAAATAACAAAAAAAATACAAAAAAATCATCATTCGATGCGATTCTTCTCCTTGGCCTCTCGAGAGCTGCTCCCTATACGATTATTTGAACCTTATTCGACAATTTGCTCATGGGGTATTCTACGGGTTATAGCATCTGCGCAAACGACACGTCGATGTATAGTGAGGTAAATTTGATCCGGCATCGCGTGTTGTGGGGGGTTAGTTTAGTAATTACCAGCCCACGGAAACCGGACAGCTGATTAGAGTCACAAATTCACCCTGTGGCACCGTTCGTTCGTTCGTTCGTTCGTTCGTTCGTTCGTACGTACGTACGTTCGTTCGTTCGATCGCAACGGTTTGTACCTACAACGCGAGCTAGTATGGCGTAACACGATCGGAAAAATGTTGCGTTTGTTTATCTCTAATTACAGCTGCAACCTGACTGGGTTTATTTATAGCCATAATAAAACGCCATACGATAGTCGTGGCGTTTGTACATTTCCGGAAGTAGTCAAGTCTCCGTTTCCCATGGTATCTTGTATCTGGAGGAGTTGGGGGTGAAGAAAAGCTGCGAAAATTAGCGATCCCACACATACCCGTACTACACCTGTATCCAACTTCCATCTGCATTATTTTTCGGATAATTGGCTTCTGACTAACATTTAGCGGGAGTTTTAACGCGGTTAACTTATACGATTGGTCGTAAAGAGTTTACCGGTTAAGGGTTTACGACACTCGCGAACCGAATCAGAGATACGAAAGTTAGGCTCTCTGTATATCTGACGCAGCTGTGCTGCGTCAGAATAGCAAGCTCGTAGCACCATCACTATTTATATTACGCACACCAGTGCGTATCGATAAAATGAAACCATTACTGCTGCAGCTAAGGGTGGAGAATAAATCCGGACCATCAAAGTCACGATGTAAGGTTGAACTCTGACCCTGCTATCAGAAACTCGATGTCTTGGATTAGCAGGTGTTTCTTCTCGGAGAATAAGACAGAGAAAAAAGAGACAGAAAGCAAGAAAAAACAAATAAAGACCCCGAAGAAAAGGAAAAGCTCGAAGAAACTGACAGCGGGGAAAATGATTATCAGAGATAACCGAAGACTCGAGGTTTACCCGTGGTTTAAATTGGACTCTCTAATTATCCGGATCTTGTTAGCTAACGAAGCTTTCCTCTCCGAAGTCGCTCCGTGGCGTTACGTAACCCACCAGCCAGTATATGGTAGGCGGAGGGTACGACAAAGACACGGGCACCCTAATCAAAGCGAAACGCGTTTGCGAATACGAGAGACCAAGTTCGTGGTTGGTTCATTGTAGATATACATGTAGCATGTATCCACACACGTATATATATATAGGTATACCATATATATATATATATATATTAGGCCCGTTAGCAGAAGGAACGAGGATATTGTTCGTGGTTCCTGCTGCAGAAGCAAGAGGGGTTCTAAATCACCGAGATAGATGCGAGCCGATAAAACTGAACGATTGATTCATTGAGGGCTTCTCGTACCTACACCGCATGGTCTATGAATGTGTATAACACGTTGGATACCGTCCTATACCATACACCCATTCCATGTAGAGAAAATACGGGAGGAAAGATTGCCGTGGCAAAAGGTGCACACTGGGGGCCAGTCAGAGACTGTATAAGACCGTACGTGCGTGTGGTTTGGGCTTGCACTAAATTACTCGGCAGTGTTTAACGTTAGAGAAATCGAGAAGCTCCCGAGATATTCCATTCATTTTTATCGCCGTTTAAAATTCAGCGATGGGGAAAGAAAAAATAATGATTATGTTAAACACCGAAATTTCGTTCGTTTTTTCATTATTTTTTTAATTTTTTCTTCTTCATTTTACCCATAACCTGAACCTCTCGCAACACCTGGCTGGTTAATTATTCTAAGCGAAGCGTCGAACGGCTCTGGCTGGCTCCCCTAATCGATGTAATTCCGGTCTGAGGATGATGATGATCGGATATGATTTTCAATTTACGTCGTTCTAGGTACCTAGCGCGGTGAAATTCACGTTTAAAAGTCGTGAACGTCTCACCCCGTGAAAATTGTTCGATGGTGAACTATCGATCAGGAGTATCAAGGAGACGTTATGGAATAACCAAGGAGCTGAGGAGAAGAAGAAGAGACGATTGAATACTCCGATTCCTAATAACGAGCTTTCGCTTGAATCTGTAAATTTGAAAGAAATATTTATTGAAAAATCGTTGCGTATAAGTAAAGAGAATTTATCTTTTTTTTTTTCTTTTTTTTTCCCTCATTTTCTCCATCAATTTTTTTTTTTTTTCATTCTTTATCACGATCAGAAGACTAGAAGGTCAGTTTGTGCCACGCAGCTGGTGATGGGTATGGGCTGACGACTGCTATAGTGGGCTGCGAGAGAACGTTCGCATCACAACTGGTGCTACTCCGTTCGTCCTTCCCTTTATGGCGGCAATTATGTGTAATTGAATGTGACAGCGCTTCCATTAATCGTGCGATCATCCCGAGTTTTAGAGAGAGAGAGAGAGAGAAAGAGAGAAGTGGGATCAGTCTCAAAGGCAAATGTTCGATTAAGTCTTCTGCACCGCGGAAGAGAGACGGTCTTAATTACCACAACTTATTTAATCGACCTCAAGAGCAGTTCGAGTTTGAATGAAGTTCGATCGATCCCGATTTACATGCTATCTTTCCCCTTCAATTTCCTTCCTGTTGATTTTTATCGTATAAAATAAAAAAGGAAAAAAAACTTGAGCATACATACAGTTTTTCACGTTTTCTATCAACGTGTGTTTTCGTTCAATAGAGCGAAGCTCTATACCATATACGTCATCATGTAGTATTATACTGTATAACATATATGCACATGGCGGCCCCGGAAACAATAATAAGAACGGTTAAGAGTACGTCAGTATAACATTTTATTATTCCCTAGGTTCAATTATGACGTTGTTACACGATGATGAAAAAATGTCGTAACTATCGCTTATAGGCACAGGCTAGAATCCGACTGAGTTTCGAGTGCATTTTATAAAGCTTGTTTTATCAACCTGACGCAGGGACGCGGCCTAGTTAGTATAATACCCAGATTCGCATCTACTGACTGTAAAAATTTGCATACAGATGCTTGCTATAGCGGATATCAAAATCACGAATTTTGTTTTTTAATCCAGGGCTATCGTTTGTTTTACATGAAAAAAAAAAAATTATTAATCAGACAAGTGGTATGAAACAAAATCAATATTTAATGTATTTTGTGCTTTTTCACAGACAACCGCAGTTTTCGAACTTTTCTCCTTAATGCAAATATTATTTTAATACGTTACGAGTGGGATTACATTTCGAATTTCGATATACACCCACATCTACGCATATATACGTATACCAGCTGTATATACTTTATTGGTGATTAATTAAACATTGAAAAACGCGTTCGACCGACTGATATTACCTGCATTGATTATACAATAATTGAATCGCAATCCAGTTTCATTTGTTCCGTGCAAATCGTAAATCGAATTTGATTGCACTACTGTACCGTTTAAACGCCCATGCACCAGCCCCGTTCACCGTTTACAGCTGTACAAAGTGTTTCAAGAGCTTCAGATACCATAACTGGATCTCGATATGATTCCTGAATTTTTTAAAATCATTTTGTAAGAATAGGAGACTACATATCATACCATATGAGGTAATATGCATTGCAAAAAATGAACAGATAAATAATAACTGCTGACGTTAAAAAATTTCATACTATAAAAAGCGAATTCTGGTGGAATCCGTGTGCAGCAGGTTGTTCCATTTTCCGCACTGTACAATACGGTCAATATGTGTACAATGGTTGGCAAATTAACCGATGAAATGGATTCTACGTTTGGTAAAATAGTTTTAAAATTGGAATACCGGAGGCCATTGTTGGACGGAAATCGTGTCCAATGCTAACTGAAGCTGGTATATCGAAACTGAGTAACAAATTTGCGGTGAAAAAATGTCTCGCTCAAATTATTTTCGAGGGCGTATATACATATGTAAAACGATCGTTATTTGGGTCACTCTCTTTCCTCTTCAGCCCTCGAAATGTCGAAGGTCAAGCCTTTTCTGTTAGCAAAGGGGGACCCCTTCCACAGAATTTTATCGAAACTCTTTGAATTTTGAAACCCGGAATTTGCGATAAATAAAATTGGGATACTTACAACTGATCTAATACCGATTATTATTATCATAGCAGAGATTTTAGCCCGCTATATTCCTCCCCGGGCAAAATACAGTTTGTGCTATTATAAAGATTATTGCTACCGTTGGAACGAAGCCAAATTTACTTTGGACCCAGATGTAGGTTACATACCTTCGTAGTATGCGAACGATATCGAACAAGATCTGAAAGCACTATGAGAAAATCGAAATGATCGAAAAAACAATTCAATAAAAATTTTATCTCGCTTTTTTCCCATTCGTTTATGGCTCTGTATTTTATATACGGCTGATCCTTTGTGTAATCGAACAGTATTCCACCTAAGGTACTCCGATTTTATTCAAACTGCAGAACGTCAAAGGAGTCTGTCTTGGATTTTTCGAAATCCTTACTGCTTTCACTTTGACTGCGACTGCGACTGAAACTGAAACTAAAACTAAAACTTCAAACTTTTACTGAATTTCGAAAGATGTCAGTCTTCCAAAAATATGTATCTCGTCGTTTTACTGAAACGAAAAATTGTTGAGTTCCATAAAGTTGAATGAATATAATAAAAATCAGACGGATAGGTAAATCGGAATAATTCTTATCAACCAGCAGTACGATAATATCATCAGACTACTCCGCGCAACGATCGAATAAATTCTTTGCCGAACGAACGGTCTTGAATTGGTTCGAGCCTTTGTAGCCTAAATCCTGAAGCCGTGGATCTTTGGGGTAGGGTGTTTCTGGTTGGAACTTGACTTAATTTAGTTCTTTCTTTCACCCCGTCGCACCTGTGGCAGCCTACTGCAGAAAGTTCTTTTCTGGTAAGATGTTTCCGGGCTAAATGGACCGGGTCTTTCTTACTCTCTCAATTCTGAAGGTAAAGAATTGGCCGCGAAATTTTCTCCAACGCGATTTGTACGAACGAAATTTTCACCGCGAATACGAACATTTAAGGGTAGGTATCGATCAGTCGTCTTGTTTAACTTGTGATACATGAATTTCATCGAGTTTACCATATATATTTATAATAGACGAGTATAAAAAGACGGGGGAAAAAAACTGGGAAAATATGAAATTAAATCGCGAAATTCTGTTCGTTATTGTTGAACGTGACACGAGCCTCTGGCGTGGTTCGAGGTCCAGGAGGTCGGTGAGGTCTCTTGAAATCGCGTCACTTGTCTGCCAGGTCAAAGAGCGGAGAGTGAGCGACGTCTACGTCGGCTAAAAATAATCTCGATTGAATAACACTTCGTTTCAAGTTTTTATACATAAATTGATAAATCTCTGAAACGTACCTACTTTGAATATACCTGCAGAGAAGAATATACGAAACGCAGAATAGGAAAAAAGTCGAGATGCAAATTCGAGTTTCCTCATCGCAGGACTTGATCGTTTTCTTATTCCCAAAATTTTACTTCAACATTTACTTTTCATGTATCTCAAAAATGGCAAGTAGGCAGTTCGCTCGACTCGACGCATCTACGAAGTATACGAAAATATTGACATAAGCTCGAAATGAAAAATACCTCGATTCGTATGTAATAATTGAGGGGATGGGCGGATTAACGGTATAAGTCGGGTTATACCGTTTTTCCAAATATCTAGCTATTAAAATGAGCTTGAAACATCGGAGTGTTTGGAAACGTATGTTTGATAGCGCCGAGGTTATCGAAAAGATTTCGGACGCTGCTTCAACAGGCTTATATCATCGGCAAAAATATAGATGACCTACGAACTTTGATGAAATTTGCAGCTCGACGGCCCCTAACGAAATCAGCTTATCTGAGCGCTGTCTTTATAAACAGCGTATCTGTATGTTGAAAGTATAGGAGATGCGATGTTTATAACGACAGCGCTCAGATAAGCTGATTTCGTTAGGCGCCGTCGAGCTGTGTTATCAGAGAAATATATTCGGAGAATCATCTGCTAAAGTTCGGGAGTGGACTGTTAATACGTAGACTAGAATTGAAGAAAACGATATAGCTGGGGCATTCCATGCCAAATCCACCTTTTTGTGGTTCTATTCATATAATCAGAAACATTATTATGTACCACCATGCTATGTTAAATTATATCAGGAAATGTTGAGTTTGTCTTAGTTTCCTACGTTTTTCTATATTTATCTAAAAACTATGTTTTCCGAGTTATACCGTTATTCCGCCCATCCCTTCAACAATTATAACGAGAAAGAACGATGATGATATAATACATTTTTCATTCAAACTCGACCATATATTTTTATTTCCCCTTTATCCGATATCCGTCACTCGAAGTCGTTTCAATTTTGAACCACGTCAGCTCGTCCAACTAGCGTGGTATCGCAGGATTTTTCGCGAGGTCTGAGTTCTGTCCAGGGATTCGCGGATCCGAGAAGAGGATGAAAAAAGTAAAAGAAAACGAAAAATAAATAAATAAATCCAAAAAAAGATGAAAAAAAAAAAGAAAAAAAAAAATCTTTGAACTCGATCGCACTTCCACTCGCTGTCTGCAAGCTCACCCTGTCATCGACTCCCCTTCAACGTCGACGAGTTGTAACGAGAGAAACTCGCGTAGATTCTATATATTTATATTCTATATACAATATGTAGGTATATACCTATATGAACCTTGTGTAGTATATATATGTACGTGTGTATATGCGTGTAGGAATCCGTGTATCGTAGTGTATTGCACGAACCGTGGAGACTTTTTGAAAACTCTTTCTTCTCATGCTTTAGTTTTTTTTTTTCTTCTTCTTTTTCTTTTTTTTTTCCTTCTTCTTCCGTGAGGAATCGAGCGGGAGGAAGGATGAGTCCCTTGTTATTCTGGAGCATCGTGACGCCAGCGACCCGGTCGTATCCCTCTTCTCCTCCTTTCGTCCGCCCTCTTATCTGAAGGGAAGAAGTGATTTGAAAAGCTTTGCTATTGTTTTTCAGTCCAGAGATTGAAGGAGTTGTTATCTCTTTGATACCCGAAGCTCTGTCGAAGTATCGTGTAACGGAGCTGGTGAATTGATACGAAACACGTTTATTAATTTTAAGGATCTTCCCTCACATTTTTTTTTTCACTTTTCATTTCGATTTATTTTTATTTACGTTTTTTTTCGTTTTGTTTCAAAAATTCGGAGTCTCGTTTCGTCTCGACTCAGTGCGCAAATTATATTTACCACCACGAAAGTGAAAAAGAAAAAGAAAAAAAAGGGGAAGAAAAAAAACAAATTCCACGCGAAACTCCTAATCCCGACACGCCCCGGCTCTGAGCCAGGTCAAGTTTCAATTAAACCAAGGAAACCAACTGGCGAATTTTTTATTTTCTTTTTCTTTTCTCTCTGCTTTTTTTTTTCTCTCGCAAACGAGTAAAAGAGATTCGCTGAAGCCTATACCGTTCAATCCCTTAAAGTGTTGGTAACAAAAAAATAAAAAAAAAACCAAAAAACCAAAGAATAAATGAAAAAAAAATCAATTTTTTAATAAATCGCTGCAACACTTCGCTCATCTCAAGTTTCAATTAAATCGAAACTGCATCTGATACTCTGAAGCCCTTTTAGTCGTTCGGTCACGGTGTCTATCTAAAAATGCACCAAAGCCTTGATTAATCTTTGAGGTATCCGTTCCTCCCTCCGACATCGGTCCTAGTCCCAGTAATTCCCGGCAACCCTGGGGGTCCTTTGTAACCGAAACCCACAGTATCACGCCTATAGCCGGGCTTCCGCGTCCGGTGTTTGGTGTTTGGTTCCTTTTTTTATTCCTTTCTCTTCCCCTCTCTCCCTCCTTTGGTCCTTTACCCTCCTACCTTTTTCCTACAATAATCAACTCCTTTACATTTTCCACCCTCCGCCCTCCGCCCAGCACGAAAGCGCCCCTATATCGTTATAAAATGCATTGTGTAATTTTACCAGCCGCGCAATAGGTCACACGTAATGAAGTCCTCAAAGCACGTACGAGACGAGAGACTTTTTTTTCCGAAGTATGAATTAGAATCCCAACATTTTTTTCATTTTCTCTTTTTCTTCTCCCTCCCGCCTCCTCAAATTTTTCATTGATATAATGATGGGAAAGTTAATACGTTTTAAGAATCGAGTTATCTCATTGCACTACTTATACCTACTATACTGACCACAGCGTGGACGAGTACGCGAGAATGGGTGCAGTACTACCTTCACTGTTCATTATAACTAAATATATTACGTTTAATGGTAGAAGTACATAAGTGGTATGTACGGTGCAGCGTGTAGATAGAAAGAGATAAAAGACAGAATAAAAGAGAATAGAAGAGGAGAACCTCGTCAGCAGTCGCGTCCGGCCGGATATTTTGTTACGCGCTTTGCCTCAGACAATGGACAGCAAAGCCTAGCGTCCGTTTAATAATTTCACTGTAGGTACTGGTGCCTCGACAATGTTCATTTTTATCTTTTTTCTTTCTTCCAATCTAAAATCGATTCCCGATCATTTTCCTTTTCGTCAATCCAAAAAATTCCCCAAAAATCGGTATAAAGATGAAAGGGGGGTGGGGGGAGAAAATTGTTTCCTTGTCTCATATCGTTGTCTCATATGTACATATATTTTCAAAAAATTATTCATCCATTGTTTTTTCATGTCAAATAAGACAAGGTGGGTCCGTCTCTTGTAGCGGCTGCAGTCAAGCGTGGTATAACATTGATCGGTTCATGCATTAAGGAAGAGCACGTCGAAGAAGTGGAACGGTCCGACCATATGGCGCCGGGTAACTACGACGGATACGTGTTCTCGAGAGACTGAAGGTCCAACAAGACCTTGCCACAGATGATCCAAGCACCCTGGTTTATACATCGAGTATAAAAGGGGAAAGGGAAAAAGAAACGCAAAGAATCAGAAGAGAAGGACCGAGAGAGAGGGTAGGAGAGAAAGAGAAAATAGCCGAAAAAAATGATATAAGACAAAACGAAAGAGAGACGAAGTAAGAAGATCTTGAATAATCTATGTACCATGCAGAGAGAAGGATTTGAATTATGAATATGGAAGAAAAAGAAGAAAATGGGTAGAACACTACAATACGCAGATGTAGGTATACCTAATCGTGGGGAATCGAACAACGAGCTATAGCAGCCCATTGATGATCATTAACTGAACATGTATGGAATTACGAACTCAGAGAGATCAGCCCAAGGGCTACGAGCGTATATGGAAGTATACTTTCAGGGTACATGTGAAGTGTAAAAATAAAAACGAAAGTAAAAACTTCAAATGGAAATCTAAAAATACGGCAGCTCTCGTCGACCATTCTGTCGACCGTGCAGGGTCATCAACTAAATAATTCCGTTTGAATGAAAACGAAAAAAACAAAAAGAGAGAGAGAGAGAGAGAGAGAGGAACGAGAAGAGAAAGATGAAAAAAGAAAACTTTTGAAATTCCCTTTGGGTTATTTGCGAAGCCCCCGGAGTTCTCCAGCACATCGCTGGGAGCTATTTGAAGATAATTATACCCACCACGGTGTTGGAAATCCTAGGTTTAATTCCAACGATATTATGGTCTCAATCTACGATTACAATTATTATCATTATTATCATTATCGCGATTATCCTTCAAAATATTGTTATTCATATTATATTGTAAATAATTATTGTCCAGTGAAGCTCGTGGACTCGAAATTAGTCGGGGATTAACTGCACGGCACTCCCAGCAGCGTTTTATTGTATAAATGTGCGTGCAGTAAACGTGAATCAGAGTGTAGGAACACTCGATGTGTGTTTAATCCATGTTTTGTTCGCGCTCTATGATTTAGTTATGGCAGAACGATTTTTGGTCATATTCCCAGAATCCCAGAGCCAGAAACCAGGGCCAAAGCCAAAGCCTGCAGAGAACTCCGCGAAAATTTTACCATATTACCTACCCCACGTGTACTACGTACAGGTATATGCTGCATACACACAGCTTTACGCGTATACCTATACGCGGTAGCAGTAGCTGGTAAATAGCTACCAGAGACGGGAATATCACGCGCAATTTACCCCGCTAAAGCGATTTCGTTTTACCGTTTTAGTCCTCAATTTTGGCGACTGTGTATATTCTACCAAAGGACTGGTTTAGGGTACGAAATAATTCGACAAATACCCATCTCTTTGCAGGTAACAGTGATGAAATATAATCCCACAAAAACTCTCGAGTTCAGAACATGAAGATGAAGAAAAAAAAATGTATATATATAAATATAGAATATCATGTAGATCAGGAAATCGGCTAAAATTTTCAATTATATTAGAAATCAGTATTAGAATCGACTCATGTCAGATCAACCTGAATAAAAATGAAAAAAAATGTGAATAAAGTTAAGGAATATGAAGAATCGGCTAATAGCAAAGCCTACCTCACGGCAGACTGACCATTATCATTAGGAACGGAACCGGTACCATGGTTGGCCGATCGCCCCCATCTGCCAGTGTCCTGCACGCGTCAGTGCAGGTTTATCATTCGTTCCTCGAACTCGAGCGTTCACCTCGAAGTATACGTCTACCATCGGGTAGGTATGCCTTGTGTGTAGAAGTCCGCCTTTTTGATACTGACCACTGTAAACTTTCTCTCTTTTACTCTTTTTCTAATTTCCTTTTTTTCCTCCTTCTCCTTCTTCTTCGTCTTGGCCCGTGCCTTCACGCTCAGCTGCATCCGATAATCGCCCGGATGCTACGGGAACGTGCGATATTCTTTCCGGGCTATGGTAGTTCTGGAAACTATGTGTAAGTAACGAGAACGTAGAAGCCAGAACCGGGAACGTATACCTATACCCTAATTACATGATCGTATATAGTCACTTTGTTTTCTTCATATCGGCTCATCAGGAAACGTGACCCTTTTTATTTTTCTGCCGAAGGAATTGAAGGAGAAAAATTGTGGGAAAAACAGAAGAATAAAAATTTCGCAGACGTTGCCATCTTTTTCGACTCCTTTTTATTATCTAGGATTCTCGAGATCCTGATAAACCACATTCAATATCCCATTCAGTCTAGGTATAGGTGTGTGTAGGAATTGAATCGGCAAAGAGAATCAGGAATTTCTTATCAATTTTTTCCTTCGTCGTTAGCGATCTCGAGTTTTTGAGAACTTCCTCATCAGCCGATTCATTCAATCACGATAAATTGGTGAGATTGAAAGTATATAGTGACTATTGGCAAGGAACTCTTCTTGCCTGCCTTACTGCCTGCTAGATTGCAGCCTCTTCGGGTAATTGATTTTTCAGCCATTATTCTAGTGGGCAACGCTTAAATCTTCGTTAATGTCTACGGAGAGATTGAACTCCGGCGAATTCGGCGACGTCGAGCATCCATTTTAAATCTCCTATCCACATAGCAGTAAATTTCTATATCAGGGTCGCGGATTAAACTGCACAGTTTCACCTCCGGGAATGAATTGATAATAAGATTATTTCGAGCCTCGGGACATCTGCTTGGAAAAACCGTAATCGTTTGGGGGGTATTTCTCTTTTCCAGCTAGACTGACGCGCGAATTTTTGGCCAATTTCGAGAGACAAGAGGCAGAGGAGAAGGGGATGATGTAGAGGGTTGTTGTTTTCGTACAGTTCTGACAGACGAGGTCGTTCGAGTACCAGCCTCTAGAGAGGCGACTTCTACGTGAAATCGCAGGGGTTAAAACGACCGCCGTAGAAGCCATAGCGCGGGGAAAACGGTGAGGGTAAATTAGGCAACAGTTCGTAGCGGCGAAAGTCGCGCGGCATCCAAAGTCCTCGGAGGAATCACTTACGTAATTGAGAGGGTTGCCCGCGCCATTAATTATTATCCACGATTACCTACCAACTTCTCTTTCCATCCCTTGCCTAGTTACCATCCTCCTTCCCCGAATCGGTCACAGGATTGATCCCAGACCGTCCTGGTAATTTCTTAATGTTTTTTTTCGTATTTTCTTGATTATACGCAAAAACCAAAAAATCGGTCGATAAATTTTAGACACATCATAAGTATCATCGAAAATCGGTACATACGAAAATCGGTAGCGCTTTTCCGATCATGTAATTTCGCGATTCAATAGACCGCAATGGTGAGTAAATTTGCATGAAAGGATCCGTGTTCATTTTTGGCGTATAATTGAAAAAAAAATGTATTCACTGCATATTGAACAGTCGGAATATATCGCGACGAGACCATACGCGTCGGTATTAATCCAGAATATTTCTTTGGACTTTTTTTCCACTCAACAAGACCGTTCCTCAGTCAAGCCAGCTATGTGCCACCCTCTCAGAAATCCCCTTCGACAGTTTCCTCATGTCAGCTGGCGGCGATTTGGCGCGTGGTGGTCAGCTGAAATTTTTTGATACGACGTATACCCCGTGCACGGCTTCTCTTCCTAACTCCACTTGAAACACATGTCACTTTCTGAATTTTCAAACCATGCAGCTGCTGGCACAGGAATACCTATGAAAGACAACGTCCCATTGAATTGCCTCAACCTATTGAAGCCCGAATCGAAAAAATCGGCTTGACTTTTCGCTCTGTTTAAAGTTCGCGAGGCTTTTCGAAAGGGTTCATCCCTGCCCTCGAATTCGCCACGAGCTTCTAAGAAAAGAGTCTTCAGCCCTTATTGTGATGTAAGAATTACCAATTTTTCGGAATACCCAATCAACACGTGCAAGTGATATCTTATGCATTGATATATACCTACCGAAGAGTATTGGGTTGTTTGAGCGCGGAAGCACCCTGGAATAAGGGAAGTTCCTAATTTCTTGAAGCAATATTCGCCGCGCGTGTAGAAACGGCTAAGATATTTAGTAGTAAAGTTGGTATAGGTAGCTGGGAAACGTCTGTTCAGTTGTTGGCCGTAATTCTGCCTCACCACTTCTATTCCGGATGGTATATTTCAGGCTCCAGGTTTCTTGGCGTTAAGTTATCCTGCGGGAACGTACCGCGAGTTCCACTTCGCCTATTTTCCCAATTAACAACTCGTCTCTGGATTACTTATATAGATTTTCACATATTAATCCTGCGGTAGGGTGAACTTGTTCGTAAAATTTAAAGATTTGCGAACATTTGTACACGAATTAACCCTGATGCCAGGGAATATAGATCCTCGTGGCAGCCAGGAGTTTGAATAACGAAAGAGAAAAGGGGGCGCTATTTTTAGCACCCTCATTACAGATAGGGATGATTTTTCATAATACCGACAGCCCGACCAGGGCGGTCTCAATCTCCATCGGCATAGTCGCTCGTTGTTCGCCAGGATGATCGCAGTGGGTAGCGAATAAATCGCAAGAGTTCGATAAGAGATTGAAGATCGAAAATTGGCAGGAAGAAGGTTCACTGGGTCCAATCATTATAATGGAATGTTTATCTCAGTTATAGCAGCCCTCAGTCATTTTCTCAGATATCTGCACGAGGAGATACGATCCGAGGATATAACGTTTCGTGAACGATGGAATATTTTATTACAAATTACGGAAGAGGCGTACTTCTCCCGTATTCACCTTCAAATATATTTCACCAATTCTCCTTTATCCATATAAGACCGATAAAACCTCATCAAACAAATCGATCAAGTATCAACCCCCGATTTTCTCTAGCTCCTGAATCCGACGAGACGAAAAAAGCTGTAGTCTTTTTCTCCGATTTTTTTTCTCTCTTCATTTCGAAAGAACATAATTCTTGAAAGCAAAAAAAAAAAAGAAAGGCAAGAAAAAAAAAACATCCCTCAATCGATCCCAGCTGGTATGAAATGGTGATTCGCACGAAGAAGCGAGCCACTGAATAACTTGGTATATATAATTAGATAAAGAATTGGAAAGTCCGTTCAGCATGCACTGGAACCAATTTCATGAAATCGAAGAGCGATATAGGCGCACGTGAGGTTCGATAAATCACTATACGAGCGAGGCTGCCGGAGGAATCCGCTTAATGGGAAGCATTTTTTTTACATCAGTTTTTTTATTATTTGCCTTGGATCACCGCGCGGGATACCGAGGGTGAGTCGAAGAGGTATTCTTTAGGTATTGGAGTTCGATTCCTCTTCCGAAGCAGACGGGATAGTGACCAGGGTAAACCGGATGAAAAAATTGCTATCCGGTTCGCATCTAATCTCTGTAATTTGTGCGGATTTCTCGACAAAGGGGTTGATCCATTTTCTCTCCCTCGTCCCGCCTAGTCTCTCACTCTATGCTGAATTTAAATCCTCTAATAGCTTGTCCGTATACGTCCGCCACTTGACACACGTCGCTTATACTCGACTTGAACATCCGTTATTCTTACTCGAGCGTAGTTATTTCCACGGTACCCCTAAAACGCACGTCACTCTGTCAATTGTCAATTTTAACACGCAGGGAAAGCGCGATGCGTGGCTTTTCCAAAGGGAGCTAGAAAGTTTAATATCCACGCCATCCACCCTCCGCACGTATTGAGTTCTTCTTCCACAAACGATAAATCTACATTCCGCAGTTTATTAGATATCCCTTTTTCACTGCAGGAGTCAACTTTTCCCTGTAACAAATAACGGGCTTCACGGTTTCTCGCTATTCCAAAGAAAGGCAAAAACCGTTCATATTACCTGCGTTTATGGTATACGACGAGCGGCTGTATTGACCGTTGCTCCAACACCAGCTGGCGATTTTACTCCACCTGCGATAGATAGGGAGGTGAAACCAGCTGCCCAGGAGCAGAGGTTGCCTGCTATCCTGCCGAGACATCGGACACTCGTACTACTGGGAGTGTCCAGCCAATTATCCGGTTGTAGAATCCTCTCAGTCTCACCTAGCCCCTTCTATCTCAGGTTCGAACCATACGCTGGAAATAGCACCAGTGAGCACAGTACAAGTCCCCGTGGAGATCCAACTGCCCCCGTGTCGGACATGAGCTGGACATGTAATTGAACACGCAACGTCCATTGCCGCGATAATTGGGACACCTTCAGGACGAGATGACGTTTAATCTACCGCGGCTGTACTATGATCTGCTAAATTCTGATCCCAATTAAGATTAAACAGCGCTGTCGTATCGTTGACACCCTCAAAATTGAGTTCAACTCGACGTCGGAGTTCGTTAGAAAATTTGTCAAATTTCATTCCATAAACATTTTCCGATCGATTGTAATAGTCCTTCTCATTTTCGGTGAGAATTTTTGGGCTTCCTCAGATCTGAATGCGGTGAATGAGCCATGAAATAGATATTGAGCTTGTTAATTGGAGATTTATTCGGGCGGAGGGAGTGCCTGGCGTAATTAGTCGTAGATTAACCAAAGTACACCAAAAGTTCATGAAATAACAACTATCATTAGCACGGTACTTACGAGTGTGGGTAGACACCTCTAGATCCGAGGGAGTTGAACCCTGGAGCCATCTCTCTGGTGGAACGGTTATACTTTGGGGGGTACCACCACGGCTATGACTACACGGTTAGGTACGGCGTCGACGAGGAACGTTTCTTAAGCGGCAATAATCAAGTTTTAATTAGTTCCATAATTTGCTAGCGGCGGGCAAGTAGCAAGTGCCTTTTGCGCTGAGTTTGATTCGTGTTATCCGACTCCCGGCCAAACCACCCCGAACCTTCTCTGTGCACTTAATTCGTGAAACTTGCAGAGTGTAGACTCAACGAGCTCCTTATTTTCGAATAACATTTACTCGCTTTCCTACACCCAGTCTTGGTGTCCTTGCTGGCAGGTAGGTATACGAGTAACTCGATTTTCTTACTACCATTCCCTCCGGCTCACTCGCCTCTTCATCCCTTGCTTCGTCGAACCCCGAGAGGCGCTAAGGACGCGACAGGGTAAATCAGATTCTCTCCGAATTCAACTTTACTGGATTAGAATCCACGCAAGTGACGACTGCTGCCTGATTCGATCCCCAATTCAATATAGACGTCACTATACGTGACTTTAAAGTATAAACTTTAGTTGCTTCCGTAACGTGATAGTTGTTTTAACACTTCTAAGGCCCTAGAGCAGCCCTACGAAAACCACAGACATTCGGCAACAATTCGTTTCCAAAAAAATATGCACCTAGTTAAAAAGGAATTCAAGTGTCCTTAGCCCAATCACTGGGAATGCGTATAAAATATCCATATCGAGGGTAGGTATATGACTTACGTGGGAAATATTGAAAGAGAGGGAGAGAGATCAAGAATTTCAATGACTCCATGGATTTCTATGAGATTTTAGAGGTTTCCGATGGATTTGATAAGGGATTTAACACGTGTTTCTTCGGATCCCGAAGATCTCTCAAATTCATCCCACGGAGAAATCCATCGTACCTTAGACAAATCGTATAAGATTCCTGTTCAAATCCTTGTAAAATGGATGAAATTTCCTCAAACTTTTCTTCAGCCTACATAATCCTTGAAATCTAATGAAATCCCGTGGCATAATAATTCACGAGTCACCTTTGAGATTCCAAATTGAAGGTTTCAATCAGATATTCTTCATGACCACTTGGCGCTGAGATTATCTCGTTATCAAGATATCGATCTCGTCATACATTCATATACCTACATGATAGGCAGTGGCAAGAATATTGTTGAATGTTTATTGACAAATTGTAATTTGATTGATTTGGTGCTAACATACTTAGTAGGTATGTAACATCCGGGCACGTAATTTGATGCATCATCAATAAAGGTGTCGGAAAGAAGGTCGCCTTCGGCACACTGGCTATCGTAGTCTCGAAACTCATTTGCAAGAGTGTCGGATATCGGAAGCTCGGGAATTTTATCGAGCGTGTAATGTGTCGTTGCACGTTATGGTATTCCAATCAACTAGACCTCGGCCGCATGATAGGAGCTCCAGTGTTGCTCAAAGACATACAATTCCTAAGCCGCTTATAGGGGCCCTCCAAGACCCTGGTTCTCTTCTGTTCTCTTCCCTTCTCTTCTCTTCACTTCACTTCACTTCACTTCTTCCTCAATCGCTCTCACTTGCCTATCGCCAAGGGCCCAGACCAAGAATCGTAGGGTGGTTCAGTTACCCCGAAGCCGTGGGTGGCACACCTCACTCATCATGCCTCTTTTTCTTTCCTCCACCCTCGCCACGTATTCTCGAAGGCTTGAAGCTCCGCTTATGTAAAACAAGCACCCAGCTAAAGCCGGTATTATACCCTTTTTTTAAACCCTCAACTCTTTCATGAAAAAGGCATGATATCTTGAGGTTCAGTTTGGTAAAGGTGTAGAAATACGAAGATGTCGTTTCAGCGGATAGATACCACGATTAAAAAATTATTCAAACTCTCCTCGGGCTTTTTATGCGGCGATAAAAATCGGTCAGCTTCTGGACGAATGGAGTAAAAATGTAGGCATGGTGCGAAAGGGCTTAATCATTTCGTTTAGGGTTTCCTGCCAGTTGATTGTGAGTGTGATGAGCGGTTCTTCAAAGGCGAAAGAGAATTGAGTATTTCTGTGGTGAAAATTGGCTCGTTTATGTGTAACTTCGGAAAGATCGTAAGCAGTAGCAGCTGGTGTTTTGAAATGAGATAAAATGGAACGATGTGATATAAAATCCGACCCCTTTTTTTCATTTAAGATTATCATTTCTTATTTTCCTTTCGTTTCTTTTATCCGAAATTTAGGTGAATGTCGTGTCAATTCTTTGGAAATATCCATTGACGGTTATCGAATCTAGAATGTGGCGTTTTTCGGCGGTGATACGATATTGGATTAGCATTGTACGTGAAATCGATATCTCTACTGTTGAATATTATGCAATCATTTGGTGGGTTCGGTAGCGCGTGGGTGTTGATCCAAAGCGAGGTATAAAATAAGCGAAAAACTGAACCGAGGTTCAGTCCATGATCGAGTCTTTTCTTCATTTCATCTCGTTTCTTTTCTTTTCTTTCGAATTACTTTACTTTTTTTTTTCTAAGGGAGATTAGATTGGGATTAATTCCGCGCTTTGCCTCTAAGAAATAAAATCCCCTAATTACCTGTCCGATTAAAGTCACTCAGGACTCACGAAGTGATTCAAAGATTGAACGAGTTTTCAAAGAATCGTACCTACTCCCCGTTATAAATATAATTGGCTCGCTTTCATGGTCGTTTAAAAAATTTCATCTCACGTCAGTTGTACAATCAAGATAATATTAAATCCCGGGACTAAATCCATCTCGATGAATATTCTATCTCTCTTGCCTTATTCAATTATCGCAAACGACCAAGGGATGAAGAAAAAGAGATAAAGAAAATGTTTTTAAAATCGCACAAGAAAATAGGTCGAAGATCTTTTGAAAAATCACACCAATTACCTGGAACTAAATATTCGCCCGAAGCCCGTGAAACTTGTCTACATTTTTTTACGAAATTAATTGAACCTTTGACACATACGCGTCGTACCACCCAATTCTTTGGAACAAATAGATGATGAAATACAGGAGATGTGAACACCTGGTCAATGCCCAAAATAAAAAAGGGATTATCTGCCGACCTCCCTTCGCCGAAATCCCTGCTGCAATCTAGTCCGCTGTTCTAATTCCATCTTATCGGGTGCAGGGTGGCTATAGTGACACCAAAGCTGACCGGGTCAATAGACAACTGTATATTAGATACCCACACGTGGGGAAAGAGTCTATATCGAAATACGCAAGCATGTGAGTATCCGTGAAGAGCGCGAAAGAGAAATTGGACCAGTTTTGTCCCGAAACAGAGATTTGTTTTCTCGGGGAAAAGGTACGGCTTTGTTTTCTCTCATCACATTTTCTGCTGTGTTTAGACTCGAATTTGTGACAGTTAGTCGCGATTTACCGCGTCTGTAGGTACGCGGATTTGACCTAGCCGAAGAACTGCAAACCGCATACTTCGAATACTTCAAAATTTCTCAGTGGAAATGTGGGAGGAATCAGACGAACGCGATCGGACGAGAAGTGCAGGAAAAATTCTAAAAGGTGTAAAATGGTGTATGTAATTGACTGAAGGAATGAACTCGATGTCACGATATACCCGGAGCTCCAACTCGATCACCAGCTCTCGATTTCCCCTCTGTGCTCTTGTCGCCATCGTCGATTCGTTCCTGGTGCCGGCACCTCGATGTGATTACATTCCACGGCATCGAGTTGGCATTTGCTACCTCGTCCCACAGACCCACGTACCCACTACCACCAGCTCTCGATTTTGCAATCAAAGAATTTCACTGGCATATGTTAAAAAATAATAAACCAAACAAAGAGGGAGGATGTACAAAATACGCGAATAGAAGAACAGTTCTCCATCTCATTGGATGTATTTCACCCGTTTAATAGGAATGTCAGAAATCATCGGTGGTGGCATCTGTGGGATAAGGAGCATTACTTGATGAGAAAAGTAATTAAACAATTTTAATCATAGCCACCACAACGCTGTCTGAAATTTTCCTCCTTCGTCCTTCGTCCTTCGCTTTTTGGCCTTTGCCCTTTACCCAACTTATCGGTACCCCTCGAGTGAGTTGAGATATAAATGTAGTAGGGAGGTGTGGAAGCAGAATCAGAATCAGAATCAGAATCAGAAGCAGAGGCGAGCAACTCCAGAGCTCTGGGTCGAACGAGAGGTGGAAGTTGTTCGGGATGGGGATGTTGGAGCTGGAAGATCAGGCCAGGCCAGGCCAAACCAGGCCGAGGCCAGGGTGTAAAAATGACTCCCCTGTTACTTGGTCGTTCTCGACTTGGTTACTGGCAAACTTTTTATCGGTTTATCGCTGTTCAACGACGATTTGCACGCGGTTAAGTTCGGATCTTATTAACGTTTCGAGAGATAACAAGATTGGTGACTCCTCTAAACTCATTCTCGACCTCTCTCCGCTATTTCTCTCTCTCTCATCATCCAACGAGTATCTCGACACAGTTTATATAAAAACAAAAAAAAAATGTAGGCCGCACGGTTGATTCGAGTATATTATCGCATGATAAACAATTTTTTTCAGGAGGCTAGGGATCCGGCTTAAAAATGCGAAAGGATCGTTTTTCAATATTTTACATTTCCGGATAAGTATGATCCTTCAAGAATACTCCCCGCTGAATTCCTTATTTTTTTATAAATTCGCAAAATTGACGATAGGAGAGAAAAAAGCTTCGAGTAGTGCACGGTCGGTCGAACTCAGGTGCCGATAGGTCTGGGCATTATCCTTATCCTTAGGGGTTCTTTCAGCGTTTAACGAGAAAAAAAAAGTCCAAGTTCTGCGGCTGAAAATGTTTTTCAGACTCAATTCTTCGTTCCAGAGAGCTTTTTCAATGTTCAATTTATTCGCCATTCCATTTTTTGAGCTTGAACACTGGAATATAATTGCAAATCATAATTGAGGTATCCGAGATCCAGACAATTCGTTGAAAGACATAAGGAAATGATGATTGGTGTTCATAAATCAGTCGGTTACATTAAAAGCGTAGCTCCGTCTCTTGGCTATTGTCAAGTTTAATTTCTGTGTAACGCAATTAACACTTGATGCTCAGCTACCACTTGTCAAAGTAATGTTGAGGAGAAGAGCTAGGGGTGTATATGGAGAATGGTGTATAAGGGGTACAAGGGGTTGGCTCGAGGAACACCGGCCGTATCAAACGCTTCTACTATATAACCCTTCAATTATGACATCCCCCACGTTTAACAATATTAGGCCTAACCCCTCGATTCTGAAATGCTTATTCTCCCTTGTGCGTTTTACCCGGGTGTTTCCCAGCCCGTCGTTGACGTCCCACCCTGCCATGCCGTTGCCGTTCCCGTACCTACCTACCCTGCCGCGGTCCAGCGACGCCAGTGTAATCGACAATTCGATTAGCGCCCCATTATTACAGCTCGAAATTTGACGGTGAAAATTTTAATAACACATAATGACACCAACATCAGCCCCGTCCCATTTTCCCTTTCACAGCCACCGACCGTGCTACACACCGTCTCTAAACCGCGGAGTTTTCCATTACCGTTCTCAAGGCGCTATTCTCAGCGTCAAATAAAGCAAAAAGCAAAAAGGAAGCTGGAGGGAAGTGGGAGAAGATAAAAAAGAGAAAAAGTTCTGATTTTATTTTTTCCTTTTTTTCTCTCTCCCTCTCTCCGAAAACCCCTCGCCGCGCTTCAAATTTACGGTTCAATATTTACACACGCAGTTTGTTTAAATATTGGGTATAAAAATTGAAGAATAAAAGAAAATACACGTCTCTATACCTATACCAATAAAGTTTCTGAAGCGGACCGCAATTACGCGTCCTGTTAGTTGAACGCAATTATTATTACGATCCTGAAAATACCTGCCTATATACTTCCCTCAGCTGAGAAGAAGAAGATTGAAAAAATAAGGACCACTGTTTTTCTTCTGATATCTTATGGAACGATGGAAGAAGTTTTTTTTTTTTTCTTTCTTTTCAAGACGATCGGGGGTGTCGTTAAAATCCTCTAAGAGTTACGATAAACCGCAGAGAGGTCGCCATATTATCGATTCTGAAATCATATACCGTGGCGTTTAATAAGACGTGACAAGTGGTCACGTGAAACCCTTTGTTGAACTCAACCTGTAACTTAATGACTCTAGACTCGTTTCTCTGTGCAAAGTGAGCTTACAGTGTTACTGAGCGAACGAAGGTTCGCGTGAACTACCCCATTAAACCTCAAGCCTATATCGTTAAACCATACCCAAATACACACACAACACCGAGATACACGCACATATATATATATTATATATATATGGCGGACGTATCCATGTAATCCATGTATGGGTTTAGCCCAATTCAATTCACTGACCAAATAAACTTGATGGAGAGTCACTATCACGTGAATTAATCCAAACAGAGATATAATTATTTAATGAAAGTGTGATATAGGTAGTCAGATATGTTTGGGGGTTCAAAGCTTGGAAATGTTTGGTATAAATTTGATCCCTTAGTAGTAGATCGTCGTAACTCGTTGGTGAACGGGGTAAACAGTTTTCAGTACATGTTCCATCTGTTGGCACCGTGATAACATGCCAGATCGTGGATGTAGCGGTTTTGCCCTTTGATCCTGACAATGGCAGGTTCTCGTAGGTTTCAACGTGGAGAGACTTGATGTTTACTGTTAAAATATGCCATCCAGACTCCAGCTAGCTGGGACATACATACAACGGTTGTGATCCCTTCGCAACGTTGAAGGGTTAAAAGCATGAAAAATTGCTTTTGACTCTCCATGTCGGTGTATATCTTGGAATGTGTAATATGGATGATGTTCTTTCAAGTTCCAACTGAATGTAGTGTAGGTATACATATATATTGCACACGTATATAAGGCAACGTTTCGTCGAAGGTGCGAAACGGTGTATAATAAAATAAAAACCCTAGGGACACCCTTCGCGGCTCTTTTGTAATTCTGGTAAAATTATTTTTTGTGATTTATCTCGAACGAGATACACGGTTTTACGCCGGGGGACGATGGAATAAAGGAGGAAGGAGGTGAGGCATTGCGTTAAGAACAATGCGCGCTAAACGAGGACGCTAATCTCTTTTTCATTCAATTATACGCCGGGGGAAAATTCGCGCTCTACAGGGTAGGTAGGTAGGTAGGTAGGTAGGTAGGTGGGTAGGTGAAGGTACGGGTTTGCGAACCGTGGGCGATACACCTTTTCGGTTTCGTGTAACAAACGCGAAGTAGAATTGGTTCGGTACGGTTAAGGGTGTTGCTTTACATTTTCAGCTTGTTTTATTTTATTTATTTTTTGCCTCTTCGTTGACGTGATGCTGCATCATATACATATTTTTTTCCCTTTCCCTCTTTATTTTACTTTCAACGACCCCTGAAAATAAACAGCAATAAAAAAATTGAAAAAAAAACAAAAAAAACAAAAAAAACGAGAGAAGCACACGATGTGGGGCTGTAAAACAAACAATACACGCAGTGGTTGATATTTTTCATTTACACAACTCGTTCACCCTCTCTCGCCGATTTTCTTCGTAATAAAAAAAAAAATTCGGCAAAAATTGGAGAAAAAAAAAGAAAGTAATAAAAAACGCTTTCACCCGCGTTAATCTCTCTTCAAATATGACCCTCATGATCCTTTGGATGTTAAAAAAGGAAGGAAGAATTTTTCTTTTTTTTTGTTTTTTGTTTTTCAAATACATCAACGTGAAAATAGAATTGAAACCCATGCAGGAATCTACAAGTGTTTTTTTTTTGGGTGGGCGGCGGAATTCAGCGATTTCAATCTTCACAATTCGGCTGTGACTTTCTTGGCCAAGATCGGAGAACCTCCGTGGGGTGTAAAGCTATTTGTTGTGCTCCATCTTGGCAGGGGCAAACTGCGTATGAATAATTTGTAGCAAACGGAGGACTCCGCTAACTAGCAGCCTATTCGCGAGTCAACCTATCTCCTTCTCGTTCATAGACTACTCTGAAAGCTCTTTCTCCATCCATCTTCATTCCTCTCCTCACTCTGCCCGGGCGTGCTTCGAGGACCTAGGAGCCTATGGCACGAGCCACGAGCCACGAGGCACTTCTGTGTGCTGTCATTAATATAAATTAACACAGCTTCTGCAAGTTTCTCACACAACGTCGACGCCACGCGGCCACCGGTGTCCGACGTCACTGCAAACCTGGTTCTTCGTCCAATCCCTGATGTGAGACATCGCAAAGCTCCCCTCCTATCGCGACCTAGAATTTATGCACACGTGCCTATAATATGCACCTTCGGATCTTGCTGAACATGCAGCGCTTGCTTTTTTGAGAAATTTTCTTTTGATTCAAACCGTATTTCAATGGTTTACCATCCCTTATAATTTTCAGTCAGAATTTAATTGAGCCGAGTTGAAAGCTCCCACAGCTATCTTTAAGCGAGAGACCGTGATATCCACCTTTATATATACATATATGAATTCGCCGTGTTTCCGCAAGGACTTTGTTAGAACGGGGGAAATCCTTACTGAGGGATACGTCACGGCGTGCTTAATTGCTCAGACGTATTCTGTAGCGGAAATTTATCGCCTTTGAAGCTACGGGAAACCACGGCACTTAGCACCAGCTTGCACCGGCATACATACCATGCGTAGTAGGTATGGTGAAATTAGACGTTTGGCAATGACGATCGATGTGGCTTTAAATTCGGGGAATCAATTTCTGTAATGCGGATGAATGAGCTCTCGCTATTTTCTTCAACGTGTAATGGGTGCGTGTGTTGAGAGGATGCAACAGCGAGATGAGATTTTCCGAATCGGACGACGATTCGGGAGTATAGAGTCGCGGCTCGGAAAATGGGTTTCGTCGAAGGAACCTCCGCCCATGGAAACGAATTATATCTCGTGGTATTTGGTCCGAGTTTTTGTCGATAAGAAAATCCTACATGATACCGAGAGCAGTCAGTCCATAGATGGCTGCCAATAATCGAAGATCAAGGCGCTGCCTTAGCTCGTGCTCAAATAGGCAGTGGCCAATGGTTCATAAAGTCCCAGCTTCACCCTCGAATTCGCTTCCTAGTATCCGCAACCCTAGCTTCTACTCCGACGTCCCATCCCACACGTTGCAGATGCCAACAACAGGGAAACCCCCGAAGAAAAAAAGGGATAAGGAAAAAAGTAAAAATAAAAATAAAAAAGAAATAAAATCAAAAAATAAGGTGTCTCCTGCGCCGCGGCATGGACGCCGTACCCACCGGTCCTCGAGAACCTTTGAATTCTCCAAGGGATATGGGAAAGTCCTATACCGATTCACTCCGATCCGTGGGATCCTCTTAACTTGGCGGACACGGGTTTCCATACTATCTCCATACACGTATAGGTGTACATATGTATATTCCCTATTTTTACCCTCTCTACACCCTCTCGCTAACGTTTCCCTCTACGTCAATACCATATAGCGAGCGAGAGAGTAGGAAAATGTCCCAGTGAATCTATTCACGACGCATATCACACTATCGGCTGTTTCACATTTTACATCGGCGTTGAACGTACGAACCCCGATAAAACACATGTAGAGGAAAATTGCGGTTAGTGACTACGATTTTTATTCCGTTCGCCTTTTTTCTTATCATCAAATAATTGCACGGATTTTCCATCTACATTCGCACAACGATTATTGATATATGTGCACGATGAAATCATATGGCGGTTATATAAATCGAAATTACAATAGATTCTGGTGAATTATTAGGGACTTGGTAGGTTTCCCCCTATTATTGAAGAGAACTGATTCAAAGAGCTGAGCTATTACTATTAACAACTATTATACCCGAGAGTTGTAGTAGGAGTAAGAATAGGAGTAGGAGTACGGCGGGGGCGAGGAATGAATCGTACTTAGCTTCCTGTCTATATATCAAGGCTTGTTATATATGGAAAGCACGCGACCCTGAGTGAATTCGGTCGAGATTCGACTAAACTCGACACAGCTTGGCTCGAGTAAACTCGACCTTAAGCTCTGCTGGGCACAGAGAAGCGCGCGAAGTCTATTTCAGTTTCAATAAAAACAGATCCTCGACGGGCTCAGGCTCGCACAAAAGATACGTTCACAGTTTTTGCGGACTTTCCGATTCGAAGGGTCCTTTTTGCTCATTTTGTCCTTTTTGTCCACTCCCCTCCCATGCCCCTTCGCCCTTCCCCCTTCCCTTTTACTCTTCGTCCTTTCCTCTACAAACGCTGCACTTACACCCCCGAGCTTGGGATCAACCTTCCACGTGATATCGTGCCTCGGTTCCACTGCCCCCTTCGAACCACCCCTAAAGAAAAAAAAAAAGAAAAAAACCGACGAAGTTGTCATAAATTTTTCGGGGTTCTTGAAAATTAATGCTTTACTCGTTTATGAAAACGTTTTTCCCTCGAACTGTAGGTATGCATACAAGTATTTCTTGTCGTCGATTATGAAAAACCGCGCCTCTGTCTCACGAGGTGAGCTTTATTAATTGATACGGATTCTACATCCTAGGTATACATTCAGGATCAGACCGTTTTTGCGGATGAAACTTTTTTTTACAGAAAATGTGAACATTTTTACGGCATTAGTATCCGCGTAAAATAGCCTTGAAATTATTTACGGACTGTTTATATGCCTCGTTGGATGGGTAGAAATAGAAATTATCTGATCGGTCAGCTCTATAGGTATAGGTATCCGAGAATGATTATTTATTTTTCCATTTTCATAAATTTCGAACTCTAAACTAGAGCCTAAACGTTGCGCGGTGCTAATTTTAGCGAAATTTGAACCCCTGAAAAGGTGTTTAAAAAACTGAAAGTATGGAAACTTTTTCTATCGCTGATATTAATCGTCGAGATTTTTTACTCTCCGTCTTCTATATATTAGGTGATTGAAGAGAATTGCTGAATATAGGAATATTAACCATACCTATATATATACAGTTATCAAAACTTATCCTCATCTTGCTTATTGTTTGTGGCTTTTTCTCCCGTAATTTATTTCTTTGACTCGGATATACCTATATATTGAATTTTTTTTTTCTTTCTTTCTTTTTTTTTCTTTTTTGGCTGAAGGTAGAAATTCCAGGGTTCTCGTGCGGTTCTGGGTAAATACCTAACTCGGCTCATCTTTTTTCATCGCCGGGACAAATCCCGGTGCGAAAGTGATATATATATATATATATATTATATATATAAGGTTTCTTAATTAATTAAACGCGCGCGGACCACCAGCAAAACTTTTTGCCGCGTTGAAAGATCGTTCCAAAGTTTAGGCGGCTTTCACACCAAGTTAATGTTTCACCTATACCTTAACCCGTTTTTATTTTCCACGACACCTAATTCAATTCCTTCATTTCTTTCTTCCGGATATATATATTTTTTTTTTCTACTCTATAACAACAAGTATCATTCATTCATCTCAAAACTGCGAAATATTATGAGAAAACTATACTCCGGTTTGGATACGATCTACTTCATACGGTTCTAAGGGTCGTAAAAAAGGTTAATAATTTCATTGGCCAGTTGCGAAAAGCTCGAACGAAGAAAAGCAAGAAAAAAAAAAATAATATAAGAATAAGAAGAAGAGGTGGAGGAAGAAGAGCTGCGAGGTGGTTTGGGAAGGGTGCTCGCGCCAGTTTTCCTCGCCCTTTTCACCCTGGAAGAATGACACTCGGTTATTAAATCTTTTTTGTCGACGGGCAAGCTTAGATACGCGAGATAGGGTCGTGGTTCGCTCGCCGGTTTAATCTCGGTCGTTACGAGAAGTTACAGCGCGACGCGGGCGCCGAGCGTCTCTCCTCCTTCCCTTACCTTCAACCCCCCAACCCCCGTGCAGAGCTTTTCAAATTTGCGTGATAAATTTACGCGTGATGGGCACTTGCCCGAAGGTAACACACGCCCTTGGCTCCTTGCCTCTTTGCGACCTACTTCCGTTCCTCGAAACCACCCCTCACCCTCAATTCAGATTGTCACCCTGGCTGCGAAACCGACAAGAACCGCATGCAGTTTAACCAAACGCTGAATAGTTTGGAATAAATTAATTACACCTCCAGTATAGCTATGAAGGTGAGAGGAAAACGGGAATTGATGCGATTCAGAATTTTGTTAGAGTGAATTTTCGAGGGAAACAATATTCAAGAGTTTGGTAATGGGGTGGAAATATAATTGCTACGAATATCTTCATTTCTCATAATTAATAGTAGGATGTATTATAACACGTGGTATAAAAACAATACGAATGAGATAAAAGGAATGATAAATCGTGGGGCGAAGAGCTGGACGACGCCCAACCATTACGGTATTTGTCACTGAAACGATACGCATCTCCGCTTACGAAATCCGATTAAGATCGTCGGACAAATCGATTTGACCTAGCGAGAGAACAAGACGGAAGGAAAATCCGGGAGTTGGACCCCGATTAAAGGGAATCTGTCCCATCGGTTACTACACGATTTTCCAAAAGACATTTCTGCAGTAGGTTTAGATATAAGGATTCGTCCAACAAGGATCAGAGCGATGAACCTTTAGGATTTCATATTTATATTCAAGTATCTTCGTTTTTCTTCAAATAAGATCTCCACTCGTTCGTATCCTCGCGTTTTCCAATCCCACGGAACCCCTCCCCCCGAGTACTTAACCCTCTTCAAAAATTACATCCACCGAAAGAAAACCCGATAAACTCTCGAATTTTCATTTCAATTTGAACAGTAGAATTTTATTCGTTCCTTTCAGAATCATCACGAATTTGAATTATCATCATTGTTGCATATCCGGACACGCAACACGTTCTTGAACTTCGTGTGTTTCAAGTCCCATTTTATTATACAAATTGAGCATGACATTTCAGAAATCGTTGTCGTACCCCGTAATTTTAGAAGTAGCTGTGTTCCTAGGCGGAAAAGAGTATTGGAAAATGCTGCAGTCGGTTTCTCTGAATAGCTAAGCAGTCGAGTAGTGAAAATAGGGAAAGTGGTGATAAACTTTGAGTAAAAGTGCACAAAGGCATAAAATAGTATTCCACGAGTATACAGAAGGATGAGAAATTGGTTTTAGTCGTATCTTTAGTTTGAGGTAGCAGTTGTTACTCCTGCAATACGACGTAATAAAGAAGTCCGTTGAAATGTCCGACGCCAATAACAGCACCAAGCAAGGACTCGCGTTTGCTGCAGGTCACTCATGACAAAAAACTTCGTATTACTGCCATTCACACTGTGACAAAGAACCAGATCATTTTTATAATCTCGGGTCATACACCCTGACGATGGAATACGCTCTCCTATCGCACGAGCTCAAACTCCCACCCCTGATCTCCAATTTTTTACTCATATAACCCTATGGGAATATCGATGAAGAATTACATCAGCTCTTCCATTTCCCCCATGATAAGGGGAGTACGAAATACAGTAAAATTTTCATTTTTCATTCGTACTTCAGATATCCTGTATCTAAGTATAAAAAAATTCCGATTCATGCAGCTAACTTTGCCCTCAAATTTCCTATGGCACATTCTGATTACTTGTATGTCCAGCTAATCTCTCTAATAGATTCGAGGGCTCAAAGCAAACTCGAAATTAAACTGTATCTACGAATATGCGTATACGTGTATTCTGATGCAGTGATTGCATGCATCAGTCCCGTGTGCATATGCAATGCTCAAATTGATCATCAGAGCGTATATTTGCTCGCGGGCTAATCACGGTGCCCGAAGACTTTTTCAATCAGGAGTTAATAATCATCTGCAGCAAGGTACTTGCGCCATATATTCAGTTTCAACAGATGTAATCTCCGGTTTACTCCGATCGTATAAAGAGCGTCGGATTTGACAGAATGAATTTTTTCGTATGAAAAGTGATCCGTGCATGCATAGCAAAGCTCGTCATTTATGTATGCGAGATGTATTTGTTGTATATGTCTATATATCAGGTGGCATGTGTATGTACATACGTAGATATATGTATAAAGGGATATAAAAAAAAGGGTTACAACCTACGCCCGTGAAAATCTATCCAAAAGAGAAACGACCGCTTTCCTCGCGACCATTTATTCGTTCCTCCCCGAAAAGGCGAAAGGGAAAACGGAAACGACCACGCGACCACGCCGGTCCCAGGACGGTCGTTCGGGTCGCGCGCTCCGATACGCGCGACTGACCATCCCTTACAGACTCCATATGTCAGCTGATTAAATTTACACACCAGCTACACATAAAGTCATTTTACCGAAGTGGGGCTTGGCACGAGTAGAGAAAACCACCCCTGGGTGGGACTGGTCTCCTACCAAAATTACTTGTCGAAAGAATTTTCCACAGTTTGGGTTAAATTTTGCATGAAAAAAAAAAAAGAAAAAAAAGGGGTTCCCACATCGCCCTGCATACGGGTTGTCCTATATCTACCACGAGGACAGATTATTTTCAAACCGGAAATAAGTATAATTAGGAACGTCCTGGTTGGTGCACGTGACGTGACGGTCACCGTAGTTATATGTGTATATGATAGAAACGCGTTGTAAATACGTGCATGCATATATTTCAAATATATATATACCCACGTATTGGTATATAGGTATATAGGTATATACATGCATCAGAGTTTCGTACGTCGAGGGGTATCCTAGAGAACTGGAATCGAATTTTAAATCGACGAATTCTCTGGTCGGTGGTGGTGGTGGTACTCGTCAGCTCCCGCCTCTGCATTCGTGCGTTGAATCGCAGATCGAAGATTACGTGCAGAGATATATCAAGACGGTGGGAGTCTTTTCGTGGTGAGGCGTGTTAAACAGGGACCACGTATAGAAACGCGTTGAAATTCTCTCTAAAGGAAAAATGAAAAAAAAAAGTAACAAATAAAAGAAGAAGCAAAAAAATAAATAATAACAGAAAAAAAAAACCATTCGCTTTTAGATTTCTGTCATTTTTATACTAGGTATACATAAAATTGAGGTATTTCATTTTTTATTTTCTGTTTTATAACCGCTAGTTTCTAGCCAGCTCGTTAAGGGCATGTTGTAACGAGGTAGGTTTATTATAAATTCACGCAACGTTGTTACCGGGCTTGATACACGAGGACACTGAAATTAATTGTCAATTATTACGTCCCGTACAGCCACACTAGTGGCAGGAGAGATGCCTAGGAGCATAGATAGATGTACGTTTTATTTTTCAAACGATACGAAACGTGCGAAAAAATCGGTGATAAATTTTATTCGATTTTCAACATGGAGCGAGAAAGAGAGAGAGAGAGAGAGTGAGAGAGAGAGAGGCAGAGGAAGAGATCTGCAGGATTCGGCTAGTGACGTCAATGTGTCGATTTGTAAGAATTCCGAAAACGAATCATATGTCATATTATATCGGGATGTTGGAATGGGGATAAACCTTTCCTCAAGTATCCTACACGATCGGTGAAAACCCTCGGGATATTCTTATCCACCAGGAAGTCATCCCCCAACTCTATATACCTATACGGCTAATCCTAGCTGCTGGGCCTCGTGGACGTCATATATCCAACCCTGGAAGAGGTTGGAGCTCGGTTTATGAGCCTCTCTCCGGGCTCGCTAGCCGACCACGTGCAAACAGCTCCAGAAACTAGTGTGTGCGTTTAAACAGAGCCGTAACAACCGACGGGGTGAAGGAAAAGAGCAGCAAAAAACAAGATTTTCACAAATAAAATCAAGTTTTAATATCAATAACTGCTATTTCAGTAAGAATTTCAAACAGGGATGCAGAGATCTAGAAATTTGCTAGAAATTCAACTCGATTTCGGCTGAACTTGATTCAGGTATCTGAAATTCATAACTTAGAATGATATTTCACATTCAACGCGAAATCATGATTTATAGAACTTCATTTCTATGGGAAACCAATTTTTCGGATTCAGATCTGTACAATAGATATCTCCTCCAGAATTTCACCAACTTTTTCCAGGTCGAACTAAGTGAAATAACAATTCCTGTTGCCTGGATTACCTAATCGTTAAAAAATCCGTTCCTACCGAAGATCCATCTTACAATGATCTGATACATCAATTACCGAAGGAGAGCAGGGTTAAAAATAGTAATAAAATGAAAATAAAAAGAATCTGGTACGATCGACACAGCCCTGAGCCTTGCAAGCTCTCTTGGGCCAGTGGTCTGCACCCCGTTGTGGTTCTCGACTCGACGCGTAGAGCTACAACTCAAATGGCATGTGTGTCGTGCGTTACTCTTCCCCGACACGCCGTATGTGCTAGTGAACGGCGTAAATAGAGAGCGTTGGGGGTTGGTGGGCAGTTATCTTGGTAAGGTATAACCAGGGGCTGTTCGTCGAGGGTTGTAAAGGTAAAGTAGATACGTACTCGGTTAGGTTTTCACTGTGTGGAAAACCAGCATGCAATGTATATACGTTTGATTACGTTTTAGCAGTGTATCTTCATGATCGGGGTGCAGAAGCCACGCCTAGAAGTTCACCAAGATATACCCTTAGTTCGTGCGGTAATTGAGTCGCAGTTAAATTTATCCCACCCAACGCTAATATCTGCATGGTGTCACTGCAGAATATATCCACCTGCGTACCCCCCACCTCTATGACTAATCCAACTAAACCCGAGTCAATTTATCCGGGCCAAAGAAAAAAAAGATCTCATGGTAAATTCATATCATTTGTATTAATTAACATTTTGATTATATAGGCACGCGTTTCTCATTCATATTCATTATCCGAAGCTTCTTTGGTACAGCCGCTATGCCCATCAGTGGTTACGGACTTACGTACTCAGACCGTCGCGGCGCCTAAAACTTGACAACCAAAGTTACCCGATGTAGTGTTTTATACGTAATTTAAGGGGCCCCGATCGATTTCCTTGAAAATTTCTTACCGATTTAAACAGATATATTACTATATAATATGGAATCCGATTATACGTCTTATTATATGAAATGAAATACTCGGACGTCTCAAAAATTTTAAATCGGTATAAAAAATGGTGAGATTAAAATTCGACGAACTAGTCAAGCGCGGCATTGAATATGGCAACTGTCGAAAGTCGAGGTGAACGAAAAGCGGGGTGTAGCCGAGGGGTTTGTCAAGAAATATTGAATTTATGCACCGCCGAGCCCCCACAGGGCCGAGGCCGCCGTTATTCTATTTCAAATATAATTTATTTTCGTAATATGGGAAAAATCCGAGTCCCTCTGGGTGTCCTGCTTCCTCCGCCCCCTACCTCCAACAGACATATAGGTATACACAGTTGTTCACACTCGTCTTCTTCAGAGGATGACAAAAAAAAAATTCTGTTCCCAGGGAGCCTCTTGACTTTTTTAATATCTTACACACTGCAGTGTTTTTATTATTAAGAAAAAAAAAACGTTTCAAGGCTCATTTTAAAACTGTATCTTTATAAATTTGGAAACCTCACACGCTGACTAACTCAGTTTTCCATTTAGACTTTTGACTATTTGCGTATAGGTATACGCGATACTTACGTGGAAAGATTATACTTTACTTGAGAAGTTCAAGTTACGTATATTATAAATACAAGTAGCTGCTATCTAGTTTCTCTCCTATTTTATATTGTTAGTTTGACGTAGAGCTTGTGCGTATGCGAAGCTATAAGCTGAGAAACTTGATATATAAAGTAAAGGTAGAATTTCCCAGTTAAATGAAATCCGGTTCTTCCCATTTATATACCCATGAGAATTGGGGTGAAAAATGTATGATTAAATTTATATACGCCTTGTTAATCTTTTTGTTCATTTCATTTTTTATTCACTGGTAGCTTAATCAACTATCCGTTATTCTTCATCATCGATGGCAATACAATGATGATTGGTATTCCCGGTATGCTTAGCTTGGATAGGTCGATGGAGAAAAATTGCAATCAGCAAGAGAGGAACTTGGGTATTCCATTTGCTCGCGTCCCAGAGCGGCCAGTCGAGTTGTTCAATACAATTTTTAATTATTATTTGCCATCGAAGTTTCATTAAATTCATTCACGCGTAGAAATGTGATTCCATAATGTGATAGAATTCATTTTGATGTGGTCAGAATGGAAATCAATATCAGTTTACTACGCTGACAAAAATGAAATAAAATAAAATCAACGTAACGAAAATGAAAATGAAAATGAAAATGAAAATGAAAATGAAAATGAAAAGAAATGCCTGATAATAACTTCAACAACGAACAATGCCGGACAATGGAACAAAACCTAAACATCTCAATGACCATATTTCCTGCACCGGCCATATATCTACTTCTAATGCAGCAACTCCTCTCGACAGTCCGCTCCTGCTACACATCCCTCTTGAAAAAGCATCAATCAGTTCGTGATAAAAGCTGCGAGACGAGGATAAAAAAAAAAAAGAATTTGCATCAAATTCTTTATTCATAGAAATGCGAATTTATACCATATGTATATCGAAGGTTGCCCAATGGACATACATATGCCTTTGAAAGGCCACAGTTCTTATACTTATATTGATCCAGCAATGTATCGTGTGGCATTATGATGCATAACTCTTACGCGGACAGGATATGTGGATCGTGATGACTCTATAAGATAATCCCAGTACGTTTCCCCCTGTCCCGTGGGAAGAATACACGATTTCTCGTCGACGAGTCAAGATTTTCGAGGGGTTACTTTTGCCCTCACATATTGCAGGCTAAGAAAAATCAATATCATTCTATGTTTAGGTATTTCCGCCACTTTTATCAGTAAACTATACTATACGGTGATAAAATTTCGCTGCTCCATTGTAGTAAGTCTTGCTGAATAAAGACTCGAACGATTTTTCGATTTTCAAAATACAACCACACAGCATCCGTGACTTTTTGTTCTTTCTTTTCTTCTTTATTTCGATAAAAACTCTAGTGGATTGTAAAGTGGAATTTAAAATCCCGGTGCGGTTTACCGAGAGTAAAAATGAAAATCATAAATTATTTAGGGCTTAGCCAAGGCAGCTTCCAGATCGAAAGGACGTAGGCAGACGATTGACTAATATACATTGACAAAATTTAATTTCCCGTCAAATTGGTTTATCAAAATTAGCTTGGGATTAGGATCGTGACGTTATGGAGCGGATTGATTTTTAATTCTTTGAAACTAATTTCCGTGCCAAGAGTCGAGTCCACTGAGGATATGGTCCCGCGGTCCTTGGTGCAGCTGTAACATGAACATTGCATGAACGTGGACGTGAACGTGAACGTGAACATGAACATGAACATGAACATGAACATGAAACTTCCATGGCGATAGGATAGGTAGAGGGTATACCTGGCAGGAAGGCGGTTTGATCTCCAGGACGTGGTTTCATCCAACTATGCGAAGCTCTCGCCTGCCCTAACTTTGTTTCCAATTAGTTTGCGACGGAGTTAAGTTAAGATACGCGAGGTTCCTAAATGCGGACTCGAATGCGAAGACACTCCAAGACTTCCTTCCTTTCATCTCTATGAATTCATACCTACCCCCTACCCCTGTCTTTGTCCGGGCGTTGAATTCCGCCATCGGATTCCACGCGGCTTTTGAATTTCAGGTGTTATATAGCCAGCAGATTCGCCACGTTACAGATCTTTGCAACAAGGTGATGCGATGGTTCAACATCGACCTCACGCTAAACCGGTACACCAATTCTCCTCAAAACTTTATATTTTACCTGACCTGAATAATTCAAATAGAAATCGAACGCCACATGCATAAGATTCGCCCTATCCTCATCGCATACGACCGAGTTAAAATTAGATACCCGCACGGAAAAAAGAAAAGAAAAAATGAAAAAGAGAGAAGAAAATGAAGAAAAAACTAGGAGAAGACGAAAAAAAAAAAGGATCATGCGTGCCTGCCCTCGAGTAACGTGACGAGCACCATTTTTCACGATTCAAAATAGCACTACGAGAGCCGGGCCTCTATTTCTGACTATTCTACATACGGAGAAGCGGTTTAAATTCCACTCATGGAACCCAGGAGCGACTTAGGAGCCCGAGTGAATATATCCATCATTATAAAGGATCGTATGTTATAATAAATAATGTTAGGTGCCTAAATTTTTCAATTTTTATTTATACATATATTTTGAATATATTCTACTCAGACATGAAGTCTGGGGCATGACTCATCGAGACTTTTCTTTACAATAGAAGGCAAAGGCACCTTCAGCATTAATCGACCCTCGTCGCTCGATTCGCCCGCGTCTCGTCTCGTCGTCGTTTTTTTTTTTTTTTTTTTATATTTCATTTTTTTTTTCATTTTTTTTCAACAACGTTATCGCGAGAATCTTTATAACCACCCTTTGACAACGCGGTGATATTTCGGCGACAGACATCACTTGTTTGCGATCTAGTTTTAATACCTTATTTATCATTCCGTCGATCAAGTTCATATACCTACCTACCAAGTAGCCAGACCGCGGCCCGTAGGTACTACAATTATTTAGCAATTTTTTTCTTCCTTTTTCTTCCTTTTTCTTCTCCACCCAAAGCGATAACTACTAAAAATGAATTTCCATCAATGTCATTCGACGGAGGTAATCCATTCCCAATTGTGAAAGGGTTCAGAAGTCTCATCAAACTTTCGCGATCTATAGCCATCTCGAATTTAAAACGTGTAGGAGAAAATAATTAGGAAATAGTGTCTATGATGGGGTATAGAATCGTTGGAATCGTGTTTTTCGGGAAAGAAATTTCTCTAGGGTATCACAGTGACGCAGATTCGGTGAGGAAAATGAGATAGAAACGAGACGGATAGAGAGAGGGGTACAAGACGGAATCAAATCTCGAAAAAGGAGCGAACGATGAAAGAGTAAATAGTATTAAAAGAGTGCTGCAAGGGAGAGAGCGCAAGGGATCTCGGCAGTGTACAAACACGGTTTCTGCGAGCGGACCGGTCCGCAAATATTGGAAACTTTGCATATATCCGAAATCAATCGCTACCGCTTCTGCCGACTGCCGGCGGACATGTTCCATCCTTTCACCTTAATTTTTCTTCCCGTTCGGAAAAAAAACTGAGTATTATCTTGTATCATCCTTCGGATTGACGTGACGAAAGGTGGAAAGCTTCTGAAGAAAAAAACAGAAAAGAAGACAAAAAAAGACAACCAATAAAAATAATCCACTTCAAATTTTTCTACAGGCAAATGCACAATACACATATAGCTGCAACTCACCTCGTAAATCATATCCGGTGCAGTTCTCTGCAATATTATATATAATATATATATATATATATATATATATATATTAGGTGAATCAGCGACTATCCTAGTACGCTGCAAGCTGTTCTATAATTGATTATTATTCATTAAGAAGTTACCCCTGTAATTACCTTATTAATAATTCATTCCCTCACCGCCCCGAACCTCGTTATCTTGTCGTCGACCAGTCGGGTGGAGATCGTACCACAGCTAAGGGTAGTCCAACGGATTGATGAAACTGCTCAATACATTGCCTTGATTTCAGGAGGGATGAAAATCGGCGATTTTCGAAAATACGTACCCGCTATACTTTTACCATATAGTATATAGAGTTGTAATTATTCAAGAAGGTGGGGATAAAAACGGGGCTGCAGGATATGAACCGATTTAAAATGATGATTGGATATAGGGGGATGTAAAATATTATCGTGAAAAGAAAAAAAATCAGAACCAGTTAATGGATCCGGGATGAACGATTATACGGGGTTTGGTTCAGGAGGCAAAGATTCGTACCGAAGCTGAAGGTGGGTACGGTGTACGGTATGGTGCGGTATAGGTACGTGGTATGGAAAATCGACTCTGCCAATTTATTATCCGACTAGTAAAAAGGCAAAAGATAAAAATAAAAATAAAAATAAAAAATAAAATAAAAAATCCATGCATATTCGCCCGCGTATTATACAGATTTCAATTCTTTTTCCAGGAGGTTAAGCGTGAAAATTGCGTATGCAAATACGTTTATATAAATTCTTCTTACTCAGAAAGTAAGCAAGCAAGTAAGCAAGCAAGTAAGCAAGCAGCAAGTTCGTGTCGAGGTATAAAACAGCGAACTTTATCGATTTTATATATACTTTATCGAGTAACTATAATACAATATAGGTACTAATTGTAAAACTCTTCGGGAAAAAGTCTAGTCAGCAACGTCTTCGTATAAACTTGTATGAGAAGAGAAAAAAGAAAATGGAAAAAAAAAGACAAAAAACAAAAATAAACGAAACAAAGAGGATATAAGAAGGAACGAAAGAGAAAAATAGAAAAAAGGAAGAAAATTAAGAAACTTTTTTCTTTTTTTTTTTTTTTTTTTTTTATACTGAATTCCCTCCGCAATCTGAGAGACTCTTTTTATAAAGCTCACCCAAAAACATCCCTGCCTCCATCAACCGTCAGATTTTTTTCATAAACTCACCGAAGTCTGCGAGTTACGGGAGCGAAAAATTGCAATTGTCAGTTAAACACGCGTTCGCAAATGAATATTGACGTTCCGAAAGCTTTATTGTACTGGAAATCCAGTCAATTATCAGTCACTCGGCTCGGGAGAGTCGTTCAAAATGCTTTTTCTTTGGTCTTTCTTTATCTTTCTCTCTATCTATCTCTCTCTCTCTCTCTCTCTCTCTCTCTCTCTCGTTATCTTTCCCCCCCAGTTCATACTTATCGTTTAGTAATGCTATTTCTAACTCTGTATGATCGTATCTCCTTTTATTATATTCAAATGATTTTCAATCTCATTAATTTTCCAAGACCCAAGTTTCGCCCCTCCTTATTACCAGCGTCTCAAATTTCTGATCTCATTTATCTTATTCCTAAACGTTTGTCTTATCTGTCAATTTAATTGACTCTCATCTTTGATCATGTCCGCATTTTCATTCTTCACCATTTTCTCTATCGTTTCTTAATCAAATCCAAGAAAAATCATATGAATGCATATATTTTAGGTGCTCAACTAATCCAAGGAATCGCCACCCCCGTTACGTTGAGTAATCCAAGAATCCATCAATCAGCCTAATCGGAAAATAGTATGATTTGAAAACGGTTTTGAACCACTCACGGATGTATGGGTACAGAAATCTTTAGCCAGCTAGGCGGTATCTCTGTATGCAGTGTTGAATAAAATTAGGTAAACGGAGTGAATCCTCGTACGGTACCTACGGATAAAATATAATTTCTTTTCTAGTGTCGCATTTCCGACCAGCACTGCAGTGATTACGAACCGACGATTAGCTCTCTTTTTGCGGTTTACTATCCTTAACGACTTTTACGCGCTCGTGCTGCAGGTTTTAACGTTCCTCTGCGGCCCAAACCCCCATTGTGCCCGTTCTCCGGCCCTGACCGCCTAATAGCACCCCCGTTAGATGGCGGCTTCGATACCGTTCTCAATTATGATAAATCGCGTATAATTACAGTAGGTGGGGTCGCGGGTTATCTGGCGACTAGCGACTAGCGCGACTAGCGCGACTAGCTAGAGTAGCGTTCGAAACTTGGAAGGAGCTGCGAGCAAGCCGGGGTAAAGGCAGGGGGACAATTTGCATGCGACCAACTTAATCAATGCCAACACCTCGTGAACGCTACGGCTCGAAACATTGGCCATAGTTTCGTGGGAGGCGTTCGGGGTAAATCGGGGTGGAGGATAAGGGCGAGAGAAAAATAAAAGGCTGAAAAATTTAGACGTAGATAATTAAACTCAGATTAGGGATGGATTAGTGGCCAAGCCGAGTAAGCAATTACCCCTAGATTATGCAATTATACGATTAACGTACCGCCGATGCACCCAGTGGAATAAAACAGCCCCTAGAATCGGATGAAGCATCTTCTGCACTAACGAAAATGAACTTTTGTTCCTCCCTTTCTTCAAGTTTTTCAATTCCCTGGATCGGCAATAAATCGGAACAATTATATCGACGGGTAAATTTAGCGATCGCTGTAGTACATGTAATACGATTTTATTGGCTGGATGCAACTCGTGCATAGTGACGGTGATCCGGACTGAGCAAGCGGTTGGGGTCACCGGGTGGAGAGCAGGATTCGTTCATCCGAAATAATCCGGGATCGTCGGACCGAAGTTTAATAGATTTATGGCGATATTTTGATGCGGTTACTGCACATCCCCTCTTTCCCTCTTGCCCTTTCCTCTTTGGTTCTATCCTTCGGTCCCTCAGCCCATTTATCCGCATCTATAACGTGTATATATAGATATATCTGCTCCTCATACATCCAGGATATGAGCACACCTCCCTGCTCCGCCTTGGCCTCTCCATCTCCATCTCTATCTCCATCTCATCCCCTGTCTCACCCCACGAGCCAGGGGTCCACGACTTTGAATTGTTCGGAAGTTAAATTTTCCGTTTCAATGAGCAAAGGTTTGATGGAATTTGGTCGGTCGGCGCGTATAGCGGTGGGTAGACCAAAGTGGATATTTCAAGTTTAACGAAACTCTCAAAATTTCTGAAGAGCTTTAGGTGTTAGAGATTCATGTTATTGTACACATACACACACTTATTTACCCCGTGATAACACGATCGCGAAACCTCGAAGTCATAAGGTATTTCTATAAAGAAGTTTCAAAATCTGAAGTGGCACTTGAACGAATTGCGAGATATGATGAGTGACAAAAATAAAATCAATAAATCAAACTCATTCAGAATCGTGGTATCAAAAGTATTTCAAGTTTGAGAAAATTGATCGATGAAAAGCAAGGGAAGGGGGTAGATTGTTGAAGAAGTGAATGCTGGAAATTATTCTCCGATGTCACTGCAACAGTTTTCGTACCTAATTCGTGATTCTTTTTACTTTCGAGGAAAATGTTGCAGTTTATCGCGTAATCATATTTGCTGCAGACATTGTGAGGTGAGGTTTCAGGGATCGCAACATTTTCGAAAAATCAGGACTTCCGATTGCTACCTACTAATACCCGATTCTTTGTTTTTTGTGTATCAAGTCTCGAACGGTATATCGATGACTGTTATTCTATTCTCCGGGTTGTCTCCTTTCGTAGAATCCGTTGGGAAATTCGTCGCGATTTCGTCAACCTCATTCGTTCCAACATCCCTTGTGTAAACATGCCGGTAGCCATTTTTACAAGGAGTGAAAACACTAGCCTGCAAACAACGCGCTGCCTCGCGGGAAGATCTCTTCAGCCTAAGACCCGAGCCTTCTTCACCTTGTTCTCTAAGAAATATACGCTAAGATAGGAATAGAGTGGAGTACGGACGAAACGGAGCGAGGACTTTGGCTCGCGAATATTTCGCACCCGACTGCGTTTCACTTCCGCACGAGCGGGTCTCGACATTTCGTATATATCTTTCCCTCTTTCTCTCTCTCCATGTGCATATCTGTGTACGCAAGCTTGTCAGCGTGTATGTTTGTGAAATAAGAAAAAGGCACCGCGAGAAATCTAGAGAATGAGAAAAGGCTGCACGGAAGAGTGAAGGGGCATCTGTTTCTCCGAAAGAATAAATTGACATAATCAATTTTTCAGGCGAAACTAGAATTGGGGAAAATTGGGCCAAGAAGGATTGTTGGATCGTCGATCGTAGTGGATGGCTTTTTCTCTTTTCGCAAATCACTTCCAACTTTTCAACGGTCAAATTCCCTTTCTAATTTACCTCCAGGTTCGTTGGCGTGACTGAAAGAGATTTTCACTTTTCCCTAAACCAGCTCCTAGCTCCTTTTTTTTTTCTTCTTCAGTCAGTCGATCGTTTAAGCCCGCCGCATACTTAAGGGTGATAAAAAATGACCGATCGCGACTAGGTGCAGAGACACATTTTTTTCCGTTTTTTTTATTTTATTTTTTTAAGCTTTGTTAAACGAACAAGGTAAACAAGAAAAGCACTTTGAAAATTAGTGTAATTAACAAGTTGTAACCTAGAGGTTGCCGCAAGCTGAATCATGACGCTTTTTCGAATCGATCCGTTAGTTACTTTCTATTCCGCTTTATAAATGAAATTTGCGGCCCCCCAGAAGGTATAACACCCGCAGAATCGCAATTTCGGAAGACGTCAGCCGAAGAACGTCTACAGCGGGGAATGGGACTCTTATCAGTCGATACATCCAACTTCTCGCTCCGATTTAATTAAACGAGATGTAATTTAATGGAAATTTCTAACAGCCAGGGAAACAAGTATCAATTAAATAGCGGCGGTTGTTGTTCTGACCAAATTTCACTGAACGTGTTTTCCTGATTTCTGATTTACAGATGCCGAGCAAATTTTCATAAAAACACAAGTTGTTCCTGCATTGGTCCGGAGCGGTGAAGCGTCCGTAATACTCGACTGCGATTACGACCTCGAAAAGACACCGGAAGCTGGTCTATACGTGAAATGGTATCACGACGAGAACACGATGGTGTATCAATGGCTCTACAATTTTGGACAACCCCAGGCTTCGGCTCCTGTCGATAAGTACATCGATCTCAGCCACAAAGCGAGTGACGATCCTAGAACGATGTACCGTGCAATGAAGCTCATCAAGCCAGGCCTTGAACTAACTGGACAATACACTTGCACAGTTTCGACTGACGCTGCCGAAGACTCGCAGACGAAACAGATGATAGTTTACTGTAAGTATACATGGTACATGTGTTATATGAAAAGATTTATGTGTATGTATATTGTATGCCTTTTGAAGGCTTTCACTTTGACCTATACATATATTTTTTTTTTCTTTTTTTTTTCCATTTTCTTTATATGGGTTAGAAATGACGAGGTCTAGGAATATAAGGGTAGTGAAAATGTTTGATCATTGGTTAAATAGCTTTGCTTTACTGGCCGGCTAAAATCCATTCCGGTAAAAGCTTGGGCTGGTGAGTAACAAACGAGCGAGAAGGCTAAACGAACGTTCTGGCAACCCCTTTAGAAGGCTCCACGTTTTACTACCCGCCAATATATATTGCGGGGAAATTTACTCTGTGTTAAGCTCAACTCCCTCCGTTGTCTCGTGTCCGAAAAGGCTCCAACCCATAGATGTATTCGTACACGCTTCCATCCACGACCAAAGTTAATGGACGGTAGCAAAGGGTAGGTACCACGTCGGTATTACCCCCCGTAGTAAATAAATGTGCGAAAGAAGATGGCTCGAAGTATTATATACACAAACGTCAATCGGTGATAACCTCGGGAGTTGTACATTTATATATTCATGTTTTCTATTCATGTTTGAATTTTTATGGAGCTTTTTATGGCGGAATGGTCGCAGGGCTGAAAAACGATTAAACGAGTCCAGTCTTTGGAAATTGAAAACTTTTCGAATAATAATCTCGACTCGGTGAATTTCCCGTCGTTCGATACGCGGTAGGAGAGTAATATGAGCGAGCATAGCCCATAGGAGATGGAGGAAGGAGTTTTCCACGCACCACTGCTCGCCGACAAACGCAGTGCCCATACAATTTGCATCCTGACCCCCCCGTGACAAATGACGGTCGTCCACCATCCGTTTGGACCCGGTAGGGTCCTCGTCCTCGGGACGAAATTCTTTGCAAAATTCACCGCTCCTTCTTCCTTCTTCCTTCACCCTCTCCGCTCCCCGGTCATTCCTCTTCTTTCCTCTTTCTTCCCTGGTTCCTCCCTTCTTTATTCTTCCTTATGCCCATGCCATTCCGTGAGAGCCTCCGGTTCGCTGGTCAATGAACGATGGCAAAGAGGATGATGTGCCGTCGACGGAGCACCAAAGAACACAAATTTCCTCGTTCTGATGACAGGAGGGCGTCGTTTCGCCCTAATAGGACTTGGCCCCGTTGACTTTCGAGTTAATTAACAGCCTCTTTAGATCTTGAAGGTCTTTGGAAGAACATTTGTGTCGGTTCGGAGGCCAGAGCGGCTCTTCTCTCGCTTGAAAATTAATTTTCGAAAAGCGGATTGTTCCATTTCTCCGCAGGGTCCACAGATTCTCTTATGGTAGTTAGGTAGGTATAGGTGGTAGGTACTTGAATGAACCATTTCTCGGGTATAAGTCGCTTCATTTATTCACTCGCTTACCTATTCAATGGGACATTCAGCCTTCCCTTTATGCGGACTCCGCAAATAATTTGACGACTTTACAAACTTGTAGCATTTACCTGATCCCTAGATTTTACTGCACCGCATTATGCCGTACATTATACGTATACCTATATTTCATATTTATCAAACCGAGCCAAACTCAGAAGGAGGTATATTTTGTGCTATTTATCAAGATAAATTTACGATCATATTACCAAACAGTTTTGGAATCGTCTCAACTTTGGCGACACGCGAAATATCTACATTAAGTAAGGGAAAACCAAGGTATAGGGTAAATTATTTATTGAACGATAGTAGAGGCGCTACTAGCGGCTCGTAAATCGGTGGCTATATAAACACACTTCAAATTAAATATAGAGTGAACTTTATCACTGTGCTGGTGTTAGATTACCTCGGTGTTCTACGCACGTTCGCTTAATTAACACCATAAATTTTCAAGTAGGGTATCAGCCCAAAACTTGGGGCCAGAAATTTTGGAAAACGGAAAGTTACAGTTCCCCCTGCAGGATCGCCAGATCCATCACAAATGATTTAGATGTCATAATGAAACTAGGTGAGCAGCTGTAGGGTGAAGCCGAAGGGGTGCTTCGAAGCTGTTTCAAAGCCACCCAGCGTACACTTCATTCTACAAATTTTCAACCTTACTTCAGCGATCGATATTAGAAAGAAATTGAGAGAAGAACTTAGATAAGGGAAATGGAAAAGGAAAAGGGAAAGAAAAATTGGCGTTGAAAATACGACCATCTATCTATCCGTTACCATCCCGTCTGCTGTCTTACTTTTTATTTTATTTCTTCTTTTTTTTTTCTATCATTCCTATACTTTTTATTGCAACTACGACGGATAGTGTCACCCATCCAGACTTTATACAATATAAGACGCTGCTCGTTTTCTCGGAGCTAGTTTCTTTTTGCTTTTCTCTACCACAATATACCCCTCTTCGTTCGAAATTACGAGATGTATATATATCCGGGTTTAGAGACCAGACGTTACTTTGTAGAAGTAGAATCAATAGAATAGGGGATGAGGTAGTTAAAAATGAATCAACCCTATGCTGTGTAGAGGAAGTAGGTAGCAGACAGGAGGCAGAAAAGGCTCTGCAGAGGTGGAAATAACAAGCGAGCAGATATTTCGGTGTAAATATCAACCTGCGGAGAGTTCCTCGTCTCCCGTAGTAGGTATTGCGATTATTTATTTACTACTTTATTTATACCTCAGAGTTTCTTGCAGCGATATAAATGCTCCGAGAAAATTCAATTGAATTCAATTTAATTCAATGCAATTCAATTCAATTCAATTCAATTCAATTCAATTCAATTCAATTCAATTCAACTATGTGGCGTAGTAGACGAAGCCTAACTGATATTCGTTGGAGGAATAAAAACGTCCGAAGAACATAGAAAACTTGTAAAAGTATTACATCAACTGATCATTCTTGTCGCAATATTTCTTACCCCTAAATATCGAACAACGCGCGTAATCTTCAAAAGTAGATAATCGAGTGTTCGAGTTCAATCAGCTTTTCTCTTTCACTTATTTATCTTCTTTCTAACCAATATCTTTCGCTCACTTTCACCATTAAACTTTAGGAAAAAAGAAAAATTTCAAACAACCCTCTCTACCCGTCTCTCTTTCTCTTTCTCTTTCTCTCGCCTTTTCCCTTTCTCACCGAACCTTTAATATTTCACGGTTCAGGATATAAGAGTATACGAGGAGTGCAAGCAGGATATTTCTTGTAAAGTTTTATGGATTAAGCCTCTGCATAGCTGCCTAAAATATTCAAACTTTTATAATCACTTGTGGTAGGCATTTTTTTTCCTTTTTCCTTTTTCCTTTTTCTTTTCTTTTCTTTTCTTTTGACTTTTGAATCGAGCCGCGGTTCTAAAAACTAAGCCAAAGATTTTAGGGGATGATTAAACCGGAAGCTGCATATCTATACCCACTACTCTATGCATAGCGAGATTATAACGAAGGTGATATTTTTGTTTCAGCAACGGCAAATCCGAGACTAGTCCACAAAAAAACCTCTGTGAACGGTGTGGATGGCGTGGAACTGACGTGCGTCGCCGAGGGTCTCTACCCCAGGCCCACCCTCGACGTCTCCGTCGAGTGAGTATATATTCTTTTTCCTATCACCCATACCGCACTCTTTACCATCCGGGTGCCAACACCACGCAGATTAAACGCTAAACGAGGGTGAATTATCCACCTACGATTATTTACGAGATTTTTTTATTTCTTTTTTCACCCCACTCTTACGCCCGCGCCCTTATCTCCAAATATAAAAAAAATCTACGGAATCAATGTCACTTTTATTTAGTCTCAAATGCATTAATGGTCTGAAACTTTGTACACAGAGCGTGTAATGCGGGATATTTAGAAATAGTTAAAGTGGCAAGTGGGGTAGAAATCGTTGGTTTAGATCAGTTGATAACAGGGGGCGTTTCAGTGGTTCGGGTACCACAACTCGCCCTTTAAAAACGTGCAGTTAATGAAGACGTTGGTGTTTTACAAAGTTGTCCAGCAGGTGGTGTTCAACGTGGGTAAAGGAATCACCCCCCTATATACCATATAGCGTGTGGTAAATTGTTGTTAATATTTATGCCCCGAGGAATGAAATTCGCAATATTTTAGGGAAGTAGCGCTCCCTGCACACTGTCTAATTGTACCAACCAATTACAACTCGCAATCTAATTCCGATCACTTTCTACGCCACCCCTAATCCCTTCGTGTCGATGGCTCGACTCTGTGTTTTTACTACTCGTATCAACGACCCCACATCGGAGACTACGCGATGAAACGAAACCGTTGACCAGTATATCGCAATATCTGACCCAAACCGCGTTCTACAACTAAGGGCTGCTACGACCCCGGTCACTGAGAGCCATGCCACACGTCACATAGCGTGCGTGCCCCGTTATACGTGTCAATAATATAACGGGGACAAGCGTTGTGTTGTAGAGCTGCAGGACGGTAATCAAAAGCTGCGTATTCGTTTATTTATTTATTTTATTCCTCTTGTTCAATCCACCTTTCAAATTAGAAACGTTCAATTTTCGATCAACTTTCAACCCTCCGGCTGAATTTTACAAAGGGATCATTTTTATTCTATTTCATTTTATTTCATTCATTTTCATTCAAACTACTCGAATTAATTAACAACAGTATCCGACCTACAATTTTTGTTGCAGTAATGTGCCCGTAGAACAAAGGCCCGTTGTTACACAGGGTACGGACAAACGGTACAATATAACAACGCGAGTCGAATTGAGGGATGAAGACGTCCAAGACCCGTCCAATGTGATATGTGTTCTCGGGATTCCAGCCGCCAACTACACCGCTTCGACAGACTATATGTACTACCCTGGTGAGTGAGAGTGAAGGGTTTTTTTTTTGCTCTTTTTTTCTCGTTGCAAAAAAATGTTGGCCATTTATTTCGGAGAGATAAAATTTGAAAAATGTGTCTGTTTTTTTTTTTTCCATTTTTCTTTTTCTTTTTTTCTATCTGCATATGAAAACCGGAGTGCTTATAATAACACAGTGTGCGACTGAAGTCGTCGGGCTGGTCGTATTATAGCTGTAAATTTCTATGCATTAGGTAAATTAGTTTTTATCATGAGAAAAGGATCTCTGTAAAGTTAACTGAAACGTACCACGAACCTTGACCGAGGTTAAAATTACCTGTTCAAAGTCAAGTGGTAGTTTGCTCTCTGTGACCCATTGCCGACTGTTCACTCGTCTCGAACGAGATGATCAAGTAACGTTTTACTTGACCCCCGATCCCCCCCCTGCCCCCTGCAAATCGAGATCATATTATGATCGTATTAGGCTTAGTAAATTCTATAAATTCGTGCGGAGACTGATGTAAACCACACATTGCAAGAGAAGCAGTAATACTCAAAGCGTGAACTTAGAGAGTCGTACTGCCATCAGAGGGAAGCTGAGCTTCGGATTACAGATATATATATATGTATATCTATATATATGGGGTATATTTGCTTATCATTTACAGGAACTAGGTAGTTCCAATATTCCTCTGGGTATTTCGACCAAATTGAATCTATTAACATTCGATAGCATCATGCAGTTGGAATTCGCGAGTGGTTATCCGGGAGAGTTATATTGGCGTATACATACATTTGTGGAAGTTATATATATCTACGATAGGTATACAGAGCGATTCTCTGAAAAATAATGCGTCTAATAGATATTCAACCGCGAAGACGCCTGCATCGAGCAGCTCAAACATCGACGATTGGGTTTTACTTCTCGCGTGGCCAAACGGCACGCGATATGCGAAATAAACCACAATTGAAATTCTGAAATGATCAAATCAAGAACCACCCTAATGCATATATTAGCGCAGAGAGGAAGTTTATCCACCCGAAGTAAATAATTGAGGGAAAATTAGCTGAACATTTTCTCCGGAAGAACTGAGAATGGGTTTTGTCAAAATTGTCATGTTTTCTATTCGTCAAAGGCGCAAAGGCAACTCTTGTCGCATCGCGTTCCTTCAGCCTGGCGCACTGTTAGTTGATCCATTCGCGTAGCTCCACTCTCTGGTAATTGGACGTTGAATTAAACGGCATGGTACAAACGCTAGGATAAAACTGACGTCTGTAATGGTCTCGTTAGCTAATCGTTTCGGTAAAGTAAAGCGCGGTGAAAAAACCCCGAGCAAATTGAAGCCATTGAAAATCAGTTTTTTGCATAAAAAATTCTCGATTTTTTTTTTAAATTTTTTAAATTTTTTGTTTAATCTTCTTTCACTCCTTGTTTCTTCTTGCAACATTGCAACCCTTTGATATCCACGCCTCTCTCTACACATACATGAAAATATATATTGCCACCAATTCTCTTTGCCAACCTCACATCACTCGCTCTCAGCTCTCGCACCGAGACGAGGCAAGGCGAAGCGAGGAACAAGAAAAGTTTCGAAACTATTCAATTCGAAAGTTGATGGTGCAATAAAGGAGAAATGTCTTGGGTATACAGGATGATAAAATAAGGCGTATGCATGTATGTATACATTATATTATCTCATATTATAATATTACATTATATTATTACATTATTATTACATTATATTATATTATAAACGGCTATAGCAGCGATTATACCCGCTGACTAAAGAGAGACCTTTGAACTTTTCCTCACAGGCGTAAACCTGACCGGCTTCAATTTATAACTCGATTAATCTTAACTAGGTAGTCGACCGTTGCTGAAAGCAGTCAGGTAGGGCATCATGGTTCATAAAGATGAAACGCGAAACGACGTATTTTGAGTAGTTTTATTTTACGCCAAGTCAATCTCATCCACATAGTCATCCATAAGATTTTGCGTCTTTAATTTTCGAGATCGATTTACCCGGCAAAATTTACTTGCGAAGAGTAAATCAATCAGCTTCATTTAAAACTCTGCACTCATTATGCAGACGTCTTTTTGGTATAACATGTGTGTGTGCTTGCAGAAGCTTTTCTTTTTTGCCCGAGTAAGACAATGGCAAACAAAAAATAATAAAGAAAAAAAAAAAAGAAAAACTGGAAGAGAAAGAGAACAGCAATGCGGCTTACCACTAATTAAACTGACCCAAAGCGTGATTCTTTAATAGCTTAACAGCGCTTTTAGAAATTTTGTGCATACTTGATAGACGCGGAATGCGTTTGGTGTTTGTTGCGCAGGATCATCTACCACTACTACTACTACTTCGACAACGTTGCAGCGAAAAATGGACATCCAGGCGCTTGACAACTCACAACGAGACACTGACAATGGTGGTGGTAAGACAGATACCCTGCTACCCCATATTTTCACCACCATAGAGACTAACACCACCTCCAATTAACTGCGCACTGATCCCAGCTGTCCTATAAACAAATAAATGATTTATGAAAATAAAATGAAGAAATATATAGAGGGGTACTTATATCGTCGATACTTTTTTCGATTTTCTGATTTCGATTTCTCGTCCGTTTTTTTTTTTTTTCTATTTTTTTTTCTTTCATATTTCTATTCAGTTTTACAGGAATTACTTCTCGCAGTGACGTTGGACTTGTTCAGACCCAGTACCGAACCAACGAATCAGTCATAATTTAAGAAACTTTGAACCAGATCCTCCGCGCACTCTGACACGCTACTTAAAGATAATAAAAAGCCTTTCAGAGCTTTCCTAAAACGCGATCTGTCTTTCTATATAGCGATCGATTCTACACCACTTCCAACGCTCGCGTTCGAAACCGGAAACCATATGTCGCTATCTTTAACTTTCGGTAAAATTCTGTTTCTGTGAAATTACTTCGTTTATCGGTTCTTGAGTGAAAAAAAAAAGACAAATCGAGCCACTCCTTTTACCCTATTTTTAATCATACATATTATATCGATACGTTCGTTCAATTTGTTTCGCGATCAAGTTTCAGCCTCGTATAAACCCGAGGTATAGTTAAACCCTGTAAACTTTGCGCTTCAGCATCGACACCCCCGTCCTGAACCTCCCTCGTACCACCGACAAGTTCCTTTTACTCTATCCACGTAATCCTGCAACCATCTCTTAAGCAGCAAGCGAGCACTGTACTGCACTGCACTGCACCGCACGCTATCGCCACTTTACTTCAAGCTGCACCATATACGGTTTATACCGTAGTAATATAGAACGTATCATGTTATTGTACTAACCCAGTTTTCTACTCAGCTTTCCGAGTGTTGTGTTTATGCGCATCAAGTTTTATTATTTTCCTTTCTTATTACGCTCCAATTTTCACCACTTTTCTCTATGCATATTTCTAACTTATATACCTTCACTTGGACCAGAGTCCATCTCACAGTCCATGGAATCTCATACGTATTTCATGAAGTATACATAAACCGAATTTGCGGAATCTTATCTAATGAAGAAATAAAAATTTCAGGAATCGTTTGAATTATATTATAATATCTCTCGCAACTACGATATTGATTATATAACATTTGGTGACAGAAGTTGGACGACTTTGAAAACAAATATATACATATCATATATTTTTGGAAATATATCACCGATGAATATCCCCCGAAAGCCCATGATCTAAATTTGTTGAATATTTTCTTCCCTCACCCTCGGCGATACACAACTTCCTCGTACAATGTTCGGCATCCGTGGACGTAGGCGAAAGAATCGTAAAGAAGAGGGTTGCTGCAGGTTGCGTGGGGGAGTAAGGGTTGTAAATTTATCACATCACCGGAGAGGAGTAGTCCTTGTTTCGCCATGGTATAGGGTAGAGGCACACCCAGAGTTGAGACCAGCAGCAAGGGTAGAAAGGCAGTTATGAAGTCGTTTGAATGTAAGCCTCCGCAAGCACCTTTTCATCCTTGGATTTCTCTTTTTCTCTCCCTCTCCATCCCCAGCGAGTTTTCTCCGCAGCATCTTCTCCGATCTTTTTACCCCGCGGATCTGAAAGCCTGACGCCGATCTCTCTTCGCGACACGTTCAACAAAAATAACAACCTAGGACAGGTCTCCGTTATCGCTTCGTCCTTCGGTATCCTGCAGACTTATATCGTTGGGGGACCTGACTCAAAACTTTTTAAAAGAATTATAAATTCAAATAAAAATGTCGAAAAGTTATTTTTGATACGGACTCCTACCCCTCTGACTTAAGCAGGCTGTTCAACCACCTCCGTACGGACTCCTTATGTTGCCATGAAGAATCTGCCTACCCTACCGAACGCAGAAATGATGAAAAAGTCTGAAACCTCGACATAAATTGAGATGGAATTTATTGTGTCTTATGTATAGGAGGGTGTATCAGGGACCGCTTGATGAGGGCTAATTTGCAAATTTTACTTCAAATTATCAAAGCAAAGTAGCCAAGGCGCGTAAAATCGTACCACTTTCGTTTGAAGTATAAGGCGGCGTTAATTTAGCTCGAAAAAGGAGAGTGGGATTCAAAGCGATGACGTTAAAGACTGAGTCTTCAGTCACCGCCGAAGTCACAAGGCTGGAAGCTCGCTTTTGGAGCTTTTAGAAACCGTAGGTCCTAATAACTCCGGGTAAACAGAATCACCAACAAAGTCTCAAGTACTAATAAGAAAATAATCAAGCCGGTCTCTCGGCCCAGCAGCCGAGGCGAAACGAATAAAAATAAGGCAACAAGGGACCGAGCCACCTCGCTTTGAATGGAGTCTGCAGAGATAACGGGTGCCGAGGTCGAGGCTGTGCAAGGTACGTATTTAAATAACCTAAAGCCACAACTTCGTCTTATACCTAACTACAAATGGATCTCTCAGAGCTCTGCTCGCAGTTTTGTCTCTCCACGGTGGTTTGTATTGTTTATACCTATTCCCCGGCATTATTCAGTCCGACAGAATTCGTTCCGACGCGACCCGCGAATAAAATACAGAGAGAAATAAACATCGACCTCGAATCGCCTCTACATGTGAAATTAAAAAGCTTTCTCATTATAATAAGAAACGTGACTGACGGGATCCGCCTAATTAGAGGAGCCCCTGGGATTAAAAAATAATAAGAAAAAAAGAAAGTTCCATTTCCGCTGCAGCAGGCTTCTTAAAAAATTAAATGCCCCTGGAGAGGTGGCCGAGTCTTGTTACAAACTTTCGATTCGGCTAAAAGGTTGGCAAAATAGTGAATATTTCATGCGCCTACGAAGCGAGAGAACCTTCAGACGAGATGGTATAATGATGGACTTAATCTCAAACTCATACTTCTATCACGAAACTTAATACCACCAGCTTATATTTTATTATGCATGTTCTTCGCCACACGTGAACCTGTTATGTCATCGAACACGCGACTTTACGTGACATTATAGTACCAGAAGGAGGAAAGAGAGAGAGGGATGAAATTTTCAATCCTCATAGTTCAGGTAATAAAGAGGTACTTACATTACGAGGCAATTTCTATTCTCGGCATGAGCGGAACGAATGAGGAAAGAAAAGAAGAAGAAGAAGAAGAAGAAGAAGAAGGAAGAGTGGAAGAAAAAAAATGGCCTCTTAGCTAGATCCTATATATCTATACATTTTTACATCGACGCCCGGCGTCGAGACGCCCTTATTATAATATCTAATAGCTTCATCGGAGTGATCGATTCCCCTCACCCTACTGCATCCCAGAGCTGGACCGTTTTTAGCTTTCCTCTTACCAATCGCAGCTAACCCTCCATCGTCGCGAGAACACTCCCGCGATATTTCCGTGCTCAGAGAATGGATGAGGGATGTGAAATAAAGAGAAGGAGAGAAAAAGTAAAGTAAAGTGGAGCCAGGACCGAAGATAGGGTGCTAAAGGGAGTGGAGGAGAGAAATTTTTCACCCGCATATATTTGATACTCCAGTGATCCCGGATTTGTATAGATTTTCGAAATATTTTCAGAATGCGTGGCTTGATTTTAGTTTCGGGGTAGTTTTTCGCAAATTTCATCGCCACGAATATAGTATAAACTCGTAGGCAGAGAAATCTCCATTGAGTTGACCTTTTCGGTACCCAAAACGAGATTGACATCCTGAACACACATACCCAAAGTTATGTATGTATACATCTGGTTTAAGGGGGATGGTGGCCGGGAAGAGAGGGATATATTCGAGAACGATCAAGGTTTATTCTTCTTTGGAAGAGTTTCGAATCCCTGGGCGCTTTGTTTCGAAATGATCGGATAACTTTTTCTCGTCGAGGGTTCGACCCTGAAGCGTTGAAACTTTTCAACCGATAATATGAATAGGAACGTTTGAATAATGTGACGCTTTGACCAGAAATTATACGAGGCCGTGCGGTTCGCGACTTCCGCAAGATGGGAAAAAGATGGGACGAGCGGTTTCTTTCAAACCGGGGAAAACTTCCTGCTTCTTCCCCTTTACCTTCCCGTAACAAAAAAAATAAAATAAAATAAAAAAATCTTCATCCCTTAGAATCGAATGGCGAACGGAAACGCGTATGTTGCCATTTCGTTTTTTTCTTTTTTTTTTACATCATACCATTTTTCCTCCACATACCTTATGTACCCAAAGCTTTGCCTCGTGCCTCAAAAGAACCTGCTAAAATGTAATTCCTATTTTCTACTTTGAATCTGCTGTACAGTTAGTTGAATATAGAAAGATTCGCAAAGGTCTATCCATGTCAAAGAATCTGATCAGGTTTATTCCGAGATTTTACTTTGATTTTACTGATGAAAGATCAGACAAAGTTAAGCAGTAAAGCGCAAGCTTCGCCTGCTCTAGCTGCAGTACGTTTCAGCTAGACAGAGTTGAAGGTACAGTTAATTACCTAGTTAACATTTCGTATCAAGTTTGCACCGGCCAAAGCGCGTCTGTAAATTCAAGCTTGCAAACAGCGCAGCTTTTTCGTATCAAACATTCAATTTGCTGATTGAACATTTATGCCGCGGCACGGCTCAGGGCTGAAAGCGATATACTATACTTCGCGTTTACCGAATGAGAATTCTCATCCTTCCATCACCTTGTAGATGTGCTATTCTCTACTTTATCCCTCTCCACTCTATTTCTACTCTAGATATTTTTCGTCTTTGCTGAAAAGCTCGTTCTGCTATGATCCTCTCTCTCGCTCTCTCTTTCTCTATCTTTTTCTCTTCCCCTCCATCGTACATCTCTTTCTTACTCTCTTCTGTACGTGAGCGTCTAAGTAGAAGCACCAGCTGTCGTTCGTTATGACTGGTTATTAGGTGCTCCCAGCCAGCTGCTCCCTCAGCAAATATACTTCGAATTTTCACGTTTTTCCTCGAGAATTTTACTAGACGGGTAGGTATGGCCCCAGTACGGCGCCGCATTCCCATGAACTGGTGCACTTATTCAAACCTTATCGCAAAGTTACGTATTCCGAAATCAACTCTTCTTCGAGGGTTGAAAAAATGATGCCTAATGCTTGGGCACAGTCAAATTGTTCATCCTATTATGATTTGAGATCGCGAAATTCAAATTGAAAAAAAATTACACCCTAATACCAGCCGAAAAGATCTAGCAGATCCGTCCTTTCAGATACGCTTCTGATCCAATCCCATCCCATCAGCTGTATTGATCCTACGTCAATGCCAAAGGTCTGAACAGAGCTGGTCTAGCTGGCAAGCAGAAAGGTGGGCTGCGATAAGCTATCTGCAGTTCCGGGTCCTTTATTCGTTTGTGGCTACTGGTTCTCTGGCTCCACACCTATACCCGTTTATCTCCTATGATCGGAGAAAGAGTATTACCAACTACTACGAGGAGGCGAATCGTCGACAAAGTATTAAAGGCATTATTACGTCCTGATCATCTGGTAGCTGGGTTGTTGATTTCCTTTTTTATTAACGTCGGATCCTTCTGACCACTAGAAATTCATGACTCTTATAGGATCGCATAAGTATACTGTATGAGGGTGAAGAAAGTAAAGTCACAAAGAGATCGTTACATGGTAACCTGCAGTAATGATTGTCGTTAGACCCCACTTCGATATCAATAGAGTTTTGTTGTCCGTGGTATGCCGGTATATATATGGACAAAAAAGAAGAAGAAAAAAAAAGAAAGTTCTTCCATCAAGACACACAAGTGGGATAAGGGTTGGGGTGGATTGTCTCAACCTTGAAAACATCAAAGGTTATATTTTCCAGGCAAATGCATGTACTTTAAACACCATTCCACCACCGGGAACAAGCACCGAGCCCTAAGGCTCGGGCGAAAGGGGTTGTTTGCAGTGTAGAAAAACAAAGTACTTAGGAGGCTCAGCTTAGGACGGGTGAGAATAAAAAACGGAAATAATAATCAAAAGTATGTGAAAAGTGGGGGGAATGAAAAAGAAGAGGAAAAATCTTCAATCATTGTCGCATCCCATTATCGTGTTGGAAGAGGAAAAACCACTATGCCATTCCTCGGACTGTGGAGGAGAGAGAGTGAGTGGGTGGTTCTTAATTTGAAAGCCGTTCGTTTTCCCTTGCGTCGTTTACGTCACCTAAGCCTCGAACTCTTTGTAGACATCAGCTTTCCATTACGTTTTAATAACGCCGAGGCAACGCTTGGAAAGGACTACGGAGCGAGAGCGAGAAGATTGCGGCACCAAGGATCGGAGGTAGTAAGCCCCCCAGATTCCCAGCTACGCAGGAGTGACAAAACTCTACGTCAACTTGGCGGATGTGTTCCCCTGTCATTCCGCGTCAAGCTACCAGGCTTTTCTTCACAAAGTTTAATCTTTAAAGAGGAGCCAAATTTTCTGGCTTGTCATCCTCAGCTACAACCATTCCGTAAGGAAAAAGCATTTTCCCTTTTCCCTTTTCCTTTTTCCCCTTTTCTATTTTCTCTCTTCTCTTTCGCTATTTCAAACCCGTTCTCCCCCTTCCGACCCCCCGTCTTCTCCGCAGCCACTTCAAGCGTCAACCCTTTCCTCTGAATCGACGCCGTTGGAGAAAAGGACGAAAAGGAGGTGGCTCGCAAACGCGAAACCGATATACTAGGAGTAGAGAAAACCCTGAGGAAATCGTTGAATAGTTTCCATACAAGGGATAAAAAACACCTTGAGCTAACGATCACTAGACTGGAGCCTGGTAACTGTGCCCAAGACGGAAATTCACCAGGTTGTCCTGCGGTGTCTGGAGAAACGGAGTGACGGGATCGTAGACCATGAAGGGCGGAGTTAGGGGATCGTATAATCCTGCGAGCACAGGAACCGTACTGTTCCTCAGGGCTCTGCAGAGTCCCGGTTACTCCGGACTCGTCGCTACTCTGGGCGGGGGTTTTCCCCTATCTCCGACCACTAAACCTATTATGCGATGAGCTCTAAAGCTTTATGGAAGCTGACACCGTAGTCCCTATAACCTGGCTAATAGTAAGTATACGCTATACCGGATCCGAGTTAAAGCAGAGCTTTTTGTTGTATGTGAACTAAGCTTTAATACCGACTAGTAGATATAGGATACGTGTGTGGATCTTGGAGCAAAGTTTCCGTCCTTAATGTCTGGAGCTCTCCGCCCCCTTCCCTCTTCCCCCGATCCTCACGATCCTCCCGACTCTCAATCCTCGACTCCTGGAACTCGGGCTCTGATTGATCAGGGATCTATTTGACTAGTTCGAGAGTTCGACATCGCGTACCTATATCCATAGCTTCGAGAGTTATTCAATTTCTGACAAGTGGGAAAATCGGGTGCTGCTTCCCCGGCTGAGGGATCGGGGAGGATGGATTGAGTTCCCAAACCATCTTCTAAACCAGCCACTGAAACCTCAAAACCGCGAACATCACCGCCAAAACCACCGCGTCGACTCTAGGCTGTGCAGAATCTCGCTCCGTTTCATACTCCGTCTACCTATATAATATATATATATCTATATCTCTATCAGGTGTTTTCGAGAGCTTAAGAAGTTCCGAACTTGTTGAGAGCTCGATAAGCGATGGGGAATAGGTTATCAGGGTAAAGTAACGACGGGAGTCTATCTGGTAAACAAATGTCGGGAATTTAAAAATGTATACTCCTCCAGACACCAGAGGGTTGAGACTTGAGAGATAAGAAAATTCTGTATTAACGAGAAAACTTTTCATTCTGCAACACTTTCAAGTTTGTTGCTTGTTTTTCTTTTTTTCTTCCTCCTTCTCTCTTATCTGCGGGGCAGTTTTTGGTTTCACGGTGCAGCGAAGTCATATTCTTATATATACATTGGTAATAGTGGCGGAAAAATTGATTGAATTAGGGGTTGAAGTTTGTAGGTGAACGGAGGTATGAGGAGGTAAAGAAAACTCGTTAGAAGATGAGAGGACGAGATGGGGTGCAGGGGATGAAGACAGATAAGGGCGAGGAGCCGGAGAACCGAAACGACTGCAATTCGAGAGGAGCTCGTTATAGCTCGGCGTTAAAATATTACTAAAATTGTAGGAATGGATGAAAGCGTTAATTTTATCTTTATTGTGATTAAAGTGAGTCGAAGCGAGGAACCTAGACGGGCGAACTTCGGCCTACAATAAAACAAACGCAGCCCCGGTTTATTGCCTCGTCGAGTTAAATTAAACCAGAACGGAATAAGGGACGCCTCCAAGCTTACTGGCGTTTTGGGCACAATTCCCTCACTTTTCATTTCTTTCCTGCACCTTTTTACGAGACAACTTTTCCATTTTTCTTTTTCCACGCCATCCTCATCCTCATCCTCATCCTCCTCTTCCCCTCCCTCTTCTTCTTATTTTTCTTTTTCTGCTTATCTCCGTCCACTAGTTTCTTCGACTTTTTCCTTTTTTCGTTCTTTTCATTTTTTGTTTTATCATTCTATTTCTCTTTGAGCCTAACGATGACGAGATTCTCGCGGCTTTCGTCATAATCATCTCGCCAAGAGCGCAATGTAGACATGAAAGAGAAAAAAAAAAGAAAAAAACCTGAGATCCGTGTGTGAAAATCTGAGTATAAGGGGAAAAGGAAAAACATAAGGTATTACTCAATCAGGAGCGTCCGAGGAAAATGAATGAAGGGAGAAAGAAGGAGGAAAAAATAGATGAGAAAATTCCTCGGGATCCCCGCGATTACTTCTGACTCCTGAATTGAATTATAAGGTGTGTGGGCGAGCGTGAGGGTCGCCTCGTGTAAATAGGAGCCTTTATAGGTGACGGAAAAGGAAAAGCCGGCACCGCAGTCTTCCAGGTTGGTTTATAGCGACGTAATACAGAGACGTATTACCCGCGTGCCCAACTTTAGCTATTTATTAGCCTAACATGGGACGCTAATGCTGTCTGAAGAGTATAGAACCAAGTCGCGAACTCTCTCCACGACTCTGCAGGGCTCAACAATTTATCCTTATTCTAGAAATAAACCGACAGCTCTGAGCATCGAGCTTTCTTTCGCTTCATGATGCGTATATCAACATGAGAGAGAAAGAATAATAAAAATAGAGAAAAAGAAAAAAAATGAAATGATGAAGAGAACAAATGGCCGGCAAGAAAACCATATTTCAAAATTTAAACAGAAGATTTGTCTTCATTGAAAAAAATATCCTCATAGTTACTTCCGCTTATAGTATATATCTATATACATATAAATATAAATTAATTGACCACAGGAAAGAGCCGCAATATTCCAGACTACATTTCATGAATATATACATCCTTGAAAAATATGTTTTTTTCACACAAGTCACAGACGGTGCAGAATTCCTCTAAGGGAGGCACGTATTTTGTATATTTTTTCGTTTTTCTTTATTTTTCTTTTTGCGATACCAAGCAAAGAGAGATGAGACGAAGAGGAGAGGAGCGGAGAGGAGAGAGGAAAGTGGACCTGGGTTAATTTTAAAATTCATTATATAAAGCTAGCTGGCGTTTGTAGGCGTGGGTGCATGTATTTGTAGCATATATATAATATGTATCCAGAAAGGTATGTATATAGATGCGGTATACGTATAAGCCAAGTGTTGTATCCCACCTAGGTCGTAGCTGGAGGGTAGGTATAACCTCGACGCAAGCAGTTTCGATATCGGGCCTAATACCGATTATGCTGACCGCAGGTGCTTTCCGAGTTTTGCATAGTCGTCAAATTTAGATTAAGTAGGACCAGTCGCCAACCGGCTTTACCAATTTATTCAAACGTTATATGGTCCGACCCCTGCACCCACATGCCTGCCAAACCTTTAACAGAACAAACTAATTCCCGTTAGAGTATCAATAACTAGCACACTGTGCAGAGGTAACTTACTATATAGTTATATACCCCGAACGAGGAGAACGGGCTGCAAGTTGGTTGATTTTATTTGTTAACAAGAATAGGTGATCATTATTACTACGATTGGTGAAAAAAAGTTGGATAAGAGATTGTTGATTAATCGATGATTTTTGTTTCGTGGGAGATGGGTGAAGGGGGTATAAATCCTTGTAAAATTCGCGGGGATAACTCTTCCGGGAAGTTTATTACCGCCCTTCTAGCACCCTCGTTGTACTTTCTCTTTTCGACGTGTTTCCCTCTCGCTTTAACTTCCGTTTGTTAGTCGCGTTTCCGAAACAAACAAAGTGTAATTCGCACGCGAGATATCTGGAGCCGAGGAAGTCGACCCGGACTGCCGGAAGGGTGCAGGGGGTTGCGAGTGGCAGAGAAGAGAAGAGAAGCGGAGAGAAGAGGAGAGAAGTAATTAAACCAAGAGAAAGGTTAATAAATCCTGAAAGAATTCGGGGGGGAACTATTTAAAACGCATAAAGCAGAGCGTGGATATCTTTCTCTGTCTCTATTCCCAGACTCGACTCCGCAGCGGCAACCAGTCGAGTAAATTGCAAGCTCGTATTTCTCTAGGGCAGATTCCTAGTCTTCGTGTAGCGAAGAGTAAGAGTGAACCTCGCTACGTTTTAGCCAGCCCTTTCTCCCCCATAATTGTTTCTATTTTTCATTTTTTCATTTCACTTCTCAGCACCCGTTTCTCTCAGGCACTTCGTCAACCCTTTTATCCGGGAGTAAAATAAATTAAGACACTATACCCGGCTGAGTAGGTAAGTCGTTCTGTTAATTCTTTCAATCTCTGAGAGGAGCTTGAATTTTTTTTGGTTTTTTATTTTTTCGTTCTTCCTCACCGTTCCCTTCCTGTCTGGCTGATGTAATTGGATGCGTTATAGTTGATTGGGATCGATAGCGATCGAAATACGGACGAGGTTTGCATCGGAGGAATCAGAATGGAGTGAAAGAACGCGCGCAATAAGTTGATACCAAGGGTATATAAGGAACTTTCTGAATACTTTTCTCACTCCCTTCCGTAGTTCGAGAAAGTCGGCGGGGAGTGGTGGTCTGAATTAAAACAGTGTAAACAGTGGTAAGATGAAATTCTCGTGAAACATTTACAGCGATGGCTGAGTGGCTTTCGGGCTTGGAATTCCGAGGCTGGCAAGGTAAATTAGATATACACCGTTTTGCCTCGAACACTCGTGTGAATAAACTTTTTGCAAACGAAACAAAAGTACGACCCCCAAGATGCTTATTCTCTTGGCTCTGATGGTGGCAGCGGTGGCAATTCGGGTGGAAAAAAATAAAACAAGAAAAAAATATATATATAACATTCATGAGGATAAGGGAATATCGCAATGGAATAATAACGCGTAAACTTCTGCAGGCAGTCAATACAAATAGGTAAACCATCATCATTTGATCGATCTGTCGTAAGCTGGACGTAAGCTTCTGGTAAGCCGTAGTGGTAATCCAGCTTATAATTTGAGCAACTAGCCCAGTGATTTGATGATTTGCTAGAGGGATGACTCAGTCATACGTAAGTAAAGGGGATGATCTATAGCTAGGAAGATCAGGCTTAGGGAAAATAATTGAAATGCTTGAGTTGAACGAGAATTCTAATCCAATCCGCTGATGGGTATAAGGAATGAATCTATTTATTGAAAAAATGAATGAATCGTCAAAAATAGTTCGGGGATTGGTTTTGTTGAAATAACAGTAGAGAGTGCAGGCGGTACTATTGAGGTTGATTCAGTAAGACGAGCCGGGTCGTTGCCGAGACCATTTGCGTGAAAAAGCAACAGTAAAGTAGGAACGAAAAAAGACAATGAAAATAAGAAAGATGGAAGAACACTCAGGAAAGGGTGATGGGAGGAAAGAAGAGGAGAGAAGGTTGGTGGCGGAAAGCTCTCCTAGAGGATCATTTGCATAAAGTCGGCTAAAGCACACGCAGAACTCGAAGAAGGGCGCTGGGTGCACAGGAGAAGATGAAGAGAGAGTACTACCCCGAGTAGAGATAAAAAAAATAAAACCAAGAAAAAAACCAAAAAAAAAAACAGAAAGAAAGAAAGAAAAAAAGGGAAGAGGAAATAGTATGGAAAGGGGAGAAAGGATCCCAAGAGAGTGTATAAGAGGAGTGTAAAGTAGACGATGAGAGGTGACATTGGATCGAGAACTCTGCAGTAGAAGAAATGCTGGGTATATATACTTTAACTTTGTCTTCTATGCAAGCCAGGGAAAAAGAAGAAAAAAGAAATTCCTACGAAAAACCCAGTCGGAGGTGCAGAATAATTATTCCCAGATTTATTTATTGTTGGATCTCGCACGAACTATAATATTCGACCAATTCGCAGGTGAAAGGTTTAAGTTTAATAAAACTGATCTCGAAAAAAGTTTTAAGACTTTTTTGCGTTACCCAGGTGTTTTGAAATGGCAGACGTTTGGAACTCTTGAAAAATTCATAACTTTCTAGAATATTTTATCAATCTCTTGGACTTTTGGTACCTGACCTTTTATCATCAGTCTACACGGTCTCAAATTTCTCTGAGAGCTTTTTATTCCCAGAATTTGTTGAATACGATATTTTTGGACTCTTATCAAAGTTTTTTTCGATTCCTATTCAATTATAAATTCGTCAATTTTTGGCACAGTCGTTATTCCTCGATTGATTTCCTCGCACAGCAACCTGCGACGTCGTGGTTTCTTACTCGAAGGAAAACAGCATCAAAATTACTTTCGGGTCTGGCGAGAGAGACAAGATTGAAAGATTGTGCTGTGGGGAACTGATTGTAGGAATGGGTCAGCAGCAGGTGGAAAAAAACAACAAAAAAAAAAAAAAACTACGTAGAGAGCGGTAACGTCACTTGGGGTTGGGGTTGGGGGTGGTGGACAAAACAAGCAACGACGGGGCAGGGGTGTAGGGTGAAATTGAAAACGTGACCGAACGGTGAGAGAAAATAAATTAGGAGTCTCGCGAAGGGCGTGATAGATGCGAAAGAAGCGACGAGGCGTTTGGGCGAGTCGAAGTCAGCACTAGCAAGACACACACGTATATATACTGTGCGGATTACATGTATACGTGGACCGGAAGCTGAGCCTGAAAGAGAAAAGAGAAGCATGTGGGTGTTGATACATTTATATATTATATATTATATAGGTATGTGTGTAAGCCCACATTCGGACGGCTACGTTATCGCCTCAAACGAGGGAAAATTAAATGCTCGTGCTTACAGCTTCTACGTCCTGACGTGACGAATGCGATAAAAATGTTTTTGCCTAACCCTCCGGAAAAAGAGCTCGGAGGTTTCTCACGAAATAAAATAAACCGCGAAACTAGATTCCGACTAAGATTCTATCGTAGCCAGAGCTATTCAGTGACCCAATAACTCAGGACGCGAGAAGAAATGGAAAAAAATAATGATCAAAAAGCTCTTTAAAAGCCCTGAGATTGTTCGAACAGGTTTTTCGGGTTCGATTCCTGTTTTAAAATCTGTCAATTACTCTTTCCGGGTTCGAAATTGAATCCGTGTTTTACACGGGTTCTTTAAATCCGCATAAGCCTCTCACAGCTCTGCTGTCGCGGATGAATAGCAAGGAAGATTTCCCGGCTAGGATGTGATCGTCCTGGTTTACGAATCGGAGCCTGCCTCTCTGCCGCCGTTAGGTTTTGCAATGCAGATCAAATCTTTCGCGATTCTCGACGTGGCCGTAGCTTCCGGTACCTACAGGATTTTGAGGTAATTGAAAAAGCTCAATTATCTATACCTCGCAGCGGGACCGGGATCTACAGGGAACCACGTCCTATAATATAGAACCGGATAAAACGAAGTTGTCGTTCGCTGGATGACCACTGCAGAGAGTGTCGTTGAAACAACGTAGATAGTTGTTAGAGCTTTCATGAATAGCAAGCGCAGTACCTAGTCGACGAAGTTGAAATCATCATTATTTCCTCGGGATTAAACTCCTCTTTGCATCTGCGGGGTAAGTGCAGAAAGAATTGAATTTCGAGTCTGATTTGAATAGAATATCAAATCTCGGTTACATAGAATGAATAAATTCAACTATATGCCTAGGCAGAGCTTTTCGCGATATCCTAAACTCCTTCGACTGGTAGCTGGTACACAGGACGACTAAGAGACGTCGCGTGTTTGGTATCTCGGTTTCTGTGCTGCGTGCACATATACTGGTATGGTTTTGTATGACTGGGGGTCCTCCTCCTCCTCTCTTTCTCGTTCTCTATAAGGGTCTGTCTCTCCTGGGATTATAGTGCCGGACTCAGGCTAGCCTCGCATCCATCATGTTGAGTGGTGGTCACCCCCTGTTACACCCGTCGTTGGTATAGGGGTAAAAATATTCGTCGGAGCACCAGGTTGTCTCATCAACATCTAATTACTATCCCAAACAGGAATTAATACCTAGTGTAAATGTTTGTTGAACGTGAATGACCGGTCGCGTGGCTGACGTTAAGCGGGTGCACACGCCAACTCGCCTAGCTTAGATAAACAAGAATAAACAAACAGAAGCGCGTGCCATGTGGGGACAAACCAACCCTGTTTAGATCCGTGCTTTTTAGGCGCGGTCATCGTTTCGTCCAGGTGTTAATTTTTTCAATCATTTCAACCCCTCGCAATCCTTCATCCAGAATTCGTAGATGAAGGGAAAAAGGGGTGAATTTTATACGGCGAAAGAAAAAAATGAGAAAACATTCTTAGTTATAATATATGAGAGAATTTTTCCAACGACTCGGTGTGCTTATTCAAAATTCAAAATTACATAATCCTGTTAAATTCTCGGTGTATTATCCATAAAAATTCACCGCGAAAGCTCGTTATCATCTGAGCTGCAGGAATGGAGTTGCGAGTATTTAAAAATCCATTAGAGGATTTTAACGGCTGTTATAACACCGGAGGAATGGTTATCCCCTACTTCGAGACGAAATGTTTTTCTGAAATTTCGACTTTCGCGATATTATCGCGGTTTAATTGCGATACATTCGCCAGGCAGACGTGAGGGTATAAACGCATGAAAGGTAGATAGCTAGCTAGGTACCTACCCAACTTTCACAATCTTAACCACGTTATACACCTTATACCCCTCTGCACAGTTAAACATTGATCTAACTCGAGTAATGGACCGTGAAATGACTCCTCCTCCCACTTCGCAAGATATTTTCAAGGTACGATGGGGCTGCAGTCTTTACCAGTTAGTTTCTGCCCTCGCGCGATACCTACCACCCTCAGCTTTTACAGGCCCTAAAAAATTATCTATTAGGATATAGGTGACTAATTGATATAATTTGATAATAAATATAATCAACGATTTAAGAATAATGGTTCATGTAAAAATGAAAAAAAGATATAATTCACTCAATTTAGTTGGAAAAATAAATAAATTCAGTACCTACTCTGGTATATGAGATAAGATGCTCGAAGTACTTTTCTGTTTCATTTTTATTTTCCGGCTTTTTTTTTAATTTTTATCAAAAAGAATATTTTTCTTTGTGCAGAGTACGGAGCTGGTATATTTTATTCAAAGTTTTAATTGGCATCAGCCCTTACCTTTACAATATTAAAAGTGTTGCTCCGTGTGATGAAAGTTTAGTTTTTTTTTTATCTTTTTTTTTCTCCTTCGTATCAACTTGTAATTTATATACATGGATGGAGAAGTAAGGCAGGGTGATTTTTCGTACTTTGATCTTACGCCTTGCGTTAAAAGCTTAAAGCACGTGTTGTTTCAGTGCCTTCTGAAATCTTAGCGTCGCGCCTTATAGATCAGTCGAAACGTGTACATACATATATTTATGGTATAATAATTTCCATATAAGGTAGGAGAGAAATGATTAAAGAGTGACGAGTGACGAATTCCTGGTTTAGTTATTACCTTTTTCCTCGTTGCACGTTGAACTTTGATGTATGAGACACTTTTTCGATTCCGTTATTCAAATTCGCCCACCTTGCGAACCTGAGCGATACTATAATATGCGTTGGATATTTTACGCCCCGTCTATTCGACTACGTATCAAGAGAGTGAAGAATTTTCTTTTCCATTAAGATTAGTCAAGTGAACGGGGAATATTCCCTCAAAATGAACCGATATCAGAAAAAAAGATGTCATATATATATATTCGCAATTTATCAGCGACTAATTATTTATTTTTATTTTTTTCGTAAAATATATTTCCCATTCCATTTGTTGAATTTCGTGGAAAGTGCAGTAGGAAAAAGAAAAGGATGAAAAAATGTAAAAAATTCAACGAAATTTTAGAGGGATTTTAAATCATATTTATAAAGCATTGGAAAAATTCAATTTTTCCATTTAATTTTTATCTGCATCACAGCTCAACGAAGTGAATGAATATCCGATAGATGATGAGAGGATTAAAAAATGAAGAGAAATGTCATTAAAAAATATACAGAATATATGTAGGATAGAAAAAATGCATAAAAAACGAAAAAAACGGAGATGATATTTTCGAAAAGCTCATAGACTGGTTTGGAGGGAATAAAAAAATGAAGAAAAATGATTGAAATAAAAAAAGGAGTCGCCAAGCGAAGCTGGCACGACAGTAAAATTGAATTCTACCCGATACACACGGCTTTCATTATTGCATTTCACTTTATTTCATCCAGCTGCCCGACTCTAACTCGCCTCTACTACGTCGCTGCACACTCTATGAACAGGCTCGCTCAATTTGCCGCTTATTAAATCGTTATATTAACTTCCAGCTCTCCAGCCTCCAGCATCCAGCATCCAGCCTCCAGCCTCCAGCTCCCAGCGTCTAGCACTCACTCGGAAAAGCTCACTCTCTAAGCTTCGCGTGTCTAAATTATTGATATAGTGGGCGAAACCCCTATAGCTGGAATTCACACGCGATTTTTTATGCACTCGATATATACAGCCGGTGTATACGAACTCTGACTTTTGAGTAGCTGCACGAGTAGGTACAGCTTATAGATGTAGAGGTATAGGTATGTACATCCACCTGCTTTATTTTTATTTACGGTTCGTTGGTCCCAAGTATTCGAAGTAAGACCAATATTCTACTATCGCAATGTGAATTACTCGGAACTCGATCTCGTTTCTCCGATAACTCGAGTGGAAATTTCTATCAGCAATTCAAGACTGAAATAAGATATAATCATGATTGTAGTAGGTACGAATGAATATACAAATTGAAAATAATAAATGAATAAGAAGAAAACGAAGAAACTGAAAAGGAACTGAGGAAATGAATATTATATCCTTCATGCGATTGTAACGTTGCGATGATAAATTATAATCAGAAAATACGAAAACCACTCTCTGATTTTTTTTCTCCTTTTTCTTCGCATGTGATAATTACTATACCAAGAATTATTATAAAATGGAGAAAATTTTCAACCTTTATACCTCAACGAAAATATTATAGAGTATAGTATAGTAGTGGTAATTCTGCGGTTGTATCACAATTCGCCCTCGCCGTTAGGAAACCTGGAGCTTTCGAGGTTGGCGTCGTCCTCGAGCTACGGTAGGAAAGGCAGAGAGAAGGTGGAGAAGGCGTTGTTAGCTGGCTACACGGGGCTTATAAATCAGTGGTGATAAATAATGCAGCCCCTAGCACCCCACGTTTAGCTATATAAGCTCAGCTCAGCTAGCGATGGCTTCAAACCACCGTTAAAGTCTTACGCGTCAAAGTTTATCCCCAAATTTACAGCCCTTAATATTACTTATTGTATCATATTTCCGATGGATAAATAACCCCATGCTAATTCTGTACAGGCATAAAAATTCGGGTCTATAAATTTCATGTACCCACTACGCGGAAAGAGTTTTCGATTTTGAAAAATCAATACGAATATCTTATCCCGGGAAATTTCTTTCGATATAATTATACGTGAAAACGGAAAAAAATAGGTTTCATTATTTTCCTCGGATGTGTTTCATTCCATACTTCTACACCTCGTAATTAGCCTTAGTTAGAGAGTTTTGGTACATTCGCGTTCGCTGCAGCGGTTAGGCAAAATCTCGTTGCGAGATTTTCGACAGTAAAATATACCTGGTCGAGTTGGAACGAAGCTTGCAGAAAATTCTGAGCTTGTGAATTACTACCTTACTCAATTACAAACCCACAATTTTCGAACCACCTTCCATTCTATTCATATTCGTTTCTTCGATTTTTGTCCAATTTATTATCACATCAATCGGAGCGATGTTGATTGTTACGAAAGATTATTCTATTCTTTTCCAGAATGCTATACAACTGAAATAGAACTTTAATTAAATCAAGAGATGCTTGGTTCGATGAAGTACCTATGTTACCCTAGTCAGTATCGCGTATCGAAGGATAATTAATTAAGGTACGAAGTTGTTAGGGGTGGTATACTCGAAAGTAGCTTTCCGCTGCAGTAGTAGAACGAAGTAGATCTCGAAGGAAGCGTAGATGTGTACAAAGGAATAAAAGTGAGGAACAAAAGTATGGTAATTGAATTTTTATTGCTTCTTTCAAATTGAATTTTACGTTTCATGAATATTGCTTCTGTCGAATATCAGCCTCGCAGGCACCTATACATATAAAATCGAGTAACATCATCGGGGCTTCCATTCCGTTCCAAAACGACGCGAAAAAAAAAAATCGACCTAATCGTGGAGCTAAAATTTTATGAATCGAATCTAAAAATGGTTCAACCTGAACTAGAAATTTTATAAATGATCGTTTCCTCATCTCGCTACGTAGGGTGGATGAATTCTCGTCACATAAGGATCTCAGATATTTTTGAAAAAAATTTCTCGGGGAATTCTTACGCCCAATTTTCATGTCGTTAATTATACATTCTATTCGAGTATAATGAGAGAATGCAAATAAAAATAATTGCGATAAACGGAAAGGTAATTAGTTTGAGTCGAGGTTTTCATACTGACTTGAGAAAAAAATGCTTTCTTACTTATTGTCGGAGATGGGTTCAAGGGAGAACTGCAGAGAGAGGGCATGGTCCGAGGGATTTTTCCGCTCGTATACTTTATTCCGCGTAGGTATTCTTCTCTCGAGTAGACAGGGATACTTCTTTATTTTCCACAATTACTAGACGTTTCAATTATAGTGGGGGATCCCCGTGGGTCACATCAGAACAGGGCCCTGCTGCAGAACTACGGAGTGGCTTCCGTTCTGATGGACATAGTGGCCAGGGTTTTTTCACTTTAATGAAATATCACCCAGCTGTCCTCTGGCTATCTCCCTTTTTTCCCTGCTTCTTCACTTATACCAACGTCTCCTTCCATCCGGAATTAAACTGGCCATCAGTTCCTCGAAATTTCATTAACTACACGTCTTTCTCTCCATGTGACAGTAGCTGTAGTCGCAGCTTGCGGGATATTTTTCTGGATCAAAAACTGTTGGAAAAATGACGAAAAAAAGTAAAATAAAAAAAACCGAATGAATGAACGTAAGATAAAAATTATCTGCTGCTCTTTTTTTTGGTTTTCTTGCTATAAAGACAATTCTTATTCGACGAAGAGGAAAAACTAGTCGACCGGTAAATAAGGATGTAATTAAACGGATATAATAGTGTCTACGTGCAAATAGAAGCAGCCCGTGCGTACTAATGGGAATTCCTTTTCACACATGTACGTATAATCCAGTTTCACTGGTGTATGTGGTAGCGAATCGCCTCCTTTTCCCCTAACACCGTCTGTTCTAATTTAATCGTGTTTGCAAGCCGCGAATAACCCCGGAATTCTCTCCAACTTTTCTTCAGAGAGAATCGCAGACGCACACATCTAGCCACTTAAGCTGGGGAAACTGATTGGTCATTTGATCACACCGAGCGATTCATTGAGCCCTATCCTAATTTTGAATGAACAACCGAGGATTAGAACCAGGGAGTTCTCTGTGACATTAAATTTGAAGAAAAAAAAAATCGCCAACTATTTTTCATACTCAGTCAGCGAGTCCCTAGACCGGATATGGCAGATTCTCTATTGATAAATCTGGCGATTTTTTCTCTCTCTAATCCAGAAATCCGGCTTAGCATGCCTGTCGTCTATATAATCCTGTGTTTAATGGTCTTATAGCCTGAAAAATCATCCACTTCATCGCGTTCGAAGGTACAGGATCTTGAAAAATCCTGTATGAACTTTGGAAAAAGGGGAGATCAGAGTCGAACCAGAGCTTCACGTATCGGTGGATTAGATGGATTAAATGAGTTGAAAAGTTTCTTTCCCAGTCTGGGCATTGAAACTGTGTTTCTTATGAACGATCCAAGACTGTTCGCTATCCATCATAGCCGATAATTTTTCATAATTGCATAAAAGTATGATATAGGAATTTTCAAAAAAACTTACCTACGCACGTATATAACATTCGTGTACGTACAGACTTTCGGTATTCCTAGCTACGAAGCGATGGCCTTATCTTTTCGTTAGCTTGACACAAGTGCAAAACTGGATGCCCTTGGCAATGAGTGATACGATAAGTTTTCAGAATTAATTACATTATTTCAATATATTTTCGTTTTAACGAGTGTCAAACCTTCGACATATGTTCGTAATTAGCCGATATTCAGTTTGACTGGATAATTTGGATAGTGGCATTGGAAATAATTGGAAAATCGACATTTCGGATGTTACGAACAGGTAGAATCAAAAGACATTTTATTTATTGATTAATTTATTGAAAAATGAATGGAACAGTATTCCATAGCTTTATTTATTTTTGGAGAAACATTTATTTATTTTTTTTGTGCCAATACGTGGCTTGAATCGTATCAAGCTTTCTGATTACAATAGTGGCAATGAATTTCATTCAAGACAATCATTAGTTTTGGTCGTTGCACTGGTTTACTTGATAAAATCAAGTGGTTATCATGTGACTACTATATTCCATGTCGGCATGTTAAAGTAGACCAAATGTGACCGCATTCAGAAGATCTAAAAGCGAATCCACTAATGATCCAACGAGACCTCTCCGCCTTGCTGGAGCTGAAATAGAAAAATATCGACAAAAGTTAATTATAATACCGAATTATACTGAATGATCAAAAATTAATGATGAACTTTGGTGCTTGCCTGGTGTGGGATCCGGACTTTGCGCGCTGATCGTAATGAATAATTGGAGTAATACCAACAAGCCGAGAACCAGGCAGGTAACTTTTCGATCCATGATAAATTCAGCTGCAGTAATGACTTTACGACAAAATAATTATACAATGAACTTGACCACGGAGTTCCGCGCTTTTATACCCACCAGCCTGTCGCCTTATCTTTTAGATAACTTTGCACGGAAGTGCATGGCACAATTTACGTCACCTAAATATATGCAAGTTATATAATTATTCAAGCACAAAACGTCCAGCAAGATATAGGAACCCGGGTTATCGTCAAGTAATTGAAGACCATGAAGCATTTCGTTCGTTCCTTTGAATATAGAATTTTTTGCTTTCATATTCTGACGAAATTTCATCATTTTTATTTATATATTTATTTGTGAAATATAATGTATCGAGACTACGGTCAGTTTTTCTAAATTAACACTTTATCTGCTGCGATTCGGTGTGCTGAGATTCTTGATACGATAGCTGTAACGTGACCGCAAAGCAAAGCTATATCCAAGCTCCATGGAAAGCTTGCGTTTTTGGAGACTTCCCCTGACCAGAATATTATATTAGCAATTTACGCGCTCGGCGGTACCGTTTTCAGTTTAATGTTTCTACCAGCCACGTTTCTGCAGCTTCTGGCTTTGTACTTGCTGCGTCATGCATTTACCGCATGCAAATTGAGTCGCCGAAGTAATATGTGCAAATTAAAGAAAATTATGAAAAAACAACGAAAAAATGAAGAAAAAAACAAATTAACAAGAAAACAAGAAAACGAAACATACACGAAAATAATCATCAAGAAACGTATAATAAAAATGAAAACTAGATGGATGAACGGAATTTGATCCAATCAAAAAAATACGAGGATGATTAAATTATAAATCGAAAATGGATTAAAAAAGTAATTTAGCACGGTGCAGTTGAGCCACGCGGACTCGATAACCAACAAATTTGAAATATCAATGGCTGCACTCCCCTGCCGTCGGCGCAATTTCCTTCGTACTTGAAAAATTTAACGACAATTAATGGCCAGGTGGTGTGACGTCGCGGCAGACCGACAGGGACTTTCAGTGGCTGGAAATGATTTATTGAGGTTCGTTAAAATCTCATCCCTCTGTATCCCACCAGCCCCCATTCCCTGTCTCTCATTCTCTGGCTCTGGCGTAAATGAGATTAATTAAAAGGGATATTTCGGAAAGTGGTGAAAATCTCGGGGAGATGAAAAAAATAAAAATAAATAAACAAAAAACAAGACGAAACGAAAAACCGAAAAAAAAAACATACCTACGTGATATGCTGGGGAAGATGATTCCTGGGGTACAATTTCAAGTTACAGACTCGACAGCAACTCTCAAAACACTAGAAATTCCAAAAAACGAAAAAAAACGAATTTCGATTTTTCCACCAAATTGTACTCGCTTCCTACGTATTGGAACCATCTTGCGAAAATCGCTCACTCAATCGTAACTTTCAAAAACTCAGAAGAACCAAAAACAAAAAACCGAGACTGTCATCGAATATTAGCATGTGGGCCGGGCTGTATGTAGAATTTATTTCGGACTTTTATCCTCCTCCCTTATTTTTCTGACCAAATCCAAAAACTACGTGACATAATTCCATATTTACCTACATAATTGTAAATTCCGTGACATGTTATACTCTCCGACCTCGACTCTTCGACGTAATATACCGCAATCTACTCTTACTTCCTTGGCTCGGAGGTGCTTTGATGAAAACGTAGGTATAGGTGTATATAGGTATATATATATATTGATACGAGTATATACGTGAACGTCGGTGGTTTTTCAACTGGCTAAAACTCTACTGGGAATATAAATTTGAATTTTTTTTCTATTTTCATCCATCGGCTCTGATCTCTTGCATCCATTACCGGCTACCGCCCGCAGTTTCTCAAGTGTTTGTACAAGCCAACTAGTAAGGCTTATAGAAACGAAGCGATACTCCAGTTACCTTCATAAAATTTTTTACACTCAAAATTAGTTCATATAGTTTTATTTCTCCAAGGTTTACTATTTCACCATTCCTATGTGTATATAGTTATTTAATTCGAAACCTCCAGCTAATTACGGACGGAGGTATATATGGGTCAAAGCACTAGTGCTATTTCTCGACCAGATACCCTCACTCACCCTTTCCAATTTTTTTTATTTCAAACATAAGTTCATCCGATTTATATATACTCAAAGCTCGGCGAAAGAAGCTTATATAATAAGCAAATATTAACTCTATCAAGTTTTGTATAATATGATATTCCGCGAAGCGAGATTAGAGTTAATTAATAAAACTAAAAAAGCGCTGAATATAATCTGACAAAATAAACGAAACTAATTAAATTAAAAAAACGATGGTAAGAACAAAAAGAAAAACAACGACAACAACAAAAAATAACAGCAAAAACTTCCCGAACAAGAGCGGAAAAAAAAGAAAAAGAAAAAATCCCACCCTACGCAAACCCCTTGCCGTAATTACCTTTTCGGCTCAGATTCGTATCCTAATTTTGGCTGTATACCCAACGCTACATATCATTCCGGAACACATCCTGCAGCACATAACCCTTGGGTACCTCGTTTCTACCCCAGGCTTTTCACCCCCGTCGACTAAACTGACTCGGCGATATGGAACTACTCGGTCTCAGGGTGCGGCGAGGGCGCGGGCGCGTCCGGTTGACCCATCCTGGGCACGAAAACCCTTGAACCAGAGTACTGGTAGACCCTTGGTGAGGTAAAGCGACGCTTAACTGCCCCCGATCTCTGGCTCTGCTCCAGGATGACTCGAGGTACCATTATCGATTGGGGAAAACTCCGATGTGTGTTGTGGGGTCGATAGAAAATACATAGAACGAAATGGTTTAGAATAGAAGAAATGATAATAGATGAGAGGAGATGAGAGGAGCCGAGAAAAGGACATCGATGCATTCCCGATAGTGCGGAAAGAGAGCAAAAAGCGTTTTCAAATTGTACATACAAGGGAGCAAAGAACGAACGATTGAACGAACAAATGTTCTACCGATACACAAAGGCAGACAAATGACACGCGCTTCAGGGACGATTGGTTCGACAGACAACAGAAATATTTTTCAAGTCGTATGCTGCAAGTTTTATTAGAAACGTTCTCTTCCTTCGAACGCGAAGCCTACGGATGAACGCCTCTCAATATTGAGGCAATTTATAAACATCCTTCCTTCCATCCTTCCTTCCTTCCTTCCTTCCTTCCTTCCTTTCTTTCTTTTTTTCTTTCTTACTTGCCTACTCACTTTCTCTCTCGCTTCATCCATTTCCTTTGTATACCTACCCCCCGAAGAGGGATGAAGAGAGTAGAGAAAACAAGAGCAGGTATGAGTCGATACTTGGTGTTATCTCTTCCGAGCTTTCGGAGAGTATGTGTGTAGTGTACCTACCTATCTCATAGCATCGCAACCTTCTAAACGAATTTTCTCTACCTTGGGTGAAGAAGTTCCTACTGTATAACCGCTTAACAATGGGGGTGGCCTCGGAAAATATGAAGAAAAAAAAACGAAGCAGAAGAAAATGGAAAAAACTGAGGGGGATGGAAGGTGAGCAAGGAGTCGCAACGCTTTCAAAGGAAAAGAGAGATCACTATATATGTAGCCAGGGCAGGATCACGGCTCGCGGTTGTGTTAAGGTGGCACAAGACGGGCATTGTGGATCCCGCTTACTCGCCATTAGCCGTTTGCAAGGGTGAGAGAGAGTCGACAAGGCTTTGTCGAGCAAAAACCAGGCTGCAACAAACTTCGACAAAACAGTTGAACGGCACCTCTACCCCTACCCCTACCCTTGCTCCTTCGATCTACAGCCACTACCCTCTCTCTCCCTCTCTCTCTCTTTCTCTCTGTATTTCTCTTTCTACCTGCACCCCTCAGACTGTCTTCTTCAACCCTCTTCCCAAACCACTTCGTAGGCTTAACCCCGTTTTCACCAACGAAGAATTTCTCGCCTGACGGCTTTGTGCATTGAATGTTGGAAGATTAGCCCCGAGCTGCCGAACCTTCAATGGATACCATCTACGATCTTTCTAGCACTCCATAACTCTCAGAGTGGAGGCTCTACCATCTAAAACACACTTTTCATCGAACAATTTCGTACAGTTTTACCTAAAAATACAAAAGAATATCGATTACTCAACGATAACACCACATCAGCTGTATACCATATCAGACATTAGTTCTAAATTTCTATGTCCTTTTGCCTTCATGGAAAACTTGCACTCATTTCTCTTGTGAGGCTTTCTCTCTTTTTTTCTCTCTCTCTCTTTTTTTTTGCTCTTTCCTCGGAGGGCTCTTGGCAGAATGACAATTGGTGATGAAACAGTAGTATTTCCTCTTTAAAATCCGTAACGCTAAGAATGAAGGCCTTAGGGTCTGCAGACTTCCGAGAAATGAGACGCGTAACGCGGTGGCATTGGGACGGCACATCCTACTTCCAGTCAATTTAATCTTCAGGCTTGATACCTACCTATCTCTCATGGTGATCTAATATCAACGTGAACGTGGAAGGTTGTAGAATAATGATAATAATAATAATAATAATAATAATAATAATAATGATAATAATTCAGTGACACTTTTTAATATAGGTAACGATCTGATGCCATTTCCCTGCGGTTATACAGAAATGCGAAAACGGTGTTTCTTGATCAATAAAATCTGGTCAAATGGTTGCCGACTAATTTACCTTTGGTGTTATTGTTTCTGGGGTGATTATGAAAAAGTTTTAATGGACCCTGACGCAACCCGGGCATGGGCATAGGAGTTTTCCCATCAGCTGAACAGCCTTTATGCTACGATTGCTAATTCATGCAAATATCCGAGCTGCAAAACTCTTGTTCGGGCACGATCGCCGCAGTGATTCTTTTACAGCTTGGTATATATGTGCGGGGGAAGTTTATCTCGATATTGCATGGGAGAATGAAATTTTCTTTATTTTCTTTATTTTATATTTATTTCTTGTTTCCCAATTATTTTCGTCAAAATGTTGGATTATCTTGAGCTGATCAGCTACACGTGCCTGTTAAGCGTTTTCACTTGCGGAGTTTCTTTCCTCAAAGAAGCCAAACGGGAAAGAGAAATCAAATCATACGCCAAAGCCTTCCTGTTTACCAAGACTAAGAGAAATAGAGGGAGAGCAAGAGGAGTGAGAGTTTTCTCTGTAGTAGCTGTGCTATAGCTGAAGGTTGCCTCAAACCTGGCAAATTACCTTCAGTGTATATATAACCCAGATGGGGTCGACCGGAAGCAAAAGATATTGGTTGTTTACCCTTTACTTGAAAATGTCGCCACCAAGTGACGCTGGGGGATCCGAGGTCTTGGCTATTGGCAATAGACGAGGTGTAGGACAAAAGGAATCAAGCCACCCGAATCCGGTGCCATATTGACTTTATAGAGACAGTGGTGGAGGATGGAATGAGGAGTTTCACAGGTGTCGCCGTTTCCGACGGTCTGCACATCGTCGGGCTCGTTGAAACACCGGTTTTCTAATTAAATTTCAAACTTTCCTTTCCCAAGGAGAGAAGAAGACGAAAAAAAGAAGAAGAATAAGAAAAAAAGAAAATGCAAGGGAATGGAAGACAGCGGAGAGAATTAAAAGGGAATTGCTGAAGAAAGTTGATTCGATTGAAAGAGGGAGAAAAAGGTAATAGCTTGTGGATACACTTGACTCACAAGCATGAAGCAATGTTATCCAGTATGAATTCGATATTACATAAATCTCTGAATTAAAGAAAGAAAAAAAAACGAACAAACAAAAAATTTTTTTCATAATCGGGTTGTCAGAAGAGAATAAAGGTGAATATTTTTATGAAATGTGGATTTCGAGGTGGAAAAAAAAAGTTCATGCTTTGTAATAAATGTAATTATATACATATTCTTTTTTTTATTTTTTTTTAACGTTATTTTCCGCCTTCAAACCGAACGTCAAATCCAGGCATGGCGCATTCTGACCCAACAATAGGTAGTCAACCTTGTAAAGACTGGAAAAGGAACAACAAAACTGGCTTTGATCACAGGCGAAATTTGTTATGTTATTATATTTCGGTCCATATTGGTATACAGCTCCTACATACATACATACATACATACATACGTACGTACATAATTTCAATTTAAACAATTAAACAGCAGAATCATCGTGCTGCAAAACGTACCACCGTATCAGTCGTCATATTATTTCATGTGAATATCGTTTTGGAAGAAATCAAAAATCACGAATACATATTCCGAGCCGAAAGATCTCAAGGAATTTTTCATATACAGGGAAAAGGGAATATTGACGACTGAAAGTCTCCTGCCTACGTGCGCCACGTGTCGGTTTTATTTCACAGTCGTTTTTTGGCTCCATAAATTCAATAGCTATTTCACTTTTCCTAGTTGATTTGACACTGCGAGGTATATCTGCTCGCGAAAATCGAAACATATCGGAGCTAACGAAAAATCTCTCGGATGATATTTCAAAGAGAGTGATGAACATTAGGTAATGCAATTAGAAAAATTCAGTTTTTCGAAATTTATATACACGGAAGTTGATTCCCCCCCCTGTGAGCCTCTTCTATTCTATGCACTCGCAGATACGTCCTCGAAAATTGATAATAAAAATGGAAAGCTCTTATCGGAGTATCGGTGAAAAATCTGAGTAGGTATATCCAATATCTTTCACGGTTGACCCAATAAAAATCTAACGTAGGTACCCATTTCCTGTGATAGTATATACCAGGAATAATATATACTTACATGGATGAATGAATGAGAGCGCGGTTTATAATAGTATATTTGTATATATTACACATATGAGTCGGAATATAGTTTTCCATATCGCAACACGAGACTCATCTAAATCGTGGAAGTATAGAATGGCGAAGAAACTCGGTAAACCTTTTTTACCTACGCCATGCCAGGACTGCGATAAAAGTTTCTGGTTTCGAGGGTTTAACGATATTACCCTGGGTTTTCCTCGGAGCTCCGTCCTACCTCCCGATCTTCCGCCTCCACTCGGATTTTCCTCGACCATAGCCATACAGCCATATAGTCATAGCCGTGGCCGACCGCGGGATTTTATCCACCCTGGTGTTGGTGTTGGTATTTCGCCCGAGTTACCAGCTCCCAGAAAACTACACAAGATTATAAAACTTGGCAAAACTATGAAGCTATTTACGAAGAGGAGGAAAACCAGCTCGGAGCCGCTTTTCCTCCCTTCGCCTTACCCTACGTTCCCCGTTTCGTACCGGTGCGCTGTTCAGTTTTGCTGATCAAGGTTTCCCTCGCCCTTACTTCGCCTACCCTATACCTATACCAGCCAATAATCTTTAACGTTGCTAAACCCACGCCGTCACTCCCTGTCTTCATCCCTATAGGTACTAATTCAATTGAAACTCTGCAGCAGCCGGGGGTCTGTCGAAGCCTAACGATTAGACACGTAGCCGGGAATAAGAGTGCGCAGTTTCGACGGGGAATAGAATTCCGGAATTCCTTTTTACGCGAGCAGAAAAGGTTATCAACTTATGTTGTTAGCTTTCTCTTAATTTTCCAGACCGCCATTACTGAATGGGTGAACTTGAGTCAAGGAAAAGGCTTCTTTCTTAAGACCAAGGGTATACCTTGAAACATTACCTACGTATATACTATACACGTACAATGCACACCTGTATACGTTTAATGAGGGCCGAGATTCTTCCCTCCGCGATTTATCTTACAGTTGAATTATACCATTCTCTAGCTTTGCCAACAGCTGGCATATAAAACTTTTTTCAACATTTTTGCTACCAGCTATACGACTGGCAGAAGTTTTTTTATTAGGTAGTAGGTAGTACATAGTTGGTCGTTATCATCCTGCAATTCCTTATACTGCAACGGAGATCTTTATTGTCCTTGCGCAGTTCGTTAAGCTGCAGCAGGACAGGATTCAGGTATACCTGAATAATAAGGAAATATAATCCGGCCACGATGATCGTTCGTAAGAATGAACATGAAGAATCATAATTTTCAACAAATTATGAACAGTTGTTTACCCAGAATGTGGTAAAGAAAATTACGACAGTAGCTTATCCGTACAATTCGTACATGACATTATGCAGGGCTACGCTTGTTCATTTGTCGAATAAAGGGTGAAATACAGTAGATACAGATCGCGAAATTATTATTTCCGTGAAATTTTTGCCAATCCAATTTCATCTGATATAAGTAATGGAGGATCGTTCGAGAATCATGAAAGCTGGATAATTTGTTCTTGAGATAGAAAAGGTTTATTATAATCTTTGCAGCGTAAGGTATGAGAATGACTCTTTACTTTGTCGAATAGCGAAATGCTGTGTAATTAAGGTGTGAATTTAGGGTGGCAAATGAACCGAGTCTTATAAAGGGTGCGGTGAAATTATAGGCAAACCAAGTTACGTTTAATTTATTATGATTGCACGAGGCGCAGGAGCGAAGATAAATATTTAATTTAGTTAAGTAATCGCTTCGAAAGAATTAGTGTATATTTTAAAAAAAATTATACCCGTTAGCTTGATAATAATTATCATCTGCACTACGCAGATTCGTACGTGCGGGTCGGAGGGCGACGTGAAAATTCTTCGCGTTTTATTAAATTAAGATAATTATTCGATACAATATTCCGAATATCATCGCCAAATGATCTTCTTGAAATGAGAAATAAAAATGTAGGATAAAAATAAAAACGAAAAGCAAAAAAATTAGGATATCTGATTAATTAATCGAAGTAATTAAAGCTCGTCATTGAAATTGCTTGGATATTAATTAAGTTCGTTGAATCGCGTCAATTTATACATGGAATATCAGGCAGTAGGGTGAATTTGAAGTAAATTATCATTTAGTTTTCCCTGGGCGGTTACCCTTCGTCGAAATACATTCGTCAAAGGACATCAAAGGGTATCAATGCTGCTGCAAAGGGCGAGAAAATATGCAAAACAGGTGACTGCTGAGTCCGCCATTTCCCAACGTTGCTTTGAAATATGGATGGAATTCGAAGGGCGGCCTTTTGAACCTCGAATTGAACTAACCAACGGTACCTATATACACCTATATCCTATTCTACAGCTTTGCCACACCGTGCGTATACCGGGCAAACAGAAGTACAAACGAGCTTCGTCAACCCGTTACTACGATAACGCTAGTTATATCATCCTTACAGAGGGCTAAAATGCAGCTCACGTTTAATCCTACTCAAAATACGCGTCATAACGCCTGTTGAATGTCAATTTCATACGGTCAAAGCCAGTAGGATAAAGCCGTGAATATCCACGTGAAAATTTCGTTATGGTTTAGCGATTGAATTATCCCAATCAAAATGTATGTTATCAAAAAAAAATCTATGGGCTTTTCTTCTCGCATCGATATTAATGGGAATAGCTATGCGATCGATACTCGCAGTTTCTGTATGGTTACACTTCTGCTGCTGCTGCAGTGTGTCTAACTGTTTAACTTCAGTTCAGCACTACCACCTAAGGCTTCATAGTTCCCAAAGTACTGGTACATACATATACCTACGTAACAAACTTACCTATGTTAAGCATCAAGACCCGAAGATTTGTGCTCAACACACATATGCGCCAGACGGAAGTCCGTATCAAACAAAATTTCCTAAGGGCTGGTGCAGGTTGCCGAATGCAAAGCACTGTGATAACCTTTGGCGTTGCACTGCATATCCATAAGACATAGAACTCAAGATATTATGGCAGATGTTATGCTGCAGTTATGCTGCAAGCTCCACATGAGGGAATATCTTATACCTATAGAGGGGATGAAATTTCTTATGGTTTAAAACTTTGATGATGATTATATGATTACGATTGATTTTTTTCAGTCATCCTGATGCAGTTTACAATTACGTAAACGTCTCTCTTTATCCACCTAATGGGATGAAACAATGCGAGACTGGAACGAACGCTTGACATGGTGGTGATTGTTGGTAGTGTAGAAATGGTCAAGCGCGTTTTTACCCTGAATGGAGAAAAAGAAAAATAAGAAAATTGAGGAAAAAGATTCAAGTGGAGAACGCTGAGAACGTGAAATAGAAATTCTTTGAGGGTCTTTGGGTTCGGAGACACGGTGGCCTCCATAAAGTCGCGACAATGAAGCGTAGTAACCGTTCTTCTTCTTCTCTTGGCTCTTCTCTAGTTCTCTCTCATCTCTTCCCTATGTTCCCTATATGTTCTCTATATATTTCGTCTTCACTCTTCACCCTCTTCCATAGTTTATTTCTATCCTTCTCTCTCTTTCTTCACGCCCCGCTATTTGGCTCCATTATTTCAGCTTCCGGATAGTTCTGCTGTCCGCCACTATCGTAAATTCAAGTTCATACGCGATCGTAAAATTTTATCTGACCCACCCTCCCCAGCTATGGAACACCGGAAAATTCACCCCTTCTTCCTATTCTCTGTTCTATACCGAATTATATCTCCGATCTATGTATATACCTACGTGTATGTTTTCACATATTTTTCATCGATAGCTATACATACGTATGTATCTATATTCGATGTACCATATTATATATACCATAATGGATTTACACGTATTAAAAGAGATTGACGAAACGTAAAACTTTTTCACAATTCAAAGTACCCCCACGTATACAGTTGAAAATATTCTATCGTTGAACAAATAGATTTATAAATTCTGCGGTAAAAAAACTGCACTGGTTTACTGCATCTCTGCAACTCTGACCATATATGTACTATACTTACATAATATCATACATTTATATACTTTTATACGTATATGTATATGGGTAATTTTATTTCGATTATTGCAATCTTCTATGACACTATATAGTACCTATTGAAAAAGATTTCTTTTTTATTTCTGTTACAGGTAGCAGAGCGAGTTCGATTTCCAATGGGCTGATATTGCTGCTCGTCTGCAGCATTATGGCTGGGAGTGCATCTGATTTTTGAACCATCATGCCTAGGGGGTGAGCTTGAACTTTTTTTCACTTATCAAAGCAGAAGCTACATTAACGATATTTTTTTCTCGAGAAGTTTGGGCAGATTTGTGTCTTCCTTTATTCTATTTTATTTTTTATAAATTTACAAATCACGTTCATTCAATTATCTTGATGTAATAATTTTTTTTTCTTCTTCTCCTTTTTCTTCTCTCTTACAGTGAATTATAAGATATGTTTTTTTCTTTTGGTTTCAGATCACGATTATACTAATTGGATGAGTTTTCCGTCAGAGACACGATTTAAAACCGTCTACTATACGATAATAATAATCGTGTCGATTCATATTGTCAATCATAAACATTATTAGGAATTCATATACTATATAGATAATTGAAATCGTCAGAGAGACGTATATATTATATACATAAACATATGTGTATAAATATTCGTATATTGTATGTGTATATGCATATAAGTATGTATATATATAAATTCTATAAATATATATATATACCTATAATATACATATATTATATATATATCCGCTGTTTTATATGAACGTAATATTTTCTCATGTATCGTCAACTTTACGAAATCTAGATAGTATAAAAGTTGAAATTGCGCGTTATGAAGTATATAAGTGAATGATTAATGGATAAAATATTTTCAAATTGTATAGGCTAACAAGAAAAAAAAAAAAACATTATTACGCACTTCTTGATGTACTGTGGAAAAAAAAAAGAAAAAAAAACGACAAAAAACAAAAAAAAAAAAAACTCCAATCATATAATAATGATATATCTTTCACTTATCAATTTCTGGAATACGTTGAACACAGATAATATATAAGAAGAAGAAAGAAATGATGAAAATAGAAAGAAAGAAAAAAAAATCACTCGACATTTTACAGAAAACACATGTGTACATAGGTATATGAAGTATAAAGTATAAAATAATATAATTACGTAATACATTTTTATTATACATATATACATATGTATACTCAAATATATACGAATGAAAAACGACGAGTAATGAATTTGCACAAGTGAAACAATTTGCCGATATACTATCTCAGTATAGATAAAATTATAGCTATAATACACAAACCTTGGATTATTATTGATTGATTTATGAATATAAACGTGACACAGAATAGCGTTTTTAAAATAAATATTATAGAGCGCGAGAAGGTCGTCATATTCGGAAAAAATGTGGCACGACAATACGAAAAATTTGATTAATATCGATACAATTTTCATCCTATCAAGGTAAATAATCGTACTAGATTATTTGATATATATGTATACTATATGTATATCGTAATAGATCTGGTATAAAGATAGACGAAATTATATCACATATGAAAACATAAATCAACTGTGTAACATATATACGTTATTAGGCTGAATAGCAAGGCCAAAGAATTTTTTTTGCCCCAAAGTAATATGACGAAAGAGAAGAAAAAAAAAAGAAAAAAAATTTGAAATAAAAAAATAGTAAATCTATATGAATATATTATATGGAATGTCATAAAGTAATAATATGTAGAGAAGCTGCGAAACAGGGTAAGATAAGATAATTTTGCCAAAGATATATACGGACGCGTGCGTTACTTTTTATCATATACCATATATTATACATTATACATATACTATATATATAATATATATTATACATATAGAAATCGATATTGTTGTGTTTTAATATTTTTAAGATACCGCTAATTATCTGCACTTGCAATTTTTGATTCCCAATCATTATTATTATTATTATTATTAATATTATTATTATTATTATATTACATAGCACATCAATTTTTCTACAACGTCATCGCGTCGCGTTCAATTTATTCTTTAGCCATGTCAATTCAATCGCTATGTATATATATATAATATAATATACATATAGGGTAATAAATTTGAAAGAAAAAAAGGAAAAAAAAATATTAAAAAATGTGAAAAAAATCTAAAAGAAAAATAAAAAATTCAGGATTTATTAAACGATTCATATAAAATTATATTTTGAAATTATATAATATAAATGAGAGTGAATTGATAGATCTTCCGTACTGTATATATGCCACGCGGTTAGATAATTTTTTCATTATTCAAATCTGAACAGAGCTCTAATGAAAAAATAAAATGAAAAAAAAGAAAGAAAGAAAGAAATAAATTAAAATAAATTGTTCTCTTAGTGCGGGAGAGACCAATACATTATTTAGTACCTAAATACATTATATGATTATTATATCGATGTTTATTCTGGAAGAAATAGTAAGAATTTACCTAGTCTAATAGCTAATCATGTCAACCTTACCAAATGTTTGATTAAAGATGTTTTAGGACTTATATTATATTTAAAAATGATAAATAAAATATAAAAAATAAAAAAAAACTACATAAAATAATAAAATAAAATCACACGTTATATTTATATGTATACATAAATAAATAAGAATCTAATCTTAAGAATCGAATCGTTGTATGCATATAATATATTATTATTATTATTATTATTATGTCAAATTCAACGTTTCGGAACGACGAATTAAACAAACAAACAAAATACGGTATATATATACTATATTATGAAAAAGTAATCAATATCAATACCTACGTGACAAAAAAAAAAATATTTAAAAATATGTAAATTTATTCTTTACTCTTGTATATTGTCTAGCTATATTTATATCCGTATATAATATGTATAATATACTATATACATATATTGTAGATTTTACAAACAAAAAATCGTATGTAGTTATACAATTCATACACATGTTAAATATACGTGAAAAATCATTTTTCTATTATTAATTTTGTCAATAATAATCAATTGAATTTGCGTTTCGAAACGATGAATAAGTCCCATTTTTATGTCCGATTAAATACCAAACATATACTATATGGTACACAAGATATATACGATATGAACTGATTTATGTTTCATTTTAAAAACTACCCGTAGCTATCCATCAACATTTCAGTCTCTCTTTTGCCTTTTTTATTTATTTTTATCTTCGATTTTCGAGTGCTAACAATATTGGACATGTGAATGGGCTCGTTCGTTAGAGTGTTAAAAATCTATGATTTAAAATTCATCATCGATACTAAAGCACTTTCCACTGAAACAAAAACCAAAAACAAAAAAAATATGCACGTATACATAATTGGAAAAGCTTCAAAGTATAGCGTTTGACGAGAAAATTTTTTGAGAATGTATAATGCGATTTTTTACAGAGGATAAGATTTAATTCTTATCGTCAATATAAATGAGGCGAGAGATAATTTATCGATGAAAAAATATATCCCAGAATTATTGTCCATAATGTTAATTATCTTCAATTATCAGCATCTAATTGTCATACATACAATATATATTATACTATATCTAGTATAATCACCAATCATTATTAACCACTATTTCACGTTATTGTTCAAATATGAAACGATTTATAATCTGAGAATTATAAATATTGATTATTTTAATTATTCCGTGAATATTGTTAGCTGTTTATATACATATATACATATATACGTTATATTATCACTTCTATATATAATTGTTGTTGCCTAAATGTACGAGATTTGTTAATTTGAGAATATCATTTCACCTGCAACAAATTGCAGCCAATATAGTAATTTTTCAAAACTTAATAAAATCTACGACGAATTAAATCTCAGATAAAAACACCATGATCAAATCATGAGCCGTTATTAATTATTATAGCAAATTGTTAGAAATAGGTAAATTAATTGAATTGAATTTTTGATTTTTTCTTCTTCTAAATTTCGTATTCAATTCCGTGTGTGAAACTCCGTATGAGAAATGTCTTTTATTAATCTCGTATTGTTTTAAAAAAGAGAATATTAAGTTTAGAATATATTATAGGATATGGGTGGTGCGTGAGTGTGCATATTGTGTTATAACTGTAAAATAATAATTTGCAACTAATTAGGGATGAATGAGATATATTAATAATAGTATATATGAGTATCCAGCTATTATATTGTATAGTCATTTCACCAATTGTACAGACTCCGATTACCGGAGTAAATAATAATATATTTTTTAGGAAACATGCGAGAAATTAGTTAGTGATTATCAAAATTGAATCAATTATTGTGAAATAAATTTTATTCGCCTAACAATATATGATATACATGAAGAAAAGAAAAGGGGCACCTCGAAACCAGAAATTGAAACTCTATAATTATGCATTCAAAATCCAATCAGTTTTTCGAAAACTCATATCGATTATGATTTGAGTTATAATTTTGTCATTAGCAAACGATCATAATACCCGTCACTAATTAACAGCTGCGTATGTTTCTAACTCGAGGGCTAATTAATGAATTATGTCTGACGTGTTAAATGTGCGAATGTTACAAAATTGTAGCCATTGCTTTTATTAAGGAACTGAAATACTAATTGCAACAAACAAAATGGAGAAAGAAAAAACAAAAAAAATTAATAAACATTTATGAAAACACAGAAAAGATAATTGTCTATCTAAAGTCTTTGATCCTGAATCCTCCTCCTGTCTCTAACACTTTGCTTACTTATTCTTCATCCCATAGGATCAAACGTAAGGTATAAGTGTAATTTATTCTCATCCATTCATTCATCCACAAAGCGGTTGCCCTAGTTTTTCACAATTGCCGCAGAATTGGATAGACAGCCTTGACTGTTTTTTGAAACAAAATTTTTTAAATAGTTTATATTTTTCTAATCAATTTGTTTTATTCTTTCAATATTTTTCTAATCAATTTGTTTTATTCCCAACAAAAAAGAAACATCTCAAAATTTACGACAGAAGAGCGGAAAACGTATCAGAGTAGTGCACGAATGTCTAGTGGTGAACGTATAGACTGGTGCACCAATATAGTAGTAAACGTACGTACTGGTCGGCCGAACGTGTAGGCCGCGTGGCTGTGGCTAGTCTCTGCCGATGCGTCTGGGCATTATCCTCATCTTTAGGGTTTTTTTTTAGCTTTTAACGAGTAAAAAGCGAAATTCTGTGGCTGAACATATTTTTCAGTATTCACTCTTCAGTGTAGACAGGTTTTTATGGTTCTATTTTTTAGCACTACGTCGGAAGAATTGAATTGAATCGGGAAATGTTATCGGTATATATTTGAAAATATTGCAAATTAGTTTATTATTATACTTTTTACGTTTATTAATTCATTATTAATTACTTAGCTATAGTATATATAACAAGATTATACGCCTGCTGAAGAAATACAGACGAAACTGGATCAAGTTCATAAATGTATCTGAATGTAGTTCGATAATAATTTGTAGATGCGAATATCTCTCATGAATGGCTGATCGCACCTGTGTCAAGCGACCTAAAAATGGAACGACTGCTCAGTGCAGGATATATAATTAGGTGCAGAATTTTTAGCCCTGATCGCTTTTCGATTTTATTTTTCAACCCTTGAAAGTATTGACTTATTCATTCCGTTGAACATTTGATTAGTCTGGGATCAGTCAGTAAAGAGTTTAATTGAAGTAAAGGATTTATTAATATTAATATTGACCGCGTAAATAGTAAAGAAAACAACAACTTTGTTCATCCCTTGGTAAAGTGCATTTCCGAAGTTTGGTTGGTTTCCAACGTTACTGCAGCAGCTGACAGACTACCCTCAGCAGTTCTAATCAAGTACAGTTAGTTCACCTCAGGAATTCATATATGGGTATAATACATATATACTATATACCTGTATACAACCATACTGCGGAAGGTACTGGATCTATAACGGGGATCTACTCTAAATCTCTCAAACTACTTGATCCGTCAACTGCAAGCTCCGATGCACACCAAATTACTTTGGCCTGTCTGATAATTGCAATTGGTAGTATATTAAGCCTTGTAGAATAATTACTATACAACGGAGTTGAAGATCTCACAACGGTATATATATAGGTATATGCCTCTGATGCATAGGTATAGTAGGTATACGGTAACCGTAGAGGGAGGAAAAGATAAATTAAAAAAACAGATCGATTTACCTATCGTTTCTTTACTCTCTAGACATGTTTGTTCGTTAGAAAGAACCGTGAGAAATAAAAAAAATAAAATAAAACAGGAAAATGAAGAAAAAACTGTTTTCGTTGCCGACGTGCTTAAGAAGCGAGGGGTGGTCTTCTCCAGACAAGGATTATGTGGCTACGCGACTTGCTTCTATTTGCACCGTCGGAGATTCGAGTCGTTTTTATGCAAATAGAAGCAAAAAATAAAATAAAAATGCGAAAAAAAGACTGATGAAGAAAAAGATAAAAAGGTAGGTACCTACCTATCGTATCGAGACAGCTGCCGGCAAATTTGCTACGAATTGTAAATAAGGTCGAGAGTGTTTGTCGTACCGCGAGAGAACGGGGAATTAAGTGCTGTTTGCACGACGTGGATATATTCCCTGAAAATTTTTTCAACGGTCTTAACGAATACGACAAACAATTTCTAGACGTATAATTTGTTCTTTAATCACATGTCGCATAAACAAATACGAAATCACCCGAAAATATTTAGCGAATCTCTGAAGGAATCCCACTGTAGGTAATTGAAATCGAGCAACACGAGACGAAACTTGATACACGAATTTCAACCCCTGAATTTCAACCCTCTAAAAAAAAATAAAAATAGACGAACGGTTCGTGATTTCGATTTTTTTGATATTGTAAAAAGCTCAAACGTTGCAGTCAGGTGGCAGAATGAATAGTTCAATGTCTTTGCACAAGGACTCGGAGCTGTCTTGATCCTGCAAGATTCTCGATCGGTTCGCCTAGTTCCTGCAGCAGCTATCCTATATCGTTGACGCGCAAACTCGGGAATGCCGCGCAAACTCTGGAAACAGAGGTCCTCCACTGCGTTGATGTGTTGGGGGTAGTCGGACAGTCGTTCGCCGTACCGCGTTCTCTGAACCTACGTGCTCACTTCGCTCAAACCCTCGAGCTTAAAGACCTGTACGAGGAAAGTTGAAGAGAAAATAAAAAACACAAGACCAAAAAGAACGCAAAAAAAAAATAGGATATCAAAGACCAACTTTCCTCGGAGGGTGCGGGTGGAACTGTGTAACCGAGTTTTTAGAGCATAATCATCCGATGATTTCACCCCCTTAGGTCACGGGAGGCTATGTAAAGTAGATCATTATAAGGTGTAATTTTTTTTTTGCAATCAATTTAATTTTATACTGCATCGATTGGGTTGTTATCGTGATCATTTTTCTTTTTCTTTTTGTGGAGATACTAAGCTGTGAATAACAATAGGGGATGAATTTTATTTACCAGTCACCGTGTCTGAAGTAACTATAATTTGTCGATGGTAAAACGATTGAATTGATGTGAAATTTTTTTTCTATAGTACTACATGCATTAATAATAAGTGGGTGTAAAATATCTGGTGATAATTATAAGCGAGGATTGTTTTTAAAAAAAAGTAGAAAAAGAAAGAAAGAAAAAAACAGAAATAATAAATAAGTGAAACTAAATTTTTAGTGCCAATTTTTCGTTTCTGTTTCAATTTTAAATTGCAATTTTTTCAGTTTCAATTAAAAAAAAAAATTCAATTGAAATGATATGAAATGGAAAGTTTCATGTGAAATTAAACGATGATGAATAAAAAAATTATTGGATAATGTCCGGGCCCCAATATCCGCGATAACTTTAAGCTCTGATTAAAGCTGTTTGATTTTGTGCGGGTTCAATTCGTGGACACGGAATCAATCGTGCGTGATTGATGAGCAACCAATGCCACGTGAGTCCTCAATCATTCGATTCTGGACCCAATCAGGACGATATATTCCTTCCCGCGAGTCCTTTTGGTGACAACAGATTGAATTCGTTTAAAGATTTTGATGAAAAAGCGTAGGAGAGGTGTTCAACGGTGATAAAATAACCGGATATTGAATTGTAATCCTGTGAAGTATCATCTCAAGTTATTTTACATCGTAAACGAAAATTGAACTCGTTATCGAACTTCGTCGCTCGTCGTATTTGTGTGATGAAAAATACGCTTTTTCGTTATAATAAAGGAAGCGAATTCTCATACATACATATTATCTAGTGCGGACAACAAAATATTGAAAATATCAATCCCACCTGATATTCGGACTCTAAACTACCCCGGAAAAATGACACGTGACTCTGAAGTGAAAAGTTGAAATTGAACAATAATTTTCGACAGATACGACGCGTGAGTCGAGGGACTCGAAGACTCGCGAAGATGGATCACTGGCAAATGTTAGCATTCTTTTTTGTCGGAAGCTTTTTCGAAGGTGAGTTTCAGGACTTCGCAGCATCTCGACATCGACCAATGTGCTTTTTAAGCTGAAGCTCGTAAATGATGAAAAAAAGGGCTAAATTGAGTTTTACGAGTAAATAAAAAACAAGGGTGAAAAATTTGATGAAAATTTCTTTGATCTGCCGTTTCATTTTCTCTTTTCTTTCCTTTTTTTGTTTCGTTTTATTTTTTTCTTTTCTCTCATTCTTTCTTCCTCAATATTTCAAGTCGTGAAGTTTGAAAGTCAGTTTTGATGAATTGCCATGCGGAAAAATTGACTCCTTTTCACCCCATGAGCAGCACCAGCTAGCTGCTAGGCTATCTCGTTCTGGTAAACAGATTGCTTTTCGTGTCGCAGCTTACTGCTGTTTTTATTGGTCAGTAAATTCACAATCGCCTGATTCCCTGCCGCTTGCAGTATATATATGGTATATGTATATGGGTGTATATATATATAGAGGAGCTAGTGGCTCGTATAACGCGATAATAATAGTCATTCGAAAGATTTTATCTACCCGAACGTAGACTTGATTTAGTAAACGAGCTTATGAAATACCTAGCTATTTATTTACACTTCAGAAAAGTGGTTTCCTGCACGCGTTACGACGTTAACCACCATATACTGAATATGATAATAATATATGAAAGCGAAAAATGTAGAATATACCTACGTAAGAAAGAAGAAGACGAAAGAGAGAGAAAAATGAAAATGAAACTGAAAAGAAACAGCAACCCTTATTCCATATATCATTTATTATTGGCTCTCATAATAGTCGACGTATTGCAAAATATATATATTTCTATCCGAACGAGACAAAATCGATCCTCGCACCTTCCCCGACTACCCCATTTTATAAATTATATACATAGTCATACGCATTTACATACTATATGTATATTCCAGTATATATAGTCAGATGCCTATCTATCTCATGCTGCTTTTTCATACATGGTTACATTTACATACAGATCGACACATCACTGAGATTAGTGCAGATAGCAACGGATACATGTAATAAATAGGATCAAATTAAAACAAGCCTTTCTTTCCCTTCCGCTTTAAATCACCGAAGACAACGCCGTGTGTGAATTTTTTTCGTTTTTTTTTTTTGCGGAGGACTGGGAGCGAGAAAATGAAACTATAAGATTTGATTACGCAGCGCACGTTAAATTTTCTCTCTTTGTTTTCTGAAATTGCTTTGATATCTTAATTTCGTGGGGGATAAGGTATACCGGGTAGAGTGTAGACTTCCAAAGATTTTGTACACTGTAGAGAGTTTGCAGTGAATTCGTTTCTAAACTGGTTCAAGAATTCAACCCTTAAAGTCATTCAGTTTCAATTCAACTTTCTTTCCATTATAATACAGCCTGAAGCCCCTCTCTTGAAGTCGAGTCAAGTTCTGAAGCAGTGAACGACGTATTTTCACGGGTTATAAATTTGGATTTTTTTATTTTTATCTTTTTTTATTTTTTCTCTACAAAATGCAATCAAGAACAACGACCAAGAAGCGTAGGTAAATTATTAGAGACTGAATGAAATTTTGCTACGACGTTGATCGTTTGATGGTCGTTTATGTAATTCTCACTATTCTTCGCCTACAGCTATGTGCGTATCTCTCGAAAACTTTGCCTGCAGCGTATTCCTCCGGTTTTCCGTTCCGCTCATCTAACTCCTCGGTATCCATATCCCTTGGCTCCTGCAGGAGGTAAATTTATGCATAAAGATCGGTGTAAGGAAAACCACCGAACGAAGTGTGACGGTGGGTGGATTGAATGTATTTTTATCGTAAAAGTTGGAAGCGCAGTTATCGGCACGCTTAAAGTGGTTAAAGTGGTTAAAGTGGTCCCCCGCGAATCGTACGGCCCTGGTGGTTCCAGTAGAAAAGTTGCGTTATATGAAGGCGAGTTCGACCCGGACCATAAAGATTGTCTCTTAAAGTTCGTTCCTACCGGAAGTTATATCTGCCGAACAAGCTAGGAACAGCTGTTCCCCAAGGAATGCCCCCACAGGCTATTTCTGCATGGACTATATCCGTATGACAACCCCAGGGGCACCGATCATGCCTACAATAAAATATACATTTGCTTAAGTTAACCGTTGCGGTAAAATTGCTTCGTATATAGATGTAAAGAAGAAGAAAAAAAAACAGAAGAAAATATAAAAAAAGAAAAGAGAAGACGAAGAAAAAGAAGAAAAAAAGAACGGAAACGAAAGAACGAAAGAAGACGAAACCTTCTATAAGGAAGTTACGATCGTAATATGGCCTTTATATCGAAGGATCCAATTTCTTCGAAGTATCTAGGCATATGTATATATGTATGATAAAATAGAGAAAATAATAACATATCCTCGGAAAGATTTTTATTTCTTTACAGTGTTTCTAGCGAGGTTTATATAATATGCATCCTTTCCATGATATAATAGCTCGTAGAATTGAACGAATAAATTTCTATCCTGTAAAGTAAACGACTGTCTAATTAATGATGAGGTGAATATCGATCAAACATAGAACAGTTTGCGGAGGTAGAATTAAATTGTAGGTATAGCAATCAAAGGTATAATCTTAGATTTTTGATGTTAAACTGTTATCATAATAATCTTTTATCGATCGATAAGCCTAGGGTAGATTTCATATCATATCATTTTATATAATATATCATATAATAAAGGGATTAGTGATTTTGTTATGAAAACTTTGCGGTACATGAATTAATATGATAATGGCACAGAGCGTTTAGACTTTTCGCAATTCTATATACTATATACTATATATATTTACGCGGAGGCGCACAGGGATCGAAATACGCGATAGCAGAAACTAATAAACATGACAGTGAAGTAATTGGATACAGTTTAATTTAAATTCCCAATCGTACGATAAAAGGTTGAATTGGTGTAGAGCAGGGTAGGTATTGGCGTAATGGTTAAATGCTGCAAACTGCGTAGGTGGTACCCTTACACCTATACATATACAGTACACACACACCCATATTTATACGCAATGGCAGGATACTAAATACAAAATTTTTCACTACCGGAGACTATTAGCCGCGAAAGCTATTACAGATAAACGCTTAATTCACGCCTGGGGATAATACGTCATTAAAGAAATTATGATACCTATAGTATACATGTCGATGTTACATCCTACTCCTACTTGTCACGAATATTTCCCATTAAATGGTCATTTCAGGGCATTAAAATTATGAAAAAAAATTTCTAAAGGCGATACCTTTCAGGGTTTTTGTTTTTTTTTTTTGAAATTCTGATCGATTTTCGATTTCATTTTACTATATATCGTATATATGTGTCTATATCGACGTTGTTTTCAGAGTATTTTCCCATTAACGGCTATAAATTTATGTCAAGTACCCTAATTCACATTTTTTATCCTCGGAACGACTATCGGTATTCGATCAAGGAGAGAAAAATTTATTTCAAACCGATTTCCGTGTTTGATATTTCGCCGGGGTTAATGGGGCGTTGAAAATTAGTTTAAAATCGTGGTAAACACTTGCGCGTGCTAGCTAACGATCAGTAAAGTTCGAAAGTCGATTGAGTGGTAAGCTCGATTTTTCAGTTAATTTTACTTCGAAAATGTGTTTATATATTCAACCCTCGCTATATTCTCGTTTATATAACCCTACACATGCCCCCGATGGGGTGAGCCTCGATGTAACACGTGTCGAATATGTAACAAAAATTAATGAAATAACAAAAAAAAAAAAGAAAATCAAAAAAATCAGACAAAAAATTTGGAAAAAATGAAAATGGAAGAAAAAAATTGTGATAAATAAAAAACAAAAATGAAAATAAAAATAAAAAAAGATTCAGACTATTTCAAAAGTCGAATTTCTCTCCCATACGTCATCGGGGTTAGCGGATACAGATTGCAGCCGACCCCCGCGTTAAGTTTATCGCTTTTTCCGCGCAACGACTGATGGCGGGACATAAATATCGCAACCGCTTTTCATTTTTACCCGCATTTCCGTATAACTGTATATATAGTACCTATATGTACATGTATCTATGCCTGTACCTGTACTTATACGTATACCTATATACCTATACCCCCGGTGTAGTCGACACCCATGCGGTACGAGATACGCGCGAGAACCAGCCGCGGTGTCACAGTAACACGATACACGCTCACACAATCGTGGATCGTTCGGCCGCTCAACTCGGCGAGTCAGTTTACGCTTGTAAGTGTCGGTTTGACTGATCGATCACCCCCGCACCGCGAAACTAAGCGAAACGAAACGAAATAAAATGAAATAAAATGAAATGAAATGAAATGAAATGAAATGAAATGAAACGAAACGAAACGAAACGGAATGAAATGAAATGAAATGAAATGAAATGAAACGAAACGGAACGAAATACCAACACATTCTTGCGGAATAATAATCGACAAACTTTTTTTTTTCTCTCTCTCTCTCTCTCTCTCTCTCTTTCTCTTTTGTTCCTTTTATTCTGCTACCGTCTCTTTATTTTTTACTGAATATATATATACATATACATGGTGGATATAGGTGGGTGTATAAACTTGATTTCACCAGGTAGGTAACATAGGTACTATGAGGTAGCTAATATTTTAACTGGCTATTTTGAACGGTCGAAAATTGGTGGTCGTAAATTTTTTAACTTTTCTATACATAGGTATACGTATCATATGTATACAGATATAGATATACACACAGAACGTGAATCGTATAAAAGCCGCTCTGGTTGTGAAATTTTTTTGCAATTCTTATCATTATTGAAATATAGTAGTACCACTATTTCTCGCACGTTCCGAATTAGCGTTTATATACAGGTGATCAAACATACATATATAGGTGATCGAAAAACTGAGTTAGTTAATTTTCAAAATTTGCATTAATTTCACGCACCAATTTAGCCGCAAGCGTAATCCCGCTAGTCAAAGGGTAGGTAGAAAATTCTGACACAAAAGGCTGTAAATTACTTCCTCTATATATCTATAGGTACATACGTTGCGTTGTTAAGTGAGAAACGCGAGTATTCTCAATGATCAAATTACCAGAAATTCATACCAACAATTACCGAAAAATTCTTCTACTCGTTTCTATTTACGCCGCAGTTAATTCTCGTCAATTTATCATTGCGTTGTAGTCGTCTGCCCACATCCGAAGTATACGAAAAAAACTTCAATCCAGATTACTCGTTATGAGTTTCTATATCGGAGCTATAAATTTCACCTTCTAATTAGTAACGTTCAAATTTGCGTACGACGAGTATCCAAGGGATGATTATAACCGTAGTAGAAATATATTTTCTGGATTATAACTGTTGATGAGTTCGCGAGTGGGCACATATAAAAAGCTTCTCATATAATTATAAAGTGCAAAAAAAAGAAAAAGAAAAATAAAAAGTCGACTGATATGTATAGTATATTTTCTTTTCATAAATATTTTTGCCACAGTCCGATATAACCCAGATTTCTATATAGGTCAGCTTCAACCTGTAATATCTCTTTCATTGATTCTTATATACCTACCTCATCGTTAGTCGGATTTATCGGACTAATTAATTCATAATATAATTTATTCAAGCTCCGCTATATCGGTGTCCCCTGCAAGAATGACTCGATGATTAATGAAAAGCACGATTTTACGCGATTCTCTATCTTTTTTTTCAGCGTGCAAAGTAGCGATATAACTAAAATTACGTAGCCTAGCTGGTATAATATGAGTGGAAGATAAATCCACACGCACACATATTTATGTACATATATACATATGTATAGGTATAAATTGCAAAGTGTTATGCAAATAAGAAGTGCCCCTTGTATCATGGAATTCGTACGTGCTCAGAGTTAATTACAGCTAAAAATTATGCATAAATTTTGGATTAATAGGACTGCAAAGGTTATACGTAGGCGGGCAGGGCAGGGAAGTAGGTAGGTAGGTAGCCAGACACAGGTAGAGCTATCCGAGCCAGAGCTGCGTTGCGCATTGGGTTTAGGGGTTGAAAAAGAGGGGGAAAAAAAGCAGAATAATTAAAATATATATACATAGAAAGAAAAAAAAAATGCAAATACAGGGGACACCGGGTTTGCATATTCAGCCTGTTTTACGCACTGAAATATTAAGTCAGGCTTACGAGCAGCGGTTATCCCATGTCGGCCATATACGCGTTTACTTACACCATCCTATACGTCCCAAAAACCCAACTTCCGTTTATGCCTTTGATCCAAGGTAATACGTACTTATACGGACTTACGAGAAGTACCGAACTCAAGAAAGGTGCGGTTGAATTACAATACTATAAATGAACAGTATCACATAGGTATATAGCTGCTGAAAAAAATTACTCACCTACCTACTCTCTGTGCGGTTTATTCGATTTTTTATTTTACTTTTCTTCTTCTCCTTTTATTTCTATTTAAAATTCACACGATTCAGCAGCTCTAGTTTCTCTCATAAAATATAAAAAGGAAAAGGTTCAACCTCGACATGGTGGAATTATATTTTAGCGAAAAAAGTACGAGTATATAGGTAATGGCATTGGCGAGCCCCTTCCGCAAATTTCAAACTGCACTTTGCACGTATATACCTATATACCTGAAATATACACACCTTCTCGAATGAATTTATGCTAATTTGTAAAGCTCAGTCTCTGTATATGGGTATAATTTACAGACAGGTATATGTAGTATATATAATTTATATACCTATATTATATACCAAGTGAGGCTGTGTGTGTCGAGTATGCGGTGGCAGTCTCTCTTCCTCTATTTCTCTCACTCTCTCATTCTCTCTACTAAAGTAACTACTAAAGTCAACTACGTACGTATCGCCTAGACTTTGCACCGTCAAGTCGCGTGTAGATGGGCTTCGTCTAGCTCTAGACTCCAGACCTAGTTGCACGACACGACGGTTTTAAAATCGATATACTAAATTAAGTTATTATAATCATACTTTAAGAAAACTTCGACGACCACGGCCAGCGAGAGAGGCGAACGAAATAAGTTTTGTTTTTTTCTTTTTTTTTCCGATAATGAATCTGACCAGATTTTTCTCAGTCGAACCGTGAAAAGAAATGATTCGGAGATTAACTGAGAATTGAACTGGACCTGAAAGACGGAGAACGGCTACTCAGTTTTTCAAAACTCAAAGTATATCTGATTTCGTGATACGCCTATGATATGAGTTGGAGTTCAGAGGCTGAGTCTTTTGCGCCATACTGTCAAACATCCTCGGAGGATGTTCGCCTTGTGAAGTAAAATTTCCCACGGGGCGAGGAGGGCTTGAGAGAATACGGAAATTGGAGAAATACAGGAAATACGGGAAAGACGTTGGGAATGTTAAATGATTAACTCAGTCCTTGAATATGCATGAGATTCGTACGATTGTTGGCGACTAGCTGGTTCTAACTTCGCGTTCAGTTTGTGCGCGTGTCTCAGAATAGAGAAGTAAATTAAAGGACCTCCTCCTCATCTCAGGCCGCAGCTACCAAGACCAGAGAAACTTGCGCATTTACGTATAGGTGGGTACCTAGTCATGGGTTAAATGGAAATAAAAGCTCGACTAAAAGCACCCTGCAGTTTTAACAGTCAATTATAATAACAGAACAAATTTTCTAACTGCAGGTCGTCTTTGTCATTTCCTTATACTTCAACCATGATGGAATATATAAGCTTTAATTATCTGCCTGTATTTCACAGGAGTGATATATATATACATATATACGTAGACGCGCATCTACTCAGACGAGTAAAACAAGTAGAAACGTTCCGTCGACGACGCTATTTGGATCCCGAACTCATGGTAATCGGATCAAGTCGTCGGAATCGATTAGCATTTGTAATGCAAGGAAATACCACGCGGGAGATTGAAATACCATTCAGATGGGAAAAACAGGGATGGGGATTGAACAGTCGATTTCGATTATAAAAAAGCTCGTTGTACTTACACGACACCTGAAAATGTATCGAACAACAACTTCTGTCTACGTCATCCAAATTTCGGTTTTTCGCATTCGTCTATTCCTTATTTCTTGTCCTTGATTTAACTGTGTTTACAGTACGCCCTGTATAACATCCAGTAAAACTTTTTTGAATAAAAATTTACGGAGATAAATCTCTCCTCGATAGACATAAAAGGTTGAATTTTTACTAAAGCTAAACTTTTCGTCGCCAAATCTTTGGCGAACTTCTACTTCACGTAGCACACCACTCGCTCGTACGTAGTGACCGAGTCAACGGATTTTTACGATAGTCGTAAACGAGACGTAGTCCTGCACGAGCGTATCCAGCTTTACCTAGATGTATACTATATTGCGTAGGAAACGAAAAAATTTATTGCAGAACGTACTTTGTTGAGGTCAACAAAGAAATTCAACCAAAACTAAAAATTGTCTCGATCATCTCGGCCGAAAAAAATGATAAAAAATAAAGAATACCTCATCCGGGGTGTGAGGAATTAGCTTATGAAATAAGCGTAAATTAGGCGCGGAAAATCGCCCCTCTCACTTCAGCACCCTAAAAATTATGTCCACCCCCCCACAGGGGCGACAGAGTGTCGAACGAGACATCAAAGGAATTGAAGAAGTCTGAAGGTGCGTTAGACAGCGTACTTATACCTAGGCTGACTACCACCCTTCGAAGTGGTCCAAAGCACCGTACCTACCGCACCGCACCCGTACAGTAAAGTACTGCATCGTATGAACCATAAGCACAGAGACTGCTGTGCCAGCTGAAGAAAGAATGGTGGTATTCTTGCTTCACAATCGTACTGTAATACAAAGCTCGGCAAAGCCACCTCAAGCTGCCGTCATAGAGCGCGCACTTAGCTCCGAGTGACGATCTGCATATATGTGTGTGAAGAGGGGAAAAAAGAGGGTGCTTTTCCCCGGTGTATATGATCGCGAAAATTTTATATACGTATATATATGATTAAAGACGAACACACATAAGCGACGTGAATTGTGGCCTGTGACACAGGCTCACCATGCAGTACTTGTTCCATGTATGGATGGATTTACTAAATACCAAAAGCTCTTTGTCGTTACGTAGTACCTACCTACCGGCGCATGGCGATAAAGCACTCTTTTCACTGTTCCCGCCGAGGTGAAAGTGGATTTCTGTCACATACATGCGAAAGTACGATATACATCATCCACTCCTCATATTCGACCCTTTTAGGACCTCGAAGATCGGACTTTTGCACCCACCTACCTCATATCGCACTCGTTCAGCGTCGGCTTAAAGAAAAATCATTCATTTTCACATCTGCGCTGCAGGTACTGAATAATTTATTTGCGATGAGTTATTAATTGCAATGAATTTATTTCTCTTTGTTAAATCGGCTAATTATAACCAAATGAGTATTTCCTTTGTAGGGTACATCAGTCAAGGCTTTGAAAAATAATAGTATGAGTTCAAATTCCGACTACGTGTTATATTAATTAACTAGAATAGGTACACAAAGAGCAGAGAAAATGAAATAGGCGTGACCAAGAGAGGGAAAATAAAAGAGATGGGGGCGTAATATGGGTGGAAAATGTCTCTCTGAAACGAGCGAGCATAAATTCTCGAATAATTGTTCTCACTTCATTAAGCCACATGCGGCTGAGTCAACCTATATAGCGAGTAAAACCTGCAGGGAGCTTTCTTGCTCGGAGTGAAAGGGCTTCGAAGATCTGACCTCCGGCCCCGATTACCCTCAGAAAACACTTTGCCGAAGGTAGATAGATCGATCGAAGGATGACTTCGACCTGCAGGTGTCTGAAGAAGCACCTAGAGTTCCAGCCGGGGGTCAAGTCGACTAATTTGCACGATTTACTCGGCGACGTATGCCCTGGGTATTACGGCTTCCTGGCCAACGGGAGCGACTTCCGTCGACCGTCCGCCAGCCCGTGAAAGGGATGAAAAACAAAAAAGTGGGAAAACCTGGTCCCTGGCTCGGTTAATCTCCGGAGTATCGCGACGAGTCCGACTCGGTAATCCGTCGAACCTGGCTTCCTTTCAGGACGCTGGTTCCTAGGCTGCGGTACAGAGCACCGTGCAAAAGTTCATTTTCATTCGGGAAATAATTGCGAATTGAAAATTTCAGGCTTCGAGTGAAGAAGGTGATGCATTTTCACGAATCGCCGCACACTTCCTATCACAGTTTTCTTTGTTCCATCAATTTCCTCGACTATCGGCACATTAGGAGGGAGGAATAAATTCTTCATGCTCTACGAGTAGTTGGCTTTATTTCTTCGTTTGTAGACGGGCGACGGCAGCTGTCTACAAATCTCCATTAGGTTGATAAAAGGCATCGATTGGTGCCAGATACTCAAATGGATACGAAATAGCTGTCTCAGAGGCCGTGGCTATAAATCTATAAATCCTTTATTCTGATTGACGACTAGGCTGTACATCTTGGATTCCCATTCGTTGTTCCTTCGGTTGTACGGCCCTTATACAAATGTCATAGGGACCCGGACGGGTTTAGAACGAACTGTACATCCGTTGAACAAACCTTTTTTATTTTTCACTTTTTTTTTCATCCAATCGGCTCACTCCGCAGCACTGATTAATCTCTCGAGCTCGGTGCAGCGACAGTAATTTTTTGTTTCTCTACTTTTTATCTCGACGCTTGCCTCTACTCGTTCTAGACTAGATCCGCATGTTTGCCGGAGGGAAGCAGATTGAAAAAGCTGAAGCTTTTGAAAAATAAAGATAAAATAGGTTGAATATGATTATTTGCAAACGGAGAATTTTTCCATACGTAAAATGAAACAGTGCAACCGTTCAGGACAGTCTATTTTTTCGTTTATAACATTTCCGGTCTCCTGCGGTTTCGGAGCATCCGTTAAACTTGGATCGCTAGGACAGCGAGATGTTCCATAAAACTTAAGAAAAACGGTATTTCGCTGAAAAGTTTACGGCATAACCGCAGGAAAAGAGAGAAATAGGGGATGGCGATTTCCGTCTGGTCATTCAAAGTGACGAAACGGTGTGGAATTCTTGAGTATGGAATCGTAAAGAGCTGCGAAGCGCATGAAAATGGTCGGTGCTTGCAGCGATAAAATGGAAAAGCACTTGTCACGTGGAATATCTAGTTACACTTACGTTACCTACAGGTACACGTGCATTTTGCACGAACTCCAGATGGTGGAACCTGGATTTTCGCGCCCCATACTCCTCCGCACTTCTTCCCATCTACAAACCTGTGATATAAAGCTCTCATGCATCAAAAACTAACGTTTATTTTAGAGGCAGGGGTAGGAAAGCGGCGTTTTGATATTTATCGTATAATACAGTCGGATATTTGATGAAAAAAAGGAGAAAATAGAGAACAAAAAAATGATTGCCAAGCTTGAAAAATCCGAATTCGATGTAGAAGAATAAAATCTTCGATCAAATTTCTATTTTCATCATTTTACGTGTGTCAAGAAACAGAGCGAACATATTTCTGCAGTGAATCGATAAAGCACTCTGGAGTGGTGCATGCCGTGGTATAAGACTCGTAATTCCCAGTTAAATAATTCATTGAGTAGGTAGAGTGGATTTCTGGGAGTATAACGTCGGAGTTGCATATATTTACGAATATTATACATGCAGCTATACCCGTGTGAAAACGAGGAAAAGCAATTTGATGAGAAAGTTTTTTTTGCAATGATATTAGCCTTACCGATGAGATTGAGTGAGCAGAAAACAACGTCGACTTTCGGAAAATTAGTCCCGTCCAGATCTAGTCAGCTTAAAAGACAAGAACTTAGTTAATTCTTACGACGGGTAATTTTCTTCATGATTTCAGAGATACGGAGTCTTAACATCAACGTAGTTAGTATACCAGAGGTGGTCAGAGACGGAACAGACGAGCCTATCGTCCTGGACTGTGACTACGACATGGGACGTTCATCCAACACAGGTTTGGCAATAAAATGGTACATTGGCCAGGAGTTGCTGTATCAATGGATCCATGGAAAACTACCCCAAGCTTCTGACGAGTTTCGGAAATACGTCGACGCCTCGTACAAGGCCAGCGACAACCCTGACACCATGTACAGAGCTGTTAAACTGATTCGACCTGGACCAGAATTTTCCGGGGAATATAGATGCGTCGTATTCACTCAAGATGACGAGGTGGAGGCTGGGGGCAAGATGCTCGTTTACTGTGAGTTACAATCGAAATTTTTCATTCCTTTTCAATATCATTGAAGTGAAATTCGAAAAGAGGCTTACGAGTCAAGGGATAAAGGATTTGGCATTCATCTCTGCGAATCGCCAAACAGCAGTTATCAGATCAGACGAATGATTCCAGGGTTTAATCGAGGGTATCCACCCATTGAAAAAAAAGAATTTTTCGAAAGCCAGTCTGTCCCGTAAAAATTGAGTTAAGACCGGGCTCACGATTAGGGTTGGATAATCTTGTCATTATAATAATAAAATTGGGACTCGCGTGTATGTAGAGTTTGAAACATATTGTATAGATTTTATTCAGACCATTTCAGCCATTACAATATTATAGAAATAATGATTGAAGAGTATATTATAGATATAGATCACTAGGCACACGTTTGCTTATAAGGAAAAAATAAATATTATAATAATAAATGAACAATAATATAAATATCGTATTAGTAATTTTCGGTGTTATTGGAACCGTAGTGACTGTTAGTGTCAGTTAAATTCGAAGTATGACCGAACATTATGGACCAGAAAGTAATCTTCACGTTCTCCCAAGTTAAAGATGAGTTATTGAGTTGGCCTTTATTATCTTCCACCTGCATCCCATCCATTCTGAAACCATCTGAAATGGAAATAAATGTCAAAAACTGGTAATAATTACGAAAGTGTTAAGAACAGAGACGATTGTTGTAAAAACCAAAAAAGAAAGAAAGACAGAAAGAAAAAAAAACAAGAAGTAATACGAGTGAATAGCTTCATCGATTCGACACACCGAGAAAATTAATCAAAAAATATATCTAGCAAGGAATAGATATCGGACGAATATCGATTTGGTTCACTCACTCTCGTTTTCACTATAATTGATCTTCCCGGCGTATATCGTTGTGGCGAATTGCACGAATACCAAAACGGCAATGATCAGACAAACGGATTGTTTCATGATGAAGATGCAGTACACTTCGCAAGAAGTAATTATTTAATGAACGTTGGCTATAGATTCGGTATTTATACCCACGTACGAGTGCCAATATTTTCTGGGGTCAATTGACACAAGTGCGAACCTCGATAGATGCCCTTGGCACATTATTCGGTATACGCGAATCGATTATTTACCTGTGTCACAAACATGTGTGTATAAACTTGGCCCAGTTTAGTCTATTTTTCGCTCATCAATATCGTCGATTGAAAAATTGAGAAGTAAATATATTACGGGCGTAAATTTTTCCCTCCAAAAATTAACTCCCTCGAATTGTTACCCCGTTGTTAGAATAGGGTGGGTGAAATCGGACATCGACATGCTAGTGATTGTCATTTAGCGAGAAAATCTAATAACTCGGCGAATCAAACGATAGCGTGTTACGTACGTCAGGTCAAAGTATTTATCACCCTTAATTTAAATCTCGTCACTTTGGCCGCTGCGGTATGCTGTCACTGATGTCACGGTAGTCGGAGAGTCGAAATTAGGCGCGAAAACCGCAGGAATAGGTACTATGCGGATTTAGAAGGGTTCGGGATCAACAACCGTGCCGGTTTAATGCCCCGGGTATTTTGGGGTGGTTCTTTCCTCGGAAAAAACACGAAAGAACAAATGATCTGGATTTGTTTTTTACTCCAAAATTTCATCCGACAGAAGATATAATAAATTTCTAAATTTCTATATATATCATGCAATTCTACAGTTCAATCGCGAATGAAATTTTGCTTTCTTCATTTTTTCAGCACCAGAACATCACTTCAGGATACAACACCTTCACAATCGTAACGATGATTTGCATCGCGAATTACGAGTGACGTGTTTAGCGGAGGGGATTTTTCCCCAGCCAAAAATGACGCTTCAAAAAGACAGGTGATTATACGAACAGCATTTAGTTGATAAAAGAAAAACTATGGAATTGAGTTTCCCCGCAAGCCTTATTATTCGAGAATAACAAAAGTAAAGGAAAATAGAAGTCTTATTCAAGAGTTATTATTCGACGGAGTGAAACTCTGGGATAAATGATCGCGCGGCTAAAGATAAGGGATATAATTCAGTCCTAAAACTTTTCGAGATAGTAGGTCTAATGATATAATAAGTAGCTTTCAATTATTGGGATTAACCTAAACCGCGATAAAATCATAGGTATAATAATTGTTGGTATCGTTTAATTAGTTTTACCGAGATAATGGTAGTATAGATGTATATCTATACGAACGCGAGACTAATGGTAATCAAATACCGATTATAAACCCGTTCGTTGGTAATTGGTTTGGTAATTCTGGTAGGATGAATTTCGATTACGGATAAAGCCTTTACGGCTTCTCTTATACCAGATAGAATGATTTTCCTGTACCCTACTGCGGTGCACAAGGGGTAAATAATCAACATAGAGTAGATACGAAAGGGTTCACATAGACATAGAGCCAGAGGGTACATTCGGCAGGTGAGTAACATGAACGTAATTGTAAATCCGAAAGCTGATCCCTTACAGAATTTATGGTGACATTATTACAGATCGACGCCTGGCCGGAAGAAGATCGTGTCTCGGAAAACCCGTGAAGAAAATCGTAACTCGGAAAACCCGTGAAGAAGATCGTAACTCGGAAAACCCGGTCACGATCCTCTTCACGGGTTTTCCGAGTTACGATCTTCTTCACGGGTTTTCCGAGTTACGATCTTCCTCACGGGTTTTCCGAGTTACGATCTTCTTCACGGGTTTTCCGAGTTACGATCTTCCTCACGGGTTTTCCGAGATACGATCTTCTTCACGTGTTGGCTGAGTTACGATCTTCTTCGCCGGTTTTCCGAGTTACGATCTTCTTCACGGGTTTTTCGAGTCACGATCTTCTTCGCCGGTTTTCCGAGTTACGATCTTCTTCACGGGTTTTCCGAGACACGATCTTCCTCACGGGTTTTCCGAGATACGATCTTCTTCACGTGTTGGCTGAGTTACGATCTTCTTCGCCGGTTTTCCGAGTTACGATCTTCTTCACGGGTTTTTCGAGTCACGATCTTCTTCGCCGGTTTTCCGAGTTACGATCTTCTTCACGGGTTTTCCGAGACACGATCTTCCTCACGGGTTTTCCGAGATACGATCTTCTTCACGTGTTGGCTGAGTTACGATCTTCTTCGCCGGTTTTCCGAGTTACGATCTTCTTCACGGGTTTTTCGAGTCACGATCTTCTTCGCCGGTTTTCAGAGTTACGATCTTCTCCACGGGTTTTCCGAGATACGATCTTCTTCCGCCCAGGCGTCGAGTTATATTATGTACCTGTAAGGATGAACCTGATTTCTGTTCGGAATGACTCGTCATCGATACACCCACCCCACGGTTGGTAGGCGGTAATACGTAATCAGATGAATACACAACATGAAAGAAGCTCTTATATTTTGAAATAAAATGCGAAACTTATAAGGATGAGCTACCGCCTTAGTCTCTTGAATGAAATCTTCATTCTCAAAGCAGCTGTATTAAAGAAGGAGCTTATGAAACAATGAAACCGAGGAGGAACTGAGGAAGCCGGACGACAAAGGTTCGGCTTAGGACTACTTGCTCTGTTTGTTTTAGGGAAGTAATCGTCAACCAACGACAAGATTACAAGATACGTTCGGATGGACGGTTTAATGGCAGGGTAACCGCAGACATGGATACCAAGACACTTCAACTTCCCGTTACGTTAAAGTGCGAGCTTTATATTCAAGAGGCCAACTACACTGCCATTAAAGAATACGTGTACAGCGGTGAGTATAATGGATTAATAATGAAATTAAAATATTCAAACTTTCTTCATTAGAAATGCTAAAAACATGATGTAAAAAAATGAAAATTAAATGTCTGCAATTTTCTAGAAGGTTTGAAAGTGATCGGGTTGTGAAATGAAACCAATAAAATTTTCAGGAAAGACAAGTTCAAATACGGGTCGTTTAATTGAAGGGTTTAAAATAAAACAAAGAATTTTCCGGTTTTATCTGCCAATACCTACTTCAGCAACGTGCATACGTATATCTATATATGCGCGTCGATCTAATGAACTATTGTCAAACGCGCTTCGCGTAGGTACAGGAAATCAACGGTTCTACCAATTTCCGTTTCACACGGGCGACTCGATTCGAAGAAATTAACTTTAACGAGGGATATATGGCAGCAGCAGGTCAGCGTTTGATGAAATCGTGAATCAACAGATATAATTGATGAAAATAAGAACAGAAAATATATCCGAATTTCGTAGAAATTTTATTATATAATTATTTTGTGGTATAATATTAATTGATAAAAGGTTAAAATTTTCAAATTTCGAGAAAAGTAAACAGCCCCTGGCTAAATAAAAAATGTTTTTCCCCCTGTTTATTCATCCGCTATAATGAACGAATTTTTTTCTTTTTATTTCTTCTCTCTCTCTCTCTCTCGTTTCGTTTCTTCTTTTTATGTTGAATTTTCGAAAATCCCAGATTTTCATACGTTACACACCAATTTACCAGCGCTTGACAACCCGTCAGACTTGTTTACTCCGCATACTGTTGGGTAATATAACACAAGGGGTCAGAGAGAGAGAGAGAGAGAGAGAGAAAGAGGCAGAGAATGAATAAAAAAAAAAAAAAGAGAAGAGCAGAGGGAGAAAAAAACGAACAAGCTGAAGAACAAAATACAAAATAATAATAAAAAGAAAAATAACCACTTTTTTGTCAGGAGTTAAATATAAGGGCTTGAAAATATTGGTTTCTCTCGCCGATTCAAACCCCCCTCGGGCGAATAAACTTTGCTTTTATTCTCTGTACACACGTTTATGAATCTCGAATAGGTGCTACGGTTTTTTCGTCCCCCCCGTTTTTTTTCTTCGTTTTTTTATCAAATATATATTTCACATCATATCCCTCGTTTAAACATGCACACATATATACAATATATAGTATATACATAATACATGTACCTTTATATACGTACGGGTATGTGTGTATATATCGTATAGTATTTTCTATACATTGTCACATTTTCACCGTCACCCCTCGATTTTCATCCACCTCACACTTCCACCCTCTTTAACTTTACCACCGAGAGTCACGACCGGGTCTCTCTACTCCATTCCATTCGCTATTTTACGTTACGCTCCATTAAGTTTCGGGAGTGACAGATATATTTTTTTTTTTCGTTTTTTTTTTTTTCTACACTCTCTCTTTTTCCCCCTTTTTTTTCTTCTCTCGTTTGACGGTGAACGCGAGCGAGCAGCTCAGAGCACCCCTGCTATGCTGGTACCGACGACGAAGGCTAGCACTCACAATTGGCGACTGGAACCGCCAATATCTCTTCCACTTTTCGCACCCTATTTCTCGCCACCTCTTTTCTGCTGCAACCTCCTGCCTCCTGCCTTCTGGCTTCTTTTTCATCCCCCTTAAACCTTGGAGCTTGTGATCCTTCCATGACGATCGGGCGTCGCGTCGATTTCAGAGTTTATATTGAGTGTCGAATAGGGCGACGGTTTATTTGGCACAAATTTAACCCACGTATTGCCACTTCGTCTTTTGCGGAAAAAAAAAAAAACCCGGCCAAGGAGGGACTCGGGATTGTTGCTGTTTATATATGAGATAGAGTTAGCTGTAGCTGACTACCCAAACGATAGGGGAGAAAAATGATATAGTCTTATGAACCCAGATCAGATTTGAATTCCAAGTTTTATTCGAGGTAAATGGATGATGAAAATCTCTTTATTATACCGGATAAAAGAAAAGGATCTCTCAAGAATATTTTATCGCTTTTAAACAGCTTCAACGGTCTGACCATCCACCGACTGCAACTACTAATTCAATTGCCTCAATTTTAACTCCTCGCTCAAGCTGCGGCTACAGATGTACCGAACAAACTGCTCAACTCCATCAACCACCTGCAATTTTTTTCCCTCTTTCATTTTCATTTTTCTTATTTTACATTTTCTTCAATCAAAATTTGCCTATTTTTTTTATTAGGAATGGGGAAAGCTCAATGCAGGTGAATCAGCTTTCGCCTCTAGTTACAGATTTTCTAAATGAAATGAAAATTCACGTTGGGTACAGGGTAGGGGACAATGTGCCGCGGTCTCTTCAAATGGCGAACGATTAACAAGAGATAAAAATAAAGCTCGCAGGTTCGACAAAGCGTTTTACAGTAACAACAAAAATTGAGGGTAGGTAACGTTGGGTGGCCGAGAATAGGAGTGTGAGACTGGAAAACCGAAATAAAAGTGCATATCGATTACCTAGTGTGCACGTATACCTACCAGTACCTATATCAAGTAAGTCCGATATCTAGCTGGCGGAATATAAATGTTGAGGTCGAATTTTCCCGGTGAGAAATGAATCTTGAAATTTTTGTCAAATTATTGGAAAAAAAAGCACAGAAAAATCGATCGGAATAACTTCGAGCGATTATTATGCCAGTAATTTACCGCTTCGAATAAATATTTCAGAATTCTTGCAACTCTGGTTATTGGGGAGTAGGTATAGAATGATTATGTGTATGAAAACGGTCGATGTAAGTGGATAGGCATTTTGCTTAAACGGTGTCAATTATCGTAAAGACAACTTATATCCTCGGAAATTAGATCCAATGTCAGTTTTATCAAACTTTTAACGATAAACGCATAGAAATTTATGTGAATTTCAACTCGTCTTGCTTTTTAACCATTCATTTCACATCCCAATGTGGATTATCATCCCCCGCACGAGACATGGAGCGAGCATAATTTGGATTCATATTTTTCTGCGGAAGAATATCCCCCGCGGGTTCGTCGAGCGCGTGAAAGATTCAAAAAAGGTCTTAAATTCACCCTGAGACTATTTTTCCACGTTATTCGAGTTATCTTCTATTTTTTCACTTATTTCAATGAAGTTTATATAGAATAAATGACTTGAGATTTTTTTTGCTAATTTTCAACATTCACGAATCTCGACAGTTTCGAAATGCCTATTATTTCATTTCAAATATTAAAAGATTCAAAATTCCGGAGTAGATACGTACGCACATACACATACCCATCCAACTCAGGATTCTACGTTTCCCTAGTGTGCTTTGGACTTTTATATGTGCTCACAGACGAAGTTGTGAACCGCTGAGACCTATTAGCAGATGATAATTCCAAGTGCCATAGTCCCCTACCGCTCTTCACCTTAATAGAGATTCTAAAGTCTAACGAAACACCTTAAGTATAATAGCGAACAAAGTTTTCAGTGGCTCGGGTGGTTCAGGAAAAAAAAAAATTTCAAAGTAGCCATTTGACGGAACGTCGATACTCCGGTCTTTCCCTGTCCATTCCGTCTGCTCCGCTATTTCCCAGATAGAAAAGAAAAGGGAGGAAAAAGAACAGAGCTGCAGAAAAAAAAAACTAGAAAAAAATCTCTTGCTGCAAGTATCCTGCATTCTGTCTGATAGACGAAGTTTCATTTCTTATATATATACTGGGTACCCACGGATTCGGAACTTGGCTACAAGGATAGTAATCGCCGAAATGGAATGGAGATGAACATGAAAATGAAAATTTGAAAAAAGGATAGACACCCAATAATAATGATAGCAGTGGACCGCCAGGTTCTTCTTTTTTTTACCATTTTTTTTTTCATCCTTCTACAGCCCCGTCATACACGCGTTGTTGATTTTTCGAAAAAATCAAAAATCCCGAGGGATGAATATACACTCGCATGCGCCTGTAGCTGGAGTTATAACATGGAGGCGAAGCAGGCGAGTTCCTACTACAAAATTCGCCCCGAGGCACAATACGTAAATACAGGAGGAGGCAGAGTAAATATTAATTAAACGAATCAAAGAGCAGAGTTCGGTAGCCCAGACCCAGGTGTGTGTGTATTTTACCTGACGCAGACGTATATAAAAGTTACTCACCTGCCACGGAAAAGTCGGTCGAGTGAAATACGGAAAATGGGTAAGGGCTCACATGGTTTTTTGAAAGATCAAATATTCACATGCGCATGCATGCGAGAGGCATTGTACAGCGTTGTTCGAGAAAAGAGAAAAGGAAAAAAAATAAAGATAATCCCGGATCGAAAATGAATCGCAAAATAATGTACCATGTGATTTTTTTCCTTTTTCCTTTCTCCTTTCTCATTTTTTCTTTTCTTTTTTTATGTTCGTTCGATCTTCTTTTTCTTTTCGCAAATATTGCGAGGATCAGCGAGTCTCGCTTTGAACGAATTATTCATTCATTTCGAGTGTATCTGGACGAATATATACTCGTCCTTTGACCTCTGGCTCATAGCTGGGAATCAGGAACGAAAGGGGTTGGAGGGAGGAATCATCCCCTCGGACAGCGATTCGTTCTCCTTCTTCTATCGGTCTCTCTTTCACAAACACGGAAAAAATAGGGTCTGATATGGCGAGTCGGTATATATACATGGTGTACATAGGTATATATAGATGCTGTGTAACACGCGATCGAAAAACTTTGTTAACTTTAATTTAATTAGCTTCTGCACCAGGGCGGCTGGTCTGAACGACATTTTTACTCATTTTTTTCCGAAGCGCGGGAGTAGTCCTCGAGATCCTCGCGAACTACGACGAGTCTCTCGTTATTATTACATCCATCGCTGACCGCGTTGTATTACGTCCTTTTCGGCTTGTTTTACATTTTTCTTATGTACTCGTCGTGGTACCTACTTGCGTACACGTCGTATAGCAGCCGGGCGAAGAACTCGAGCAGAAAAAAAATTATCTGGTAATAAAAGAGAGAAGCGGGAAAGAAGAGAAAACCGAGAAACCAAAAATAAGAAGAAAAAAAGCGAAAAGAAAAGAAAAGTGGAGAAAAGAACGAGGGAAAGTAAAGAAAGAATAAAAAAATATCTAAATAAATAAAAGGGCAATGGTGAAGGGCACCGGAAAAAAAAGGACCTGGACCAAAAAAACGAAAAAAAAAATAAGAAAAATGAAAAAAAAAACGCAACGAGAAGAGAAGAGGGTTTTGCGTGCCCGCTGAACCATAGAGCGTCTCTCAAAGCGACCTAATTAAAAAAATATAACGAACGAATTTAAAATGTGCCCGGCTAATGCCAACGGCAGTTTTCAGCACGTTACGGTCTCTGCGAACAAGAAATATACCTAATTATATACTCGACTATACTCGCATAATAATACACCGACAATTACTTTCGAGCACTCAGGGAAATAAAAATAATTTAAAAACAAAACAAAAAAAAACCCCGGGGCACTACACTCCACTGATACGCACCTGAATTTTATACCTCTGCTTCCGAAGAGGGGAAAATTTCTCTCAAATTTGATTGAAGAAGAAATTAAAACTATACCCTCTTTCACCCTGTCTCTCTCTCTCTCTCTCTCTTTCTCTCATTTATGCGATCGCGTTGCGAATTTTCAACAAAATTAATTATTCAAAGGGTAGGTATATGAATTATATAAAGCAGGAACTCCAGAAAACATTATAGAACCCGAAAAATATATTATAACGACGGAATTTATAAGTGGATGTTAACTTATTTTTGAAATCCTCATTATTACTCTGATATAAATTTTAGTTTTTTTTTTTTTTTTTCAACTTTTATTTCCGCTTAGATGTATTCAGGAGGTACAGGTAATATCAAATTTATACCGAATTATATTTTCCACGTATTTCTGTCGGATAAATATTTTTCAATATGTACCCACCTACCTACCTGTTACCGAGAAATTGATGGAATTTTAATTAATGTATTTCCACCATGTATATATATATGTATTGTGGATCTGAATTCTTTAATTGAATTCTGAATAGAGGCAGTGGGTATATATGGGTGGTTGGGTAGGAAGAATTCAAAGCAAAAGCTTTGAGTCGGTTGTGCTTTGCTAGTAAGGGCCAAAGAATGCCTTTTGCCTATCCCTATACCGAGAGTTGTAGTTGAAGGAAAGGCTTGGATAGAAGTGGGTAGGCTTTGCGTAGCTGCAGCAAAAACTGCGGAGGGTCAAGAAGCCGTCTTTTGAAGGCAAAGACCCAAAGGCAGCGTTTTGTTGCTTTCAGAATCTTGACTATTACGGATTCTGCCAAAGCTAAGTCCCCGCCAAGCATCCTTCAGTCTCTTCGTAGTAGGTACATCCGGCTCCTGGTTCCTCAAAACTCGAATTTCAAGAGCCCTTATTCTACCCCGAGGTTATTATCTCCGTATACATTTGCCTGACAAAATGAAGATTCTTTATTTCATTTTTCTTAATTTTTCCTAATTTTTTCAAACATAATAGGATTTCGTCCGAAAACCATTTTCGCATAATCTTAATGCGGCGAGTCTGAACAGACGTTAAGAAACTGCCGGTTTTTGGAGTTCCTCGAGGGGGCAGCTGGTACACCAAATTCTTTGGGCTGAAACAAAAGTGGCAGTATCTCGCAAATGGCTCTCTTAATGACCATTAGCTGATGAACCCAGAGAAGCTCTGGCACATAAACTACCCAATTTTTTCCTCTCCTTATTCTTATTCTTCTTCTTGTTCTTCTTCTTCTTTATACATTTCGGGGTTCCTCAACGTAACTTTATTCATCTATTAAACTGTTCGACGTGCCTTGGCCCATAAAAATCTATAATAAAAATAATTGTCGTATGATTCAATCGACTTTATCATATCTCCTGCATTCAACAATATCAATTCAACTCCATACCACAAGATAAACGGAAAATGCGATATGAAAGAGAACCACCCCGTGGTTAATGTGCACAAAGATGAGCGAAAGCACGTACTAGTAAAATTTGATAACGTCAAAGTGGGTGTATGTATGTATATGCACACACGTACGTATACCTACCCTGATACATACGCAGCGCGTTGTTTCCTTCCAGTTTTGCCCCTCAGGTGTAAGTGCTCTCGACTGCCTTCTCCTCGGCCAAGCACCAAGACCTTTCCTGCTTTCCCGCGGAGCTTTACCAAGCAGATAGTTATATGCTTAATTTTCCAGTATTCCAACGAGCTGGCGGTCGCTCGAGTACAAAGGAAAACATAATTTTCATCTACGACTATGGTCCTACTGCTGTTACGGCGACGTGAACTTCTCATTTGTTATTGTTAATTAATTAGATACATCCCGCGAGAATTAATATCACGTCTCAGATTCGCGAAAGGCAACGTTACGGTGCATAGAATCACTGCATCCCCATCCCCATCCCCGTCCCCATCCCCATTTTGCATTTGTAATAAGCTACACTGGAGCTAGGCTGATGACTGAAGGAAAATATTGTTATCACATTTTTTCAACAGGATATAAATTTCAACGGAATATCGTATGGACAGAAATATGACGTGAAAATTGAGCTATGATTTTATTGCTAGCTAGAGCTAAGCCGTTTCGATGAATTGTTGTTTTCGAGTATTGGGGTGTAACAAATGACTGGGTCGTTCCGGGTTATAGATGCAGATTATTGCGGTCGGTATATATTTTCTGACAACGAGTGGCATAGCTGTGTATTCATTATTAATGAACACCAGAATGGATGTTGAATTAATGAGTTGAAGCAAATAAGCAGTGATTATAGATGATAGGGTATAACACACAAGCCTAGATATATGCGTATATGATACGTATTCGAGGTAGACGTGTAGATATGGAAAGAGTTTTACCAAATAAGAAAACGTCTAAAGTTTTCTAGTATAAAAGTTACTCAGATCTGATATTACCTTGGGAAAACTAGAGGAAGATATCGCGGGTCTAAAGCCAACTACGTGCGAGTACCTACGTCCGTTTGAAAGAAAAGAAAGAAAAAAGTCAAAAAGTCAAAGGAATTAGAAGTAAGCTTTTCTGGGATGGTTTAATTCGTGATGAGAAAAAGAACGGTCAGTTATTCAACGGAGAGAATTTTTCGGATGAGAAAGAGAGACTCCGTAATTCTGAAAATCGCTTCGAGTGCTTCGAGGGTGTAACGTCTTGCAATGCCGATAATGGCGAAACTGCTTGCAATGATTACGTTTAGAAGCAATTTTGCCGGGTGTGTTGCTCGGACGGAGGTAAAAGCGTCCAAATTTACGTCAAATCAAGTTAATTGAGTGTTCAAACCGGCGCGGTGCCGCGGCCCCATTGATCGTAGTATAGGAAGAAAGCTAGTGGAGTAGGTAGGTAGGTAGCCAGGCAGTAAGGACCAAGGAGACGAGGGTAGCCACACGACAACGAGAGAGGGCGCCTGTTTCACCAAACGACGAAACTTCACCAATAAAGCCACGCAATAAGGGAGAGCAACACGCACCTCGAATATTCGACAGTTTATTACCGAGAAACTTAAACTAGAAGCTGACGTGTCTTGTGTCCCGTTGCCCTCCGCCCTTCGCCCTTCGCCATCCGCCATCCGCCCTTATAACCCTCGTCTAAAACTAGAGGGGTAAAGAAATGAAAATATGTCCAACGACCACAGCCCTCTCACTCTCTAGCTCTCTTGGGATGGAATTTTCCCGCCCCCGCAGGTCCCGCTGCGAAGAGAAAACGCGGCTGGAAAATCTACGGCGAAAACCACCAGCTCGCGTTTAATTTGCAAAACAATCGTTTGCATTTGTAGCGTAAGGGTCCTGGCGAAAGGGTGCGTCTAACTTTTAGATGAATTCTGTCTTTTCGTTATACTTGGCCAGTTATTAAAATTAACCACCCGAATTCCGAGCGAGCTGTAGATTAAACAGCGAATCTCATTACGCGTACAGTTAGAGGATAGATCTTTATTTGGTATAAGAAGGGTGCAGACAAATTATAGGAAATAATAAAGAAAACAAAAAAAAAAGGAGAAAGAAGAAGAAAGAGGAAAGAGGAAAAGAACTGGGATCATTTGGCAGCACTTTGTCGCGAAATATATATATAGGTATGGATAACGCAAGGGTGGCAGAAGCAGCGTTTTCGGGTCCCTCGTGGTTGTGTAAAGATGGTGCCTACTAAAGTAGCGCTTCGTATATTTTATCCCGCTCCAGCTGGGGTGGTTGGGAACTGAGGCAAGGCGCCTCGGGATAACGTAGCCAAATATCATCTAATTCGTAGGATATTCCAACCCCAATATACACGCTGTACTATTCCCTTTACTCTTCCGCTTCCTTTTTCTTTTTTATTTTCTCTTCTTCCCTTTTTTTTCACTTTCTTAGAAATTCTATACTCCCAGTATACCTCTCAGGGCACTCGACTATCCAGCTTTTTATAGTTAAATCAATAAACCACAAACTAACAGAGTGACAAATTCTCAGGCAACGCGGAACGCACGCGACCCTCCTATCCATCCCTTATACCTTCTTTTTCGCTTTCTCTTTCATTGTGGAAATAAAAATATTGAATATAAAAAGAATTAAGTAGACGTAAAATAGGGTGAAAAATAAAAAAAAATTAAAAAAATTAAAAGAAAAACCAATACGTTCAATGATCCCGAAATTTATTGGCGAGCGGAAAGATCGCGATTCCTCGAGAGAGAAAAAAATTCCCTCTTTACGACAAAGGTTTGATCGGGGGACTTGAATTTTTTTTTATTTTCAATATCTCATTCAATATATCGGAAAGAATTTCAGAATTTTGGCACAGTGTATTATATCAAATATTTTCGCAGCTTACGTAGGTATACGTATATATCTACAGTCAAGAAGATCCGCGAATCAGATAAAAGCCACTTGAATAATATATGAACTGGATATAAATCAATGAATGAACACGATAAGGAAGAATTTGTACCTGAAAAACGAAAGAAAAAATAAATGTATATAGGTATATAGCGAAGCTCATTCTACGTTATCGCCACTAATAAATAAGCTGTGGAAATTCGTATGAAATTCTCCGAAGGGGTGAAAAAAGAAAGAAAAAAGGGGGTGAATTCCGTAATATTTGGTGGTACTATATAAAGAAGGCAAACAATGAAAGAAACGTCAGACATATTACCATGCGGTATAGTACCAATTTGTTTTACATAATATGCGTAAAGTTATACGCGCTTGAAATGTGCGCGACGAATATCAAATGAATAGCCGAGGATAACTTGCCGCGGGAAAACACCCGCGGAAGATCTTTTTACGTAGCTTTGCGAAACCGGGCTTTTCGCCACATTGCCATCAAATTTCATATTTGCTTTGATACCAAAACTCTGAGAAGAAGACAACAAAAAAATAAAAAACAAAATGAGAGGAAGAAGTGAAAATTTCACCCTTCGCCAGTCGTTTTTTTATCACCATTTTCACAACCGTAAAGAAGAGCTACATCTATTACATGTATATAGCTATTAGATAAAGTTCAGCCATGTGGCATTTTCTCGCTAGAGTAAATGTATAGTTTTGTGTAGAAAAAAAAAAAAGAAAATGTTGTTTTTGCAACGAAATTTTATTTTTATATGAAAATTCTGGGCTTATATATAAAGTTGCAGCACCTTATACTACGCCATCCCCTATTGTCGAAAATCCGTAGGGCGAATAGAGTGGGGTATCTAAATATGACCCCGATAGTAAAACTACGACGTGGTTATATAGTCGTATGGAGTGGAAGAAAAAAAAATAATCGATAGTCGTTAAAAGAAGAGAAGCGAGGAGAAGTAAAAACAAAATAATATAAGTGGAAAATAAAAATAAAAAATAAAAATAAAAAAATAGAAAGAGAGAAAACAAAAAAACGTTCACCGTTACCGCAAAACTGCCGTGCCGTTGGTGCGGAGGCGGTGAAGGTATATCCAGATCGTAAAAATGGTGGAAAAAAATAAAATAAAAATAAAATAAAAATAAATAAATAAATGCAGATATTCCATCGTCGAATTCTGTACCACCCAATAAAGTGAGGGACACCAACCGAGTTTTTTTCTACCCCCCAGGTTCAGATCGGAACTTTATACCTGTAGGTATACTGCTATATATGTCGAGGTAAAATTATTGTCCTCGGAATTGGAATTGGTCCAGCTGGTTGAAAAATCTGTAGCAATTTTATATCCGCGCAGGCATGATCGATTTATAATTATTATTTTATCATTCCAATCTCGGCTTCCATCATCCGGTATGCCCCGCGTGGGTAGATGTATTAATTAATTTTCTGAATCATTAATTAATGTATCAGACTGATTGCAGAAAAAGAAAAAGGGCGAAGTAATTAGAGGAAAAATAAAAGCAACTATACGGCTCGCAATAATTTCCAGAGTTTATCATTCGCTCAGATTTTACGTACGCTTGTGGCACCGAGCTGGAACCTTTGGAATTGAAATCCTTCAATTCCGAAACCCAAACGTTTGTTTATATCAAATTAAATCGCGCCGATTCCTCGACGGAGTTAAGGACGACTCTCAAAGTTAACGATTGCTGCAAAAGCCTCGGATTCCGGTGAACGAACATCGCGAGGGTATTCGAGGCAATCGTTAATTAGGGCGTCGCCACGGGCCAATTAACCAATAATTAGAAACATCTGCAGAATCCGTGTAATTGCATCGATAAACGAAATCGACGAAATGAATAAATTCAATAAAAATTACCGGGCCATTAATCGGCACAACGATTCTACGACCGCGTGAGATAATTATTATAAGTTCAGATCTGTCAGGCGAAAGATCGAATCGTCTGAGATAATCAATCTGGCATTATCTTTCGGACAGTTTCGCGTGTCGAACAGGGGGTAGCTACCCCTGCAGCTAGATATACAAGCTGATCTTTAACCCAAATGAAATCGAACACGTCTGCCCTACCCGATCTGTGATCCCAGTCTGCTGAGGGCTTAGAACTGTCAAACTTTCTCCCATTACAAGTTTCTCCTACGTTCAGATACTGCGCCGGCTTGGGAGATCGTCAATCGCGATTCTCGAACCCCCGAAAACTCAAGTGGTACACAAAACTGTTCGCAGGGGGTTGATTTTTTTTTTCTTTTCTTTATTTTTTATCGAGAGTAAAATAACGAGGGAAAATAATGCGAAAAAATAGTGTAACAATTCATGTTGGAACTATTTTGGACTTGAAGGATCGAGAGGTAAATTTTGTCCTTTCAATTCCGAGTGAGAAATTGTTTAGAGCTTACCTCTGGGGTTCGGGTTGAATTTAATCTGTCGATCTGGCCAGCGGTCTGCAACGTCGCATCGACGGCATCCGCCTGTCTATGTGGCTCTCCGTCTTTCCCTCCCTCGACGTGGTCTGACTAACGTCCAACTAAATTAAGGTTGGCCATTTGGTTGTTTAGCCTTTTTGCCCCCTGCAATCTAGCCTCCTCGTTCTTTGCACCCCCCTTTCCCCGCTGGCCATATAGGATAAACGTCAATGACGTCCTGGCCAATGACGAAATGGGATCCCAAGGGAAATCGAGACTGCCCGCAAGGATCTACAATACCCTAAAACCTAAAACAGCACGGGATATTCCTCGACCGAACCCATCCCATGGGTTATTTCGAAAATGTCAATTCATCAGACGAAAAGTAAAGAAAATCGATCCCTAATTACTTCGGTCTCGACAAAAAACTCACGCGATCCAATTCGATCGGACAATATCCAATATTTTATTACAAGCCTTTGTAAAAGGTGCGTGAAAAAAAGGGACGAGGGATGGGGAGGGGGGGGGGGGGGAATAAAAATGTGTATATATATATATTTTTTTTTTTGTTACTAGGGTATACAGGTTCGGGGCCGATTATCGATTAATGAGCCGTTGAGTAATGGGTGTAATTTATTAGCGGTTAATCGAGAGGGAAGGTTTTAATCGAAATCCGAAGAACTGGAGGGGTAAAAAAATGTTTATTCGATTTTCAATTCTTTCAGATGAGCGATAAATAGAAATTGATTGAACCATATATACTACTAGTTCGAGAAAATTATCCTACGGGTATAGATTATCAAGGATCGGGATGGTTCGGGTTGAAAAAATTTTTTACGAAGAGAAAAGGAAAATTATCATTTTTAATATCACGCGAGTAGGTATAATAATACGTACCTAGGTATGTAGTACCTACCTACTGCGCGCAGGAAGGCATGGTTTTTAATTATAATACTTTTGAAATTTCATATCTAGATTAGCATGACGTCGGGTCGCTGCGTGGGCATGTTACTGTCCGCTCGCCCCTGATATATATTTGAATAAAATTTAGAATTTTCAATTTTTTTTTCAATTTTTATTCTTTTTTCATTTTTTCACTCATCTTTTTTTCACTACTCATCCGTTCGGTGAACCCCTCAGGGCGAAGTGAAGCGAGGGACGCCTCCGCTATGTTATTGAATAAATTATAAATGAAAAAAAATCGGTTATAACCCGGGTTTCATTTTTTGGGAATTCGCACAGCTGTTGTTCCGCGTGATCACTATTATATATATTCGCAATATATTTCGCTCTTTCGTCGGGCTACTAGTATTTGTCAATTTTTTACGTAGGTTTTTTTCTGTTTTTATTTTTTTCTTCGGTTCTTCATCCTACATTTTTCGTATCATTTCTTTCTTTATTTCATTCTTTTTTATTTTTTTATTTTATTCTTTTTTCATTTCATATATCTCGCGGCGAGGATACGCATAAATAAATAAAATACAAAGCGGAGAAATAAATAATGGAGCGAGCTGATTCGATCGTTCCATTATTCATAAGGGATTAAACGGGAACGATGACTTACGCAAATATCACCCCAAAAGTAACAGGGAAATCGGAGTTACGCCGCTAGAAGGTATAGCTGGCGGGGGTTGGCGGGGATTAAAATTTGCTCGTTTGTAATCTTCCTGATGGACCGCTCTCCAAGTACTACCTACCAGCTACTACGCCCCGACTGCTAATCTTCGACGCTGCTTGCTAACACCATAAGTCAAAATACTTTGTAGAATAAAAAAAGGAGAGAATACAAAAAATAGAAAAAATACGAAAAAAGTAAAATAAAAGAATCGAAAAAAGGAAGAACGAAAAGTTACTAAAATCCATAAAAACGATTTCGGGAATAAACTTGGCAGCTGCTACTGCACTGCGTCGAAAATACTGGGTCAATCGTTATTGCTCCGATATTGCCGAACCAGACTATAAAAAATAAAATGACAAATTTTTGGTCTAAAAAAAAAAAGGCCAATTGTTTTAATAAAAAAAAAAACTGTGATTTTTGTATAGCTATGAATGATGAACGGAGAGTTGAAACTTGCGTTATTGAGTTTTTTTTTTCTTTTTTTTTTTTTTTTTAATTGACACTTTGCTGCGTCGCGTCACGTCGGGGTGTTCGGTGACATGATAAAAAATGGTAACACGGAAGGAAGCTAGGTTGCGTCCGAAAGCCGGAAATGACTTAATAGCCACCTTAACAGCCATTCCCGGCTCCCAGGAGCGGCGTGATTCTCCCCATAAGTATAGTATAGTAGCTGGGGTTATAGAAGAGCGACGTCACCAGCAACGACGGAAAGTTATTATACCTATGCGAAGTGGCAGGCAGAAAGGAAGTGGAGAATAGGGAAAAGAGGGAAAATAAAAATAAAAAGAAGAAGAAAAAGAAAAAGGGAAAGAAAAATAAAGGAGAGGAAAAAATCGAGGGAGTAAATAGGATAAAATAAAGCTAGCTGTATACGAGCGGGGAAAATGACGCTGGTTGAGTTGGCGTGCTTTAGGAATTAGAGAAGGGATTTTCTCGGTTATCGCTTTTACTTCTTATTCTATCCTTTTTTGGGTGCGATTTTCGTAGAGTACCTCCGATTTATACGCTCCACCTGCGAAAGGTCTGGTCCGATGGATTCGCATTTCTGATTACATCTCTGGTTATTTTCTACCAAATTACCGATACAATATATATATATTTATATATATACGTATGTATGTATGTATGTGTGTATGTATGTATGTATGTAGGTATATATGCGCTGGTGCGATATTCGAACGAAGATACGTATACTTGCGGATTAATGGAAGGATTTTAGTCCCGGATCGTCGAAAAGCTTTCGAGAAAGATTTAGAGGATTCGATAACCACCAGCCCTCATCCGTCCGGAACTAAATAAGCGAAACGGAGATCCGTTTTATTCGACGCCAGCTAGCTTCTGCCCCGAGAACCGTCGCGCCTCGATTTATTATAGTCGATTTGTAAATTCAGTGAAAAGAACCGAGTTTCAACTCGAGGAAATTTGTCCACTTCTTATTTCAACGAATAAAGGCCACACGTTGACGTTTATTAATCTACTTTGAATTTACATATCAATTCGTGCCATTAAGGTAAGAAAAATTCTTTTCGAAAACCGCTGAATCAGTTAGAATTTCAAATTCGTCCATCCCCTACGAAGAAATATTTATCATCAAGATCCTTGAAGACCTCAAATTTCAAAATCCATTAAAATAGATGAAATTTCTGTTAAAACGGGGAAAATTTACAAACAGATCAAAATCGTTTACAAAGAAATTTTTTTTTTTTTCTTCAAATTTTGTTAAGTGCCACTCGAAACTTCATCACTTCTAAGCCTTGATCCAACTTTACCAGCTCTTGACGTAATTGCGGAAAAATTGTGGAATCTTAAGAAAACAAAAGGGATCTTCTCTTGAAACGGGGAGAATTTATAAACAGATCGAAATCGTTTACGAAGAAATACCTACCCTTACTTTTGTACCATTTTTTTTTTTTTCTTCTTTTTTTTTCTAATTTTGTTTAGTGGCACTCGAAGCTTCATCATTTTTAAGCCTTGATCCAACTTTACCAGCACTTAAAAAGCTTGCAGGAAACTCTATCGTGAAGCTCAAAGACAAAGTCGGTCAAACGAACCTTTAACCTCATCCCTCTGCCTCGCCCTGTGTCTCGGTGTTATCAGCAATAATGGGAGCGGCAAGGGGTGCGGAGGAGAGGGGTTGTTATCATATCTCGTTCATGGTTGGACGGCGATTTCGCGCGAGTCTCTGTTTACTCTCGGCTTCGCTCACGGCCCTGAGAGGGTTGAGGGGTTCAAGAAGAGGCTGCAGAGGGGGTTGAGGAGATAAAAGATATCGGCAAAAAGTCCAAGAAAACGAAAAAAAAGAAAAAAAAAAAAAAAAACTACCAAACGTTTCTCTATATCAGGGGGCGATTTTTATCAACCGAAATGCTTCCGATATGAAAAAAATTGCAACATAGGACCATCAATTTTCGGAAAAGTTGTCAAACAAATTTGCAAAAAGAAATGTTGGGACGAAATTGATCGCGTTTCGTGTCCATCTTATCATATGAAAAAGATCGAATGCAATTTTCTCCCTTTTCTATGTTTCAGGTTCTAATCGGCTCCCCCGAATCTCTACGATGGCAAGCATCCTCGTGGTCCTCTTCGCCTGTTGCGAAAATTAATTAAACGACGCTATTTATATGGTGTCTAGAAAGGCGTAGAAATGTCGTTTGATATTATAGGTATACGCGTATATAGGTATATGTGCTATAGGTTTGCCAATTTCCATCATGATGTACGTGATTCTGATTATAATGGAAATTTCGAAAATACATTTGGTTAATGAATATTTTCAATCTTCCGCGCATTATCGGAAAAGGTGTAATCACATATTTTTTGATTAAAAAACCACGGTCCTCCCGCAGCCTCAGGCGGCGAGCATATACCTACCTCTACCCTACGCCTAAATTTAAGCTTGTTTTCAATCAGCCAGATCGATGTATGAAAAAAAGAAAAAAAAAGAAAAAAAAGGAAAAGAAGAAGAAAAAAAACAGAGACAAATTTTGTACAGCTGTTCGCCGATCAGTCGTGCGGCTCGTTGAAGCAAAACTTTGTTGGATTTAAGCCAACGCAACGCAAAAGTGGAAAGTTTCCTTTTGCGTTTCATGGACGAGAAGAAAAAAATACACGTGCGTTTGTCGCCGTTTAGAAAGAAGATGAAATGTTTATAACTAATCAAAGGTCTGCTAGGATTAGAAATTGTTGAGAAAATTTGTTCCTATAGCTTGTACGTATGTTTTATATTTTGCTCCAAGCCCGCAATCGGTACGACGAGAAATTGAGTTAATCAAGAAATAGTAGCCAAAAATGAAAACGAAGAAAAGTATATCGAAGCTTTTTCATGTATTCGTCGCTCTTTGAATGGCATAAATATCGGCAAAGCACGAGACTACTACATGAAATTAATTGCCATCGATATTGCTATTTACAAAAATTTTTTTTAAATGTTTTTTGACAACGGTGAAATCCGACTTTGCGATGATTGAACATTTTTCATATTCAATTTCTCCGCTCTAGTGACAGCCATATTAATACATTGCTGTACGGTTTAGCCAAGGCAGTTAACCCTGAATATACGACAATATTAAATATGAGATGAAAGCGAAAGTTTTTATATTTATCAACAGCTGATCTTAGGTCTCGTAATTTAACCAGCGGAAAATTTGTCCGAGATGATTTCATTCCGTTCGAGATGAAGAGAAAAAAAAAATTCAGGATTTTCTGTCATCATGTTGTACGGAGGATCCTTAGATCAGTTAAACCCAGATTTATGACAGGTATATATAAATATGTATATTATATTATATACCGATGTAATTAAATGATATCTATTGTTGAATCGCCGACCAAAATTGTCAACTTATATAGTCACGAGAGCCAGAGCTGAAAATTCTGAAGTTTATGTATTTATATGTATAAAACGAAAAAAAAATATGTGCTTGTATGTGTTATACGTGGAATTAAAGCGAGGCCATATATTTCTAAAAATATAAAATGAATAATAAATAATAAATAATAATAATAATAATGATAATGATAATTCTGTGTCTGGTAATAATTAAAATAATTTTAACTGGTACGGCTTTACGATATAATATATTACGCCAATATATATGTAAAAATAAAACTAAAGTGCTTGGAAGATTATAAAATGGTATAAAATATGATAATATTATATTGACTAATTGGCTTGCTTGGACAATGATGAAAATAACGAATTATTAAAATAATATTTAAGGGTTTATAAATTTAATTAAGATATATATATATTGTATATGTATATGTATCGAATACAGGGTACGATATTTATTTCTGTAATTTGAATGACATTTTTAAAAATCAATTCATCATCTGAAGGGCTTATTTATAAATTCAAAAACAAAAATCAAAAACTAAACCTCCAGATCATGAGTTTATTCATTTATTTGTTCATTCATTCATTCAATTATTTATTTATTCAGACATTTTTATTTTATTTCACATTTTTTTCTCTTTGTTATAATTTTTTTTTTGTACACGTACGAATTTATCATTTCTCATTAACATACACCTAAATATTTAACATCCCTGTCATTTGTAAGAAATATAAATGTTTAAGATAAAAACGAAAAATTATAAAAAATAAAACGTAATGAATAAAAAATGGAAATCAAGTCGTTGTATCAATAAATTAGTATTTGCTGTAAATAATTCGCCTGATATATGTATACACATATTTTTTTTTTCTTCCATTTGTTAATTTTTCTATTCGCGTATCATTTTTTCATTTTTATATCATCGTAACTGTTGTAAGTAAATAACGCGAATACGCGATGTTCACTGATTCGCAAGAGAGAAAAAATTCACTCTCAAGTCACGTAGACATGTATTGTCTGTGACGAGAAGGTTTTAGAAAATCTAATTCGAAAAAACGATATTATATTATATTAATAATTATACGCACTTATATGAGGAAATATGAGCGGCTCAAACATGTCCCCGTGAGAAAATCCTAAACTTTCATATATTAGAAACTGAAAAAAAGGAAAAAAAAGCACCTTATGATATATAATATTATGTTTGATAGGTAAAATTATTGGAATAATATATTCATATATTACATAATATACGATAAACGCGAGTACATAGAAATTTTATTCATTTTTCTATATTTCCAGATTGAATAACAATTGTTAAATGAATAAGTCTTCGATAGGTAAATATATATATATATATTATATAATATTTAAATATAATAAGAAAAATAATAAAAAAATGATATAACTTATGGTCTTTAAAAATTAATATATATTTTATATTTAAAATATTACCCTGCGTTATTAGTTGTCTCTCCTACACACATATAATAATATTACGTATATTATATATATATATATATTATATTATATTATATTATATTGTCATATTCTTCGTTGTGTTTATGTCAATGATTAATTATAATAACTATATAGAGATTAAAGAAACATGTGGTGCAGGGAGTTCGACACTATAATATCCTGTAAAAATATGATTATAATAAATGAAAGAAATTTTCCTATAAAATATTGTCGATCATTTTTAAACCCGTGTCATTATTATTTAAACCAAAAAACATTATTCACTTTAATTCGCAGTAATATACAGTCATATACTCGACTGCAACTCCCGAAAACTCGAATTCCAAAAAAAGTCTGCCCCATCAATTTTTGAAATTCTTTTTTCCATCTTTCTACGAAATTTTTCTAGCCAACGGAAAGATGTATTTCAACCATGTAAAATGTTACCCGGATCTAGGTGAGTACTATCTTATTCCAAGACGTATATCAACATAACTTACATTAGCAGAATACCAGCGATCGATCTAGAGGAAAAAAATAAAAGAAACCAAACGAAGGTCCAAATTGTTGTAAAGTATGAAATTTAACGCATGTAATAAAAGTCTATTTCTCTTCCGGTTGTCAGCGGCAGCGTAGCGTAACTTATTCACCTTAAAAAAAAAGTATCCTGCACCAAGGTATGTATATACCATGGCATATACGTATAGTATATAACATAGGCATATACTCTACAACCATTGTCTTTTTCCGCGGCGTCAATAACTCAGATAGTAGCGCGTAGCCAACTCCGTATATCGCATCGTATCGTATCGTATAGTATCGCATATACGTATGTATGTGGTCATGTATACACATATCGCGTAAATACAGGTAATGGAACCTAATAACGCAAGAACTGCAAATATTACTACGGGAAGCAACAATTTGTCAATTTCACGAAACAATTGCCCAGTTAATTGCGGGACGTTTATTCAAACGGTTATCGCAAAATGTAATTATTCATTCGGAAGGTCAATTGCGAATCGCTGTACGTACCATTTTATACACACAGCTGTAGTTCACCCTCACTCAACGTTTTTACACAAAACTTTACGGCTATCGTCATTCTGACGGGGGGAACAAGGGAAAAATAAAATGAAAAGGGAAATAATGACGAAGACACAATACAGACAATCTGTACGTGCAAATATATTATAATCGTGAAGAGGCGATTCGGAAATGATCTGAAATACGAAAAACGATTTACAGCAGATTCACGTTATGCCAGTAGAAAATAGTAGTAGAAGTCCAAATCGTTGTGAAAATTTCAAAAAGTATACAGACTGAGAAAAAACGCGATCATATCATAAATATTATATTATCAGAACCAAGGGAAGATGTAATACGGCCATCAAGGTATAAGTTATTCTGAATTCTCAACAATACCCACAAAGATGATTTGAATTTGAATGAAATAGCCCATACGAACCTATGCTTTGAAATATTGATAAAGATAAAATGATTCGGTATATATACGGAGGACAGGAAGATCCTGGATAATTGATCATTATAAATGAATAGACTGTCGTAAGGTCTGCCATCGGATCCAGGAGCTTTGTCCATCGCGTGAATTTTCTCGTGCAGGACTTTAGAATTTTTCATACTGCAGGTATTCTGGATCGTATAAAATTCGATTTTTTTAATGACGGTGAATAAAAGTAAAATCAACTATAGAAGTAAAATGAGGAAAGTGAGAGGATAAAATAAATCAATAAATAAATAAATAAATAAACAAATAACGACGCTTTGTTCGTTGAGCAAACGATGTGACCAAAAGAAAATCCGGTCTTTCGCAGCTCAGTTTTTCACACTCACTATGTACTTGAAATAGTATACCTGGCCTAGCTATATCTCGCACAAAGAAAATGTAAATTAGCCAAATCTGTCAACCTCAACGCTTACTGCAGGATCCTGCAGCATATTCCCTAGAAATAACTCTCAGACCAACAGAGAGAAAATAAAACTGAAAATAAAAGGAAAAGGAAAAGGAAAAACGAACAAAACTAAATAAAATAGGGATTTCTTTCTTCCTGTATACTTACGTAACGATGCTGAAACAGAAAAGGAACAACCAGACGCGGTACCTATTCCGCATAAAAGAAAATGAAAGAAAATATTTAGTAAATTTTTCAAACGCCATGAAGAAAAGAGAAAGAAAAAAAAATTCTGGAAAAATCTGCAGTCTGTAAAGAAAGAAACAGTTTATAATGTTTAGTCGTAAAAATGTTTGAGTTCGACAAAGAGTTACTTAATTTGTACGCAGATTTTAGAACTCCATTTCGCCTCAGCCTTGGCTTCTCTATACCCATTGTCAGACCTTTATGTGAATCCTACATGCAACGTTTTGCGGTGAAGAAATTTTCGGGATTATACCTACAGTCTTTCCACGACGAGAAATATACGATTGTCCATCATCTCCATATCCTTGCTCTTTCTCTATGTTATACTATTTTCTCTTTTTTCTTTTTTTCTTTTCGTCATACTTAGAATTCGATCAAATAATTGAATTCTCAATAGCTTATAGCGTTCGAAAATTTGTACCGATTTTTTTGAAACTAATTATTAATTAAACGGTGGTTGAAATGATTTATTAAATTATTTGTGGATTAGGGATTAGATATACGAGACTCTCTCGTCGAGGTTCGACACTGGCTTTTATCCTACATGCCTTGCCTTAGTTCGGATAAGGGTAAGTCGATATCTTCCTAATAGCTACTCCATTGTGAAGGCAGCCCCTTTGTTTTCCAAGTCGACTACTTCGAATTAATGAGCTGCCCGAGCAAAAGCGTGCCGAAGGAAACGTTGGCTTTCATATTGGCAATTTTCCTAAGCTGTTTATAGCCAAGGGTACAGTTTCACAGCGTTAAGTCGCGGGTTAGCAATGAGCAATATCAAACGTGGAAAAAAAATATCTCTAAGTACATAATGTGTAGAAATTTATTGGAAAAAAAAATGGGAAAATGAGAAAGCAAGAAAATGAATGAAAAACTGAAAATAATATCGACAATTGATTGCAGAAAATAATTCAAAAATACTCTGAGGTCGGCTGTCGTCTGTTATTCAAATTCAAGGCATGATGTATCATGTTAGACAGAATTATAGTGCGAGTAAATTATTGACAATCTTTTAGCCGAGTTTTCTACTTCCAATTTTCCTCGGCGAACATTTGAACAAATTATAAGGCACTCGAATAAGTGATGAGTCTGATTTACGATTAGGAAATTGCGGGATATCAGTCTTGCTGGTAAAACTGTTATAAAGTTACGGTAAAGTATAGGATGACTAGTTATGAAAAAATGATGAATCTAGGACTGATTCATCGACCGTTTCGCAAAATAAAAAGGTGATAAATTTATTATGAACATAAATAGCACGGCGTAAGGCTATGATATTTGATTGGCCAATTTCTAACAAAGTTATATAACAGACGAGAGAGAGAGAGAGAGAGGGCTGCTCTTCTGTTCTCTCATTAGTTTCTTTGGTAAATTTTTTTTAATGCATAATATTCAAGAAAAATGAGACTTTTTGAAGCAGGTATTATACTGCAAGGATGCTGAACAGCAATTTCTCTGTCTTGGAATTTCCTATAAAAGCAGTTCTGATTTTAACGATAGGACGACGCCGGGTATGAGACTAATAAACAATTTTGGCTCGGGTTTTTCGCGTTCCACGTTTCCTCTTCCATTTTCTTTAACTCGGCGGATATCCACCTTTTGGAAAAATCTTGAATAGAACCACCCAGAGTGCATATTAAAAGCACTGGTCCGAAATAATAACTGTTTTATTTCCCAGTTTACTCGGTGCTTTTTATCACAACTCTGTGCGGATAGCAGGGAATCGTTTATCACCGAGTTCCAAGAAAATTGCTACCCCAAGTTATCCGCCATTATACTATACCTACCCACCTTATACCTATACCTATACCTACCTTGCAAAAGGAATGAAACAACTCGCAGAGAAATCTACTCACGTCCAAGGTGGGTAGGTGTACATGGAATTAACAAAAAGTCAAGAAAAATTGTGAAATGCACAGGTTCATCCATAGTATATCCCAAGATCTTTAATCAACTCGCGGGCATCGTTGACTCGAAGAATTTAATCAAAAATGAAATGAAAAGGGAAAGGAAAAAAACAACAACAAATTTATTATCATGATTATCAAGATTTGGGGAACGGAATTATTACCCTCAATATTTGCTGGGAAGTTGACCCGGGACCAATATCGCAGTCGAGTATTACAGGAGTCAACACATACCTTGGTGGGCTGGTAGCTCGTCAACCTCCGGAAGGAATTCGAGATGGACATCCCCTGGGAATTTGCGAATTCTCTGGATGACAGGGAGCTCGTGATATCGGGGGGTTGGGCCAATTGTAGGTACGCGACGTTTCCGGATACCAAATTATAAACGTAAGGTGTTAAATTCGGTTCAGTTCATTCAACACTTAAATGACGAAATTTATCACGATTATATTATCACCGCATTGAAATTTCTACACGGAATTAATGACGATCAAAAGTCAAACGTATACTAGGTACTACATCCAGAATAGATTCTCTGATTTTCTCTCTTCGTAATGAACGGCCGTTTCCTCTTGACTACGAGGACTTTTGCGCTTTTCAAACTCGCACAAGCTGAGTTCTCTAGTTTGCCAAGTCTTCGTCAGCTTTCGAGAGCCACGGTAACGAATAGGTGTAGCACGTGGGTTACATATGTAGTATAAAGCCCGGGCCCGGACACTTGTCTTTTTGACTAACGATGACGAGGCGTTGAAACGAGACAATTTCTCAACCCGTTCTTGAATGAAAGGGGGATGAAATTGTTATTCATTAATTTCTCTGATGAAAAAAATGGTCTAGATGTGTTTGAAATTATTTTGAATTTTGTCATTCTTCTTCTTCTTCTTCTTCTTCCTATTTTTCTTCCTTTTTTCAAGAAATGGATTTTCACATAAGGGAAAAGATTTTTGAATCGTAATAATAAATCGCTCAAACTCCTAGGCTCTTTATGACGGATTCGGGGCTCCTACTCGGGTTGAATTATTATTTGGCGAGTAGATAAAAGAAAAGTTTTTGCAGCTAGCGAACTAAAGGCAGACACAACTTCCTCATCGTTCCACGACTTCGGAAGAGGTAGAAAGGTGAGCGCGGTACGAGGCGAAGGGGCGAAAGAAGGCAACTTATCAAAGTTAAGAAAAGGATGAATCTTGAGGATAAAAAAAATATATATATGTCCGTATAATACATCAGTAGAAAAATTGTATTTCACCGCATTTCAAATACCCGCGTATATTTAATAACGATGAAAAAATTTCCTACAGTCGATTTCCTCGTTCGTTTTTTCTTTCCATTTTATCAATAATTATCCGGAATCATCCCAGCTCATATGAAATACTGAATAATTATAATATCGATGAAAAAACAACAAAAACAATTACCCACCACGTCGAGGGATCATCTCAATTAATAACTAGAGATTAATATAATCGAAGGTGAGTAAAGGCTGATAATTAAATGAAAACAAGGTAGGAAAATTCCCTGCGGAGGATGTCGCAGGCGTCGGTGGTTCTCCGACTATAAAGAGCTGATAATTAATTTGCAAACCTATGAAAGTATGAACAGTTCTGCAGCTATCCATGGATTAAAATTAAAGGCTGTAATTCACTCCCCGTGTTTCACAGAGCTATAAACGCTATGTTACTCTTCGATTTGCAGAACATTAATTAATTTACCCAGACACTTCGCACACGCACGTTTACGTAACGTCTGCCTTTACTTCCGGGACAAAGCATATCCAGTCATGCGGTGTGCGAAAAATAAAAAAATAAAAATGGAGAAAAAATCTGCGAGCAATTTGGCTGACTAAAAAGTGAAATTTGTTACGGACCTAGGGGGTCTATGATACACTCGTTGCTCTGCTTTTGCCTATGCTACGAAGGAAGGCGAAACGAGTGGTGAAACGTTTGGCCAGAGGCTTTGCCCCCGGGTGTATATCCTCTTCCGACAATCAAAAGTAGAGCAAACAAAATGGTCGGAGTGAATTGAGCTAATAACAACACCGAGAATCGATTAATCAAAGCTAACCGTTCGCATTGTGGTATTCAACGACGATTTTTATCTCTTTTATTTTCCTTCCGTAGAACGTAGGAGTATCAGGTATTCGGCTGTTAGTTTAGCTCGTTAAAAATTTACTCCCGCAAATATAATAGCCAGGTAGGTATGAGCCAATAATGAAACCGAAGTGGTAAGCTTTTCGTGCTTTTCTATCCCTCAAAGCTTCTGCAGCTTTTAGTATCACCAAATACTAAGAGGGTAGATATCGCGTTTCAGGTCTGGCTAATACGACAGGGAATACGACTCTCCTTATCGAGAGACTCGACGTAGAATATCATTTCGGAAAATGTTATACCTATACACGACTCTGAAGGATTTCTATACTATTCTATTCCTGATCTGCTCCACATGCCTACCTACTCCTTGGAATATCTACTGGGATGAATAAAAAATTTTGTCACATATATGCGGATTATGAAATATAAATTTCGCCGATAATCTGGAAGCACTTTAATCCCAATCGTATTCCCCCGGCCCATCTATATAGATATCGAACGTGAAAAGGCATTCATACTCTGTGTGGTATGAATCCTGCATTCATGCGAGGGAACAATGATTGTTGATTAGGCAATTCGTCGAACAATATAATATCCACTGCGGAGAGGCATCATTAAACCATGCTGCAAAGCGGTAATCGATATACTGACGCGCAACTTACCTACCTATATCGCGGATTATCTGACTCGATGAAACGATTTCGCATGCATAAGAACCGTAACCCGCGATTTTTGATTCATTGAAATTCGTACCATACGTTGCGGTGAAAGATTACATCTTAGAGATTTGAAGTATGTTCAAAGAACGATACATATGTACGTGGACGAAAATGAGAAAGTTTTTCTGCGGTCAAGATCGCGGGGACGATTAGTGATCAGAGTAATATGCAGCAGGTGGATTTGACCGACTTTGTGAAAATTTATGAGGAATAAAAATGAGTGAAAAAATGGAGAGTTAGAAATATGCATATTCCATCGGTATATAATAACAAATTTCTTCAGATTATTATTTTTTTTCTTCCTTTTCCCTTTCTTTTGTGTTTGGCAGTTCTTTGATCCTTCGAAATCTTTTGAGTAGCTTGAATATACGTGGGAGAGCGACTGGCGTGTCACGTGTCACGAGTTACCTGTCACGTGTCAAAAGACACGTCGTTATACGAGGTAAGGATAAAGAATAAGAAAGAGTACTCTTTCCAGGGTCTCGAAAGTCCTTTTCTTTATCAACTGCTCTGGGATATATATACATAAGATATGGGAAGATCCGGAAAGAAGATACTTTTTCAAAGCGAAATGATGAGCGTGACTAACGATTGAGACGCTCGAAATATGTTTCTCATGTGACAGAATTTTTACTTTCAAGTAAAAAGAACGACAAAATTCTAACGATTTGAAAATATCTCTTCGATATAATATGATATATTGATTCGTGCAGATTTCATTTTTATTCAGAGTCCCAATAACCAGATAGATTTCTATTAATATTTTCACTTTAAGATTTCTTACATTCGGAACGTTCTCGCTCCTACTTTGGCTCGATGATAAAACAGCTGTAACATCTGCAGCTAGAGTTTACTGTTTTAATTTCCTTCTGAAAATGGGATTGTCTGCCCTCGTCTTAATACGGCGAGTGTAATTTTGCTCCTCGGAAACGAGCTAGTCTCTATTCTAGAGAACTCGGCTCCTTATACCAGCTCCTACATCAAATATGCTCACAGAGCTTTTGGGCAAGACGTAGTTCGGTCGACAGCTCGCACCCATTGCTTTGCGCAAGAACCATACCTTCGCTAATATAATATTATTATCACGTATTCCTTAGACCCCCGCAAGATCTGGCCTAGGATTAGACCAAGACGAGTTGCGATTTGCATGCAAACCGCATGGAACCCGTCGCGACGCCTGCGACGCTAGGATTGATTGCGCTAATATATGTACAGCGGCCAGACTACGCTGCTTGGTTTTGACAAAAATGAATCTTAGACACCTACATCAAAGAATTGCTTCTTCTTTTTCCTATTTCATTGAATATTTTCACTATTTTCGGCTGAATTTCGATAATTCGGATAAGCATGTTCGGACAATCTATGATTCAACGATCAGCATATCACCGAACCTTGTGGCTGACATTTTCACCGATTGACTGCACCTGCGGTTCGTTTGTCGAATGCGGTCAGGAAACTGTTCGGATTTAGCCCGTGCTGTTTGCGCTGACAATTGACAAGTGTATAAATTCGTAAGATGTGAGAGACGTACGGGGTTGAAAAGTTAAATTGGAAAGGGTTCAGAGCGAAAAGAGGGAAAAGGAAAGCGCGAAAACTACTTCGATAAGCTTTTTTTTCTCAAAATAAAAACGAAAAGAAATTCTCGATCAATAACCGATATTTCCTGCTATCGCCTGGGTATATCTTAGAGGAGTGTGTAAAGAGAGACGAGAGAAAAATTGTTATTCGAGAAAATCGATGCCAAAAATCGTATTTTTTTATTACCGTCTCGAATCGGGGTCAAGGCGATAACATACATCAGCATCACTTTCCGATTATACACTAACTAATCGCGATGTATTGGTATAGTGATTTGCGAACTTCCCACACGATCATTGATGATATGAGAAAAAAAAAAATTATAAGCCTGGTCGATACGTCTGCGTCCCACGATCTAGCGAATTTTGAAAACTCCATACAGACTCAATGAACCCTCGGAAATTATGCTCGGGCAAAATTCCAAACTGCTTCCGAACTTACACTTTCACCGTGTGTCTATGTACTCCGAAAATGATTCACCGTAGAAAAAGTATATTCAGTATTACCCTATTTGTGTGATAATCAGATTATTTTCAACGAGTGGTTCAAGCCTCGGAGATATTTTTCTTCTTTCAAAATTATGGGGCTTTTACGAATAGATATAGCGAAACGTGGGTTGTTTAATCCCCAGTGATTACGTGCGCTTAATTAACCCGCTGACACGTGAGTAGGAGTTGAAATGTTTCCGGATCCATTACAGGTGTTCTTTGGATCCGGAGTGAGTTATTAATGCACTAGGTAGTTGATCGGAGGAATCTAGAACTTAGATTTTCGAAGAGTGATGTAAATTGCATAAGATGAGAGTGAAATTTGGACGTCTTATGTTCGTCGTAATGAAAAACGAGGTGAACTCAGATGATAATCGTTATATCCGTTACTCAATACGTTTGATAAATGATTCGTGTCATTTAGGAGTATCTCATCGATCGACAGATTCATAATCTAGATTATTAATCACACTTTCAGACGTATTGATCGACGATTTACAATGATCAATTTTATCTACATCTAACACGAGTATAGACTTTCGGGAGAAATTTTTGAAAGCAAAATTCAATGGACCTCGTCGATAAAGCGCATGCATGACCGACACCTCTTTTAACATACTTGCTTTACAGTCCGCAAGAAATTTCACGATGCATCAAATTCTTTTCTCGTTTCTCACCAGTTCCCACTTTTCATCATTGATTCATTCGAAAATGACGTTTCATCATCCAAGAAACAGGCTCTTGGACAGATCTCAATCTATCTGTCAGTCTTCCCAACAAAATCGTCGGATGATCTCTGAAACAGATCGATGTAACGATCCCAAATTTATGAGACTTTACACTCGAATGGCAGGCATGGAACTTTGCGATGTCCTGTCAAATTTGAACGATTGGTGATACGATAAAAAAAATTAGACTTGATTTTTGAATGTGAGCCGACATACTGGTCGTACTTGATGAACAATTTGCTCTTTTTTTCAATTCCTTAGGGCTGCGATCGAGTGAGCAATGTTTTTTTTTCAAACGGAATAAGTTTTTGACTGAATAGCGAGGTCTGCGAATTTCCAAATTTCCTCTTCTATGCCTCGTCGTATCCTCTACACTTTCTTAATTCTTGAATTTTGAATACATTTTCGTATGCATATGAATGAAAAATTCGTGTGATATAAATTTGTGCTGTTATCGTACCGTGTGTAGCCAATAAAACGCGATTGCCTCGAGACTTCCTTCCCCCTGACACACAAACATACACGTATCGTTATGTGCACACCACATATGTACAACCTACTTGCGTAACATGGTCGTTTTCGTTTGATCTCCATTCCTTTCTGGATCACTTTTACCTTCAACCGATATATATTCCCCCCGACAAGCTAAAAACCAATGATTCTCCAACCCTCATTTTAGGGGTAGAAAATTCTTGCAGCTCACGTGTTTAGCTATTACCAAATTTATTTCCCTCCTAGCCTTTCGAATCGTGATCCTAATTTTTCATCACTTCTTTTCGCTTTTGTGTTTCTTCTCCTTTTTCTTCTTCCTCCTCTTATTTCCCTTGCACTTTTTCTTTCATTTTAATAAATGACAGAACATTTTCGTACACACGAATTCTCACCTATAAAATATGAAGAAGGATGACGATGAATAAATGAATAATAAAATTGTTTAAAAAAAATGAGAAAGAGAAAAGGAGAGCGAGAGAGAGAGAGATTAATTTTTGACACGACTGTGAAGTATGAAGTGCCGCTCGCGCTGGCGCGGAGAGGTAAGCTTAAATAAAGATAATTGTTCCAGGCTAATTCTGGGAGTGAAAATGCAATTTTTTACTTTTTTAGACAGTTCATTTCGCACGTCGCACTTTCGTTCTCATCTTCGCTTTAATCCACGTCGCCAGGCAACGCTTTGCACAAATTGGAACCCTGGCTAGCTGCTAACTCCAGGTTCATTTCCCATCCGATATACTAAAGCCAACCCACCCCAAACGAAAATTCCAGCGAAAAACGCATCGGAATAAAAACCAAGCTAAGTTCACTACTTCTCCAAGTTTCTCCAGTTAATTAACGTCTTTCTAAGAACTGCACTTCCAGACACAAGTTTCCACGCTTTTCTTACAACCTGGTTCAGTGGTATAAATGATTTCATGCTTCACCGCAATGTGCAATCATGCTCTATAATAATTTCACTAAAAAACGTGTGAATATGTCCTCAGAAATATTCTTAAGCATTTTTTTTTCTCTTTTCCCTTATATTGATTATCGAGTTTGAACCCCAAGGCTGGTATGTAGTATCAAATTACTTTGATGATCGCCACTCTAGATTTCCCTGAGGTATTTCCAATAAGTTTGAAATTTTCATAAATATTTTATCACAGTTATACGGTGAACAACTAATAATGAAAACAAAAAAGAAGAAAAAGATGATAAACTAATTAAAGTTCACGATAATACATAGTAAAAAATGAACCGTATTTAATATGCGTACGACACTTGTGCGGGACACGATGTGTTGAAAAGTATCTGAACCAAAAATGTACCCAATAAAAAAATTTTCATCTCAAATTTTGCAATCTAATTTAAACATACATATACAGGAGATCATCAGCAAAGTATAACAACCGCAGTCGCAGACTTTGGTGGAATTATACTATTGCAGACTGAAAAGGCGGGAGGTGTAACGCGTTTGCCTTAGTTCCTCCAGCCCTCCTAGGCATAACGTAACAGCAATTTGCAATTAGCACAGAAGATGTGACAGTAGGGGGTATGAGAGGACGTCAGACTCCCTGAAATTATATGATAATCGTACCTATATCAGTTAGCCACGGTTGTATAATATATATACGTATAATATGGCTATACGCGTATACGTATATTACACATGTAGACACCTTACGCAGTATTTGGTTATTACTTACATTACTGTTAGTTATCAGCTATGACAAATTCGCGGTTTGAGAGACTCAGGTATTTCGACGACGTAGTACATACATGTGAAGTGTAGCTTTACATGTATATCAGTAACCATCTTATCCGTGAATTTCCGATTTGATTTAACGCTTCTGAGTTGCCTAGAGCAATGCTCATTTCATTTGAAAAGGGCGTGTCGATGATCTTATCTACACCTAGCCGGCACCTATACGTTTCGCAAATCGTAGATCAAATCTGTTGTTATACTATCACGCGTGTTACCGCAGTAGACTGCGAAACGCTGTAGATTAATTATTCGGCTTGAAATGATGCGGTGAAACTTTTCTGTTTTTTCTTTCTTTTCATTGCGATAGAAATGACGAGAGTAATTTTTGCGAATCTGAAATCATCCTGAAATTTATTTGAAAAAAAATGATAACGCACTCAACAATTTACTGAAATATCACCTAGGCGAATTTTACAACGTTAGAATTTGTGACTCGACACCTTTGGCTCGTAAAATCGAGTTCCCAGCTGATGACACTTCGCGGAGCCCATCTCGTCTACGGTTAATTAAATTTTAACGCCGCATCCTCGTGTTAATTTACCAAAGACGCCTAGAGTCTCTTCTATTGTCGTTACTTCCAATTTATTTTCCTTTGAAACCATTTCTACGAGCTAGTGTGTTATCGGGGTAACAAAAATGCCCTGTGTCAACCCTTAGAGCACACCTCGCTCTTCAATATTTTTTCAGAAAGACCAGGCTGCAAGCACTCAGAAATTTTTCACGAGGGATTAAAACTGAGAAACAAAGAGTGGCAAAAGTCTCCCCTCTTCTTGATTCTACTCCTTAGGGATCCTAGATTGTAATTGATGATTGGCAGAAATTATGATTGATACGCTTCGGAGAAACCGCGAAGTCTGAGACAGCCGTCAATAAATGACACTGACCTACGATACCGCGTGTTGGCAAATAGCTCGAGAGTAGGACCAAGGACAGCTCTGAGGAAACGTGATATCTTGGCAAACTTTTACCAATAATTCGAGCAACAGACTCGACGAGATTCTAGGTTAGCGAGAGTGCAATCAAAGGTCCTTTTCCCCGTCTCTATCACTTCCTATAGATTCTAAAGTGCAAGATATAGTCGCGACCTTGATTTTACCGCTTCGGAAGCTGCCTGTTAAATTCTTGCGAAATCTTCACAGTCGCGATCTTATATACGACTCAATCAGCAATTTAGATCATGGGAAATCTGCATTATTCGGTAGTCTCAACGAGAGTCATTGCTCCAGTCAAGGTTTCATCAAGTTAATTATCACCGTTTAGAAAATCACAGATTACCTTCTACCATTCAATTGAATTCGTTAGGATAATCAGGTTTAAAGAAAGAAGAATAATGATATGATGATATCTGATTCAAGTTTGAAACTTTCATAAAAAAAAATCGTAAAAATTTTAAAAAAATTATGAAAAATGGAAAAAATTAACATCCCATAGCCACTTTCGTCTTCAGCTATATATCGCGACTCGAGCGAATGGAAAAAATTCCATTTCATTAGGTGTGCCACTGTAGCATTTGGTATTTGGTGATAGTCCGAAGCCCGATGGGTGATTGGTCATCGGCTTGACCCTACCTCGTTGTAAGGAAAGGCTCTCACTTTACGACCGTATCCATTCCTCGCGGGATGGACGGTCTTTCTCTTTCTTTCCCCATCTCGCGAGTTGAGGTAGCAAAAAACAGATTTACACGTATGTATGTTACGCCGACCTGATGCGGCCGCAAGACGCCGTCTTTCCGGTGTTGGTACAGAAGATCAGATATACGAGAGCCGTTCTGGATGCTGGAGGGGTGCCTTTGCTCTCTTCTCTCACAACGTGTGTGGGGATAACTGGAGCTTCAGTTAAGTCAAGTGGATCGTCTCAGGGCGTAGCAGTGTGCTGGTTAAACCCGGAGTGCGTAGGACAGAGATCAGCTCTAAGAAAAAAATAAATAAACGGCAAAAAAAAAAGAAGGAAAGACAGAAAAGGATTTGAAAAAAGTAAGGAGAAGAGAAGAGTAGATAAATATAAATGAAAAAAATATATATGTAATATTAAGACGTAGGAAAAAGAGCAGAAAAAAAAGCAACGAAAACGAGTGGAACAAGTGGAAAGAAAATCTTTGGATCTTAGTCACGAGCTGAGCATTATTCTTCGGAGTAAAGAACCATTCATGTGTTAACGCTTGGAGATACTATGCTGTTTTATTCGGTAAGTCAAATCGTTTAGTTTTATGCACTGTTTTGCATTTGGTTATATTGTATATACCCACTTCTTCTCTTCCTCTTCCGCGGTTTCCTGCCTGACTCCTTTGCCCCCTTAACGCGATGAGATATTTCACGATCCAGATTCTCGAACCTCGCGAGCTCCTTATACCCACCGAGGAGCATCTGTTTCAGCTGGGAATATATTACGCGGTACAAAGTCCATTTTTTTGAATTTATTACCACCGAGTGTGTGTATGCTATACCTTACCTAAACTCCTCGCTTTCCTACAATATTCCATTTTTTTTATTTTTTTTCTCATTTTTTATATTTTTTATTGCGATCGTTTAAACAGAAATTACTAATCCTCTTCCGCTCTTCGGCTAATCGAAATATAACGAGGTGGAAAAATAAGATGAAAACAAACAAAAAAATAAAATAACGAGTGAGATAAGTAACTCCCGGCAAAGCTTGATCTTCGGCCATAATACATTCGCGAACCAATCTGTAAATCGCTAATTCAGTCCCCGGAAGAAGCTGAAAATAATCGAAAGACAAGAAATCTTTCGCAAAAACCAAACCATGCAATTCATTATTATGAAGTAAATTTCTATACGATATTTTACCAGAATTGGAACTCTGCTGAAATTTTGCTAATTGGAAGAAGGGAGATATTTCTAACTTCGAAAGAAGCCCAGAAATGATTCTTCTCTAATTTTGATTAAAAAAAAATAATAATTTCGATGCTATACTATCGTAGAATCGCGTGGTTATCCAATCACGTACTTCTGTCTTAATTGTTTTGCGATAGTGCTAAAAAAAAAACACATGGCCCACTTTTGAGGGTCGTATGCTAGAGTTTAATGGCATATAGCTGGTGTTCGTCGAATTATGTCAATGAGAAATCTCTGAGCCAGCGATTTCTGATCGGTTTTGTAATCCGCGAGGAGATGCGTTTTAACTATTCGATAAATATTAATGTTTACGATCGGATTAATCGGTAGTATAATTTCTGTACAGATCGTAATGATTTTATATTCTTAGAAATGAAAGTGAACCGATAGTAAAAAGTAATAATTATATATACAATTCAGGGAAAGGAAGACCTGAAATAAATATATATATGCAAAGTGTTGAAGTCGGAGTATGTATTTGCGTTCGAAAACATTTCTGGGTAAACGATTGAAAAATATTTCTTACCGATTCTTTGAAATTTTTGGTAAAATGTATACAGATAAGATATTACGCCGAGAACGACGAGATATTATACCGAGCGTAACATCATAAGTTGCGGTTTACGGTGTAGAAATTTTCTCACCCTTATCTAACTCCATTCTTATTCTTCGACCCCTTTTCAGGCAGGAATCAGTATTCGTAGAATGAAAAGAAAAGAAAAGTTGTAAAAAAAAAAAAAAAAAAATGTGACATGGCGAATAAATTTACATATTGAAAGTCACGAAAGCGTCAAAATAAAGGAAAATGAAAATGAAAAATTAAAATAAATCACCGAAATCGAATCGTGGTTTATATTTATTAAGATTGAACAAACGGGAAATAATTGAATGCAGATACGTTTATATCTCTGTGTTAATTTATGTTAAACATGTTCTCCCTCATGCTCACTGCTCGTCCGCAGCTTTGATGTCGATGTTGTGGCTGATGCATAGGTACCGCATACATATCATACCTGTAATGAACGTGAATAAATCTCGTATCATCCCACGTGTCACTTTCACAGTGTGTCAGAAACATCGATAAACAATTAATGTCCGTATAATGTTCAAGTATTTAACGATGTGAATTGAGTGCCTCCCGCCCACGCTTTCGCACTTCCGATCTGAAAGACATGAATTACCTAAATGCGGGAAAACGTGCTGCGGGCATAATGTATAATATTCGAATATCCTGACCTTTAAATCTATACGCAATCTCATATTAATTTTTATACATATATTTCTTTTTTAGAAAGTTACTTTTACCAGATTTTTATATTAATATAATATTGGTTTGAATATACATAGTTCATAATTATACACAGGTATCTTCGTAGAATGGAATTTTATAATTTAAACAACGCAATTATCGACTGCACGTGGTGCAGAAGACCTAGAGAATTTAATTTTAAACGACACTGCCTGCATGTTGCAGTCCAATAAACCCTATGCAACGCTAGTATGGGATTAGGTTCTCGAATAATAATTTTTTCACATCTCGTAACTACTTTTTTCCTCCTTTATTATTATCAACCAATAAAATGTAGTTTTGTGTACTCCGTATACCGAAGCTCATTATTGGCTAACAAGTGAAACTTTTCTCCCCCAGCCCATAGTCAGTATATTTATTATTTTTTCCCTTCCTCACGACCGCCTCTCTTTCGTCCTTGCTTCCTTCATTTCTTTCTTATTTTATTTTTCTTCGCCTTTTTGCCTCGGGGTAGAAATTGAGGCGTGATACCAGTAGCTGCGGAACCAGCAGAAATACAACTAATCAGAAATTTCTAAGGGCAATTCATGACCCCAAGGCAGATCCTATATCCTTCTGACTGTAATCATATACCTGTCGACAGTAATAACGTCGTTTCAACCCGAGGGTAACAATTGCTGCATTTATGATCAAAGCACGATAAATTTCACATTCACTGATATACGAAAAAAAATCTATCATTTCCATCCCTTAGAAAAATTGGAATGATTCGTGAAATCGAAAAAATTACGAGATCAAGACGTTGGGTTCATCACATGCAATTCTCTGCTAAGTATGTCATAAAGCGAAAAAGTAGCAAAGTCGAGTTAGACTCGAGCTACTTAATTAGTGGTATGGGTACATCGCATCGGGCTGGACCAACTTCGAGAGTCCAATAACTGAGTCATCCGGTACCTACTTCGGGGTCGTTAAGTTACTTTCTCTACGCCCAACCACTCTTGTTTTTCAGAGCTCGCATTCTAATTAAGAACCGCCTCAGCTCAGTTCTCGGTCCTTGCCAAGTGTGGGACTCGAGAGTATAATGTTATACTGTCTTTTTCTCCGCTTCTCTTTACACACCTATATACCTATGTATATGAAGCAAAGTGTAAACGGTGCTGTTTTTGCACTGTACCTTGGGCGGCGCATTGTCTCATCAACTCTTTTTCGTACTAGCCATCCGGTACTTGGCGTGCCGAACTAAAGGAGCTAAAAATAATGAGTAGCGTTTTCCAAATCCAATTATCCTTTTCTTCTGCTCTTCTTACTTGAGGGTAATTTTCCAGTGATTAGTAGTAGGTATCGGCGAGAGAATCTCTAATGTCATAGTTCACCCTCGAACTAAATTTAAGAAGATTCACATTTCGAAACTCTGTCGCAGTGGCGCCCTTCTTTTCACCGATACGGTATTCGGCCTTCTGTGTATTGGTAAAAATTGAAAACAGATCGATGCCCTAGAATCTTGGTGGATAAGCGTAAATATCACGGGCTTAATAAACACGTCACGTCAAACAGTGATCACCAAAAGCAATTTGTCATTCTTAGAATGAAATGCCAGGGCAACACTTTCATGTGCATTCCTCAGGGTATATTATATCACATACGTATATCTATCGCATGTGTATGTAGCTATATTTATATTATACATGTGTACATGCGTAATATGCATACGTAACTAGCTTCTACATAAAAACCCATACATAAGTTAACGAATATTCAACTTTCTTCGTTTCCGCTTTACCTTCGAGACACGCGACTCATTCGTTCAGCAATTCCAAAATTGCTGATTCACATTACGACCATCAATCCTATCTTCGTCATTATTATTCTTGCTGCTGTCGCCGTGGTTATTACTGCTGTTCTATTGTTGTTATTGTTGTTCGGGGTGTTATACGTAGACCTACCTATAGCTGTATGTATATCAGACAGAAGTAAAAATATCTTGGCGCCATGGCCATTCCGCAGACTGCCGATTCTAAGCAAGAGTAAGAAGGTTTCTCTCCGCGCTTATCCCCGTTCACAACACTTCTATTTATTGCCAAGGCTTCGGAGATAAATACTCCCTTCTTTCCTGCATAAGGATCGTAGGAATATTTATATTTATATTTCATTTAATTTCATTTTATTCGACGACGCGAGATAGGAGAACAAAGCACCCCACGTATATCTTCAGCCCATTATTCAACCTAGATGGACATTTTTCTACCCCCTGCAGATAGCGAGTCGAGATATTTTGTTGATGAATTTCTAAACCGGATAAAGCCGAAGCAACTATAATATTTAACAGCAGCTAAAATTCAAGTAGACAGAGCGCAGCCACAATGGGATTATTGCTTGGGGGTTATCAGAGGGTGGATTGGTGTAGGAGATAGAATATAGTGTATAGAGGAGCTATGCAAATCGCGGTGAACCCAAAATACCCAGCAGATCCCAATTTCCGTAACACAGAGAGCTCCGGCTCCTTGAGTCCTCGCTTTGGCACGAGCGTCCGTTATAGGTTGAGGAGGACTCTGAACGTCAGTGATTATAACTGACAATCAGTTATATACATAATACGTGTAGCATTCCGTTCTGGATAGGAAACCAAGAGCAAAACGAAGATCTAACGTAAGACGCGGTTGGGTTTCGGGTAAGAAGCCCCAGGGGCTAAAGGGCAACAGGGAGGAAGCCTACCCTGTGGTTTTCAGACTTCAATCAAACCAGACGAAGTTCAAAGTCCTGGCTACGGTCATCACGGGATGAGCTTAAAGATTAGCATGGAATTAATTATCTTTCAAAGACTGGGGGCGAGCGGGCGTTTGTATAGCTTGATGTTATATCGTACGATCATGCAGATATCAGAAGATCCGTGGGGTGCGTCTTGCATCTTAAGTTCCACCGTAATTCGCTCGATTTTCACTTTTGGCTGCATAAGGACTTGGAATCGCGTTTTCTGAACCCCGCGCACGCGGTATACACTAGCTTCGGATTATTATTGTTCCGTTTCATGCGCGTCTAAAAGTCAAGGCTTATCGCGGTTTGAAAAAATGGAAAAATACTCGCCCCCGCGTTATGACCGCGCTAACAAAACTCGTCTTTGCATTATGTCGCGGTAGTTGAACTCGACAGGTGACAGGTTGCGTGACGCCATTAAATTCCGTAGGCCTCGTCCACAACGAGGGAAGAAAAATAACCCGATCGATCATGTATAACATGAAATACGACCGCGTCATTTGCATCTTTACCAGCCCGATGTAAAAAGAGTTTTAACATTAAATTACATCCGTGCAGAGATTACATTATCAACCTATAGATATATCATGATATACACCCAATTTCGCGTCTGGGGTTTCGCCCGATATCGTAATCAAAATATCCAAACCGTTACAGAAAATCGTTGCACATATATACAGAAATGGTTAATTATTGTGAAGGATGCTTTAGTCCCTGACTGATCGCTTCGTCGCACTTAACACCTCCAGATCCCCTTTCGCAGATTATGAACAAATTCATTAATCATCATCAGTGTTGAACATATTTTCTTTCTTTGTTACCACGTAGGTACCTACACGAGGAGTTTCATGGCTAAAATATTACACGGCGAAAAATAGCTTCCAGAGTTATGCTCAATCCTGAAATTTGTGCGTCTGTAGGTATAAAGTGTCAAAAATTTCATATTCAAGCTCCTTTTTCTTCTCCCTTATCCCTGTTCCGAGATGCGTAGGTGTAAGTACGTCTAGGTTCGCCTCGACGTATTCCCTCGGTATTATAAAGAGTTACGTTCAAACTTCTCTGCGAATTAGGTTCAGCTTCTTGCGGTGGGCGTAAGGTAAAATTGTCTCAGGGTGTGAGAATGAGAGGCTACTAGGGGTGCGTGCGCGAAAGTAAGTTCAAGTTACTCCTGGCTTAGCCACAGTAATGGCCGGATGAAGATACAAGTTGTTTATACACGTGGGTTATAGCTAGGCTGGGAGCCACAAACTCCTTACTCATCGCAAAGCTGGATTAAAATACATAAACCGTTAAATTAGGTACATTGGACTTTCTTCGCCAGTATATAAGCGCGGAGGCTGCACGAGGAAAATAAAAAGCTACTAACAAATTGCGTAGTCTATTAATTCGCGGTATAATAACGGCAATAATCTGGATAATAAAAAGCGTTTTTATGTATTCCCTTCCCGGATAATAAGATTGACAAATTTTTTTTATCACCCCATTCTTTTTCACCCCACAGATTGTCCTTATCGCGTTGGCTGCGACCTCCTTGGCCACACCGCCACCAGGATACGTGAAAAAACCAGACAACGACACGGTAAGACGATAATATATCGAAAGAAAAATTGGTAAGAGATCGAAATACTTTCTATTTTCTATCGCTCGGATTTATAGTCCGAGCTGTCGAATAAAGTGTTATTAAAGTTTCTAAACACGAATTAAAATCGCTCGATGAAAGTCCGCTGAGAAATATACACATATGTATTATGTATATTCGAGCCGTGGCCCAGACTTCGGATGGATTTTTATTTTCATACCTAATTGAAAATAAAAATGGGACTCATAATAACACGTTGAAGAATGAACACGCCTATAATCGCGTGTGTTATAGTGCATTTGAGATTCCATGAAAAAATTTTATCGACGCTGGAGAAAAAATAACGGAGCTGGTATAGCCACCCAACTATCAATTATCGAGTGTTTCATTGAGTCCTCGGACATTTCTATCGGTGGTAACGAGTGGGCTTCGGAGGGTCCTGGAATTGATACGATATTGCCTGGTTCAAGATATGAGAGGAAAATAGAATTGAACGACTCGAGGTGTCGTGTATTGTCTTTTCGGAAAAAGGTTCGAGGCGCGTTAAAACGGATTAGATTTTTGGTGGAAAAATGCGCGAATCTTCGCGATTCATTTCAATGCCAATGTCATTATAGCTCTCGGTTAAACTTTTGCGGCCTTGACATTCCGACGGATTGTATCTCATAGCTGTTTCAGCATCACAACCGAGACTTTCCCTTGGAGGGAATCGACGCGAATACAGGTTCTTCTTGCCCGAAGCTAAAAGCGATTGAAGCCGCGCCCTGAGCGGTCGATCGAGTGAAATTTCTGTTCCGGGTGTGGCTCTGCAACGCTCTATAACATTCATTACGATCCATTATTCCTATCGAATTCGTACTGCAAGCTGATACCGTCGGTTTTATCCAGCGTCCTCAGCTCGCGTTCAATTACTTCGGCTCTTCTTTCTGCCACTGGAATCAACCGTAAGACTAATTGTGAGACCGTCGAATCGAATCGAACGGCATGCCATCCAGGCGGGCGGACTTACGGACTTGACTCTCGTCTTCGAAGTAGATCTAGGTTACAGATTTCTAAGCCTGAAGCTGTGAGGTTAACCACTTTGATATAGCAGGTGAAGAACGGGCTGTAATTAACGCCGGTTGAACTTTGACCCTGTCTTGTCAAGGCGCCTGACATGTACGTAGTTTGAAAATAATAGTTGGCCCCGTAAGCAAGAGCATGATCCTCTGATCCGGTGAAGAAGTATTGAAAAAACGTAACGCATCGGAGATTATCGGTGTGAAAAATTGACGAGTATTAAAATTGGGGCTGGTTCATTGATTTTATATTTTCGACGAAGGATCAAATTTACTCGGCAAAAATTTAATTAACTTTATCACTGGTACGCTGGTTTCATCGTCAGTAACGAATTCTGGATCGTTTGGTGCAGAGCCCGGAGTCTGCAGTGGTGATTTGTTGAAATTTGTTAACTGGTAATTAGTAGCGTACGTGCCTAGGCGGTGAAAAAATAAAACGCTTACACTCTGATCAGGAGTAACATGCGACGGAATTTACATGCATCGTGAAATATGTGATAAAAATAAAACGTAATCAGCTGTTGGCATATAGGTACTACGTACGTAACACATCGACGTGATGAATGATCGTGCGGCTATCTACGGATAGTTTGAATTATGCAGCATGATTGAAACTGCAGTCTATGCACCTACATGGGAGATATTGAAATTGTTTATTCAGCTGTTGTTTTCGTAAAGTCGTTAGATTTTGTTCGATGAAGTCGTTGGTCTATTTTCATTTCTCTTTATAGTCCATTCTGCAAACCTCTCGACTGGCGATCACCATTTTACAGAATCTATGAGCTGCACCAGCGGCTAGTTGCGGATAAACAAGATATCCGATTCATAGCTGTATACCTACTAAACGAGTGCACTCATATAGGATACATCCTATCGCGAAAGTAGTTCACTTGTCAATGCGGAGATCTTGGATATCTTCTATATACCATTTGCGCCACGGCTTTCATTCGGGTTGAATAAAAGAGAGAGATGGAGAGAGGAAAAAGAAAAAAAGGTATAGGTATACCGATAGATTTATATAAGGTAACTTTTACAAGATTTGCGCTCGAAGAAACAAAAGACTCAAGCGTCTCTCCCTGACTCTATCTTATTATATTATAGTTATACGCGAATAGCCAGGAGCCATTAAGAGCAAACAAGGTTGTTCAAGGATTATAATAGTTCGAAAAGTTTCCGAAGTTTCCATGCCGGATGCGACGTCGCTCTCCACCCGGTACGGAAGCTCCCTCAAGAGTCGGAATCTTGTTTTTAATCACCAGTTCAACGAGCTGGCTGATGACACTAGGCGTTTCCCTGGGAAATGTTGAAAATGAGAAGACAAAAATAAAATAAAAAGTGAAACAGAATTAACTTTTTTATTTGCCAATTATAAACGCGTATTCAATAATTAGTAATGACAAGAATCATGGGGATGTTGAAGGGATTTTAACACTGCAAGAAAATCATTTCAGGATTCAATTCGTCCACCTGAAAATCCTCATTCTGCGGATAGCCATAGGTATGTACTCGTGTCCTGGACAACTCCTGTAATTTTCAGACCGATCGGAACTACCATTCCAGAGATATCAATCGGACAAGGGTCTATTGGGCCGATTCTGTCGATAATTCTTGCCACTGCTTAACCTGTCCTTCAAAATGACTTGGGAGATTCCGGAAATGTGGAGAAAATTTGTTTTTCATTGGTTTCGGAAGGCTGGACTATAAGTTGATCAAATAATTGATGAAAGTGAATGATCAAATTGTATAATAGAGTATCTTGGTTCGTGAATATCGTACGGAATGTAATCGAATGAACCTTTCGGGTCTTTGATCAAATAATTTCCTAAATTGTGAGTAAAACGGTATAGAGGAAATGTATTTATGCGTTTACACGTCCGGTGAGATATCGAGACGTGACTTGGCACTGTCCCTTCGGACGAGTGATCAACCCGGCCGAAAGTCCGCTCACGAACATCGTTGGCCCTTCGGGGAGACACGCACTGTTCAAAGGCATCAAAAATCCATTTTTGTCTTTCGTAGGGTGGCTAAATTTAATTTCCAATTTCGAATAATTTTCAATTTTTTATCACCCTTCGGCCCTGAAGCCGTTTAAATTCCCCTGAAAAATCGTTAACGACTTAGAAGGTGAAGGCGAAGTCGAGGAGCCATAAGTACCTTCGGTATAATAGTTAATTTAAACTGGTTTCAGAACCCTCCAGCTTACCAGTACAAGTACGACATCAGAGATGATACCGGCAAAGGACAAGGCAAAGAGGAAATTAGAGCCGGAGAATTCGCTAACGGAAGCTACTACGTTCATACGGACCAAGCAACTACCGATGTCAAGTACTACACCGATGACTGGGGATACCATCCACTAGTCAAGTACCGCTTGACTGGCAAGCACGGCTCTACAATGACGCAGTTTGCCCTAGGGGAACAGGCAGAAGTGAGACATTTTCATAGTATTGCAGTAAATTTTTGCTTCAATGACGTTATTTTCGTTTTCCCTTCTCTGTTTTTCAGAAAGTCGAACTTCCTACAGAATCAAGTGCAGGTAAATCGGTACAAATAATTCAGCCTTATGTCGTCAAAGACAACGATTCTTCGGTGGTGGCTTCGACCGACATTGGTAGTGACACCAAGGACAGCTCGAGCGTCGAGGAAACTATGGAGAACTCTGGGGGTGATTTGAAAATCGAACCTATGGAGAAGTCGGAAGAATATTCGGATGGCGAGGCTATAGAGAGCGCGGAGGGAGATGCGAGAACCGAAATTATGGAGAACTCGGAAGGATATTCGTACGACAGGCCTATAGAGAGCGCGGAGGGAAATGCGAAAGCCGAAGCTATGGAGAACTCGGAAGGATATTCGTATGAGAAGCCCATAGAGATCGCGGAGGGAAATGCGAAAGCCGAAACTATGCAGGACTCGGAAGGATATTCGTATGACAAGCCTATAGAGAGCGTGGAGGGATATTCGAAAAGCGAGGCAGAGAATTTCGCAAAAGAATCGGAAGGGCTCTTGACTAAATTAATTCCCGCTTCAAGCCACTCGGCAACGTCGGAGGAAATCGGTTATACAGCTAGCACACCGTCAATACCTTTTACTTACCCGCCTCTTCAAGAGGTCAGAGATATTTACGCGAAAAACGATTACCAACACGCCGCGTTAATCGATGAGCAATTGTACCTGCAAAGTGCGGCGGGAAATTTTGGGCAAAAAGTGCACACAGCCTCCGTGGGGGAATCTGGTATCAAGGATTTCTCGTTTTCAACTTCAACCGCAAGCCCTGAATCATATTTACTGACAAAACAAAACGGAGACGTTACTTACACGGTACACTCAGGGTCTAATGCGAACACTGCGTATCTAACGTCTTCGGGGAAGAGCAAAAAGGCCCAGAGACTTCACAACAGGTTGCAATATCGGGAGAAATTTTTGTCAACCTCTACCACGGCGAGACCAAATTATTCTGGCGATGGACTGAGCTCGGTTATCATCACTTCTACAACCCTGGCGCCAGCTACTGTGACCAGAGAATTTACGAGCAACGATTTGGCCAGTGAGCAGCAAGAGAAATACGAGTATGTCTCACTCGGCGCTGAGCCATCTCAAGAATTCAGTGAATTTGGTCCTGCAGATCCTCGCCTGGTCAACTACGAATTACCTCTTGGTAACGAGGGACCGAATAGACACGAACAGAAGCTTGAAACTCCTGGACTTTCGGCTTATGGTACGGGTAATAGCTTGCAAAACGAAAACGAGGTGCAAAGCTCGACCCTGAACACATTTTCAGCCACTTCTTCATCAGTTTCATCGTCTTCATCCGTGTCATCCTATTTCGCGAAACCAATCGTTGTTGCTGAATTCACATCCGGATATGGTCAACCGGAGTCAAGCACCCCAAAGTACATTGACGATTTTGTTGGACTCACCACACCGGCTCCAGTCTTCTCGTCGACAGCTCAGCCGATTATTTCAACAGAAACGATTGTTGTGACACCGAAATATGAAAGCCAAAGCAAAATCACGACTTCGGCTGTCGTTTTGAACCCGATACAGGCCGGTGTGGCTTTAGTAAACGCTGGAGAAACTCACCTGATCAGTCAAGGGGCATCGAAATCTTCTATCCCGGTGAAAGAGGACGTGTCTGTGAATTCTTTGCCGACGATTGAACAATCTGAATCCCATGAGCATAATAGACTGCAGGTGAAAGAAAGAATTCGTCAAATACTGGAACAGCAGAGAGAAACAGAGAACCGAATACACCAGGAGGAACAGCATAAGAGGGTGAAACAGCTTCAGGAAGAAATACACCTTCAGCAGGTCCAGCAATTCCAGAAGGGACTACAGCTGCAACAGAATCAATACGAGATTGAACAACTCCACCTGAAACAGCAACTTCAACTCGAAGGGCTGCAGCAGCACCAGAAATTCCAACAAAAGGGAAGAATACGACTACAAGAACAACAGAAATATGATTACCAGCAGCTCGGCGATGATGCGCCTCTTCAACAAGAAGTGGAACTTCAGCAAGTCGAAGAATCACAGCAGAATGAACAACTAGAGCACCAACAGGTACAGAAAGAAGTTGTCGAACAAGTCGATGAATCGCAACTGGATCAGAATGAAGACGTACACCTGGAGCAGCAGCAGCAAGAGGAATTGAACGTCCAGGAAAACCTAGATAAAGAAGAATTGCAAGTACAGCAATACGAGGCACAGAAGACACAGGAGGTTATAGAAAACCAGAGAGCACAACAATTTTTGCAGCAGCAACTACAGTACGAGCTTCAAAAACAGCTGCATGAATATCAGCAAAAGCAACAGCGTAATCAAGGGGCGAACAGCTTTGTAAAGTCTTCAAAATCGGCGCATAATTCGGGAATTGAGATTCAGAAGTCGATCGAGATATATCACAGCGAACCCGTGCAGGAAATACATTATCAAACTCAAGTACCTGCCCAGGTTGAATCTTCAGAGATCGATCAGTCTCAGGGACAGCAGCAATACATCGAGCTGCAGAGCACCGAGAATACGCAACAAGCTTATCGAGGGCAGGTTCAATCCGGGGGTGAGGTTTCCTTTGGAATTAATCACGTGCCAGGTGAGCAAGGCTATCAACTCGGTCAGAAAGACCAATTCTCTTTGGGAGCTGAGAGTCAAGCGCAACAAGTCTTAGTCGCCGAGAATCAGGCCAACCTACATCAAGCGTACGATTTGACTCCGTCTAATTCTCTGTCACAACAATCCTCGACGAGCAACGGTGCAGTTCTACTCGGTTTTAGAGTCAACCACGAATTTGGCGGACGACAAAATTACCAGATTGATCAACACCGAGAGAACGGTATAGGAGGGCACGAAATCGATCTACGACCCAATCCACACGCGGTGACATTCGGATCCAACATAGCGAACGGCGCTTATCAGCTGAAGCAATGGGACCAGGCTCAGTCTAATTCCCATTCTCATTCTCATTCTCATTCGTACGAAAGCAATCGTGGGCAGCAACAAGTGGTCGTTGGTCTGCCGTACACCCTAGAAGCTTCCAAAGAATTAGTCCTTCCTGGGATTCAGACTGCCTCGACACAGATAATAGAGAATCCAGTTTTTCAAAAGCATGCTTCGGTGTCAGTTGCCGAGCATTATCCAATTGAGGTAACAAACGGTGGAGAAAACTACCCCATTGAATCATCGAACGAATCGACCTTTGGCAGAATCGTCCAGAAACACATTCCGGTGCAACACCCATATCCGGTCGAAAAAGTTATAGAAAAAACGGTTCACGTTCCGCAGCCCTATCCGGTTGAGAAAATTATCGAAAAAAAGGTTCCTTACCCTGTCGATAGGATAGTCGAAAAACACATACCTGTCCTGCAGCCGTATCCTGTACACATTAGAGTGCCTCAGCCATATCCGGTTGAAAAAATAGTAGAAAAACCATTCCCGGTTGAAACGATCGTGGAAAAACCTGTCCACATACACGTACCGGTGGAAAAGATAATCGAGAAGAAGGTTCCGGTTCCTCAACCGTATCCAGTCGAAGTTGAGAAAATTGTCGAAAAGAAAGTACCCTATCCTGTCGAGGTGACAAAGTACGTTGACAAGCCGGTACCGATCCACGTCCCCCAGCCATATCCGGTGGAGAAAATCGTCGAGAGAATCGTCGAGAAACCAGTGCAGATTCGAGTTCCATACGCAGTTGAAGTGGTCAGGAATATCCCTTACGGTGTTCATTACGGTGTTAGTTATCAACAAATCATGAGACCGCACTCTCACAACTTGTACAGTAATCATGGAAAGGCTCGTCCCCCCTTCTACGGAACTCCGATTTTAACTAGACACCAGGAATTTCGTCACCAAGAAATCTCAGGCTACAACTACGACAAACCAGCCAATAATTTTTTAGATAATGGAAATTCTAACGACCAAATCACCGCTGGAAATCAACAGATACAGTTCAAGCATTCGGGAAAATTGAACTCTCATCTCGGTTATCAGCATTATTCGCCGAGGAGGTACAGCCTCAGAACATCCGGCAAGGATAAGCCGAGGAGCGAAGAGTACATTGGTCCAGTACCACCCCAAAGATCATTGCTGTTAAGGCACCATCAACATTCTCTTCAAAACCAACATGCGGTACAGGGCAGATCACCGCAATCTTCAACAGCCGCGACGAGATCTCCTACCTCGACAACGACCTTGAGAAGGGCAAGAGAACCGGAAACTAAACCGCAATCGAGTGCCGGAAATTTCAGACAGTCCCGAGTCGAGTATGGGTTCAAACCCCCCATGATTCCCTCGGTTCAGTACGACGAGAAGACGGCGTCTAAAGTAGAGAGCTAATTAAGGTCGACATACACAATCACACACGCGCACAGCAAGAGCCATTAAGTTATTATCCCACATTCACACTAGCACGTATGTCAAATTATCGCAATTTTGTACGTATACATGTATCATAAGATTTTCCTTAGCCTTAAGATTGTATTAATTAATGTTAGACAACGTCGAGCCATATGTGACTCGGATGGTGCGAATCAGAGTTAAGATTTTCATCGGCTGCACCATGTCGATTGATCATATTTTTGTACAATACCTATGCAGTTAGTATTTTTTTTTTTTTCTCTTTTTTACGAAAATAAGAAAAGAAATATTTCCAGTTGAAAGTAACCCTTCGTCATGTCAATTTTCCTCTCTGAATTTCTGGAAAGAAGAAAAAAAGAAGAAGAGAAAAAAAGAAAAGAAAATGAGACAAAAAGCTGATCGATCTTGACGTACTCTTGCGGCTACGATATATGGCGAGGGTGTGAAGGGAGCAAAGAGGAGAAAATGTCACGAACGACTTCGACCCGTAGACACGAGGTCGAAGGATAGCTAGCAAAACGAATGGTCTATAAAAGAACAGAGAAGACAGGTACAAGGTAGAGGCAGCAATATATCTCTCAGCTTATAGGAAGTTTGCTCGCATGCCATATATCGAAGCTCTTATTTTTTCTCTCTTTACCCTCTCCACATCATTCTGTCTTTTTCCATTACATTTCATTCCATTTCATTCCGTTCCATTCCATTCCATTCCATCTTTTACGATACCCTATTCCACTCGGTGCCATGCATGGACTGGCGTGTGTCGATACCACTGCCATTACTATACGGTCAGGAATAACGGAGTACGGACACTCGCCTGTTCTTCAATCGTAAACTTTACGCATATCTAGTATAATCTTTATACATATTCGATGGATATCATACGGTATAACATATCAAACGAATTCAATTCCTTTCCTCGTTTTACCTTCGAATGGTCTCATTATTATTTCTCCCCCACATATACCCACGTACTTATAGCTATACTCAGATTTTCAAATACTGCAGTAAACTATGAGCAATTCTTCGGTCATTCGTATGTAAAAATTGTAGAAAACTACGCGTCATATTCGGATGTAGGTATGCGTATGTCGTATATGGCTAATATATTATAGGGAAGAATAAACGGAAACTAGAGTAGGCTCGGAAAGACCTTTGTATCATCCGGAAAGCTCTCAATCCTCGCGGAGTGACGTGAAGCGGTAGGAGGCAGCGACCCATATTTCCATCTTACAAAGTTAAGCTGCGTGTAAACAGAACCGAGGTAGCAGAGATCCACCGTCTCGTGATGGATGCGAGCCTTCGCCAACGTCTTCGCCATGGACTGTTTATTATAAAGCTACTGCTGCAGACCCACGGAGCAAATAACTACGCTTTATATTTTTCTCGTTTACCACCCCATTCTCCCCGTTAGGTAGGTATATACCCTCAGCCCTGCACAGCTTCCGCCACTTCTTTATTAAGATTCTTTCATCACTTCAGAACTTTTCATATAACTTGAAAAAGAAGATATCTCAGCTAGGTGATACTCTGATATGCCATATAACTATCATATAGTTTCCAAGGGTCTAATGCGTAGGTACCCACTACGTGTTTAGAGTTGACAGCTAAGGGAGGAAATGACAGGCATTAGGGACTCGGTTTCGAGTGTGTATATATAGGCGAGTACTTACCACTGTCTCTATAATTAATTCAGCACAGACATAAATCAATTAGCTTGAGTTTAACTAGATTCCTAGAGACCGGTGCTAATTGAGTGAGGATTGTGTTGAAGTAAGGTGGTGGTGGCCTGGTGGTTGTTTGCGCGACTATTGGAGAACCTGGTCCGAGCTTTCCCTCTCGTTTCATCCCCATCTCCGTCGTTCGGTATCAGCAAGCAGTTGCCTAGTTGGTGCCGTTATTTGATAGATTAACTTTTCCACTCGAGGTATACGCCGGAGTGGGCAGGTTGAATAAATAAACAAACTGAAAATCGATTCGACAACCAAAGGTCCTAAAAAAACAATCCCCGAAAACCCGGGACGCCTACCAGGACCAGGGTCTAGACTCTAGACTGTAGAATTAAGGGTCTGCACGCGGACCCGGGTGCCTATGACGTAGTTACCAAGATCTTGCCCGGAATATTAAACCTTACCTCTTGGTGGATGGGTGGATATGGTGTCTGAAGGACAACAGAGGGCTGACACGTATACCTAACTACCCTGTGCGTAACAAGGGTTAGTTTCAACGGTGTACGAGGTAATGAGGTAAACGACAGCTACTCAAGACAAGAGCTAGGAGTCCAAGTCCTGAACTTTGTAGCTGAGGGATGTGACGTAGTTTCAGAAGCGGCCAGCCTCCGCGTCGCGGTCGTCCTTCCCTCTCGAAACCGACTTTCCGTATCCTTGTTCAGTATCTGGTTCCCTGTTTGCGGGCGAAGTATCCTCGAACAAACTACTAAATATATACTTACCAGCAGCTACCACGCTGTAAATAGATGCGTGGAAAGAGCCGAAGGGTAAATCGAGTTTGAGAGGTAAAATTTTGGGGAAAAATTTTGGCCAATAATCAGAACTTATAAGTGGCAATTCGTAGTTGAATTTTCTTTCTATCGCCGCCGTGTGATTCTTCATATTTGATATATGTTACGGTGTTATGTTTAATACCTCATTTGTACTCTCACGGGTCTTTTGAGTGCTTCGAGATTATTATAAAGCCTATGCTATTAAATTTGAGTACGCGACAGAAACTTGGTCCTACCGTTGGTGCCATAGGACGTGGAAGTTGAAAGGAAAATTTGAAATATTGAAGCGGAACGGAGTAATTCACACTTCACCATGTGACGATCTTATGAATATTTGAACAACGAAGTGAAGAAGTTTTCCCAAAACTTAGAAAGTGGTGTTATAATGAAATACTACGCCCACGCAGTTGGGTGACGTGTGTGGGTTTATGTATATCGATCCGTTGAATCCGGAATGCGAAAGAGCTGTAAGGTGAAGGGAAAAACGAACAAAAGTATAAAAAAGAAAATCGTCAATTTAGCGGATGTAAAGGATAGGAACGACATAAAACTGGCCTGTCGACTCTGGCCAGGTTCAACATTTTTATGTATCTCGTATCCCAAAACCCCGACGAACGAACCCGGACCAAGATTTGTATCCACCCGACATATATTCCGATATATTTTTATGGAAAGGGACAAATTGGACGCGCGTTCGCACCGTACCTTCGCGATCTATATTTGAGCATCGGTGTAAATACTTTCGTTGATTTTTCCTCGAACCGAAAATCTTTATTTTCTGTTTTTCCTTCTCCTTTCCTATTCTCTCCTACGCCACAGTACGTCTCGTACTTTTTCCCATAATCTGTTGAACATTGAAGGGAATGAGGCTTGTGAAAACCTGAGATCTATCGCACGTGCGAATAGGCAATGGAAATGTTAGTTTCCTAAAGCGTCTCATGTGTATGGTAGAAAATTTCTGAACGAAGTGATAGAAATGTCGGTACGTGGTTCTAAACGAGTTTCATTTTGCCCCAAGGCGACGAATATTAACGCCATAAAGTCTCACTTTATACATGTCACCGCGTACGTAGATTCACCCTCGTATAATATTATGCTAAAAGAGATGGAATGCTCTTCATTTTAAATCCCTAATCGTGGCGAAATATTTATACGCAATTTTAGCCGGTTGAAAAATAACGAAAAAAAATGTATAATCATCTTTTTCTGGCTCGTATATCTATATACACAGATTTCTACGTATAAACGATATTTCGATTCTCAATATGTGTGTTAGTGGTGGCCCTCGGGTAAAAGGCCACATTTTACGTTTAATAAAACCTTTTATGGCGTGTTTATTAAACCAGGATATGTTTCAGACATAATATACTATCGCATATATACACACTGCAATAAGGGATGATTCATAAAATGGTGATACAGCAGAAGGGAGGGTGGAGATACCGCGTAAAAAATTGGTCGGAAATGAAGAGTAAAATTTTCCCATATACACCGTGTTCGTTTTCGAAAATGAAAATATAAAAAGGAATGTGTATTAGTTACAGAGGGGCCTACGTATGCACAGGAAATTCAATATTGAAACAACAATTTTATTTTACCTGTATCATTTATTTAATGAAAATATTAATTATGGACAGAGTCGTTGGTCATATGTGGCAATGTATGCTGCGATACGAAGCAGCGAATTTATTCAAACCACGAAAATCAAGCTTTACGATTCACGATGTAGGTACCAGACGTTTAATTCGTCACCGGGAATAAGTCGAGACACGCGATTGCTGTGACTTCCACAAACATCCATTTTATTAATCGTAAACGTGACAGACTACAGCTGTCGTCCCCAAAAATAAATGGACGACTTCCCGCCAACCTGACAACTTCCACACGCAAAAACGTTCGATTGTCTCTCCCGGAGCTATTAAAGCCCTTATAAAAAGGAGGGATAAAAAATTGGAAATAATTATTCACAGGCTTTTAATTTGTGAAATTGTTTCGGGTGAAAAAAAATTCTCAAACTAGTATACCTTCCAACAGCGTGCGTACATAGCATTTCTAAAAGCTGAGAAGAAAAAAAGAGGGAAAATAAGTTTACTAACAGAGTCTCTCTGCAGAGAGCCAGCTAATCCAGGGATTACAGCTTAATAATTAACTCGACGCTACAAACTGTAAGTAGGTCCTCTCAGCTGTGACGCTACAGGTGGATTTTAGTTGGGATGTATGCAGGATCCGACACTAATTGACGTCGGAAATAAATGACTAAAAATTTGAACAAAATTAAATCTTTTCATTCCCGTAAAATATTCTAGGCGAAAAGTTTCGCACAATTTCTAAATTCCAAAGGCACATGTGGAACAGGTTGAAAAATTAAACCACAACATGATTGAGGATGTATTTTTTCATCGGGAAAATGATCCCAAAGTATTGCGAGTCGGGTTTTTTACTCGCAGATATCCCACCCGCCGAGTGCTATTGCATAAAGTATAATTAACCCTTCAGCTCGGCTCGGAGAAAGGCTAGGATGGCGAATGTCTCTCTATTATAACTTGGCGTAAGAAAAAGGCGGAGAAAAATAAAGAGAGAAATGTGAGGGAGAGAGGCGACAACAGAGAAGAGATATTGCATTATTCAGTCTGACAGTTTTCTCATGAATTTTCAAGTCGCACAAACAAACCTCGACTCTCGAGGTAATAGTAACCGACTACTCCGACTCTGGCCTCTTTCGGGAATAACTATTTCCGCGATATAAACTGCAGCTTGAAATCCTCGTTTGAAAAAAATTTAATTATTTATCAGTCTTCCCATTAACCGACACCTGGTTCGCCAACCCTTCGAAAGCCCCGCGGTTGATGGTTTGATTCGCCGATTTCCTCCCCGTATCAGTAAAATACTAAATTCGCAATTTTACGACCGAGATCGAGCTGCGAATGGAATAATTGTGGACCCAATTAAATTAATGAACTAAATTAGCCTGGCAAACGTCCCCGAGGTAGGTACCTACTCGGAGATTAATGCTCCCAAATTCGATTACGCAAGTTAGAAATAGCAGGCTGCAGTCGTTCAACCTCTATGCGACTGTAAAACAGCTAAGAGTATAGCTGCACTATAAAGAAAGCAGAGATAACTTCAGCCAAGATTTCAGGGAGGAGCTGAAAGGACCTGAGAAATAATATAAGAATAAAAGAAACAGCGAAGTTGCTCCGAAAAATAACATCCTAAATCTCGGTTAAGAGAAGCGCAAGAAAGCTTTCGTTAAACCGCAATTTCAAATGACTTTCGAGCTTATTCAGAACGACGCGACGGAACGACGGTGGGCGTCGCGGGATTTTGACAGTGTGGCTGAACACCTCGACGTATGAAAAAACAGAATCCTTAAAAAAAGGAACTTGCGATTTTCTTCAATTATTAAGAAGCGTAAATTTCTAAATTCTTCTTCGACGGATGTTCGAGGATCGAAGTTCTCGCGTCTCTTGAGTTCGAGTTTCCCAAGTTTTGTCGAATCCGTTTTCGTCGTACGGAAATTGCAACGAGTTTGAAAATCGTCAAAACAAATTTCCCGTGACTTATGCGGATACCATCACTTCCGGTACAGGATCTCGGATCCTAGACGGTTGAGGGTTCCTAAGGACCTGCTTCAGCCGAAGGATTGACTGATCGTGAGTTTGCGAGAAACTCTCAGATCTGGGCAACCACGAAGGGTACAAGACGAAACACGAAATCCGAAATACGAAAGACGAAGAGCGAAGAACGGGGAACCCCAAATGCCAGCGAAGGTGCTAGCGTAAACCGATTTGGCGACACGAATGATTCGTTTAGGAAACGAGCAAGGATATTGGCCGGTGGCTTATTTTCCGTAGAGTGGTAGGTACAGGGAAGCGATCAACTGTACGATTGTACGTATATACAAGGGTAGGTACACCACCCTTGTAAATATACCAATATGTACCTATATAGGTATAGCTTTACCAAAACATGAACAAACAAGGATAAAAATCCTGTTTTCTGGGGTATAAAAATACAAAAATAATCCTTGACCATTTAGATTCCACTTCTCGCATACCCAAATCATTTCTGATATATTTTTTGAACGTATGAAGTCCTCGTGAAAAATTCTCCGGCTTTTCTCCCTTTTATTTTTTACGTATGATGTAAGGTGGTGGCCAGAGAACGAGTTTCTGGAAGCAGGATCATCGGGGTACGACAAAGCCCTTCTGTAATGAACCGAGCTTAAAAAAAGAACATAACTTTTATGGGTTGCTGTAAAAACGGACCCCATTGTTCAGGCTTGTCCGTTCGATTCTGCAGGCTCTCTGGCAGTGGTTTTACTCGCAGTTTACCCTTCCTGAAACCGGGATTCCTGCCTCTTTGCTTTCCTGCACCAACGGAAGTTCTGGCCATCTTTTCAACCTTAAATCTTCCGCCTCCCATCACACTTTTCCATGGTTCATATCTCGGCCTTATCTTATATCTGATGTATTTTTCTCTCTCTACATCTCTCCTTCGCTCTTTTATGCTTCATATACTTATTACGAATCTCGTATATTTTTAGCAGCGTTTTGTACTAGAGGATCAAAAACGAGAGAAAACAAAATTAACAGTAAAAAAGTTTCATTTTATGTTCATTTTTGTTCTTTCCTTTCTCTCTCATATTGTGGATATAAACGCCGAGGTCTTCTCTGGGTCAATCTTTGGTTTAGTTTAGGGTAAGTTAAAGACGAGATTGGCGACGTAAGTTGACTCAGGTAATTCGGTGAATGGGAGACGAGGTGGGAAAGGAATCGGGTCCCAAAAGTCTGTAAATGAAATCGTCGACCGTTTAGAGCAAGGGGCACTTTAAACTTTGCACTTTGACGAGGACACGAAGCGCGAAAAGGGCACGATGTAAATTCAACTTATCCGGGATCCGGAAATTTCCCTGAAAATGGGTATTAAGAAAAGTTTCGGCAAGTGAGCTCGTCAATTCTCCTGAGGCATGGCACGTAGAGGCTCGAATTTTCATCCACTGGAATTATTAATAACAAATTGAGGCTCAAGGTGGGCTAGGATAAAGAAAAAAAAAGAAGAAGGAAAAAAATAAGAAACCATAAACGAAAAATATATTTATAAAATAAAAATCAACCCTCTTATAGGTAAACCTGTATACCAACCCCGCAAAGTGCTAAGAGTATAAACTTTTAACGCACGACAGTGTCCCTCTTTCAAAAAGAAAAAAAAACTTTCAACCTCTGGAAGAAAATCGTTTCAAATATTGATCGGAAAGTTTTTCTTTATCAATTTTTATCTTCTTTACGGTCCCTGCCGTTTTCCTTCGGACCATCCCTTACGCCACTAATCCAGGACAGACAAGCGTTGTATCGCCCCCTTGAAACAGCGTCCAGGACCCCACCTTTGATTAGCTTAATAAATTACGAAGAAGGGGTAAGTTTTGTAAAAGTATCTATAGGAAAGCCAGAGAGAAGCTAATAGCCACGTAGGCCCGATCAAGACCGCCCTGGCTGCAGGGGGATCCCCCACGTCGAACATTTCGGTCATTCGTGCGGACGGCCAAGGGTGTACCTTAACCCGGAGTGTGTAGCTCGATGGGAAGCAGACTCGTCTTGGGACAACGCGTTGCTTAAATTATGCAATTCGGTCGGTCTTGGTCGCCGGAAGAGCCTCCGCTAGCAAAGCCCCATTTCAGAAGGACGTCTTGAACCGCAAGACCCTCCAAAATTTAAGCTCTGCTTCATAGATTGACGCCACGTACGAATTGGTCTCTCATTGAATTATACATCAATTCTGTACATGTATTTGTGTTGGGTTCAGAACCGTCCGATCTTTACTGGAATTTATTATTCAAAGAGGAACATGAAACTACGACATTACGTCGCAGGACTTTAAAACCCGGTAAAGTCTCTGTTTCCTGATCGCTGAAGCTTGCAATGAAATTATGGTGCGATCAGAAGATCTGATTTTTAATTTCCCTAAAGCCATAGTCATGCAAAAGTGAATGACAAAGAAGAGGCTTTTGTTAGCTCGTCGTTTGATGAATACCATCGTCGACGTCAAATCCAGGACTTGTTAAAAAGGCGGGGGTTGCAGGCTACCGGGAAAAAGCCGCCCCATCAAGACTCTGCGTAAATTTCCTTTGAATTTACTTCTCTCTTTTAATATTCACCGCAGCTTCACCGGAGCCTGTAGAATCGAGCCAAGCCAAGCCAAGCGAAGCCATGAAACCACCCCTTGATCCGATATAATTAATGCACCACACGTAGGGCAGGGGGTCTGCTAGAAGGTTGTGGGTGTCAAGGTTGGTTAAGGTAAGCTAGAAAATCTCGCGGCAAACCTAAGCTTCACCCATGCTTGCAGCTCGCCTTCTATTCCTTCCTTCCTTCCTTCCTATTCCTTTCATCCCATAACTGACTATATACCCTATATTATATATCTACTACCGAAGAGAATCTCTGTGAAAGACTCGAGACTCCCGAGTCACTCTTACTTCAATCAATATTCCAACCCCATCAGTTATCATTCGCACGTGAGCGATAAACTCGAGTGAAAACCAAAGGACCCTCAACGTTTCAATGTCAATTTGACATAACGCCTCACGTACTCGATGAAATTCGTCACGGTTTTTTAAACGGTAAAAATTTCTGGGAATAAAATAAAAATCACGTATTTGTGAAAAAATTTGATGGTGTTTTTTGAATCCATGCGTCATGAAGACCATACCAGCAAATTTATCTTGAAGGAGAAACTGATTCGTCGATTTTCGAAATATCAGCAATCTGACGTATGCCTACTCCTGTGCGAGGTCAGAATTATTTTCACGAAAATTTTGTTTAAAAGCTATGTTTTTATACTTGCCATTATCTCTGGGGATTTGACACGACGAATTTTTAGTGAGATTTTTTGCGCCTCGTTCAGAGTGTAATTTATTGAATATAATAACCAGACTCACGTCGTCGAGGCAGTGAGTAAAACTTTTATTGATGTCGTATAGCTATATCCGAGAGTTTGCAGTTTCGGCAAAATAATTAAGCGAAAAAGTTATACAGCTTCCTTGATAGCATATAGACCAACGAAAATGATATGAGTGTATAGTTTAACGAGGAATCGAGACCGAAGTCGAAGTGAAAGAAGGAGATAGAATTATCTGACAAACTATGGGCCCAGATATTTTAGAAACGCAATCATAAACGAAATAGTAAATGTCTAAGCTGTGAAATGGGATAAATCACCGATTCATCGGTGGTCCACCAATCGGTGAACGGAAAAATTGAAAGTCTGCCTTTCGTTCACTTTCAGACCGTGTGCAACCTGAGTTATTAATTATCGTACCCACATGTACCTTCTACTCGCGTATTTCAGAGTAACTGCTCGGCATACTGAATTATATTCGCTGTAGTTACTTTTTTTTTCGATTTTTTGCACTGAATTGCAACTGCAAAGGGAAGAGGTTCCTTATTCATTGTTGCTTCGCTTATCCAGGAAGAGAAAGCAATCCCAGATAATTTTCGGTCCTAAAGTATATGAAGTTGAACAGAGATCATATATATACGTATGCTCGCTAAATTAAGAACGAAAACTGGAACGTTACTAAGGAATTGTTCGCAACTTTTATCTGAGGAAAACCGGCGAGAATGTCAGAATCCGTGTTCTGTCGTATCGCGAAAGAAAAACCAGACCTCTCTCGATGGTATATAAAAAGTATATCCGAGCCACACGCATCTGAAATTAAAATCTAGTCCGTTTTTTATTATCCCTATTTGAGTTGGCGAGTGAAAGCTCGTTGAACATTTTTAAGCGATTTGTTTCATCACGTTACGATTCTGTATAATATATTATAATTACGTATCAGTCAGGAAACTAAAGTTCAAATATATTTCTGTCTGCAGGTATTTCACTTGCAATCAATTTTTTTCCCCTTTCTTCCTGAACTGTAGGATTAAGAATGAAAAAAATCTATCGATACTACCGAGCGTATAGACTTTTCGTACCCTTACTTACTTCCTCACTTCCTTCCTTCCTTCCTTCCTTCCTTCCTGTATCCCGGGCTTTTTATTTTTATCCTTTAGCATCGGCGTCCTTCCTGGCGTCGCTACGTGACTTGCCTAGTAATTTTCCGGCTCATGACTTTACGACAAAAGATTTTGGGCTCGACCCCAGCGCGTACGGTCAGGTATAAAGATCTCGGAGATCTTGGCGAATGTCGAGTGGTCCAGCGTTCGCGTTCGCGTTCGCGTTCGCGCCCGCGCCCGGGCCGCAGTGAACGATAAGTGAAATTTTTTTTCACATCCGAAACGTATGTAGGTATAATTTCGGCCAAATATGGCAAAGAAAGTCGGTTAAAGAAGAAAAATAACTTCATGTCAGGTGCGAGGTGTGAGATGAGAGATTCGAGAGTCGAAACTTGTTTTCATACCACGTAATGACGTATAATTCTGTATATTGACAAGAAATACATATCTACACACACGTTCATATCACACATATATACATATATATATATGAAGACATGCGTATTATACGGATACGGGAATTGGCGGAAGGATTTTACTTTTAATAACGGTCAATGCGCGATGGCAATGAACTTGAAATTATATACGAGACGGAAGGTACGCGGTATGGTGAGAAATGAGTACCCGGAGTTGAAATATACGCATACACCAGAGAAAGAGAAAGAGAAAGAGAAAGAGAGAGAGAGAGAGAGAGGATGTTCGTACATCAAAGTCAAGGCAAATGTGTTTGAAGATAAAATGACAGAAGGCTTTCTAGCGCGAATGGCTTTCGTAAAAGTGAACAGCACTATAGTATTACAGTCGTACGCAAAGCGGGCTGCAAGATTCTCGCGATTACATTTCGGTGATAATTATTAGTTCCAATCTATTTGCGATAAATTTGAACAAAACATTCGCAAATTCGTGGCCGTTTCTTTTTTTAGCCAAACTTTCTTATTCCAGAAAAAATTTCGTTATAAAACAGAAAAGTTTACTTTTTTTCACGAAATAATTTAGTTTTAAATTCTAAATTTTGTTTTATACGTTCGGGAGTATGAATTATGATACAGGAATTAATCTTCGTCGTAGATACCTATACATACCTGCAGGAAATTTTTCTCTCACATATAGCTACCAAAGAATCGTTAATAACTCTTTGGTCAAAACCAACTGTGTCCCTCGCGAATATATACACTCATATACTCATACATGGTAGGTATATACATCTATATTCTTACAGATGATTTAATTCTACCTCGCCGACCGGTGGACTAATATACTATAAAACTTTCGGAATGTAGCAAATCAATTTGAGAATCGTCGGCTATATGTACGAAGAAAAAGGAAACGGAAACTGCGCGGTTGAATCGTCGACTGCACTTTTCATAATCTCATAAAATTATGACAAGGTGAATGGTGACGAAGATCATCACTCGTCTGGAGGATTGAATGAAATTTCTAATTATCGTATGAGATATGTTATCCGTTAATCTCGTTTTAACGATTCGTTTATTCCGAGCGATGAATTCCCTTTTTCTTTTCATGACTAATTTTATCATCGCAGGTGCAGTTTTCTATCCGTGTTCCAAATTTCACTGGTATTAATCAATTTCCGTGTAAGCGGTGGCTCAGTGTTGTACGGAAAGTAGATCTACACACATACGTTGCGTATTACAAGTCCTTTTGTACCTACTACACTCGTGCTACATTTCAAAAGGATAAAAGTATAATGTATTCAGGTACTCGAGAGAATATCAAGTACCGAATAATATTTCACGACGAAGCTTGAAACTTCATTAATGGTTAAAACCTGTCCTCGAATCAACCATGCCATATTATAACGGCACTTGTAAATTCCGCAGGCTATATAACGCGCCGGTAGCTCTCGATCAAGAGACACATATCTACCCACCTTCTATATATCAAACACTCAATCGAGTCAATTTTTCGATATTTTCGACGGTTATTTCAATTTCATCAGCCAGTCAAATATTATTCGAAATTCAAAAGCGGGAAAAAGGAGGGTTGAAATCATTTTTTAATATTGCTTCTTTCATTTCCCCCCATGTAATGCGTACCCCATACCTAGTGCTTTTTTTTCATTTTTCTGTTTTCTTTTTTCTTTTTTTTTTGTCCCTTTCCCCGGAATAGATTACACCGAAATCGCGAGAAGATGCGTTAATAAAATAATCCATCACCGATGTGAATATTGACGAGCGTCACTTTGCCTACCCGTTAATCGAATTTCGTGCGTCTGCATTTTTTAAAAGCAGCTCTAGACCAAGCGCTCAGTGAAGCGCTTCAAATTTGCATCCCGTGAACTGTCAAAAGAGCCAAAGAGAGCGAGAGATGAGGAGAAAGAGCGAAAACGAGAAAACGGGGAAAACGAGAAAAAGAAGAAAAAAAGACCGAGTGTATCCATCAATTTTCATCACTGCAGATTGTAGCGACCCGTGTTATAGTATAATTGTATCTGCAGGATCCACGAGGCAACTGATAACATAGTTTTTTTATATTATTTCATTTTTTGTTCATTTCAACATCGCATATTGTGATTGTTCTATTCCGGAAAAAAATCATTCTCCGCGAGATATACGACGTAATTGGGCCGAAATCGGACCGGACATTAATTTTCTTCTTTAGTTTTCGAGTCAATGATTTAAATCAAACGAATTTTTCATCACAGAGAAAATTTCACGAGTGCCTTCACGGACGATCAACCAATCCCCGCATAAGGATCAATTAAATAAAATCAAACAGGCATTCATTAAATGCAGTAATGAGATCCAATTCGATTCGTGTACCATTTAAAATGGCCCATCGAACCGGGGTGTAATTTGTATTATTTTAATGAATGTATTTTATTTCTTCCCTCGCACGACACGGCGATCGCTAATGAATTAATGATTATCATATTATCGCGGCTATACCAGGGAAAGTATAAGGGATCTATTTCGACTAACAATCGCTAGATATAGATGAGATGTATTCGTTATAATAGAGTCGAGCTGAATAATCGATATTCGCGTTCAGGATTGAATATGTATAATAATTATGGTAAGATATTGCTGATACAGCTAAGAAAAATATTTTTAATATTGTTAGCCGCAAAGTCCCGGAGAAACTCTGGTATTAAGAAACGGATTTTTATTCCTTCTTTTTCACTTTTTTCTATCTTTATTCCTTTCGTTCGTTCGTTCGTTCGTTCGTTCTTTGGCTGACTTACTGATTCCCGAGCATTAGCAATTCTTATCGAATTTAACATTTCCACTATCCAACCGTCTCTGCAGCAGTCTTACCCTCTTTATGAAGAGCCACGCTCCAGCTACCTTCTCGTTCTCCTACCCTACCCTATTCTACCCTCTACCCTACCCCAGACCAAAAAGAACCAACTGAAAGATGAGCTGCGGAGCAAAGAGACTGCAATCAAAGTCCAATGAAATTTATACCGCTTCTATAGAGCTGTGAAGCACCAAGTACCCAGTTTGCTCCAAGGATATATATTTGCGATCATTTCAACCTGCAGTTCTGAGTACATTAAATTATATGAGAAAATAGGGGAGGGAAAAATCGATTTTATAATAAAACGAGCTCGAAATGTTTTCAGATTATCTTCACAATTTTTTGAGACTTAAATTTTCGCTCTCTATCCGATGGTTTCTAATATTCGATGAAAAAAGTTTTTTGTACGGTGTATTAGGAGCCAGTATATCAATTTATTTCCTGCGCTTATCCTGCTTTTAAATTTGCACTACGATCAAACGAGTTTCAATTTCTGTTTTTTAATTATTTTAATAGCTCCAAAATATCTCCTAATTAGGATCTGATGATTAGTTAACGCGAAGCTTACGTGTTGTACAGATTTATTCGAAGATATTAGAGGCATGGGCGACTACTCTCTCCGATATGCAATTAAACAAGACTTTTGATGTAATATCCGTATCCCAGACCTCCAATCTCGAATCTCACGTGTCACCCTACCTTTCAAAAATCAGTTTCCAAATTTTAGAGAGATTCACTCTATGCACCGTTTCCAACACCTCGCCGGACTTGACGCGCTCCAACATCCGGATACCAGAGCTGTCCGGCCCACATTATCAAAGTTTCATTTTTATTCGGAAGAAAATAAAAGTGGAATTATCAGAATTTCATTCACGATCTTCTCGACGTGTTTTAAAATAATTTCATCAATTTTAATTCTACGCGCTTTTCTCTCAATTCTGCGAACGTTCGCGATACAATCTTGTTTTTTGACTGGTTCTTCATTTTTTATTTTTATTTTTCCTTTACCTTTACGCGCAATTATGAAATAAATGTATATTATACGCATGTATAAAAGGTATGTACGTAGGATTTTCTCGTTTTAATTTTTTTTTTCCTTGTCCTTTTTTTCCTCTTTGTTTTCTGCTCCACTTTTTCCTTTCTCTCTTTCACTTTGTCAAGTCACCCGCTGCGGCGTCGCGACGTTTATACAGTCGACACGCACTTTCTGCAGGCTGTGTGTGTGTGGGGGGGTGTTGGTTATTTCGCGATGTTGACATCGATATACAGAGAAACGAAAAAAGTAGAAAGGGGGACGTGGAGAAATGATGTTCATTAGAATCTTTGATCTAAAACCCTAAAAGCAAGACGGAGTACCTTGCCCCCCTATGAGGCCCACGTGGTTCAAATATACCTACGTGGATGTGGGTACAATTTTTCACGGGACAACAAAAATAAACGAGATAATAAAAAGAGGATGAAAATAGGAAACAGGATAAAAATAAATAAAACAGATGAGAATGGATAAGATATTCATGACGGTGACCAACCATATTGCGGAATACATTAGTGTAGCGTATAAAACCGAACCATAGAATATGAGCAATTGAATAAAACGGATATAATGTGTATCAAGTATGGCGAGTAAAAGAGAGGGAAATAGCGGGGCAGAAAGAGAACGAGGATAAGGATATTGGACCTTCTCTTATATTTGAGTTCGCAATTGTCCTAAAAAAAAAGAAAATGACATATAAAATAGGAGCATAGTGTACGTAATAATGTATTTACGCAACAAACGACAAACCTAACTTTCAAAAATATTACTTATCGATTATAGGTGTATTGGTTCCCGATAATGGGCTTTTGTACTCCATTAACAATAGACTATAATACTTATTCGATTCTCAGGAGTCAGGACCGAAAGATATCGACCGAATTATCATAAACGCTGGATGAAATAATTACGATAGTAATCCGAGCATCTTTGATTAGTGAAAGGATCTCCGACACTTCCTGATCCGATACTCCGCCTGAAAATTTATACGTAATGCTACAGTTTCTATATTCTGATCTTATTTTTAACAATTTTGAACATGACATTTTTGTTTTTTTTTATTTACTACTACTTTATTTCTGTCAATTATAATTTGACACGAAATATGCGAATTACCTCTGCGTAGATTCTATTTCATGAGTAGGGAGTATGGTGTTAATTAGGGGTGAATTACTAGTTAAATTTCAGTGCAGGTAATTGGTTCAAGCTACTTAAACAATAAAAATTCTAGTTTCAGGATCGGATTTAATCGAGTGTTATTAACGTGGTAAAGGGGTGGAAAAAAGGAAACGAAAAAAAAATACCCTCAAGGAAATGTTCAAACTGCCGAAGAATTTTAATTAATTAGAACTTATAAATTTTACATGTAAAAATAAAATTTTACCTTTAATATAATTTAACGTTGATACTCGAATGCGGGAAGCGGGGGAGGAGGTGGGGATGAAAAGGAGAAAAGAGGAGGGAAAAAAAAAGCACGGACTCGCGAGGTATAACACGAAAGGAGTAATTAATAGATTTCAAACGCCCGATTGCTTCGATAATAAATCAGCTGAAATTGAAATTTAATTTCAATCTAATTATACCCAATTATTAACACTTGAATTTCTTCAATTCTTCTCTCGAGCCTTGTTTAAACTCGCGATGAGATCGCGGAGTTCTTAATCCTTTCCTTTTACCTGTAATAAAATTTTTCACCCTTAAAATACGTCAACAGGACTCGAGATAATCAGCGTCGAACAAGCGTTGATTAAATCAGTGACCCGAAGCACTAGGATCAGAGTTGAGAAGACTTAAAAATATTTTTAACGATGAAATAAATACATAATGAATAATGAGTAAATAAGTAAATGAATAAATATACATCCCATTGATAAATAATACATTGTGATGTAATAAGAACTTTATTGAAAGTAACTCGCTCGGATGGATCGATCCGAGTTTGAATTTGCGATTCATAATTTCAGCATAAATCATAGTTTTCATATAATAACGGAAAATTATTCATTATTTAATGCTAAAATGGGGCAAAATTGAATAAGCATCGAAACCAAGAATGAATGCCAGACATGTATATATGTACTGCAGAATTATAAGGAAGGAGTATTTTAAGGGCTGTGAAGCCAAGAAACGGAACGACGCTGGTATCTCCAAAGTCAGCAGCCTTATAAGCATACTCGCATCCATTACCGGTTATTACAATTGCAAATAGCGTAAGTAACACGGTCATAAATATTAACGAAGACTAGCTGGTGATGGTGGAGGTGGTGGTGGTGGTGGTAATGGACGTGGTGGTGCTTCCTCGAAGGTCTTCAACCTTTTGAATTCGTTGTGCGAGGAAAGAGAAATCTCTCTCACCGTGACCTTATACCATCTTCTTTCACCGTCCTACCAATCCCGTATATTTTTTGGTATCACGTGACGTGAAAGCGGGAGATTATCAGCCAGTAGAAAGATCGGTATTGTTTGAATTGGCAAATCGAAAGCCTCATACCCGGGACGGGATGAAAGTAAAAACAGATGGGATGCTGGCTGAGGCGAATCTCTTCGCGAACACTGACAGTTTCCTCTTCAGTTCGATCAAAAACACTCGTTCAAGAGGAGGAACATATCTCTAACGAGTCCTTCCAGTGCGAAAAACCATAGTCTTCAGAAGTGGACTGCACTTACCGTGTCGTCTGAAACTTTTTCTCAAGTTTACATTTCTATCGAAACTGTCGAATTAACTTTTCTCCATTGTGCCACAATACGAGGATTTTTGCATCACTGGAATTACCAGCATAACAGGATGCTGATTTTTAAGGTGAGATATGAAATTACGAAGAACAAAGATCCGGCGCGGATTTTTATTCGGAAAATATCTGATTTCTCTGATCATTGAATGAAGATTGAAAATACTGTGAGATCCATGAATTTCTGCACGATTCCAAAGCATCGATATTACGACACTCGTTTATGTCCTAAGAAATTGGGACAGTGATAAAATTTCGTTTAATTACTCGAGTAGCAATTGTATCTTTTAACAATCTCTAATAAAAATTTCCCAATGCACAATCCAACAAAATTTTCAAGGCGAGTATCGAACGCGTGTTTATCACCTAGAACGTGAAAAAATACCTTTGTTCTGAGGTAGTTGCAGCGGTAAATGAACGATAAAATTTTATGATAAGGTACTCGAAAAGAATGCTGGAACCTAATTTTGAAATTCTCATTTAATGTGTAATTAAAGAAACAGTTCAAGGAAAATAATAAATATATTATGAGGGAAGGGAAGATTGGGTATACGACCCAAGATTTAATATGCATGTACACTATACATGTATATACATATACATATATATATATATATACCTATGTATCAGCGTGGAATCTATTCAAACGATAATTTGAAGAATTAAAATGGCAATTTATTCGCGAACTAGTGAATTTACATTCTCCAGTCTACCTTGCAGAGTCTACGGGCGCGAGTATCTGACTGTAGAAATAATTAAATTCCTTGAACCTAGGTACGATTTCCTAGGACGTAACCTAGACTCGACAGGGTTTCGGAATGAATATGCTGACCCCGTTGTCATGGCTAAAGTCGTGGTTTTCACGGAGCAGTTCTCTCCTGCACCCGAGCGCAAATTGGACCGTTGTTTCAGCCACCACTACGTCCCGGCGGTTTCGACCCCTAAGTTAAACGAAAATTTTCCCGCCAGTATTCAGACTGACGAAACTATGTAAGCTATTGTATAAATGCAAGACCGTAGCTGCGCTCTGATTTATTCTTAACAAATTCGCTGGGATTGCAACAATTCAAAGAATAAAATAAAAAGCAACGAAGCCAGCCGGAGCGCAAAAGTCTCGCTATTTTCTCTCTTAGGGTCTAGGTGCGAATAGCAAATATCTCTTTCTTCTCGAGGGAGTTCTACTCGCGAGCGCGAGGAACTGGACTGCAAATAGAGGTCCATGGCAAGAAAGACGCGAGCACAAGATACAAGTTATCAGAAGTAGCTAGCGGAAAGGAATGGAAAATAGTAGAACCAGTAAATAGTTAAGTGTGAGAAGTCCGGGGAAATTTACTCGAGTAGGTAGGTAGGTAGGTATATATTTATACGTCGACCTGCAGTCCAACAGACCGATACGCAAACGTCACCGAACTTTTGTGACCCATCAATTTTTAAAACCCCAATACGATCATTGGAAACAGAATTTCGACTAGCGACGACGTAGCGCCGTCCTATATCGCCGCGTCTATTTTCCACAGTCGGAATAATCAATGAGCGAAGTCGATAGGTAATCATTCTCCTATTATTTAGGGGTAGAATACGTCGTTAGCTTACGGATTCGATCAATTTCTTTTGCTGTGTGTAATGCGATTAAAGTTCGATTAGAAAATCGTTTGTCTGGTCGATTACGCGGTCAAAAAGTTTCCGGAAATGCGTAGGTGTATCCCTACCCCCGTATACCTATCTGACACGGAACAATTTTTCCTTCAAAACAATTTTCAACTCGACGCGAGATGCACCGAAAAGTTTGATCGCCCCATTATGTAAAGTGGCGAAGCTTCTGATTGACCGATGTTGTTCAAAACTGTCGTTCCCAATTCTCTCTCACTCTCTCTCTCTATTTTTTATATACCTACATATATTTTTATTTTTTTTTCAACTTCCATCAATATAAGTGCGAAAATTGGCTTTTCGATGCGGGGTGACGGATGGACGGATCTATAAAGGCGAGCGTCAGTTTAAATTTCAATTAGGTAACCATGAAGAGGATTACTGTGCATATGCGCTCAGTACGAACTGTGATGTATGTTTTGCCGGAAAATTCTATCCGGTATAAAAGCTTCTTTCTCCGCAGTGTATAACTTCTAATGAAAATGATACGAATGTCGGATAGGATAGGACTTTGCGGCGAACAAAAGAGTCAAAAATATATCTATATACATATGTCTTATATATCGGTGTATGGAACTGCACGTTGAAATGATAATTAAAGGATATTGTACTCTAATAACTTGTAAAACAATAGCTTATCACGGGTACGAGCTACCGAAGTAATTAAATTATTTAACAGAGATGGTGTAGAGAATACAATTAGTTATAAATTATAATGAAGTTCGCGTATTATATATATATACACCGTTCGTTTTTGCGCAATATTCCTTCACCTCCCCAAACTTTCTCTTTCATTTTCTCATTTCCCCCGTTATTTATCTATCTCTTTCTCTCGCCCTCTGTCTTACGGGAGATTCTATCCCCTCGGTAGTCGTGTTTCTCTCCCCTGAAACGGTAAACCGGTGGTTGACTCGAGATACCGAGTGAATAATTAGACTCTTTGATATCGCGTGGCACCCGCGATTTTTAAGGGAGAAATTCATCACTTCGCTCTGCACCATACCGCTATACCTATACGATAGCTACTTTCGTTGGGTTGAAAAATTCCCAAACCTTTCGGTGCCGGACTGTGCGTATACCATCTACACGCATGTAGAGGTACATACGCATACCCTACGCGAACGTCGTTATTCTTTTGAAAGTTATTAGCGCGTTTAATCACATTTTTCTGATTCTTTTTTCTTTCCCTCGCGGTTTAACTCTTATACCTATACCTACTCTCTCCAGTCGCGCCCCGTGACCCTGTGTGCTGTTTCAATTAATCTTTAATAACCCTTCGCAGCTCTAAGCTTGATCCGAGTCATTTAATCATCCCCTCGACTCACCCGACCCCCGCGAAACCCACAGAAACCGACAAAACGTCGCTGAAGTAGGTATCGCGGAGATATAAAGCCTGTCTTATAATTAAGATAGAAAATCGGGAAAAATAACCCCACGGATAACGAATCACCCTCAAGAACGAGACTCGAGTCGTCGTGATTCTAACTGATTGAGCTTATTAACCTCTGTACTTCTACATCCCCATTCCCACACCCGCCTAATCACCCTTGCTGTAAATTACTTTAAAATAATTACTATCGTGTATTCGGAAACGTGAATAATAAAGCTGGAAAACCAGTTTTTCATTTCTAACGATCCCTTTTTCCTCCCGTCTAATTTTGACGAAAATTCCAAAAGAAGAATGAAACACGAAAACCCCAAGGCTTTCGACGTGTAAATCCTCGAACTATATCGATGAACGGATGAAACACGGAGTGTCGACGAGTACCACGTACTCGAATCACTGAAATATTCTAACGATTTAATTGACTTTAGTGAGCATCATTCCCACACTATGGCCACAGTGCAATTGGAGTGCTGGCATTGAGCGGTTGGTTGCCTATGCCCAATCAATTAAGGATAATGATTGTTGTTGCAGGTAATGGTGTGTTTCCTGGCAGTATTCACCAGCGAAGACTGCGTTGGCGGTTTGCCCACAATTCAGGACTCTCCAGACAACCATCAGGCCGGCCAAAGCGCGAAGTCTGCTTCTAATCAGGGAATCACTAACGAACCTGGTAGCCATTCGAGGGAGCTTCTCGATTACGCAGAACGGCATGAAGAAGAGTTTCGGCGCAAAGTAAATCCGGAAATAAAAATGATAAGAATAAATTCGGGAAGAATTTTGTCCGCGAAAATTCCCGCGGGAAAATTTGAGGAGAAATTTTCACCCCGTATTTTATCCGCGAGGGAAAAGGGAGCCGATCGTCAACTGTTAAAATTTCGACTGGACGCGGGAGATGAGAATGAGAACATCCGCAGGGATGGTTTGCGAGAAGGTTCTTCCACTCTGGATCAATTCCTCGATAAATCCAAATCAAGAAAGGACGAGGCGACGTCCTCCGAGTTCCCTGTCTCCTCCCATGGGGAAAACGAGGGGCAGAGATTCTCTAGCGTCTACGCTGAGGCAGAATTGGACAAAAAAGTAAACAAAAATGAGGAGGAATTTGAAAATAATTTGTCAACGTATCTCGCCGACGCAGTCAGTGCCAAAGCTCAGATAACTGCTAAAAAATCTGGACCGGAATTAAAAATCGGCAATTCGGAAGCTGAGGAAAAAGCCCAGGCTCCGAACGCGTCGAATAATTCTGGCAAGGAAGCTGCAGGCAATTTATTATCTGGAAAAACACAGGTCCCAGTACCGGGAGAAGAAGCAGGATCTTCAATGATCGGTGTGGCTGATTTTTCGCCCGAAAATCGCCAGCGAAAAAGCGTAGGTGACGTTACCACGTGGCATCAGCAGTCCACCAACATGCGGCCGACCAGAACCCAGCATTTGGTCCAGAATAAGAGGAGTCCTGGCGAAGGAACTCACCTAAAACTTCCAGGATATGGCGGGCGGAGATCAGTGGCGAAAATTCCATCGGGTATCGAGGCGGTAAACCCCGGTCAAAATCGTAGACAATTTACTGCGGACGGTTCATCTTCTCTGGTTGGAAACCAGCTTCGATTTTCTGGACTAACTCCTGTGCAAATAAACGCTGCAATCGCTTACAGTAACCGTCAGCCACCGGCACAGGCTTTAAACATCGACTTATCGCGTGCCTTGTACCAATTTGGTCCGGCCCAACTCCACGCTTTGAAAGGAGTTTTTGACAAAGTTCCACCATCGACGAAAAACTTCAAGCCAATAGCTCCGAAACAGGTAGCTTACGTGCCGCCTAGGATCATCTACGATACCAAGATAGTCCCGACCGCGTTCATGCCGTTTAGAACTGAGCAAAAAACCGTCGAAGCCCTTTCCGCCCTTTTGGGTCAAGACCCCGCTCAGCAACTCCAAGGATTTAATTTGATCCTGCGAAAGGATGCTCCGGAAAAAAACGGGGCTAAATTTACTCCCGCTGTTCCTTCGGTGCAGGGAATATCGCGTCAGGGTGGTATTCACGACTCTCTCGCACTGAGCCAGACTTTTGTCACGCCGATTCCGTCGATAGATATTAATTCTGGACTTGCTGACGGTCCTTTTAGATTTTCTCAGGACGGTCGGGAACTGCAGGAAGAAGTCGAGGTGCCTTTTGATCAGATAACACCGCAGTATCCTTTGCCAGAAAATATCGGCCGTCAGGAAGACCCCTACAAAATTATACCGATCGTTGAAGAACAAGAAGGAACACAGCGGGGTCAAGAACTCGAAAAGGAACAACACCCTGCACTAGGGGGAGTGGAAATCCTGGAGACAACACACGGGGAAAATGAAGGTCGATATTCCCACCAGCACAACGAAGAAGGAGAAGACCATGGGGTGAGTAAATTTCCTAGCTGTTACTCCGATGAGGGTTGACAGCCGCATTTTTTTTCTCTTAACCGAGATACCTCTCGTTCATTCGAAAAAAAGAACCCAATGATGATACGATATTAATGAAATTATTATAAGACGGCGGATATATTGATTCGCCAATGTTCTATGCCAGTCAGTGGACTGGCAATAAGCTCTAAAAAGTCAATCAGAACCAGTTTCGAAACGTTGCTCATGAAATGTGGGCACATGTTGTGCAACTTCATTATTATTCATCGTCCAACTGAAACCTGACCATTCGATATCAACTTTGGCTAACGAGAATGTAGCTATAAATTCAAGTTAGGATTCAGTTGCTTCCATATAGCGGTCATCCTCGGCTCGCTAAAGTTCTGTCAAACTTTGACACGAGTTTGAAAAACGTATTTAGAGAAGTTGGAAACGTGCTCGAAGTCTTCGGGACTTTCGAAGAACGCTCAAGCTCGGGTATAGATGCACTTCTATGGATATGAGTATTCAAATTAGACGCAAGGTTACGGCCGCTTTCACCTTTGACGATATCTGATGGTTCCGGTAACTCTGCGATGAGAAACTAATGTGGTTTTCCCTTCGCCGTTTGACTACTAGCCGTTTATGTATTCGACCAAACCGGAACTCCTGATCGAATACCGGATACGATTAAGTGTCCGCAAATATGACGTGAATTTTCTCCCTCATTTTTCCAGGACGCTTACGCAGCCAAATACAGCTTCGGATATCACGTAAAGGACTATGCCAACGAGAACAACTTTGGACACGAAGAAACTCGCGATGGTATAATAACCGAGGGACGATATCACGTTCTCCTGCCTGACGGAAGACTGCAGAATGTCAAATATCACGTAGACGAAGGGGGATACCACGCCAAGGTGTCTTACCAATCGAATCATTCGATCTAAGACATCGATTTCTAATCAATTAACTTCATTAGCGATGATCACATAGCTTGAAATGTTTATCCAAGAGAGATCGCGATCAGATTTACCATTTTCTATGATTTCACCACGAAAATTCATGAATTGAAGTTTAAAATATTTTCGCCAGGCTGTCAGAGGGAGAGATGCAATTATTATTGAAATATTAGTTCGATATGTGATATCGATTAATTTCATAGCTTTATAATTATCAGTAATTAGAATAAGTATATAGCGAATTAGAGCACTGCAGGTGTTGCGTATAAAGTATGAAGTATTATTCAAAGTTTAAAGTTATCCATCGCGATGGATATTGATGAGTTTCCATTATGGATGAAAAAGTTTTGTAAGCTAATTTGCCAATGGAAAATTCTAATCGCAAAGTGGGTACATGTTTCTAATTGAATTATTAATCTTTGACGTGTGGAAATGTATACGCGATAATTGGGCAATTAACTTGTGATATGGTAATTGGCAGATATTAACACAGCTATATATACTCGTTCGGTTTACAAAAGGGATATATACTTAGTAACAATGCAACGAAGTGCAACAATTACTCCCAGTATATTAATTAAAGCTCAACTTTGTTCGTTAATTATTATTAGTTAAGTAGGTTTCCCAGTTTGTCTAAGCTGGCTCGAAGTTATTCAATTTGTAAACTGTGGACTGGCATTCAAAAGTTTTAATTGCACGGCATATAATTCGTGAGGCTGATCTTACCAGCTATACTATACCTTACCCATACCTGCACCCACCACCCACCCTTAACCATTACGTAGAAACGCGAATGAATTCTCCTCGGCCTTACCGGGATTCGTTGCCTTTTTCAGATCTTTCGCATTTTCTTCGAATTCGGACTATAGGCTGTTTTTACATCACGAAAGAAAAATATATATATCCTCGAGCTTAGCGCGTATAGATAAATTTATTTATATTATTATAATGCTACTGTACCTTTATACTTATTATTATTATTATTATTATTATTATTGTTATACTTAATATAAATTTATTTATACAATTAATATTGCGATTCATATTTGAACGTCGATTATTCAGCCTTAATAAAATTTGTTCACCTATTTAATTTTAAGCAATTTAATGAACCACGTGTTATCAATAAATATTTAATCTCAAGCTTATTTATTGAGAATTTTGATAAGTAGGTACAGGTAATTGGCTATGTCATATATTACATTCACGTGTTCTATAACGACTCACATATAAATTCGAGGTTTAATTATGGATGAGAAAAAAGCGAACGAAAATAAAAAATAAAATAAAATAAATTAAATGTACACGCGGCATATAACGCACCTTTATTAGAACAGGACGTCAACGATATCGAATAAAATGAAATAAAAAAAAAAAAAGGAAAAAATGAGAGAGAAAAATTCTCATAACATGGGTAGGCGCCCCGTGTTTGAAACGGCGAACGCGGGTAAAATTTTATCACCCAAGGGATCAATTATCCGGATATGGGTATTGCTCCGGTAGATAGAAAGAGAGAGAGAAAAAGAGAGAGAGAGAGAGAGAGAGAGAAGGTAAAAAAAAAATAAAAAAAAACAGAAAGAAAAAAATGCGTACGCGCAATGTTTCCTGCTCGTCAAATTCACCCGAGTCATTTCATCCTAATTAAGGTCTCAGCTTAGGTCACGTAGGTACATACATCGCGTCGAATCGCCTCGGACCCCACGACCCCGGATCGATTCCATCAAATGTATTACATCCACTGAAATACTACTGAATCTTTCAAAACGTCGAAAATCACATCGCTAGATACCGAAAAACGTCTCTATATAACATCGCCGTGGACATCATACCAATAATAAATACCTACACAACGTGTATATGTACATATATACCTGGTTCCGGGGAAAAGAATACCTACCCTGGATTGACCAATGGATTGGACGTACGAGCTGGGGAACCGCTCTTCTCTTCGCTCCAAACAACGTAAGAAATAATTCATCAAGATTGGATTCCTCTGAATTTTTCATCCCACATACCTATATCCGACCTGGAGGAAGGTTTCCTCGTCTGTTTCTCTGACCTGACTGTTTCTTTTTTTTTACCTTTTTTTTTACCTTTTTTTGGTTTTTTACCACCGTATGAGAATTAATCTTGGAATTCTTACTTTAACCTTATGTTAGAGAAATCAACCCCTGAATAAATCGAGATAAAATTGTCGTTCAATGGTGTTGAGGAAATGTTTCAACCCTTGTTTATCGTTCATTGCAGTATTATACGTATAGCTCTGTCATGTCGTCTAGGTAGTGTAATAAAAATTGTAAAATTCATTTTTATAGTATTTTTCGTAACTTATATGCAGTTTTGTACGAAAAGGGAGATAGTGAAAACCACTTCGCGGTGACTTTAATAATTCAAACCAGAGCACGCAGTAACAAATGGGTGGCTACACCATTTCACGGATATTCAACCATAGTATCGATTCAATTTCTTTGAAAGACTCAGAGAGCTGGGTTATCGAATCCAGGAATAGAACATTCTACGATAAATAATACCGACTCTAGAATAAATTGTCGAGGAATAGTTAATTGCGAGAATTTATATGTTATGATAGAAATCTGATGTGCAAGATTAACGAGAAACTATAGTGAGAGAATTTTCGAAATTAAATAACTTCTCTAAGGACGAACTCGAGGGAATCACACTTTTCGATGAAAATAAGTCGAAAATATATACGAGGACTGAAAAACAATTGATTAAAAACTTCAGTTCGTATACATATATATATATATATTTTTTTGTTGGTGAACTTTTAACTGGAATGAAAAGATTGTCTCAATTCCTTTTTCTTGTCTTCTCTCTGTCTTGTGAAACTTTTACGTACAAATTTTCGTAGATCCGGATTAGGGGGTAATAATTCAACATCGTGTCTCATAATTGGCTGCTGACTGTATCCACCTTGTACTCAAACGTCCTTACCCTAATTAATTGATAGTTGCTTGTTGGCTGTTGGGTGTTTCATGTTTAGTTGAAGTTTGCTACGAAACGTATAGGTTTCTACGGTAGGTAGGTAATCCGAATCACTGCTACAACCCTCTACGAATCAGCTACCAAAAATTAGACAGCTCATGTCTCACAGCTCCCTACCACGCGATCGATAAATTTCTGCTATCAGTAATCACCGTACATCCTTCATCGTGGAACATAGCAGCAAAATTCATCCTTGGTTAGTGGAACAGGACGTTGAACGAGAAAAATATGAAATAAAAGGTTTTTGGAGTCCAGAATTTTTCCCTTCGAAACGTTTTGTCCTTTTTCTTCCCTTCATTCTATTCCCAGGTTTCCTCAACCACACGCATTTTGGATGTTAAAAAATTGCGTTATTCGAATGATAAAAGTCGGCTTAGACGTAGCTCGAACATTTTTCCGCAGCCCAGATTCCGAGAAATCAAATTGGAGACTGGAACTTGAAGATCATACGACAGCTAAGAACACGAGGAAGGTAGATAGAATTCGTTTTTTTCAACCCTCTAGTTCGTATATAAGTAATGGAAACGGAACTTGCTTTTCGTTTCCTCGTAGCTTTGAATTGATAATGGATTAGCCTCACGCAAGGGATTTGAAATCAGAAATGTCACTGCTTCCGGCGGTTCTAATACTCTGGCTTTCAGCTTCCAGAAGGATTAAATTTCCTGGGGAGCTAGGTATAGGTAGGCACGAAAGCCTGTAAGGATCAGGTGTGGCGAAAACCGCGATAAAAATAGCTATTCGATTTCTCATTTTTATTTTTCAATTTTTTCACCTATTTCACGGTGATATAATTGGTCAAATACAAAGTTTAACAAAACCAAAACCAACGATGCAGAGTAAGTATGATTTTCTAACTCTTGCGGTTTTCTCCCCATACAGTGCGCGGCGTCGTACGTATAGACGCAATGAACTTTTCGAGGTGTAAAGGAGATGGTTCCGGCTTAACTTGAACGGCTTAATTTATTACGTGTACGAAAGTCGGTTAATTACCTGCTCTCCCGCGTAATAGTTAGTTATATACCACTATACACGCCCGATACGTATATACAATATACATACACACATGCGTATATAGATATAATGTGTGGATCGGTTTGAACACAGAGGTAGTATGTGTATTATAATATAACAGTGGTGCAATAATAATTACGAGAAAGTAGATTATATGCCTAGACAACAAACTTTTAGGGATTTATCTCAGGATGAATAATATATCTGCGTATACATATACACCTACGCGATTTCTCAAGATGATCGTGTAACAGATCCGCAGATATAACATCCGGAATATGGATCTGACGCGGAAGGAAATCAAATTTACGATATTAATATTGCTTATAAATATTCCACCGATCACATTACCTACCCTTATGAAAAATATATCATTCAAGTCTGCCTATAAATCATTATATTTTATTACCACCTTTACGGGGCGCGAAAATTAATCACTACAAGCCAAATTCTCTCTCTCTCTCTCTCACATCCGATAATATATCTATACGTATGTGTCTCGTCTTTATCACTTTAGACAAAAGCTCTTAGTTGAAAATGATCGACGACTATATATATAGGTATAGGTATGGACTGTACCGCATCTATGGATTAGAAATAGGATCATTTTTCTTTATTTTTCTCAAATACAGAAGTGATAGTCGATTTTATTCCTCTTTCCATATCAGGAGTCTCACATTAATTGAGGGGCGATAGTTGATCCTTCGGTTGTTGAACGTGACCGGCAAGAAGTAAGACGAGATCTTTGCTAATTCCTGAAATACCAGCGTTAATTAACGCCTCGTATATCAAAGTGTCGGTTCAGAGAGAAGCCACGATACTAACATAACAGACATGTCCAACAGATTAGTGGCGAACAATGCATGTACAGTGTACACAGTTCGGTCAACAATCGGCGCAATACCATTCGGTCATTGTGGTTGACCAGGCAAAATTTCCCACTGTTCTAGCCCCGACGACCCTCACTGCACCCTGTTCGCTATAGAATCTAGTTATTAGCGTAGCTGAATGCTGCTACCGTTCTCGTTGCTCGATCAAATCGCAGATGCTCATACTATGCGGACAAACTAGGTGTAGGTACACAATGGAATTAATCTAATGATATATAATACGTGTGTCTATATATTTGTGCAAACGCCATGATAATTTCCCAGATAAATTTGGGCTGCGAAATAAAATTCTTGCATTTTGGTTCGACATCAGAGTTCAGTTTTGGTTGATTGAAAAAATCGGGAGAAGAAACGCGCGGTGAAATACGTATATTCTTGGGGTTTTCTCTTCCTCATATTCTACGTGCTGCGTTAGGTCTGCGATAGATACAGTGAGCCCGTAATTCTAGTTAATGCGAGCTTTTGATCGAAAAGCACGTTTGATACGCCGATAGCCAATAGTTGCTGGATATCTCCCATATCTATAATTAATATAACACATAGTACCTAGTACGATTCACTCAGATTTGATGAATACAGACCGGAACCTTTCGCGCTATCCAAACAACGTAACGGGACAATTTTTTGTGGATGAAATCGGTCTTGGAGCGAGGAAAAATCACTTCCGCTAATGTCAACGAGAGAAGTGTCGAGTGATAGTCGAGAGAATGAAAAGAGAAGAAATGTCTGAAAATTTGAAATGCTGATGAAAAATAATATGCGAAATTTGATAATTTGACAAATTTCATCTGAATTGTTTGAATGAAAAGAATGTTGAGGATTAAATGCCGAGTTTTGAAAGTCTAGTTAATTAGGTGAACGTTGAAAGACTAAAAATCTGGTGAAGATTTAAATTGTTCAACGATTAGCATAAAAAAGAAATAAATTTAAAGCAATAGTTTGTTTGTTCGTTTGATTTTTATACATCTTATTTTATCCAGACATGTAATAGCTATACATAGGTACTGTATACCAGCTACCAGTGGGAAAATGCAAATTCTTGTTACTTGATGAAGAAGCAAATAACGTAAATGATTACACGTAACATCTTAGTTAGAATTTCACTGGTGTAGCATAATAATGTGGCGAGCCGAGACTCGTGCCGCGAGATGATAATCTACCTTGAACAAAGGCGTTCGGAATAATTCCTTTTTGAATTTGGTGAAAGCGTGTAGGTATACTCAGGCATATAGGTACCTACAGGTAATAAACCATAACGAGTACGAGCTGAAAGACTTAATATGTTATAAGGTTTTCGGTTATATGCCAAATATTTGCCTCCGCGGTTTCCCAGTTAGATTTACCTTGGCCCACCACGATTCGAAGAGGATGTTCACAGAGGTTGACCGCCGCGCACGATTAGCCCAGTTTACGCTTTGGATTTAGCAACGCGAATTAAACCTCTCGCCCATTTCTCACATCATGGCAAAAATGAATTTTTTACGTAGTTCCGTATTTGAATAAAATTTTTATTCATTAACGACAGCCATTGAAACTGTAATTAACCTCGGACTTACGATGTGCCTTCATACACATACCTACATACATATCTATATTCACACATATATGTAAGTATGATTATTGCGGTTTGAAGGACCGCGAAAAGACTCCGATGACCGAAAAACCATATTTTATCACGCGATCGCATCAAGGCGTACGAATCGAGTTGTGTTAATGAACCTTGACACAAGAAGACGAAGAAATATATAATATATATTGTGAGAGCGTTGAAATCAATTTCATTACAGAAAAAATGGAAAATTTCTTATTACACTGGAGTTTGAAGACGAGGTGAGACACGCCTCGCACTACATGACGCTGTATCTATAGGTGCATAAATTTTCGCAATACAGTAACCGCTGAGCGTGCGTTAATTAATTGGTAATTATATCCGAGAAATTAGCTCGCATGCATCTTTTAAAATATTTATTCGCGACGCGATGATATTATCCCACGCATCTCTTCGCTGCAGGTATATACGTATATCTATATTTATATGCATATATATATCTATATTCGTGTATATATAAATATATAAGCATAAGAATAGACGTATACTGCGCGATCTACCTGGTTGAAAAATGATGTAACAATAAACATAAGCAACGATCAAGAGAACCTCAGGTGAGCCTCCAGCCCCGTACTGGCTCAGCTTTCTCTGTTATTCACACAAAGATACGTGTGATTTATACACATAAAGTTATACACAGGTATATAGTACCTGTATATACCAAGAAGAGCGGTGCAGAGCGTCTGTTCGTTTCCTCCAAAATCGTTGTAGAACAATAGGAAATAAAGATAGAGTTTTCCGCGCGACGCTCTCCGTGCGAACTAGAACCCTCCACCTAGCTATATCATTCTCCTACTTCTTTCCGATTCTCCCATCTCCCCAACTCTTTCGCCCAATCTAAGGTAAGCTGGCTAAACGAGTAGCCAAGCCTGGTATAAGGACGAGGAATAGCGTAGGGAGGTATCGTTTAAGTAACCCCCAACCTGAGAGTATATATAGTTGAGAAACTTTTTTGCTAGTCACATTCGAGCTTTTGCATCGTGTCGCAGAAAACAACGATTATTACATTATTTTTTAATCATTTTATTTATCATGGAATTAACTGTGCATCAGGTAAATTTACACACACACACACACACACACACATGTATATATACGAGGGTGATAATGTAGTGAACTGAAGTGAACCGTATATTATATTTATTATAATACAAAGCGTGTGTCGATTATTTTTCCAATCAATTATTTTCACTCAAATCAAACAATTCACATCTACAATGATCCAATGATCTATTATTTATTTTTTCTAAAACAAGACTCGGTATTCGAGCGAGTGTTGAAAAATGACGTTCTGGCTGTATCCGTAAGATCTGGATTTCCGTCTTTGGGTTTTAGGGGATGAAAGAAATTTCACTGATTTTGTTGTCATTCAAATTCACTTAACAAAAAAATCGATTTGTAATACGTTTGTTTTATAATTGACTGGAAATTATCGCAAATTATCATACTAAATTCATAAATTCGTTTTCTACGTATATTTAATCACCGCAGGAGACTTGGGGTAGTTAAAAGGGTGTCATGCCACTCATTCGCTATTAATTCCAAATCGCCAGATCGGATAGTTTATTTTTTAATTATAACGTCGACCCAGCTAGAGTTTGAAAAAAATTCATCTAATCCTCTGTACAGGTGTGTCTAACGTGAAACTAATTAAGGGTTGATAAAATCGATTCATAATTAAACATTCGGAAATTCCTGTGATAGGAGGGGTATGAGCATTACAGATTTCAGATTAATGACGAATCGGGTACACATATAGGGTTCTATTGAGGTTTAGCAGGAGTTACGGGGCCGAAGCCAACCTCCTCTTCCCTTCCCTTTCCTTCCCGTTCCTTCCCTTCCCTTATCATCCCTTCTATAGATTCCCATATAGTATAGATAGACCGAGTCAATTGTACGGCGAGGCACAATGTAGCTACGAAATCCCTCAGATTATTATGGACTTTGTAATAGGTAATTAGGGATACACGTGGTAACCGTTGTAGGGATTATGCAGCTGATATAACCACCTGCACACACCGCCAGCTTCTCATACTTCGATCAGGATGGTAATCGTGTTCAGGAATACACACATATACCTACCTCCGATAGCATATAATGAAATCATTTTTATTGGAGGTAAATTTTGGCAAATATTTCATCGAAAATCATATGACAGGGTGTAAGCCCTGTCTATCGCGACAATTATCGACTAAAATAATTAACATTCTGTCACAAACAGAAATTTCTCTTACTCTAGTATCATTTTCGAATATTAAAAGCTCATCGATTTTACTCTACTACGTGGTAATATTGTGTAATATATATATATATATGTTATATATATATATATGCAGATATATGTAGGTGTATATGCATAATGGACGGATGTTATATATTAACGAATTAGCGAGGACCCCGTTGTGTTGTTTTAGTCACATTTGACAGCTGACATTAATCCGAAAGCTGAAGGAGAGTCAGTTTCGTTAATAATACGTCAACATAGCGTGCCTATATTGTAATATCGTATAACGTACGTTCTGACCGTGTCAATTTCAACTAATACTATATCAATCACGATAGAAATAATAATAACTATAAAGCATCGATTATTATTACCGTATAATACCTACAGGATAAATTCTTCGGCTATTCGCGTGTCGACTGGCTTCATCAGATTCATATTCCGACCGAACATTCAGAGCCGAAATTAATCCCGTATAATAATACCAGATTCTTACGAAACGCATAGACCCAACCGCAGTCATGGATTAGTGATAGCGATTACAAAATGTTATACCTTGTTACACGGAGTCTATCCGGTCGAGAAATCAAGCTTGGAAATAAATCTGCCGATTTTAAGATGTTCGCTAATAGCTAATCATCCGATTAATCAATTTCAGGTAATCTTAGCCCTCGCTATAGGCGCTGGTCTCGTATATTGCGAGCCACCTTTAAGCAACCAGTACGGTGTGCCAGGTAATTTTGGCGGTAATGGTAATCACGGGGACGTTAATAACGGAGGAAATTCCGGCTCCTCTTCGGGAACCGTGACAAACAGCTATGGGGCACCATTGAACAGCGGACACGATGCCCATCAAGATTACATCGACAGTCAGGTGTGTGGATCGCGATCTAAGTGCAGATTATAAGAAACTCGGATTCCGCGAATGAGATAAAATTTAATTTTATCGTAGTGCATTAGCGTCAGAAACAAAGCGCATTGTGGGGTAGCATTTGCAGTGAAAACTGATATAATCGCAGGGGTAGTTTTAGCCCGCATATCGTGCCGCAGCGGCAAAAGTTCCACAGAATTCTAGTAGCAAATAGAAATTCTTGCATAATGGTGGAACATTTAGATTCACCGTAACGATTTTCAGTGCAATGGTGGCGATAAATGTTTTGTCGCAGGTCTAATTCTCTCAGCTTTTGTCCCGGCTCAGTGTCACGGTGTAGTAAACTGGTAACCCTATAGTGTGACGCCGTGAGATAAAATACGTTTTACGATCTGCCCGGAAGCGATGAGTTACTTTTTCAAAGATCGTTCTCTCCGGGAAGAACTACGTTATTAAATCGTGAAAAAAAGACCCATTATCGTGTGATCTAATCCTCATTTTATTAGACCATTTGTTTTCCATTCTTTTTCTTTTCATCTCACGCAATACGTGGGTGTAGAATTACGTATTAAATCCTACTTCTTAAACGTTGACATAGAACGAAGAAAAAAAAGCTCCGCTAATGATAGTACCTAGACAAATATCAAAGTGGATACGTAATAGGCGAGTGACATCGTGCGTAACACAAAGGTGGAGGGCGATATTGCGAGATCTAACTCGCTCCCAGCTCGGCGCTGTTACGCGATCCCACCTAGTTTCGTATCTGTAACTCTTTCGCATCTGCACATACGTATGTGCGTAGTTTCTGGAATCCGTGAATAAAGTGGAAATAATTTGTTCCACCCGAATTTCTAACGATTTCTTAATTACTCGTTTACTTTATTTCTTCTTTCCTTGTAATCTCCAGCCAAAATCTTACGAATTTGGATACGCGGTAAAAGACGCAGCATCCGGTAACGACTTTGGACGTCGTGAGACAAGCGACGGTGATACCGTTCGCGGGGAATACAGGGTCCAGCTTCCGGACGGACGTACACAAATCGTGACTTACACCGCGGATTGGAGAACAGGATTTCATGCCGATGTCAGATACGAGGGTACAGCCTCCTATCCCGATCAATATAACAACAATAATGGCAACAACAACAACAACAATAACAATAATAATGGATATAACAACGGAGGAGGTGGATACAATGCTCTGAATGTGAACAACCTCGACAGCGGATATAATGGTGGCGGTAAGTAGAGTAGAGAATCGAAAAGAATGATTCGGATAGTTTTTTTTTCTTTTTTTTCTCTCTTTTTTTCTTTCTTTATTCTCTCTCAGTTAATTAGGTTTTCATTTTTTCACCAACTTTCTTTCTGAATTGTTGATAAATAATTTCAGGAAACAACGGAGTATACAACAACAACAATTACCATGGGAACAACGGGAATTATAATTCAGGATTTAACAGTAATAATAATAATAATAATAACAACAATTATGACGCTGGTCATAATTATAACAGCAACAATAACTACGATTCAAATTCATTGGACGTCAGTGGTTATAATAACTATGCCGGATATTCTAGCAACTCTTTCGGATCTAAAGCGCCAGTTTCGTCTTACGGAACGCCAGCTTTTCGCTAATAATAAAAAACTAAAATAAAATAAAATAAAATAAAAATCATCGATCATTATTATTTGTTAATAATTGAATAGATTAATTTAAACGTAGAATTATAATATAATTTTTATATTGTACAACAATTTTTTTTCTATAACTTTTTGTAATAAAAATTTGAAAAAAAAAGATCCATTTTTTATTTCGAATTTATCTGGTGTATTTATGATAAGTGCATTAATTCCTATATAGTATGTATGTTGATCAGAAATATCGAATTGTACCATAAATCTTTGGATAGCTAATTAATTATACGGAGGTATTAATCAGAAGTGCGAACTAGATATTCCCACGCGAGTCTTGTAAGACGTAAAATGATCATGCAATACACGTACGTTGATTTTCTTTATTCATGTACGTACGTAGGTAGGTAGGCAGATACAACATATGTATATATGTGGAAACGTTACGAAGTGAGTCTGCAGTAAGTACGATACCTTTTTTTCTTCAGCCCCATGTCAGAAGCTATGTAACCAGGGAAAGTGGGTATATTTCGTCGACTGCATTCAGCGTGTGTGGGAGTATAGGTATACTATATAATACGTATAACGTACGTACGTACGTACGTACCTACGAAGTTACAAGATCTTCGCATAATAAATTGCAGAGAGAGAGAGAGAAATAGAGGGAGAGAAAGGGAAAGAGATAAAGAATAAAACGACGCGGTCAACAAATTACCTTTGTTTAGTTATTATGTTCGAGACAAAGATGAGACGGTAAGAATCCAGCTATCTCACGGGCGTATAGGTACCCATTTATTTCAGAACAGTTTAGTGTACCCTAACGAAACAGATTTTTCCATCCGCACGAAATCCGCGATGAAAATCGTGCGGGAATATACCCAACTCGAGACGTGTCAGAGTTTTATAATTTAATACGATAATTATTATTCCCATAAGTTAAAATTACCTGCAAGAAGTAAGTAGGTAGGAAATTTTCTTCGTTATGTCTGATATTTCGCAACAATTTTTCCGATAAAATTATACGCGGGATTACAGACAGTGAGAATTCCGGAAAATCGTGGATCGGCGTATACACATTATGTTGCGCAGATATAAGACTAGAGGATAGACTAGGAGAGATAGAGTTAAAGTAAGAGAAAATAAATTTACAACTCACAAGTCTAACCAGGGGGTTTACGTTCTCGAAAGTTCTGTTTACAACTTGTTAGTGCATTCGGTAAAGAGTTCTTTCCCTGTTGCGGTCCGAATCTCAGTTAGATAAATAAGTTCAGTTTTTTTTACGACAGAGATTGGAGAGCTAGGCGAACGCGAAAGAACTCGGAATAAAAAAGGATAAAAAAAAGAATAGAATTTTATCTTTTTTCCTATTTTTATTTGATTTTTTTCCGAAAGTGGGGGCGCAGATAAGAAAGTATTTCTTGGTGCAGCAAGGTGCTGCGCGTCTGTACGGTGTATAATATGGAGTAAAAAATGCATCTACCTATGTTAAGAATTCTGACAGCGTTGAGGAAATATAAATTGTCTAGAGTTGTGTTGCAATAGAACTAACGTTAGCGCATCCAACAGCGAAGAAAAGCCCTACCTAGTTCTTCATTGTCACGTAGACGTTCCTATCGCAATTTCAATTAGAGATCATATCATTTCCTGCAACCGTCAAAGGTAACGCTTGGGATAATTAAAGTGGAATAGTAATTCCGGCACGTAGCTCGCACGAATAATTTGTTAATGAATGAAATAATCTCCTCTACCGTATACGTAGTACCCAATGGTATACGTATAGTAGGTAGGTACATAGATAATATGAAACATGCATGAAATGGATGAGTGAAATTTTGAAAAGCGTGACGAAAATGAAAGAGGGGTGTGAGTTTTTTGAACTGAAAAAAATCTATGGGTCTGTAAATCGGTTTCAGGAAATATTAGGCATCTCGGCTATCGCTTACTTATGCAAATTTGAAATATAAATCGATTAGAGAGATGAAAAAAATGTAGAGAAAGTTAAGAGATTAATGCTCATGGTATGTAAATTACGCAATGGTATATCATATGTGTATATACATATATATACTTATATATAACTATATTTTAACATAGTTAAGACTAATTGTATGTAAAACGTGACTTGCAAGCACTAGTGGGTACCAAGTTACTGCATGGTGTTATTAGAGTTATAACAAAATTTCTAAAACAATGTATAAAACCGCTGTGTTATCACCTGTTAGATCCAGGTAGTTAATTCGCGTATGAAAATTTCGTTGATTTATATAGAAGTTGGTTTGAGAATTTTAACGAATTTATAAATCAACGAGGAATAACGATCGGTTCTTGAATTTGTATATAAATTTTTAAACGCGTATTCCTCTATCAATTTGCAGATAAATTCTATCTGCAAAATGCAGATGGGGATGAAGCGAATCTCTTTCGTAAACTGTGACCTAAGGGTTGGGGTTACATCTGTTGCTGATCGAGTTGTCATTGAATTTCACTTAGTCCTCGTCTCAATCCAACATCTGGAATTCTTACAGTTTAAACCGAACCACCATGTTGCGGGCGGTGGTTTTATTCCCGATGAGAAAAATCCTGGATACCTATAGGTATAAAACTGCAGCAGAGTATCCCGGAGGAAAATGGGCGGAATAAATTCCACCATGAAAATCGGATACAGCTGTTGTGCGGAATTGGAAAAATAATTTGTAACCCTAACGTGTCTGATATCATAAGTCATAAATTCCTCTACTTTATAACGACAGTATAAGAATAACGATGAATCTTCGTATTTTTTTTTCTTCATTCTCGCGTCCTAACATGCATTCCTCTCATTAATCATCATTTCGAATATTAAACGTTACTAATTGCGTGTACTGAAAGCTCGGCAATCAGCGTCACTTCATAGTGAAATAATTTCATCGCATCGTATTTATCTCGATGATTCTATACATCGATCACTTTCTATAGTCGTATATATACTTACTCTATATACGTACTACATAATCGAGGATTAACGTTCTCGCGAAATTAGAGGATGATCCCCATCCGTTGTTACCGAGGGCTCGTTTGATATCGACAAAATTAATCCCCCATATCACCCACGCAACAATTTTCCACATGGATTTAGAACATAAAGTGTATATCATTCGGTACTGATCGAAATATCATTCACCTATTCCCACAAAACCGAGAGAGATCTACGATACGGGAATCAATTAATAACTAATACCTCAAATGTCCGATATCAATTCTTCCAGGTGATTAGAGAAAAGCGAGATCGAAACGAACAGTCGAGGAAACTCTTGGCACTAATTTTCATCCGAAACACCAGCCCAGAAAGGTATAGATATCTATATCTATGGTGTACATGCATATAACGCATGTGTATGTATTCGTACGTGTGTAGAATCGAGGTAGGAAACTGCACACGGCTGATTACTAATTGCGTGCATATACAGCTTTAACCGTACAAATCCCGGTATTCATATGTTTGATCAAATTTCCCTCAAATTACATTAAACTTACAAACAAGTGAAATTCAAATAACCACACGCTCAATGAGCTGGCTAATTACTAAGTCTACAATACATATCGTGGGAGAAATTATGCTTCAATTAGATCGCGATAAAGAAATGGGGAAGAAAAAAAAAAAAATTGAATACGGTGTGCAACACGATTCGAGATGCGTTACGGCGCAATGGTATGTATGTACACACGTACATATAGCGAAATGACACTTATTGTTCAATGATAAAATAGAGCGAAGTAATAAACCGTCAAACGAAAGGAAAAGTAGGGTAAATATTCTCTAGACAGCTGTAAGGCCGTTTGCATAGACGAATACGTAGGTACCTATACTAACTATTTGAGATGAGTGCATGTACATAGTAAAAGGGAAACAGATCGGCCATATGACCTGAGCAGCTCACAAGTCCGTGCATCGTAAGCAAATTGCGAAGCAAATCATCTTCGGATACAGAGATAGACATCGAACTGTAAGGTGTGGGTGCAGCAGGTATTATGGTTACACACATGTATTATACATGCTTTTTTTTTAAACAGTAATTACATCACGTTATATGGAAAAGGCAGACTCTATTGTTTCCAATAAATTGTTCATCTCATTAATTGAGGGAGGATGAAGAGTTTCCATTTTTGATTTCTTGTTTTTTTTTTGTAGTTTTCCTTTTTCTCTTTTTGTTCTTCTTGAAAATGTAAAAATCGTTTAACAATTGATCGCACAGAGTATCTTATGGACTTCCGCTATTACCACAGAGTAACGCAAGATTCTATCTATCTCTTTCCTTCTCTCTCTTGATCGAGAATGATTTTCGCAACTTTATAGCTGCAGTAAGGTATATAATATACCTATATAAGACCCTAAAGAGTATCGCGGGTCAATCCGATATATTATCGTAATCATTATTATTGTTGGATCGGCTCGCGTTGCATAATCATTATTACGAGGCATATAGCATAAGGATGCGATGATCATCTCTGCAGGGCAACTAGAGCGTGAAGTATTATTTCGAGTTCAGGTTGTGTATTCCAACCATTATCATAAACTAACCGGATTTTAAATATCATCATGTAATTGTTATTAGCGGTCGTAATAATCAGCAATAATTATAACGTTCATTCCGATATAGGTACATTTCGTATTTCATCTAGCGGCTGAATCATTACGCCATATTATAATGGGAGAAGCTAAAAATGAGGGAAATCGATCCACGTTCGAATTTGCGGTAATTGTTTTCCAGGAAAAACTGTTGAGAATGGATGAAAAAAATTGAGATAAATTTAGAGAGGCGTAAGCATAGAACCAACATCGCGGTTACATTTCAGACCTTTTCCTTGCCGTTCGTCCTTGTGGATTAAGATCGGGGTGGGATGACGCGGATCTAATCTTAAGAATTCAAACCGACTATCCAGAGCAGAGAAAACGTTGCGTAAACTGTTAATCATCGAGTTTGACATTTTAATGGTAGATCTCTTCCAAGGATCCTATTTTTTTTTTTTTCTTTCTTTCTTTCTCTCGTTGTTACCTGCTTCGTTTCATTAATAACGTCCGGCAGTCGAACTCGGGAATGTAAATTAATGAAAATTTTTCAAATTAATGAAAATTCGAAAATCGATCTGTGAATAAATGAATAAGAAACATCCCCATAGCCGTGAGAGAATCTCAGCTTTTTCGGTCTTTCCCCTTGTTAGGGGATGACGTAAATTCAGCCTGATCCTTTTACCGGACCTTATATCGAATCCCCAACGACCTGCACCATGAGCCTTGGATTCTATGAGACTCTGAGGTTTACACGAAGGCAACGAGGTGTACAATTTACTTTCCGTCTCCAAAGCTTTTGCGACGGTGAACACGCCTTACAATGCCTCTTACGCTTAACTCCGCAATAAGTTATGCGGAGCTAATTACAATTAGGTATACCCCCGCAACTAATTAGTAACAGAGTAGATACGAGGCTAATTGCCGAGAGTTATGCACGAATATCTGTTAATTCGTATGAATCCATCTCACCGCATTGGTCGAGGAGAACGTTTCCTCACTTATTCTTTCGCCGGGTTTTTATATTTTTCTATTTTTTTATTTTATCTTATTCATTTTTTTTCTCGATCAAGATCTAAGATACAAGTTTACACTATAACTTTCCTAAATTTCGTATTCGTGAGATAAGTTTTAAGTATTTAAATACTAGAAGCAACTGCAGCACATATATACATATATACATTATACATATACATATGCCTACATCTAATCGTAAGAGAAAACTGAACAATTATATGAACTCTGGGCCCTGTTGCACAGACTGTTATTTCTCACGTTAAAATGGATAAAGATGTACATACGTAGAATTAAACACACTTCGGGCAAAACTTCATTCATTTTACACCTTCAGGATGCAAGACAAATCCGTATGGTTTTTTTTTCTTCTTCTTCTCCTTTTTACACAAAAATTAGCTCGAAGCTTCTCAAGGATCTACGAATTGAACAAAAAATGTTTAAACTATATCGGAATCCGATCGTGTCGACGTATCGAATCGCATAGAAACGGAATAAGGCTTTAAACAGAAATCTAGAATTACTATATCGATGTGATATGAAAAAAAAAAAAGAGAAAAAAAAAACTGGATATCGAATGAAACTCTCGATTTCTTCGATTTCTTCGAAAGTCAACTGAACTGTGTAAAAATGTAATTCAGGCTCACGCGTTAATATATATATATATATAGGTATATAGTACAGATACATTCGTGTTCATGATATCCTTAGGCATCTTTACGCGAGATAGACTTTCATTGAAATAAACTCGTTAGAATGACGTCAACTTTGTGTTATATTCTATTGTTGAGAAACTTTACGTACCTTTCCCGAGGGCATACTTCTATAGGTATATACGCAATACACGTTAAATATACCTATATATATAGATATATATACGGTATCTCGGATAATCCATGTTGCAGAAACAAATTGACGCACATTATACCTACTCCTCCCTAAACGATCTTCCCAAACTTAATGTGGGTGAAACAATTCAATCCAATTGCCTATGCCCTATGGCGTTAAATTATTGTTATGTGTAGGTACTGAAGAGAGGGCCTTGCCGAAGGTCTTATTGGCCCGGATGATAGATCTGTAATAAAATACTGAATATTGATTTTCGTTTATTGGCAATAATTTATTCTGGTCGAATTCATGGTGTTGAAACAACTTCGGCGATCTTTCAGGCATGGAATTTTAAATGGTGAAATAATGGGTTTTAGGAATATGCAGGTACGTATGAATACGACTATTCAGCTTTCAGTAGATTAGAGTGTGGGTTCAGAGATTCTATGATGAGATAAATAGACGTGCGCCTGAAGCAGAGTTAGTAATTCTACAGATTCAAAACGATATGCAGATATAATATGTAGGTAAACCGAAGCGTATGAGGAGATGGAACTGTGGGGTGTGTAGGTATAAACTGGTAACAAAAGTTTCCATTCAGTAGGTAGGTATGCCGACTCCGGAAGGGTGATGAAAAAGATGGTAAAAGGAGCAAAAGAGTCTAAGTAATAGCGAGGGAAGGGGGGAAAATTGTACTTTGTCACTGTCTCGGTGAAGCGTTAACTTTTAACATTTCATTTTCAATGTAATTAAGAAAGTTATCCGATAAAACATAAAACCGAGAAAACCAAACCAAGCCAAAGCCAAAGCCAAAGCCAAAGCCAAAGCCAAAACCAAACTAAACTAAACTAAACGAAACGAGATGACGTCTTTAGGCACCGCACCGGCCCAATTCGCCGGAGGCTAATTTTCCGGTGACAAGAAAACAATTAAAGTACGAAGACCCGCACCCTGATGAAGATTCTTTATTACAAAACGAAATCGCCTCTACTTTATGCATCAGTATAGGTACTGCAGTATCGCCGAGGGGCGTATAATTTCAAACGAAATTATCAGTTTACTTGAAATTTATAAATTTCGAAAGAGAAGCGAGCCGCAAAGTTGTCAACAATTCGTAACGAGTTGGTATTGGGCGGAAGATATTTTCTGTCATAATTATTATGAATATAAAAATGAAGGGAAAATTCACCTGACTAAGGTATAAAATAAAACAAATTCAACAACCCTGACAAGTTTTATTTTTATAACGTCATGAAATTCAAAGAGCTTAATTAAGCTTAGTTAGCAACTCGTGGTTTGACCATAAAGTTGTGGCTATATATATACTATATAGAAAGAGAAAGAGAGAGAGGGAGCAAAAGAGAGCCGGGTAAATATAAGTGGAAGTCGTATTTAATATTTTCGAACTTTTTCCGGTCGATTAAATATTTTTGAATACATTCTGAGGGCACGAATCATTTTAGTAATTACTAAATTACTCAGTGGTTAAATATATTCTCCAATTAATTCAAGTTCACGCGTAGGTATATACAAAGGTCAAGATAATTTCTTTCAGCGACTGGAAAACCGCCCGCAAAAATGAAAAAAAAAAAAAAAAAAAAAAAAAAAAAAACTCGATTCGTCCGCCTAGTTTACCTCCAATGATCCCAGGTGTAAAATTACTGACAATTACGCAATTCATGCTCTGCAGCAAAACGGGGCTGCGTAATTGGAGGCACAAATAATAACAAGGTCGTTGGCATTTCGCCTGCCTCTACAGCTCGAAATCCTTTGTTATTTATTCATTTTTATGCGTACGCTCTTTTTCGCTCCATATTTTACCACATTCACCAGCTCTACTCCATCATCAAAAAGTATTTCGCTTTATTTGGCTCTTTGAGCCACAGTTCGTGGTGCAGGCCACGACTTATGCAGCACATACATGCATCCATATGCATACACATGTACATGACCATAATTCGGTGCAGTTCTTTGCCAAAACGTACATCCGAAATATGCAACGGATAATCCGCTAAAAAAAAAGGGATTTCAAATCACGTAGCCTCACTTCATATATGACTCAAATATCGCTCTACAAATTGCAGCAGGGAAAGTCGTATAACTGCACTTACTCTTACGTGCATGGTGAAATTAAACGAAGAAACGTGTCGGACGGTGTTAATCTGCACGCATAATCTTATCTGTGAATGAAAAATTTCGAGTCCCGAAAAGACCAGCCGATCCCAATTGGTCAAAGGAAATCGGGTTTCCCATGGATTCGGACTCTGTCTTTGTTTGAATAAAATCGATAATATCTACGAGAGGGAGGTGCGCAGTTCATAACTATTTGACTAAATTAATTAAGAGGGCTTCTGTCCGTAGCGTAATTGACGCAGAAGCCCGTCTACAGGTTCCTGGACCAAGTTCTACTCGCCGTTAAATCTGAGTTTATAAGTCATCCTGGTAGTATAACGTGAAAGTTTGGAATCCTGAGTGTAAACGCGTACAGTCTGAAAATTGATTTGTAATCTGGACTTAATATTCGACTAACTTAGACACGTTCGATAACCGATCGAGGACCTGATTTCTCCACGTACCTCGTCATGCCGTTTTCATTAGCGGGTTAAAACCGGCTCGATAAGTAAACGTGAAAAAAATTGTATTAAATTGCAGTGAGATAAGCAGGCAAATTTATTGCAGTTGCGCGTAGCTTATTTTCACCTGGTATAAAGATACAGTGAAGGGAAGAAGATGCAAGAGCTGGTGGTACGTACGTACGTACCGTATGACCGGCTCGGCTGATCCCTCCGCGCGCATCATGCTTAAAGTGTAACAAAGAATCGGACAGGTATATAAGCCGGGCGTTGGATCATCTTCCCAGTTCACTTGGACTCTTCGTTCACAAAGCAATATGAACCGACTCATTCAGGTATGTATATGTAAAATTATCACCGTGTCTAAACTGAAAACGATCACATCCTCTCTCAGATCATTAAAATCCGTGAATTCAATCGATTTTTCAAAACCGCGATCATTCCCTGTTATCAACGAGTCAAAAACGATGATTAACATCATCTGATATTACAAATGCCACATAAGCCAATGGGTACGCCAAGGTGCAATGCAATGTCACCGCCATTATCTCCGAACAATAATACTCGTACTCCAAGTGCAGCAGCGAAGTGCGAATACGTATTGTCAAGCCTGAAACAATTCCGCGTGATATTACAATGCGAGAAATTATCTCTTTTTTTCCTTCCGTTTCTTCATCATAAATTATACCACCTGTAGATCCCTCTCAGTAAATGGATACGAAACCGTGAACTAACTCCGTTGAAAAATTCTTCCATCAATTATAGAACACGGGGTTGCTCTTCGCCCTGGGGTGTCTAGGGGGCTCTGTATTTGGTGGCCTTTTACCAGGAGGTGGAAACAGCGGTAGTGGATACCAGTACAACAGACCGGGTGGATTTGGTGGTAACGGTTTCGGAGGAAGTGGAAGTGGAAGTGTAAGTGGGGGTGGAGGTGGAGGTGGAGGTGGAGGTAGAAGTGGAAATGGAAGACCCTCACCTGCCTACGGAGCACCTGGATTCGGGGGTGGATTTGGAACCCAAGGAATAAACGGAGCCGGTTTCGCCGGAGGATTTGGGGGACCAGGTAGTGGCGGTGGAGGATTTGGCGGAAGACCATCACAGAATTATGGTGCACCAGGATTTGGAGGAAACGGAGGTTTCCAGGGGGGTAATAACGCCGGTGGATATCAAGGAGGAGCTGGGAACGGCGGCTACAATTACAACGACGATAATGGCAGGGTAAATCCGACGAGAAACAAACTTGTAGAAATTTTCTTCCTAATTCCAATGCCTGTGCGACTATGGGTACATACCGCGGATTAAAGAGCTGTTTAATTCGATGAGTAACGAGCGAATATAAATATATGCATATATACACGATTCGCGAATAATTTTTCAACCCTTTTATTCACCCCGTGTCGAGTACTCGGTCGAGTATCGACAAAAGGGTAGTAAAGGCTTATATCCATAAGCGGTGAGATTGGTTGCAGAGTATATGCAAATTCGAAATTACCATTTTTAAAACTTTCCTTACCCGCGATGCAGGTCGTCGGGGTTGGCTAGAATTTAATTACGTAACGTCGGGGTAGTCGTTCGCCGTGTAAATCTAAAGAAATTGCATAAAAAAAAAAGAGTAAAAAAAGGAAGGAATGAATCGGGTAATCAAAGGCATTGCCAATTAATTCATGAATTTTTTTTTTGTTTTTTTTTTGTTTTTTTTTTCTCCTTCATCTTTGCATTTTCAGCCGAGACCCTACAGCTTCCAATACGAAGTCCGGGATCCACCAAGTGGTAACGATTACGGTCAGCAAGAAAGCAGCGACGGAAATACCGTCCGTGGTGAGTACAGAGTACTGCTACCAGATTCCAGGACTCAAATCGTCAGATACACAGCCGATGATTCAACCGGATATAACGCGGATGTTCAGTACGAGGGTCAGGCTCAGTTTCCTCAGGGTGGTGGAAACGGGGGTTACAATCAAGGCGGTGGAAATTACCAAGGAGGATTTGGTGGTAACGGGGGAGGATATCGTGGAGGTAATATTAAACTCCCATCATTCAATTTATCGTATTAACTAAAAGTATGTTACCTGTACGTGTAAATTTTTGTTTCTGTTTTTTTTTTTTTTTTTCTTTTTTTTTTTCAATACCTATAAACGTAAATTATCACCAATTTTTAATATACTCATATATCCGGAGTGTTTCGTGTCTGTAAACGTATTTGTGTATGTACAATGTACATATATACCTGAACGTGACAAAATTACCTTCCTATATATTTATTCTACCCACCTATTTGTGTATACGAAAGCGCAGCCGGTAATTAAGCCTGTATTTTATAACAGTTGTAAAATATTTCGTTTACGGTCACAGGTGGTAATGGAAGTGGAAGTGGAAGTGGAACTGGAAGCGGAAGCGGAAGTGGATTTGGCAGTAACAGCAACCAATATTTGCCACCAGGTGTTGATTATGGCAAATAATTACCGTCTCTATAATACATTACGAAACTCTAGACCATTTTACACCTTCGCAATTTTCTTAGTTCCATAATACTCCTCTATCTATAGTACCTATACAGTCTTCTATATATATCCGTTCCTCATTACCTTTTGTGCATAATCCATGATATCCTTATCTGTTTTTTCCTTTTTTTTCTGTTCTTTCTTTTCTTTTGAATTTAATCGCAGTAGGTTCTACGCAATATATGGTTTGGCCAGTTATTAACAGATAGCTAACACATGTATTCATAGTCTAATACGTAAAGTCTATACTATTAGCAAAAATTAACTTCATTTGTGTGATTTCATTATTCTAATAAATACTACGTGATAAAATGTAATTGACGTTTGTGTGTTTTATATACACACGCACACACGCATATATGTATCTAATTATTATAATATGAATATTGTAAAAGTATAAAACGATTAGAATGTATTAAATACATGATATATTATGTATATTGTACGTGAATTATGTAAACGATTATTTATACCCCGAATGCTTTTATCATAATAAATAAATTTGATGAAACTACGATGAGTGCAGTATATTGTTGGAAAAAGTTTTCTCAACCCTTAGCAGAATTTTTTTTCGCTACTTATGTCACCGACAACGAGTTTAAACAGTTATTACCTAGATACAGAGAGAATGTTTGAAAATTCAAAACTTCTTTTCAGAAAGGGGATTCCCTCTAACTTAAGCTCTGTCGTCGTTCCACGTACCCTTAGCTTCAACTTCGACTTCGGCTCCTACTTCAACTTCTCGTCGTCATTCCACCCTTTACTGTACTTCCGGCACCCGCTGAGCATCCGTGAACAAGCAATTGTTTTCATATCGCTGTGTTTTCTTTCAGCCGGAAATTGCCGCGCGCTTTCATTTCCTTGGTGGATAGATAGTACGTACTTGAAGGCTGCTTACTTGTTTCAAATGATAAAAATGAAAATTGACAAAGACTGGGCAAAAACGAAGAATGAGAAGAAAAAAAAACGGAAACAAAAACGAAAATTAAGAGAAAAGAGATGAATAGGTGAAGGAATAGGTAAACGAGGATCGGAGCTAACTTCGTACAAGATATGTATTGTCGAAAATTGTATGGTGTCTAAATTCAAAAAACCACACAGATTCGAATTTACATTTGAATTTATTCGCGTTCCACAAAAGATTCTACAAGCACATAGTTGCAGGGACAACAAATCATCGTAAGAATACGAGAAATGGAGCTAATCGTTATTGATATACGATATACTCAATGGAATTAAAACTTTATAATGAGACTCTCTCGAGCTCAATTCACCAGCTAACAAAATACAGGGATAGAAATTCTGCATAATGTATTTTGATTATAAGTTTTTTTATTTTTTTAATCGTGAATAATCGTTAGGTGCGACGATGTCGTTATTTCATAATTCATGATTCTCATTAGCCATTTGCGTTCTATCCAATCTCTCTCATTAATGAATTGTGATAAAATGGTTAGTTGATCATTATAATTAATACTTCATCTCGCGGAGATATGAGCTCGTTAAAAACTTGCATAACTTGGGATGATCCGTCGTGTATATCGGATCGTTTATACCCTCCAGACCATGTATTCTTCAAATGTGATTGATGTTCGGTGAACAAATACGAGAAAAAAAAAGAAAAAAACCGAGAAAATGAAATTTCAAAGTTTATTCCGTATGAGAAGGATATCTGAGCTGCAGTTTTATTAAATCGCGAATATAACTCTGCAGCGTATGTAAAGGCTGTATATAAAAACAGAGAAGAGACTTGCATACATGAAGATACAAGCCATAGATCGATTAGAATTTAAACGAGGAAATACCCATTTCATTCTCGTATACGCGGGTAAATTGACTTCCAAAGAGTTTTACTGCTGGTGAAAGCGAAGGGTTAAAGGCAGGTTGCTTTACCCATCTGTATATGTATGAGTAGATACACAAGCCTATAATACGTATAGCTGTATATATATATATATATATCTTTTCTATACATAGAAATCTACTCCAGGTATATGTGTATACACGTGTAGATATGTGCCTATCTACCCACATTATCGCGTAGGATTAGGGTCATGCGATAAGGGTTGAAAGAGGGAGCTTTGGCAAGCTTATATCTGCTAATGAAATACTTTTTGGCGTTTTGAATGTACATACCTTAAATTAAGGCCTATGGCAAGGCCTGTCCCCAAAAGAGGAAGACTAATTCCAATTTATGTCCGGAAACATCAACCAGCCATAGAATCGAGAATCGAGAATTTGAACTATAGACGTATACCGAGATCCACTTAGAACGCGAGCAATTAATTAATAACATATGTAAGCTCATTTATGAATTAGCGCGATTGTGTCGCGAGGTGAGAGAGTTTTCGCTTATGAAATTGGCTAATTAATTATTTGTTAGTTGCAAAATGATGATACTATCAAATTCGCCAAATAATTCGAAAGTTTACGTAATCGTAAATCACTTTCAATAAGATACGAACAATGTTTGAGATCAATTTTTTTTTGCCGAATTGATTGAATAGCGATAAAATTAGGATTGAAAAAAATCAAATCTATAGATGTGTGAAATATTCCTACGGACGTATGGCGCTGTATAATATAAATCTTTAATCATTCTCTCCGATACTCTAGAGATTTTCTATAAATTTACTGCGAATAAGGTTGAGAAGAAAAACTTCGAAGTGAAGTAACAAATGGAGCTTGCGGAGTGGTGTAGCGGGGTGGATTCCCTAGGGAATAAATAACGAGCCTGAATCTACAGCAATACAGAACTGTAGCCGATAAAGCACCCGGGAATCACGGGAATAATCAAGTCAAGGCTTTCCCTCGCGACCTGTAGATGCAGTTTTTGCTTTACCCCATTTATTACTTCTTATATGTACTTATATCCTGCGGGATGAATAGAACGACTCACTGCAGCTCTTAGACCTCCAGTATGTATGCAATAAGAAAAATTGGAGAAAAAAAATTCACCCTGAACTATATATAATAAATAATAATAATTCGTGTAAATACATATGTGTTTGTATTTTCCCATATGTAAAAAACGAGAGAGAGAGAGGGAGAGAAAGCGAAATCCACCAACGGCGACACGTAACGACACGGTGTATCAAATGTTCCTAATTTGTCAGAAACGTGCGATAAGCCAAGAGCTTCTTGTCCTACTCGCACGCCTCTGTTATTCCGTCGAGTTTCCCATGAATTTATGTGTACGTGATATAGCAAGGGATTCAGATGTGTGTAGATACATAGGTAGGTATATACATTGATATTGTTTAGCCACGTGTATAACACCCACACATACTATAATTCGAATATAGCTGTGCAGATGTGAATGTGGTATACGCATAGGTATATATATATTTATAATATACATATACATATATATAACCGAGGTTTTCGTATCAGTCTGACAAGCGTTACGGGGACGAAATGGTTTTGTCCATTACCGAATTACCTCTCCAGAGTTTCGAATAGATTGAGGCTAAAGGTTAAAGTTTGGGCGTACCTACCTACCTACCCACCTTCCTACCCAGAAATTAGATACATATCTACCCCGGCTCTGCAGAACGTAATTATTATCGGTTGATATTCTACTGTATTATTATATCGCAGGAATTATAATTATTATATACTTACTCCGACTAATTAATTAAACATTTAATTACAGCTTTACTTAAACACCGTCGTCGTATTAATAATCTAAGGAGAAAGTCGAACTAATAAATGAAAAAAAAGCTTCGATCTGTATCTGAACGTTAGTTGAAAGAAAAAAAAAAAAAAAGAAATTTGAATGCGAAAATCAGAATCAAATCCTTCAAAATGAAAAGAAATAAAATTGGCAAATTTCGCCGTTCTTTAAGCCCAAACTGGTTTCCTGAATCAAAATTAAATATCCTCAATAGGGGCCCCAAGTTCGATACGCAATACACGTATACGTATGGTAGCAGCTGTTCTGACTTGTGCTATTCGCAGTTGCAGCAGCAGAGTTTAACGTTAATGATTTTAACTGGTTTGAACCAACTCCTATAGTTGGAGCTATAGCGATAACTAATAGCAAGGGTTATAGTGTGAGTAGTTGACACTGTTCTTATAGCACTAGATGTGATTCAGCGGCGTTGCCCCGAGGCGACAAATGCTATAAGCATCAGTCTCCTCCAATATGCGATAAGAGGGTGTGTGTATTTATGTGTAGGTATAATTGAAGTAGGAATATACCTATACACCCAGATCCAACGAAGGTATTTAATGCCCCGGCTTTGACCTATAGGACAAAACAGCCCCAAGGAAGTTGCACGGCTCTGTGCGCAAATTTGTCAATGACATTAGATCGTTGAGGGTGGTATTATTCCTCGGAGACGAAGACCCCTACACCCGAGATTTTACTATTGTAAGACGAGTATTCGGGGCAGCAAACAATACTCGAATTAATCACGACCTATGTATAATCGTACTATAGCTATAGATACTTCTTTCTCCCTGCAGCTTGCAGTATAAACGGATGAAGAAATTTCCGTAAAACTCAAAGAGTAACAATTTATTCGTTCTCGGACCTCGAAAGCTCCGAGCTACCTAGGGGGCCATTTAAAAGGAGGTAAGCTGCTTAGAGTTTAAACAAAAGGGACAGACTCAACTAAGTATAAATAACACGCGTATTGTTCTGCAATATTTTTAAGCCATTTTTGGTGCAGAATTTTTCTCTTCTTTTCTTTTCCTTTTTTTTCTTTGGGAATCAGAGAAACTCGATTCAGTTCTAGTACAAATTAACGTCAAAGTGATTTGCACCTTTTTTTTCTGCACTTTACTCTGAATCGGTTTTTCTTTCTTTGAAAGAAAAAAAATTTATAATATTGCGTGTACACGCGTTTATATTAAAATTATACAATTTTACGGATCTCGATCTGGATCTGGATCCGGATCTACCCAGTACACTGTTGGAAAAAATGTGTTAATTTTAACATTTTTCTAAAGTCCCAGGAGGTCCACTCTAGAATTTATGTCATTTTGACACAAGCAGCTAATGTTCAGAGTCAACAAATGAATTATGTTAAAGATTCAACACAAATATAACACACAATTTATATCGTAACGACATTTTCAAAGAGTTGTTTCAACATCACCATAAAGTAATTAAGAATACATTTGAATACTCAAATTAATAAAATTGGATGTTAATTCAACGGTCGAAGAAAGTGAAGTATACACATCTCAAATGTTGAGGCTAACTAATGATGAATGTACTAATAACTTTAATTTAATGTTGATTTGAAACTAAAAAATGTGTTACTTGGACTTATCAAATCAGTTATTACTACATTATATTGAAAGTCACTTCATGACTTTCAATTTGAGTTAACTTAACGTTTCGCACAATATATTGTCCATGCCAGGAATTGGATGTGGTGGTATGGGATGCATATTAATTAAGATGTTTGTTTTTAAATATTTTATTAAAAAATAGTAAAGTTATATTATTAATAAATTAACAGCAACGGTGACGTAAGAAAGCAAAGGCGTTGGCGGAAATGACTATTCAGATAATCATTTAGTACTGCAACGTCATCTTATCGCTTTCGGACATCAGACCAGCTTCAGGCTTCAGAAACGATCATAGCAAGGTCTGAGTGCGATCCCACGTGCGGATACGTCAATTATTATCCGCGATCGAGTCCAAAGCGGTAATATCCTTGTCCGGAATTGATACCCTGTCAAAAAAAAATAAAAATACGGACGCAGTCCACACCAAAGATTTCGTCTCCAGAATTGATTAAATAAATTGATATTATTATTAAATGAACAGCAACTTACCCTTTGAAAGGTTTCCTCGCCGACACTGCGTTTTTACTGTGATTGGACACTCCGAACAACACGACACATGGAACGCAACAGCCTTTGTGAGACTGAGAAACGTGTTAGAACATTTCGAAAACTGCGAGACTTTGTGCAACATCACGTTATTTGTAACAGCCCTTGTGATTGGCATTTTCTAGTGAAGCAGCCAATCATATCACAGTAAAAGAAACTACCTATCGGTGACAATGTTTCAACGGTCGTTATATTCAATCTTTGAATAAAATCTAACAAACTTGTGAGTTGAATCAACTATCAACGTCTCATCAACGAACTCAGGCAGCATATTCCGGATAGTTGAATCAACAGAAATTTCTTGTCGTTTTGTAACATGAAATTTCAAGTTATACGATGAATAATATTTTTGGTTGTACTAATAAAACTACATAAAACTAACATATACAACTCGTCGAAATTATTTCACACTTTCATTGTGTCGAAAAATTTTAGTATTATGTTGAATTGAGCGTTTGACACATTTCCGCAAACCAACATAAATACAAAATGTAAAATTAACTGTGAAAAAATTCAATTTTTGACACAAAAATTTTAACATGGAGAAAATTCAACATTAACACAAATTATTTCCAACAGTGTAGGTAGAGATTTAAACAAATATAATACATACTATACACGAGGCTAAAATGTGAACGAATTTTTAAAGCGAAGGGTGGAACTCGTATATAAATCCCTTGTTAATGTGTTAATTAACTATAAGTAGTCTGTGTTAAGCAAAAATGGTCCCTGGTCACGCGTTAATTCATAAAATTTATCTCCATCTTTGATCTAAACACAGTTTCAACTTCCAGGTAAGCAAACATCGTGATTTTTCTCTCCTTGTATATAGCATATCATTTTTATATTATATTACATCAAGGACGTTGCCTACTCCCGGTGTGAGTTAAAAGCTACTAATTTTCAACCCAAACACTATAATTAAAAAAGAAATTTGAAACAATTTGAACACGAATTAAAAAGAAGAAAATTTCATCAACGTGTCGATATTGATCACAGATGTATTTACTACATCGTCTAGACCCAACTCACTCGATCAAATCCTCGTATATATCGATCTACAGACATTCTAGGACCGCGAGGTGAAGCCAGGAACATTAAGAGCAGACCCTTGCGATTTGTATCTGTAAACGAAGTTATGTATGCCGTTAGCACACGTGAGGTAAGTATTGTGTGTCCACGAAGGTATGTACGCATGTTATGCTACTACATGCGTCAGACTAGACTAGAGATTTTTATACACAGTTGATAAATTTCTTTCGTTTATTTATTTATATTAAATCGTGTTGCGATAATATCGCAGGAAAATATTGACCAATAATTTTTGTCTGGCTCACGTTTCTTTCAAATTTTCTGTATCTGATGTATAATACTAAACCGCGATGTGACGTTGGTGCTAATTAGTTTAGTAATAACTGTGTGTATATATATATTATAAACGAGAAGCCGAGAATGCAAATCCGCATAAACTCTGCATGAGCTGGTTTTCCAGACTTGGACTTGGCGCGAGGCATGGCTGGTAAATGGTCGCAACTCTTCGCCGTATACCCGAACGGCAGTTTCCTAGTTGGAAAATTAACGTGCATAACTTAAGGGTAGATGCAGAGGGGTTCCTTCCCTTTCCATATAGAACCTCATAGCGTCTGGTTGGAACACAGCCGAGGCGTGAACCTCAACCAGGCTTTTAGATGTATGTAGTTTTGCGTTCAAACTTGTCCACTTTACGGTTACAGAGTCCGTATTATTCGCAAACAAAGCTTATTATTCCATGTTAAACATTCCTGAATCTGCGTGTACCTACATACCATGTATTTTTACATGGAATAATAATTGTTTTTAAAAAAAATCACAATTTATGACTTTGGACACTTCGAGATATCGGAAAGGGACGAATTATGATACCAAAGATAGAATTGGCAATTCATCGATTTGCAAAAAAGCAAAAAGCGAAAAAGAAAATTCGTTAAATCGATCGATGCGTCGGTGATGCGATGGATGTTGGGTTAGCTCTTTGCCAGGTTAATTGGTTGCCGTCTGGCTGTTTGCTGACAGGTAAATTGGGTATGAATAGGCTGCTTTAGTCGACGAGCAATTATTGAAAACTAACCAAACTCTAATTACGTCCTAGCACGCAAATATTCTCCTCCCTATCGACTTCCGGCAAAACTCTCAAGTCCTGCGAACGTAACTTCCTTAAATAGAGAAAACCCCTTATACTGGTGTATACGCGCATACATGTATGTAGTAGCTCTTCGATTTTCTCGTCATATAGTATAATCGTTATCACTATGTATTTATCATATCTATATAGGTAGAAATATCTATACCACTATACACCAGCGCATACGCGATTTATACGCGAGAAAACGTTTGGCAAACATCCACAAAAATTTTCTCACGTGTTTGTTCCGGTGATTGGAAAGAAAAAAAGTTCAAACAAAAAAAACACACACACACACACACACACACATACACAGAAAAAATGAAACCTATAACTATAACTAACCAGATCCAATTAATTTTTATACTGTGCCGAAATTTGATGATTGGGAAAATATGAAAATACACATTAATGCAAAAATTTGGTAAAACTGTGCCTTCGTCTGTTGATTGTCATCGTGGATTTGGGTGGAATTTATCGATATCGCAATATTACGATTTAGACTAATTGAAACTGTTACGATGATAAATTGATTTTCGGATGACGTATAGTACTTCTATAGTCGTGATCATGATAGAAATAATTGTTCCTGTCTCTAATGATTTATTATATAAGAACACATTACCGGGATTTTAGCGAGTATATTTTAGGTTCGAAGTAGGTAACTACTGCTTCTGTAACATCGCGTCGTCGTACCTGTCATGTCATGTCGCGTGCTACCTTTTGCCTTTGTTATTTACCTCACGAACCTACGGAGCAAGGGAATGAACGAAATAAGGAAAGGAGGAAAAATAAAGGAGATAAGGTATAGGAAGGAAAGAACAGGCGAATCAATACCACCGGGACTTATTGTATATCGGTAAAGGAAATATGTGTCACAATTTTCTTATGGCAAATAAAAGTCACCGTCACCTTCGATAACTCTCCACCACCCTGTGACGTATACTATTTTTTTTTTTTTTTTTATTTATTTTTTTCTGTCTTTTTTTCTCACGTTTCGCCTGGTCATTACATTCAACATCAAAATTGTACCTAATCCTTACATCCATGTACTTTCTCACGCTGAATTACGCCTGTCAAACCCAACTATCTCCACGCAAGTGGCAATCGTATTGCCTACTCGATAGGATCAAATTATGAATGAGTGTGATGATTGGAAAATCTGAGAAATAAGTAAAAGATATCTCAGAAGTCAGAAAGTTTATTTCGCCACCCTTTTCCCGCGTTTCAATTCAATTTTTCCTCCAATTTTACTCTCCCGAGATTTTCTCCCTTTTTCTTCTTTTATTTTCTTCTTTTTTCATTATATTAATTTTTTGTTAACGTGGCTTCGAATTTTTTCATAAATTAATATTTCAAGTTTTGGCTCATTAGGTGAGACTGAGTAGAAAGTCCTTTCCACTTTTTTTTTACTTCATTTTTTTCTCCACCTTCTTTATCCGATGTGAAAACTTGGCGAGAATCGCTACTCTCAAGGATTGTGCGATGAATTTTTAACCCTCTTCATGGGTAACTTTGGTACGATTAAACGGTGAACTGAAATTTCATATGTGTAACACGTGAGACGAAAAATCCCAGCTGTTTGATGATCAAATTCTTTTCGATTTTTTTTTCTTTTTTTTTAAATGAAATTGTTTCGCAAACAGAAGCAGGAGCAACGCGTATTATGTACCTGCGCGGTTATAGAGGAGGAAGAAGATGAAGAAAAATAAAATTCTAGCCTCACTGATTCACCCGGGTGGGTATATAATTGAAGTACGGCACCCAGCCAGGTAATTTTCAGGATGCTATATTATTTTTAATTTAACCCCAAGCGATGCTACTCGCGCGTGGGTTACAGCTTCAAAGTCTCGACTTCAGATTTCATAATTAAAGGTTCCAAGCCCTCTGGCTTTGAGCCCCAAGCTTTGCGTATCCAAGAAGCGATTAATTCCGTACCGGGCTTCATTCCTTGGAAACTTTTATCCGCCGGTAAAAGAATAAAAAGCAAAAAGGAACAACTTTTTTTTGACTTCTTGCCGCAGCGCGAAGAAAATAATAAAGAAAATAATTACGAGATGATTCTCGCGATCTTTAGCCGAGGCATCGATCGTCCGATACCAAATCCTTTATCTCCTGCACCGGCGATCCTTGGTTCTAACATTTATTTCTTAATTTTATTAACAGCTATCATTCCGTAAATCAGGAATTATTTCCTGATGAATTTCGCTCGGCAATGAGACTGAATATCACCTTAATCATTGAGACGTGAAGCTTTTGTGCAGACATGAGACAATATAGGTACGATATGATATTCAATATCGCTCTCGGATATGGTGTATTAGATTTCAGCAATAATTAGGCAGTTTCCTTGAATAGTTGAGATGTAAAAAGTGACTATCCCTGTCCTGCCCTTGGCTGATACCAACTTCCTGTAAAATAGTATCAAGAATTAGGAGCAATAGTTGAAAACGAATATCCTCGTCCGGTTTGGAGTGGAGTGAATCTCACTCACCTGAAACGAGGTATTTATAACTAATCTGTGTTAAAATCGTACGAATAAAATAGACAGGACGTATTTACCAAGATAGTTGTAAAATGAATAACGGAGTAGTATACGAAATGGAGTCAGTGCGTCATTCATTGTCAGGAGAGGCGACGAATTGTCAAATCGTTACGAAATCGAGTCCATATACCGTCAAGATTTAAACTCGATAATATATAGGTATGTATGATGTGTGTATACGAATGTTAACGCATGGTAGGGTACGTATTTGGCAATAGCTCCTAGTACCACGTCCCTGAATATTAAATATCAATTGTTACCAAGACACGGCATGTAAATCGGTGATAGACGTATCTTCAAAGAAATATAATCTCAGTTCAGGGATCTGTGTCTCTCTCTATACACATTTATCCACGAATGTATTATATTCCATATTCTTTTTTTTTTTCTCCTTTTTCATCACTCATCATCATAAACAACGACACAAAGAAACTGGCTAAACTCCTTTCTTTATCCTCGTTAGTCCAGATCGCATACCGATTAATAAAACCCGACTATAAATCCGGTAAACTTTGACCCAAATACATATTCCCACACGTTAATTGACCTTGTCAAATTCACTCTCAATGCCATTACGTGAACGGGTAAGAATTTTGATGGTTCTCATTTTTGAAGAGGGGTCACTGGATCTTCGGGGTCAAAAAGCGGGAAGGGTCATGCGGCGAGTTTATGGACGGCCACGGGTTGCAGTCCAAAGGGATTTGAAAGTTTGGTCAGTCTCTGAGGCCATACAGTTCGTAATCATGTTTCGACTTTCGCCCGTGCTACCTGAGTTACCAATATTACCTGCACTTACGCAATGATATCTACATTCTAAGATATGGGGGCCGAAGTATTGAAGCTGTAACTTACTAAGTGCAACGAAATACCGCGATATCGTCACCGCAGATTCAGTACACCGAGAAAAGGTCGTGAAAGGCGTCGAGATACTAATTATTGCGTATATTGGAATTTATTTCCGCAATGATGTTATCCAAGCGGTAATCAACTTTTTCAGAAATCAGCTAAATCTGTAATCATTGAAAATTTACGACCATTGAAATGGGAGAGAACCTAATACCGACGACCGGTCCTTGGATTTGTTGGTTTTACATTGGACCCTGAAGTCCTTGGCCAAAAATGTATGAAAAAACATATGAGGGCCATGGGGAAGATGTAAGAATATATTTTACTTTTAATGTTTCTATTCTGCAATATAAACTATTTTTAATGTCTCTATGAGTCATTATTTGGTGAAGGAAAAATTCTAGGACGTTGGGCTATTGTCTAAATCGGCGTAAATTATTACCCACATTAACCCCCCGCGTGGTTGTAACGCGATTTCCCAAACGCGTTTGAATACTTCGGCCCACGACTAATATCGCATATGATAATTACGATCGCTACAAATAAACTATAAAACACGATAAATCATTCGAAAGGAATTCGGATTTGAAAAATAATTACATATCTCTCGGGATAGAAACTCGATGCATAAATATCAACCCGCGTTGAATTACGGTTCCAAAAAATTATAGAATACAGAAATAAACTCCCCTCAAAATAATCGATTCCCCTCGATTTAATCCTGTATACGATTTTAATTCATTTTTGGTCAATTAATTGGGAAAAAGACTAATAAACGTCGAGTAAATTTTCGAGGTAAATAATTCTTCGGTGCATTACGTCTGTTGCAAGGAATTTCATACAGCTAAACGAACCGAGCTATTCAAGTCACTGTACCTACATACATCCAGGAAAGCCGGAAGAGCCGGAACCTTTTGAAATTACGAGAAATGTAGCTGGCGTATTTACGTCAACAGCTTTACCTACGTCATAAGGAGAGCTGAGTAATTGTATCCTGTACCCAACGAGCTGGTGCAAGCGTTGCAACTGTCAAGATTCTACGTCGGGACTTTAATTCTTCCTAAATCCCATGTGCACTTACTCACATCCTCGTATCTCCACGGTGATAATTGTCGCGAATTATCATTAGATAGAATTAAATAGATGGAATAATTTCGAGGCATGAACGCAGTTTTCTATTTTTTGTCTATTTTTCTATTTGTCTATTTGTCTATCTTTCAATTTTTCTATTTTCTGCGTAAATATTGAGGACGGGGGTTGAGGTGGTACAGAGTAGAATGACATTCTGGAATCTGCGTTGGCGAGACCCGGTTAGTTGGATACCCGTGGCTTAATGGTAATGGTAATGGCCCATATTTACGTAAATTATAATAATTGAGCTTAATTCGGTTAATTCGAAATGAAAGCCATTCGGCTGTCCCGAACCGCCGTCTCTGCGGTAGGATGCTTTTCACGAGGCCTCTTAAACTTTCAATTTATGAGGATGCTTACCGTCTAATGACGCTTCGGCTTCGGCTACCGATCCCACTATAAGCTGGCTACTGCAATATAACCGGAGAAAATTTATGCCCATGGCGTGTTACGCGAAACAATATTAACAACATTGACATCTGGATCGAGCGAAGATTCAATCAAAGCCCGAAATCGAATAGCATAAAATCTAATCAACCAAATTACACCGATCATTATACGTCGGATTATAGAGATAAGCAAATTATCACACTAAAATTTCGTTTATGAAAAAAAGGAACATCTTCATATTTTTATTTCATACTATATTGTATTCAGGTAATTTTGCAAAAACCGGGGAAAACTTCGTTCCCTCTTATTTTCGCCCTACGAGAATAATTTGCTTATTTCTCGTCTCGCGCAAAAATCGGAACGTGTACCTATGGTGTACGCATGTAAATATATCCCATTTGGGAATTTCGCGTGTACCGCGGATAGGGGGTACGGCCCGCGAAAAGCCAACTTCACAACGGAGATAAGCGAGCGTAACTTTCTCTATGTAGGGCAGAAACGTCATTACTTACAGCGATGAAATGTCAACCGTGACCTTTGACCCCACCATGCGCTTGATATTTCGTCAAGAATTATGTAACGTGTCATGGACCTTATATCGCTGCACTTACACCGTATACCTCCAAACACACATATACATACATCTTCTTCACCTGATTCATATTCGCACTCTGAGTCGCGTCGCCCACGTTCCAAAATCAAATTCAAATTCAAATTCAGATTAGAAGAAGGCGAAAAATTGAGTCAAATTTGACAAATATAGTTTTATACTTCGTAATATATACTATATACACCAAGAAGATCCCCGTGTACTAAAGAGGTCCTGTAATTTTCGGGTGGGTGTCAGTATGAAAAAAATCGACATGCCCTGTTGAAAAGTTGAAATGAACGGAGAGTCATTGAATAATGTGTACTTACTTAAATTTTGAGTAGATTGGCTAATTGTGTTTCAGAATTTCAATCGAATACCTCATAAATGAGCATTATATGAAGTGATGCAATATATTAGAGAAATTGGATATTTATATGTGCAAAACGGCGATACAATGACCAATTAGTATATAAGAATATGAAAAAGGTTAATAAACAATTAAAATAACGCGTCCTCAATAAGTTTATTGAATATTCATCTTCAAATTTAATGATATATCGTATAAAACTTTATGGAAATATCATAAAAACAACAATCATATCATACATGTAGTAGTGTGTAATATTAAATCCAGATAACGTGAAAGAAATAGCGAATATAAGGTACGAATTTAATACAAAAATTTATAAAGCAAACTGTATATAGTGAAACGTTGGAAAGTTGAAGTACTGAATGCTGAACGGTTTTCATTCAGAACTTTGAATAGCCCCAACGTTAAACATGGAAGTGCAGTCAGTATTTTCTATTGCTACAGGTGCCCATTTTTTTAGTGTAACAAAATGCCAACGGTGAATGTTACAGGAGTGTAAAATTTTCTTTTTTTTTTTGATTCATTCTTTTTTTTTTAACTTTTCATCTTGTTCAAATATGCGTAGAGATATTAAAAAAATCCACTGATATAAACATTTCTCTGAACTTTATGAAACTCCGGAGCTTTTTAGTCCGCGGGGTGTACTGGGCAAAAAAAAAAAAAAGAAAAAATCAAAAAAAAGAAAAAAAGACAAAAATTTTGCAAATGGCTCGAATGTCTAGACTCTAGTAACCATGTTCAAACAAGGGGATAATAGGGACGAACTTTAACCCCGAAATGGGATTCATTGATCGAAATTTCAACTCGAAGACAATGACACGAATGAACAATGTTGCGGTGATCGAGCGAACACCGTGCGGGGGTCTGTCTATTCTCACTGCTTCATTACTGTTCCATGCAAATACTATAAGCTTTTCACAGTCTATGCTGCAGCGCGTTCGATATTCTGTAGGGTCGTTTACCTCGATTCGTTAACCTGCGCATTTCTCTAATTATACGATTATAAAATTCTCTTTTCCCTTTTTAACATTTTGTGTGTGTGTGTGTTTTTTTTTTTTCTTCTTCTTTTTTCCCTCATTCAATCCGATGAATTTTTTCCCACATTGTACGAAGATTCCATGGGAACAAAATTTCATCCATTCGCAATATCTCGGGACTCTATTTTACATCAAATTCACTATACTCTGCAGTTCAGATTAACCAAAACTCTATTCGCACTACTTTTAAATCGGACTAGTTTTGCTTTTCCTCCTCTATCGATACTATATCCTTCGGGAATAATTAAAAGCCAAAGCTTTTCACGAAACTGTTCTCTGTAATTCAATCAAGTATAATAGATGTAATATGCATGAACGATGGACACATCGCCTATCGATTGATTGAATCAGATCAAAGCTAAAATCAGTACGTATTCAGCAATTATTCAGGTGTTATTCGTCAGGCTATTTCCATCAGGTTAATCATACACACGCTTTATACTCTAGGCACGACCCAGATGCTTTCTACTCGTTGACTTGCATTGATCAGATCAAATTGTCATCACGAAAAGAAGAAGAGATTTAACCCCGCAGGAACCCGATTCTATAAATATGATAAAAGCTGCCTGAGAGTATATCTTCGAATTTTCAACTAATAAAACACTGCATATATGTGTACAACGCAGCTTTTTGATCAAGCCAGACTCCCTCAGGACTGAGCTAAGCTTTCTTGCTGTAATTTATCACATGCAAGCTTAGCATCGATCGCTCGCCGTTCTACCTTCGGAAATATATAGCAAGAAATTTGTCGTATATAATAATTAATAACCTAATGTCTGGGCAGAAATATAGTCAGCTATATCGTAGCTGGTGTTAAAAATGCAGAACTAGAGCCCATGGATTAGTTCTCGCTAAAGATCGCAGATCCTTATTTCACATCGTAGAGAGATATCGAAAAGAGCCATTTAGTAGTTGGAGATTTGTAAAAACGTTTATAAAATATTTTTTTTCTTAAAGTTTAAAGCTTCGTTAATATTTTATCCAAATAAATATTTATCCGCAAGTGAACCACTGCGGAGATATTGAATTTACAAAAAGTATAGAGAGCGCCTGATGCGCTTGGTCACGAGCAAGTAGTTAGCCCCGGTACTGGTCAGACGATTAATACGACTATAACCAGCGCGCTGCTTCCGTGCGTCAATTTCGAGACGTAATATCTGTGGAAGTAACGCGGGTTATAGTATGAAACTATATATTCGATGGGGTGAGGGGCTTAGCTACCCCTAAAATCATAGCATGGTTATATAATTCCATGGGGGTTGTTTCTCGTCTTGTGAACCCCTAAAATTCCCTCCAAATACATTACGACTATATAGATATCGCAATAATTTAATCGATTCAAACTAAACTCGCTCTCTGCAGTAACTTCCCGTCAATTTTGCAATGATGTACGGGTTACTGGACCGTTTACAATCTACCCAGATTTCGAATATCGAAGTATTATGTATTTGCTCGTATCACGCGATATATATACACATCACCCTTCGGATTTATAACCACTCTCGCGTACCTATACCTACTCGAGGATTAGGACTGGTAATACTCTTGCTTCCTGTTTTCGACCGGTTAAACATGCGTACGTATGCTGGAAAACCGTTATAACGTGGGTTATAGGTGCTTTCCTCGGGTTTAGGCGAAACATATCGAATCGCGTTGAATTAAAGGATCCAATAATTTGTCTAGTTTCATCTATTTTCCTAATTTAATCGTTTTTTTTTTTTTCATATAGCTGTTTTAATATTTTAAACGTAATGCACAGTATGCTGTTGCACTGTGTGAAATATACCATTGCGTAAACACGAATGTATCACCTTTCGCGGTTTAAATTCGTAACACAAGCCAGGTCGATCGACTGGTCAGATAGTTACCTTACCTATTTACCATACGATACATTAGATGTATATAATTACTTAAATTATAAGTCTTAGTTATCTAAATTCTAAAGGCATACGTAGTAGGTAGGTACGTGTTAGTAATTACTATATTACGTTTTTCAAGTACTAAATTTCACCCTATCATTAATCTCTAGGAAAGATTGCTCACCGACTTGGTGTAATGTGTTTCAACGACGATTAAGCCCACAATATTATCAGACGTAAAATTATACACACACCTACCTACCTACTTATAACTTATTGTTCTCGAGGGTTACGAGTCAATTAATAACCTTTGTTAATCATTATTTCATGTTTTCGGTCGAAAGTTGAAAATTGAAAATTGAGAATTGAAAATTGGATGAAAAAAAGTGTACGAAAAAACGTGCGGCCAATGGATTGTGGAGTATAAAGTTTTGAGTATCGTGTAAAATAATTTTTTTTTTTTTTTATATATATTTCGTAATAATCTCAGACCGGTCAATTTACTTGTTAGTTAATCCTATCATGTATAGTCATTGACTTTTGACCCCTTTATTACGCCATGTGTAGATGGGATTTGAGATGCTGGTTACAGCAGCGCTTAACTGATGATCTTGTACGATACTCCTATAACAGAGTATGAAATTCCCTTAAATTTAAACTTGGGATGGAATTATTTTAGCCAAATGTCAAATTTAAATTCACGCCGTTAGGTATGTATAGGTATAGGTACCTGCAGACTACTACTGCAAACATTAAACCATACTATGGAAGATCGTGACTTTCGCAATTGTAACCATACAACAAATGGTTACGCGCTTGTGTATTGCGCGCGGGGTAATTGAAAAAACCCGAGTAGGATAGGTTTAGTAAGGCAAGTGGGTATAGTAGTACATAATATAACACATAGCTTATAAAGAATTGCGTGTGACGGAATCGTGACTCAAGTTTCTAGCGAAGTAAGGGAACAAAGAGACTAAATTTTTAAAAACAAAAATGGCAACCAGAACAGAAGAAAAAAACGAGGAAAAAATTAAAAAAAAAAAAAAAAAAAAACCAAACACGTATCTTCCTATATATAGTTTTATATATACCTATATATATATTTGAAAGAAAGAGAAATAAAAGGCAAAACCGCGCGAGGTTTATACATAAGTCATGAACAACGGCGTGAGAATAACCTAACGACCCACGAGGAAACTGGCTAGCCAAGATAATTCTCTCCCACGCAAAAAAAAAAAAAAAAAAAAAAACTTAAAAAAAAACCTAAAAAATAAAATAATATATCTTCGGTTCGGCTAATTTGAAGAAAAATTTAAGGAGAACAAAAAAAAAAAATGAACCGTTCTTTGCTGAGTTTCAAAAGAAATTATTAAACCATTCGAATTCGATGTGAATAAGAGCTCGCAGAGGTGGTTCAAATTGTGATATTTTATTTCAATCAAAGTGTTTTTTTTTTTATTCTTTATTTTTTCAAGAACGAATCGAAGAGTTGCGTATATAATATTTTAGGTATCATCAGTAAATGAGAACGAAATAATAACTCACTAAGCGAGATACAGAACGTATTAGTTTTATACATATATATGTATACACATGCCGGCAAATACGTCCTCGTAACCTTTGCGAAGAAATTAAGTATGACTTAAGATAGAACCGAAGGTGTGTATAGGTAATATGATATATTTTAGATGTCCGTACGTGTATGTTATACGGAGGAATAATCGGCATCTCGTAATTCAAGGACGAATTCAGCCTATACAAACTCGAGGAGGTACTGTAATTAAGTCATAATAAATTTCACCCGTAGAAAATCAAGGCAATAATTGATTAAAATTGTCGATTGGCTAATATTTTATCAAAGAAATGTATAATTCTATCAAAGATCGGAGAGAATCTTACAACTGAGATACGTACTCGAAACCGATAATGATTTCGGAAAAAAATGTCGAAAACTGACGAATCCAACTTTCCCTTAAAGTTCGATTCGAGAAACGGGAGTCTGACCTTTATATCGCCTTTTTCCCTCATACCTAGTTTCGTTATCAATCGGTTCTTTGGCTGTTCAGATTACCTCAAAGGTTACACCGATCCTTAACTCATAGTGGCATAGTTCGATTCAACACATTCGTTCTCGCGAATTATATATGTATATATATATATATATATGTTATATAGTCGTTAACAGCTGGTAACCGTGCATTAAATAGATATTAAAAGGAATCTTAGCTATTAATCGCTGTACGTTCCTTGTGCAAGTATAGGGACCTACGTTATACGTAATTGTATGCAAGTACTACATACACATAGATGTAATTGCTACCAAAGCGTAATGCTCATACGGGATAATAAAGAAGTCACGACATTCCGTGTATAGTCTATATATTCATGTGTACATGCGTCTCGTTTCGTAATAATAGAAAATAAAAAGAAGAAAAAACGTAGGCAAATGAAAAAAGAATAAGTACCAAAAATTATAAACGGCAAATGCGTCGCTTTTGACCCTCGGCAAGTTCAACGGGTTACATCCTGTACGCATATATATAGGTGTATGTGTATAGCTGGTATATGTACGAATTCGAGATCCGGGATATAAAGTTAAGCCACGTAGATAGGGGAACGAAAAAAAGATGAAAAAAAAAGATGAAAAAAGAAACAGCAAAAAAGAAGGAACCGTGAAAATGTAGCTACTTTGTCCTGAGCTCACGTATTAGATATTATAAAAACGTTGCCCCTCCGCTCCCTTTTACGTGGTTAAGGGTATAAACGGGGTGACCTGCAGGATCGTCTCAACGCGTGCTGCACATTAAATGAACCGTACGCCTCACCTTTACCGTATACCTATTTTATGCGACATTTCTGATCTCCTAGCACCATACATACCTAGATATAGGTATATGATACAATATACGATGCGTGAGAGAAACCCTCTCATTCTCTCTTCAACCACGTTATTTTCTCTTTGAATTTTTCTTTTTTTTTTTTCTTCTTTTTATCTCCCGCATCTACATTTCCCTGGACCGCGTTGAACCGAGGATATAACAATATATTTATGATCTTATGCGGAACATCATCTTATCGTACTATATAAAAGCAAATGGCTGTATATTCCGTAAATTAACGACTGACTCTTAAATTTTGCAATCTATATATATCTACCTACTCCTTTTTTCCATCTTCATATTATATACACATATCTATATATTATATGACCTCGATTTTTTACTTTTTATTATTCGTTTTATCGACAATATATTTGCGTAATCAATTCCTCTGTACCTACCTACCGCAGATAATGAAAAAAACAAAAAACAAAAAAAAACGTACTTTAGGTAATATAATTACATATATTACATAAATCTTAATAATCAAATAATTAGAAATATAATTTTACGCAACTTCACAGACACTTTTCTTTTCTATATTATAGTATACACGTTTACGTTATTTTTTAATCAATTTTTAATCATCACTATATTTACACACTGATTATCAAATTTAGATTTTCGACTCGAGTAAGGGCTGAATTTTTGAACGGCACTGAAACCGATTTTTTTTTATTTTTTTCATTTCTCATTTTACTCTTCTTATTCGCTTTTTACAGCGCGAGGTATATTGAGCAATAAATAAAGTTGATTTATCATCGTCGAAAAGAGCCGCCGAGTTTTGATAGCTTTTTGATAGACCCTTTAAGCTCGGGAATAAACTCTGAGAATAATATATATAATAATTCTTAAGCCGAGGAAATGGTATCCTTTCAGTGTCAGGGAACGATCTGAATCGAGAAGCGTGCAAGTGATTGCTAAAATTTAAACTGTTCACACCATAGCGGCAAATATCTACCACTCCTTTGTTGACGGGAAAAAATATAGAAAAAAAAAGTGTAAAAAATAAAGAACTACATTTGAAAGAGTTATAAGATGTATGTACAGAAAAAAAGAAAAAAAAAAAAAAGAAAAACTGGTTCATAAGTTAAGTAACAAATTCCGAAGTATTCCTTTCCTTTTGTTATAATTTTATGCAATAATAACTTCTAGCGTAGGTATATTGAGACTATATGACTGTAATGGATGTTAGAACTTTCTCAAAAGTAAATAATCATTAAAATTACTCCGTGAGAAAGTGATAATTTCATTTGCGAATAAACGAGATGTGTTATTATAATTTAATAACTTGATTTTTTTTTCTTTGTTTTTTCGACGTGTATAAGTTTATTTTATCAAGTCATTTAATACCGGAAGTGCGAGTAACATGTCCTAGAAGAGGCCAAAGCAAATATAGGAATCTCTTACATGCATGAATACATATATATTACGAAATTTCAAACTCGCTGATATTTAGCTTTATTTTATCGCTTATGATACGACGATTATTCAAAGCGGAGTAGGTATTCAAAGATTTAGTTTCGCGTGTTGCGTGACTTTAGAAAATCAGTTTTTTTGATTAGAGGTGGCCGAAGTAGAACGACTAAATATCGCGTGAAACTTATTCACGTGTCATTAAATTACCCGAAACATATGATATTCCTGCAATAAAACGAAAAACAAAGCAAGAAATGGTCAATAACAATTATTGAATATTGATATTACAACGCGATAACAGCGGGATCACCACACGTATGGTGGTTAAAAAATTAACACACAAAGTAACAAAACGAACGATCACCGCACACATCCCCACATTATTAAATCCCCGTAAATAAATTTCCATAAATAAATAACCTATGTAAGGTAAGTCGCAGGGTGTGGATATGCCTGTGCAATGTCCTCGACCTGGTTATGGCTGACATCTCTCTCCCACACTTGTTATTATTATATTTATATTTCTTCAAAGTTCTTCCTCCTGACTAGACCTCTAACTCTCGATCTATCCATCTACCTGTACCTACCAGCTGCCTGTGTTCTCACAGACCGATTCTCCCTGATTACGCACTAATTAAAAATGAAATAATGAGAGATGGGAGAAACTGGTGCGTATCACTACTGCGCTAAGAATTAGCATCCCTGATGATCCGCGAGTAGCATGGCCTCGTGCAGACCGGAAATGGGGTCCCTGCGATTCCTGAAATTTCGGAGCCAAACTGAAAAATGTCCAGGCGATCATTTCGCGGGATCGATTCATCCGGGGAGTAAGGTGGACCTTGAACCTTAGGTAATTACTGTTTTCGCTCATTGTCAGTCATACTTATCACGTAGACAATGCGTCTACAATGCCGCGGCCTAAGACCACCCACAGAAGACATTCTTCTGATCGTTTGATCCGAGAGGCGCACCTTTTGCACCTTTAACTTCGAGACGCTCATAGTTACCACTCGCAATGAACAATGCCACTTGGGCGTCGACGAGCATAAGTTTACGATTAGCCGTATCCCGGACTTTGCCTCCATTAGGTATAAGGCACGAGATGCCATCAGAGTGCGATAAATTATTTAGCGAAATTAAAAAGAGAGAAATTTCAAAATCGGCAATATAAGGTCTTTTTCGAGGCTTCTGAAGGATGGAGAGATTATAATATCTTACGAACTCTACAGCGAAAAAGATCGTCTTATTCGAGGGAGGCTTACGTCTCTTTTTGGCTTCCTGAATTTTTTCTCGTTTCCGGCTTGGAAAATCTAAGCCCGGTTATTTCAGGTCTTGGGAAGGAGAGGAGAGACGAGAGAGAATCTCAAACCCAGAAGCACGGGGTTTCTTTAATTTTTTACATATTGTGTAGGCGGAACGGGCGGTTCGGTATTTGGCAATAATTTATGCTGCATCAAATAAAACCCTGAAATCCGATCTACAATTTCGCAAAGTTATCTGCCCGCGAAGGTAGGTAGGTATACCACAACACCGTGGCATTAAAGAGGCACACCTACTACATCATCGGTTTATAACATCGACTGATCCCCGCAGTCAATTGTCAATTTGTTTCTGCCTGCAGGATCAGATATTTATATTACATTCGCGAAGATGTACGTAGGTATCGACCTACCTGTCAACGGTTTTTTCCTTTTTTATATATTAGAAGTAAAAATCAAATAAGGGTGAAATCGGATAGATTTTCATGTTATTTCTGACTCATTTTCGAACCCCTTAAAATAATTCATAAAGGTATAGAAAAGAGGTACGAGTTGACGTCGTGCCCAGGGGGTGAAAAGTTTAAATATAATACAGGTGGGCAACCCTGGCTCTCATACTCGGCTGCAGGATGTCTTCGGCTTCGATGTGCTCGATAAGGTTCTGTCGAAAAGTATAAAGTCATTTTTAATTATTTTTTTAGAGCGAGGACCATCGTCGTGACTTATCTGAACCCCGAGGGAATCCCGAGTCCTCGATACGTCATTTTCTAATTGAGATATCTTGAATGAGCAAATATGAAGTAAAATACAATCGCATTGATTCATAATGAAACAGAGTTAATGACGGTTGGGGTTATCTGCGGTAAAAATCAGAGATCAACAATCGGTATTCAATTTGCTCTGATCCAAGGTAGCCGGCCAGGTTCGCTACTCCTGCATACCACCGCTTATTCCTAAGATCTTGCCAAAGACAACCGCGGCCATAAGCTGACTTGGCCTCTCTTAATTATTATACGCTATAAATATCGTGGCCTGCCGCAGGCCTGGGGGCGAAACTATTGAGATCTGATTGATGAAAGGTGGATAATCGTTCGGATTAATTAACCAGATAGAAAATAGCCTGGGCACAATGCAATACATCATCGAGATGGACAGCGGACGAGCGACTAGTATTGTCTAAAGAAATCTATAGGTAATCATAAATCTTTGAATATATTTACACGGTTTGTGGTCAGCGTAACTGACCTCAACGCTGTAGACGTATTACTAATACTTAATATTGCGTCATCAATTTCCCAAAAATTCGATTGCGATTGAGAGAGGTAAGAAAAAAAAAATGGAAACGTGACTTCCTGGCTATACTGTATTTTTTCTTTCTCTCTTTTTGTCTCGCCATTTATGTTTCTCTAGCTAAATCGCGCTGTTATATCAACCTGTGCTGCGAGGCAACAACAGCATCTCGCAGTTCATCTCAACACAGAAATTAGTGCGGGTAGAGTGGCCTCTGCTCCAGCTGTAGGTATAGGTATATTATATACGAGGTACACAGCGGGTTTCCAACCCCACCGTAACATGGGCTAACTTTCGTCTCGGCGCCATTACTGGAAGTAGCAAAGTTAGCGAACACCTCTGTTCTTGGCACCTTCGAAGCGAAACGGTCGAAGCTCTGTTGAAGATTTCCTAGTGGGAAATTTCCTCCTTTCTTGTCTCTATTCGTCCTTTTACCTCTTTTCAATTTCGCACTTATCATATTTCAATTTCATTGAATTATCACCGATTGGTCATAACTATCAGTCAACGAAGTCTGTCACTCGCTATGTTCCAGCGAAATATATGATCGCGGATTTGATGCATTACGTAAGTGACAATGAGGCCGATTTATCACGGCCGTGAATTACTCTCTTCCATGGTACATAGCTACGAAGTTCCGAGAATATTCAGACAATGGTACAAGACCAACTTTTTATTTCTCTGTAGAAATATCTGCCCACTTCCTGTTTCTGTATATATATATAATATATATGTATATATGTATATACATGTAGTTATTCCTTGGTCTACGTAAGAGCTAAGGGTTTGGACGAAAGATCACTACCAGCCGTCTTTCCTCATCCTCGTCCTCACTCCTTATCCAGCTCCTCCTCCTTCGAAAGCTACTCCTTCTCTGCTCCTATACCGTGTAGTAGCCAAGTTTGTCGAAACTTTTCAAACTTTTCCATTTGTAGTTACTTTCCTGGGCTAAAATTATTTTACCCTGACATAAAAGTTTCACGATTTTGTCAACATTGTTTCCCCGCTACACTATATACAGATATACTACGACCGAGGTGTATAGGTAGGTATATATACATACACACGTCCGGAAAGAAGAACCCTATTCTTCAACTTTGGTCTTTTATACACTTTACTTGAAAAAGAGAGAAGATGAAGAAAAAATAAATAAATAAATAAATAAAAAATAAAATAAAATAGAAGAAGAAGAAAGAAAGAAATATTGGAAAGGAAATTATCCGACTGGAATAATTCGTCATTGACGAATTCGATTTATCATCAAAATCGGTGGGAAGAAAAAAAAAATCGTTTAAAAATAATCGTGTATCGAATAATTATATCGTGTAGGTATTACGCGTGGATAGAAAAGAAAGAAAAAGGTTGTATGTACAAAGAAATATCAGAGTGTTCTCAGGGAGAGATTGGCCTGCCTCATGGTACGTTGGGAAATCGGTTCGCGAACCGATTAAATCGTCGAACAAAGAAAAGATGCAAAGAAAATAAGAAAAATCTAAAGAAGAAAAATATTCGAAGTACCTACTACCTATACGAAACTTGCGAAACGATTTAGGTAACCAAACGAACCATGAGGCGATTTTATCGGTTATTATTTTACGGAGGATGATACATCTTGCGAAATTTACTCGCCTGACTGATTCACCAGGCCAATCTACACCTCTTGCATTGTCGAGTGGGTATAGAACAGTCCTGGAGCCGCAGTTGTAGAAACACATAAACGATATTATGTATGTACATAGGGAAAGATTGGGAACTGGAACAGCCTGCAGCAATCGTTTTATTTTTCTAACATCGAATCGAGAATAGAGAATAAAGAATCTACAATCCTCATTAATTATCATTACAAATAGGTGCTGGCATTACATATGAGGCCTTTAAATATTACTCAAAAATCGAATTGCCTCCACCACCTCGAGTTGAGCCACGAACTTTAAGCAGAATTAATCATGCGTCAACGTTCTCTTTCGCGAGATCTTGTGCAGATAAATTGCTAACAACGATTTTAAAAATCGGTAAATTTCATTCGGGATCGATGAGATTAAATTGGCTGATTTTTTTCAAATTTTTTTATTCCTTCTTTCGCGGCTGAATTGAAAATGAACAAATTTTTAGCCATAAATTCACAGCTCGTCATACACATTTGTTATTAACGCGTTATACCTACGTTCTCTTTTGACGGTTGTACGTATGTACGTGTAATGAGCCAGAGGCAAGTCCAGGGGATTATTACGTATTTCTGGGTCTTTGGTCAAACATATTTCTATACGAGTATATACTTACCAATAATTAATTGAACTTTATTGCCCGGTGATATTGAGCAAGCAGACCAAGTAGGTAGATATAATTCTTCGTGTGTTCGTTTAAACCACTCATCTAATAACTGTATAAGACTTGAAGGAGACGTGGTAGGTATACGTATTTGTAAATCCTGTCTTAACGATTTTTTGTGTAAATTTCTTCTTTTTTTCTCTCTCTCTTTTCATTCGTCCATATTTTATATCCCTCAAACAAGTTGACAGCAACACGATGTAAACATTAACTCTCAACCTATAACTGATTGACATATATCAATAAGTATGGTAACATTAATCGAAGGTCTTCATCGGAAGCCACGGCGACTATAACAGGCGTTATGCGATGATGCTGCACTTGTGCATGTACAACTCTTTAACAGCACCGTATCTAGAACAGAGATCTACAAGTTATTCTGATATTCGATTGAATCAACTTTCAATCACCACAACGCGACGATGAAATCCCGAAAATCGGCGTTTATCGCAATTTCAGAAACCTGCTGACCGGTATTCTCAAATTGGTGAAAACTATGCTGCCGCGAATGTCGAGAAGAAAATTCTGCCGATTTAATTCTATTCTTCGGTTCAGCGAGCAGAATCTGTTTTTTGTTTTCGGCAGATGAAGCTTAAAAAAAAACAAAAAACGTTTCCTCTCCAAATTTGGTTTTCTTCTTACTGGTCAGCTACCCCTGGCTACGGCACTGCAGCTGCAGTCTCTAAGCTATGGTAGGTACATCGGTTAAAACTTTTACCGTTTACTTCTTCACAGCACGCGATTGCCACGACTCGAACTTTACATTCGAGTCGTGCTACGAGCTACGTGTTACTTGCCCTACGATCTACAGTGTAACAAGATTAAAAGATTCGATCAAGGAATATATATATATATGTATAAATAAAATATAAGTAAGTGCGCTGCTGATAAATGTTGGGAAAATTTACCCTCGCAGCAATTATTTATTATAAATGTCACCCACAGCCGTTATTATACCTACTGGCTCTTGTCTATTCTCGATATTTCATGTCTTTCAAACTCGCCAGTACTTATATGATCGATTAAACTTTTAGCGCGAATTCAATCAGATAAGAAATAAACTCCTATGTTATACCTAAGGTGGTGGGCTTGACACCTACGCACATTCTTATTGTTCAGGTGATGATATCGCTTCTATCTTCTATATATATATATATAAACCTATATTCGATTGTATTATATTATATTCAAATACCTGTATAGATATACCAACAATAGTTTGTACACGCGTTATTGAACGGAGTGATGAAACGATTGAGTAACTTGATCGATGGAATTGATTCTTTTCTTTTTTTTCTTCTTTTTTTCAATTTCAATAAAAAAAATAGCTAAAAACTTAATAGAAAATGAAATATTATTGGCTTAATTATTATATAACTGTTGCGAAGATTGTTCAATTGATATGAAAATCATTGAACAAGCTATAAAAAAAATGAATAAAATATAATAAGAAATTGATTATAATCGACCGATAAATGTTAAATGTTAGCAACGTGAGGCATAGTTTCTATACACAACGCGATATTCGGTAATTGAAAAATAGTTTTGTTTGACACGCGATCTGGGCACCTACTATTGCGTCTGGAAACCGCAAGGGAACGAAAAAAAAACGAATAAAAATGAAAAAAAAAAAAGTTATAGTCCCATCCATAACCGACGTTATAAAAACGTGCGGTGAACGATCGGTGAAGAATATGGAAGTTTTTTTTGCTTTTTTTTTCTTCTCAATCGAAAAATTGACCAATCTAGACGTAATTCGCTCATTTAATCGAACCGAGAGATCAGGAATGAGATTCTTCTCTCTAATTATATCGAAGGCCCTCTAACCATCGCGCTAATAATTGCTAATTAGAAGAACAGCTTTGACCCAAAATCGGGCACGATTAATCGATAGTTGGGAAAGTGATCTCATAACATAATAAACAAAACGTATTCGAACTTAATTAATTCTATGCTTCGGGGCGTTTCTCATTAAACTTTGCAACGATTGCCTTTCGTATAAACAAACCTGATGGGATCGATCATTGATTGATTCATTCATCCACTCAATTCCTTAATTATTGATAAATACATGATTCCCCGAAGAATTTATCCCCGATAATCGAATTTAGCATCAATTTTTATTTAGCCTGATGAAATTATTCCCGCATATATATCGTCTCGGCTTTGATGATCTCGCGTGTATGTATGAGATGTCTTACTCAAGTCTGGGTACATAACTTAACGTATATGGCGCGACCCAGTACCCGTAACCTTCCATTGAATTCTTGGATCGCGGGAGCGTCCAGCGTTCCACTATAAGGTTCCACGAGGTTCCATTCGGTTACATAGGTCAGCGGCTCCAGAAGTTCAGAAATTCTTCGATCGTATTCTGAGCTTGAATTTCAGCCTCAAATTTCAGCTGATTCAAAAGTCGAAATTATCTCCTCGATATTGGAAAGCCAAAATGAAAAAAAATAAATTACAAGAGGATCCAGGAAGAGAGAATGATGCATGGCACACATATATAGGTATATCTACGCAATATCATATTCGCACGACTCGCTGTTGTTTATCAGATGTATATTAAGATTGACCAGGAAATGTCAAGACCGAATAGCTGAGCGAGGGATGGATAGATGTAGGTATATGGGTGTTCAGAGATGAGTCGTAGAAAGGTCGCCTATACCAGCTACTCACGATTAGATCGGCTCGCGGCATACAGTAGAGGGATTTCGAGATTAATTTGTTTCAGAGGCGTTCGACGATGACTTAATGTCAGTGCGAAGCATGAAATCGCAAATAGCTACTAAATTCGTACATAGGCAGAAGAAAAAAAAAAACGCAAAACCCAAAAAAAATGAACAAAATTTTTGGCAATATGCGTAAGTTCGAAGCTCTGACGGTGAAATATTGAAGGTCAATTCCGAATGAAATGTCAATATTTTATCTAGAGACCGACGCGATATTGCAATTATTTAACCGATGTCTTACCGCGTTGCATAATGGTATAATTTAAACCAGCCTAGGCCCATTGTCTTGGCATCGGGACGCCCGCGTCGTTTCGGTAGACGCCGTGCCGCGGCGTAGTCCCGCGGCCGGAGGTGACTGCGCGAGCGGCTCGTAAATATTGTATAAGCTATAATTTCGCAATAATTCATAATGCGTCAGTTTTTCCCACGTTTTATATACTGCACCTCGTTATAATCTATCGATAATTAAACTGCCCCTAATTTTTTTCCCAAGTGTTATGTCATTTAATTTTCATCACCGGGCCCGGGTGCGGGCGTCCGGGCTCCGCGAACCTTTGCAAAAGTTTCGCCGAAGTAACGTAATAAGTTAATTATCGACGGTGATATAGCTGGAATAAAAATGAGGATAAAGTAGAAAAGGGAAAAAAAATTTAAAAAAAAATAAGAAAAAGAAAGAAAAAACAATATAAACGTTTAATAAAATATTCACATATTTCATCAGAGAAAATTCTTTTTCGGCGACATTTCGTGCCGGTTTTAGTTAGAAGGACAAACGTTTATTACGCGGTGGCTAAGTACCGGCTACGCGAGTACTGCAATGTGCATTTATATAGTAGCAATCAAGGAAAGCATAAAATTGGCATTTTTGTTACTTAAGTTTTTAATTATTTGCCGTTCCTCTCATATCTTGCTATTCATTTCTTCGTCCTTGGGTAATTTAATCATTTATTCAAGGGGGTCGACGGCGCATAACATTTTCATAAAGAAAATGTTCGCCTGCAGTTTTGAACAAAAATTTATACCAGAAAAATAATCTCCATCAATTAATTTTCCCAGCTTATGGTATATAACTTTGAAAATAAAAGTCTATAGTCGCAGAACTAGTGCAATTAAGCTTTTCGGAGTAGCGCAGGGATATCCTCGCAGACTGCAAACTGGAGCTCGTTGTCACAATGAACAAAAAAAAGAATGAAAAATTGAACTTTCCCTGTATTACATGATAAATTGTTGGTAAAAAAAAAATGAAAAAATTTCACCAAGTTTTCAGTCGTAAAGTAGCGCTAAGTTATTCACTCGTTCATCTCACAATCATCTGTGGGACGACATGACGGATGCCGAATGAACTGACGCCGAAGACATGACTATTGGAATTTTGATATTATTGCAGTATCTTGAGGGATTATTTCCCAAGTGGAAAACTGATAATAATGAGTATCATGAAGAGGGGTGGGATAGGAATAAGAACGAACTTTATGAAGCAAATATTATTCTGTTAAAATCTAGTATATCTCTAAGGGTTGGTATATCCTCTATAACAGTAAAGAACGCGCGAGCTTTTCACGAGTGGAATTTCCTGATATTGCTTTAGCTGGGTAAGAACAATTGCAGAAAGAAGAGTAGATACGTGCAGACGTTCGCTCTACCGATCAATAGCTAATGTCACGCCGGACGAGCTTCCGTTATTGCAACTGGTAGAAGCTTAGAGCTTTTCCTTGGTCTACGTTTTCCTTTATTTTCTTTACCTTTGTATTTTTCAGGACGATTGGATACCTGCTAGATAAACGGATGAGGTTCGCTCTGCATATGAACGCATGGACGTCTGAATCTCGAGAAAAAAAAAAAACTGGGACGTATGAGGCCCTTATTTCTCTGCCAGAAGATCCAAAATGACGAAAAAATGTGCAAAAAAAATGTACAATTCTACATTTCGTTAGAGGTTTGTCATTTCTCCAGGAAGGTCTTACATCTCGCGAATAACGAGCCTCGAGAGTGGCGTCTATCGAGACCTTGACGGTTCCCCGATCTCCGCGTGAAATTATATGAACGTTCGGAGGTCCATGAGTTGGGGATATCACGAGACAAGGGAGGATCCTATTCCCTCTTAGGCTCTACTCCCCCACCGTCCCTGCATCACCGAACCAGCTCTTCCTTAGGTAAAGCAAAGGATCATCTTGTTAGACCCAGGCTATATAAACAACGACGGTGAGTCGTGGTGAACAGTCACTAACTCAGCAGGTGAACGAGTCAGTGAATAATTAGTTTTTATCAGTTTTTGTTTTTCTAATCATATTTTTGGTTCTCTTCCACTTATGGTGCGGCTGTAATAACTGATCATCCTATATTTCATCCTTTAACAGTGATACACCCAATCGTGCTCGTTATATTGTTTCGGTTTAGTTAAACTTTGTGAGATTTAATTGATCCTCGAAAATTCATAGGACGAGATGATGATGCCGATGATCAATATCCAGGTACGTACGTTCCTAAGTCACGAAGGATTGACTCCAAAAACCCGCAGATAGAGGGTCGATCTGATTTAGTGATGAGATAGCATCGTTACATCCAATTGTGTAGATACGTCTTTCAAGTCATGAACCGCGTAGGCAGACCGAAGAGATTCTCTTCTCAAGCCTTCCTTAGTCCTTTGTATTCGTTTGATATTCTCAAGGCAAGGCAAGGCAAGGACTTGGTTCCCTCGCATGAAAAGAGGGAAATATGGATGTGAATAAATTGGCAGCTCGTGATTACGCCTTTGTGTATTTTCTCATTGTAGGAAATTTACTCCTTTGGACAATTAGCCCTTATACATACACAGCCATGTACCTATAGTATACATATGTATATGAACCCAATTAGATTAGAATTTATACACCCACACTGACGTGAGCTTCTAGATAGACTCTGCAACCATAAACACTAAGCTTTGCCAGTAGATCCTGGAAACCTGACATTAGCCTGACTTTAAGTTGTCTAACTCGAGACGAACCTGTCTCAACACAAAGCCTCCGGTTTCGCAAGGTTAAGGAAATACGATGTAATTACCTTCAGTCTCACCTTTCTCCATCTTTTTTTTCTCTTTCATTACAATTTTTTCTCTTGTTTTTCTTCAAATTGCAAAAATTCTTTTTTTTGAAAGGTAAAATGAAAGAAAGGCAAAGGAAAGAGACGAAGAGGAAGAAAAAAAGAAGGGTAATTGGCATAAGTTTCGTAATCGAGTTAAAACAGGCCAAGTACATAAATTATAATAATATCAAGATACGATTGTCTAAAATGATGATTTATGCATGGTTATTAGCAAAATAATAATGATCATAATCTCTCTCTCTCTCTCTCTCTCTCTGGCTCTCTCTATCTATCTCTTTCTCTTTCTCTCTGGTATAATGAATAATTGCTATACGGTTGGGGCATCGATACGCCCATTAACCTGCGAAGATATTAGTTAATGACTATCGTACATAGTAGGTATATGATATCATTATTTATTAGTTTTGTGAATTGACGATGGATTAATTATGAGATATGATTTTTTGTTTTTGTCGTTGGGAAATAAGAACATTTAGCACGCGATGATCAATTCGTTAATTATTATTGAACAATTAGGTAGTACCACGAACTCTGCTGATTTGAAGAGAACATAGGTGCTGTGAGCCACTTGGTGATCAGGGAATAATTAGGATCTTTGGAAATTCGAGAAGTTCGTACTATATGCATAGGTACACGAGCTCAATAATCTCCCGAGCCTTACCACTCGAGGATATCCTTGAATCATAACATACCTACCTCTTATTAGAATCCACTGACGATCTGTTCAAACTTACGTGGGAATCATGGAACGCCCTTAATTGATCGCGAGCTGACGCTTTTACGAATTCGAAGCAATTATTTATCTACCCCAGTATCATGACCTGATTTTCGTTTTTAATTTTCATTTTAACAAAAAACATTCTTTATTGACAGTGTAGATATATCCAGAAACAAGAAATTCCCTGCCCTTTTTATTTCCTCATTTTTTCTTGTCACGTTTTTAATTGGATTGAAAAGAGGAGAAAAAAAAGATAATGAAATAAAAAATCAGGTGTACATAAAAAAAACAGCCCTCTTTCTTATTTCTTCTTCTTCTTCTTCTTCTTCTTCTTGTTCTTCTTGAGGGTGAATCGATATTCATGTATTAATTAAACGCCGAGGTTTACCTGATGGAGAAAAAGAAGTCGTTTGAGTCTATTATATTCATTTTTTTCTTTATTTGCTGCGGGTTAAAGAGGGGGCAAATTATTCGGGTATTAGGTATAGCCGGAGGGATGAATAAATAAATCGGTCATATTTCATGACAGAATTAATCTGTCTGTAGGTTTATATTCGAGGGAAACCGCTACTGACTTTATCAAATATCACTATACAATAAGAAATACTATATTATACAGATGTCTGACTATCTGTCCGTGCAGCACGTTAACCACACGAACTATATACCCATTTTATCATGTATTGACTCACGACCCAGTTCTTAATGAGGTTTACACAGTCGAAATAGAAAAAAAATTTCATTGCTATACAAGCACGTAATATACTCTTACCGACCTGTCGTACGACATTTCTCCTATTTCTCTTTATCTTTCGCATTTAACGATTGACAAATCCTGAACAATTACTCAGGCGTAATCTGACCATCAGCTTTCGGAATGAAACCTCATCGATTTATATGCAGGTAAAAGAAAAGAAAAAGAGGGAAAATTTACTCGATAGAATTTCAAGGATCGAGGGAACAATTCTTGGACCATTTTTGACATCGCGTTCATTTTGATTTTCTGATTTTCATATTTTACGCTTTTCCCTTTTAAGGTCACCCTACTTCTGCTGGCAGCTACAGCCGTAATTGGTGACCTCCCACCAGGCAGCAACAGATACCTTCCACCTGATCCTACCAAAGGATACAACTACGATAGACCAACTATTGGATTTCCGGCAGTTACAAGACCGACTCCATCGTTTCCGGTAACACCAACTAGGCCCACGACTAGTTTTCCTCCGATTACTACGAGGCCCCATATTCCAAGCTTCCCACCTGGCCCGAGGCCAACTCCATTCCCAGGACTTCCGGTCAGGCCAACTCCAGGATTCCCTGACTACACCGGACAACAATCAGGACATAACGGAAATACCTTAACTCCGAACGTGAGTCGATAACTACTTATTTTTATCTCATGTTACTCAATTCCCTCTGCTTTCATGGGCCCGATTAGCACGATTAATTACCTAAGTTCAACAAGCGAGTATTGAGCTAAGAAATCCTCGATGGTTCTGAACCGATAAATACGTGAATTTCTTGACACCCTTCTATTAATTTGCAATGAAAATGAAAGGGTTGAAAATTGGAAATTTCTTCCCAATCACAGCACGAACACCACGACCATGGTGATCATCATCATCACGAACCAGGGATGCCCTTCGACTTCAACTACGCTGTAAAGGATGACTCCTTCGGGAATGATTATTCCCACAACGCGGTCAGTGACGGGGATGTGGTCCGTGGAGAATATCGCGTACAGTTACCCGATGGACGTCTGCAAATAGTACAATACACAGCCGACTGGAAACACGGTTTCAATGCTCAGGTCAGCTACGAAGGAACCCCAAGGTACGACACCCCGAGGCCAACTTCCAGTAACTTCAACGGATACTAGGAAGAAGAAGGTCCTAGTACCAAACTCCGTCGTTTTTAACGACCTCGAATAATCGTAAATAGATCTAAAACCATCTAACCATAAGAAATTTTTATTATTCTTATACCAAATGGTTGAAAATTTTTATACCTATTGCTGCACAGACACTGCATTATCGGTGAATAAAATATTTTCTAAAATTACATAACTTACAATATCAATATTTCATAATATCGAACTTTACAGTACTAACGACGAGTTAATTGTAAGATTAAAATTAATTTCATCACAATTTAATAGTACTATTACCTATATTGAATTTTTTTCTTTTATACTACAACTATTTAAATTTCACACACGTGAGATGGTCATCGCCACGTATCGTTTCGTAGGTAATTACCTACTGCGAACGAAAACCAACGCGGTTTTTGCTACAACAAATTATTACCCATAAATGATATTTGCCGATTTTGTAATCTAAGATTATGAAAGTGCATATATATATATTTTTTATTTTTTTTTGGTATAAAAATGGGAAAATGGCGGAACTTTATCACAATACGTGATAAGGTAACTCCGATGACGGAAACTTTCATAGCCGGAAGTGAAAAGCGTCTAAAATAAAAACCGATTTTTGATTTCTGCTATTAAATTTGTTGCCAATTCGACTAATCGCGCGTCTTATTGAGTGAAAAAAAATCTATAATCGTTAATATATAGACTTGTCGGTCAACAAACTGGCGGCATATACCAATCTACTATATACCTTCCTGCCTCATCGTGAAATGCCTCCTCGAAATCGAAATCTCTACACAAGTCGAGCTGTTTGCTTCGGTTAAATATGGCCACGGTACCTACCAGCACACTACCGACCTAGTGAACGAACACACGAATCTCGCTATGTACCTACTAAAGCCGGAAGTCTGTTTGGAGTCAGACTTCAAATAGGTACCTCGAGGACCCCATCTCTTGCATTCGAAATTTTCTACATTCAAAATGTTTAGGGATATAAGAATTATTAATGGTATCATCTGCACGTCTTCTTCGTAATGTTACGAGTTTTTATTCCATCGGAAATGGATGAAGAATAAAAGACAAAACACGAATTCATTTCTCCTGTTTATTTTCGGCTATAATTTACCTCCGAAACGAATACCTGGGTGCAGATCGAAGCCACTCGAATTTCGACAATTTTTCGATCACAAAAAGAAGAACAATTACATTAGCTTATAGAAGAAAATATCGTTTCACCATGCGAATATTGTTAGTTGATTTCTTTCTTCCTCCTTTTTCCCGTCGTTTTATTTACTCTCCTCTTTTCATCCAACTCGATAATCAATCCCCGTAAGAGTTTGGGCTAACGTATGGATACAATATACATACACACATGCCACGTATACCTAGTGTATGACGATTTCATATACGGTGCATATACCGCGGTGTATTCATAGCCCCAGACATTGAATTTGAATAATTTATTCCCCATGACCTTATTCGAAGTAAAATTGGCGAAGAAAACTTCACATGTTGTCAGTATATGTTTTATGTCATCAAGCACGAAAGTGGATATCAGTTATAACTAGAATGTACACCCAAACGTCTCTGCGGGGGTTCTATACGTTTGAAATCAACTCCTATACAGGCTATGAATTCTATTTTCGATATCAATGCCATAAAAATGAAACTTCGTACTATCTAAAATTGTGAATAATCACACGGCACCGACTACCGGGGATTCTGCATATACTGTAAGGAATCCAGCCTCTACCTACCTACTCCTAGTCGTCGATGTATCAGTAAGAACAACACAACCAGCACAACTTACTTTCACTGCTCTGTGGGAAGATCAAATCAAAGATCGCCTTCATTAAAGCGGTTCTCAGCTCGTTTCATTCACATTTCAATCCACATATGTGGGAACGAACTCCATCTTCGATCGCATAATGGTTAATTTATTTTTTCCCCAATATCAGATAAATACTCACATAGCTATACGTATAATAGCAGAGTAATTATGTACGTGTTGTTTCTGTTAAGGGAGCATGAGGCATCTCCTCGAGGAACATCGTCTTGGTAGGTATACGTACTGCAACGTAGAGGCGTGTTGAACAATAGGGAGGAATAATCTTACCCCAAAGGGATCCCCTAGCTGGGTGCTTTATGCCCCTAGCCATATCCTTGCGGAATCTTAGCTAGTAAGGTCGTCTTGAGGCAGTGGTTGTAGCTGGTATAGCTACCTACTTGTGCCTGTGCTGGTTGCGTCTCAGTTTCTCGAAATAAGCTCGTACCGGAGTGGAAGGAGGATTACAACAAACGACAACGCTAATTAATAATTATGACACTTGTAGTTTGCCGGGGTATATATTTATTCGTTAAAGTCCTCCCACTGCACGCCGCAAGAGACGAAACAAGACGGGGAGAACGAGAATGCAGAGAAAGAGGGACGTATAGTCGAAGACGGAGAGATTCTGAGCTACCGTCTCAGAGGGGAATAGAAAGGGAAATTTTAATTGCTCATTACGTTTTGCGCAATGGATAACACCCTGACACACATCGGTGTATATTATTGCGTTTAAAAGACACATTTAAGTGCTTTTATCATTTGATAGATGAAATTTGGCGATAGATTGAAATTTTGCAATTTCAAAAAGTGCTGAGGCCAAAAATTTGTTGAAAATGTTTTTTATCTTTTTCATCTTCTTGCCAACCACTATAGGGCGATGAAAGTGTATACGGGATCAGTTTAGTGTAATTAAGTCTTCGCGATAAGAGCGTAAGGTCGTTTGTCAACGGCGTTATAATGACCCTTTGATAAATGGAGCTTCAAGTTGATTGCGTACATGCTGGGCTTTTTGCTTCAGTTTTATATCGTGCAGGCTGGGTTATGGGTAGTTCATAAATAAATATCGCATTATTTTATCATCACGAATTTGAAATTAAGAAAATCCGCGAAACTTTGAGCACCCATGTATAAGCAGTTTCAATTCCCTTGAGAATTTTCTATTTCAAATATCTTCCCACTTATTTGACACTTGATGGGCACTTCGAGGATCCTTTTTCTCCGCCAGGTCCGATTCTAGCTGAATCTTTAAAGAACATGACCTAGAATGCTGCTTCCATCGGTGAATAACGTCTTCAGAACTCAAATTAATCCCCACTTTATTTCTTCATGTTATTCCTATAGGTTTACCGATTGTGAGGAAATTGAACCCTTTATTCCCAACTCAGATTTTCTCATTCACCCCAAAGCTCGATATTATATCTTTCCAACTATTATAGATACTGGAAATTTTTCCGCTCAATTTCTCCCATCTTTTTGAGCACCCTGGGTGGATGTCGACTCCTCAAACCCCCGAAGGCGAAGTGTGAGGCCTTGCTCTTTCCATCAGCACGACGGCGACGCCTTTTCAACTTTCCCAGTTGATTGTTTAGGGATCAGAGCAAAGTCCCACTTCGTATTAAAGCCGAACTATACTAATGCTCTGTTATTTCTTCACCGGGGACTAAAACCTGCGGGAATTTTAGCCCGCGTTTCCTTTTTCAATTCGATTTGTCTCTTTTATCGATTTCACATCTTTGACAAACAATTAGGAGTCAGGAAACAGGGAACAGCCCTGCCTCGAAACTTTTCTCAGGCAAAGATAAGAAAAGAAACGTAAAAAAGGTGAAAACCTGTTCCGTTTTAATGAGAAATTTGTCTGAACCGACGATTTTTATCAAAAAATAAAAAAATAAAAAAATAAATCTCAATCCCTAATTAAAACCCGGATTAGCCCCGACTGGATTAAGTCCTCGCTAGAAATCTGATCCTCGCCTTTTCTTCTTCGGACATCAAAAACTGAATCGAATTACGAATTATCGGTTTTATTTTGCGGATTAATGTTTGTCGAATAGATATCTTCGAATTATCAGCTTTGAAATTGATTGGCAGGACGACGAGACCCGCGAAGCCAAAGCCGTAGCCGTCGAGCCGCGCCGCGGGCGTTCCTCTTACGCCCCGGAAGTCGGGACGGACGTGGGGCCGGAAACACGCTATTTGAACCAGGGCGTAATGCGCAGCTTCTACACACCCTCAGAGCCAAACAGAATTATCAACTTCTTGGCTAGCAGTATCGAGACTGGCAACAGCTCTCCGCTCTCGCACTCCATAGTGCAGCTATTTGACTAACTACAGTCGACTGAACACTCAGCGAATTACTAGCCATTAATCAAACGGAATTTGATTCATTTTCAATCGATCAATCCCGGAGTATATCCCCCATAGTACTCGATACACAACCCCTTTCACGTTTCATTATTTTCTAATCAAATGAACTCAGAATTACCAAACTCCCTGCCCTGCCTGCTCGACATCTAATTCTCGTATTCGATCACCCAATCTGTAAGAAACTGGCCAAAGACCGAACAATTTGAATCCATTGAGTTTTTTTTTTCTTTAATTTCATGTTATCCTTTCTTCTAATTGGAAGAATAATTTTTCACCGAATCTCAGCTTCGGATTGCATTGGATGAAAACCAAGTTATTTTTCCATACCGTGAAAGCCTTCAATTAAAGCTCCAAATATATCGTGTCAATTTCTCTCAATCAATGCATACGTCGGGCATGAGTCACTCAAATAAGTGTATTAATTATTGATTGGCGACGTGGACTACCCCTCATTTTTGTGCGTACGACAGACCAATGGGAAATTGATGTAAAATTGATCCAATTCAGGTGTGAAAAGTTCTGCGATATAAATGCATCAGAAATTTTGGCAAACTCTAATCAGACGATACTCGAACTTGGTTTTCGACTCAACCTTGATAGCTTCTATTACAATCTTCTTCAATCTGACTTTCCGGACGTAGAGATCGACGACCTTCACTCACGCTTACTATATACGATATAGTAAGTATCTAGTACCTTTTATTTAAAATTATACCATAAAACGAACACCATATACACATTCTACAACACGTGAATTACATATACTTTGTGTATGTAAATGTACAATCAGCGGCTAATGTCACGGATTTTTCGCTCACTGCTGCACGCGATACGTGTCTACATACAGGTATATAGGCATAATACACGTAGATACACGTACTTGTAGTACCTGTCTCCATACTTGTATACTATTCAAGTGAATAGCCCTGCACAGACTCTTATATCTCCGTATTTCTTATCCCCATTGTTAGCCGCAAATGCCAACGAAGCAAAACACGCGGGTTGAATGCCTAGGCTAGAAATTCTCACATAGATACTACAGCCCGATTACTAACCGCGATATCACGTCACTTCAATTTGAGGGGGTAAACATCCGAGAGATTTGGAATACACCTACTTCTAACTTTGATTTAGCATTTCGGCTCTATTCTGTCCCCCGATTCCCTCACTTTGCATTAATATTCGGTTCTATGTACGTGGGGTGAAATTTTTGATCAACAATTTTTATTTTTTTTTATTCATTTCTTCCCACGGTGTTGCGTTCGGCTGCAGTAATATACAAACGATAGGAGAAAGGGAATGATAAGAATAAGAGGGAGAATAAAAAGGGAAAAATAGGATCACGCCCAAAGGCAAAGAGCTATGTTTCCGCGGTTGAAACGTTGCTCCTTTTAATTATTTACCGAGTGACAAATGGCACCTTCCGCAAGCTCCTGTTGTCTGTGCCCCGGGGGCAAATACATATATAACGTGGCTCACCGCCCCGTTGCTTTCCTCCATTCTAATGAAAAGTTTAGCATCATGATTTTACTCGTTGTAACGGCGTGTTTTACGACTTTTACCAACTTGTCGCTCCATGGCCATGAGTAGCTAGCACCTACTGTGTATGGGGGTGACATTTTTATTAAATATATTAACACCGTTATACCGCGAAGTGTAGACTGCAGGCACTCGGACCTTGAGGGAAAAGGAGGAAATTCCTTCGCCCTGATGAGTGGCCGCGAAGGACGTACGTGTTATGAAAAAGTGATACCTTATACGCATGCCGAAAGCACCTTTTTGGTACTCGATAGAAAAATCTGTAAATCTCGAAGCAAGTTATATCCCAGTATAAGCCACTCAAGGTATAATGTTCCTCGGTATAAATTACACGTATAAAGAGTCTGTATCAGATCAATGCCTTTTTATGGTTGTCTTAACGCGAGCCACGCGAACTCGCAGTTTCGACATTTTCCATGAATATATTTATGCCTCAGATGCGTAGGGAATTGTAAAAGGTCAAGCGATGTGGGCATTGCGGGCATTTGTAAGCTATGTAATTCCTACGCTCCGGGTCATCCCTTCACATTCGTTAACTTGCTATACGACTTGTAATTGGGTTTTTGTTTTTCTTTTCACTTTTTTTTCACCATAACGAATTCGTGCTGTGTGTTTCTCATTTTTAAGTGGGAATTGATAGGTAGTATAAAACACCCGGAGTCCAAAGCACGATCCAATTTTCTTCTTATATTAACGTTACGGCACGGAGGACTATGAGCATTTCACACGTTCTTTGAAACAATAATCGTAAGGCTGCAGCCTGTTACAGAAGTTTCATTTACCGGTGCTTTTATAACGTCGAGGAAATCCACTGACCAAGCGCTTCTCATACATCCATCGTACATCCACACTAACGAAAATAGGAAGTTCGAGTAAAAGTAAAAGAAAAAGTAAAACTGCGGTAGGTAAGTGCAGAGAAAATCGATAATCTCTTCTTTGATAAGCTTTCAATGAGTCTTTGGAGCTTTTTAAAGCGGTTTAGGCCCGCGTTGAAACTGTCTGATAACCAGCGATACGTTGGCCGGCTATTTACCTTCTACCTTTTACCTTCGGTTCAAGGAAGGCCAGGTTTCCTGTGGAAAAGAGCTTTAAGGTTGAGAGGGGCTCAGGGTCCAGATTAGTCCACGTTTCAACGGTAGTAGTGATAGCTTCGACATCTTGAAGCCAAACAGAATAGCATCTCTCCGCTTCAGGATGAGAAAAAGGACGAAATTGCACACGGACTGTAGTACGGTTTGGTAAAAATTGGTCAAACTTATTGCGTCATTTTTATAGTTAAACTTGTTGGGGTGATTTTTGAAAGACAATTTTCTGCGCATCTCTCGGACTTTTATCTCGCACAAACTCATATTATATACTCTGATCCTCCTCAACCCCGACTCGAAAGTCAGTAGCTTAATCCTGCGGCGTATAGATTCTGTAAAATTTGATGAACTCCTGATGGTAAGGCTCTCCGTTTCTCAAGATTACATTTCTATCAACGAATCGTGTGGAATATTGCAGATGTCGACAAAACTGTGTGCTGCTTTGCCACCCTGTGACTCTATACTCGCGAGCTTTAATATCGATTGGTTGTAATAAAAGACCTGAAACCAACCAACCATCCGCAATGATGCCCATTTTACCTCTATATGCAATTTATTTTTCGTTCAGAAATCTCGCCAGAATTATAACGCACATTATCTTATTATAGAAGTTTTCCGAGGTACCTACCCTACTATCACAGAGCTTGTAGAATAAATCGACAAAGCGCTTAATCGAGAAAGTAATTAGACGCCTGATCTTTCCGCTCGCGCTTGGAAATTTCTAGACAAACTTATCCGTTTAGGTTTAGGTATAGGTATGGGCCACTCGCAATCCGAAGCATTGCAATTGCATTTAGGATCATAGCGGGCTTCGTAACGGTGCCAACAATGCTGTAGACTGAATTGAAGTGGTCCATTCCAATGTGCATTCTGAATCCCGCGGTTGAATCTCTCGGATTCTGTGTTCCACGTTAGAAGAAATGGCTGTATACCTGTTAAATTCAGATACGGATCAGCGGTTGGATATACCCTCAATTTATATCGACATAGAATGTTTCGGAATTGCACATCTGTGAAAATCAGAGCGATGTTCCAAGTCCGAGTATTAGTGATCGTTAATGTATCGCGTTACACGGACGGACGCGGAGTGTTTGGCGTTAAAAACATACTTTGCTAATTGAATATCCGATGTTAACAACTGTTTCACTTGTTACGTAATTCAGCTGTACATAACTTTAAATGTAGTAAGTGAAATTGGCCCAGTTTGAGAACCGTTGTCTCTGCAGGTTGCGTAAAGGCGTGGGAGTCAGTCAGGTAATGAGGTGATCCCCGCACATCTCTGAGCACTAGGTCTTGCCCCACATCTACCCAGTATGGTTGAATATGTCTTCTGTTCACCATGAGTTCACGTTCCATATTCTCCCTCTTTAAACCACACACAACCACAATGAAGTCGTATCCGTAACTATACGCGACACAATATACATAGATGGTTACATCTGTGTATATCTGTGTGTATGTGTGTGTGTGTGTATACTGAACGCGAGTAAGCCACTGATTAATGTAGTGCTGAAGTATTTTCACCAGTTTTATTTCGAAACTTTTCTGTGATTTCTTTTCTTCATTTTTGTGTTTTATTTCCCTCGCTATTATCTTGATTAGTTTCATTTTGAAAAAGTCCTTGAGGATGTTTTTGAAAGAGGAATGAGATAAGTCCGTCTTAGATTTCGTTCAATGGAAGTTGAGGGGTTTTCTTGAAGCTGTAAAGAGGCGTCGTTTTCTCAGGTGTATTGATACGCGGATTGGGAATAAAGAAATATCGACTTTGAAGGGAAATCAAGCCAAGGTAAGACAAGGTCGTTGGCGGAAATGGTCGCGATTGAAAGGGACGATTCGCGGAAGACCGCAAAGAGGCAGTTTCACGGACGACTTGGATAAAGCAGTGCTTTTCAACCGGAGATATTCGAACGACTTTTCGTTAAACGCAAATGTCTTTGTCAGAGTAATGGAAAATCATCGCGTATAGTATGGATCATGTCTCCCGATCCTCAGCAACGAAGCCCCACTTTTTTTACGTCCGCAATTTTTCCTATCTAGGTATATCGGAAAAATGTAGTCGAGAAAGAAGAAGTACCAGAAGAAGAAGAAAAAAGAAAGAAAGAAAAAACGAATAATCGGTATAAGGTCAGACAAGATGAATGGAGAACCGTATTCATTTGACCTGTGTGGTAGTGGCGAGAAAATTCGCGATGAAAATCGGGGTGATGGATGCCTACACCCGTTTCTATTTAGGTTGAAGGAAGGTGACACTTCGCCGTCGGTCTCTGGACGCCCGCGCCGACGTGCTAGCTTCTACCCATGGACAGATAACGCCGCTTGGTTATTGAAATCATTCAGCCCTCACCCTGGCCTTCATCCCCCACCCACCTCCTTCCGCATCTTTCATCTTCCTCTTCCTCTTCCTCTTCCTCTTCCGCTGGTTCTTCTTTTCCTTCTTCTTATTTTTCTTCTTCATTTTTTGGTACCATCTCAGAGCTGAAGCTTCTTCTTTCCCTGCGATTCCCAAGGGCTCGAGTCACACCCCAAGTGATAGATGACGCAAAGAATAGCTCTACCCTCCGGGTCACTTCAGAACAATAGAAAGTAACGCGGTTTTCAGCTATACGCGTAATTCTTGCGAGATTACCGCGTTGTTAAAACGTTAGAAATAAATGTCGGGTTCATTTTTATTTAGCTTTTTTATTGCGGCGGATGGAACGATGGACTGAATCGAGTCAACGCGAGTGAGTGAGTGAAAGGGAATTTATTTCATCGTCTAAAGATGAATAATTGATTTTCAAATTAGGTATAACATGCGTGAGTAGAATTTCCATACAAGTCTCGTTGGTATAAACTGTGCGTCACAGGTAGGTACGTGGTTTAATTTTTTATCTTCAGGTTGATTTACGGTTTCGGAATTCTACCAGCTAGCTGGTATAAGAGAAAAACGGGGAGAGACAGAGTTAAACACTTTGTAAAAATTGGCTCATATTTTATCCGATGATTTACATTCTACGCCCGGTTGGAAAATCCCATAAAAATAAAACACCAAATTTTTCTCTCTCTCGCTCGCCAAAAATTTCTCCCTTACGCGCAGGATCAATTACATGATTACCCATAACCGTTCATCACTAGTTATATCCTACCTCCAGACGACTATACGACGACGACGACGACGACGAGGAGGCGGAGGCGGAGGAGGAGGAGGAGGATCTTCCATAATTTCTCTCGGTCCATCAGCCCCGCCGAATATTCTACCGCGTCGCGTTTATTGAGACATATCGACGGAGTTTTAGCAATCTAAAACTGGCCGAGTACCGAGTAGGTAGGTATATATTCAGGACAGAAACTGAAACAGCTTATTGCGCGGAAGTGCATCGGTGCAGAGAGAACCTGATTGTTGTCTGGAGTTTTACTTTATTTTACATTTTATAGGATCTTCGTGTCTTCAGGATCGAAATTACTTCCTCCATCGTTTCACCGGCTGAGAAGCTCCTATTTTAATAGCTACAGTCGCTAAGGCAGATCTCTCGATCGCTGAAGCATTCACCGATCTTTTCTTAGCCGTACCTAAATCCGATCGAGTAATATAATAACCATTCGCGCTTGAGTTTATCAAACTTTTCCATCTTCTTCCCGAACAATTATTACCTACGAGCTTTCAAACCATTACAACGATCCAGTTTCATCCCTCATTAGAACCGTACATTTCTGTATCGGAGTACCTATACAGGATCGAGACTTCGCTTTCATTTACTCGACAGCTGAACTTCGGGGTAAAAAATTATTCCACTTTTAAGTCCGAACCGATCTCTTCTTTATTGACAGGAGCCCCCTGGTGCTTTCGTTATATAGACATATACCTACCCGCCTCACGAAATGTTAAAACATCAGTCGTCACGTGACTCGAAATAAATCAGGCGAACCACTCGGAGCTGGCAGTCACGACAACCATTAACGATTTACATGCCTCGAGTTTCTTTCATCTTCCTGCTTTCTCGGCTAACCTAAAGCCGGAGGTGGGCAGCAGCTGGCTCCTCCATAGCAGTAAAATAAAAGGAATAGAAAAAGAAAAAATAAGAAGAAGAGAAAAAGGAAAAAATTGGATCGAACGGTCTGCGTGTCGTTCACTAATTTAGGAAGAGGATCGGAGCCCGGAAACTCGGCTGTTGGGTCTCTGGGTAATTCGACCACATCGAATCGCACTTACTTACCTCTTCTGGCCTCGTCTTTATCTCACGTTTGATGATCATGAAGGATTTTTTTCTTATTTTTTTTTCTTTTTTTTTCTTCAACCCTCGATAAGAAACTAAGATACAATTCAGTCTCTGTAAACTTTGTAGGAGAAAGAAATTTGAAAACTTGAGGAACTCAACGATACAGAAATAAGAAGAAGGTGCTATTTCTTCACTTTTTCTTTCTTTCTGCATCATTGATATACCCACCTACTGCAGCTACTTTTCGCTGAAAGGCGTCAGCCGCTATATCGATGATTGGCTTTCTTACTCTGTTCCAGTTCGAATAAAAGCTCAAATTCTCCAAGAATTCCTTATTCAATTCCATGGACAGACGGAAGGTACGGACTGATAGTTCAGCTGTGAGAACTCGGAAGAGGATTTACACTTCATTTGTAAAGCGGACTTTGCGAAAGAAATACCGTAACGATAGCGAAATGCAGAATTCCAACTCTTCCGCTGCCATGCATGCCATCGACTCGAGTATTCTATATACCTACTGTATAGTATATAGGGAACGGGATCTTCTTAAATGAATAAAAATTTGCGCAGTCGATAGCATCGATTATTATATCAACAGACATTTCAGAAGTGGGTAGACGATATCTGGGATATTTCAAGCGCTAGATATATATTCTTGTGCGGAATATCCGGATTTGAAAAAGATAACGATACGGAAAGATGAAAATCGAGGAAAAGGAAGAAACTGTTTTACACGCTGAGATATTTCACTTATATATGAAGACAGCGTGGTGGTCGTTCCTTTTGCACCTAGAGAGGAAAGAGGGAGAAGAGGTACAGCCAATATCCGAGCAGGACGTGCACGAAGAGGAACCTTCAACTTCCCGTTTTTCTAAGGAAAACTTTTACTCGCTACGCCGCGCCGCGTCACTCCGCATAGAAAAATATATTTATACGTAAATACTGAAAGTTTGAAACTACTGATAGCCTATGTAAATGAATACGTTCGAAACCCGAGCTGCATTTTGAATTTTCTTTTTCCTCCGATTTCTCATTTCCTTTGAGAAAAATTTAAGCACGAAAACTATACGATGTTTAGAATTGATCATCCACGGTGAACCCAAATCTCACGAATACGTGTAGCAAATGTATGAAAATCTGAATCCCGGTAAACATAATCGGGATGAAAAAATAAAGTTACGTAAAATTCAAACAGGGTGAAAATAGACCGACGAGTAGTTCTAGTTCAGATGCTGCATGCATCCGTATAGAGCGATGATATCGACTCACGTAACAATGAAAATCTGAATTCTGTTATTCACCGAATGTATGTACATATGTACGCGATAGTATCTTTCCTGGATATTGAATATCGGGAATAACTGATTTCCGTAAATTTCTATACTGCGGGAACGAATGGCTCTGAAATAAACCCGTTTTGAGATAAAAATTCATCTGCTTCAGACCAAACTTAAATATACGAGCTCGTGATCAAGGGGCGTCAAATGTTCCATTGTTGGAGTACCTTCTCAACGATGTATTGTTATACCAGTCAAGCGCAGCTATGCAACTTGCCGATGGGTCTAGAACTATGTAAGTAGGTACTCGTCCTGTCTACTATGTATCAGCTATATCGTGTAAAGAGATGCTGCAATCACACGCGAGAGAATTATATGTACTACATGGTTCTTGTATGGAGATCGAATCGTAATAATTGTATAAAAAGAAAAACTAACTGGACCTACATGAGGTACAGCTGTTATTCTTCGAACAAATTTTTCGTCTACTATAGGTATCTCTAGATGCACCAGCATCAGTTGCAACTTTCCGAATGTGACTGGGTGCCGGAGATTCACCGTATTTATTCACTCCCGTAAAGTGGAAAGATGTGCTGCAATCGCGTATAAGAATCTCGAAGATGGGAAGAGATCTATACATTATACCCAAGGTGGATACTGGATATGTTCTAAATTGGATCGTGGATCGCGTTTTACACATACGATTGGCTAACTATTCAAGTTCTTGATAGCTGAAATACATCGCCGATCCACGTACGTATAGGTACAAGCGTATATTCCTCCGTAACGGTCTCAACATGTCGTACTATATTCTCATGCAGGTATATGGTATATACATTGCTATTTTTCTACCCTGATGAGAAAAAAAAAGAGGGAAACTTTTACGGTCGTAAATAAATTTCCGGCTTTATTATATCCAAAAATCATTTGTAAATGAGCAATTTATTATTTCTACACGGAGTAAAACTCACGTGGTATACTATGGTACATCGTTATACTTTCATGTCTATATAAGATGATGTAAGAATGTCGGTATTGTGTCATATCGTAAGCTAGGTAGATAGATAAGAGTCACTTATGTATATCAGCTGGGGGCAGGATAAAAGATGATACGATATCGTACCGCAAGCGTGTCGGTGCCATACGCAAATATCTTGACAAAAGCGACGGTTAAATCGTGTTTGCAGTATGGGAGGTAAAAAGTTCTGTACATACATGGAAGGGTAGGTATACAGTATCGATAGGTTGGTAGAAAGGTATATACTATATGCATGTTACATATATACCCATATACCCATGCCCTAACTTATACGTACAGGTTGTACGACGCGTTCGTAAAATAACCAATACGTGAAATATTGGGGGAAAAATTTAAGCCACTTATTTACGACAGGGGCTACGTGTCGTTGCTCGGGTAGATAGCGGTGGTTTAATACTTACTGAAAATTTATATACAGAAACGAGAGAAAAGAAAGAAAAAAAAAAATGAAATAAAATTTTGAGTGTGAGAGAAAGCGAGAGTAGTCGAAGGGAAGAATGAACAATGGTATGTTATTTCATGGGGGTATGAAGTTTTTCTATCAATTTGAAAAGAAATTTCAAGATTTGGCGAAAAACGAACGATATGGGTATTCGTACAGACATATCCCATCGTACTAACAGTTGTGCGTACGAATATAGGTTTAATATGAAATTGTAAGCACTTGTGATTATTTTCAAGCAATTTTAAAACAAGCCACAAGTATTTAGATCATATCTAAGTACTTCAATTATTCTTTACTATGTTTCTTTCCAAATACAGTAGTATGCGATTAGCGGTTTAAAATCGTTCCTGACCTTGCGAGAATAAGATAATATTATTAGAATGGGCGCGGAGCTGAAGAGTCGGATTAATCTTCCGTCTATTTCTATACGCGCATGGGAGGATTGGAAGTTTTATTTTTTTCCAATCTACGTTAATCTTACGGAACGAACGACGTCTGGAAACATCCATCTCTTTCTTTCTCTCCTTCACCGAGGAGGTATTATAATTCCTTTACCCATGTATATAAAGATTGCTTTTCTGATCCAATTTTCTTCGTGTACCGAAGTGTCGTAGTGGCGAACGCGCGTCTCACTTCCGGCAAAGTTGTTGCATCTTCCAACGGAGGAAACTAGCAACTCCTTCGTTCTACATCTTTCTTATGGTCCCTTATTTCTCACCTCGTTAAAACTCCGCCATAGCCTCTTTTACTGCCCTTTAAACTTTGAGGTAACGAACTCGTTCAGAATTCACCATATAGATATACCTATCTCTGAAACTATATCATCTCATAAAACAACCTCTGGATTTCTATATTCTATATTCTTTCTGCACATGGAATAATGATCACCGAATGAGATGATCTCTTTTGCGAAATCGGTGATAATATAGACCAGGATGCAGCTGGCGACAATATGGAAAGGTGTATGTATGCACTACGTATTGTGACGTCGTAGGCGTCATTCAGTTGCGAAACAATTTGCAGTTCTCTTCTTCGGGTTGCGCGATATTCGAGCTAAACGCGTCTAGCTAATTGTAAGTAAAATACGAACATTGTTCAGTGTCTGTATATGTGTGTACACTTTACAGGTATAATATTGAAACAAGTAGGTATCATCGAGTGGGATAATTAATTGGCTTTAGAATAATTGGAAAATAACAACATGAATTTTAATTATATTTTGAAAAAGTTAATACTCTCGTTTTGCCATAATACGTCTTATATTTAATTGGCGGTAAGGTTCGCGGAGATGCAATCTTAGCCGCATCGCTTAATGACATGTATTGCTTTCAGATCGGGCGCTACACATATGTCTACCGTAGAGCTAAGGCACCAGGGTAATACGTAATTTATACTAGTAACGTATAGGCGGTTTGTTATTTGCGCCATACCAGCTACACGGTGTTATTCACTTTTCGCAAAAAACGATCTCACACATTGCGTCCGTCTTCCTTCTGGTCCCAATTAGAAGATATACGAAACTTTGCCTCAATTATATCATCGAAACGTCAATAAGGTATTCGACCGAAGTTATGTTCACCCGAAATACCGAAACACCAAAACTGGCTAACAAAGTCGCTAATAATCACAGAAAGTTGGAAAACTTTATTAAATATCTTTGGTTTCATTGACCTACATATGAACCAATAACCGAAGTATATTGACAAGCCGAGGGTAAAATGACGTGGGAAAAAAAGTTTTTGCTTCATTTTCTTTTCGTTATAGGGTATGTGTAGGTACCTAATCATTCCGATACGGTATTTCTAATATTAGATCGAAAACAAAATTGGGGATCGATTTTTACCACCGCAGTTATTTCAATTCGGTTAATCCCCATCCAGCTCGTTACTTTCAACATGAGAATTGAGTCATTAAGTCCATCGACTGCAGCAAAGAATAGGTACAGGATGAGACGGTTAACTAGACCATCGTATAAGCGAAATCTTATAAATCAAAGCGGCCTTACAATATCGTTACATAATTATACAGAGGATATCTGTTGAGCAGAGGAATGTAGGTACTTCTCACAGACATGCATTCCCCTTTTATAACCCAGTGAATCTGCTTAGATGGATACCCAGATGCTGAGATGCTGAGATGCGACTGCTTATGCACTCACCACGTCTCACCCACTGTTTCCCTTAGGCTACTTTCATCCTCTCATCCGCAGGCTAGAACTTAATCATATACACGTGTGTATACTCGTACGTGTAAACCCCTGAGGGAGTATTAATCGAAAAAAACAACTACGAAAATGGAAATTAACATCCAGCTTATTCTTTTTTTGTTTCTACTCTTTTGAGCGTAGGCTCGAAATTCCGAAATGAGGATGAGCTCGATGTCTTATGTGCACACAGAACCAGAACAGAAAGAAGACTTTCCCTCGAAGCAAAAAAAGAGATTTCCTTAGTACTACTTCATCTTACATCTTACATACTTGGAAAAAATAATCATCGATCACCCTGTAGAGTGTGGCTGGGATGTAGGAATCGGATCTCTTAACGATATCGGTTAGTAGTGAAATGGGACGATCCGTAAGTGACGACGTCTTCGATGTCTTTGAGCGGTTGTCTTTATCCCCGCCACCCTGAGCACCATGGCTATCACTATTACTTGTACCAATACCACTACCACCGATACATCGCCAATGCCATAGTATAAACGGTGTAAATCTATGCCTTCTTGCACGAAATCCATGATCTCGGATCACGGATGAGCTTCGGGGTATATAAAGCCGATTTTGTCCAAGGGTTTATCATTCACTCCACACCACTCAGTGGTGCTGGCTCATCCTTGGAAAACAGGGTACCAGAGCCATTATACGATCTTCGATATTCAACAAAACCGTCACAATGTTCAAGGTAAGCATTTATTCAAATATACTTATTGACCATCGATTTTTTCCTGCCTTTATCAATTTTATTTTTAATATTCTTCATCAATGTATCCCTTCTCGAAAAACACTGCTACGTTGCTTATAGCCTTGAAGATACCATCAGAAGACCAATTTGCAATACATTTTTATTCTTCACCCCCTTTTTATCAGTTCTTCGCTGCATATTACTGCTTTTTGGTAATGAAAAGCTAGCCTGATTTCATTCTTTGATTTCCAGTACGTTTTAGCAACGGCCGTTTTGGCGATAGCTCTAGCGAGGCCAGAGCCTCCTGTAAACTCGTATCTCCCACCAGGACGAGGTGGTCCCGGGGGAAATGGTAACGGAGGTTCATCAGGTTTCGGTGGTAGCTCGGGTGGAGGTTCTCTATCAACTGAGTACGGTCCACCAGGTTTTGGGGGGAGTGGTGGAAGTTCTGGTAACGGCGGCAGCGGTGGTTCCGGGAATGGTGGAGCTGGACGACCATCCAGTAGCTACGGGGCTCCTGGTTTTGGAGGAAATGGCAACGGTGGTGGATTCGGAGGAAGTGGAAGTGGAAATGGAAATGGGAATGGTGGTAATGGAGGAAATGGGGGCAGGCCATCCAGCAGCTACGGGGCACCAGGTGCTGGAGGAAACGGAAACGGGAATGGTGGAGGAAACGGAGGCGGTCGACCATCAAGCAGCTACGGGGCACCAGGTGCTGGAGGAAACGGCGGTGGATTCGGAGGAAATGGAAATGGTGGTAATGGCGGAAACGGAGGTGGCAGACCATCCAGTGGCTATGGAGCACCTGGCGCTGGAGGCAACGGTGGTGGATTTGGCGGAAATGGAAATGGAAACGGAAACGGAAATGGTGGAAACGGGGGTGGCAGACCATCCAGTAGCTATGGGGCACCTGGTGGAGGAGGCAACGGCGGTGGAAACAGCGGCAATGGTGGAAACGGAGGTGGCAGACCATCCAGCAGTTACGGAGCTCCTGGCGCAGGTGGAAACGGTGGTGGATTTGGAGGAAGCGGAAGTGGAAACGGAGGAGGTAGGCCATCCAGCAGCTATGGTGCACCTGGTGCAGGAGGTAGTGGCGGAGGATTTGGTGGAAACGGAAACGGAAACGGAAACGGTGGAAATGGGGGCAGCCGGCCATCCAGTAGCTACGGAGCTCCTGGTGCAGGAGGAAACGGAGGTGGATTTGGCGGAAACGGAAATGGAAACGGAAATGGTGGTGGCAGACCATCCAGCAGCTACGGACCTCCTGGTGCAGGTGGAAACGGCGGTGGATTTGGCGGAGGTAACGGAGGCGGGGGAGGAAATGATGGCTACGCTTCCGGTGGCCCTGGAGGAAATGGCGGCGGTTCTGGCAATGGTGGTAGCGGTGGTAGCGGCTATGGGGGTGGTAGCGAAGACGATGGTGGAAACGTGAGTAAAGTCTTCTAATTAATTACTTATTTGTATAAACGGATAGGTACATAGGTATGTACTTGAATTATTCCGACAAAGACAGATTCTGGATTTCCAAAAACGAACAAGAATGATTGAACTGCTTTGTTGAACTGTATTTTTTCGAAACTCGACTCAACTTTGAACAACGTACAAGTACGATTCGTCGATCACTCACGATCCTAACAAGCTCTTTATCTCTTAGGAGCCAGCGAAGTACGAGTTCTCCTATGAAGTAAAAGACGAAGAATCCGGCAGTGAGTTTGGACACACTGAAACCCGAGATGGAGACAGAGCACAAGGTGAATTCAACGTCGTTTTACCTGATGGAAGAAAACAAATCGTCGAATACGAAGCCGATCAAGATGGTTTCAAACCTCAAATCAGATACGAAGGTGAAGCTAATGGCGAAGGATACGGCTCTGGTGGTCCAGGGGGCAACGGAGGTAACGGAGGTGGAAATGGCGGATATTCTTCAGGTGGTCCGGGAGGTAACGGAGGTGGAAACGGTGGCTACTCTTCAGGAGGACCAGGAGGAAACGGCAATGGATTCGGCGGTGGTAGCGGATCTGGAAACGGAAATGGAAACGGAGGCTACTCTTCAGGAGGTCCTAGCAGTGGAGGTAGCGGAGGTGGATTCGGCGGAGGCAATGGAGGCAATAGAGGCAATGGAGGCAACGGAGGATATTCTTCCGGAGGTCCAAGTGGCGGCGGAAACGGAGGTGGCAACGGAGGAAACGGTGAGTTTTGCCAAAAACACCTGTTAAACACAATATTTCGTATTACCAAAAGGCTAGACAATTTCTGAAAAATCCCTAATCCGATTCTCAGGAGGCTACTCGTCCGGAGGAAACGGGGGATCTGGAGGACAAGGCAATGGGGGTGGAAACGGAAATGGTGGCTACTCTTCCGGTGGTCCAGGCGGAAGTAACGGCAGTGGTAATCGGGGCGGAAACGGAGGTGGAAACGGCGGTGGCTATCCATCAGGAAGCGGAGGTGACGCATCTGCGAATTCCGGTTATCAATACTAATATCATAGTTAAATAAATCCCTTGTATATGTATTATGCATATGAATAATGTTGCGGAGGAAATAATCGACTTATACCTAGATACGAGATGATCTTATCATTATTCATTCAGAGAGAAAGAAAAACACTAAAAAACTTTCGTAAAACATTTATATATTCATATATAATATATTATACATTATATACACACTCACAAATACGTAATCATATAATATAAGAAATAGTTTTACATAAAAAAAAAATGATAATAATAATCTATAAATAGTTATTTCATCAGGATTCATCCTCGTTCCTTATTTCACAAGTGCCTAACGAGGGGAAAACTTCCTGTCAATTTATCAGCACAGATCTCCTCCTTTCATAGGGAATAGACTCTTCACTATATTTATTTATTTTATTTTACTTTACTTTTTCAAACTTTTTAGTTCGATATTATAGATTTATAACTACGCATCTGCACTCGTTGCCTACCACGATAACTGGCATCTAACACGGTGTCAGTGCCTAGTTTATCCATATCCCCTGCAAGTAGTTGTCAAAAACTGTCATTCGCACTCGAACTGCCTCTATGCCGCTTGGTCTCATTTTTTTTTCGAAATGAGACATCTCACCGCGCACCTAGTTTACCTGTAACGCACACATAAACATATAATTAGTATATATCTATGTATATTCGTTATACCTATAATCACTGTAATCTTCATTGTACCCCAATAAAAATATAATATAAAAACTACGTTTCGTTTCAAAGACGAGATATCTTATCCATTTTCGTGGATAATCATCTGCGAATTGGATGAGATATTTGAAGATGAAAATTCTGGAGCATAGAGTCAGGGAAGACACCGTCTTCGTCATCGTATAATATTTATCGTATACCCTACCATACAGCGAGTGTATTCATGATAATATGCGGTAAGAAAATTTGCGTAATCGTTTAGCTATTAGAAAATTTTCTCTGAAGATGTTTTCCATGGCAAATTAATGTAGGTATAGGTATTGTAAAGATATTGTTTTATTTTTCAAATCGTTATCCCCGCGCAGGAGTTTTGTTTAAATGAGAGAGTATCTCCTTATATCGCCAGCTGGAGTCTGCTTTACCCATCTGCAGTCGATTTTAAATCATGAGAGATAAAATAGCGGATTTAACTACATCGTGGTTAAAACTGTAACGGGAATTCGCTAGTAGCTGACATAAGTAAACCACCGTGGATAAACCGCATTGAAAGTAAGAGTATAAAATGAAGAGTGAGAGATGCGCTCTGCTCCGATGCACGTAATCGATTGCACCGGGTACTGGGTAGGTAGTACATTTTTACACAGTCTTTAGTACCTACCTACCTGGATGTATACCTGCTTACGTAATAATCTCACGTGCAATCCGCGAGACAAACTCGTCGCCTCATCTAACTTACATTACTAGGAGATCAGAGAAAGAGAGAAAAGGAGAGAGAGAGATGAGAAGAAGTTTTTGAACCCGGGAAACTGAGGCTCGTTATCGTTATACTAATTTTACATGAGATTATCCGAAAATAATTATTCGCAGAAATTTTTCGACTATTGATCAGCGATTTTTGACAATATGTATGAAAGACTGCACTCTTCAACGGCAAGAGGCAAGCGGCGCTCCGTGTCTGCTCATGGTGGACTCGGCCGCTTGCCGTCAGAGATCTGCGGTTTTATTATTAAATATAATTACCGTGATGTATACCGTATTTTACAAATTACTGTGTTCCCGGCTCTGTTTCATTGCACTACGCTTACTACCCGCTGAGTATAAAAGGTGACGACGTTTTGTTAGCTCATCTTAGTTTCAATCTCGGCGTCTGCAACCACCGGCTAGGAGCTTAAATCCGTGGAAAAAGGACTCTCAAAGGAAGTTAAAACCGAGTCATGTTTAAAAAGGTTGGTGAAAATGAATTATCTTCATTTTTGTTCGTTCGTTTTATTTTATTTTTGGTTCTCTCATTTTTTCCTATCCTCCTTTTATTTACCGAGCTGTTTCCTGCGTGAGGAATTTTATTACCATCACGGAAAAGGAAAATCTGAAACAAGTGTTTGTCCAAACGCTTAAATAGCGGGAGTCCTGTCTGGAAAAGCGAAGTCAAGGTGGAGAGGTGTGTTCTGTTCAATTCCCTGCCCCCCTGCCCCCCGCCCCTGGCTCTGAGATCCTTATATTTTATTCAGCGACACGCTTGGCTTGGCGACAGCTCAAATAATTTGCAAATACTTAACCAGTGGATCTGATTCATCTACATACTCGAGAGAATCTTAGAAGCCCAGGGTGGGAAGAAGGCTCATTGTCAATGCACAGCCAGACTCGTACCTACGGACTATTTTCATTCTCACAACTCAGAAATTTCCGAGACACTACGTGAATAATTAAACCTCGACCTAGCTTCGCTCGTCCTTTTCAATAGTCGCGAGTAAATCAGGAAAAATATCAATCTATCAAATCCTGGAGTGAAACTAGCCGAGCATAATCCATCATGGTATAGAAAATCTAGTCTTCCACGGTTGAAGGGGAGAAAAGTTTAACGTGTGAGTAAAATTTTGCGAATTCTTTCGCCACGTATCCTGTCGCGTATAACTGCGACTGGGGTCGTTAAGGTTTTTCAATTTTCTCCTGGAATTTGAAACGGGTTCAACGCGATTAACTCTTATATGTATACCAACAGGGGTCCTGGCGAGGTATATAAGAGGGAATAAAGTCGTATTATGAAAGTAATCGGGCGTACAGAAAAACCACTTATGTGGTAGAAAACCCCCGGAGAAATTCGCCTAATAACTTTTTTATACCATACGCGCGGTCTGCAGACCCGCCTCAAAACTACCCCTTATCGCCGAAAGATTTTATCCTGCAGGACCTTTTACTTACAATATTGAAAATATACCCTTTTGACTTTTCAGACCATTCTAGCGGTGGCGTTCCTCCAGGCGGTTACAGCCGATCCCCAGGGTGCCGCGTACCTCCCACCGACTGGGAATTCACCGTCAAGACCTGCCGCAGGACATCCGGATGAATGGGCCGGCGTGTGTATATAAATAAATACTTTTTCCTCCTTCGAATGAAATAATTGCGTAATATTTTCTTCCAAAAACTCATTTTCCGACTACATTCATGACGAATTTGACTTTTCACAGGACCCAGCGAACTACGAATTTTCTTATGAAGTCCAGGACGCAGGAGCAGGCCTAGACTTTGGTCACCGGGAAATGCGCAAGGACGACGAAGCGACAGGAAGTTATCACGTCCTGCTCCCTGACGGAAGGACACAGATAGTAGACTACGTCGCTGACGGTGGAGGATATCGTCCGATGGTTCGTTACGAAGGAACAGCGTCTTTCCCAGCTGCTCCAGGCGGTCAAGGCGGAAGTGGCGAAGGATACAGATACTGAGGGTGATTAATTAATTAATGCGTTTAGTGATTGAACCGCAAAATAATTACAGATACATATAATTATTGTGCGAGTACCTACTCGACGCCGATATCTAAGATCTATAAACCAACGAATATTAATTCACCCCTAATTTCTCGGCTGATATCTACGTGATATCAGACCCCTCAAAAAAGATATTTACAGTGAAATTTGTACCGAAATTTATTCCAAGTCTATGAGTATTATTCCCTAAGAGATTACAGCCTCGGCGCTCATTTAACCTTCCAATTAAATTTTATGCCACGTAGTTTCCTGTATTTCTAATTGCGGATAATTATCCGTCAACTGTTATATGTATTATGTAATAATAAGGGGTGCAGTCTCACCCAGGGAAGCACTGTACGATATTATTATCGCTTAAATGACAAATTACATTTCGCACGGTGACATCTTAGCTATATTTATCCAGGTCGTCAAACTCGCGAAGTAATTACCCTAATATCAAGGCGCTGCTTCCTTGTCGTGATCATCGTTATTATTCCTGTCTATTATTATCCTCGTTTTTATTTATCATTATGAATATATATATATATTTGAAATATGTATAGATACATGCGATTAATTGTTGAAAATGTTATATTGTTTAAATATATAAGTTACACCCAATGACGTAGCTCCAGTGTAAAGGTGGAAGAAAAAACCAATGTCCCAAAACCCTCTATACCACACTAAAACTCGTATAAATATATACCTACTTATTTTTATGATAAAACTGACGTAAAAGTATAACGACTATATTTTAAGGGGCGATCAAATGGCTTGAGAGTTTGAATAATACGACGGAATACGGTTTTATGTGTATAGTTGGGTAATTTTTATTTTATTTTTTTCCTCTTTTCTACCTTCTCGAAGCTCGGAAGAAGTATGGAGATAAAAAAATGAGGAGAAGCTAAAAAAAAAAAAAAAATGTAAGATAAAAAAATTGACAGGAAAAACGTTCGGGCTCGTAATTGGTTTTCGAAAAGGCTTTTCCGGGGCGTAAGGAGATACGCAAAGGCTCCAAGACGACAAACGGTGAAAACGGTAGGTAATATCCAAATTTACATTCCGATCGATACGCCATCTGTTATTTTATGAATACCGTGGCGATGGCCCCTTAAATTAATATTCCGTGTCCCATTATGAATACGAATTTCGCATTATATTCCACTGCGGATATAATGGGATTGCGATAACAAAAGGTGAATGCCATTTGACAAAGCTTTCTATCTTAACGCACCACTGTCTCACGTCCATCTTATTACCTCAGAGATCTTTTCTTATACCATCTCCACATTTAGAACCATAGTCCGCACTAATTATAAGAAAAATTTATCCCTCGTTGTATTTGCTCTGCACCAACCAGCCCCGCAATATCCTATACCCCATATATATATACCTCAGACCACGGCTGTCAGACTTCGTCACATCGATTTCGTCCGTGAGAAGGAACAGGGTACCAGGACCTCCGCGATAGTCTGCTCTGCGCGTTTAGCATCGATTAGCTCCTAGGTATACCACGTCGTGATGCTACCCAGCTTTATGAACAAAAAAAAAATAAAAAAACCCGATAAAAATGGTATTTTTTCTATTTTTTATTTTTTATTTTTATTCACCGCGGTCCAAATAACGCAGAGGAAATATTTGGCGTGGTTTTAGTTGTGCTGTCTATAAACCATTCGCGTGTATCCGCACCCAGTATACTACATTGAAAGTGAAGGGAGGAAGTAATTTGCAATTTTCTGAATTTCAATAAAGGCACTCTAAATTATCCTCAGCTGGCTTAAAGCCGATCTCTCCCTCTCTTTCTCTCCTTCTCTCCTTCTCTCTCTCTCTCTCTCAAATATTCGCGAAATAATTTCGCAGAGCAGAATCGCGTGCGTCTATCGTTATACTCGGGAAAATATTCCTTGGGGAGAATGGAATTAGTTCTACTTATAAATAAATTTTAGCGAAGACGTTATTTCAGATTTATTTTCTTCAGTTTTACACGAGGAATTAGAAGACAATGTGTATGTAGGTACTACGAGGCGATGAAAGCACGCCACCTAATTTCTTATGAACAGGAAATTAATTTCCGCTAAAAATAAATAATCCAAAAAATCATCGAGGATTTAAAATTTGACGGAAAAGGACCTACGAGATAATAAAAGGAACCTTAAAACCGCCGAAATTTTTATTCATCTTATCTTTTAAGATCTTGGGCCCCTCCGCAGTCACGTCTCAAGTTTCAAGTCTGAATGCCAAAGGTTGCTGTTCATCGTTTAATGGTCTCGTTAAGAAAAGGGGTGCCTCTGTCTGGGCGGCCCGTTAACGATCAACGCTTTTTATCGGTATAGTAAACGACGTGAATTCAAATTGGATTCACCTTTCATTGCCAAATATCAAGTGTTCGAAAAAGATAATAATTTAAGGGTAGATTTTTGTCCTCTAATTCACTTTCTTTCTTTCTTTTTCTTCTTTTCCGTTCTTTCTTCCGGGTCTTTCCCTGCAATCTTGGTCGATTCCGCAATTTATGAAACGCGGAAAATAATGTCATAGGAAAAAAAAATAATAGACGCGGAAATTCTGTTCGATATGAATTTCAAACGGCCGGGTTACGACCAGGATACAACCTTGTGATCAACGAGTTATCCCAGATTGATTGATGGACCTGTAGGGATGACGTTGCGTCATGCTCCCGAGCACAAAGCCTGGTTTCACTAGTTTCCGCTCGCCTACACACCTGGATGAATGAATAGATGAATGGCTGGACTAAAGAGGTGTAAGATAAGCTATCTGCCTCCATTCTCTGTCGGTGTAGGCGGCCAGGGATAAGAGTCTATACGAAAGTCTGGAAGTGTGAAGGACATGTTTGTCGCCTAAATAACAGACGTTATTTAACGTTGTGAAAGTTCGTCCGAATTCTTCGGGAGCTTTTTATTTCCGTATCAATTTTTCAAATAACTCGAGCTTTCGAATGATCTAGAACCGATTCCGATCGTTCAAAGTTCATTTTCGATTGCAGCATCGAACGAGTGATGATGAATAGCGTCTGCCATGCTGTCCGCTGTTCAGAGTATTGTCTGAATCTATCATAGAGATTTGACGTCTGGCTCTGTGTGTTTCACACGGTTCTAACGCTCGGCATTACCTCTACATCCTATAGATAACAGCAAACAACTATAATATGCCCGGCAATCTAGGCATATATATGTATGTAGAACGCCCCCTATTATACAGCTGTCTAAATCATTTCAAGCTTAATGAAGTAATGGAATTACCCATAAAGGACAATAAGCCGTATGTACGCGGTATACAATAATGTTATAATTTCTACACCTCTGATCAGTGTCTCTGTGTGTCGGGGTAATAGACGATAATTATAAATAAACAATATGTGTTATCATAAATATGTATACATATATGCATATATATTATATATGCACAAGGGCGAGAAGAGAGATGTAGTATTTATTTTGTCACTAATTTTGAGCCTGTAGGCTTGGTAATTGAATTGATGGCGATTTTCCAATCACCAGACACATGGCTTGAGGCTGCTAATCGCTGATAGAACCGTTGGAAAAAAATACACGAAATTCATTGATTCATTCATTCATTCATTCATTCATTCCGCAACACCGATGAGAGTTGTTTGAATTTGCATTAATTTCTTTTTAATCAAAATCAATTGAAAAATTAGTGTTCACAGTAAAATTCGATCAACTGTTCGTACTCCCTCGTTCGGAATCGGTGCTTTTACAAATGCGGGGTGAAATTATTCTGTTTGAATATTATAATTCACGCAGGTGAACTTTATAACAAAGAAAAAAATTCACACGTACGTTAGTTAAACTCTACGCGCAGGGCAACTCGCTGGTATAAGAGCAGAAAAATAGTTCAATCTGTAGTCATATATAATAATATTATGCATGTACCTGTATCTGTATACGTAATAAAAAGTAAAAAAATATTCAACCTAGTAATAAATTAGTTTTATTGATTTTTCACACGCTCATGCATAAAGCTGGATAAAACGACAAATAGTTGAAAAATAAATAAATAAATAAATAAAAATCTCATATTTTATGCACCAAGGACTAATTGCTAATGCACGAAGCTAACATGCCAGGTGCTGAAGTATCGTATGATGTCCAGCAGGTCAGAACTTTTCACCATTGTTATGTGAGGCAGTGTTATAATCGCGGGGATATTTTGTCGCTTATAATTTTTACTCAAAGATACAGAAGCTAGAGTATATTCTATGAGTTTAGTCAAACCAAATAATGTCCTTGAAGAAAGCTGGCTTCTATTTTTTCTGACTGGCCTATGCGGTGAGTAACGATCGAGTCAATTAGGATTGTACGCCTTTTCGTTTTGATCATCTTCGTGCTTTATATTCCAGGCCTTCGAGTCGTCGGTCGACGTAATTGGCGATGGATGAGCTACCTGTGGTCAATTTTTGTCGCACTTGCATACTGCGTTGCATTCTTTTTAGTCCGAGAACCGATCTGGCGTCACTACGAGTCTCTACAAGATGTGATCTACTATTTGCAAAATCAAAAGCTCCAGGGTTACTTCAACCTGATCGTTGCACCCGGCATGATCTTAGCCAACATTATAAAAAGCTCCGATGTTACGAACGCGTATAAAAAGCTCGACGACATAGACCGCGTTCTGTTATATCTGAACATTCAAATTGACCACAAGATTAACATGAGGAAAGAAGTCGTCCGATTATTCGCGTACATTTTTATGACCGTTTTCGTTAACTGCTTCACTTATGTTTCAACCGTGACAGTAGACGCCGGATTTATATTCGATATTTCATGGTACTTAAATTTTTTGGCTGTCTTTATCCAGGTCATAACACTGTGCGGGTTTGATGTACTTGTTAGAAAGATTCTAGTACGTTTCGAGCTGATTAATCGTGTTATTGGCAATTTGTTGGGGCCAAGAAAAATCAGCGTTATTCTCGTGCAATCGGCGGACATCAATAACGGTGAAGTTTTTTCAATCATTTTTTTCACGCCATTCGAAGCAATTTTTTTTACCCGTTTTTGACTTCTGTTTTTTTTTCTCTTCTGTTTTCACAGCCGCGAAGCTACGTCTGGCCAGACGCATTCATCTCCAACTCCACGATGCTGCATCTGCCATAAACAACGCCTATGGATTACGGCTCTTTCTCATCTTCTTCGTAACTCTTATCTCCGTATTGAACTACATCCGTAAGGCTCTAAACCTTCTTGAAAATGACCTCCAGACTTTGGACCTGAGTCTTTATCTGATATGGATCTCCTTTCACCTCGGGAAATATTTTTATATCGCAAGTTCATGCCGCGCTGCTACTAAAGAGGTCAGTCCGACTGAATGGCCCAATAAAGTTTCACAATCTGAAGAAAAAAAATGATAATTCTTCAGATTCACGAAGGAACTCTCATGCCAAGTATCACGATTTTCATATCCATGCATGATATTTCTCAGGCAAAACTCGCCGGAGAATTTTTTTTCGAAGCATCTCTAACGCGAGGGTCGGACGGTTTCAACGAGGAGGTAATAATATATGTTTAAATAATGAATTTTCGTTTGATCTAAAAACTATAATGGATGAAAATAACTGGCAATCACAGAGCGAATAAATTCATTGAGGTAGAAAATTTATTCGAACAATTAAATGAAAAAGGATTAATATAATTATCCTGTAGCATTTAGTCGGTCTGATTCGCGACATAGAATTTCGTTTCAAATTATTTTAACCAATTGGTAAAATTTACGGGCTAACGACTGACCGGCCTGAACCGCGTGAATTTCGATGCACCGATGCATGGATAGCAGCGTCACCCCAAAGCTGCAGAGAGAGTCTATGTCACGTGATGAAATTTTTTTTTTCAACGAATTAACCGTAAATTTTACAATCGCAAATCCCGTTTCGACGAAATACAACCATGTTGAATTACAAAAAGGTTCGTTATTCGCGTATCGAACGGATTAAGTCAATGATTCTATACGAACGTGGCGATCGAATGGATACAAAAACTCGTCATACCGTGTCGATGAATTATTACCTAAATAATCATTATTCATTATCTTATAAATATTTTAGGCAGAGGCTCTATCCCGACAACTTATTAACAAAGAACTACAGTTCAATGTCTTCGCTATAATTTCAACAAATTTTTCGAGATTCTTAATGGTAAGAATAGTGACAAATGCGGATTATTTATCGACTAAAAAAAAAAAAAAAAATCAAGTCAACGAATTTATGTATTGACTTCAGTCCACTTTTTTTCCAGATCTTTATTGCGGTACTTACTTATTTCTTGCTGTTAGCTTGAATAGCTCGAGGCTCCGAGGATCTTCTGAAGAGAATATATCCACCGTGCACTAAGCTATAACGTCAAGTTACGACACTTTCTGATGTAACAAATGACTTGCCTAGACTACCTGATTGCCCGGCACACTCTTCTCTCCATCCAATTCATAAACGATTATATTCCACAGTGCGTTGGAATCTGGTTCTTATGAATTAGCACAGGCATTTCACTGCCCTGGGTGAAGAAGGAAGGAAAAAATGAAAAAACAAATAAAAAATAACAAGAAGAAAGGAGAAGAAGAAGAGGAAACGAAGTTTTTTAATAATCATCAATCGGAGAGTGCGAAAATAATGATTTTTCGCAAATTTGTAGAGAAATTTTAATCTGCAATGGATTACAGGTTCTTATTATCGTTGAAGAAATTTTCTCAACACATAGGTAATAAAAGGACGAAGTTTTGGCCTCGGCTAGTAAGACGCGAATTGCGAAGTCTGGAGGCTGGACGAGGCGAGTGGATGCTGCGCATCATTTTTCATCCAATTAGCCTACACATGACCGTGTCTATACGAATACGCATTCACGTATGTAACCTACCTGTATTAAAACGCAACGATCTATTTACTCGGGCAAGGTCTTTTGCGCAACGAAAATGAAACGCGTCTTCGTATTATACATACGCCTCCACTTTCGCGAGAGATTCCATTAGCTCGCGTCATACTGCGGGTACAGATCGCTATGATTTACATCAAACACATATTACACATTGATGTAGGCATTAATTTTCTAACATGATTACACACTACACGTCTAATGAAGAGTAAACTCGGTCAAATTTTGGTATAGGTATAAGTATGTATTAACTTTTCTTCCGAGGTATATACATGTAATATATATGGGTATAGCGGGATCGAGCAACCGATGGATATACATTCGATAAAGCGATGAAATGTCAGTAAAAAAAATTCCCCTATGACGTAAACCGTTTCGGCAATGTTCAGCCAAAATTTACCGTTAACTCAGGCCTGAAGGACAGAATAATGCCGCTTGAATCCATACCAAGTTTAAAGAGACAGTGAAAAATGACGAATGACTTGACCACTCGGAAATCGAAAGCTAACCCCAATTATAAAAGGCGTAAAAAACGGAATATCAGAGGAATCACTGATCGTGAGTCGGTGGAGGTAATTGAGGAAAGAAACTATTCTCGGAGTGACTCAAGATTAATCTGCGCCTCGACCGGCACCAGCAAAAGCTTAATTCTCGGTCGTTGCTACGCGGAGGAAGACAGTGATCAGGACGACGAGTTTTTCAGCTACAACGAGGTCACGGGGTCCCTTCTAGCCGAGGAAACCTCGCAATCAGAGAAATCCCTTTGCGAAAATAAGAAAAATATATTAGCTCGAAGAAAGGGCCACTTTCCGTTTAGAAGAAGCCTTTTTGCACACGTTTCTCCCTACGTATTTTTTCACTCGTGTGACTGCACGTGTTCACCGCTTCCGAAAATCGTCGCTAATAAAATGAGGTGGAAATTGAGCTGCTGGACCCCGCAGATTGTTCGAAAAACCGTCGAAGCTTCGGGGTTTCGGCTCGTTCAAAGCGAGCAAAACGAAAGGAAGTCGTTGTGCGGAACTTGGGAACATGTTTATCCGAAAAAGAACAAGTACCTTAAATTCTACCAGAAGGTAAACCACTTTCCAGGCACAAGTAAACTCGGTCACAAGGATCAACTCTGGGCGAGCATAAACGAGATGATAAAAAAGTTTGGGCGAAAGCACTTCGGCTTTACACCACCCACTTACATCATGCCACAGGACAAACGCAAGCTCATGTCGGTGTGGAATGATAACACAAAAACAAAGTGGATCATAAAACCCCCAAATTCTGGCTGTGGAGCTGGAGTTCACGTAGTTCATCAGTGGTGGGAAATACCAACGAACTCATATCTCGTTGTGCAGCGGTACTTAGCCAGACCAAAGCTTATAGATGGTGCAAAATTTGATCTCAGACTCTACGTCCTCGTCACCAGCTTTAACCCTCTTCGAGTTTACCTCTACTCTGACGGTCTGGTTAGAATAGCTACCACCAAGTACGACGTTGACGTAAAACACCATAGAAATCGTTTCATGCATCTGACTAACACCAGCGTTAACAAGCACAGTAAATCTTATCAGCTTAGTCCGAACGTGAATTCGGCGACTGGTCATCTGTGGTCTTTGAAAAGCCTCTGGTGTCTTTTGGAAAGAGAGTCAGTGGACATACCCAAACTCTGGGACGCCATGAAGGACATTGTGATAAAGACGCTGATTTCTGCTGAAGGAATGGTCGGCCTTTCGACTTTGACGTCAAGGTACTCCTGCTTCGAATTATTTGGCTTCGATATTCTGATCGAAGAAGATTACAAGCCGTGGTTACTGGAGGTTAACACAACTCCCTCTCTTCAGACAGACTCTGCAGTCCACAAAGCAATCAAAGGACCCCTGGTCAGAACGCTCTTCAATCTTGCTGGTTACCAGGTGGATCCTGCAGGTCTGCCAAACACGGTTCTCTGTGAATTGTCGAGACGTTATGATCTGGACTTTGCATTTCACGACATTCGTTTTTCGGACAAAGATCTAACGCATCAAGCAATCCGCAAGCAGTTCGATTACGTATACAAAAATAATCGGGGGGAATACCTGCGAGAGATTTTGAAGGATCTAACGCCCGACGACGTTCGAAATCTCGTAAAATACGAGGACGAGATCACCCAGGTTGAACTTTTCGAGAGGATATTTCCCACGAACGAAACGCACAAGTATCACAAGTATTTCTCAAAGCCGCGATACTACGACATGCTTCTTGACGCCTGGGAGGCCGCATATGCATCATGCAGAAATCAAGGCATTCAACGACTCCAGGATTTCTGCAGAGAAAAATATCACCTGATGCCATAAACATGATGAATTGTCCTTTATTCAAGTTATTCTGATTCTGTGCTACAGTGAAAAGCGATGTTCTAGCCACTCGCACGTCTGCCACTTATTTTCTGAAGTGTAACACATAACTAAATAAATAAATTGACACACGAACGAACATTTGTATGAATTTATGATCACTTAGTGGTTTCTTTGCTTTCTCAATGTTCCGTACAGAGTCTACGACTAGTCTGCTTACTAAATCTCAGTGATTGTTATACTTTTCATAATTCACAGTAAAACACTCGACCTCCGATCCGACCCACTTATCTTCAGTATGGTCAAATAGGGTCAGACGATGTCGATAAACGAATATGCCTCACAAAATTACGCAGGAATTTATTGATCAAAAAAGGCCTGATGCCCCACTTCGATCGTGCATATTTAAGTGATGACTGATGAATCGATGATATATTCATCAAAAATTCGGAACCATAATAGGCGACGGAATTACCTTGAAACGGATGAAAGGAAGGCCTTTCTTGATCGGCTAAAGATGACGAAAAAATAATAATTGGAATTTAATTTTCCATTTTTGATTGTCTTTCATTAATCTGACTCGTGTTGTAATACTGGTAGCGTTTATACAGAGGGGTATTAAATGTTGATTGTGGTCGAGTGAGGTAACCTGCTTTCTTCGATTTACGTTAATTCAAAGAACGGTTGGCGCTAGATGAAATTACGTAACGGATTTCAGTCAGCCGTTGGGTACATAACGCTGTGCTGCACCGATGGTGTGGGTATCAAAAAATGAAACAGTCCCGTAATAATTGAGTTTCGCGCCTGTACAGTGCAGTAACTGCAAGAGCACCGTATATGCAAGTGAGAGCGCCAAGGGGTCAACGTATTTTCATTGTAAACTCCGAGCAACTCCGTTTCCATCCGGTTAAGTTGATAGATAGGCACCATAAGAGAGGGGGAAATTTAGAGAGATTCTATACGGATGCGAAATGCGGAGTAAATGAAATTTGGAATGCCTCTATACGTATATGATACGCGATACGAAACGCACGTGGGTTACAGAGCCAGAGCCAGAGCACCGCGTAATTACAATGACGCTTGAAATTTGCCAAATTCAGGTATATTCGCCATACTCTCATTTGCATCTCTCCACGTCGAGTCGAGTAATAGTTAGAAATAATATATTCATGAGCTGAGCTGCATCCCATATGAAAATCTACGGTAGATATGCAGATATACATTGTCGATACGGATCATACAGTTTGCATAACTTATTCCCAAACCTCTGTCCGCAATAACTCGTCCATAATTTTGCCAAATGACTTTCGAAATTGGCTTGTGAATTCCGTCACTCTATTCGAATTATTGTTCGTGAAATAAGATTCCATTTTCATTTCTCATTCTCTCGTATAAAAGCAGAATACTTGCACCAGATACTGAAAGCACTGCAGTGCATAGTTGCGAGTTTGTGCAAACTTGAGATTCGCTGTAAATAATTCTGGCTTTTTGGTTGACTGTGCTGCTGTACTGTATACTTGAATTAGTTACTCTGGAAAGCTTCCACCAGACTGTCAGATACTCCGCAGAGACGAGACGTCAACGACGCAAGGAATAACAGCTTTGGAGAGCTTGCGTCGAAACTCAAAAGGCTCGGTGAACCGCTGCAGGAAGAGATGAAGCGGATGAGCCCCGGGTGCATTTGACGCTTCTACGTACGTCAGTCCTCCCTTGCGGACGCTTTTAGTGCAATTAAAACTTTACATCCGGTACGTGATTACGTGATCAAGGTCCATGAATCCAGAATTTATAGCCGAGTCGTGTCCAACGAATTGGATAACACGAAAACTGAACTTCACACTTTGAAATCGAAATGAAACTATGAAATGGAAAATTTTCCGTCTGTTGTTTTTTTTTTTTTTTTTTTTTTCTCCTAAACGAAATGGATGCTGTGGAATTCTCAAGGTGGTCCAGCGGATCGCTGGATTGTCGTAAAGGTAAAGCTGGTCCCACCTCGTCCCAAGGGTCTTGCTTTACGTAGCTACTGTATTATTACGAGTCCCGATTGCTTTCGCTACAATTCTGCAGGTCTGGTACCGTCCGCGTCGAGAGGCGAAATGTTCCACCGTTGTAATTGTAATACTCTGAAATTCCAATAGGTATATAATATGATTCGTCGCACCAGGTAACGAGCATCTAGCAACTCAAGAAGTAACTAGCGATGATTAATCCTCGCAATATTCCCGTTTCATTGGTAAGAAATGGAAAAAAAATACAATCTTCAGGATTATGAGTATACACTGTATAGGCAACATTTTCACCAAATTTATATTCGTGATGGTATAAAAGTAAGAGAAAATAGCTCCGTGAATGATCTCCATACGCACCGCATATATTATATAGTATGTATTGTTATCTTGCCTACGGATATAATTCGGCGTATACCTGAGGCACGTATCTCAAAGGTAAGCAAAAATAAAAATGTGCGATAGAACGACAGGGATAACTTTACGATCCTGTCGGAAAAATGTATACCCACCTGGTTGAGATGAAGCACAATCTGTCCCGGGGCGTATTGCATCTCAATTTTCATCTCTGTGCCTGACTTGAAAATTCTGTTTTGATATAGGTGAGCACGCGGGTATTCATACCCGGAGATACTATGCGTAACGTTTTTTTCTATTAAAACGTTCGAAACCGCGGTAATATATAAAAACGTAAAATACCAAAGTGAGTAATATGCGCGGGTGTAGGTACCTCGGGCGTGGATCGTTTTCTGTATTAGTATAGAAAAAGCCAGAGAGATGTGAGAACAAAAGGATGTACAGAGCATGAGACAACCCTGGAGGGTCGGTTCACGCAATGCTGTCGCAACGACCTTGCTCGAGATGTTACATATCGGAGAACGGAGGATGTACCTGGAGGTAGCAAAGGTATAAAACCTCTCCAAGGCAGATGCCACCTCGCACTTCTCAACGCCTCATCCCCAGGTGAGCAACAGTATAATAGAAACAGAATAGCAAGATTAAATTTTCTCTGGACCATAAGATAAGCTCGAAGTCATACATCAGCATCAAAGTGTAAGAGAGGATCTAGGACAATATCACCATGAAGGTACGCCATAGAGCCATCGTATAATCTTATATTCTCTTGTAGGAAATGAAATACAGACTTGGAACCTAGATGAAATTAACCTTTGAATATGCGCACTGAGCTTTCTGGTAACTTTGACGATGAACGAGTGCGCTTAGCCGTAACCAAAATTAACGATTCTAATTTAATTAAAAACAGTAAACTGATAAATTACTCCAACTCGTTCATCCTTTCTCAGACGTCTTGCGCTCTACTCTAGAATTCGAGCGCCTAACCACTCGCAGAATTATTTCATAATCCCTTTGATATATCCTTTCGAATTCACGAGCTGATGATCCTTTGTCCTAAAGTCCTGACCAAATATCAGTAAATCCATTTTGCATGAAAATAAAATTCATTTCCGAATGTGTAAACCGTCGTCTTCCACCCCGACCCCCTTCACCCTCGTTTCGCGAGTTCTTCTACTTGTTGGTCATGTAGCACACGCGTCTCTGCATGACTGCAGGCTACATCCGAATCATCAAGATCCATCTTTGAGCGATTCGTATCAACCGAAGATCGCCATAATAAATCCTTTCTCTCGTCGTCCTATAGTGGTAATAGTTATGAGTTTGAGCCGAAGAAATCAGCTGACCGTTGCCTTTGAAATATCCACGTAGATGGTCAGTCGCTCACGTGTGGTTGTTACACAACGTGCTAATATCCCGCCCTCTGATCCTCAATTAACGCACGTGGATATCTTCTTAAGAAAGTTAATTGTTGTCTGCCCACCATTAACACCAATTAATTTCTTTTGCATAGCTCAATTATACACGTCTATACGTGATATGTTTCGTGATATATGTTTTTCAAGAATCAATATCTCCGCCACGACGAAAGCTCGTTAGTATTTTCAACCGCGTTTCAGTATCGCGAGAGAGAGATATTAATCACTCGTAATACTGAAAACGTACAATTCACTTTCGGCAATAAATCCAATACATATGATATCCACGTATCTGTATTCTCATTTCAGAACTCCGTAATTACAACATGGCTAATTACTTTACTGGCAACAGTCTTGGCCAGGCCTGAACCACCGGTGAACCAATATCTACCACCAAATCAACAGTTCACTCTACCGCAAAGTGGGTCAGATTTCAACGGATCAAATGGACCAGCCGGACCCGGGGGCGCAGGGTATCTACCCCCAAATTCAAATTCCTATGATGGTCAAGGATACGATGATGGATCGAACGGAGTGAGTATATCGAGAAGAAGAAACATAAAGAAGATGAAAAGTTGATCAAAATTCAAGTTTTTTGTGCAATTTTAATTTTAATGCATTCATTTTTCTCTCCAATTTTCAGGAACCAGCCAGATACGACTTCGAATATACCGTAAAGGACGTCGAGTCTGGTAACGATTTTGGACACAAAGAAAACCGCGAGGATAACGTTGCTCGTGGTGTTTACTACGTTTTGTTACCAGACGGTCGTAGACAAACTGTTGAGTACGAGGCTGATGAGAACGGCTTCCGGCCTAAGGTGACATACGTTGATGAAGGAGTGAGCGGCGGAAATGGTGGAGGAAACGGTGGCTATGGATACTAGACCAAATACCCCGTAATAATTATGAACGTGACGTTCTGTAAAATAGCTCATTACATCTCGCACATACCTAATGTGTGATTAAATTTAAACCATTATGAATAGAGTGGAACCGGCAGTGCTGTATAGTTGCTTCGTTGCTTCGTTGCATGAACGTAATTTAATGTTTGTTCATTATTTTTAATTTAAAAAAAAAATTTTTTGTTTTATTAATAAAAAGAAATTTAATGTATACGACATATTACTGTATCTTTTATCCCAATGTACGCTACGCACCTGTTTTCCTTTCACCTGCAGCAACACGCGTTGTCTGCACAAAACGTAATACACATTTGGCGAGAGTTTTTACGGTTATATATGTTCACATCTAGATGTGAAATTGATATATTGAAAAATGGTTTCAATTAAGGTGAATAATCTGTTGAGTTGTTTGTAAAAACAAAGATTATACGTTTTTCGGATGTTGGAAGCAAACTTTCTTAATTCTCGCCTCATGATCCGAGCCGATCTAATTGCGTGTATTATAGTGGAAATTGCCTAATTGAATTTTTGTTTTCGCCTTAATTCACACTCTCTAACTTTATTTTCTCCGTTGTTAACGAGCGTTTAAATCGCGCTGAATTATACCTTAAATGTATGTTATGTTTAATACAGTGCTAAAAATAGTGGGTAAAAAATAAGTTTGGCAAATACGACTATAATCGTCGGATAGATTTATGGAAGATTGAAGACCGGAGCTGCAGAGAAAGCATATTACAGTTTCTCACCCCCGTCACTAGTATAAGGTAGTAGTGTAAGTTATTCCTCTACGTGACTTTCTTCCGAGTACGTGCAACACCAAACGACGTACTATTTCTTCGATTAAAGTACTACATACTATACGACCATTACTCCCCCGCATGGAGTTGATCAATTATAATTAAAGCCTTGAAACGACCGAGTGTGACCGTAGCATGATTCTACTTTCATTAGAAAATAATATAGAATTTATAAAATTGGGTTCAATCATAATTTTTTTTACAAATTTCGGTGTCTAAGTAAATATCTAGATATAATTAACGAATTTATACGACTTAATTAACACGGGAATTACTCCGTGTGTGAAGAATAAATTCTCTAGCAGACCGGCACACTTATATTAACCGCGTATGAAGTAACATATGAATAAAAATGAACACAAAGTGGTGCATAGCACGTACCTATGCATGGCCTCTGCTGCTTAATGCTTGCTTTTATATTCGATAAATAACAAGCGTTAGGCGGGTTGGTTAGTGGGTTCGTACTTTCATGACCAGGGTTAACAACAATAAGGAAAAGCAATTATAGCGAGGCCTTGTCACGTTATGCGAGAAATACTGCAGAGTGGTCTATTTGCTGCGAAAACAGCTGTGTACAGAGAGAGAAAGAGAGAGAGAGAGGCATTCATAATCATTTGCACGTAGTAAATTATGGAAACAATTGAGACTGCTCTGTGTTGAAACGAAGTTTCCATTTGAAGTTTCTTAAACGTCTCACCTTTCCAACTCCCTTTATTCACCCTCGTTCGCAATATCTCTCTTAAATTTTCAACGCTCGTCTCAAAGAGAGCGTTAACTTTTTACCAAAGTGTTCTTTCCGCAGGTGGTAAACACCGACAGGGCCAGGACCCAAGCAATTAAGCTTTATTATTGTCTTATTAAAAGCTGAATTAAGGGCTAAGACGTCGTAAATGAGTATTAAACCAGCCGTACCATGGACCCGAGCTCTTTAGCCTAGATTATTTTCACTCATCATTTTTTCTCGTCTGAATAATGATAAGATGGAAGTTCAAGACGCTAGGATCAGGCTGAAGAGTATCGTATAAATCGAGCAGATCGTTTTTTCCTTTAATAATAACCGCAAGGCTATAATATTTCAAAAGCACTTTCGCGATGAAGTAGCGTTTGGCGTATGAGGGCGTTTCTTTTTTTCTTTTCGTAGTTTCATATGCTCATGCAGACTCGGGGATGAGGCTGCCATTCCGGCGCGATGATTTAGAGCAAATTTACGATATGTGGAAGCCGACGTGTCAGGTGCGGGCTAAGGTTTCAGTCAAGGATCATTCAGCGGAGATTCATTGACGCTTAGAATTTGAAAGTGAGCTGGAACGCGGGCGGTGAAACGGAATGAAGAAACAGCTTTGAGCTAGTAGCAGAGATGTGGTGATCTAATCATGCGCCCATCCTGAGTTGGCGGACGCTGAAGTTGAAGCTGGCGCTGGCGGACTGGTGAGCTGGCCTTGCCTCTGATCCCGATGTTACAGATTGCGTCACATCGTTGCAGATCCCCCCTTACTACTAACACGGGAAAGATTGATTTCGTCGAAAATTGTTGGAGGGGTCCCCCCCCATGATGGATGGTATAAGAATCCGAGATCGCTCTCGAAATCAAATCAAATTGTGCATCCCTCGAAGAAGCATGAAGGTGAGGAGGAGCAGACTTGCCAATATTATACTTTACGGCTTGTATACATTATCCGAAATCGCGAATTTCTATTATGTTATACCGCTTCGATACACATCTTCGACGTTTAAAAATTCAGTGATTCTATGTATTAAATACCATAAGAAACGTGGCGTAGCTACTAGCTTATCCTGAAACCATATATTTGCACAAAACTCATATCTTTCCCGGAAAAAAAAATCTGTAAAAAAGACCCGTTCGTGGCTAATGGTCCTTTCTAAAAAATGTTTTTTTCTTTTCCCAGGTTATCGTAGTTTTGTCTATCGTTGCAACGGCATTCGCCAGCCTAGAGCCGGCCGGATATCGCCCACCAGGATCATCTCCTTCGGCAAGATACCTACCCTCTCATCAGCACGCATCCAACTCCATCGCGGCTCCGTCGAATCAGTATCTTCCTGCCAATCGGTACAGCGCATCTGCATCCTCCGAAGTACCATCCAACCAGTATCTTCCGGCTCATAAGAACAGCTCTCCTTCCACGCGGTACCTGCCATCAAATAACCGCGAGGCACCATCCACCAGGTACCTGCCAGCTAGCAAGACCCAGTATTCTGCTCAGGCTCGTGTCTCGGCACCCACCAGCACCTATCTTCCTGCCAACAACTACCAAGCTCAAGCACAAACTTCCGCATCCTCTTCGAGGTACTCTGGTGCCCCAGTCTCGTTCTACGGAAGCCCATCTTCCGCGCAGTACTCCGCTCCAGTCGGTGCTCCGGTCAATCGTTACCTGCCAGCAAACAGCGGTCTCTCAGACGCCGGTAACTCCGGATATCAGTACAACGAGGTGGAAGAATCCGTGAGTATGAATTTCATCGAAGGCTCACATGCCAGGGATGAACAATTAGCTTGACAATTTTTTTTCGCCTGATATCTGCATTTAACGAGGTCCGGCGAGAAATTTCTGTATATTTCTGCGTGCATTTCTTAGGAACCTGCAAAGTACGAATTCCACTACGAGGTGATGGACAACTATGGCAACCATTTCGGACACCAGGAGAACCGCGATGGTGACAATACCCAGGGAATGTACATCGTCCTTCTTCCTGACGGACGCAAGCAGATCGTCGAATACACTGCTGACAAGGAAGGATACAAGCCGAAGATCTCGTACGAGGAACCTGAACAGGGATACAATCAACGGGACAACGAGGCTGCTAGTGGATACTCGCAGGGACACGCGCAGGGATACTCGCAGGGACACTCGCAGGGACACTCGCAGGGATACCCTCAAGGACCCTATTAAATTCGTCAAATATATTGAAGCCATTTTATTGAATAAATAATATTAATTCAAGTACATCCCTTTGTTTTTAATTAAAATGAATAACCATCTTCTTTTGATGTAGCAAACAATTGCTGAATTATTAATGCGCGGTTGGTATTCAATGCTCGAGAATCGAGATATAGCGGTAGTATACTATGTATGGAAAGGAAAGTAAAAAAAAAGAGTAATTAACGCAGATTGCTCTCGTGTTTGTCTAGTACCTCGTTATTCGTTGAGTTAAGCGATTCCATTAAAATGAGAATGAAAAATTCAGAGTTGCAGCTGCCGCAGAGACAGCGGACCCGTCATAAAATTTAATGTCAAAATTAAGGTGCGGTCCAGCACGATCTCTCCATAGGGAAGCTGTCCCGTCTGAATTCGTAACGTAAACGCTTTGAGGATGAATTTTTAACACTGACCTGTTCTATTCTCGTAAATAATGAGATCATTAATTTATTATACATGTATTATAGGCATATACTAGGTATGTAGTATATGTCCGGCTGCAGTCTTGATATATGTTCGATTTTTGGATTTTCTCAAATTACATAAAGCTGGGAATGATATTCCCAGCGTGAAAACGCTTTAGATTTACGAACAGTCGCGTCGAGGTACGAAACAAATTCCGTTGTGTAAGCCGGGGAATAAAAATAACCACAAAATACACAGGAGGAAATTCCACAGAGACATCACGGGGCAGGTATATTTGCTGGATAAAGTCAGCTGAGACGTAAAATTAAATCAGACGTATATAATAACAGAAGCTCCAACTGCGGGAACGCGGGACGCATTTTCATTTTCCCAGTTGGAAATTGAACACGGTCTGTTTCCCTTCCTCTCAGGGATCCTCTATTCTCCGCAATGTTTTTTTACGGCATCCTTAGGACGTACTACATATTTTACGAAACGAAATGTGAACGGGTGGAACGGGGTACCCAAACGGTATTAAATACAAATTTCTTTCATTTCCTATGCAGGAGGAGAAGAAAAGTATGTACAAAAAATTTGCGTTCAAATTTACAGAAATTTCCTCTCTTCAAAAGAGACTGTTGTTTGCTGGCTGGTAACGATTGACCACAGCAGTGACCGGAGTGGAGTCCTACGAGGAAGAAGGGATCCCGTAAGTAGAACGAGGCTGCAGGGGCGCCGGAGTACCTCTAAGAGGATGCGGAAGATAGGTGCTGAAGGGTGCCGAGACACGAGCAGGAGCAGAATACTGGTACCTGGTGGATGGCGTCTCGTGGTTATTTTATCGCAGATAACGCGTAGAAAGAGAGCTGTTCTTATCAGCCGGAAGATACTCGTTGCATTATGCTTCTGATGACGATGCGGTGTATCGATTGACAGGAGATTCTTTGACAGACGATCTATGAGATCGACGATCGTATCCCATCATCATAAGATCCGCTCCCATACTTTTTTCTAACTGGTTTTAATTAAGGCCTAGCGTCCACCCACGCTTGGCTACTTTCCCTGCAGCCCGCCTTCAGTAGGTACCAGAGCTATAATGAATGGCTGTTACATGGACCGTACGGTGTAAATAAGTTGCAAGACCGAAGTTACCAATCGAAATATTATTCATCTTTATTAACGCATCAGATGAGCAATGGAGGTTGTAGTTTGTACAAGCTTATATCTACACCGGTTTCATAATGCAACTATAACATCGGGAGCAAGGCCGACCGACCAGCCCATCTCGCCGCAAAACGCGGCATCCTTGATTCTTCAATTTCACTCCAAGGATCCCTAGCTACTTTCGAAGCTACGAGACAAAACGTGCACCTAGATCTCTGGATGTTCTGCCAATCAATCACTTCCTGATTTAGCAAAGTGATCGAACGCGCTTTAGAACTCATGCAGATATATCTACCTATGCTCCACGCCCCTGATCAGGTCGATTGGTACATTGTTTGCTTCTCGTATTCGGAAACTATGACGGGGGTATCTACTTCACTCCAACAACCGCGAGTTACATAAACGTATAAGGAGAAGAGTAAGGAGAAGAAAAATAAAAAGAAGAACACCTTTACAATGGAAAGGAGGTTTATAGTTGTTCAAATTTTCAACTTCATAGCGACTGAAATGACTCGACAAACGCGTATGATCTCGCCTAGTCACCTCATTGCGTAAACATATGGAACGGACCTCGACGCTCGGCTCGCTTTACTCCATATTTCTGTCATTCTAATTCAATTCACGGTCCTATTTTGCAATTGCGGTAAACTCCGCGGATGTATATTTGCCCGTTTAAGTCTTGTCAAGGCTGCAGGTGGTTAGAGGCGGAAATATCCCTGTACAGAAAATATGTTTACACATTTGCCTACCTGTACGAATGAGACTTTACACCGAACCTTTAAGAATTCTTATCGCTTTTTGAATAATCTATAAATAAGTGAGAAAATTTTCACACAAAAACTTGAGAGAAAACAGGAAGAAACACTCTGCAAAAATTCTATAACTTTCAATAAGAAAAATTTAAGTCACACACAAGTGCTCCATAAGAATTTCTGCTTTCATTCTACCCTGCCACAGCTGGCTTTTATTTCTTATTTCTCTTCCATTGTTCATTATTCGTCATCTCAGCTTCGACCGAGTCATCGGTCCTGGCTTTCAGCTCTAGAAGCTTGAAGCGCTTTTCGCAGCCCTAAAACCAAGTACCTATACTACCCTCAGAGTCTGAATCTGAAACATTTTCGGGCTAAAGTTAAGCGTGATTTTGACCAAAACTCTAAAGCAGAGATATTGCCAGCTTTCTTATCATATCAAAAATCGAAAGCTGAAAAGTTGCGTGATCTCTCGGAATATACGATGCGGCTATTCGGATATTCGGATGTTCGGAACTCAAATGGCTCAGCTCAAATGTTGAACGCACTTTCTCTGATTAAGTCCTATTGATTACCTCGTGGGTGAAAAGTGTTCAATAAAAATTGGGTTCGGTGTAATAAATGAAGAATAAACAATGAAATTGTTATAAAAAGCATAATTAATTACGTTTTATTATAAAAAAATAATTTACGAATTAGGAGACAATTACACGATATACACGAATATAAAGTAATCTAGAACGCTAGGTCGTCGTTGTTACTGGCACATATTTCCAAGTTCTTATAAAGAACTAATCTTCTCAATAAGGTCCCTGAGGATAACCCTGACCGTGTTCACCCTGGCGGTTATAAGCGCTGTTATATCCCTGCTTGGATTCTTCGTAAGAAATTCTAGGCTTGTATCCATCCTGGTCAGCCTCGTAGTGTACGATCTGTTTCCTTCCGTCAGGAAGAACAACGGTGTAAACACCCTGGGCGTTATCACCATCGCGGCTTTCCTTGTGTCCAAAATCATTGCCAGATTGTTCGTCCTTGACCTCGTACTCAAATTCGTACTTGGCAGGAGCCTATGAGAGAGAAAGAAGTACATTTCACAAGAATTCATCACAAGACTCTAATTCATGAGCACAAAGCTGAATTATACTCACAGATTCTTCAGCACCAGCATATTGGTATCCGCTGTTGGATGATGCGTAAGCATTAGCCGGAAGGTAACGACTGCTTGGGGCAGGGAACCTCGAAGAAGCAGCCGAAGAGTGGCTAGGAGCCGAGTAGTGGCCAGAAGAAGAAGACCCGAAGTTGTTTCCTGGCAGGTACACGTTGGACGGAGCTGTGGCAACCTGGGATCCAATTCCACTGTACTGAGCAGCAGGGAGGTATTGGGTCGATGGAGAGTTGTAACGAGATGCTGAAGAGGATCCAGACTGTCCACTGGTGGCTAGTGTCCATTGAGGAGCAGCCTGTTCACGGCTTGCTGGAAGGTACTGAGAGGATGGTGCCTCCAGAGATGGTGAGGCATACTGATTCGCAGGCAGATATTGATTGGACGGAGTCTTGGCCGGAAGGTACTCGTTGGATGGTACTCGGAGGGATGATGCGCTGTACTGGTTGGCAGGAAGGTACTGATTTGACGGAGCTGAGATGGAGTTAGACGAGAACTGATTAGAGGGCAGGTATCTTGCCGAAGGAGAAGATCCCGGAGGACGGTATCCAGCTGGCTCAAGACTGGCCAAAGCCACGGCGGCGAAAGAGAGGATGATGAAGACCTGGAAAGTAGAGGATAATATGGTTTGAATCTTATAGGTGAACGTGTGGATAAAATGATGTAGTAAAAGTATTGAGTGAATCTTCTCCTCTGCTGCACTTACCTTCATGTTTACCTTTGGAGAACACAGGATGGTGTGATGACTTGGATACTTAGAGCGATGATTTTTATACCAAAAAATCTGCGCTGCCTCATCCCCGCCAAATATATTACGTAATATTATAAGCGTGCCAGGTAAGAAGAAACTGTAACAACGAGATCGCCGAGTGGCAAGGCCGGGGTGGGCCACATCCTCCCCACCACGTCGACTCTCCTTAATAACGTAGATACACATGTGTCTTGGTATGTTTTGCCATGGGCCGAGTAGGTACTTTTCATTTCACCGAAAGATCTCACTTTCGGCGAAACTTTGCTCTCCGACTGAGGAGCTGTAGCGAAATATCGTATTTGGGTAAACAGCTGCGATCTTGTTACTCGCGGTTTTGGGTATCTAATTGTCCTCGGATCAAATCACCCTTCGTACTATCAATTAGAGAAGGATGGAAATTCCCGAGCAATCATGTGGAGACCCGAAGGACGACCTTAATAACATCTGGCTGTTAATCCTGCGGGGGAAATATCCGCGTTGTGGTAACTCAGATCTAGATCCTGTCAGATACTAGCGAATAAAATTAATTCAAACTGAATATCACGTTCACTGGAAATCAGGGACCAGGAACTTGTCGAACAAACTTACAAGACGATGATTTGATATTTCTATTACAAACCCAGCCTTGATATTATTCTCATCATTCATTACTGCAATATCTCCGATCATAAAGAACGTTGAAAAAATGATTTGCAAAAAGAAGTTGCTAATTGCAATTGACTGATAATAATAAGGTGATGAGTAGTTTTAATTATTACAGTTGACGGCTGAGGCTTCGTTACCGCAAAAAAAAAACCAAAAAAAACTGACGTTAATTTAATATCCAGAGTTTTATTTATTTTTTGCACACTTATAAAAGGAGAATTAAATGGGGCTGAAAATCGTGGTGCAAAAAAAAATAAAAATCAAAGTTTGCAGTGACTGATTGACGCCTGAATAGAAGCTGCTCAAGCTTTGTTTGTTTTTCACATAAATGGTTAAAGCTCTGTTGCAACGTTTCGGTCCACAATGATGTGCGATTCTCTTCAGTTCTTTTTCCCTACCTCAGCACTTTTAATTCATTCTTTTATCTCGTAAGTATATGGTATCTGTGTGTGCACCGTGAAAGACTGGACGGTCTTTTGTCGTGTGTATTATGGAAATAAATCTGGTACTATTGAGAGCGTTGAATTTCTTAATTATAGTTCACCTTCTCTCGGTGTTAATTGCTCTTTCAAGCTAAACAATAAATAGTAAATTATCAATTCTCCGCTATCTTGAATACCTTTCGCGTGGGTAGGTGGATATAGGTACACACGTATGCCGCATACCACGTATACGTAATACATACACCTACTATATAGACGTACAGCTGTACAGCGTGTTATAAAAATGTGAGAGAAATTTATTTCTGCACCGTTAATTTTTCGCCAAAACTCCTAATTACTAATAATAAACAAATACACGGATAGTCGTTAGGATTACATCGCTTACGTGTTAGATTTTATGATCATGATTTTACTCCCTCGCTCGTTCGCTCTTTGCCTCGGCCTCGGGGCGAAACGCGGCGTAGTGTACCTACGTTGAACATAATTCGTAATTAGTACAATGAAACGGGATTACGTCGGCTGAATTATTCCCTGAGCTAACCGTAAAATGGCACAAAGTTATTGCCTGTAGCTCTTCACGATGTAGAAACTGAGTGACACGCGTTTATAACCGATTTCAAGTAGATGAGATATCCATACTCGCTCAAGGCGCTCCTAATTGATCTCGTTTTGACGCTTATTGCTTCAGGGAGAAGAGCTGTGATCCTTCACTTCGCCACTCCTATATACTTTGTAATTCTCTTATTCAATTGGCCAATATTTGCACAAGATCATCATTATACCTGTACCTCTTCATTGTTTTTATCGACGTTTTTACAATCCTAAGTGCTTCATATTGGATATCCTCAATAATAATGAGAAGAATAAGAAAACTAAGACGAAGAAGACGAAGGAGAACTGCCTCCATCTCGATTACGAGATCTTACATTCACAATAATTTAATCTTGCAGAAATCGTCCGAGTGTTTCAATGCAAATTTCTCCGAACTTATTTCAAGATTAATCAGATTACTTTCAGATGTGACATTTACGAGGATGGTATGCATCTCCTGTGTCGCGGATATGATCGAATTAAAGGATCAGACTGCGGAGCTCAAATCAGTTTAATCTGATATATCCTATTCGATCTCATATTGTTAGCCATCGAGATTTATGGCGTTTTGCAATACTTATACCTATATGTGTTATATGTCAGTGTATAGATGTTCGGTTATTGGCCGTAGACCAGGGAGTTGTGAAATCGTATCTAGTGCCTACGTTTTAAAATGGAACAACGTCATCTGGCTGTATAAATGGACAGCCCACAGATTCTCACAAGTTTGATTTTCGCCCTCAAAAAGCGTCGACTCTGCTCTAAAATACCGAGAATTTGATGCTCCGGAAATCTTGACACTTGGACCACGCGGATGCTGTCGACCTTTACGGTGAATTAGACACGTCGGATATTTCGCGTCGCTGCATTTCTCGATGGAAAATCAATGATCGTAAACCGCGAGGAGAGCAGAGGGCAGAACAGAGGAGAATTCAGAGCTCTGGAAAGTGGTAAAGCGTGCAGGCCACATATCGGTGGGGTAAAAGCTGCTAATAGCTTTATAAATAATAATTAATCAATCGATGAATGATTAATTAAAATTGGAAAGCGATTTAGAAGAAAAAAAAATCGGAGGAAATGAAATAAAATAAAATAAAATAAAGAACGATTTGTGTAATGAAAGTATGAAATGCACTTTGGTGAAGCTCATGCATTTTATAATTTGAATGGAAAATTTGAATGGGTTTCCACAAATGTGTAATCCAACCAAATCTCTCTGCTGTATTTGGAATGACACAGGTTTAAAATTAATATATTTCGATCCGAACAATAGAGCAAATATAAATCCATCCACAAATGTAAAACACAATGCAAACGGGTATGCGGCGTGGGGCTGCAGGACCATATTTTATACCCCAGTCTGTTTCAATTTGCTCGGTTCATACAGGAAAACGTTCATTGCCGCTCCGGGCTACAACGGCTGCAAAGACTGGTCCTGCACCAGCAGTTCATTCGATTGAATCACAGCCGTTGCAAATAATTGACATTTGGGGTCGAATGCTTCGTGTACTATGTACCTCGCACAGTAAACCCTGAATAAATTCACTTATTGTTAGACAAACCACCGAACAGGTAGGTATTTAAAGTTCAAATTTTGCCCATCCTGAAAACGGACGAGGGATGAGTTTTCCATTTATTTATCCCCATTCCACAAATCGGGGATTATATAATCGTGAGTAAAATGGAAATGAAACCCGACGCTGGCTGCACCTGCATGAGAAATTCCAGTTTTAATACAGAAGCTGTTCCCCGAGGTGTGCAGAATTTCTGCCTCTTTTTTTCTTTTTTTTTTTTCTTATTCCTCTTTATGTGCCAGGGTCAAAAGATCAACGATCAAGAGGCTAACAGGTCGAGATACCATAAAAATCTGGCTGTTGGGCGGTAAATTCGTGATGAAGATTAAAGCGAAATCGGTGAATCTGACAAGCCAACAATTTTCGAGGACGCGGTGCCGAGAAGATGTCCAAATATTTCCAACCCGGTAATTCGGTGTAATTACTTTTACATTAATCCTTACTGCACAAGCTCCTATGTGGGTACAAGTTTTTGGTCCAGAGCGAGAGTTACGAAATCGCGCGGATTACTATCTTCCGGATCTGACCTCGCCGGAGACTATCCTCGGCCTTGATTCTAGTTTTGGAGTGACGAAGAGAATCCTAGTTCTAGATTCCCATATGAAGTTGTAATTAGGAATATAACATACCGCCCAATTTATTCTCCTTTTACTATTAGCTACTCCCCGAGATAAATCGAACGATCGATTATCTCCGATGGTTATCGAGGCCGCGAACAAGTTCTTGAAAATTTTAACGAGCAAATAGTGAGAAGACGAGCGAGTTTCGAAAGCCAGAGGCTATTGCATCAACCTCCAAACACCATCAGAGTATTTTTTATTCATTTTTTTATTTTTTCATCTTATTGTTTTGACACGTCTGAGAAGAACAATGATCCAAAGTGGCCGCAGCATTGGCGCAATTAATCATTTGACGACTCCAAAGTCGACGATATTATGAGTGATCGCAGTCGCCCACCGTTACCTGGAACCCGCATTTCCCTCTCTTATAATAATTTTGATAATAATTAAAACGAAAATAATACCCAGCTCATCCGTGTAGCCGGTGAACTACTGCACTCAACATACTCTGCTCATGGTTATTGGAATAATGTTAATTTAGATTCGGTTTCATGGTCCAGTGAATGGCGCTCGTAACTATAACGATTAACCGCAAACCCATCGAAATATATAATTTCAGACATGAATTACCGCAAACAATTAATTAACAATTAATTTACACCGATCGATTCGAGGACACAGATACAAAAAATATCTTCATTTTAAGAGTATTCAAAGTATTTGAAATAACTCGCCAAAATTTGTGACAGTAGGTACTACATGCACAATGCGTGGGTTTGCTAATTCGGACACGTTAATTTCACATCGAAGAAGAGATGTGGGCTCTACAGGTATCGTATATCTAGTACATCTGTTGTGTGCATAATGCCCAGGTATAATACGATGGTAGGTATTACATCGTAAATATTGTGATGTTGGGGTATGTTAATACGGTTTGTTTGACAGTATGAGCCTGCAGCCAGAAATTTCGAGCTCTGCATCAGTGACCACGATATCTTCTAAGCACACATAAATATATATATTTCTCTCTCGATTTCTGCTTGCATTGCAGTCAAATTATGGTATTGCGTATGTATCCACGTGTATTAGTGTATATATCTATACCGGTCACCGATCAAACGTAATTAGGTTTATCGATGCTAAATATCTCCTATATTGCGGTATCAGAGCATGAGAGAAGATATACTTATGATATGTGCTCGTCATCGGTATGACGAATCGAATGAGAAATTGATTTTTTTTTCTTCTTCTTTGCGTTGTACCAAATAATATCTTGTTTTTTTTTTTTTCTTCTTCTTTCACCATTACTCCTATTTTTTCACCTACTTTTTTTCTAACTAATCGAAGGCTACTCCTCCTGTCGGTAGAAATTCGCACGAGATGATCGTAAATCTTATAGTTGAAACCTTTTGAAAAATTGATAACTTATGAATAAAAGTAATAATACGTAGAACCAGTTGAGAAATACGTCGAATATATATCAATCGAATCTGATTGATATATTGCATAAATTTCGGAACTCTTTGTACCACAGCCTCCGAGATTTTTTATTTTTTTTTTCTTCACATCACTTTCTAAATTCTCTCAAATTTATATTCGTCATACTGTTTCCTGAAACGAGACAGACCGTGTAATTACTAATATTTTACTTTCTTACTTTCCGAGCGGTAACAAATGGCGGAAAGTTGTGAAACTTTAGTAAAACGATAAGATTCTGTGGTTTCATATTGCGTATTTGTTCCTTGAAAATAATACATTCGGGTCCATTATAATCCAGTTAGGTTTACTGAAACGAGTTAGTTTTTGAGTAAATGTTGGCGAATTAGAGCAAGGTAGGATAGCTGCACGGCTGCAACCTTTACTAAAAGTCGAGTGCAAAGTTAGTAGTTTGCTTTTCAATTTGTCGGCATTATCCGTAGGAAATGAGCGATTAAAAGTTTCACCAAAGTTAGCCAGGAGTGGTCGATGGACGAAAACAAAACGATAAGAAAATAATACAGACAAACTGCGAGGGTGGGTGCAGGGCGCCTCATACCTGCTAAGAAAAACTTCACGAAGTTTACAAAGTTCCTAAAACCGGCTCGTGAAACGTCTGCATAATATATATTATATACTACACTTATATAACAAAATATATACCTATATCTATATCTATTTGTATACATAAAAGCACAGAGATCGACCAACGAGGCGTGAAACTTCGCAATTTACCTTAAAAACTGCATAGTAAAATCTATCCCTGTACCACGTTGTTTCCTATGCCTTTCGATGTACTGTGTGATTGATTTTTTTAATTTTTTTTTCGTATTTTGCCTCACGACTAGCGCCAATATATTTGTGAATATATAACGAATCGGCGAGCCACGGAATAGACATTGATTGAACTTTCACCTGAGGATTTAATTGACGAGTGCTACTAGACACTTGATAGAAACTGAGCTCATTGTCAGTCTCAGCATGTAGAACTAACATAGGTATACCTACAGCTCTTGCTCCGCAAAGTTTAAACTCCACTTCCTATAATACCATAAGCTGTCAGATCGATTCGATCGGTTACATCTTACATGTAACTGCTACCCGTAAATTATCCGCTCAAGTTAACGCGATTTAAATCGCGTGATATATTGATCGTGTTCACGATACCACATTGCAACAGGTTATAATATACACGCACTATATATTGAAATTTTTATTTTAAAAAAATTTCAGAATTATATATGTACGTGCAGCGCTTCACCATCCTTGAAATTAAATCATCCTATACAATCATTGATTATTTATGTTAATTACTGTTTCAGTATATCGGATTCAAACCGCACAGTTCATCGCCCTGGAATTCGAAATTTCGGACTAGTCAACAGTGCTGCGAAAATAATTCCTAATCCATGTTTTACACATGCAGCCAATTTGGCGAAATCTTTTCTTAATTTTCCAACGATTTTGAAAACCGTCAAGCTATACCCTCGCAGATTTATGATTAGGGCAGTTTAGGCGCTTAACTAACTCTCGTTTCTTTCAGACTAGCGATGATCCAGTTCATCGACGGTGACATGTATTAATATGTTAAAAGTGAAGGTATTGAAGAAGCGCAAAACTGACTCCATCAATGTCTCGTATGAGTATAGCTGTGATAAAAGAGTGAGAAATAGGCTCGACTAAATTTCTGTCAAGTTTATTCCACGCCGTTTGACAACTTCTTTGTCAAATACTCAACCTCCTCGACTCTATGATGTTAGCGTTTTAAATCGTAGCTCAAAAATCGGGTGAAGTCATTCTATGTGCGAATAGCGATAATATGGATAGTCGGGGGTAAAAACAAGGATTTCGACTATATGTATAATCGCATGGGTAAATGAGAGCTGCGCTGCCTATTGTTGAATTATTTAAATTATTTCGAGTTTAATTATTCCATGAACCGGAAATGAGAAACTGTCTCTATTTCCTCGAACCGCACATTATACGTCGAGATTTTTACAAGCTAATATAACAATGCGCGTTTCTTGTTCTGATTACAAGATCATCGTTTCACATATGAATTCTCTCACCTGCCTAGATAATTCAGTATTAAAAATGCGGAGTTTAGTTTCATTATAAAAAAATTTCGAAATCGTATGAATAGACTCGGATCAAACACATGTTGTACAATTTTACTCCTCTTAAACTTTGACTACACTCAAGCATTACTTTCGCGCGTCATGGATTGTACATTACCAGGCGTGAATTTTTTCATTTCATTTTTCTTCTTTTTTTCTCTAATAAACAGACAAATGGAGCATTCATATTTGTAGAATTAGACCGTACCGAATACTGCATAATATATTATGACTACTAATACATGTATAGTCGTATTGTATAATTAATGTATTTGTCTATTATTAAACGGGCGAAATTGTCGCCAGATAATTTCATAGAGCCGACTGTGAGCCTATGATCAAAAGGTAAGGATTTCGTGGGTTAAGTCTATGTTTGCCTCGGTGGTTAAGCGGATTACGTCTCATTCAACCTGCGGATATTAACCGCATTACAAACAAACACGTACGCGTCCTACCACGCCGCATTATACGTACCCGAATTACACACACGTCTGTTAACATCATCCGTGTATACATATCAAGAAAATGTATTCGTATATATGGAGAGAGAAAGAGAAAGAGAGAAATAGAGGGAGAGAGAGAGATGTACATGTTAAACATACACACACGTGACTACTCCAGGGTCTTTTGCTTGAAACAGGGTACTGTGGTTACAGATATGAGATGAGAGGAATCCAACTTCACATTCTCCACTCTCGCTAATGAACCAAAATGTACAGCGGTCTTGATGACCATACCACGATTCCAACCCCTGTATGTTACCTATATAGGTACGGTTGAACCACCCCATCCACCAGTCAACTGCGTCAACTTTTTTGGAATTGCGAGCAGACCCTTTTCTACCTTACCATTTTCTTGAGCCAAGATATACATGTGTCAGAGTTTTTAGAAAAACAAATTTTTCAGCCCTTTAACCGATTTGCTAGAATTATAAGCGAGACAATGTTTTCGAGCACACTTTTTTCGAATCCATACATTTCTTTGGGATGAAGATTTTTTTTTCGTTTTTGAGAAGATTTCCTATATTTGTGGTAAGAAAATTTTAGCCATTGAAATCTTTTTTATTTTGTTCTAACGACAAGCAATTTGCATATTATTTCGCCTGAAATAAAGAGGCGAAAAAAGAAAGAAAGGTAACGAAAGAAATAAGAAAAATTGGTGAAAATTAGAAAAGTTAGTTCGAGCGAGTTGGTCAAAAAAATATCTGAAAACTTGTTCTTTTTAAGTTAGGGAAGTTTTTCACCCGGTTAAAAACACACCTTAATGACTTTTTACTCCATCCAGGCGTTAACACGTGATTGAAACAATTCTTTTAACATCCGATTTGTCGCCCTGACCAATAATTATGAAAAAAATGTAAAACTAAATAATATCGTTTATAATAAAAACGAGACTTAGATATGTACATCATTTCTAACATATTCATACATAGACAGGCGTGATTTATATCGATGGAACGAGAAATGCGTACATGTTAAAGTAACGCGTTATGGTCGACCCTGTCGAGAGTAGATCTCTCGGTTGAGAAAGCAAAAGGATATTGCGCTCTGCTCTCACTATCGTTCTGGGATTTGGTTCAGGTCATTTTGCCGGAGGAAGATATTATATTATATTATCGGCTTGCTACATATGCGATCACACGCACGTTACATATGTATACGTAGGTACGTGTAATCCATATATACAGAACTCGCACTGGGTTGCACAACTCGAAGTTATGCGATGTGTATTAAAGATGTATCTCTGATCGACTCACACTCGCTTGTATAGGTATAGTATAGGTATAATTACATAAAGATTATCACCTAAGGCGAAAATCTTAACTCATCTAAAAATCTGGACCATCCGAATATTTGTCAGAAAAATAAAACGCCGATTATACGACCTTGCTCGATATTTTAATACGTCCGAAGAATCGGATAGTTCCTCGAATAAGGTCTGTCACTTATTTTATTTTCATTTTTTTTTTCATTTTTTCTAGAAATTTCCCACGAAGTTATGGATACTCAGACTTTTTTTCGCAATATATATGAGAATCAAGATAGCCAAAACTCTGAGCAATGACCCAATTTTGGTCGATACCTACATACTATTTTTCACGCTTCTAGTTCTATTAGGCATCTAGCTGTCGGAGTATAGATCGCATCAGATCTGCACTAGCATCTTGTGAAGTATCTTAACTGGTTTGAATAACGCAGTAGGTAATCAAGAATCGAGGGAAATATAAAGTCTGACGTGTTTCGTAAGAGCGATGTGTTGTGTCGTTGACGAAGATAAGCAAACCGATCTTTTCATAGATATAATATCTGTCTTATGAATTTTCAATCATTTTTCTTCGAAGCCTTGAAAGTACTCTACATATATGATACACTGAAGAGAAATCAAGGTCCCAATGAAATTCGATTTTCTTTAATAAAAGAAGAAATTTGATCGATTTTCAATTTCCAAGTAAAATCGGGATAGCTTATAATATGGTTCTGGTAAATTTATGAAATCTTCAATCGGGGGGTGAATCCATCGGGTTTATATCGGGGTGGGATTTTGGTCGATCGTCTTGAAGTGCCTCGAGCTATTCGTCCGAATGGAGAGCGAATTCCTTTTCCATTAACAGTCTGCCTAGCTGGGACAAGGCGAATGCCAATCAATACAGGTTCGGTCAATCAATGCGCTATTCAGAGATTCTGGTATATCCAAAGCCAGCGAAGTTACGTTGAGTGAAATTTACTCGACCATATATACATATATACGCATACATAGAAGCCTGGAGGATATATTCTGGACAAACATCAAATTATAGTTCAGATATGAGTCAAAATCATGAATCATTGTAAATCGAGCCACGAGTACATCGAACACATATTATATAATTCAGAAGGGGGGAGTATTCAACTATCAATATATTCAAATCTGGCAAATTTTTGGTCAAATGAACAACCAGCATGAATAATTATTCAACTTATTTGCAGTTAATTTATCGTAGAGTAATACGCAGATAATGTTTTTAATTTGGCCGCCGTTTGCCGTACGAATTACCTGTTATTTTAACATCGAAATATTTTAATGAAGCACATATACACATATGTATATAGGTGTACGTACATATATAGCTGTATTATAGCTACGATTAATCTATACACTAAAACAAATTTAACAACGAGATTCGAGTCGTATATACCCGTATACATGGAGTAATTATCTTCCCTCAGTTCTGTGAAATAATTTGTAGCATAAAGTTTAATGAATAAATCACCCACGAACCTGGGCTGTTATATTTGTCAATTAAGCATACTATGTTTAATAGCGTTGCATCAGAGAGAACGATCTGTTAAGGCATAAAATAAAATCAAGCATTTATCATAGTAGACTGAAATGGAATAAACAGTTCCTTTTTTTTTCCTTTCTTTTTTAATCCTATTCATTTACGCCTCTACTCGAATCTCACGATTTAATCTTGTACGACTTGAATGACAAATAATCATCGGTGACATCAAGCTGCGCAGAAGGAAGAAGGTTTTTTATTTCCAATACATCGAACTCGGGTTCATCTATTCATTTTGACCAAACAAAATTTCAACTAAAAACCCATAGATCGAATATTGAACGAAAATTAGAGAACCATATCGTTAGGAGAGTGAATTCTCAGAGAGTAGAGACAGAAATGAAACTAATGTAATATCGAAAGCATTGGAATAGGAATTGTTGAAAGGCGTAAAATAATTTGACACTGATAAACTATGACCTTAAATCGCTTATTATTCTTTGAAATTGTTGAGCCCTGATGAAACGCGCAGTTTAGTGATTTCATCCGAGTCGATCAGACAGTTTAGAACCGCTTCGAACTCGCGGTCTCGCGGGTTTGACAAGTATTTTATTTCGCATATTTCATTATTCGAGTTTGTGAATTGCGAATCGTGATTTTTAATGCAACTCTGCAAGAAAAAAAGGCGTTCGATAAATCGGATTTAAAAACGACGGGATAGACGAAGACGTAATCGAAGTGCAGATTTTTTTTTTCATAAATGTGGTAAAATTTAATGGGATGTGAAGTACATAGGAGATTCAGGATGTGGTATGGTTCGGCACGTTCTGGATTCCGCTATCGTCTCATATCGCATTCACTGTTTTATCTGTCGACAATGCACGCGACTCCCCGTATTCATTTTTATATTTATTTTTAGTATTCCCATTTTTTTTTTTCTTTTTTTCTCTCTCTCTTTCTTTCTATGCCGTGCCAGCGCCGCTGGACATCGTCCAAATCTAGGTGAAACTATTTTACACAGGGGTGCATCGGATACCTGGCGGTAAAAATCGCGTGATAAAAGAATATATCGTCTCTGAACGAACGGACGAAAAATCGACAAATAACACCCGATATAAAAACCCCCCGATACCAAGGTATAATGGGTACCAATATGGCGAAAAAACTGACCAATCATCTGCCAACGATCGCCAATCGCTATCCTGGTTTTTGCAATTTTACAAAAACCCAGAAAACCATCACATCGGAAGAACTCGATGATTCGAAAACGGCCCTACCATACGAAGAAATTCCTGGACCAGAACCGGTACCGATTTTCGGAAATTTTTGGAGATTTCTACCCCTGATTGGTTCGTATTTTATAAAAATTAAATTTTTCCAATTGAATGATTCAAATGGTAGTGCGAAATGCTAATACAAGGATCGATGGATCGGGTGAAATATTAACGACACCGATCATCACCTGGATGCAAATACACCATAGTGAAATAATAAAACGATCGATCGTATAACCCGCGTTTTATGACCTTTTAACAACTTTTCCTAATTGAGATATAAATGAGAGAATCAGTGGTTATTATCGGTCGAAAAACCGGTAAGTATCCTCGTTGAAGCGTGGATATAGAGTCGACTAGACGCTATCGGTCTGGTAATTGCGCCGAGTAATTGGTCTTTACTTTTACGACTGGAAGCAGTCAAGGCCTTGAATGGTATGAGGTGCAGGTCTGGAAGGCGGATGGTGGTGCTCTAAAAGTCTGGAACCCCTGCAGCGAGAAATATATCCTCTGAACGGGAAGAAGGAGAGACCGAAAAAAGGGAGAAAATGATATTTTAGCGAAACCGTCTTTTCATATACGCCGCTGAAAGTCTGCTATATAAGTGTTTAGTACATGACTCCAGTGCATCCCAAAAACTTGATCCACATTCGTTGATTCATCATGCCGTTTTAAACCGTAACAAGAAATTCCACTAGCCTATTTCCCATCTCCTTTAAATCGTGTAGAAACTGTGAGAGATAGGATTCCAGGCAAGCTTGACGCATATGTATGTGTACTTAGCACTTGAGTGCGCTTGTACGGAGGATGACCTCCGAGTCAGCAGTTCAAGATCTAAGTGCATTTGGTCTGATGTTCTCGGTGTTGGAGTGTATCACTGACCATTGATCGTAATTCTTGAGTAAAGAGCAGATAAATTAGAGATGAGGATACGCGAGGGAAGACTGTGTCCCGAAGAAGGATAGAGATACAAATAAATCATAATCTTAGGGTCAAGTTTCGGTGTATAGATTAGGTCCAGTCTCGTATCTTCACTTGCTTATCATCGTCTTTAAATAAATATCAGAAATTTAGAAATATTTACAACCCTGTACGGTCTATCACGTTCGGTGCGATACGGTTCGCAGCTCGTTCTGGAGATAAGTTGCGAGTGCTTTTGATCAGTACACGGGACTGTTCGAAGATATCGATTAAAACCCATGAAAAATGGGGGGATAATTAATGAGAATATATTATAGAGATAAACGACGAAAATAAAGAGGCCAATATCGCCAGCTATCATAATGACGGACAACCTTTGACAATAATTAACCCATCCGTATCAGGGTTTATATATATCATATACATATTACATACATAGGTAATAGGTATATATTGTCTTCTCATAGAATAAGAACGAAATTCTCTTCTCGCATTGTCTTCAGTTTTATCTCATTCAAATACGAGTTTAAGTAAGACAATGCCAAGAGATTATCTTCACTTCAGGTTCTATACTCAAGGTGTGATTAATCTTATTCAAACGCAGGTTCCTATCCAAGAGACAACCAAATTGCATTGATAAAGAAGCTAAGGCAACGTTACGGTGATATTATTAAATTAACTCATCTACCAGGAAGACCTGATATAGTATTCACCTGTGATCCTAAAGACTTTGAAAAGGTTTGTCGCTCTTCAATGAAAACCCTGAAGACAATTTAATCCCTGGGCCACAAGATATTTTCAAACATCATTTTTTATATTTTTTTTTTATAGATTTACCGTAGTGAGGGATCCTGGCCTAAGCGAGACGCTATGCCGAGTTACAAGTACTACAGAGATCACGTTAGGAAAGATTTTTTCAATGGAATTGGCAGCATGGTTACAGAGTGAGTTCTCATTAATTTACTAAAGAAATTGATACAGGTGCGATATCGGATTTTTTTTTTTTTTTCTTCGTTATAGACAAGGCAAAGACTGGTACGCGATAAGAAATCTGGCGAATACTCCGATGCTGAATCCTAGAATGGCTGCGAAGTATATTCAACCGATAAACGAAGTGGCTTCGGATTTTGTGGAGAGGTACGTACCTGTTCGATCCTCAATTCTCAATTATTGAACTTTACCAATTATAAATGCAGATGGATGAAATTTGTTCTTTTCGGTTTCCTAGAATGGGTGAAATACGTGGTGCAGATGAAATGCTACCCGAGAGCTTTAACAACGAACTAAATAAATGGGCTCTAGAATGTGAGTCTGATATTATTAATGAGTAATGAGTAATGACCAATTAAAAATGGAGCAAAAAGATTTTAGAACACATTTTCCTTATCCCAAATATCCAGCAATCGCACTCCTCGCCATGGACACTCGTCTCGGATGTTTAAACGATGCGATATCAGCCGAAACGAGCGACGCTCAGCGTCTAGTGGACGCGGTGGTTACCATGATGAAACTTACCTATGATCTAGACGTCAGTCCAAGCCCGATATCAATTTTTAAAAGGAGAAGATTCAACCGTGCCGTTGACGTCCAAATAGAGTACGTTGTCCGTAATCAATCTTCATCAATGTCTACATAGATCGTCGCGGACGTAATTGAATTCTATGAAGAACGCTGCAGGTTACGGAATATAGCCGAAATAGAGAAGACGAAGATAAAAAGAAAAGCTAAAATGAAAATTACGAGGGAAAATATTTCTTGATGACGTTCCTAATTTTTCAGAAGATGATTAAAAAAAAACATCAAAATCGCAAGAATAATTTCATTCCTGCTGCGACATGAATTTTCTATCTCGAAGAAATCTTCTTCCGACATGTTCGTAAATGTTTATTCGTTGCCTTAGCAGCAACTTACACCATCATAAACGACCCCAGTATATAAAATTATTCAGATATTTAGTATCCCATCAATCAAGTCTCTCTCTCTCTCTCTCTCTCGACAAGTTTACGAAATTAAAAGATGATGTATATGCTGTAGCGTTCGCAGTCGTACCTATTTAGTAGTGAAGCTATCGGATCGTTGTCTCTCGATACGTCTTATGTAGCATGCAATTAATTAGTTTTAATTAGCTTAAGAAAAGGTGCACGGAATTGTACGCCCGATGTTTCGCAATCGCCATATAGCACAATATCTGATTATAAGTTAGTTGCGATTCTCTAATTGATATTCCAATTGACTCGCAGGCTTTAATAAAACTTGACGGATTTCCACGTCGTTTAATATGCGGAAATAAAATTTCAACTAATGAGTGTATGTTTCATTTGAGGAAAAATCTTCTACGCGGTTTCACGTAGGGAATTCGATAAATTTTATAAACCAAACGATATTTAATAAGAAAACAATCATCTAATCATTTTATCAGAAATAAATTTGAAACACGTCTCAACGAATCAAAATTTTATTTAATAATTGATATTGTTCACAGTATTTCCATGAAGTACATAAACCAATGTGTCGAACGTGTGAAACGAAAAGGGTCGAACTACTCAGAGAGCCAGAGTATTTTGGAGCACATATTGATGAAAGGTAATCCTATGATGGCCTGTGTCGTAGCAATTGACATGTTACACGCCGGCATTGACACGGTGAGGATAAATTTTAGTGTCTGACTTTATATATCATTTCGTATTTTAGTTCGTCCCACACGTTTCCCATAATACTCTTATATTCACAGACTGCTACAACGATGAGAAACGTGCTGCTACATCTGTCAAAGAACAGTAAAGCACAAAGCTGTCTTAGAAAGGAACTCACGTTAGTTTTACCGGATGTCGACTCTCCGGTAAGACAAGAAGACATCCTTCGACTTCCGTATCTGAAAGCCTGCATCAAGGAGAGTATGAGGTGACTGTGTCTTCTATATTTGAACAGCATCCCGTGCTACGTATACACTGATCTATTATTCGCGCTGGTGTATCCGTATGGGATCGATATTCACAGGGAATTCTGCAAATATATATACACATGTATATATACCGATAGTTGCTATATTCTAATGAATTTTTATCGATATCGATACGGTTAATTTCATTAGTTTATTACCGCGACTAATCGAGCTAACGACTCTTTAAGATACCCAAGTTTTCACCTTATTTTTCCCATTTTATAATCTCATTGGGATCTCCTATCGCTTTATTATAAAGTAAATAAGTCGATAAATCAATAATCGTTAGTAAAATTTTCCCATTAATTTTACCTAGAATCACGCCGACAGCTATCGGATCTCTGCGAGAGGTGGGAAAAGATATCGTGCTATCGGGTTATCGGATTCCAAAGGGAGTGAGTAAATAATAGTACGACTTAATTTATACTACTGAATATATAATTAATCATATACTACCTAAGACCCCCAATTATTTTCATTCAATAATTAATTAATCGAATGATTCCGTCGAAGATATTTATTAGGTATATTAATAATTTCCCAACGGGGAAGTCTCGTCTCCTATACCTATACCTATACCGGGAATTATGTACATACCTATATATGTAACGAAATTCCATTTATCGCGTTGACTAACGCCTATAACGTCAATCAAGAATGTCAATCGCGTTATGTGTGTGAAGGATATTTCCTCGACACATTTAGCTCAAATAACGTTATTCTTGGCTTGATAAATTTCACAAATTCGATGCGAAATGCTTATCATCATCATATATGTATTATATATATCTATAGAATTGTATAGATCTTCACGTCAGAATACATGCTATATCTATATCCCACATATATATATATATATATATATATTCATGATTAATATACCATTACTGCAGGTAATATACATGTATAATATGTACTGGCGTGTGTAATTATAACACTGAAAATTTACTGGTCCTAAGTACAGTTCGACGAGTACCTCGCTACTGTGAGTCGATCCAGATGAGCCTTGACGTTTGCGTAATAAGGCAAAGCAACGAGTTTAATTGTAATTGAGCGTTACGAAGCTGTGCGTTAACTAATTGTAAGTTACGATACGGTTATGATTACCTAGGGGCCCGTCTTGGCCCAGATGTATGTATGCATGTACAATACACATATCTGTATTCATACATGCATGCATATGATACACCTCTACTTTCAGCTCTACTTAGATCACTTTTACCACTGTGTGCGGCCAGGTTTTATCTATTACTGACCTGATGATATAATATTATTACCAAGTTCTAATTCCAGCTATATGAATGCGAAAATAGAAGCTCTCTCTCGGAACCGCTATGTACAGACGAATTATTACTATAATTAAATATGCGCGTAATATGTGTAAAGGCGATCAATTTTCTCGAAGACATATCACTTTTTTTTTCTTCTAATTCTATCTATTTTATTATACTATATATCACCACTTTTCTTTCTTTTTGTATCTTCTTTTTTCTACAAACTATGTAAGACAAGAAATTTTTCCTAATTCCGAACAGACAGCCGTCGCCATGTACCACGTGGAGGCTTCGAATTCACCGGATGAATTCCCAGAGTTTCAGAAATACCTGCCTGAGCGTTGGCTCAGAGATTCAAACGAAGGTGTTTCGCATATCAGAGAGGATGTGCCTTCGGCTAGGAACGCGAATCCGTTTTCATTTCTCCCTTTTGGATTTGGACCGAGAGCCTGCATTGGGCAACGATTCGCGAATTTGGAAATGGAGATTCTAATCGCTAAGGTATAGGGGAAAGGGTTGAAATAATTGAAAAAAATTGTGTTTGGATCAATTAGTTGAACCGATTTTTATTTTTCTTCAGATATTCAGGAGATGGAACGTCACTTTTGATAGGGACTATGAATTCCAGAGCAAACTACTTTACGGCATTGCCACACCGCTGACACTTCGTTTAACTGAAATTTAGAATAATTAAGGAATCAAGGATTCGAGATTACTGTTCGATCTTCTGATAATGAATAATTAATAAATTATCATGTTCGTGTGGGTTTTGTTTAAGTATAAGTCATCCAATCTGGGCGAAAATGTGGTCTTGAAATTCTTCTGGAATTCTGAATACAGTGACGAATACAGCCAAGGATATGCCAAAGCGACTGAAACACCTGCCAAGCTGTTTGTGACTAGCTACGCAGGATGTTTATTGTTTGCTACAAGGTTTCCTCAAAGCAACTGGTCGGCCTCCTATGTGGAGGAATTTTCTTCCTCTAGAATATTGTAGGCACGCAGCTGCCAGGCTGCCAAGGATATTCGGGAATTTCCCGAGGATCTTTGACACCGAAAGCTCGATAGTGAAAGAATCGAATTAACTAGGAAGAAGAAACGTTAGAAAGGATGTATGAGAAATTTTCAGAATGGTAAATCAATTGTAGCTGTTGAACCCTTGAATTGAACCACTATTTAGTCAGAAGATGGTATAACGAAGCGACGAGGGTACAGAGTATTGCGAACAATCGAGAAACTACATAAAGCGATGAAATTATTAGATTAAAAACGAAAATTGACTACCTGCAATTTTCGCACGTTTCCCCAGGGCTTAATTGCCGACCTTCTGACCCTTGACCCTCACGCCTCACGGGTAACGGGTGCCGTAATTGCATTCAACGGGTAGGCACCTCCAATGGCATTTGCGTTCACCCAACTAATCGGATTTCGTGGTCGACCAGCCTGTAATACCCAACGACAAAGGCTTCGCTTTCAATGAGACTTCTTCCGGTGTTATTTTTCAAAGATTACCCTTTTCGCATTTTTTAGTTAATAATTCTCACATGTGCCTAGTGTACTCATCAGATATTCCCTCTGTGTGTCTCTCGGTGTAATTCTTTCTATTTGAACATCGAGACCTCATCGTTTCAGAATAATTGTCAGACAATATCTGACCCGAAGGGTTCGGAGTAATTTACTCCTGGCTTTTACCTCTTTTGACCTTAATTGAAATATTGAAATTTCGTATAATTACGGTCACCTTTGTCACGCAACGAACAGGGGTCACATTTAACTAACACTTAAGTCTGTTAATAGTTCCTGAGTGCCTGTATAACGACTCTATTCCGCTCTGGATAAAAAAATAAAACGATTCACTTCTGATTCATTTACTGACAAAAGTCGAGAAAAAAATCACTAGTTTCTCAATCCGTACGTATATGGGATACCAGATAAGCCAATGTCAAATTCATGACTCCTACTCGCTCTACTGGATAATTATGACATTGAGGTAATTTTCTGCGCCGAGACTTGTAACTAGTCTCATTGTTCCCGTGCACGAAGAACCTCGTTATACAGCAAAGTGATCTGTGCAGTATTTCACTCGTGTATAAATTTGCGACAGCGAATGTGATCCGTTGAAAAAAAACATATAGGAACAAAATTTCGCCCTTTTCTTCGGTGTTCGTAATTAAAAGTTTGGAACAGGTGAGTAGAATGATTATTATTTCAAATCAGAACATAAAAATTACATAGAAATGCAATTTGTATGTATCATTTGATCATTCGCAGTGAACAATCAATTCCATCAAGAGTGATGGATTAGAGGTAATTCATTGAACCAAGACGTTGCAAAAACCGCAGTGATATAATATTCTTGCTTTGCTCATGTTTAAACTCAGTGGTTAGCACGTACAGGGCAGCCTAGTTCAGCCACTATCTGATATTTATAGTTGGACAGGAAATTATGTGATGGGAGATTATATATGATTAGAGAAGCAAATGGAGTTACGCGGTCAGTGTTGGGTGCAGATTTTGCATGATAGTTTACGTGTACGTGCATTATTGTTAAACTCATACACACTTGCAAAATCGGATATGGAACAGTGACATGGAAGTGACGTATAATGGTTTTATCAATTCCTTAGCCTAATCAAACGAAATGATCCGAAGGAGTTCGTCACTGGCGAGATTGTCCTTGACGTTTTCACGCCTCGAAGCTACTAGCCGAGAAAAAAGTACTTTAGCATTGTCTGATGCAAAGTTGGAAGAAAACGTCGATGCAGAATGGAAGAGTGCGAAACCGTACGAGCTGATCCCTGGACCGAAGCCACTTCCACTTATTGGAAATGTTGCACGATTTCTTCCCGTAATTGGTGAGTCAGATTTCGTTGAAAAACTAATTATGTGCTATTCTTGATGAGCAGAAAGTAAGAAAATTTTGTATAAATTTAAAGCCAGCTCGACTCTTCCTGTTATAATGTAACGTCAAACGTGTGAAACTCGAAGATGCTTTGAATTTCAGGTGAATATTGGAAGCTTCCTCTCGCAGAGATGGTTACCCTGTTACGCCAGAAATATGGGGAGGTTGTGAAACTGGAAGGAATCCCGGGACGGCGACGCTGCGTGTTTCTCTTTGATCCGAATCACTGTGAGAAGGTATACCGAACCGAAGGGCCTTGGCCTAGCAGAATTTCGATGGAGACTATCGAGTTGTATCGTAAGCGAAGGGACGATGTTTACAAAGGAGAATATGGGCTCGTCTCAAGGTTCGTATGTGCAGTTGAATTCCTCGTCCCTTGAAACGGTATTTAATCATAAACTGATACGATCACTATTGCTTTTCTGAAAGAAGGAGATCTCGCCATTCTCCAACGATTTAATAGAATGTGGAGGAATTGAAGTCCAGAAAATCATTCGGAAATAATCAATTTCGTGACTTACAGTCAAGGTAAAGAATGGCATCAGTTCCGGTCGAAAGTCAACCAACACTTAATGCAACCCAGAACGATTCGGCCTCACATAGACCCAATCGATCAAGTAGCAGAGGATTTCATTGGGAAGATTCGTGCTCTTAGAGACACCAAGTCTCTAGAAATGCCAGCCTCTTTTAACAACGAGATGAACAAATGGGCGTTGGAATGTGAGTAAGAAAATTCAGTACTTTTCCATCCTCCAGGTCAGAAGTTAGTCTCTGTTCGCAGCAATGTGCGTAATTACGTTCGATCATCGGATGGGATGCCTTGAGCCCGATCTTAGCTCTGACTCAGAATCCCAACTCCTTATCGACAACGTACATGACATGTTCGATCTCCTTTACAAGCTCGAGATCTTACCATCCCTGTGGAAACTCTACGAAACACGAGACCTAAAAAAGTTATTCCAAGTCTTCGACAGTCTCACCAGGTACCTTATTTTGTCACAGCCGTTTTTGCGTGAAGAAAATTACATCTGACTCATTTTCTCGATGACTTTACCGTTTTTAGAATCACGGGAAAATATGTACACCAAGCGAAGCAGCGTCTGGCTGAAAAATCAGCCGAAGATATTGGAGACAGCAGTGTGCTAGAAAAACTGATCGGTGTTGACGAGCAAACAACTACCGTTATGATAATGGACATGCTGACAGCCGGAGTTGATACCGTAAGTATTTTCACGAACAAGATCATGAACCAATTGATGAATATTTTTCCTCGAACTTAGACGAGCAATGCTGCTTCCGGAGTGATCTACTACATAGCAACGAATCCTGAGGTACAAGAAAAACTACGGAAAGAAGCGTTCGAAGTTTTGACCAGTAAAACTTCTCCTGTCACACTGGACACCCTCAATAATATTCCATACCTGAAGGCAGTCATCAAGGAAAGTATGAGAATGATGCCAATTGCTGTGGGAAACCTCAGGACCACAACTTCGGACATTGTTATTGGTGGCTACAGGATTCCCAAGGACGTAAGTTGGATTTTGGATTTTCATCTCGATAGTTCAGGCCTTCTTTCACACCTTGTTAGGAATTGATTGAATCTCTTGTTCTAGGATGACGTGATAATGTGCCACTCAGTGATGAGTCAAGATCCAAAATACTTTCCGGATAATACGAAATTCCTTCCGGAGAGATGGCTGAAAGAATCCTCGGCCACGACTCATTCGGCAAAGAACGCTCATCCCTTCGCTTATATGCCGTTCGGTTTTGGCCCTCGTACATGCATTGGAAGACGATTTGCACAACTTGAGATGGAAACGCTTCTGATCAAGGTTAACCCTCGTGGATTACTTCTAATCAAAATCTTACTCAATCACTCAGATAAGTGAACTTCAGTTTTTCTTGCAGTTAATGCGAAACTTTCGCCTTGAATGGCATCATGGAACGTTGCAGTTTAAAAGTGGATTCATAAACACTGTCGGATCACCGCTGAGGGTCAAGATGATCGACATTTAAACCGATAGCTTCGTCTATCTACGTAGTTCTAATTTTTAACTTACTAACTTATCGTAAGTTGCGTGTTAACTCAATGTCAATTTTTATACTGATAACGATAGTTTCAACTATGATGATATTTTACTCATGTGTCTTCGACTCTGGATGTAGTCTTGTGTCATTCTCTATGTAAGAATCTTGATAACATTTTGTGTATCGTTGTGATGATGTGAATTTCGAAATTCGTGAATACTGCTAAGCCAGCAGATGAATAGGTCCTAAATAAAACTATAGTCATGTTCAAGTAATCCATATCTGTTCATACCTCCAGAATCTTTCAATTCCTTTCGACAGTAATCAACTAATCACCAATATTTTGGAGCAATTGAATCGCGTGAAGATGATATTTTAGTCATTCATATTCAATCTGCTCATCATAACTTATAGTCTCCCTAGAAATGGATAGAAATTTTCGATGACCAGCACGTATATCATTTAAATCTCAACGAAAATCTTTAACATGGTCATGTGAGTACGTAGTTTACGGAACTTGATGAGGAACTGCATTCTCAGATTTCGATCAGGAATCTGCATGCGAATTTTTTTCTGCGACTTGAAAATCACGCTGTATATACCTATTCAATAAACGAGATAATCCGACATAAGAAATCAAAACAGTCCGCCGAATCCACGCCTCTTAAGCTGATTTGAGGGAAATTTGTAAACACATAGCCTGGTCCGCACTGCTAGTTGATAATATCGAGGGTACTTCGTGGGCCGTGAATTTGAACTAGTCGCATTGATCCTGGGCTCGAACAACCTCATTTTAAGCAGTACACCGAGTGATTTGTGTTTATGTTGCTCGTGTGTGGATTTTTGCTCGTCAATTTCACTCGCTGAACATTTTCAGGACCGATACTCCACCGTGTTCTTCGTTTTCTATGTAATAAAAAGATCGAAATACGTGAGTAGAATGATCGTTACTATTTTGCAGTAAGATATTACAGTGCAATTTTCACGTATCGTTTCCGCGTTTGCGTGAACCTGCGCAGTCTCTATCGAAGTTAATCCTTGTTCAATGGTATCTAATCTAATCTCTAATTCATGAAGCGAAGATATTAATACTTCACGATAACGAGAGAATCACCGCAAGAACCCGAGTGGTAAGATATTTTTGTTCCCCACCTGATTCCATCGTTTTTAATACTAGCTGCCATGATTTTATCAATTTCCCAGGCTAATCCAACGAAATGATTCGGAGCAGTTCATCAATCGTCAGATCCTCGTTGAGATTCTCGAGCCTCGAAGCTAGGAGCCGAGAAAAAAGTACCTTATCAGTGCCCGATGTGAAATTAGAAGAAACCCTTGGATCAGAATGGAAAGATGCGAAACCTTACAAGCTGATCCCCGGCCCGAAGCCACTTCCACTTCTCGGAAATCTTACGCGATTCCTTCCCGTGATTGGTGAGTCGAATATTGGAAAAAAATATTCAAATAGATTCGAAGCCAGCTTGATACTGGCTCCTGTGATGATACGAGGTGTGGAATCAAAGAATGCTTCAAATTTTAGGGGAATATTACAACCTAACTCCAACAGAGCTGGTCGCTGAGCTTCGTCAGAAATATGGTGACGTAGTGAAACTGGAAGGACTTCCAGGACGACGACGTTGCGTGTTTCTTTTTAATCCAAATGACTGTGAGAAGGTATATCGAACTGAAGGGCCTTGGCCTGGCAGAGTATCGATGGAAACATTGAGGGTGTATCGTGAGCGAAGAAACGATTTCTACAAAGGAGAATATGGCCTTGTTGCGAGGTTCGTATGTACGGTGGAATTTCTAGTTTCTCAAAACTGGAAGGAAAAGATCTTCTCATTCTTTGACGATCCATTAAAACGGCAAAGATTTGGGGTTCAGAAAATTATTGGCGAATTAATCGATTTCGTGACTTACAGCCAGGGTCAAGAATGGCATAAATTCCGGACGAAAGTCAACCAACACCTAATGCAACCCAGAACAATTCGGCCTCATATAGCTCCACTCGATCAAGTAGCGAGTGATTTCATGGACAAGATTCGTACTTTAAGAGATCCTGCGACTCTGGAAATGCCAGTTTATTTTAATAACGAGACGAACAAGTGGTCGTTGGAATGTGAGTAAGAGAATTCACTACTTCTAGCATAGTCCCATTCCCTGAGTAAGAAGTCAATGCTTGTTCACAGCAATGTGCGTAATTGCTTTCGATCATCGGATGGGATGCCTCGAACCTAATCTAACATCCGACTCGGAAGCTCAAATCTTTATCGACAGCGTACGAGACTTGTTCGAGCTCACGTATAAGCTGGAGTTTCTACCTTCCCTGTGGAAGCTTTACGACACTCGAAACCTGAAGAAACTGTTCAAGGTTTTCGACCGTCTAAACGGGTACGTTATTTTCAAATTCTTACTTTTGCCTTCGGCTTTTCTCTGACGATGAAAATTCATCGATATTTAATCGAACTATTGTTTTATCGTATCAGAATCACGACCAAATATGTTAATCAAGCCAAGGAACGTCTCGCTAATAAATCATGCACGGACCCAGGAGATAGCAGTATGCTGGAAAGACTGATCAGTGTTGACGAGCACACAACTACTATCATGATAATGGACATGCTCACAGCCGGAGTTGATACTGTAAGTGATTTCGCGAATAAGATCATGAAGCAATAAAATTGATGAAAGTTTTCCCTTGGAATTAGACGAGCAACACTGTTTGTGCAACCATGTACTACATAGCATCGAATCCTGAGGCTCAGGAAAAACTGCTGAAAGAAGCGGCTGAAGTTTTGCCGAGTAAGACGTCTCCCGTCACACTGGAGACCCTCAATAATATCCCATATCTGAAGGCTGTCATCAAGGAAAGTATGAGATTGATGCCAATTGGTTTGGGTAATCTCAGGACCACAACTGCGAACATTGTAGTTGGTGGCTACAGGATTCCCAAGGACGTAAGTTGGATTTTGGATTTTCATCCCGATAGTTCGGGCCTTCTTTTGCACCTTGTTAGGAATTGATTAAATCTCTTGTTCTAGGATGACGTGATAATGTGTCACTCAGTGATGAGTCGAGAGCCGAAATATTTTCCGGATGAAAGTAAATTCATTCCTGAGAGATGGCTGAAAGAATCCTCGGCCTCTTTTCATTCGGCAAAGAAAGCTCATCCCTTCGCTTACATGCCGTTCGGTTTTGGCCCTCGTAGCTGCATTGGAAAACGTTTTGCATATCTTGAGATGGAAACGCTTTTGATAAAGGTTGATCATCGTAGACTCTTTTTAATGAAAATATTAATCAATTACTCGGAGGAAGGAAACCATAACTTTTCGATTTTACAGTTACTGCGAAACTTTCGCCTCGAATGGCACCATGGACCGTTGAAGATTAAAAGCGGATTTATAAACACCGTCGAAACACCACTGAGGGTCAAGATGATCGACAATAATTAATTTCATAGATCATTATCCTATCTAGCTAATTTTTTTAACATACTAACGTATTGTCAGTCGTGTGATAACTGAATTTTATTTTTTACACTGATTAGGAAAGTTTTAACTTTGATCATATTTTACGTGTATATATAATATGTGCCTTAGTCTAAGTGAAATCTTGTGTTAATTTCTGTACTGGAATTTGGATAATATTTTGTATATTGTTGTGCTGTCATGTGATGTTCGCAATTTGTAAATGCTATTTGGCGGATCGGCGAATAAGTCCGAATTAAATTTATCCAGAAACGAGATTTCATCTTCATGTCGATTATACTCGATTAAATTCTCGTCATATATTCCCAAATTTTAAAATTTCTTTCGATAACAATCATACAAATTTCGCATAATTTTAAACATTAATTTATATTCGAACTGTTTTTCATATCTTTATCGTTAACCAGCACTTGTGCCATTTGAATCAACATCAAATTCTTTGGCTATGACGCGAGTGGAAGATATTGAAATATTGATCGATCTCACGAAGTTTTGCTGACATCAATTCCAAAGATCTGTATGAATTTTTTAAGTCAAAGAACAGCTGAAATGAACGTGAAAATAAACGATATCTTAAATTAAAGAAGGAACGAGAGAGATCCCAACTTTCGATAAGATATTAATTAATCTGTAATTATCTTTGTATAGACTTCTTCCAACTGAAGGTATCAAACTTCAAATCTCAGGGATTAGCATGCATGATTGAATTAAACAGTGAACCGGTCCATGATACTCCCAAAGGTATAACTGAGCACACAGCTGTATCTATACGTGAATAATAATTTAAATTATTTAGGTAAATTTATTCGGGACCAAATTTATGTCCCTAATGTATCTGCATATCCAAGCGGAAGGGTCACCGTAGAAACACGTGGAGGGTACATTTTGTGGTGAAACATAAGTAACAACCGCAGCTCGTCAGTCACGCGTTCCTCTACCAAGGATCGTGGTTCCGTTCTGTATAAGGGAGGAAATTGACAGCACCAAGTCTGCTTTGTCCTCAACCTCATTCTCTCTACTCTGCTCTACTCACTCCACAATTGTTACAACAAACAGTAACTATATGCGAGTCTAAATATTGTCACACGTTAATTGGTTCGAGGGAGTTGCTTTCAGACACACCTCAAGTAGGTAGATACATGAAAGCTCAAAAAGTTTCAAGTCTTTTGAATTGAAAAATTTTTATTCTTCTCCCTCGAAAGATGATGAACAAATCTGCATCGAAACTTTTGGCACGTCCGATATCGAGGCTCTTACTTTAATTCCCCATAATTCGTCTGTCGAAATCGACTATTAAAAGACTTCAAAACGCTACAAAAAATCGTTGAAAATCTATTCAAATTTTGATGCTTTTCACGCTGCCAATTATTTCCATCGACACTTATGTCTACTTGGCAGAAATGAATTCAACTTCAGAACCGACATTATCTAATCGTTCATCCAAATTGTCGCATAGCCGGATATACAGACACCTGAAACGTTATTTAATTTTGGTTTAAAACGAAGGATTATTTCGTGCGCTATTAATTTTTATGTGCGCGACACTATAAGATTTTTTACGACTTACTGTTATATATGCGGAAGCTATAAGATTTTTTACAACTTACTGCTAGCATAACTGATAAAGATTCTCCTGCAACTAGTATAAATCTCGTCTTCCCATAGCTCTTACTCGCAACTTCCAGAAACTTGTGAAATTTCGTGATTAGCTGTTGTAGAAGGTATGTTAAAATACACACACGCCACAATTGATTCACAATCATCATTTCAGCATTCAAATTTTTCGAGGTCCGAAGGCTGAATTGACTTTAAGATATGGTCACGCATTTCACTCTGAATTTCCTTGCTTCGTATAATCAAGGAGAAAAATGTTGAATAACAATGAAATAACAGGACGATAGATTTAACATATGTTTAGAAACGTACAATTTGATTTAGATTTGCTACCAGACTGACTCCTATGTCGCTTGTCGCGAGAGACGTAAGACTTGCCAAGGAAACTTTCCCTCTTTTGCCAAACCCCATTTGGGGGTGAAATTTTAAATATACAAATTTTCAATTGGTCAAAGCTACAAGTGGACGTCTATGAAATAACTTCCGAAATTGCCTTTCTTGGTATTTCCCAGCGCGTGACAACTGCCAGGCTTTCCACGAAGGCGAGAAAATATCGCATGATTTTCGGACCCAAAATGCACCTGCAGTCAATGGTCATACAATAGTAATTACCTGAGTCCCTTTTGTCACGCTCTACGTATTGGAAAGAAATGGTCTAGGTCTAGGATTAACCGAGTACTACGGTTAATTAATCCCCGTTAGGCAAAAGACGACGAAGGTACTAATTGCATGTAGTTCCTGGAATATGAATCAGAAAGGTATAATAACTATAATTTTAGAAGTTTAGTTTCCATCCATGATTCCTTGTGGCAAGAGGTGAAACGATGGCCGAGTAGGTCTTCAAAGTTTCACCACTCAAACTTCTATATTTAATTGAACTTCACGTCTGTCATACATGAATGTGAAGTATAGAAATTTGAAAACACTCGCTTCACATGTCTTTGTGAAGAGCTCTTATAGTGAATAATCCAGAGTCGTCAGAACAAGCTTAATTCTATGATTGTGAGCAATGGATTTGCACCGAAGCATGCAAGTGGAATTATTCCCTGTTAAGATTTCCAATCCGATTATGAATAGTGAGAATTTCATAGTGAGCACATCTCTTTAGTCGAATGCAGATGGAGTGAGATTATTTATGAGTACATCGGACTTTTGTTGAATTTCCCTTGCAGTATTCTGTGCCTGACTAGCCTGCCTGTGCCTCATATTATCATCAATAATTCATTGTCTCGCAAAATGGGAGCATATATCCACATCAGCTGGATCTGTCGTATAGCTGTAAAGCATCGCGTGAAAATGATAAAAAAGATCGGAATTCCTATCAATGAAATTATTCGACATGGAATTTTGACTTATCAAATTGCTCTTCGTGATTGAGTTATACCCAGCGGAAGTCAGTTCAAGAATTTATCCAACCTTTGATTATCATGCAAGATCGATTGTGACCAAATCGTGAATGTTGTCAGTGCGATTGCCCCGTGACTGAGAGATTCTGATGAAAGATTGAGAGACATGAGATGTATAGGACATGTGCGAGACCAAAAATTAAATTTTTGTGATTGCAGGCATAACGTAAGGCTGGGTAGAAGAACCGAAAACATGTTTTTTGGAATCGCTGGAATTGTACTCGTGGCGTTTATCGCAACAGTCGCAAGTATGTAAAACTGTACGATAATGAATAATGAAGGTATTTTTTTTTTTGTTTAAACCTCCAACATCATTTAAAGTCAATTTATTACTTTACAGCAGGCCAAGTGTGGAACGGTTTCGCAGGTATGTGCCATTTGCTTTCAATTCGAGTGTCTTTTCCAAAGGGACTTCGTCCACCGTTATTTGTACGTCATAAAATCAGGTGTGATACAATCAACATATCACTAGTACTAATTCAATGTCATAGCTTCCTGGGCCCTGGACACTTCGACCCACTTTTATGACCTTCCAAAAACGTTGGAAGCGGCTAAAAACGAAGGATGGACCACCATTGAAGGAGTGAACCCACCTGAAAGGATCACGCCACTGGGTCTCGAGGGTGACCCTACAATAGTTCTGCTATTCGAAAAAAGCACGGTTGTCGGAGTTCAAATCGCCGTTAGTGAAAGAAAACCCCTTATTATTTTATTAGTAAATTATCACACAGGTGGATCTTAATCAACGAAAATGACGATGACTTATTTTAGTTTCTCGTAGCGGACGTGGATTCAAATCAACCTTTAAAGTTGGATGAACTTCATGCTGTGATGAAGAAGAAGCTCAATGGCAAATTGTTCTACACTGCAACAGTTTATTTCTACAATGATGGTACGTAATTGCAACAAAGGCACATCAGCCACAATAAAATGCTACTAAATGATTAAATACTCCAATTTTTAATTCGCATCGTTTACGGATGCCTCTTTTTTATGTAGGGCGTCGGTATTATTATGGTTCGATATGAGTTTCAGAATCTACGGATACTCGGACAATCCGATTCCAGGAGAAGAATGGATTTCTCGAAATACCAACAAACGCGGCTCTGGTTCCTTCAGAAACCCAGTTCTTGTTGAAGAACTGTATTCCGACAATGGGTGAGAGCAAAATATTGCCTACTATATAGAAAAATGATCAACAGCCACGGAATTTGAAAAAATTCTATGACCCGATCTATAGGGGTTCACTACTATACATGGCATAGCACTTCGGACTGCGCAACCTTGTATCCGTGGTTTCTTCTGGCAGACGGCGAAAATATGATTGGTGTCGGTTTCCAAAGCTTCGGAAATCCAACTCAAATAGGCAATCGAGCGTGGTGGGAGACGATTCCAGATAATGGAATTTATGTGAGTGCGAAAATTGCATACACTAAGGAAATGGCTGATTTTGTCACCTAATTCATTTTGTGTTTCTTGCAATTTTTTGGCAAGTCTTTTTTGCATCACATCAAATGTTTATTTTTGTCCTTATCATATGTAGGCTGCCATGAATGACCCTCCGGCATGTGCCGTTAATGGAGTAGCAGAATTTGGTACTATTTCTATGCACATTTGGTTCGTTGACAAACCTCAGAATATCGTCTGCAGTTAATCGAATAATTGATAAGCTGATTTGCCGTTGATGGGATGATTCAGAAGCCAATAAATGTAATATTATATATCTATATATTCTATAAAATATCTAATTTTATCAACGCTCGAAAATTCAATAAAGAAATAACATATCCCTTCGTGCAACTTAGCCCTTTACTATATTTTTTAACTATCAACGCAGTATCCTATTTTCAATTTGTTTGAAATTATTAGGAAATGTGCTATGGAGTTTTGTTTTTTTTTTTCATTGAACAAAGTTTCTGAACTCTGGATTCAATTTCACTCATTGAAACACGCGACAAGCTGTGAGAATTTGGATTTGAGATGCCCAGACAGAAATTTAGATACTTTCATCCACTTTTCTAATCTTCTGCAAACGTATGAGTAAGCTAAAGAAGAAGGATGGACCAACATCACGGGTGTCGACGCACGGGGGAGAATCACCACACTGGGTTTTGAGGGTGATCATACATTTGCACTGCTATTTTGTAATAAAAAAGTCATGGCGTGCCGAATCGCTGTGAGCGAAAATAAAATCTACTAGAATGGTACGTAATTCTGACTAGGCACATCAGCGATGAATAATAAACGCCCTTCATCGAATTCTGTTTGATGTGGGTCTCAGAACTTGAGAACATTCGCAGAATCTGGTTCCAGGGAAAGACAAATTTTCACAAAATACCAACGAGCGTGTCTCTGGCTTCTTCATAAAACAAGGTCGCTGAACGGATACCCGATATTACCCATATCAAACACGCTAATGATGTCTCCGTTCTTATCCCTTAAAAATTCTTTTCCTCCCATATTTGTTATCAGGGTATAAACTAATGATTCGGACCATACCCAAGTGAAAAAAGTCAATTCAGGAAATAACGGACACCCTAATATACATATGCTATGTTGAGAGTGCACGCGATAAGTAACAAGTCGGAATTATTCAGCCGGTATATATTCCATATCCATATGTTTTTATGCCAGGTTCTATAAATAATTGATTATAAGTCGGTGAAAGGAGACCGCGGACCATGAAGATATTTTTACGAGTATCAGGAAGATACCGTTTACGCGACGCTGATAAAAAAAACTATCGCATCAATAATTGGTAATTCATAGAATAAAAATGAAACAGCATTATTGAAAACAAGCTTGCATGGTATGGATATATCTATAATAGGAAATGCAAGTTGCAGCCTTCAACATTCGAACTAATTTAGACAGTATATTGATAAGATATTGTTACGTTGAATGACGCGACCACACATTTACCAAGTCTTATTATTAATTTATATTCAAGTATGCAGGTTAATATAACGCAGCTGGAATAACGTAATATTCAGGTACGAAATTTCAGATATTTACCCAAGTGCAGGGGCCTGTACAGACTATATCACCAGAATTGGTGGAAAATCAATTTTTGATTTTTCGTCTTATTTAGACGACTGTTATATTAAAGAATTCTGGGACTTTCAGTGAATCTACTTGCCCGTCTGATAAGTTTGCGAACTTTTCTAGGCATTCTTTTATACATTCCCTTTTTTTTATGTTTTTGTAACAATTGACCAAATCCCTAGAATAAAATGTCTGAACTTTTCAAAATTCTTTGAAAATAGTAGGTAATCACGTTTTGTAGAAACTTTACAATTCGCTTCAAATCAAGTCCAGAAATCGACCGGCAATTGAAGTTAACAAAATCTGATATTCGAGTATTTCAATCATGCAGACCGAAGAAGACAGTTTATAAGTTTTTAGGAAAATCACCAATCATAATAAATCGGAACAAGCTTGATTCTGTAATTAATTATCAGCGATAGATTTGCACTGCAGGCTGCAAGTGGAATTATTCCCCGTTAAAAATAATTTCAATTCGATTGTTAATAATAAGGATTTCATAACGAGTACATCTCTTCATTCGAATGCAGATGGAGTGAGATTTCTTATGAGTATATCGTACTTTTGTTGAATTTCCCTTGCAGTATTCTGTACCCCACGAGCCTGCCTGTGTCTCATATTATCATCAATAATTCATTGTCTCGCTAAACGGAAAAATATATCTACATCAGCTATAGATCTGTCGTATAGCATCTTGTGAAAGTAATAAAACAGATCAGAATTCCTGTCAATGAGATTATCCAATATGAAATTTCTACTCATGCAATGGCCTATCGTGATTGAATTATACCAAATGGATATCAGTTTGGAGTCCAGATAACTTTTGATCATCATGCAAGATTGATCGCCTGATGAAAAATTGAGAGATATGAGATGTAAAAAATTTGTACGACACCCTAAATCTAATGTGATTGCAGGTATACCGTAGAACTGGACAGTAAAATCGAAACATGTATTCTCGAATCGGTGGAATTGTGCTCGTGGCGTTTATCGCAACAGTCGCAAGTATGTAAAATTTTACGAAAATGAATGACGACAGTATTTTTTCGCACCTCCAACATCATTTGAAGTCAATTTATCACTTTACAGCAGACGAGGTGTGGAACGGTTTCGTAGGTATGTGCCTTCGCTTTCAATTCGAGTATCTTTTCCAAAGGGACTTCGTCCGCCGTTATTTGCACGTCATGAAGTCAAGTGTGATACAATTAACATATCACTAATACTAATTCAATGCCATAGCCTCCTGGGACCAGGACACTTCGACCCACTTTTATGACCTTCCACAAACTTTGGAAGCGGCTAAAAACGAAGGATGGACCACCATCGAAGGAGTGAACCCAGCTGAAGGGATCACACCACTGGCTTTCGAGGGTGACCCTACATTCGTTCTGCTTTTCAATAATACCATGGTCATCGGATTCCAAGTTGCCGTTAGTAAAAGAAAACCCCTTATTATTTTATTAGTAAATTATCACACAGGTAGATCTTAATCAACGAGAATGACGATGGCTTATTTTAGTTTCGCGTAGCGGATGTGAATTCAAGTCAACCCTTAAAGTGGGATGAACTTGATGTTATAATTCGAAAGACGTTTAACAACGAGTCGTTCTATACCTCAACGGCTTACTTCTGGAATGATGGTACGTAATTCCAATTCTAAACTGGATAATCCACACCAGAGGCAGACAGCGCCAATCAAATACTATACCAAATGATTAAATACTCCTGTTTTTAATTCACATCGTTTGATGCTGCCTAATCTCTCACGTAGGGTGTTTGTATTATTGTGATTTAATCTGAGTTTCAGAATCTACGGATAATCGCACAATCCTAATCCAGGAAAAGGATGGATTTTTCGAAGTACCAACAAATACGTCTCAGCTTATTTCAGAAACCGAATACTTGTCAAAAAAATGTGTTCCAACAATGGGTAAGAGCAAAATACTGCCTACTATAGTATAGAAAAATGATCAACAGTCATGAAATTTCAAAAAAAATCTGTGACCCAATCTATAGGGCATCACTACTATACATGGCATAACACTTCGGACTGCGAAACCGTGTTTCCGTGGCTCGTTCTGGGACACGAAGGTAATGTTATAGGCCTCGGCTTCCAAGCCTTCGGAACTATATCTCCAATAGGCAATCGAGTGTGGTGTGAGTGGATCCCAGCTCTTGGAATATATGTAAGTGAGAAAATTTTATACCTATACATGAGAGAAATCGCTGATTTTGTCAGCTAATTGATTTTGTTTTTTCTGTCAAAAGAGAGTTGTAACAGATGACGACATTTTTAGCATAACATGAAATGTTTTTTTTTCCTCGTTATATGCAGACTATCATGAATGACCCTCCGGAGTGTGCTTATGAAGCAATAAGAGAGTTTGGGATTATTTCTCTACACGTTTGGTTCAAGAAAGGCCCACAGGAAATCACCTGCAATTAATTCAACCCAAGGACGGTCACACCTCATGAAAATCCCGTGGTGGTCACATGGGGTGTGACACACCCCAGCACTTTGAAGCGCTGTAGAGTCCAGAAGCCGAAAAATGAAATATTATATATCTAATCTATGAAATATCTAATTTGTTCAACGTGTGAAAATTCAATAAATAAATATGATATCCCTGTATACAACTTCGCCGTAAAAGTAATAAAACAGATCGGAATTCCTGTCAATGAGATTATTCAATATAAAATTTTCACTCATGCAATGGCTTATCGTGATTGAATTATACCCAGTGGAAATGAATTTGGAGTCCAGATAACTTCTGATCATCATGCAAGATTGATCGCAACACAATCGCGGATGTTATCAGTCCGATTACCTCGCGACTGAGAGATCCTGATAAAAAATTGAGCGATATGAGATGTATATGATATGTACGACACCCTGAATCTAATGTGATTGCAGGCATACCGTCGAACTAGACAGCAAAATCGAGACATGTATTCTCGAATCGGTGGAATTGTGCTCGTGGCGTTTATCGCAACAGTCGCAAGTATGTAAAACTGTACGATAATGAATAATAGAAGTATTTTTTTTTCTCAAACCCTCAACATCATTTAAAGTCAATTTGTTACTTTACAGCAGACGAGGTGTGGAACGGTTTTACAGGTATGTATACCATTCGCTTCCAATTCAAATATCTTTTCCAAAGGGACTTCGTGCGCCGTTATTTGCACGTCATGAAGTTAAGTGTGATACAATCCACATATCACTAGTACTAATTCAATGCCATAGCTTCCTGGGACCTGGACACTTCGACCCACTTTTATGACCTCCCAAAAACGTTGGAAGCGGCTAAAAACGAAGGATGGACCAACATCGGAGGAGTGAACCCACCCAAAGGGATCACGCCACTGGGTTTCGAGGGTGACCCTACACTCGTTCTGCTATTCCAAAAAGGCACGGTTATCGGAGTTCAAGTCGCCGTTAGTAAAAAAAACCATCATCATTTCATTGAAAAATTACATATAGGTCGATCTAAATCAATGAAATGGATGATGACGTGTCTTATAGGTCCGCGTAAAGGACCTGAATCCAGATCAACCATTGCGGTGGGATGAACTTGATGCTGTGATTAACAAGACGCTCGATGGCGAATTGTTCTATACTGCAACAGTTTACTTCCACAATGATGGTTCGTAGTTGCAACAAAGGCACATCAGCCACAGTAAAATGCTACCAAATGATTAAATACTCCAATTTTTAATTCGCATCGTTTACGGATGCCTCTTTTCTATGTAGAGCGTCGGTATTATTATGGTTCGATCTGAGTTTCAGAATCTACGGATACTCGGAAAATCCGATTCCAAGAGAAGAATGGATTTCTCGAAATACCAACAAACGCGTCTCTGGTTCCTTCAGAAACCCAGTTCTTGTTGAAGAACTGTATTCCGACAATGGGTGAGAGAAAAATATTGCCTACTATATAGAAAAATTATCAACAGCCATGAAATTTCAAAAAAATGTATGACTCGATCTATAGGGATTCACTACTATACATGGTATAACACTTCGGACTGCGCAACCTTGTATCCGTGGTTCCTTCTGGCACTCGATGATGATATTATGGGCGTCGGATTCCAAGGCGTTGGAAATCTAACTGCAATAGGCAATCGAGTGTGGTGGGAGACGATTCCAGCTGGTGCTATAAGTGTAAGTCAGAAAATTTCATACACCAAGGAAATCGCCGATTTTGTCACCTAATTCATTTTGTGGCTCTCGCAATTTTTGGCAATTTTTTTTTTTTTTTTTTTGCATCACAGTAATCGTTGATCTTTGTCCTTATTATATGTAGGTTGCCATGAATGACCCTCCACCATGTGCCGTCAGTTCAATAGCAGAGTTTGGTGCTATTTCTATGCACATTTGGTTCGTTGACAAGCCTCAGAATATCACCTGCAGTTAATTAAATAATCGATACGCCGATCGCAAGTAATGGGATAATTTTGGAAGCCAATAAATGCAATATTATATGTCTAATCTATATCGAAAATCTCATTTTATAAACGTTTGAAAATTCAATAAATAAATGAGATATCCTTATACACAACTTAGCCCTTTACTATATTTCTTGACTATCCATACAGTATCCTATTCCCAATTTATTAGAAATTATTAGGAAATGTGCTCTAGAGTTTTTTTTTTTTTTTTCCGAACTTTAGATTCAATCTCATTCATTGAAACACCCGACACCCTGTGGGAATCTGGATTTGAGATGCTCATGCAGAAATTTAGATACTTTCACCCACTTTTATAATCTTCTAAAAACGTATGAGTAAGCTAAAGAAAAAGGATGGACCAACATCACGGGTGTCGACGCACGGGAGAGGATCACCTGGGTTTTTACGGTAATCCTACATTCGCACTGCTATTTTAGCTATGTGAACTTGGCCCCCCAATATTTGATATGGTGAAATTTTTCAGGTGGAAACGATTGCGCATCGTTTGCGCTTGTTTGCGCACAATTTGCTATCGTTTGCGCCGCCTCAGTTTTCGAGTCAAGAGAAAATCAAATTTAGGGGGGGTAGATTCACACTGCACCCCAACTTTGAATATCTCTTTTTTTCTTTTTGGCCATCGTTTGCGCATGTTTGCGTCCCTATCATTGTCATTTGCGCCCTCGCCGTTTTCCAGTTATGTCAGAAAGAAAATTTCGGGCTGGCCCCCAGAATAAAAATTTTCCGGTCCTTTTTTTTGGCGATCGTTTGCGTTTCGTTTGCGCATGTTTGCGCCGCGATTACTTCCGTTCACACGCTCACCCTTCTTCAGTTATGTTGCGAGGAAAATTGTGGGCTAGCCCCCCAGAATTAGAATTTCCCGGTCTTTTTTTTTGCCATCGTTTGCGTTTCGTTTGCGCACGTTTGCGCCGCGATTACTTTCGTTCACACCCTCACCCTTCTTCAGTTATGTCGCGAAAAAAATTTTGGGCTAGCCCCCCAGAATCAGAATTTCCCGCTCCTTTTTTTTGCGATCGTTTGCGTTTCGTTTGCGCATGTTTGCGCCGCGATTACTTTCGTTCACACCCTCACCCTTCTTCAGTTATGTTGCGAAGAAAATTTTGGGCTAGCCACCCAGAATTAGAATTTCCCGGTCCTTTTTTTTGCGATCGCTTGCGGACGTTAGCGCCGCGATTACTGTCATTTGCGCCTTTACCGTTTTCTAGTAACCAGTATTATTAGTTAAAAGGGCACTCAAATCAAATAATATCAATACCTATGTGCAGATACTTCCAGCTTACGAAGCGAGAACTTATCTTCATACATCGATGCTAACCCTCACAGCACACATGTCCGATGGATGTCCATAGGATATCCATAGGACATCCAATGGCTATCCTATGGATATCCTATGGACATCTATCGCACATGTGTGCTGTGTGGAAATATTCCAGTTACATCAAGATTGGTGACAATAATTTTACAAGTATTGAATTCGCGTTCCCCGACCAAACTTGGTTTTCTTTTTTCGGAACCAAAAGTAGTATTTTTCAGATTTTTTACAACCCCTTCCGAGCTTTCCGCGACTCGACCGCAAGATTTAAACTTAAAAATATTCTAAAAAATACTCAATTTATATTGTATCTCGAAAACTATCACGCGTTCCCCGACGAAACTTGAGTTACTATACCCGTAGACTCCGGGTCAAACCCGGAGGGGTAGCAACACTAGTAATGAAGATGTTCCCGTTTTTTGAAAAAAAAATTTCTTGACATGACTGGAAAACGGTGAGGGCGCAAATGAAAGTAATCACGGCGCGAACGTGCGCAAACGAAGCACAAACGATCGCAAAAAAATGAACCAGCAAATTTTAATTCTCGGGGGCCAGCCGAGAATTTATTTATGATATAACTGAAGAAGGGTGAGGGTGTGAACGAAAGTGATCGCGGCGCAAACATGCGCAAACGAAACGCAAACGATCGCAAAAAAAAAAACCGGGAAATTCTAATTTTGGGGGGCTAGCCCAAAATTTTTTTCGCGACATAACTGAAGAAGGGTGAGGGTGTGAATGAAAGTAATCGCGGCGCAAACATGCGCAAACGAAACGCAAACGATCGCAAAAAAAAGGACCGGGAAATTCTAATTTTGGGGGGCTAGCCCAAAATTTTTTTCGTGACATAACTGAAGAAGGGTGAAGGGTGAGGCAAACGATGCGCAATCGTTTTCACCTGACAAATTTCCCAATATCAAATATTGGGGGGCCGAGTTCACATAGCTGAAGTTTCACCACTCAAAGTTCTGCTTCTAATTGAACTACATGTCTGTCAAACTTGAGTGTGGAATATTGAAATTTTACAGAACTCGCTTCACCTGTCTTTGTCAAGAGCTTTTAGTAAATAATCCATAGTCGTTAGAACAAGCTTGATTCTATGAGTATCAGCGACAGATTTTCTTTGCAGCCTGCAAGTGGAATTATTTCCTGTTGAGAATTACAATCCGATTATGAATAATGAGGGTTCCATAATGAGTACATTTCTTCATTTGAATATACATACTGAGATAATTTATGAGTGTATTTAGTATTGGACATGTGTTAAAATTTTTCGCTATTTTTTCAGTCTTCTGTACCTAGCTTATCTTCATCTGCCCTAATTACTTCAATACATTATAGCATGTGTGTGCCTGACGTTCAATTTATTTTGGCCTCTCAAATTCTCGTTTACGTATCAGTTAGTTAGAAGCAGCATAAACGATAGGACGTTATTGGCACGTATGTTGTTCCTGAATTTTTCGTACCTACAGCACCTTGTGAAAAGAATGTAAAAACAAATTGAATTCCTATTGTTAAAATTATTCAATATAAAATTTCTACGTATCAATTCGTCTTGTATGATTCAGTTCTACCCAACGAAATCGGTTCATAATTTTGAATAACTTTATATTTCCAGGTAAAATAAATCGTAACAAAATTACGCATATAATCAATGCAATTGCCCTATTACCGAGAGATTCTGATTGAAATTATGTAGATATTATGTGTATAAAATATGTGCAACACCCAAACTTCAATGTGATTTCAGGGATACTGTAGGACTAGACAGTAAAATCGTAAACATGTCTTTTGGAATCACTGGAATTGTGCTCGTGGCGTGTATCGCAACAGTCGCAAGTATGTAAAATTTTACGATAATGAATGACGACAGTATTTTTTCGCACCTCCAACATCATTTGAAGTCAATTTATTACTTTACAGCAGACGAGGTGTGGAACGGTTTCGTAGGTATGTGCCTTCGCTTTCAATTCGAGTATCTTTTCCAAAGGGACTTCGTCCGCCGTTATTTGTACGTCATAAAGTCAAGTGTGATACAATTAACATATCACTAGTACTAATTCAATGCCATAGCTTCCTGGGACCTGGACACCTCGACCCACTTTTATACCCTTCCAAAATCGTTGGAAGCGGCTAAAAACGAAGGATGGACCACCATCGAAGGAGTGAACCCACCTGAAGGGATCATGCCACTGGGTTTCGAGGGTGACCCTACATTTGTTCTGCTATTCAAAAATCGCAAGGTTATCGGAGTCCAACTCGCCGTTAGTAAAAAAAAAAAAATACTATTATCATTTTATTGGTGAAATACATATGCACAGGTGGACCCCAATCAACGAAAATAACGATGATGTATTTCAGGTTCACGCAGAGGACCTGAATCCAGATCAACTATTGGAATGGGATAAACTCGATGCTGTGATTAAGAAGATACTTAATGGCGAGTTGTTCTATACTGCAACGGTTCACTTCTACCAGAATGGTATGTGATTCTAAACTGGATAAGCTATAACACAATCATATCAGCGACAATAAAATACTACGAAATGAATGAATAATTCACTTCTTAATTGACATCGCTTACGGATGCCCCCTCCTGACATAGGGCGTCGGTATTATCATGGTTTGATCCGACTTTCAGAATGTACGAATGTTCGGAAGATCCAATTCCAGGAAAAAAAAGGATATCTCGAAGTACCAACAAACGCGACTCTGGTTCCTTCAAAAACCCAGTTATTGTTGAAGAAATGTAATCCAACAATGGGTGAGAGCAAAATACTGCCTACTATACAGAAAAATGATCAACAGCCATGAAATTTCAAAAAATTCTATGACCCGATCTATAGGGGTTCACTACTATACATGGCATAGCACTTCGGACTGCGCAACCTTGTATCCGTGGTTTCTTCTGGCACACGACGATAATATCATTGGCGTCGGTTTCCAAAGCATCGGAAACGTAACTCAAATAGGCAATCGAGCGTGGTGGGAGACGATTCCAGATGGTGGAATTCATGTGAGTGCGAAAATTGTATACGCTAAGGAAATGGCTGATTTTGTCACCTAATTCATTTTGTTTTTCTCGCAATTTTTGGCAAGTCTTTTTTGCATTACATCGAATGCTTATTTTTGTCCTTATTTCATGTAGGCTGTCATGAATGACCCTCCGCCATGTGCTGTTAAGAGAATAGCAGAATTTGGTGCTATTTCTATGCACATTTGGTTCGTTGACAATCCTCAGAATATCACCTGCAGTTAATTGAATAAATGATAAGCTGATTTGCCGTTGGGATGATTTGGAAACCACCAAATAAAATATCATATGTTTAATCTATATAATATTCAATTTTATAAACGTTTAATAATTCAATAAAGAACCAAGATACCCCTGTGTACAACTTAAACCTTCACCTAATTTTTTGATCATCCACGCAGTATCCTATTTCCAATATTATCAGAAATTATTAGGCGATGTGTTCTGGAATTTTTTCTTCTTTTCCATCATACCGAGTTTCTGGACTCTAGATTCAATTTCATTTATCGAAACACAGGACAACTTGTGAGAATCTGGGTTTCAGATGCCGAGACAGAAATTTTCTGGAAAATAATACTGATCGTGCTTATGACGTTCATCGCGACTTCAGACGGTGAGCACGCCCGATAAGTAATCTATACTTCTCTGAATAGCTGGGCATAAACGTGAGCGCATGAATTGCACCGGGTAAAACAATTACTGCATGTGAGATCGTGACCATTTTCAACTTCCTCAATTTCTACTCTTATCTCAGCTAGACACGAAGTACACGGCATTGATTTTGCGCACGACGTGAAAATATGCAATGATAAGTAACGAGTTACGCCTTGATCCTCTAGACCTGGAACAGTCTTGGCTTGAACATGTTCGTGAAAATAGCTACGATCGCATTTACTGCAGCGTTTATAGCAACAACCATAGCCAGTGAGTAAAAAATCATTTTTTTGTAATCCCTGACACGATTCAAAGCCATTCTTTTACTTCACAGCAGATGAGGTGTGGAACGGTTTAGTAGGTAAGTACCAGTCAGTTTTTATTCAAAACGTACATTTTTCCAAAACTTTAAAAACGTATTTTGACAAAGCATTGTAAAAATCGGGGACACATTCGAAGTAGTCAGAATTTCGTCAGCTTTGTGATACCTATAACAATTGACTTATACTCATGGTAATTCAACGCCATAGCATCCTCGGACATAAATACTTCCACCCACTATCATAAGCTTCCAAGAACGTATGAGGATGCTGAAAACGAAGGATGGACCAACATCACAGGTGTCAATGCACCGGAATGGATTACCTCGCTGGCTTTCGAGGGTGATCCCACATTTGTGCTGCTATTCCATGAAGGAAAAGTCATCGGGTGCCAAATGGCTGTGAGTGAAAAAAAAAAATCGAGTATAATTTGTACCTCGATTTTAATCGACGATAGTTAAGATGATGGCATATTATAGATCCGGGTGGCAGACGTTCAGAATTTAACGCAACCTCTGCAATGGGATGAAGTTACCATAACTACGAAAACGTTTAATGACGAGTTGTTCTACGCCTTAACGGTTTACTTCTACCAGAATAGTACGTAATTCTGACATAGGCACATATCAGCGATGGATATTGAAACGCCCTTTTTTAATGCTGTTTAATGTGGGTTTCAGACGTTGAGAATATTCGTAGAATCTGGTTGCAGGAAAAAAAAGATTTTCACGAAATACCAACAAACGTGTCTCTGCTTTCTTCAGATACCAATTTCACGATGAAAAACTGTGTTCCAACTATAGGTGAGGTGGAAATGCCGTTCATCATGCACGGAAATAATCAACAGTTGTAGGTACTGTTCACAAAATTTTGGTAACTATTTCTTCAGGAACTTACTATGACCAAATGAATTCTACCACGGACTGCGCCACCATGAATCCATGGGTCCTTCTCGCGGAAGATTATCATATTATTGGCTTCGGTATCCGAGGCGTCGGGAAGCCAACTACCTTAGGAAATCGAAAGTGGTGGCAAACGATTTCACGAGATGAATTATACGTGAGTATGATTGTATGAAGCATTTATGCAGGAAAAAAATACACGGATTTTGTTACTTGAATTTTTTTCATCTTTCTCGGTTTACTACAAGAGTTTCTAAACTTCCAGCAAGTCTGTTGAGTCGAAAACAGATCGGAGAAAAGTATTGCACGACATTTGAATATTTGTTTTTGCATTAATTATTCATAGGCTGCTAATTCTGACCCTCCACGGTGTGCTTGCGATGCAGCAGACGAGTTTGGGATGTTCACTTTGCACGTTTGGTTTGTGGAAGGACCCCAGAATATCACCTGCAGTTATAATTGAAAAATTGATAAGCCAATTTATGAAATATTATTAATAATGATTATGTATCTTACTCTAATTTCATCGACGTTTGAAAATTTACTAAAATAGAAACTATAACGTGTCTATATATATATATGTGTGTATGTGTGTGTGCATAACGTAGCTCTTTACTAAATTACTTGAACCATATTGCTATATCTGGTTCACAATTGATTAGGAATAATTAGGTAGAGTGTTCTGAAGTTCTTTTCTAGCGAAGCGAATCCTTGAACTATAGATTGAATATCATTCTCATTTCTTACATTACATTAGCATCAATTATTCCCACTTTCCATCCCCGATGATATATCTAATGAATGGCATCACACAAAACGAAGAATATAAATCACCTACATCCATCGTATCGCATCGTGTAAAATTGATCAAAAAATTGAAGTGAAATTATTTCAGTCAACTAAACAAATGTTCTTAAAAATAGGAACAATTGTGCTTATGAAAGTGATGACATCTCATACGATTGCCTTTGAGTAATAAGATTTGCATTCACAGATAAATCGTGAATATGATTTCAGCAATTTCAGCTGCAACTAGTAACAAATCAGATTTGTTTTTTATTACGAGTGGATATATCAACCCTACGAAGATATGTTGGTGGAATTTACAACCCTGTGAAATAGTTTCTACCTCGACGATTAGTAGGATCAAATAAATGTGTTTAGGAGCTCTAAACTTTCCGGAATTAGTGGAGCGCAGAGAATGTAACAAAAGGGACTGCGACCGTTCCATCCATACGAGAAAACTAATTATTTCAATTATTTGAGCAAATTTATTCGGGACCAGATTTATGTCAAGTGTCTGCTTGTCCAAGTAGAAGGGTCGTTGTCAGTTTACACTTAGAACACTTTGAGATAACACAAATAATAGAGTCAAAGCTAGCGTTACGACAAAGATCAACATTGGGGATCTCGATGTTTCATTGTGTGTCAGGAAGCCACGAGAATCACTAAATTATTACCCAAACCTATTTAATCGCATTTATTCATTCATTGACATTGATTATTGATCAATTGAATGAGATGGGATGAAGAGCCGGTTAATTTGCAGTAAGGGAGATGTTGGATTCAGACTGACCAAACAGCAGCAGGGTTTAATTTGTTTTATTGAATGTAATACCCTCATCGAAATTCATAGCCAAAATGTTTGATGCAGAAGTGGGAAGTACGGAGGTACGAAATACGAGTAAAATTTTACACGAAATATTGATGGACGAATTCTATTCCACTTGGCGAATTCCCAATCGTAAACACAGCTCAACCACTACTGTAACTGCATAACAAGCTTTTTAACGTGATTAAAAAAGAGATGAAAAACCTTCGGGAAAAACACATTTGTTCAATTGGATTTTGTTCGATAGATAAACGCGATAGTACGATTTATGAGCTAAACATTAATCGTTTTACTCAAAATCTGCCTGTGAAATTGATCACCGAAATTTCAAAAATATCTACCTTCTGATGAAATAACTAAAAAAAATTCAATCCTCTGGATCGAAGCTACGATAATGAAATTAAAATTTATCAGCTGCATTGACACTAGGTGGAAAACGGACCATGATCCATCAATTCTACCTCCACGTTAAAAACAGAGAGAAAATCATGTCGCACAAAAGTGGACACTCGTTTAAATGAATGTTAATTACGACATTATCAGCATTGCCAGTAGTCCGCTGCATGCTTGAATAATAAAACCATAAATTTAGCACATCGTGTGCGCGACCTGAATCAAATGGAAGGACAATTAGTAGGGAAAATTTCCGACTACCCTATCCGACGTTCCTTTTGCTCCCGACAGCAACACTATTCATATTTCACTAGTAGGTGGAGAATGGACGTGTAATATAAATATCAGACTTTCCATTTTTCTGTAAAGTCTGATGTGATCATATTCTCGAGCCAAACAGTAATTGCTGCAACGTGTTCATGAAAATAGCGATAAGTGAGTGGAATCTATAGAAGTGAGACTGAATTCATCAGCAAAAGGTATGATGTTATCGAGAGAAAACAAGTGTGGTATAGTGAGTTTTCGATTTCTTCATACGACTGCGGTTTCTGAGTACATAATATCTGAAACGAAATTTCTGCGATAACAATTCCGTTCGCAATTCACTAATTCATCATTATTCTGTGAAATTTTCCTAACCGAACGGGCCGCATGAATCAGACGGACGGTTTCTACCACCTGTCGAAAAGCTTGAAAGATTCCGAGTGTCAGAGATGGACCGAAATCTCAGGCGTCGAGACGCCAGACAATGTGATGGGGCTGGGTTACTGCGGTGACCCTAGAGTCGTGATGTTCTTCTCAAATTGAAAAAAAAGAAGAAAAAAAAAGAAAAAAAAGATTACGAAGAAGACGCTAAACGGCGATGATTACTTTCCGATAACAGCTTACTTTCATCAAGATGCGGTAGTACGTATACTTGTCACTCATGAAAAACTGCTCTTGTGCATTTACCAATAATTAGAAATAATTACTACACGCGGTTTTTCCACTCTCTGAAAGAGAGCTATCTTTTTTTTTTTTTTTTTCTTCATTATCGCGACATTGTGGTTTCGATGATAACAGCAGCAGTTGGAACGGAAAAATGTTCGTGATGCAAGACTGTAGAAATAAAGAAATATTATTGAAGCTATAGTTACATAGGACGTTGTATTTCATTTCGCGAATTTACAATCACATAGCAGCAGATCGCTCGACTGTATAACTGCATAGCAAATTTTCCGAAGCGATTGTAAACAGACGAGAAACGTCCTGAAAAACACATTTAATGGATTGGATTCCGTTTGATAGGAGCTAAAACATACAATTTATTACCAAAAGCTCACTCCACGATCTACATATATGAGAGAAAGACAGTTTAATGTAGAATGTAGATTTATACGAAGCATAGAATCGTTGCATCTCAATCACGATTTCTCGGATATGTTAATTGTTCTTCAATGTTCCTCAACTAAACAAATAGATTAGAATAATTGCATCGATGCCGACATAGTCGATGCACAGATAAATTGAAATCAGTTGGAAAATGAGTGGAAAATTTGTCGGCTTCCCCTCCATGTCTCCTTTTGCTTCGCAGCCACCAAGAAAGTACATATCGCAACTAGATAAGGCATATATATATAAATAAACGACGCCTCATAGTTTGTAACAATTTGTGCCATGAACAGTGGAACGAATAGTCGCGCAATGTTTGTGAAAATAGGAGCGATAGCGCTAATGGCGTTTATCGGCACTTGTGAAGGTAAGTAAGAGAAGAATATAAGTTGAATGAACGTTCGCAGAGCTGTAATAGAATTTAACAACATAATTTATTACCTTGCAGGGGATGAGGTGTGGGATGGTTTTTCGGGTATGTCCTGATCAATCTTCAACTTTTGCACAAAGACAATTTCAACGAGTATGAAACGAGATTCCCATGAGATATCCTGATCATAATTCACTAATCTTACAATATCCCATCGGATTCTTTAGCCAAATGGGCCGGCAATCCTGCGGAGGGTTTTTACCATCTTCCACAAAGCTTGAAGGATGCAGAGCGTCAAGGATGGACCGAAATTTCCGGCGCTGGGGTGTCACATCATTTGAAGGCAGTTGGTTACTTTGGCGACCCTAGAATAGTCCTTCTCTTTCTGAAAAGCACGGAAAGGATTATCGGGCATCAGATCGGCGTAAGTATAACAACATTGTACTTATATTCGGCCGGGTATTACGAGAGCTGAAATCATTTGCAATTATGAACCCTGGTAATCTTTTACACAGATCCCTGTAGCGGATATCGAGAACGCAGGAGTTCCAATAAACTATGCATCCAATTCTGCTATAACAAAAAAGACGCTAAATGGCAAGGAGTACTTCACAGCAACCGCTCTTTATCACAAAAATGGTATGTAGTTGTTACTTACGACGAGCTGTCCTTCTACCTTATCGAAAAGACATAACTGTTAGATTATATTGCTATTGTATTTTAAACATATACCGAGGGGTTAATCACTAGGCGAAAATGGCGTACACCGATTACAATTACAGTGATTACACATTGAATACAAGGATTACAAAGATTACAAAAGATAACAGAAGAATACAAATGATTACAAAAGATTAGAAGAGATTACAAAGATTACAAAGATTCCAAAGATTACAAAAGATTACAAAAGATTACAAAGATTCCAAAGATTACAAGAGATTACAAAGATTACAAAGATGACAAGGATTACAGAAAGATTGCAAAAATTACAGAAAGATTACAAAGATTACAGCAAGATTACAAAGATTACAGCAAGATTACCAAAGATTACAAAGATTACAAAGATTACAAGGATTACAGAAAGATTGCAAAGATTACAGAAAGATTACAAAGATTACAGCAAGATTACAAAGATTACAGCAAGATTACAAAAGATGACAAAGATTACAAAGATTACAAGGATTACAGAAAGATTGCAAAGACTACAGAAAGATTGCAAAGATTACAGAAAGATTGCAAAGATTACAGAAAGATTGCAAAGATTACAACGATTACAGCAGGATTACAAGTGATTGCAAAGATTACAAAAGATTACAAAAGATTACAATGATTACAAAAGATTACAAGTGATTACAAATACCTTGTACACCAGATTACAACAGTGATTAACCCCTCGACATATACATAATATCATACATTTGTGGGAATATGTGAATGTGCTGTATCAGCTCTGAGCCGCAAGGCGGATACTTCGTTATCACAATTTCTCCGAAATGAATAGTTTTTATAATAATTTGAAAGATTTCCGAAGGTATAGTTTTTCTAAAATGACGTTGAAGGAGCTGATTCTGCTATATCAATACCAAAAATTAATAATGTCAAGTGTTTGGGTGAATTTATTCATGAATCAGGGATATGTTCACATCTGAGTATCTACTTTGGAATAAAACTGGCAATTGAGTCAAAGCTAGGTAGGGTAATATCTAAGGTCAAATATATTACAGAAGTTTTAAGCTTACGGCTAATTCGTAGCCCCCATTCGATACCCGAGAGTCTCGTAGTTCCATTCTGTATCAGAAAGAACTTGAGAACAGGCGTCCGCGATCTTTGCAGAAACTGTTTTACGCGAAATGGTTATTTCACTTCGTCAAAAAAGAGTTCTTCTTTTTTACTGCACCATTCCGATTTCCTGTGATATAGCAGTGGCACAGCTGGAAATGAGCCATTTTCGTCGCACTAATGACCGGTGAAATTGCGCTTTGCAGAACGAAAGAATACCCGAAAAATCTGGGTTGAGGTGAATGACAAGTTCGTGGAAATTCCCACGAAGCCTAAACTGGTAACTCGAACGACGTCATACTATTCAAAGAGATGCGTTCCATGGATGGGTGAGCTCGATCAAACAATGAGCAAATGTAGCCTTTGAAGAAAAAGTAATATGATACAGCATGAAAAATCTATTTGTCACAGGCCATCATTACTACAAGATCAACCCTACGACGAACTGCTCTGAAATATTTCCGTGGTTTCTTTTGAGGGTCGAAGATGATATAATTGGCATCGGGTTTCAGGCCATAGGAAATTCAAGTGCTGCACCCAAGCGAACCTGGTTTGAAAATATACCACCTACCCAACAAGCAGTAAGTGAAAAACTATCCTAGCTCCTACCTAGCTCCACCCCATCCCCATATTTCGTAAATGTTCATTTTTTACGTTTTTAGTATACGATTCCAGATGCACCCTCTTGTGTTGGCGAGGGTATACTTAAATATGGTGTGATTTCCTTCCACGTCTGGTTCAAAAACGATCCACTAGCCATCACATGCAAGGACGAATGTACAGCAGTCTATAATTCAACTCGCGGTGAGTGAAACGATGTCTTTTTAGACTGCATGAGTAACTGCAATGGTTTCGTTCAATTCGAGTCAATAAAAACCGTCATCAATGTCGTTGGAGATTATCTGTGGTTTACACAAAAGTGGAATGATTACGAAATACGATCGAAGGTGGTTGAGCCAAATGGTGTATATCACTCGACGAATTCCCAATCATGAAACCAGCTCAACATATAATGACTGTAACTGCATAGCAAGTCTTTTTCAACGAAATCGTGACGTTCTGTAAAATAAATTCAACAGACTGGAGTTCTTCTGATAGGAAAACGTACAAGGAACACGAGTCATATTACATTCGTTAAGATTTAAATAGGTCTATTCATTTATTGACTCATTATTTTTCTTTTTTCATTTAGGAAGTGAACAATCCAACGATGATTCAGGCAAGCGCCGCAAACGAGCCGAAGGATCAGCCAATGTTTGTCCTGTGTGAATGAGCTCTGCGAAACTTGGTAGTAGATAAGCCATGTGGTTATACTATCTTGCCCATTTTAGAGTGTAAATTTTTTCAAAATCTTACTCGAATCCTAATCTGAGGTAATATTCTTCGTGTATGTTCTAAATTATGTATTTTTTAACTACGTGATGAATAATTAAAATACCATGATCAGAAATGATAACAGCTATGAATGTACCATATCTATAACACCTGTACCCACACGACCCATACAGACATAGCCGTGAAAATCGATTGATTCAAATAATTATGTCAATGACAATATTGTTGACGCATGAATTTTGTCCCAGATGCACTTGGAACGAACTACATCTGACAAACATCACCCCCTCTCCATCAGTTCTTATGCTCTTGACATCAAAAAAATCCATACTCCAAATAGACGTAAGGTTTATAAATATACGACGTCTCATCATTTTGACAAAGTGTGCTATGAACAGTGAACCTAAATCGTAATTACTGAACTATGATCGTGAAAATCACAACGATGGTGCTAATGGCGATTATCGCCACTTCCAAAGGTGAGTGAAAATGAACAATGAATCGAATTAACATCGGCAAAGTTCGATGAAACAAAATTTAACAGCGAGTTATTACTTTACAGGACAAAACGTGTGGGATGGTTACTCGGGTATGCACTAATACCACTCTTTAATTTTTATACACAGTCACTTTCAAAGTGGAAGTAACGAAATTTTCACGACATCTTCCGTTCATAATTTATTACTAATCCTTCAATATTTCATCAATTTCTTCAGCCATATGGGCCGAAGACCCTGCAGACGGTTTCGTGGAGCTTCCACAGCACATAAGAGATGCTGAGTCTCAAGGATGGACCGAAATCTCCGGGGCTAGGGCGCCACATAATTCGATGGCGCTAGGCTACTACGACGACCCTAGAATGATCATTTTCTTTTCGAAATGCAGCGGAAAACCTATCGGGCATCAAGTTGGTGTGAGTGTAAAAAGAAGACCCAATGGATATTACCTGGGCCAAAATCACCTGCAATGATAATCTCCGATCATTATTACTTATACAGTTCCTTGTGGCGGATATCGAGAATGCAGGAGTTCCAATAAACTACACTGCCAATTCAGCTATAACAGTAAAGACGCTGAATGGCAAAAAGTACTTCACAGGAACAGTTCTTTATCATAAAGACGGTAGGTAGTTGTGATTTGCGACTCGACAACATTTTTGAAAACGATTAAACAACTGATAATATTATCTTTAACAGAACGGAAAAATACCCGACAAATCTGGCTCGAAGTGAACGGGAAATTTGTGGAAATTCCCACAAAGCCTAAACTGCTCAGTCGTAAAACGTCATACTATTCGAAGAAATGCGTTACTTGGATGGGTGAGCTCCATCTAGCAATAAACGAATGTTGCTTGCGAAAGAAAAGTGTTATAATATGAAACATCTTATCACTGCAGGTCATCACTTCTACAAGATATCGTCGAGGACGAACTGTTCTGACATATTTCCGTGGGTACCTCTTGAGGTCGAAGGTGAAATAATTGGCATCGTATTTCAGGCCATAGGAAATTCAAGTGCTGCACCAAAAAGAAGATGGTTTGAGACTTTACCACCAAACCAACTAGCAGTGAGTGAAAAACTTTCTAACTAAATGGTGTATATTGTATTTTTATTTCCAATAACACACCACTTTTCCATATATTCAGTCTTCAATCGTCTCAGAACAGTTAGATCATTCCTTTCTTTTTTAGTATACGATCCCCGATGCACCCTCTTGTGTTGGCGAGGGTTTACAGAAATATGGTCTGATTTCTTTTCACGTTTGGTTCAAAAAACACCCACTAGACATCATCTGCAAGGACGAATGTACAGCAGTCTATAATTCAACTTCTGGTAAGTACTGTAATGTATTCATCAGGAACCATCATCAAAAGTGAAATTGATACATCATTTTTCTCTCTAGATTCAGGGAGAGAACAACCCAAATACCACTTACGACCTAGCAGGAGATACAAACGAGCCCTGGGACCAGCCAATATTTGTCCTGTGTGAATGAGCTCTGTGAAACCTGGAAGCAGATGAACCAAAGTTACTATCCTGCGTATAATATTACAATTGCTAATTTTTTTTCAAAATCGTATTGCTTTTTATTTTTATTTCGCTCATCTTCAAATATGTGTAATTTTATAAAAGTTTATCACATGCATACCATGAGGATCACTTGTTGATCTGGAATTGATTTTATTTTCGGTATAACCTATGGCTATGTCTTCACTAATTCTTCTTTGGTGTAGATAAGCTTTTCCATTTATAGCGTGGGATTCTTTATACAACCGAGTGTGTATAGCAAATCGCGGTTTCACTTTACTTCACATTTGATTCAAAAAAAGGCGATCACATGCAGCTGCGAATATAGGTACATCAGAGATTCAGTATGAGCTCACGGCGAATAAAACGATGTGGGCTTTACAATGCATGAAGAAATTCTACCGGCGTAGATGGCTTTGTTGTATGAAAAAACCTCGCGGATATATTGATAGCTCAGCTGCTGTTTGGTGAAAAATTGTAGTAGCCACAAAACATGATTGAAGGTAAAATGTTGTATTTCACTTGGTGAAATACCGATCATAAAGAGAGACTCGTCGATTGTATAACTGCATAGAAAAAAAAAAATTCAGAGCTATCGGAAAAAGACGAGAACCGTTCTGAAAAACAAGTTTAATGGATTGGATTTCGTTTGATAGGGGAAACACACAGTTTATTACCATAGGCATCCTTCACAATCTACATCCAAGAGAGGAAGAAATTTTCTTGTCGATTCGTACCTGACCATGGAAATGTTACGGTTCAATACCGCTTCATCGAACGTTCATCGTTCTTAAACATTGACTGTATGCACAAATAATTACATGATAAGCCATGAAAGTATCAGGATCAGAAATTAATAACATCTATAAATGTATCATATCTATATCACCTGTAAAAAAATTTTATTTTTATCTAAAACCCCATAGTGCTCGAGTTACGACGCATTTTCTGAAAACCGATTTTCCGCACGAAAAGTTGAATAACTTGACGAAAAAAAATCGCAATTAAAAAAAAAAAAAACGACTTACAGCTTAATCTCTCCTCTTCCGAAGTCCTATTGGAAAAAGGTTTCTATATCTATTTCCCAGAAAATTACACGCGAATTTATGAAAGGATGAAAATCGCAGAAAAACGGTTATGTACAACATGATCTAGTGAGTGCGGAATTTTTTTTGGAAAATTAAACAGAGAAGGAAAATGAAGCCGGTTCTTTCCACTTTTGAATGCCACCCGGGCCATTTGGCTACAATTTTTTTTGACCGAGATACTCAACTTTTTGTCTCGATCGAAAATTCGGAAAGTGATCCCGAAGATCACCACAAGATCGATAATAGGTAGCTTGTGTGAAAAGTTCTTGCCAGGGATCAAAGATTTATGATGCACTAATAAAATCAAAGAATTTATACAAGACAAATTGATTTTATTTCTTTTCTCCGATTGTATAACTGCATGAGAAAAAAATACAGAACTATTGAAATAAGAAGAGAAGCGTTCTAAAAAACAAGTTTAATGGATTAAATTTCGTTTGATAGGGGAATCACACAATTTATTACCATAGGCATCCTTCACAATCTGCTATACACCCACGAAATGAAAATATTGTCTTTTCGATTCACACCTGAACATAGAATTTTACAGGTCAAGAACGCTTCATCGAAGGCTCATCGTTCTTAAACATTGACTGTATGAACAAATAATTACCTGCACATTAGCCAATAAGAATATCAGCATTGGAAATTGTAACATCTATAAATCTATCAAAGCTATATCACCTGTACCCACATGCCCTACAAAAACAACCGTCACAATCGATGGACACCTGTGTCCTAGTTCGAATAATTATGTGAATGATATACCTACTTGACCTCAAATTTGGCCCAAGATGAATTTGACCTGAATCATATTTGTCGAAAATCATCCCCTCCACATCATTCATCTTGCACTCGACACCAAAAAAATAAATATCGCGTTACTAAAACCAAAAGGGCGTATCTCAAAAAAAAAATGTTCATTTTTTCAATATATTTCTTTATTTATAACATTTCTACGTTGATTAGAGAATTTTTTTTTTATACGCCGTTTTGGTTTCAGTAACGCGATATAATGCTAATACATGAAGCTACTATAAATACACGAGGCTTCATGATTTCTACAGAGTGTGCCACGAATAGTGAACCTGAACAGTAATTAGGGGAAACATGTTTGTGAAAATAGCAGCGATGGTACTAATGGTGATTATCGCCACTTCCATAGGTGAGTAAAAATGAACAATGAATCAAATTACCATCGGCAGAGTTTGGTTGAATACAATCTAACAGCAGGTTATTACTTTACAGGAGAAGCGGCGTGGAATGGTTTCTCGGGTATGTATACTAATCACTTTTTAACTTTTATACAGAGCCATTTTCAAAGTGTCTTAAAAGACACTCATGCGAAATCTTTGATCGATGACGTTAGCAATATTTCACTATTCCATAAAATTGTCTAGCCAAATGGCTCTCGAATGACCTGGACAAGGACGGTTTCTATCTCCTTCCGCGAAGCTTGAAAGATGCTGCGAGTCAGGGATGGACCGAAATCCCTGGCGTCGGAGCGGAGCACAATATGACGGCGATGGCTTACTACGGTGACCCTAGATTCGTACTTCTCTTCGCGAAATGCAACGGAAGAGCTCAAGGACTTCAAGTTGGCGTGAGTACAAAAACCAACAAAATAAAAAAATAAAAATACCCAGTATATATTTTACCGAATATTACCTGGGCTCAAATAATTTATAATTACAATTCACGGTAATTATTGCACAGATCCCGGTGGCGGACATCGCGAATCCAGAATTTCCAATAAACTACAATGCCAATCCTGATTTTACCACGAAGACGCTAAACGGCGAGGACTACTACACAGCAACAGCTTATTTCTACGAAGACGGTACCTAGTTGTAATTTACAAGGATCAGCTATCCCCTCTGCAGTCTTGCAACTATTTTATCACGTATCATGCATTAATGCCGGAAATTGATGCTATCAAGTTATTTAATTCATTCAATTTGATATAAACAAACGATCGTTAGAATGAAATCGGCAATTGGGAGAGGTAACATCGCAGGGAAGGTCAATATTGCAGAAGTTTGAGATTTATAGCTGATTCGTAGGCTTCATTCGATACCCGAGGGTCTTTTAGATCCATTTTGTATCAGGAAAAACTTGAGAACAGGCGTCTACACGATATTTGCTGAAACTGTATAACGCGAAATAGATGATCACAGTTATTTCACTCCCTCGGGAAGAGTTCTTCTTTTTTATTGCACTATTTCGATCTCCTGTGATAGAATCGGCACCTGGGTATGAGCCATTCTCATCGCACTGATGACCGGTGAAATTGCGTTTTACAGTACAACAACTTATCCGACGAATCTGGGTTGAATTAGACGGAAAGCCTGTGGAAATTCCTACAAAGCCTGATCTGATAACTCGAAAGACTTCGTACTACTTGAAGAGATGCGTTAGATCGATGGGTAAGCCCGCTCATGCAATAACGGTTGAAAACCTTTTCCATATGAAAAAATCTTCTTGGTAGGTCTCCACTACTACGAGCTCGACTCTACTACGGATTGCACTGTTGCGTCTCCATGGATTCTTTTGAGGGTCGAAGATGAGATTGATGGCATCGCCTTCCAGACCATAGCTAATCCAACCACTGCATCTAAGCGAACGTGGTTCGAGGATGAATCACCATCCGACATATTAGTGAGTGCTAAACTTTCTAACTGAATGGTGTATCCCTATTGTATTTTTCATTTCGATCACCATATCTCCAAAGTCCAATTATTCTCGTGTTTGGATAATTTTCTGCGTTTTCAGGCTACGGTTCCTGATGCACCCGCTTGTTTTTCCGACGGTTTAAAGACATATGGGCCTGCCTCTATCCACGTTTGGTTCAACGACGATCCAAGAACCATCGTCTGCAAGGACGAATGTACAGCAGTCTATAACTCAAGTGGCGGTAAGTAAAACGATTTTAGTTTAGACCACATATACAGCAACTGGAATGATTTGGATCAATTTTATTCATTGGAAATCCTCATTGATATAGAAATAAGGTATCTGTGATTGATGCGAAAGAGCAATCATTTACGATCATTGCCTAGATGAGATTGCCTTTTCAATATAATTAATTAAGAACAGATAAGAAACGTTTCGAAAAAACATTCATTATAGATTGGATTCTGTTTGATAAGGAAGAGTACAAGGATTATGATTAAACTATCGACCTTTTCATTAAAAAATTCAACATCTACTATATAGAATTACATTATATTCTTTCATCCACGTAGACCGTGATATGATTCATTGATTAATCATTACTTTCCTCTTCATTTAGCGCACAAGCAGCCCCACCACCATTCTTGTAGAAAACACAAACAAGCCCTGGGATCCGGAAACGTATGCCCTGTGTGATGAACTCTGTGTGAAACTTGAAAGCAGTTGAACTGCAGTTACTAGGTACTATCTTACATAATATTGAAATTTTTGAATTTTTCAAAATCTTATTTCAACTATAATATGAGACAATTTATTCTGTATCTTGTAATCCACATGTGAAAATGAATAATCAATAGCTTCGGGTCATATATGCTATTATTGGTCCTGTTATTTTTCACGGTTCGTAAAAAATGTGTCATTTTAGTCAACTATACTACTTGAGTTTGCTGGAATATTGTTTAAGACATAATTACTATTCCACTTGGCGATTTTTTAATCATTAAAATAGCTTCCGCAACTATAACTTATACCTATAAGAACTTTTACAAAGTGACGTTTAAATAAATGAAACGAATTTAAAAAGGAATCAGAGCCGGTTGGATTTCTTGAAAAATAATCCCATTCTTCTGAGATCATAAACTCTCAGTCACCTGCTGTCAGCATACATTTCACCCTAGAGAAAATTATGCACGATATAAATCTAGAAACTTTCATTGAGATCGAGTCTGTAAATCATCTTGAGACAGTGACCCATTCTACAATATAATATAGCCTGAATTAATTGCTGCAGAAATTGTATTTGGGACATTATTAGGAACGAGAAATCTGATAAATAGAAAGGTACCTAAATAAAATTCTTAGCCAGCTTGTGAATTCTAAGTACAGGTATTAAAATAATTATATTTATTTCAACATACACCATGCAATCATAGATATTACTCTCTGAATTTGTATCACCATCAAACTCGTCTGAGTCACCTATGAAATATAAAATTCGAAAAGCTTGAAATATCCACCAGTAGCATAGACTGAATTATTTCACGATGTCCGGGAAATCCTTTTCCAGTCGCTGCCGAGGATGTTAGATATTTAATAATATAGCTCAATTGGGAATCGACGTGTACCTGAAAGGAAAGAAAAGGAAAGGAAAGGAAAGGAAAGAAAATGTCGTGCTACGAGGACCACGATGTGCACAACGACCAAACGTTACGTGACTTTTTTGAAACGGGTATAAAGGATTTTTGGTATTCCATTAAATCACCATATAGCAATGAATTGAAATTTAATTCCTCAGAATGACTTTGAGGGTTGAAATTCGATTTCCATTTCTTATTTCGATTGGCACAAGAAAGAGAATATCTTGTGAAAACTAAATTAGAATAATAATAAAATTATATGAAAATTGAATATAATTATCCTTGGATAGAAATCAATTAACGTATCCATTATGAGGAATGAAAAAAGTAATTTTCTCAGACGAAATCGACTCCCATTCAATCGAAGAAAGCGTCGTACGATGAAAGCGTTAAATCAACCCTTTCAGAAATTCAATAACGGATATAATAAGACTCTTCAAAGTGAAGATGTAGCTGTTATTGGCTCTATAGCTGAGATCAAACAGCAAATCAATGATGGGAAGATTAGCTCTACTCGATACAGATCCAACGTCCTTTTAACAATTAACATTGACGGTCTCAATAGGTGACTTAATCCATGGAAATGCGAATTCAATAATGATTTAAAAAGAACTGAGTGCCATGGAGGAGGAAGGAGTGATCAGTGAATCCGAAGAGATAAAATCAGAGGTATGAAGTATAATAAATTTGAGGATCGTCGTGTTGAAGAAATGAAAGAATTTCATGAGGCTAATCAAATTGGAAACCTTTTCAAACGACCCTTGTTTAAATTGAATTGAAAAAGCAAACATATTTTTACGGATAAGTGAATGAGAAAATTGTTGCAGATACTGTTGACGATAAAAGGCTCATTCGTTTTATATACAATCGTGTAAAATCGTACTTGAATACGTTTGACAGATGAGTGTCAATGAATTTTATGCATTAATAAATTCTGGGACGCTTAACTATAGATATATCACTATAGTCTCGGCGAATTTTCTCTGCAGTGCGAAAACATGTTTTTAAACTGAAGAATCTGACGCTAATTTGAAATTGGAAGTTTGTAAGAAACTCTTTAAAATTTAGCCAAGCATAGCCGGCGATAAAGTGCTGAATTCGTTGTTTGCCACGTACCTATTTTTGCCATCGTTGGGTTCCTGCAGTCGAAGGCAAAGTTTGTCTTAATTAAACTGGGTCCGAGAGAGCAGCTGCACGTTTGTGCATATATAGGTATATATACCATATATAGTGTATGTATATACATACCTATAAAGTGAGCACATCTGCGATCTTCTATCTTATGAGTGCTCTAACTTTGTGGCAATTATATATTGACGTAACTGTCTATTGCAAGCTCTGCGAAATACCTGAAATTTTTGGAAAATATTAATTTCAGTATTAACCACGGCACGATTTTAACCACTAATTATCTCGCCGCTGCAACCCCAATCACGGAACCTCTATAAACCGTGAAAATTGTCAAACTTTATCAAACACGAATTCTGTATACCTAATATTGATTTCAAACACGTTAAACAAAACCGGATTATCAAACCAGAGGTAAATTAAATCCGGATTTTAATAGAGTACCAAATTTTACCGGGCAAAAAAGTTCATCAATAATTTACAATCAGACTGAAAGTCAATTTATATATTGAGTGAACGAATGAATTTTTTATTCTTTTTTTTTTTTCACTTCCTTTACATTTCCTTCACTCCCAGGAGCTGGTCTCCACTAACTTTTTACACCGTTGTATAAAAATAAAAATCGACCTGTTTGCGTAAATAAATAATTATGAAGCGAATACCCAATGCAGTTTCTCATCGTTGTTTATATAGGTAGGTATACGACTAAACTCGTAAAGTCAGAGAATGAAATTACGAACAATTTGAATACGTCCAAGTGGCGATGAACGTCGTCGTTGCAAAGGACACGGCTGAAGTTCTTCAATTATTTAGTGACTACAAGCTGTTCAGTTTCTTCCTGCAGTCTACTAACTAATGTATTCGGGATGAGGTAATTGAATAATGGGATAATTGCCCGTTGGAACAAACATACCCCTGGCGTGGTATCAAGAGTTGAAGAAAAAGTTTAGGAATTTTAAAAACTAGGTACACGTAGAACTATCCAAACAGCCCTCAGTACTCCGGCCATCCCTGAACTTTGAGGAAGAACTAAGCGAGGCACCTGTATGCGATGAACGAATTTTTGCAAAAACCTGTCCGGACTTATGTGTATCTGGGAATCTGGCCACTTGTTGGATCGTCAAAGTTTTTTGATAAGTTCCGATACGTTTTGGGATTGACTTTCGTAATTGGGATCGCGGTCTTCAACACCTTGGCATACATTGGAATTTCCGCGGAATGGGGGAATTGGGGTACGGTTTTTGAAACTAGTTCATATTCGATCACGTTTACGATCGTTCTCGTCAAGGTAAGTTGTCGAATTTCATTTCTACTGATTCTGTGTAACAAATTGATAGCTGAATGATTTAATGAATCAGAGTATTTCACCAATCGACTAAACATATGTTATTCGTTCATCTCATACTTATTTTTACCATTTCTCTTAACAGATTTATGTAGTTTACAGTCAACGTGATAAAATGGTCTCACTTTCGAAAGACATCGATTCGTACGTGAACGAAATATTCCTCGAGAACAATGACGAGAAAATTGCCATTCTTCTAGGCTATCAGCAGAGGGTGAATGATATAAATAACTTTATCTGGATCAGCAGCTCATTGACTTACGCCTTTATCTGTTTGTGGCCCATCTCGATTATACTTTTAACTCAAGATTATTCTCTAAGACTGTTGATGATGCAGGCCTACTTTCCATTCAGTTTGAACGCTATAGGTATATACTTACACGTAATACTCAACTCAATTATACCAATCGTAGTATATTACGAATCAAGCCCATATAGCTTCAAAATTAAATGTTGTTAAATCATTGCATGAATTCAAAATATAGCATTTTTTTGTATGCATTTAATTTTATTGCAGTTAATTTGTTCCCAGCGTTCACGTATTGCCAAGTTTTATGAGAATTGAAATTTTTCAAGTACTTTGGCTTATTATTTGAAAAAAAAAACGGCATTCGTTGAATGCATAATTAATTATACTATTTTACGAAGGTAATTATGTTGCGGCTTATCTAATGGAAATAGTGCTTGGACTCATAATAGTAATGCACTCGCTTACATTTGAGATATTTTTCGTCGCCTGCATTCTATTTGCCATTGCTCGACTCAAGATTTTGCAACATACAATTGAACGAGTCGACATCGTTGCGCGACAAAAATGTGATACGATTAGTAAGGATGAATCTACTTCTTCTTGTAGAAATTGGAACGAAGAATTTCAGAACTATTCCGGTATAGGGCTGAAAAAATGCATCGAAGAACATCAAAGAATTGAAGCGTAAGATAATCAATGCTGAATGAAACGGAACTATTACGACTAGGGGTTAAACGCGAATTGAAATACATATTATATTTTCAGATTCTGTAAAACGATCGATTTTTTGATCAGCCCAGTACTATTGATACTATGTTTTTCCTACTCTGTAATTATGTGCGCGGTCGGAATATACGCGATGCTTGTAAGTAGTTAATTTTCCTTTTTTTCGTAAAACCTTGCTTGCGTTCTACGATGCAATGCGTTTTTTATTTTCTTCGCGCATACTTCCAGCTCGGACCGAGTTTGAAGGTGTGGAAGCTTGGTCAGTACCTCGCAGTTTTGATCTCGCAGATATTCCTCTACTTTTGGCACGGTGACGAGTTGTCGACCGAGGTATAAAAGTATATTTGTTGTATTATTTCTCAAATTATTAAATGTAATAAGATTTTAATAAAAAAAAGCTTTGAACCAGAGTATAAAAGTGGCAGATTCCGCATGGGAAAGCAATTGGTATGATTTCGGAAAACGCAATATCAAAATGATCATTTTTATGATATCTCGTTCGCAAAATGGAATTTCACTAAGCATTGGAAAATTTCGTAGAGTAAATCTGCCAACTTTTCTCTCCGTGAGTATATACCATCGATTGACTATTGAACCAAAAAACTAAATGGGTAAGACTATAAACTCTCGTTAAAAATGAACCCAATAAAATAAGAAATATATTTATCACACAATTCTTCCAGCTAATGGGCACGTCGTACTCCTACTTTGCATTACTGAAAACAATTCTACGAGTAAATGAATAAATGGTATCCTAGCATTCGAAATTGCAGATCGATCTTGCGGAGTATACAAAAAACATTTCTCATTTCATCACGGCTGATGACTTTCATGTAGAAAAATCTATCTGTATAATTTATGTACAGCATATGTATATAAACAGATAATAAAATAGTTATACTTGTGTTTGATGTAAAATATTGAATCTGGCCACCCTTGTGCGAAACGACATTCGATCGTAAGCAATAATATCTATGCCTATTTATACGAAGTAAAATATAAAATTGAATAATCAAACATATTGATAACTAATATTATACAATATGCAATATACTATAGAATGAACCTATATGTATTGAAAAAACTATGTAGCCCAGGAGGTGTGATTCATGTAATTTTAAGAAGGAGCACTGACCTGGGTAAGAGCACCTGTCGTGAGTTCAGTGGCTCTTGTGGCGTCAAAGAGTTAACTAAGGGGAGCTGAGTGAATGAAATGCGACTGTGACAGGCATTTCAATAGAAATACTCCGAATGCAAGAAATTCGTCGGAGATAGACAATTTCACTCATTGACAGTGAAAATTCTTCGTGAAAACAAAAGAAAAAAAAACAACAAAACTATAAGAAAACAGTCTGTATTATTTATTTGTAGGATGGACTGAATAGGGTATAAATATAATGAGAAATTATTCATTTGATTGTAGATACATAATAAGGTATAAATTTATATGTATATATATACCCAGTAGTGTGGAGAAGAAATACCTGAAATAGGAAAAAATAAATCGGGCTTTCTTTTACGTACTATACATATAATAAATACTCTTTACTTTATCATTGTCACCATTATTTTTATTATAGTAGGTATAATACATATTATCTATGAATATATATGTACAGTTTATATTATATATATTTTAAATTAAAAATTAATTCAACTGTAAGGTCTACATTACTGAAGAGTTAATACTTTTATCTCTCTATGTATACTATACATATTACTTATCATTATTATTTAGTATATACCTGGTTACAAAAGGTAGAATGATGATTAATAATTTGAATGGTTTTTTCCTCTTTTCTCCATCGTCGATTATAAAAGGTACAAAGAATCATTTATTCTAATATTTTTGCTGTATTTGCAATCAGATATGAAAAATTTTCAGAATAATTAATTACGCGCTTATTTTTCTATAATACAAATAATTCTAAACAGCTGTTGAAACGAATAAAATTATAGCTCTGTGGAGGTAAATGGGGGGGAATAGCTGGGGTATGGTAAGTGTACATAAATTCACTCTGATTACATAATTATATGAGTAACGAAATCGTAGCATCTCATATAGTACTTGGGAGCATACCTCTAATTTTCAATTTTTATAAGATTATAATTTATTGCGCCGTAGTGTATGCAACCGGCAGATCATTTTACGTGTAGGTATGGAGAGTCGATAAGGTTAGTTGAAATCTTTCGTATCACCCGAGCGGTAAGAGTAGATTTCATACTAACTATGCAACCTGCAGATCATTTTACGTATAGGTATGGAGAGTCGATAAGGTTACTTGAAATCTTTCGTATCACCCGAGCGGTAAGAGTAGATTTCATACTAACCTGATCGGCTTTCTAATAACAATAATAATAAAATGATCAGCAAGTTGTGTGAAATGAGGCGCATCGTCTACTTCTCCACAATAATTGTTTAACAATATTTCAGCAATTGATTGGCTATCAATGATATTGAATAACACAAAAGTAGTTTGAAAGCTTATTTTATTGCCGAATAATCTGGATCCATCACGTCGAGAACCATACCAGGTATTTCTAGCTCAGAACGCCCTACGTTCTCCACAATACCATAGAGGCAGTCCCATAAAACGTGAATGCCAGTATATTAAGAGCTGTGCTAATCTTAATATTTAATTATTCCAATTTTTAATCATCATTACTAAACATACATTCTATCTCTTATAGTATAATATGGTTTGTACAATAACACACCTTATAAATTCAGGAATGAAAAATTGATTTTCATATCTATATTTATATCTAGTCTGCTTTTGATGAGTTTCTCAGGAACTAATAATGATTGAACTAATCATTGCTCTTTATCATCTTCATCATTATCATCATATATTTATAGATATTCATGTAGTACTATAATACACCTATAATATAATTTCACTATTCTGTGTGATACATTATTAATTATTATTCGTTCTAAAAATAACTAAGACATTGATTATAAACAGACAGAATGGTATCGTTATTTTAAAAGTATTCATAACTCTATTGCATGATGCTTAAAAATAATATAAATCTCACACAATTCATTATTAATATTGAATTGGAAAGATATTGTTACAATATGTTCTCAATTATTATTTTTTACGTGCAAGAAGTTTATGCAATCGATACTTATTCAAATAAATAATGAGATTTGCAGTACTGGAATTGAAAATGAACATCTATTTTATTCGAAATCAAAGTTAATCAGCGCTCGTGACCTGTAATTACGCTAATTATTATTATTGTTCGAGTATTAAAACTTCTCCGCGTCGGTATGATATTGAATTAAATACCAGAATTTACCCCCGAAGTGGTGGCAACCAAACATGCAATTGCACCTGTTGAGCCTCGGATAACCTCCCACCACTTCGCGTCTTTCGACGCGCGGTGGTGGGGCGTCGACGCCGGCCGCGGGCCGCGGGCCGATTTGAATCTTCAGTCACGTTGAACGAGTCGCCGGGTGTTGACGTCGCGACTCCGTTCAGTTATAATTATACGAACGCGTCTTGGCTAAAGTAATGTTGTCCAATTTAATGAAGTTTTAAATCAGTGACACCTCGGAGAACGTAGACTTGTAATATAAGTAATTTCATACCAATCTGTCCGGTTATAATAATTGCATTTGAGATTTACGTACTTCAAGTGACTTTCTTATTGATTTACATTATTCGTAAACAATGTTATTCGACAGTTGAAAAACAAGCATCGCAGATAATTGAGAAGCATAGATCCTGCATACCACTTGGTCGGAGATGGATGCTACCTAAAACTATCCAGCTAGTCCTGGATTAATAGTCAACCAACACAATGGTAAGCTTCATATCACGTCAGCCAAAGATCCTGTGAAACTATAAATGTATATCGATAGAACAACCAATACAGAAACGCATTTATCTAGCGATACTCTGCATCTGATGCTCACCTTGTATCTTCAGCTGACTATGGGTGCTCCTCACTAGCCTCTATCATCACTGTACACCAGATACTCTCATGGCGTCTTGGTTCTACTCAGCTGCGAGGGAAACTGTACTGATGCGACAATAATATACCCCAAGCCAACATATTGACGTGATTCGTGTCATATTTGGAAATCTTATTATAGGGTAAGTCTCGGAGAGACTGATCATTCAATTCTTTGAAGTAATTATAACTTGTTTCCTTTTCACAAAAAAACTGAATCTTTCTGTTGTACTGACAACAGTAGAAAAAAAATTGAGGAATCTGTAGAAAATATGTTTACTTTATTTGTCTATAGACTTACCTCGTGGTAGAGAAATATTTGGAGAATAAGGATCGAAATTTAAAGGCTTGAAAATAAATACAAGAGTGGATTACTGTAGAATTAATTAGGCATCACATTTATTTTTTAAATATGGAACATAATCCGATATTGGTTGTAGATTACTTTAGAGTCCCAATTGTAAGGATTGAGTAACAATTAAAAGATTGAAAAATCTATTCATGCATTCACTATCATACATATGGTAACTATTACAATCCAGATTATTTATACAATCATATAGATGGTATTCACTACTATCGGGTTGATGGGAGAAAATCTAGGATCAAACCGATAGTAACTCCAACCATTTAATTTTCTCCGTGTAATTTCATTACAAACAGACGTCGTAAATACAGGTCTTCAATCCCAGTCAAGCCATTTCTTTCCCTTTAGCAAATCATAACGACTCTAGGTATTATTGCATAATCAAGCTAACTTAATTAATTCTCTTAATTAATTGCTACAGACGTGTTTATGTTTCAGGACGAATTGAAAATTGTACATAACTGTCTATGTAGGTATGTTAATATTGCTTGTATGGATGGCTTCAATCATAAATGTTGATAATAAACTTAATTCATGAATAATCATTTCTGCATATTTTTTTCTCCTATCCCCTATCGAACTCCTAATCCAGGCGCATCAATTTAGGAGCTAAATTGAATTTAAAATGAATTCAAAATTAATTCAAATCGAAAATATCATTAAAAAATGAGGTATCAACGGCCAGAATTTTAGGACTGAATTTTCTGGCAGTTGATATCTTTATTTAAGGAGTCGATTTTCTGGCAGTTGAACCTTTTTTAAGGAGTGAATTTTCTGGCAGTTGATACCTTTTTTAAGGAGTGAATTTTCTGGCAGTTGATACCTTTTTTTTAAGGAGTCAATTTTCTGGCAGTTGATACCTCATGGTGTCAAAAACGACTCCTTGAAAAAGGTATCAACTGCCAGAAAAATGACTCCTTAAAAAAAAGGTATCAACTGCCAGAAAATCGACTCCTTAAATAAAAGGTATCAACTGCCAGAAAATCGATAGGTACCTGGAGCTCTCAATGCCTACATTTCTCCTGGGCAGAGTCTAAGCCAATCAGGAATAAGGTTTGAAGAGAAATTGCCTATTTTCGTCTTGACTCTCGCTCCTGATTGGCTGAACTCGGCTCCAGGGGAAATGTAGGCAATGAGAGCTCCAGGTACCGATCGATTTTCTGGCAGTTGATACCTTTTATTTAAGGAGTCGATTTTCTGGCAGTTGATACCTTTTTTTAAGGAGTCATTTTTCTGGCAGTTGATACCTTTTTCAAGGAGTCGTTTTTGACACCATGAGGTATCAACTGCCAGAAAATTGACTCCTTAAAAAAAAGGTATCAACTGCCAGAAAATTGACTCCTTAAAAAAAAGGTATCAACTGCCAGAAAATCGACTCCTTGAACAAGGTATCAACTGCCAGAAAATTCACTCCTAAAATTCTGGCAGTAGATATCTAATTTTTAGTATAGGCAAGGAAAGGACAAGGGGAAATGATTCAACGATTGATTATATACAATTTCAAGAGATATTTATTCAAGAATGTGGTAATTTACTATAATGATACATGTTTATTGCATAAACAATTTTATTATTACATGAATATTTGCAGTGTTGCGAGTCACTAATTACATTTTTGATGAAACTACTCATTTAATTACCCATTACTTTGGTAATGTGTAATTAAACTCGATTCGACTAGTAAAAGTAATTATAAAGTAAAGTTATTCAGCGTAATTATAAAGTAGAGTTATTTAAAGTAAGTATAAAGCAAAGTTATTTCAACTAATTATAAAGTAAAGCTATGAAAACTAATTATAAAGTACAGCTATTAAAACGAATTATAAAGTGAAGCTATTGAAACGAATTATAAAGTGAAGTTATTTCAACTAATAATAAAGTGAAGTTATTCAAACGAATTATAAAGTAAAGATATTAAAACTAATTATAAAGTAAAGTTATTTCAACTAATTATAAAATAGTTATTCAAAAGTAATAAACTTCACTTGAAAAAAAATTGACTTACAATTTTTACAACACTGAATATTTGATGGAATAAATTGTAGATGTGATCGTAATATGTATAATCTATCACGTATATCTCTGAAAACTACATATTTGGCACTTCTCAAGTTCCGAGATTAGCTAGAACTATAATTAGGAAATAGTAAAACTAGTATTATACTCTAAACTAATCGTTGCAACGATAATACATGCATGTACGTACGAAGGTATATTTTTATTTTTCAGACCACCATACGAATAGAGAACAGAGTCATTATTCTCACCATGGTTTTCGTTAACGATAATACTTTAACAACGTAATTTCGCCACGAGAACAGTAGAATAATTCATTACTCTATAAATATAGTTGTTCTCAATAGATACTAATGAGAGTCTCCAATTCGTGGATCTCTGAATTGTCTACTCTCTATCCATTGAGGACGATTTCACAAAGGAGTGAAGTATATTCACGTACGTATATCGTATATGCATGTATTACGCGCAGTTACCTGCATAGATATTGCGAATATTTCATACGGTAATGGCTAATCCAACTATTGCAATGTCTACTGCTCTCCTCTTTCAAGTACAATGAAGTTATTAGGCTAGTAAAAAATATTATTGGCCGAGATATTACCTCTTGTCAAGCATTTTCTCGCACGTCGGTTAACTCGGCGCGTAAGTTTTCCCAAGAACGTCTACTACGTCACAAACCTGTTCACTCGTCGGCGCCACGAACGCCACTGAAACCAGTTAGACCGGTTTGCTTGGGCTCCCCATCCTTGACGGCCTTCAGCGGCCTTGAGTGGGGCGAGAGGGGCAAGGACGCCGTTGAGTAGGTCAGTTTACGCTGGTGGCGCCACCGGGTGACGAACTACGGAACTAACAAAAGCAGAATAATATAATGATCCGCGGGTTGCGTGTAGTAGGGCGCAGCATTCGTCCCTCAGGCTTACCCTATTATAAATGTAGTGTATATTTAAATTCTTATTTCATTAGTAAAAGTAATTATGAAGTAAAGTTATTTAAAAGTAATAAACTTTATTTAGTTACCTATTACTTTGGTAATGTGTGATGAAACTTGATTCTACAGAGTGATATTACAGGGACATCTCAGTACTGCAAGTCTCGGACCGTCAGGCGGCTGATAAAAATGTGCGTGAAATTATCAGGTTCGCCGCTCGACTATCAGGTAGCTATAGTATAGTCAAAGTTCGATCAACGCGATACAGTCGTATTTTCTATTTTCCTATTAGAGCATTAGACTTGAATTCATCATTTAAATAACTGATGTTAATAATAGGTAATACCAATACCCACCTTTCAAGCTTCAGTAGCCACGTGCTATGCAGTCTACCTTCGCTAGCCTAAGCTGATCTGCAAATTTTCGTTCCTCCGAAATATTTCGTTAATCAGGTCAGTTGACTAACGAGAATTTTCATCCCGCCTACAGGCTTATCAGTATCGATCTAATCTTGCCTCCAATCACAAGGAAATTCAGTTTATACTGAAAAGTCTCTAATTTATTAGACATCGGGGATAAAATTATCAGTCAATCTTTATTAGTTGGTTGAACTATTTTTTTTTCTTTCTTCCTTTCTTTTTATTCAAAATATAATCAATAAAAATTATGAATACACCCGATTTTAAAAAACATGCAATGCATTGCATTGAAAACACTGTACATGAAAGTAATTAATAAATGTTTTTTTAGTATATTGAATATTATTATAATATTAAAAAAAAAAACTTAAATTACAGCAATATAGAAATAGGAAATAATTACGATTATCGAAAATATCTGTAAATATACTTTCGAAATATTTGAGTGAAGATTATATTCATTTCTAATAACATTAGTAATATGTAATAGAACTAAACCTGTTAGTATACATATAATATGTGTGAGTATAACGTGTACTTTTAATTGTAATGCAAGTATAATATACGCAATGTTTACATTTATCATGTATTATATAGTAAAAAATGCAATCAAATAATGTTTAAAAAAAAAAAACCAAATAGAATCCATGTCATAAAAATTCTCACGATAATTTCGCCTTCGAGGTACGCCAAGCGTGCTGCATGGCCCAGATCGAAAGTGGCCTCATATAACCGATGGATCTATAAATTTTATTCGAAGAAAGAGCTTCGGGAGTTTGAAAGCCCAACCCTATCCTTTCGTATATAGTCCTGTATGCACCTTCAGCAGTTTTGAAACCGATTTCTGTCATTCCCTGTATTTAAATGAGCCAATTTAATTAGAGAAATAAAAATGAAAATTATTTTTTAAATGGTAATAAAATTCCGGATCAATTTACTTCGTGAATCATCAAAGCTGCGAGACCATAAGTAACACCTATCCACATCTCTTCGCTCTGTACTGTTAGGATGTCAATATCTCCGGTAGGCAAAAAACCATTAACAGCACCCTGCTTTCCATTCTTATACTTCAACACGTTATTTGCATAAATTGTTTCAAGAGCAGACTTTACTCTGTCCGACTGAAAGACCTAAGAGAAAGAAGTCAGTTATCGAATATGAAGAGACGAAATTCGTCAGAAATCGAGAAAATCAATGCACCTTATTACTAAATATTATCGTACAGTCCCTAGTTTTTGGGCAATTTATTGTCCACCCAAAAAGGTAAAAGGAAATCAATATAATATCAATGATATAATTCACTCACTTCGTGTCCGAAACCAGTAGCTTGTAAAAACCACTGACCACAAAGCTGGTCGCTCATGATGGAGGTACTGTGTCGTTTTTTGCTATTATCGAAGTTATAATATTTCCCTGGACGACACGAACAGAAAAAAAAAAGTAACAATTTTGTACAAAGCTGTATAAAGAGAGGCGATTGCGTGAAGAAATAAAAAAGGAACTGCAACAGGGGAATTATACATTTTTACAACTAGTCTGTACACCAGTGGCTATAATTTATGGTACCGAAAAGGTGAAATAAATTAAGAGAAAAGAAATTTTTTTTTTTGAAATTGTGGTAAAATTTTACAACCTTTGAAAGTGCCTGCGCTGTATAATATGGAAGTGTAGCGCAAGTTGCATTTTTTTTTTGTTGCAGTTTTATTACCCCCTTTCTTCTACAAGAAATTTTATTAGCTAATCCGCTGAGCTAGTTGCAAACATTTTTTTTTTCTTTTTTTTTCGTTCCAATTTCTTCATGTTATTTTAAATAATGTTATTTTTTATTTACCGTTCCACAGGTTCGTTTCGAACGCGACTTTTCCTCTTTCCAATACTTCATTGTACCTCGCAGAATCTTCCACGTTACCAAGTATCTCCGCGATCTTTGAAGCGCATTTCAAAGATGCTAGCCATAAACTGCCGCAGTAAGCACTGTAAATATAATATCAACGTGCGGAAACTGTGTGTAGGTGTATATACGTAAATTTTTATTCAACCAAGAATTTCTCAACTAATTTATTACTTTCATTTATTTTTTTAAAAAGAAGAATCTAAAATATATCAAAACACGAAAAGTAAGAGAATCCCTCATTATTAAATTTTATTTATCTAATCGAAAACCAAAATCAAAGCCGAACCGTATCGAGTATCGAGTAAAGTACCTAATTCCTCGCTTAGAAATTTAAAGTAATAAATTTTTACTACGACAATAATATAAATAGATATAGGAACATTTGCGTGGGTATTGCAATGTAAAAACGACAGTAAAATCGGCTAGTCAATAAATAGGTAGGGAATAATAAAGACGGCTACGGTCTATATTCAGCTATAGATTTCTTACTAAAGCTCTAAATCAATTTTTTGTATTATTTTTCAATAAATTTTTGACCCCAAAACCGTTCATTCAAGATCATCATAACATGCCGCATGGCTCCTTTCCTACAACGCGCCAGTAGCCACGCCTCTCCGAATATAAGAAAGGGTCGTAGTAATTTTTTGTCCGCATATTTGTGCAGCGCCACTATCTTTTCATTCATCGTAGCGCGCTTCTCGGAAAAGGTAGTAATTTTTTTTACCCGCATATTTGTGCAGCGCTACTATCTTTTCATTCGTCGAGGCGCGCTTCTCAGAAACGGTAGTAATTTTTTTTACCCGCATATTTGTGCAGCGCCACTATCTTTCCTTTCATTCATGCGGGCCAACGCGAGCGCGCTCTATGAATCAGTGGAGCAGTTAATACGCGAGGAGGTATCAAAACTAGCGATGTGTACAAACGAACGAACAATTAAAAGAACAACTCAAAGCGAAATTATCTAACGATTAAATCGGAAGTAGCACACCACCTCGGGTCAGATGCTCTCCTGATACGAGAAGCATTTTTCCACTTTGAAAAAAATCACGAACATTTCTATCAGTCTGCCGAATGTCGGAGAGAAATATATGAGAAAAATCGATGTCACTGTGTCTGTATCACATAGCTATGGGTATCAATTGTATAATTCGTTCATTATGATATGGTGAAAAAATGTGTTTTATATTTTACCTGTTTCCTTCCATCACCCATGTGTCGTAAGTCTGGTCAGGAAATCCACTGTTTTCTATCAACCCATCCCCGTCCTTATCCCAAGTTAGACTTAAGTCCATCACCTATTCACTCGAAGGAAGAGAATAAGGCACACAATTCCTTTTTCATTATACAAGATAACATTTTTTGAAAGGTAAATTAATTTTCTAAAAAAGTATGATTCAAAATTTTTCAGTTCGTAAATTTGCAAACATTAATCCTTCTCAATACTCTTCAGTCTTTCGCCTCTCATGTATCTACTATTAATTGTGAACTTGTATGCTGAATAAACCGTAACGATTGAAATTATAACTACAATAAGACGAAATTTTAATGAAAATGAAATTAGTCAATCTTATCACCTCTTTAATAGTCGGCCATAAATTCGTCAGATACTGCATGTCTTTAGTTAAGATATAGTCTCTGTAACAGCTAACTACGAATTTTGGATTCAGATCTTTCCAATCTGAGACGTCATGGATGCAATAAGCGTTGATAAGTGTAAAGGGCTCCTCATCTGTAAGAAAAAAAAGCCAACAGTTGGTTTTAATTTTTTTTTTCTGCATTTTATTCATACAGATGTTTGTACGATACATGTATAGGTATAGCTATACCTACATGGGTCACCGATATCGTGGGGAATCGATCCCTTGACTTTCCTAGGCTGTTTAACACCGTCGTAAAGAGTCGTCCATATCGTTGTATCCTCAACGCTAACAGTGTCCCGAAATTCGTACTGTAAACTAGCTTGCAATTTTGGCCAGAGCTGGGCTAAGGCAAAAGCAGCGTAAAAATGAACGTCGTAAGTGTTGTACATCCGGTATTCGTGGCCCTCGAGAAGTGCGAAACGGCCGTACTCTTTCCTGGAGTCATTTAAAATTCGATGAAAAAAAATCAAGATCATAATAACGACGAAAAAAATATCCGAATTGAAACTCAGAACGAGCCCATCGATTCCGAAAAATTTATAAACGACGATTCTCATGGAAAATTACAATCTTTCGATGTGTTCCACTTTACGACCAAATAATTTATACGATAGAAAAAAAATCTTTTATTTTTTTGTTAATGTCTGTTTTTTCATCGACTTATCGAATCCTACCTTGGATCTGTATCGGGATAACTATCAACTTCGTCGCTGCGTATCCAGATAGTACCTCCATCGGCAATGAAATATAACTCGTTAAATAGCGCGCTTTTATACCAATCTGGCACATCAGGATCATCGAGTACTTCCCGTTGCCATTCGACTATGTCCTTTTCCCATGAGTTAAAGCTCGTTAAAGCGTACCTCGATATCTCAGGGGCAGAGGATCGTTCAGAGTCGTAAAAATACTTGGTGTAATATCTTTGGGAAAATAAGAAAATGGGAAATTTATTTTATTCCCGAAATTCATTCCTTCGAATTTTGTTTCAAAATACTTTATATATGTAAATGATTTCATAAACAAATTTGAAAACGACAATAACCAGTTTTTTTTTTTTTAGAACATTCATAGCTATACCTAAGATATTCTCGCATCCTGTTGTAGAAATGGATCTTTGGCATGTCCCAGACCAGTGCAAATTCCAGATCACTCGACCCTTTGGCTTTGACTAAAACTCTTGATGACACTGCCGCGGCGATGGGACCTACTAAGGAATCCAAAAATACAGAAATAATGCTGAAAAATTTGCATGAAATGTACTAAGTTATCAAATCTGCTTAAAGAATCGAAAACTTCGGGTTCTCGATGCGCGGATTTTTTTTTTTCGATCATTTTGCCACAGAGCAACGTGTAGATTTTTACCACATTTCTAAATAATCTTTCTTATTGTATGAAAAAAAAATAGATTTGATTATGGATTAGGAAGGATTAACAAAAATCCATTTACCTGTCCTGGGCGAAGTGTTTATCAATTTTTCGTCCAGTTTACCATCAGTCTCAAGATCTTGCCAGATCGATTCGCCCTTTCCAATCGGATCGAAACTTAACGTCCGTGTGACTTTCACGCCATCTCTTGACCTCGAGCTTATCGCATAAGTGCAAGGCATATCGTCGATTTCCTGGTGAATCATAACTCCCGAAACTCCACCTTCGCCTTCGAAATGTTCGTTCCATTTCTCCCCTGATGATTAGGAAATATAATTTCTGCTTGTATAATTTCTGATCCACGATTTATGAATAAGAGAAAAGCTTGCAGACGTCTTTCGAAGAGTATTTATCATTATTTTTTTTTTTTTGGGGGGGGGGGGGGGGGGGGGGGGTTATTCATAACTAGGCACGTGTAATTCGTATCAAGTCTAGATAAGAAATGTACAAATTTCAAAAATCGTATTATAGATAAATAATCCACATATGTAGTATGTAACCACATTAGCAGGTGCCAGAATGACTCCGCAAATTTTTAGTTATAATCTGCGTAAAAACTATAAGCAATCATAAAATGCGTTCTTATGTAATGAAGCAGCTGCTGATTAAAATGCGTTATAAACAGTTCTGCAGTCAGATGCTAATTAAGCACAATTATATAATATCTATCGTAATGATTGAGTAATAAATGATAATAAAAATATAATCCATCCCTGCAGTGCAGAAGCGGAAGTCTCCGAATCGTCTAGACCCGAGCAGTGTCGTGGAATTATGATTCTTACGATATCAATCGTGCGATAAATGGATAAAAAAAATGTAATATACGGTATATATTATCATGCAGCTCACCTTTCTTGTCACTTTTTTTATTTCCGATGCCATTTCTGAATGTGAATGTGATACTGACGTTTAGATCTTTTTCAGAGTTGTTTTCAATCTCCCATACGAATACGGCACATGGTAAAGAACTGTCTTTGTAATTGTTAGGAATTATAGGAGACACTTGACGACACGTTAACTTCACTTTATGCTCTTCTATTTCGTACGTTGTCCAAGCACGAGGATACAGCGCGGTATATGAGGCTTTAGAACCGTCGAATCCCCATTTCCAAGACTTTAGATGTTTTGGTTTACTTCGAAAAAATAATCAAAGGGTTGGATAGTTGGTTTAAAAAATAAAATTTTGTAACTAAGTTTATTTATAATTACCGTTCAGTCGACAATACTTGTTGATATATTGTGCTTCCGCTAGTGTCTTGAATTGTGACGATAAATTGATTTGCGAGAACGGTTTCGTACTCATATATACCGGGCCTTAGAGCATATCTGCAAAATTCTCCTTTGAAACCGCGATTTATTGATCCACCCCCGAGGCCACCGATCGGGGCACCTAAAATCGAGTTTACGATTTTTTAATCGACGATATAAGTCTGGACCCACTTTAAGCGTGGAGTAAAAAGCCCTTGGGGTATTACCATAGATTTGTTTTCCGTTTTTTAAATATACGTAGTCCATGATCGGCGCTCGTCCTCGACTGGTAATTTTTACCCAAAATGCAAGATACCTAAAAATCCATTATAATTTAATACAGCGAACTGTGAGAATCGCGTTGCTGTGTCTTTTGGGGGAATTGAAACAGTCGAATTTTAATTAGGTATTCATCTAAAAAATCGGTGCGAAATTCATGATATGCCCATAAATCCATACAGTAAGTATAGCTGCGATATTCTATTACGCACGTGCGTACGTTACATATAGATAAATTATTGCAAGTATACGTTCGATATGGGTAGATAATTTTTTGATATATGTTGAAACATAGCGTTGAAACAACGAACAAACGCGACTTTGATTTATCAATAGAATTGAAAAAAATTTAATTAAAATCTGAACACCGGAAATTGGAGCTAAAAAATTTAACGGTGACGTTCAAATTTTCCCGCTATATATTTTCAACCACGCGGTTTCCCGCTTTCCATTGTGGATGCGCAATGCCAGCTGCTCAGTGAATCGAAGATAATAATTATACATCCCATAGACTCGGAGGTTTATCCATTTCTTACCTTAATGTGAGGGGAAGTAATTGCGGGAGTTGTCTTATCCGAGCGGATGATAGTTGCTTCCATTTTTCGGGAAATTCGTGGTCTAGTTTAACTTTGAAACCGTATTTCGGCACGGAATTATATTTCCGTATTTCACATTCGTCTAACCGATCACCATTTTTAGCTTCTAAAACCAGCTCCGGAGCGACGCTGACATCCATGACAATATATTTGCCACTATAATATAATGACCGACTACGCGGCACTCCCGAACTCTATGAGAACACTAGTGTTCAAATTATACGATTAGTGTACATGTACAAAGCTGACGTAGTAACACTAGCTCATCTACTATCACATCTGACGAATAAAACACGAATTAACACTTATCGCACTAACAAACCGCAGACAGTTCATATTATATTCAGAAATAGAAAAGAGCGCTTGCGCGCTATATGGCGCAGACTGGCAATTGACCGCATCAAGTAGATAAAAAAAAAACTGACAATTTATAATGATGCGTGTCGCAGATATCATTTTCATGACGAATTCATACAGATTACATATTCCCGGGATTTTTTTTATTTTTTATTATCGGTTGTGTCGATCGAGGCGATAGTTTAAACAAGATTTCAATTTTCTTTACATTTATTCAAGATCGAAGAATCGTATTATAGCATAATGATATATTATGCTTCTAGATTTAATTTATTGGTTTTTTTTTTTTCATATTTTATATGAAATATATAAATACGTAATAAATTGTATATCGTATTGTTTCTAGCTATAGGATCGAGAATATAGGTTTATCTATAATAATCTATTACGATATGAATAATGCGATAAAAATGGATTGGTTGAGTTCCGCAGAGGGTGAATCATTGCTCCATCATTTTTACGTTCGTTCAACTAACAAGAGAAGATTTTACGGTACCTATAATATAATAACGCGAATGTGTATTAAATATCATTTTCAAAATCTACCCAAATGATAAGATAAAAAAAAAGAAAAAGACAAAAATTCAGCTTCTTTGATCTTTATTTTCTCTTATAGGATTATTAGAGAGACCTCCGATACCGTCATCAATCGAAGAAGTATCTTACAAAATATTTATGGTAGGAAAATCTGGGGTAGGAAAAAGCTCTGTGGTATCGCGTCTGTCTGGTACTAAAGGAAATTCTTCAAGTTCAATTTACATCGAAACAAACGGTATTAAAAGAACGAACATTTTTTGGCCGGTAAAAATATGGGACAAGGTAGTTTTGTTTAAACTACAATTTTGGGACGCTTCGGAAAATGGGATTAAAAAATACAGCCACATTCTACCCGTACGTTTGATAATTTGAAAATTTTCAAATTTCATTTCTTTTTAGTACTATTATCATTATTATTATTGCTATTATTATTTTTACATGTATCAAATACATGTTATAAAGGCGTGCAAAGATAAAGTCGACGCTATTTGTTCGGTATTTTCTTTCGACGATGCACCTACTTTCAACGATATACCGCAACTGATGAACTCGATGGCAGCGATAAAAGAAAAACCAGCTAGTATCGTGATAGGGACAAGGTGAAAGAAAAAAAACAGAAAAAAAAATTTCAACTGTTATATAGTTGATATTATATCGTAGATTCATAAACATGGTAATAATAATATTTATCTATATTCATTCATTCATTTTAGATATAAAGTCTGGTCGACTTTGGCGGTCTCAGATTCTCAAGTAAAAGAATTTGAGGATAAATGGAAAGTAAAAGTGATAAGAATAGATACAAACAAATCTGTAACAAGACCGGAAATATTCGATTGCTCTTACCAATTAAATTGGATTTGTTCAGCTCTGTGGGATAGAGATCAAGAATTTATATCTAAACAAGTTGTACAAGTATAAAAATTACATAATTTCATATTTTATCGTAGAAATGATTACATTATATTTATTTTTACTCAAATATTATAAGATAAATCCATCTCTCCGTCCAATAGAATGATTTCTCATGTTTATACATACTCTGTAAGATTAATAAATCATATTTTTAACCGATTAATTTATTTTAATCATTCACATCTTCCCCCACGTTGAATACAGTGAAAAATAATATAGTGCAAAAAAGAAGTCCGATGGGATGAAGAAGAGATAAAATCTTGTCGATCCAAACCGCTATCTTCTTTGAAGATTTTATTTCATAATCTGTCTCGAATTCGGTCTTGAAAAAATATTTATAAATCTCGTTAATAAAGTTTGAAGAAAAAAAAAAGACCTGTATCGAAAATCAATTACTGTATTACCTCAATGCTATCGATATTCTCTTCAATGCAGTCGAAATGATGAATGAGAACGCTTTCGGTTAGCGGAAAAATTACGAAAACTAAGCAGATCAAAAACCAAATATCAAGAGCCTGAAATAATAATTATTATTATTGCTGTTCAGTTTCCACTTTTTAGGGTGAAAATAATGGCTGAATGGTTCAATTTAATCATTACCTTCAAATAAGTTAAATTCGAAACCCCACAGTTCGAATTTGTGAATAGAAACAGCATACCAACGAGAGACAATTGGCAAGTTAAAATTCGCGTTCGAATAGCTGAAGAAGGGAAGAAGAAGAGTTTAACGATGTATTAAATATCGTTTTTGGTATATAAACGTCGATTTAATCTACCTGATAATTTCATCCAAAAAACACCGTAGGACATTTTCACTAAAATAACGCTTGGAATAAAGCTTTGTATAACTTCTCTACGACTGTATCTACTCAGGTGAATCTCGAGAACTAAAACACTGAAATTTCCAGCACTTCTAATGTCTATTTCATTATAAGTCATAAATTTATCGATACGAAATTCTCCCAATTCTTTTTCAACTCGTAATTCAACAGGTTTTTCACAACTCCATTTCAGGCTTACTTCATCGGCTGTAAATCTGTCTAAGAAAAATTAACGATTTAAAATTGTACTCGGAAAATTAGTCGATTATTATTAAAGAATATCCATACGAAAAAAGAAGCCACAGACATACAAGAAACTTACAAGATCCAATTTTTAGAAAACAGGTCTGCGAGTCGAATGGATATTTCGTTAAATCCTTCGTACATTTTGGTCTGACAAAAACCCTGAGTGAATAATAATCCACGATTAATTTTTAAAAAAAATAATAATTTTTGGGTACACATTTTCTACGTTAATTAAAACTCGCACAAACGTACCGCTCGCTGTAAAATACGCTTCCATTAGATGTTCCTCTCCAAAATTGAGTCTGATCATTACCAGTTGTAATTACATCTGTAGAACACTTATTTCCAACAACAAATGTGATTTTTGGTTGCCAAATTGCACCAAGTACAGCTAATTTTCTAGTTTTATAATCTGGGGCCAGCCTATGATCGTACCATTTTTGTGTCATTCCTAAATCTATTTCGACATCCTAATTAAAAAAAAAATCCTTCATTCGATTATAGGTATTCAAATTTCAATACCTATACTTCCGAAGAATCGGAGAATATCTCACGAATATATATGAATACTCACCAAATTTTTGATATCAATAATACTCAGCTCGTTTATAGATATCGAGAAATTCACCATCGTGGATACTATAGAATAAAAAATAAAATATATTTTCTCAATTGAGTTTCCTTACCTTCTATTATCTGATATTATGTTTAATTCAATCAGGTTGTTCATATCTATAAATAATAAAACTGCAGTATTGTGTGTTTTCGAATTTTTACCACTTTCTTGAAGTGATGGTCGATTCATAGAAGATTTTTCTTCTGCATCGGTAAATGTATCACGAGATAGAGATTGTAATTTCAAGGATACTGTCCTCAAGTCACAAGGGCTAATCGCCATCACGTTATAGCATCTATAATTCGATATAATGAATTTAGATTTTGGAATGAAAATTAAAAAACAAAAAAAAATTAAAAAACTGTTTATGCTGATAAGAAATATTGCTGATAAAAAATGTATTATAGTAATAATTACTTACGAGTATGTGAGTGTTAGATAATTGATAAATAAATTTATTCTCATTTCCATTTCTAATTTGATAAGTAATGAAAAAAAAAAAGAAAATTATTTCGGAGTTTAAGTTTCTTCGCTCTAGTATACTAGTCTGATATTTTTATCGAAATATTGTCGAGCTACTGTAATGAAATCACAACTGACTATGAGAAAATTCAGATCTCCTTGTCATCTCTGTGTAACTCATTAATATCGTCACTAGGATGGACCGGAAAAAAAAGTATAGAGTTATTATTGCGTTCTATATGGTCGTGGTGATCTTAGTTCCAATTCTGGGTATTAAGAGAAATGCGTATCATAAGCTAAAACGAATTAGTCAATAAATTAATTTGGTAAAACTCCGTATCAAAGTAACTTTGAAACTGAAATCATCTCTTTTTTTTTCTTCTTTTCGCGAATGATACGAAAGTTAGAAAAATAGAAATAATAGCAAAGGAAAAGCGAAGATTCTTCGAATGATAATTTGTAGAATTTTATTTCGTTAGAGTTTTAGCAATTTTGAATTGGCAAATTCTTTTCAGTTTAAATTACAACGAAGAATTCGACAATATTAGGTAATATGTATAACAAACGTTTGGGTATTATTTAAACAAATTTGAAAACAAAGATATATAAGATGATAAATTTACAAAATCAAACAAATTTTACATGATATGTGTAAAAATAATAAATTTTACATGTTCGGTTTCGGCGATAATTAATCGTTACTTAATACGTAATGTCTTATAAATACGTAACTTATTCCTTAATCCCTAATCCTTAATCCTAAATCCGTTCTCCCAATACACTTCACCATAGAAAATACCTATACAAGAATACAATATACATAGAGGTGAACATTCGTTCGGAATGTTCCGATACATAAAAAAGAAGGTGAAAGAAAATAAAAAGTACTTGAAAGAAAGATTTTTACATACTAAAATCTCAAGTTTAGGCAGTTCAAATTTCCCAACAACAACAAAAAATCCCATAACTGATTTGAATTGACGCGAAAACCATTTTTTTTTTTTTTTTTTCAGCTCCATTGAAGTAAAAAAAAAAATGTTCCGTCCAAAACGAAGCCACCCTGATGATATAATATGTAAAAATCTTTCGTTAAAAAATATATTTCATCACGCAGGACTGAGTTTAGCCAGTGGATGAATAAGGCTGTATATACCAGCAGCTGAAGAAATGAATCCAAGCAACCCGACAACTCCAGGATTTAATTTAGTATATCCAAGTGATGTGAGTGGGATAAAAATATCGCAGCTGTTTTTAACGGTGTCTAATAACACGTCTGTGTGATTTTTGACGCATAAAAACGCCTGTATTTGTAAAGGTACATTGAATTTACAATGTCTAATAGCTCTGAGTCTTAATCCTGCGCTTTCTCGCTCCATTATTCGTGATATTTCATAAACGTCTCTAACTAAGTTCATGACTATAGCCATAAGCCAATATTTGTTAGATACTTGATTCCATTTCTCTACATTGACTTGACAAATACCAGCTCTACCAAACCATATTATGTGATCTGCTAGTAGGAATAAAGCGTTTGATATTTTCGACAAGGTCATTGTTATCCTTATCACTAGGTCAGGATATCTCATCGAAGATAAAGCCGAGTGAAGAGAGTCCAAGAATCTTCCGAGCCTCAATACTGTTGGGAAAAAAGAAGCGAAAACTATCATCGTTGTCGTTATTGTTTAACGAATTTTTCACATTTTTTTAAAACGTAGGTATCTTATATTTTTGTCAAATGTTAAATGAGTACCTAGTTGGAGAGATAATTGTATACGTACGTTTTCGGAAGGAGCTGAATGTGTATTCGAGGGATTTAAGAACGTCAATTTTTTGTCGTGTTTTTTCACCATTTTTAAAGAAATACCAACTTGCTCGGCTGCCGTATTGAAGGAGTCTGAAAATGAGATAAAAACGATAATAAAAGACGTGTTGAATCTATAGAATCAACGAATCATTTATAATGTTTATTATGATACGCATAAAACGGGCCGAACATAACCTTATAATCTTATCTCTTCCAGCGGTTTGATTATTAAGTCTAACAATTGTATTCATTTTTGTATTTATAATACGCTTCTTCGCTCTGTATACGCGTTGTTGTAATAGCTGTTTTTCTCCTTTTCTTATTCATTCGTATTTTTATTATTTTAATACTCGATGACAGTTTTTATGCGCGATCACAGAACTGAAAACACCCTACTATAGGTATACCGTATACGATAAGCACGCGCGCGCGTGTGTGTGTGTGTGTTTACGATTCACGATCTCAATTCTACCATACCGACCGAAAAATACCAAGTAATTTACTCGATAATATTTATACTGTAAATACGTAATTTGGTATTTAAAAATCGCTTACATATCAATTCACTGAATAATTGAGATTTTTGATAATTTTTTTTCTGTTTTTTTTTCCTTCGATTTCAATAAAATATAGGAAACAAATATTTCAATACGTATTAGACAATAATGATAATTTAATTTAATATTCTTTTTATTTTGTTTTTTCATTTTTTTTGTTTTTTGTTTTTCATTATCTTTTTTGTATCATTTTAATATTTATATATGTAAACTATAACAGTCTTTATTACAACATATCGTTATTATTTTTTATATTTATAATTCATTTTCATATTCTCTTGTACGCATCAACAGACACATTAATTTATCATAATAGTATAATATTTATAGTAGTTGTATAAATAAAAATATGAATATAACTTTTATTATCATACATTTTTGCTTTTTTTTTTACTTCTCTTTTTCTTTTCTTTATTTTTTCGCTATATTTATATTTATATCAATATTATTAATTATTAGTTATCAATTATTAATTATTAATTATGTTTATGAATTTCGATAATTTGTACAACTAGACATTTTTATTTTTTATTCTCTTCGCCTTCCCTTTCTCTCTTCTTCTCCTTCCTCTCTAATTATTATTTACCATTTGATCAGCTGGAGTTATGTACGCACATTTAAAAATTACCTATACGAAATTGCTCAATATTTTCTTTTTTTATATTGTATATAAATTTACACAGAAGACGACAGAAATTACGTAAATAAAGTCTGATTATTTTTATTAATTTGCTTGCCAATTTTTTTTTCACATTTTTTTATGTTCAGCTCAAGTTTTCATTTTCAATACAATTCGTCATCTCCTAGATTATTTTCAGACTCAATGATCAACTTGGTATTCTTTTAGGTAGAAACTGGCTCGAAAATGATTGAATATCTTCAACGATTATTAATTTTTTTTTTCTCTTTTTTTTCTTTTCACTATACAATAAGACATGAAGAAGCATAGTTAGCATTTGGACATTGACAAACGAGATTAATTTATAAACACGAATAATCATTTGAATAACTGAATGAATAAGGCGAAAAATAAATGTTTATTAACTCTTAAATACTTTGTGCGAAGTTTGGGAGACTGAATCGAATTCATAGGCTTATTAATTATCAATAGCGTTAACTCTATGCATATAATATAATATAAATAAGAAAACTAAATAAACGAATGTTTGCGACAAAACGAAATGCTCGTATATCCCATCAAATTAAATTAAATTGAATTGATCAGAAATAAAATTCAAAAAATAAAGGTTTGCTTTACATTTCCAAAAAAATCTATCCAAATGAACATTGAATGAAATTTATTCGTTAAGTAGCTATTTATCGAGCTGTAATAATCAATATCATCTGCATATTACAGCAAAGTAGCTTAAGCTCTTTGCCTCATTATGCTTTTAGCAAGATTCTTTTGTAATAAACATTTAACCACACCCTTTTATCTTTTATTTTTTAGTTTATTTTTTTTTTTTTAAATATAGTATTCGATATTCTGAACGATCTCAACTATATTTATATCTCAGTTTTATTCCCATCACATCCGAGTTGATAGAAAAATTTCAATACTTCAATATACATCACCGGGCTAATAAGATCTTCTCAGAAAAGAATTGGCTTGTTTTTGCATTGGTCGACACAATAGTTAGTGAAACGTTTTAAAAATTTTGGATACTCTCGTTTGTAGACTGCTCTAAGTACTGAAGCCGGAGCCCAACCGCCTGGATTAACTGAAAATAAAATGAATTACATATCAATAATGAGATATAGATTGAGAATAGATAATCAAACATTCGAAATGCAATAATAGAAAACTATTTTTACACACCCACAGAACAGTACGTAATTTTACAGGTAATATCTTCTCTCTTAATTGCACTACCTTCCTTTGGAGGATCTACAAACGTTTGACAAACAAGGCAAACGGTCAAGTAAACTCGAACACACTTCCCAGCGTTTGGCTATAACAAGATAAAAGAATATCATCAAATAATCATAGCGTAGAAGAAGTACTACTCCTCTTTATTCTACATGATTATCATTATCATTAAACCATAAAGACTTACAGGGTGTTCTGTATACTCTGTACTATGATTACAGACTATCCACAAAGGGTGTGCGTCTGGATCTTGGTCGTCTGGAACCCTCCGCAAATGCGACCAGAATAGAGCGTCTCTTTGACTGGCTGGCCATATCCGTTTGTGCGTTTGTAAAAATACTAGAGTATCGTCTGATATCTTTTCCACTACAGTCATATCTTCCAGAGTTGCTTCCCACCCGCTTCTATACTCTGGGCTAAAAAATATGTTGCAAATTTCGTGGCCGGTTACTCCTTTAACAACGTGGCAAGCCTTTAGCGGGTCTACTACGAGACCGTCAGCCTCTTCCTCCCGTCTGTACATTCGCATGTCTCCATCCTCTGCAAACAACTGCCAACCTCCGGCTCCCCCAACACCAAGTCTTGCGTAATGCAGCTGTTCCGTTGATACTTTGTCGATCTAAGTAATGGATACGTAGTTAATTAATGCATCAGATATCGAGTTTCAAATAATGATCGAAGTATTATGAAACGTGGAGATTTATATTTACTTCTGGCCAAAGCCTGTGCTTTGCTGCAGGAGTTGTTGGGCTTGTTGGAATGGAGACAACTTTCTGCTTCAATCTATCCCTGAGCTGATTTTCTTCGTCAATTTTGTCCAGGCCTGTTTCAACGGCGTCGTAAAATTCCTCGTCGCAAAGCGTGCTGTGAGGACCTTCCTGTTATGAATGATTATAAATTAGCTATTAATCAATGCGAGAGAAAGTAATAATTCTTCTTTGATTCTTCTCAATTACAAACCATTGTATAGCGTTCGACAATACTACTTTCTTTGACCTTGAATTTGCTACGCTAAATCAAGCTGTTTATAATCGCAAGTGAAACTTAACTCAATGATAAACGAACGCTAGTCACGTATAACAAGAATGGACTATGGACTAAAATCAGTTTACTTTGAATTAGAATCTCAAACAGACTTAGTAAGCGAACTGAAATAACATTACATGAGTAAAAAAGTCTTCAGAGTAGTGAATCTCAAACACAACGTGTATTACTATACTGGTCATTCTTACTCCTGCATATTCCCCGCTGTAATTTTCATTTGGTAATATTATCATTAGTCGTGCTTTCATATTATCAGAACAAAGTTCAGTTACAGATTAACATTTGACATGAAATGCTACTTTATTATAGATATGATATAAATAATGAAAAATGATAATAAAAAGAAATAATGTACGAGATATGAAGCCGATCAGTTTCTTATCACTCTTTTTTTTTTCTTCCATCTCCTTTTCACTTACCCTAAAGAATTTAGTCTTGATTTTCATTTTGCCCATATTCTTGAATTATCTTATGTTGAATACTGAGAATTTGTAAATAGTTGAGATTTTACACGTTGAGAAATAAAAAGCCAAGATCTAAAGAGAACCTCCTATCCTGAGCTCCGTCGATCTACTAACTTGAAATAATATTCTACTACTGAGTCAGAAGCAAGTGACTAACCAGTGTACAAGCTAAAACTTTTCATTGCGTATGGATTGAATAGAGCATCAATTGGTGATGTAATACTTAATGGTATTACGGACATAGATTATGACATATATATCCCACACATATATATACCATGGAAATATTATTATCAGAATCATTAAATATGGATTAACATTAGTGATTTTTCCATTTTATATGACGATAGAGAAATATATTGTCAATAAACTTTCGCTAGGATGTGAAAGACTAGATCCTGTTTGATTTATAGTAGCTGAAATGTGAACAGGATTTAGACTATTTAAAGCATAGAAAGATAATTCTATTTTCCTACTTTCGTAATCCACTAATAAAACAATTTGTTGAATTTAGTTGAAGTTATTAAAATTAAAGAGCCCCTCACTCACTTGAATAATTAAATCGTTAATAATATCATGTTTCGAGTTCATTACTAACATATTAGCTAAAATATAATGAATAAAATGAGAAATCTGAATCAAACAAAATGCTATCAGTTTATATATAAAGTGAAAGATTTTTTGAACTATCAATTAAATCGCTTTCCTAATTAATTTCAATTTTAATTTTTTTTTTTTTTCTTTTTTCTTCGACCTTGAAAAATCGCAGACAAAAGTTTTATCAACACTCGTAATTATTCCGAGACATTGTAATCCGAATTTATTACATAAGACAATTAGTATTCGAATGGAGTATACCCGCGGAGGTTTTCTCTACATACAAATGAGTGTAGCAATACATTGGGACATTAATTTGACACACTTGGGTGGGGAGTGCGTAATTTCTCTTGTCTTAATGTAGCAATGCTGCTTATTCTAGGTCAAGAGTAACGAAAAAAGTGGAAATAAACAACATGGAAAGCTCGAAGAGCTGTAAATCGTTAAACAGGCAATAAAATTTCAACGAAATGATAAAAATTTTCTAGAAAAGTAGAGTTTCATGGATTATTTCTAGTAATTCTTTTACAAATCACACCTCGTAGTCTGGTCCCCCGTGGATCAGGACTCTAGGTCTAGGGAAATCTTCTCTGGAAGCCACAAACTGCTCCTTAACAGCTTTGTAGTATAACTCTTCAACTTTTCTTCGCTTTTCAACCTCCCTTTCCCATCTACGACGCCACGCGTCTTCTCTCTGAGTCATTAGCTCCAAACAGTGTTGAAGGGTGACTAAAACTCCCTCGCTAGTAGCCTTGAAGGTAATAGCTTCGCCTTTGAAGTCAACCGATTGTTCTGCTGGATCAAAAGCCACATCTACTGGAAGCGTATTTTCTGCAAAAGAAATACCCAACTAGTTGTATAAATTTAATCGTAGAAAATAATGTGCTGTATAAATTTGTCTGAAAATAATAAGATCACTTCATTCAGATTTGTATCATTTTCCAATTCATTTCTCTTCAGACCTTTAAATGGTGAAATTTTCGCCCCGTCCGCACAGTTGTCGAAGTATTTTTGCAGAGTATCAATTTGTTGTATTAATATATTCTTGAATGTTTCCATCTCCGCGAGTTTTTCCTTCAGCCCTCTGAGCCCCCGTTTACTAAAACTCCCACCACTCGCCGTTGACTGAGTATTGGAGGTGAGGGAAACTGCGCTGCCATGTCGTTTGAGACTGTTTTCACTTCCATAGCCAGATTCAGCCTGGAATTTAGAGGATGAGTGAGAAACGTGGTGTTTTTGTTGATAAAAAAATTGATTTTTTAGTATCAATTATTCAGTAAAGTATAAATAAATTATCATTTTGAGTCCGAGGTAAGATTCTTAGGAAATCTGAATGATAAATTAGGTTTATTCTAACTTTGAGCGCAAAAATGTTGTTTTAAAAAGGAAGAATGAATTTATTTAATGACGATAGTTGAATCGAGTGAAAATAAACGATAGTTTTAAGTCTAACATGAGACTTGGGTGTAATATCAACGAAAAATTTGATTTTTGTAGTTAAATTCTTGATAATTACGAGGGAAAAATTAGATTTTTTCCAACTTTGGAATGTGTTTTTACAACTTTTTCTACAAATCTGAATAAAATCATATAAATGACGTTATCGAGGAGAAAGAGGGGGATATTACCTTGTAGGATTTCAAAACATCGACCCAACGCTGTTTTTCTTCTGGACTATTGGCTCTCAAATACCAAACGAGACAGTCGTTAACAGATACGTCGAATCTGCACTCGTCAAATTCATGTGCCTATAATAATAAATGGGAATATTGTAAAAATGAAAGAAAATAAAATAAAATGAAATGAAGAGAATAAATAATTGTTAAAAATGTAAGGATGCATTATATGCGTTATATGATTGAGATATCGCGTAAAAATAAATAATCTGCTAAAGTAATAAGAGAAAAAGAAACAGAAAAGGTAAAGAAATGAATAGAAGATGAAAAATGAAAAACGAATGATATTTCTATGATGAAAATACGTAAGAGGAATACAGAAATACGCACTTTGATAACTGCTTTGTAAAGACTAATGGACCCTCGACACCCGAATCCGCTGTCTTGTTCGGATTTGTAATAAGAAAGAGTCCCGTCCTTGAGAACAATGAACCTTGATTGCCATCCGTGAATGTAGTTAGTCCATTTAGATAAACTGCCTTGTAATTCTGGCACAACTACACCATCCGATTCCTCGTCTTCTTCTTCTTCGCTGTAGTGGTGAGAATTGGGTGCAGGTTTATCATCCGCCATTTTAAACGGATCAAACGTTTTTGGTATTTTAACTTATCTCACATTTACCACCTGGCATATTAATCCACTATAGTCTAATACGAACACGATTTTATTTCGCACTTTATCAATCGCGTATGAATCAATGGTCTTACTTTGCTTGGATTAATCACATAACCAAGCGATACGATGCCATTTTCAATTCACTCAATCTTACTTACAAACTTACAACTTCTGTTGACGGAGTATAGAGATTATATAAGTTCACTTGTTACATCAGAGATGGCGCCACCTCACTACTGTCAAATTATAATCCATGCTACACGATACGTAAAGCGCGCGAGTATTTCGCGCCAAATTATCTCCCGCGCCTACGTACGCATGCATGCATACACAATCTTCGTCATTATACTTCGCTATAGAAATGATTATGATATTACATTATTATTCACGCCTTTATCATTGATGAATCATATTACTTATTTATGTATTATTCACACACGAGTAAAACCGTTCAAGGGAAATACGTTGGCACTTATACAATAAGCAGATGTATAATAATAAACTAACATTGTACAACGTGATTATATTTATTTATAGTATGAGTCGGTTTTATTTATAATTTCTAATGCAATTCTGCAATATTCAATAATAATAGATTCTGTGATACAGATAATAAGAATAAATCGATAGTATATTAATTAATTTTTATACAGAGAATAATCAAGAAATTATATCATAACATAATATTTTATTTCAATTTTTTTTTGTTTTTCTTTTTCACATATTATGTATAGTTATCGATTCATTTGAATAAAATTACATTACAAATGAGGAGCAATTTTTATTTTTCATTTTTCTCTCCCTCTTCTTTTCTTTACTTCAAAGCCGAACAACATCCAGTCTGTTCAACAGGAATAATTCTTTCGCCAGGTTTACAGGCCCCCTTTTTAGGGGCAGTAATTTTCAAAATTCCATCGGATGTAAGTACGGCCTTAACTTTGGTCACATCATTTTGTGGAGGCAGTGTGCATCGGCGGAGAAATTCTTTAGTAATGTGTCCGTGCTCTCCGTGTTTCTCCTCGTGTTTCGCCTCGACAACGATAACATTGTTCACTGTAGAAACGCGAATTTCTTGGGCTTGGTATTGTTGCATGTCGATGGAAAGCTCGAAGGTGTACTGACTGCAGACACATTTTGGTTTTGGTGGTGGTGCTGGTTTTTCTTCAACTTTTTGCGGCTTGAAATGTACGTGAACACAAGTCGGAGTGATGGAGATATTCTCGATGTCAGCACACCAGTCGCACAAAGTTTTAGGAGCTACGGCCATCGTTGAAGTTTATGATTCTGTATTTTCCTTTTTCAAATCGTTTGAATTTGGGATGTCTGGCTTTTTCTCCCTCCTTGATTTATTATGCGAATAAAATTAGGCACACTTGCTGAGTATGTTCCTTATTGATTAATGAGGCTTCTCAGAGTTTGATTGACTGATGCCAGACTAATCGGACCTCCGCCTTTTATATATTCAGTACTACCGACCAAATTCGATACATAATTATTGCCTGGCCCCGGATGTGTTGGCACCTAGTTAATTATTTTCGGCATCTCAGTTATACAATAAGAGATATTAATATCGATTGGAATCACATAAGCGAATTGATCATGCGAGGGTTGTGCTTTTATAAATACTTTTGGTATCTCAATGACTAATTACACTATATTTACACAGTAAATAATTGGGCAGGGTGAATTGTTGGCTGTTCATTAATTCAATCACGTCCGCAGTGCGAACGCGATCCGTCAATACATCGTTTAATTATAGCCGATAGGAATTTATACGCCTTGTATATGATTTTTTCTTTTTTATTGTTTGAACAAGTTGTTGAATTTCATACATTCAATAATTTTTGTGTTTCTTCTTCACTTTTAAAGCAGACGATTCTTCAATCGATTCCGAAATTTTCACGGGCATTGCTAATACTTGCAAAGGAACAGTCTCGTGTTCCAGTATTTGAACAGCATTTTGGCGCCTCAGTTCTCCGTTATTTATTACAGTTATGAGTGTGGCTAAGATAATCGCTACAAAGAAACACGCGTGTCCAGCCATGTCTCCGTAGGCTTCAATCATCCTTCCAGAAATTAACACCATCAGAGTTCCGTAAATTTGATTCGAAATGATTAAAATCGCTGTTGAAGTACTCTCAGATTCTGGATAAGTCATTTCCACGCACAATTCTATACCCACAGTCGCGTGACCGACGACAAAGGCACTGAATATTAAAAAATGATTAAATATCGACATATTGGTGGAGGTCTTTTTCTTTCTATTAGCATATTGAAGTGAGTTAACGAATTACCCGAACAGCATACAGCCAGCGTATACCATCCATTTGATTTCCATGAAGAAACTAGCGGCTAAAAAGATTTCCGTGAGGAGAGAAAGAAGGCAGAGAGAAATAACTACCACTCTGTAATTATTTAAACTCATTTAAAGTCCATCGTTTGTCCACGTGAATTATCAGAGTGTTTACTTTGAATATAGTAGCTCTACCTACTTACCGGAATTTTTTTGTCTTGTCAAGGATAAATCCGGATATTGCAGAGCCAATAGCACCCATTATGACCCCAAAAAGACCCACCCTTCCGACATCCACCTCGCTGTTCTGAGGTGCAGTCAAATTGAATTATACACGAGAGAATTTTTTTTTGAGCCCGGATTAAACTCTAATGATGAATGTTCTTCAATCTCTGTAAGGAATTAACCAATCCCTTGAACTTTACCTCAAAGTGAGCCAGGTAGAAGGGATTCAGAACTGTACCCAATGCAACCAACAAGGAGTACATTAGACCGTACGAATTCCATAGCAAAAGAAAACTCCGGTTACTCAATATCCTTTTGATCGCCGGGAAATAGGCTTCGGTATCAGTTCCTCGATTAGCGTTTTGAAGCGCCTTGTTATCGCTCGGGGGCAGAGGAGGCTCTTCCTGAAAAACTGTGCAAAAATGAAGAAACGAGAAGGAAGAGATGCTGGTTTACGTATATGTATGGAATTTTGTCTCAAACTCACACAAGAATATGACCACGACAACGACGGTGGTAACAATCGCCAGAGAAAATAGATAGGCTGATAAATCTGTCCCTATGTCTTCGATTTTTTCGTGATTTTTAACGAGGGTTGCAGTAATCGCGTAGCACGTTGAAATGCCTATTTGTGTACCGAAGATAGCGATTGCAGTTGCAGTTGCTACTTCTTTAGGGCCGAACCAATGGGCAGCTAATCGTCCGGGAACAGTATAAATGATAACTTCTGAAGCAGCGATTATAGACTGCCCGATTAATGCGACTACGAAACGATCTGGAGATGTTGATAAGAACTTTGTCCAAGAGCCGAGACACGATCCTGCTGCACCGATCAGAACAGTCGATCTTAAACCGACTCGGTCCATCATATAAGAGACCGGGATCACCAGGACCAAGTACATCACCATGTATATCATCAATGTGCATTCAACAGCGAGAGCGGAAACGTTATAGTACCTAAATACGAGAAATCAGAAAAATACACTGCCGTATTTTGGGGCCTTCTTTTTCTCTAATGCTGTATCAACATATGAATCAAGTCATGGAAGATTCTGCGAGGACATCATACCGGCGTATTATGTTGGAGATAGACGTGTACTGTACAAAGTGCACGTTATTTGGTGCACTGTAAAGTACGAACAGCCCGAGCATGAGCCACCGTCTTTTGAAGACCTTTATCTCCAAGATATTAGAGATGACTTTTGAAGATTCCTCGGTTCTTTCAATTTCGTCAAACTCTTTTTCAGTCTTAAGAATCTGATCACTGGCCTCCCTCGTACCATCCGACCGTGACACCACCATTATTGTTCTATAAAACGTTCATCAATTTACGTACTCGTCTTTGAGCTTCTTTCCGATTCAGTTCACAGAGAGGCTGATGTTTGAAGCATACCCGAAGTTTATTGATTAAAACTGCATCATAGTATATTTATTATGATTGATGATTTTCCTAAAATCTTATAGACTGTCTTCTCCCGTCTGCATGATTGAAATACTCGAATGTCAGATTTTTCTAACTTCAATTGCCGACCGATTTTCGGATTTGATTTGAAGCGAATTGTATATTTTCCACAAAACTTGATGACCTACTATTTTCAAAGAATTTCGAAAATTTCAGACATTTTATTCTAGGGATTTGGTCAATTGTTACAAAAACATAAAAAAAAGGGAATGTATAAGCGAATTCCTAGAAAAGTGTACAAACTTATCACAGACGGGCAAGTAAATTCACTGAAAGTCCCAGAATTCTTTAATATAACATTCGTCTAAATAAGACGAAAAATCAAAAATCGATTTTCTACCAATTCTGGTGATATAGTCTGTACAGGCCCCTGCACTTGGGTAAATATCTGAAATTTCATACCTGAATATTACGTTATTCCAGCTGCGTTATGTATATTAACCTGCAGACTTGAATACAAATTAATAATAAGACTTGTTAAATGTGTGGTCGCGTCATTCAACGTAACAATATCTTATCAATATACAGTCTAAATTAGGTCGAATATTGAAGGTTCCAACTTGCATTCCCATTCTAGATATATCCATAACATGCAAGCTTGTATTCAATAGTGCGGTTCCGTTTTTATTCCAGGAATTATCAATAATTGATGAGATAGTTTCTATTATCACCGTCCCGTGAACGGTATCTCCCTGATACTCGTAAAAATATTTCCATGGTCGGTCTCCATTCATCAGCTTATAATCAATTATTTGTAGAACCTACACACAGAAAAATCAAAACCTAAATCACGATTGATCCATCGTAATTTACGATATCATAAGCTTAATTTACGTTTTCATAAGCGTAATCTACGTTTTTGGGGAAAACGTGAATCACGCTTTGCGTTGCCGTAAAATCGGATCAAATGTCCTTCACGTACGATTTCGTGTTCGTAGAGTAAGACAATTTTTCCCTTATTTCACGTTTTTCACATGATGAATTGAAAAAATGTGGAATAAGGGAAAAATTGTCTTACTCTACGAATACGAAATCCTATTTTACGGAAACGCAAAGCGTGATTCACGTTGTCCCTGAAAACGTAGATTACGCTTATGAAAACGTAAATTACGCTTATGAAATCTTGATTGAGGTTTTGATTTTTCTGTGTGTAGCATAAAAACATGTGATGCGATCCATAAGAATGGAGACATTGATAACGTGTTCGATATAGTATCGGGTATCCGTTCAGCGACCTTGTTTTATCGAGGAATATGTTTTCGCAGCCGTAACGGAGACCTTGAAGAATATTTTTAATAATAATTGGTAAAGTTGGAATTAAACTCACCTTCGTATTTTTTCCACTTAAACAAACTCCACGGGTGTCACTGCTGGCCTTTGATTTCACGGTTCTTCAGCCAAGGCTGGGGAGCCGAATCGCCGTAAGGGTTGTAGGTGTAAATCGACAGACTTTCGTCTTGTTCTTGGCAGACGTAGACTGAAGATAATAATTTGTATTTCCAAGCAAGAGAAAGAAATTCATAGGCGTTCGAGCATCTCTCAAGATCCGGGTTCTCGTCATCGACGAAGATGAAGAATCCAGCCGGGTTCCACCATCGAGAACTCTTCATGATATCCAGCTCCGCTTTTAAATTGGGCGGCGAAGATGCGGCCACTAAAAAACCTCTTGATTTTGACAAAAAACGGTACAAGTGATGGCCGTAGTACCACTCTTTATTTTTCATCGCGGCGAAATACCATTCTTCAAAAAACAATTTCGAACTTGCGAGAGACGTTATGCTCGTTATCCTCGACCGATGCAAGTACCTTATCAACTTGTCGTCCAACTTTTCGCTCACCACCAAAGACATTTTCCCATCGGATAGACACTTTCTTGCAAGCGCTGCCTGGAAAGTAATGTTTTTTTTCTTTTTTCTTTGAGATTTATAAATCGTGGAAGAAGATGTCCTACCATCTTCAAAAATGCCATATAAAGCACGATGAAGAAGTACGTTCTTACCATAGCTCGAGTTTTGTTCTCAACTGTGAGCTGATCATCGGCAAGATCGTAAATATATTTTCTGGTAGCTTGAAGTTGAGCTATTGAACTTGGAATTAGAGCAATTACTACACAGTAACCGAATTTCCCAACCATCTTACTCCACATTTATTGTTGGAAGTTTTAGCCCTGTCTGCAAGTGTACTTGAACTTCAGCCGAGAACTGACCTGATTTTCTCACCCTTTCCCAATACATTAGATTAGGAAGACTCATCGAAATTTCAAAACCCCTGCATACAGTCTGGGAATATTTCCGAGTGCTGCATCGCGGCTAAGCGCTAGTGAAGGTAAACACGCGATTACATCCACTCCGAGAAGTGGGGTATTTGTTTTTCAAGTGATTATATCAGAGATAAAAGACACACTGAAAAATTTACAACCGACTGTCTCGACAAACTTTTCTATTTCCTGGCCACGTAAAACCACGAAGAATCATTTTTCGCTGATCAGTTAAAGAGTTGAACGAATTCTATTAGATCTCATTCTGTAGCAAGTGCTGATGACTTCGTGGAAGAATGCCAATGTGGCGACTTGCAGAGAAAATAATGCGCAACAAAATATGAAAGCCAGATCTGAAAACGACAAGAAATGCGAACGATTTTCTCCACGGAATTTAGCTGTTTTCTGACTAGTGATATAGCAATCTGTACATCTTGAACTCTCCATTGATTTGGTAGTTCAGAGTCCGACAATTTTCTGATCTTCGGTCGAACCTATCATACAATGGTCAGTCCTGTGAGGTGACAAATGCAATTTTGAATTTCTTGAATTGCTGCAAAACTATGTGAAACTCAGTCAGATCATCGACATAGATATAAAGTGCATCCCAATCCGGTGCTTTTTATCTTCTGGCCACAACTCAGGGAGTAAGAAGCTACAAAACGACAGCTAACGACCAGATCATCAATAAATTTCTAATAAGTTGAATTACCAGACTGATCGGACCTCCGCCTTTTATATATTCAGTACTACCGATCAAATTCGATACATAATTATTGCGTGGCCCCGGATGTGTTGGCACCTATTTAATTATTCTCGGCATCTCAGTTATACAATAGGAGATATTAATATCGATTGGAATATATCACATACGCTAACTGATCATGCGAGGGTTGTGCTTTTATAAATACTTCTGGTATCTCAATGACTAATTGCACTATATTTATACAGTAAATAATAGGGCAGGATAAATTGTTGGCTGTTCATTAATTCAATCACGTCCGCAGTGCGAACCGGTGCGAACGCGATCTGTCAATACTTCGTTTAATTATAGCTGATAAGAATTTATACGCGTTGAAATATGGTTTTTTTTTATTGTTTGAATGAGTTATTGAATTTCATGGATTTATTAATCCTTGTATTTCTCCTTTACTTTTGAAGCAGACGATTCTTCAATCGATTCCGAAATTTTCACGGGCATTGCTAATACTTGCAAAGGAACAGTCTCGTGTTCCAGTATTTGAACAGCATTTTGGCGCCGCAGTTCTCCGTTATTTATTACAGTTATTAGTGTGGATAAGGTAATAGCTACAAAGAAACACGCGTGTCCAGCCATGTCTCCGTAGGCTTCAATCATCCTACCAGTAATGAGTATCATCAAGGTTCCGTAAATTTGATTCGAAATGATTAAAATCGCCGTTGAAGTACTCTCAGATTCTGGATAGGTCATTTCCACGCACAATTCTATACCCACAGTCGCGTAGCCGACGAGAAAGCCCCTGAATATTAGAAAATGATTAAATATCGACGTATGGGTGGAGGTCTTTTCCGTTCTATCAGCATATTGAAGTAAGTTATCGAATTACCCGAACAGCATAAAGCTAGCGTATACGATCCATTTGATTTCCATGAAGAGACTGACAGCGAAAGAGATTTCCGCAAGTAGAGAAAGAACGCAAAGGGCAATAGCTATCACTCTGTAATTATTTAAGCTCATTTAAAGTTTATCGTTTTTCCACAAGATTATCAAAGTGTTCAATTCAAATAGTAGCTCTACCTACTTACCGGAATTTTTTTGTCTTGTCAAGGATAAAGCCGGAGATTGCAGAGCCGACAGCACCCATTATGACCGCAGAAATACCCATCTTTCCAACATCCACCTCGCCGTTCTGAAATATAGTCATATATTATACACGAAATAACTTTTTTTATACCCGGATTAAACCCTAATGAGTAATGATGAATGTTCTCCAATCTCTGTAACGAATTAACCAATCCCTTGAGCTTTACCTCAAAGTGAGCCAGATATAAGGGATTCACAACTGTACCGAATGCGTTCAACGAGCTGTACATCAGACCGTACGAATTCCATAGCAAAAGAAAACTCCAGTTGCTCAATAACCTTTTGATCGCCGGAAAAATTGATTTGGTATCGGTTTTTCTGTTATTAGCTTTTTGAAGCGCCTTGTTATCGCTCGGGGGCAGAGGAGGCTCTTCCTGAAAAACTGTGCAAAAATGAAGAAACGAGAAGGAAGAGATTCTGGTTTACGTATATGTATGGAATTTTGTCTGAAACTCACACAAGAATATGACCACGACAACGACGGTGGTAACAATCGCCAGAGGAAATAGATAGGCTGATAAATCTGTCCCTATGTCTTCGATTTTTTCGTGATTTTTAACGAGGATTGCAGTAATCGCGAAGCACGTTGAAATGCCTATTTGTGTACCGGAGATAGCGATTGCAGTTGCAGTTGCTACTTCTTTAGGGCCGAACCAATGGGCAGCTAATCGTCCGGGAACAGTATAAATGATAACTTCTGAAGCAGCGATTATAGACTGCCCGATTAATGCGACTACGAAACGATCGGGAGATGTTGAGAAAAACTTTATCCAAGAACCGAGACACGATCCTGCTGCACCGATCAGAACAGTCCATCTTAAACCAACGCGGTCCATCATATAAGAGACCGGGATCACCAGGATCATGTACATCGCCATGAATATCATCAATGTGCATTCAACAGCGAGAGCGGAAACGTTATAGTACCTAAATACGAGAAATCAGAAAAATACACTGCAGTATTTTGCGGCCTTCTTCTTCTCCCAAACGCTTTATCAACATATGAATCGAGTCGTGGAAGATTTTATGAGGAAATCATACCGGCGTATTATATTGGAGATAATCGTGTACTGTACAAAGTGCACGTTAGTTGATGCACTGTAAAGTACGAACAGCCCGAGCATGAGCCACCGTCTTTTGAAGACCTTGGTCTCCAAAATGTTAGACATGACTTGTGAAGATTCCTCGGTTCTTCCAATTTCGTCAAACTCTTTTTCAGTCTTAAGAATCTGATCACTGGACTCCCTCGTACCATCCAATAGTGACACCACCATTATTGTTCTATGAAACGTTCATCAATTTACGTATTCGTCTTTGGGCTTCTTTCCGATTCAGTTTACGGAGAGGCTGGTGTTTGAAGCATACCCGAAGTATATTGAGTAAAACTGCATTATAGTATATTTATTATGATTGGTCAAGGGGATTTGGTCAATTGTTACAAAAACATAAAAAAAAAGGGAATGTATAAGAGAATGCCTAGAAAAGTTTGCAAACTTATCAGACGGGCAGGTAAATTCATTGAAAGTCCCAGAATTCTTTAGTATAACATTCGTCTAAATAAGACGAAAAATCAAAAATCGATTTTCTACCAATTCTGGTGATATAGTCTGTACAGGTCCCTGCACTTGGGTAAATATCTGAAATTTCGTACCTGAATATTACGTTATTCCAGCTGCGTTATATTAGGCTGCAGACTTCGATGCAAATAAACAATAACGGTTTGCGAATTTATGTTTAACGTGACAATATCTTATCCATATACTGTTCAATAGGTCAAATGTTGAAGATTGCATCCCATTATGGATATCCATACAATGCAAGCTAGTATGTAATAGTGCTGTTCCTGTGCTTATTCCATAAATTACCAATAATTGATGACATAGTTTCTTTTATCACCATCGCATATAAACAGTATCTTCTAAAGAAATACTAATAGAACAAAAATTAACAGCGAAATGTCAGAAATCGTGTTTCATTCAAATTGGAAGATTCGAAGGCTCTGGGGCATCACTCAAAATTGAGATAGAAATCTGCGGTTTCGACTGAATTTTTTTTTTATACATATTTGAAGATGTTCTGGCCTATAGGAGCAATGAAATTCGAAAATAATAAAATTGAGGACTACCTCAACGGTTCAGAAGGGCTGTAATCTAGTCCACGGATGCTCAGAAGGAGAACTAACGATAGACTTGAATGTCAGCCAGTAAAAGATTATCAAAGATCAAATTTCAGCTCGAAGACGGCTTTTTTCTTAAGTTCGTTTGCGATCATTTTGCACCAAGCAATTCTTAATCTGGATTCATCTCACTATTTCGAGGGCTCCAAGATCCACCCAATATGCGAATACGATGAGTTTCAGTTATTCAAGCTCTCGAAGAAAGTCTTTCTATATGTACATATTTCGAAGCTTTTTCTTGTCTGGTTTAGGAAGAAGGTAATTTCACGACAGGTAAGGCGCAACGTCACTGCAGGTAATGGAGTATTTTGGTATTTATTATTATGTGCATGCATTAGCGATGAAAGGCGAGAGAATTCTAATATCTAATCAGGTCACAAAGTTTGTCTCTTATTTTTACAGATTTCATTGGCCTCCACAATCTCTAACGAAGCGACGGGATCGTAGTGCCTATCTCCTCTAGCATTTTGTCGCCTAAGCTCATTTTTAGTAAACACAGTTAGGATCAAGCCTAATGCGAGAACAGCAATGAGACAGACATGTGCTACTGTGTCTCCACAAGTGCGAAGCAAGTTCCCGATAATCAGCACTAACATCATTCCATACACGTGTGGTCCCATGTTCAAAAGCCCCGAAGTTAATTCTTCCGGTTCTGGATAAGTAGCTTCAGCGGATAGTTCAAAGCCTATTGATGCGTGGCTGATTGTGAATATACTGAAACGAGAAATTATCTTTGATTCAAATCCGGCTCGGGGTACTACAGCAGTTTGATTATCAAGCCAGAGCAATGACCGAATAAATTTATATTTACCCGATTACTACAACAGAAACGAATACCAGCCACTTGACTTCCATGATCAGACCTACAGCAAACAAAATTTCTCCAACGAGAGAAAAAACGTATATGAAGATGCTGAGCGCTCTGTAATTAATATAATTTTTTTATACGTTAATAAACCGACTGATTTCATACAGACAATTATTCATACACTTACTTGAACTTCTTCGTTCTGTCAAGAATTATACCAAAGATTATCGAACCGAAGGTTCCTGGTAAATTCATCAAGAGACCAAGCTGCCCCGCGTCTCTTTCAGCGTTCTATAAAGGTGATAAATATCGCGAATCAATTTCCGTCTGCATGAACGGAACATCACTATAAAAAAAAAATTACGAATATCACGTTGTACCTGAAAGTGAGTGAGGAACAATGGATTCAACAATGTAGATGCCGCATTCAAATATCCCAAACTCATGCCATACGAATTCCATTGCATGAGAAAAGTTCGGTTTGATAAAATCCTTCGGAATATTGACCAAAATCCTTCGCTCTCAGACTTGCGATTTCTTAATTGAAGAGCTCTCGCCACGCTTGGCGGTAAACGCGGATCGTCCTGGAAAACTAAAAGCAGAGATATAGCTTGGACGAATTTAATCAAACTAATGCCATCTTATATGACGCTGTTTGACTTCTAATTAGTCACGAACTATTGCGTGTTCATCAAATTCACGAAACAGGTACTCACATAAGAATAGAGCCACAGCCACAACGGTACTGGCTACAGCCACCGCAAAGCAGAAGATTGCCAATTCCTCTTCGATGTCCGCGATCCTCTCGTGGTTCTTGACGATCATCGGTGTGATCAGAAAGAATAGACTGACACCCACCAGACTACCGGAGTAACCGATGGATGTTGCAGTGGCGACTTCTTTCGGACCAAACCAATTAGCTGATAACCGTGGGGGTCCATTCATGAAGAAAATTTGCGAGGCCGCGACTATAGCTTGACCAAAAAGTACAAAGCAGAACCGATCTGGAGATACTGAGAAGAATTTAATCCAGGCACCGATAGCGGTTCCAATGGCACCGATGAGACAGGTCCATCGTAGACCGACGCGGTCCATTACATAGGATGCTGGGAAAATCAGGACCATGTATGCCACGTGGAAAAGAATCGAGGTCCAATCGACTGCCATGGAGGAGACACCGTAGTACCTGGACATGAAATTAGGAATGTTTTTATGTAAATGAAAAGTCCGTGATCATGGTCCGGAAAATTGTCAAAGACCTCGTCACTAGTATTGCAGAATCTATCTTCTCTTCACTATTCTGCTATTTCGTAATTTATTATACTTCGAGCCTGACTTCTGAAATCTTCAATCATTGTGGTGCCTCACCGAGATATTATGTGGCCAATGATTGTGAACTGTATCCATTGCATGCTGTTGACTGCACCAAAAAGGGATAAGAGTCCAAGCTGGAGCCAACGTCTATTGTAAATCTTCGTCTCAACTGTTGTCTCGAAGGTGCCATCTAATTTTTCAGTCTCTTCCATTTTTTCAAATTTCATCTTTTCACTGTCCACAATTGACGATCTACGAATGCCATTTTGCACTGTCAATAATCTGCTCATACTCTTATCGTCCAGTGCCACCATTTTTGTCAAATTCTCTACGATACGGTTCAAAGTGAAAAAAATTCTTTCCCAATTCAAACCAAGGCGACGTTTTACTATCAATGAGATTGTCTTAATGAATTATCAATGACTGATGAAATATTCGTTATTCTGAAGGCAAAACTTCTCAATAATTAACATCACACTAGATATCTGGCCTAAAATAATTTTGCGGTAACGACAACTAAAGGCGGACTGATTGACAATAAAATAGGTGCATGATAGCAGCCGCGTTATATAATATCATTGACAATATGCATTTATTGCACTGAAATCGCATCTAAACTCTTTGCATTGTCATAGGACTTGGCACGATAGTGAAATCAGATTATACTATAATTACGAGACAGTATAATCCGAAAAAAAAATTCTAAGCCTAGGTTTCCTCTCACAGATTTATCATTGTATTGTGTGCATTGTGCACAGACATTCTATTTCTGGACCTAAGATTTTTCGAATTGCACTCCGAGTGCAAATAATTATACGGAAATGGCATTTTCATTTAATAATCAGCCAACGTTCAATATTTGCCTTAGGATTTCCCATAATCAGGTATCTTAACTGCTAATTCACGCGCTACGTACCAACTGGGAGCCATAACTATAATATAATAATCTCTCGTTTTTCTGTAATCCATGAAGAAAAAATGATAGGGTAAAAAAACAGCTGATGCACTTGTACATTCTTATCTATAATCAGGTATATATTTGTCTTTTATTTTGTCAATTTCATCCGATTCTACGACTTTTAACAAGCCGTCGTGATTGTCGTAGGCGTCTATTCTTGCATTTTGTCGCCTGAGTTCGTTTTTACCAAAAATCGTCAATATCAAGCCCAACATTAGAATGGCAATGAGAAACACATGTGCGGATACGTCTCCGTAAGTTCGCAGCAAATTGCCAACGATCAGTGCCAAGGCCATACCGTAGACTTGCTGTGCCATATTCAAAAGTGTCGATGGTATTTCTTCCGGTTCTGGATAAGTAACTTCGGCGGATAATTCTAAGCCTATGGATGTATAGCTGATTGTAAATATCCTGTAATTATAAAAATATACACATGTTATTCTTATTCACCTTCGGGAAAATGTGGTCTAGATTGATTATCGAGTTTCAGCTAATTGCGGATAAAATAATAATTACCCAATTACTCCGACTGAGACGAATACCAGCCATTTAATTTCCATGATCAATCCTACAGCAAATAAAATTTCGCCAACTATCGTAAAAACGTAGAGGAAGATGTTGAATGCTCTGTAATTGACGTGAATTCGTTTTAATTTCATAAAGTAACTAAGATTATTTATCATTGATGCTTATACACTTACTTGAATTTCTTCGTTTTGTCGAGAATCATGCCGAACACTATCGAGCCAAAGTTACCCAAGAAAGCTATCAGAAGCCCGAGTCTCCCGGCGTCTACTTCTCCGTTCTAATGGAAAAAAAAAGTTAAATAAATTCCAATATGGGTATAAACGGAATGAGAAATGACGAGCTAAGTTCATTTTTACAAGATCAGAGGTAAAATAGTTACCTGGAAATGAGCAAGAAACAATGGATTCAGCAGTGTGCAGGTCGCATTCAAGAATCCTACATTTATCCCATACGTGTTCCAAACCATGATGAAACTCTTGTTTGTTAAAAGTGTTCTGAATTTTGACAAAAATTCGTTGCTTCCACATTTGCGATTTAATTTTTGAAGAGCTCTGGCTTCGCTTGGTGGCAGAAGTGGCTTGTCCTGGAAAACTATAATAGACCTAATGCTATCTTCTGGGACGATTTTTAACTTTCAATTAAAGTCACGAATCATTTTTCGATTCACTAAATTTTCCCAATTGTATCATACGTGTTTAAAAAATTGTCAGAAAAGGTACTCACACAAGAATAGGGCTAAAGTCACAACGGTGCAAACCACAGCCACTGCTAAGAAAAAAATTGATAAGTCCTCTCCGATGTCCTCGATTCTCTGATGGTTCTTTACAATGATCGGTGTGAGCAGAAAGATCGAACTAACACCAGCCAGACCACCGAAGCAGCCGATGGCTGTTGCAGTGGCTACTTCTTCAGAGCCAAACCAAATGGCTGATAACCGTGGTGGACCATTCAGGAGAAAAATTTGTGACGAAGCAACTATAGTTTGACCAGCAAACACTGAGACAAAACAGTCCGGAGATACTGAGAAGAATTTTATCCAGGCACCGATCGAGGTCCCAATAGCACCGATGAGGCAAGTCCATCGCAGACCGACGTGGTCCATAATATAGGAAGCTGGGAACATCAGGATCAGATATGTCACGAAAAATATAATTGAGGTCCAATCGACTGCCGATGCGGAGACTCCGTAGTATCTGCAGATAAAATTAGGAATGTTTTCATTTGAATGAGAACGTGATTATCAGAGAATCCATCCTTTCTTCACTATTTTGAAATTTATTGTAAATCCAAGATCTGAGGTCTGAAATATTATGTGTAATTATGATGTCTCACCGAGATATTATGTTGCCAATAATTGTGAACTGTGTCCATTGCATGGTGTTCACTGCAGCGCAAACGAAGAAAAGTCCTAGCTGGAGCCAACGCCGTTTGTAAATTTTTGTCTCTATAATAATTGTCGGAAAGGCAGTTTCTCCGATTTTCGTCATTTTCTCCGTGACTTCGGAATTCATTTCTACGCTACCCATCATCGGCGATATTCGACACCAGTTTTGCACAGTAAATATCTCGCGAAAACTCCAATCATTTAGTTTGACCAATTTCTTACTCCAATTATTTTGTTGTACGATTTAACCGGCCATCATTTTACACGCCACTTTTTTAAATTGAAAATGTTTCTTTGGACTTTAAAAAAATGGCAAGGCCTATCGTTAGCAGCCAAGTTTTTAAATTAAAGATGAAATTTTGTTCCTACTGATTTCTAATGTATTCCAACTTGACTTGAAATAATTTTATAGGAATATCAACTGCAGGCAGGCTTATTGACGATAGAATAATACCGGGGCTCATGAAAGACATACTCTTTTTATGAAATCAGTAACATATCGAAGCATTTGCTATGTCATCCTTGACAAATTATTATCTTCATAGATACGGTCCACGATGATGCGGAGATGTTATATTTCTAGTCTCAGTATTTGGAACGGGTATGGAATGCAATGAACATTTGGCGATAAAATTGCGACACATATTTGCAGAAGGATTCCTGTTGAAAATTCTAGTGACTACGTACTTTCAACAAGTATTGTGACACAGCAGTCGTAACTAATCGCCCCAGTTTTTACGCCATATATTTAGAGCTCTGGCTGTTATTGTATTTCGAATATGACACAAAGCTGGCAAATGTGTAAAGGCTTGAAATTATTTTTGCAATGTGTACGCGAATGAATGCTGTTTACATAATGATTTCATTTTGTGATATCTGCACGGAATTCGAGTAAAAATATGTTCGTTAAATAACACGTGTGATATGCTAAATTCGCGGTCTCTTATTATCTTTGCTATATCTCAGGCGAGAATGATGCGTACAAACTCAACCGTACGTGTCTTCGCATGACTTGCCAGATTGCCATTACAATACTAGAGGTAATTGATTGTTGAATGAAATGAGAAATACAGATATCACACACACACACACACAAACAATTTATTTCAATATTTATCAAGAAAATACACCATCAATCGTCACACAGAAGATGAATATCCACTAGAATAAGGAAAATATTACAATCATTATTGTGTTGCATTTGAAACAAACAGATTTGTGCCTTAATTAAGTATTTGCGTTGAACATTCTCTAGACTTCGGAGAATACGAAAGTCGACTATTAAATTTTAATGCGTCTAAGCCCACGGTTTAAAGCTTCATACGATTTACCAGACGAGACATTTTAAATGATGGTCTGAAGGTACTTACGACTGTATGTGTTACTCGCGGTTCGGACTTTTTTTGTCTTTTTGAACGGCCTACAATGAGCTCGCCAATAAAAGCGAGTGTTCCACACACCCAACCGATTCCAAGACCGACAAAAACGTAACGAAAATCGTGCAGGTTTATAACAGATGCAGTATTATCGCGAGAGTCCTTTTCAAAGGTATCTGATCGCTCCATCATGCTCATAGCTCGATAATATTCCAACAGTCCAGCTTCGACGATTCTTTGTAGGACGACGTTGAATCTGTCTATCAAAGGCCAGTCCGGCTTCGCGATGTATTGATTTTGAAAATAATGAGATTCATCGAGAGCTATATGGAGACTTTTGTAATAGGAGGCTTTCATCTGAATGCTGAAACAGTAGCTCAAACAAGCGACAGGTTCGCCGCGGTACAATTTAACGAGACATTCGTCCAAACTATTAGCTACTACAAGTTTAACGTGAATTTCTTCGGTGGGTACCAATTTCTGCATAGTTTGACGCCCTTCCAATTGGTATCCCATTAGCGATAGGTCTTCTATCCAATCTATTTCCGTGTAATGCTGGGGGTTTTGTATGAGGGAAAGTATCTTGCCTTGAAGAGTTGAATACGATATGATAGGCAAGATAAATATGAAGCAGAGTATTATTCTAAGACTAGTTGACTTTGGGGGACGAATGAACGATGAGGAAACGAATACTCGAAGAATATTTAAAAACCCTGAAAAATATCTACGCTTGTTGACGCAACCAAATATTATTACCGCCACGAAGAATGCAGTAGCTGTACACATCGACGTCCACTTGTCTGGTACTAAAACCAATCCAATAAGCCATGGGATCCTACCACGACTCATGGTTACGAAGCAAAGATTGACCGACGTGTGAGGATACGTTGACGTAACCTTCCACAAGGGTTGAAGTAGCATGCTGTTCAAACCGATCTCAACTTTTCCCGAATTAATGTCGATCAGATTTCCATGGAAAGTCCCGTTGTCATCGACCCAGCCCATTATACCGTCTTGATCTGATGGCGGGATGTCTATTATTGTAGCGTTCAGAAATTCCCAAATTTCCCTCATTATCCAGCCATCTTCGCCCTTGTATTTTCCAAAGCCTGAAGTTACGCTGTCATTGAAGTATAAAAACGGGGACATCAATAATGCGTTCGATAGTATCGGGTATCCGTTCAACGAGCTTGTTTTATCGAAGAATATGTCTTCGCAGTTGTAACCACGACCTTGAAAAATATTTTGGCGAATTTTAAATGGAGTAATGTGCCAAAACTCGTGGTGAAATAATTGATAAAGTTGGAATGAAACTTACCTTCGTATTTTTCCCACTTAAACAAACTCCACGGGTGTCCCTGCTGGCCTTTGATTTCACGGTTCTTCAGCCAAGGCTGAGGAGCCGAAACGCCGTAAGGGTTGTAGGTGTAAATCGATAGACTTTCGTCTTGTTCTTGGCAGACGTAAACTGAAGATAATAATTCGTATTTCCAAGCAAGAGAAAGAAATTCATAGGCGTTCGAGCATCTCTCAAGATCCGGGTTCTCGTCATCGACGAAGATGAAGAATCCAGCCGGGTTCCACCATCGGGAACTCTTCATCATATCCAGCTCCGTTTTTAAATTGGGTGGCGAAGATGCGGCCAATAAAAAACCTCTTGATTTTGACAAAAAACGGTACAAGTGATGGCCGTAGTACCACTCTTTATTTTTCATCGCGGCGAAATACCATTCTTCAACAAATAATTTCGAACTTGCGAGAGACGTTATGCTCGTCATCTGCGACCGATGCAAGTATCTTATTAACTTGTCGTCCAACTTTTCGCTCACCACCAGAGACATTTTCCCATCGGGTAGACACTTTCTTGTAAGCGCTGCCTGGAAAGTGATGATTTTTTCTTTACATTTATACATCGTTGAAGAAGAGGTCCTACCATCTTAAAAAATGCCATACCAAGCACGATGAAGAAGTACGTTCTTACCATAGCTCGAGTTTTGTTGTCAACTGTGAGTTGATCATCGTCAAAATCGTAAATATCTTTTCTGGTAGCTTGAAGTTGAGATATTGAACTTAGAATCAGAGCAATTACTACACAGTAACCGAATTTTCCAACCATCTTACTCTACGATTGTTGTTGAAAGTTTTAGCCTCAGTCTGCAAGTCTACTTGAACTTCAGCCAAGAACTGACCCGATTTTCTCACCCGTTCTAATACATTAGATGTTGGACACCGTATCGGAACACTCATCGAAATTTCAAAACCTCAGCTCACAGGCTGGCAATATTTCAGAGTGCTGCATCGGTTGAGTGCAAGTGAAAATAAACACGCGATTACCTTCACCCTGAGAAGCGGAGTATTTATTCTTCGAATAAATATATCAGAGATAAGAGACTGCACACTGCAAAATCTATAAACGACTGTATTGACAAACTTTTCTATTTCCGTGACACGCAAAACCACAAATAATGATTTTTCGCTGATCATCTAAGAGGTTGAACTAATTCTATTGAATCTCATTCTGTACCAAGTGCTGATGACTTCGTAGAAGAATACTAATGTGGCAACTTGCAGACAAAATAATAAGCAATAAAATACGAAAGCCAGATCTGACAATGACAATAGAGGTGAACGATTTTCTCCCTGAAACTGATTTCTTTTCTGACTAGTAATAGCAATCTGTACATCTTGAACTCTCCAATAATACGGTAGTCCAGACTCCGACAATCTTTTAACGAGTCGGTCGAACCTATCATACAATGGCCAGTCCTGTGAGGTGGCAAATACAATTTTAAATTTCTGGAATTGCTGCGAAATTATATGAAACTTCGACAGATCATCGACATAGATATTAAGTGCGTCGCAATCCATTACACAAGCGATATCCTCGTCACTTTCTGTTTTCTGGTCACAACTCATGGAGTAAGAAGGTACATAATGCGAGCGTAGGACCGGATCATCAATGAATCTAGAATAAGGTGGATAACCAGCAGCTTTATAACCGGCATCACCGAGGTCAGTTTGAGTTTCGGGATAGCTATAAGCCCTTGGTTTCGTTAAGAGTGACGTCCACCGACCTTGAAACATGCTATTGGCTATAAAAAACAGGAGGAATACGTTGATGAGGAATAATCTAGCCGGAAAATTCGATGGCAACCGTATGAGTGAGGTGGATATCACAAGCCTCAAGCTGTTCATACAACTGTCAGAAATGTTACTGTAATAACAGAGGATTAAGATGGTGAGTAAAGTGGCCATAACTAGTCCCGCGGCGATCCATACGTCGAAGACAAACGACAGATTCATCCATTGAGGTATATTTCCTTTCGACTTCAGCAAGAAACAAACGTTAGCTACTGCATGCGGATAAGTCATTCGCAGCTTCCACATGTTTATCATGTATCTTCCATTCAGGTTAATGTCAATTCTCCCGGAAAAAAGATCATCTAGCATACCGAAGCGGGTGCCATTCTCGTCGAAGTAGCCTACAGCATCTTTCCCAGTGTAGGGAATGTCATCTACTGATGCATTCAGGAAACGGAAGATGGTTTGTATTAATTTGCCCTCTTGGCCATCGTACCGTTCGAGACCTGTCTTGTTGTAGTCGATTGATAATCGCGGCCTCATAGTTATCGAGTTAGATCGTATTTTATAATCGTCGAGGGTTTTAGTCTTGTCAAAGAATATATCGCTGCAGTTTTGCGGACCTTGAATAAAAAATGACGAGAATAAGATGATGGAAATTTCCATTTTTATTCCAACATGTTCACTAAATCGGGACTCACTGTCAGTTGCATTTCGTTTAAACAAAATCCACGGATGTCCGTATCGACCTAAGTACTCGCCAACTTTTAGCCAATTTTTTGGAGCCATACTGTTGTACGGATTGTAAGAGTAAATCATCAGTTTTTTACTCGCATCGTGACAGAGAAACACCGAAGATAGCATATTGGAGCGCCATGCCTGCCACATAAACGACTTCGCATTTTTGCAGCTGTTAATGATCGTGCTACCATCGTCAATGATCACTAAGAAACCTGCAGATTTCCACCATCTAGAATTCTTCACTTCTTTTATTTGGTGACGGAGAATTGGCTGCGAGGCTGCAGCCAGTATGAAACCTTGTGCCTTGTGCTCGAGTCGAAAGTAAAATCCATCGCCATACATTCTTAGCGAATGTTTAGCGATGGTATAATCTTTGTCAATGGTTGGTGAATCGATGGACATTATTGTTAATGCTGTAAACTCTGATTTGTTAATTTCTTCGGCTAGTTTCTGGCTCACGGTGCTACTCAGAGTAATTAGTCTATTGGTGTCTGCGAAGCACATTCTAACCAGGCGAACAGCCTTGGAATCAAAATTTTACTATTAGACTTAACGAGTTCAGATAATTAGATGTGAACTTGCGCAATTGATGCCAGCCACTCGAATAATAATGAAAGTACTTACCAGTTCATGCACAGATTCTGACCCACTCGAAGAAGGGTCATTAAACTCTAATATGTTGATGTACGAAGTCAGGACCAGCGGTAAAAAGAATACCGTGGTAATGAAAACCCTGATACATTTCTTGAGCATCTTTTTGCTCGGTGCAGTTTGAGTATACGTCTGTGAGCTACCGTAGAAATTGAAGGCCCCAAACTCGGGGCAAAGTATTCGCGAAAAGATCATTACTGTATTTAATTATTCAAACACGACACGCACACAGTCCATAGAATCCATGATTAATGGTAAATCTATTCAATATTTTCAACGAAATCAAATGTCTTTTCAATTCTACTAGACTTTCAGCTACTTGTACCTACTCTGCATCGATCAATGTCAAGAAAAAAAAATCAATGAATCTTAGGCATGGAGGGATTTATTTTTCCAGCGAAAGAGCGCTACTTCAACACTGAATATCGTAGTAGCAATTAGCAGTCCTCCTAGCAGAAAGTAGAGGAGCGTGTCGATGTCGTCAAATCGTATTGGCCGAGGTCCAAACGAGAATGGCTTCTTCTTCAGCACCACGTTTTCAACTGACGTACGAGACATCCAATCCTTCCAATATTGCGGTAAACCAGCAGACACCATCCGCATCAAAAGCTGATCGACCCTGCCAAGAATCGGCCAATCGATTCGGGCGATATAATGGACATAGCCGTGGAGTAAAGGCTCTTGAGCAATGTGGAGTCCACTTTTCGCTGCAGATTTTACCAAAAGATTCATGCAGTCACCAGCACATGCAACAGGCGCGTCACGCATTGCCATTTCAAAGCACTCTTCATCGATCCTAGAAGTAACAAATCGCTGTCCAAGTTGGAGCCTTGAAATAATCTTCTCGAATGCAATATAACCGTGGATTTGATAGCCTGATTCCTCCAGATCATCCTGAGTGTCTATATCATCGTACTTCGTTGGCTTAGTGACAATGGCTGCTATTTGACCTTGGAAAATACCATTAGAAATTTCAATGAGCAACAGAGTACCGGCCACCAAAAATCTGGAAGAACATCGCTGCGGGATTTGTACCAGAGGAGCGGAAACCAGCATCCTCAGAACGTTGAATAACGTACTGGTGTATTCTTTGTCTTCAAGACTTACCAGCAGCGGAACTAACGCTAGAATAATGAAGATAATCAGAGATGTGACTAACGGGTTTATACCGCTTAGCAAATTTTTCCACAGCGGGAGAACGCCTTCGGACTTCGTAAGGAAACAGTAACTACTGTAGGTGTGAGGGTAGGTGGCTTCTAGGTTTCTGGACAGCCATATAAAGCGGTGATTCAACGTTATATCAACTCTTCCAGTTTTCAAATCCACTTTCAGCCCGTGTTCGATATCGTTCTCATCGGTGAATCCCATTGCCAAGTTTCTCGTCTGAGGCATTTCGACAATAGTCGCGTTCAACCAACCCCACAGAGTTTGGGCCAGCCACCCATCTTCGCCAGAGTATTTCAGCAAGCCAGAAATATTAGCTTCCTTCCGGTAGACCAACTTCGGTTGAAAATTTACAGCGTTTATTCGCACCGGATAACCGTTTAAGTTTCTTGTCTTGTCGAAGAATATTTTATCGCAGTGAAATTTTTCTGAAAATTTATCAACTTTCGAACTTTCCGAATTCCCCAAGTACAGTTCACGACGAAACAAGGTCCAAGGATGTCCATTCCGCCCTGTGCCATAACTCGCCACTATTTTCCAGTAAGGTCTTGGAGCTTGATCTCTGAACGGGTTGTAAGAGTACAATACTAAAATCTGAGCATGACTTTGCAGGCATAAATACACTGATGAAAGAAGACCGTTCAACCAAGCTGTAGACAAATAGGAATAGGCATTTCTGCAGCTAGATTTTCCGAGCTCTTCGTCAATAATGAGATAAAGGCCGGAGGAGTTCCACCACCTTGATGTTCTTAGCCGTTTTATAACATGTCTGAATATCGGCTTCGAGCTTGTGGATACCAAAAAAATACTCGCTTTATGCTGAAGACGAGAAAAGCCTTTTTCGTAAAAGCCTTTCGTCCACTTAGACCTCGCGTATCCTTGATCAAGGCTCGTTTCTGACTTGGTGAACAGTATCAGTGTTGTCTTCGTTGAGCGGTAGATTCTGCTCGTTAGTTTTTCACTCAAATTACCGGCAACGATTAGCGGACTTTCGGCGTTAACGAGGCACTCGTTGAGTAACTGGAGCTGGAGAAATATGATTTAAAATTGATCAAGGTTTATTGATAATTCGATCTTGAATCTAAACGAATTCTTCCATACGTACAATCCAGTTTGCAGTATTTTCTAAAGATGTACGATTTTCGAAGCTGGAATCTGATGGCGAAATTAAAAACCGAGAGGCTGAAGTCACAGGCAACCGAAGAAACAAGGAAAGCAATGCAATGCCTAATACTGAGTAAACCTCGGGCTTAAATCTACTGAAAGTTCGTTCCTTCATTCTCGATCGAAATTCCAATACAGAATGGACGATAAAAGGTTTGGAAAAATTGATGGCATTTCATGTTACAGCCCTAATGGTCTCGGCCAATTATTATCGACAACCACGAATTTCACCCCAATGTCGGTGGGTACTGTTATATAAATTTCAACAATTTCTGTAATATGACAAGCCTAAATTATGATCGATCTAGTTACTGAAAATAAACAGACTCTCATCCTGTAGTAGATTCCTTTCCGTTTCGTTGCAAATATTGCAGTTTAAAATCTTAGCATACATATTTCTTTACCGGATCAAACATGAACGAGTAAAACATGCTTGAAGGCTACCTCCCTTTCTCGAAATCAGCCGAAGGAGTAAGAAGAAGTAAAACATGCTTTTGTTGTATAAAGTAAGTATAGTGTGCATCATGGATGCAAAGGGTCTCTTTACGCTGAGCGTTCGAAAAAGACACAGTTTGCCTCCTGAGTACACAATGTACTATATACTAAACCCAGACGTTATTTTTTCACTGCAATTATAATTCACCGATCGATGAAAAAAAGCAACAGCTGTGGTCGACTCACGTTGTTCAATTAATGACTGCGGATGAAATTATACGAGGAACTTGATGCCAGAACGCAGTAAATGGACTATCTATTCATATCCTCATGGCTTTGAATTGGATCCATCAGATTTACCATGCGAAATCCCTTTCTCTCGAACTGGCGTTGCGGATAACTTTTCGCAGAGATGCCAAATAGGAACAAATCTAGAAAATGTCCAACTGGAGAATTTCTCAAAGATAACATTCTTATTTCTCCAAATATGTAGTTCAGTCGTTTTTTGCAGCGTTACAATTTACTCGGGAACCGTGCGGAAAATTCGCTATACTCAGCAATTCAGTTATCTGATTTCTTTTGGCCGACTCTGAAGGGTACGAAATTGGGGACCACCTATTTCCTAGATTTACACAAAACTCCATAGTCAGAATCATTTTTGTTTTTCATTTCTTCTCACTTCTTGATGATTATTTAGCAAATTTCGCAAAATTCCGACGTTAATCAGTAGGAACGGAAGACCGCGGAAACGGATTGTGTTCACAAGTGTAAAAGAATGGCCATCTAATTAATTGCAATTTCTCCAAGGCACGCCTTGTTTGATGAACACTCGTGTCAGCTGTACGGAACAATAATGCGACTGGCTCGCTGGTATAAATACTGGACATTCGCCCACGTTCATCACATAAGTATTCCTTGCAAAGTACTACACATTCATCATGAAACAAACCTGTTGCCTTATTTTCATCGCGTTGGTGTTCGGCGGGCTCTACGCTATGGCCAACGCATCTCCAGCCGACATCTTCAGTAAGCATTATACAAATTTACGACATTGATACTCGAGCAATATAGATATTTTGTTTACTCCGAAATATTTCGGGATGCTAATTTGTCCGATGGCATCAAGGCGTCTCTACAGAGGTGATTATGTCTACTCCTAAAAAGACAAGCCCTTAGAGACTGAGTGTACACATGATGATGAGTATACCTATAATAGTCATGATTATTTTTTACATCTGCATATTTTAATTTCCAGACTTAAGAACTGGGGTTCTTGATGCTGATTTAGGAATTGATGGAAAAGCGTTCAATGTGGAGTTCTACGTATATCAACCCAACACAGAAAATTATTAATAAAGCATGTTTACAATTCTACACATTGGGTTACAATTTCTTTACGATCTGCCGATATATGACAATCACAAACCTCACACTTGGTCAAAATTATCCCTCGCTAGTAAAATTCCAGTCTCCACCCCCATTCCCAATGATCATTGAACCACTTAGAACTAGAGCGACTGATCATTTCTAATTTGAATCGCATTCAGTTCACCAATCCTTCGAACGTATGTAATTTTTCGGAGCATCGGTATTCTGGCATTAATACACATGTATAAATATGCTCCTCACATAGGACCGTAATTTCTTCCCACGTCAATGTGTGCGTATAATACCTATGTATATTCTGCGAGAAAATCATTGAGATTCACGAATTAACGATATGCTGCTGCGAGTATTAATAGCGCGCAGCGATGGCAGCTCAACTGACAATAAGATTAGGGTGTCTGGTTTAAAATTCAAAGCCAATACCAAATTGGAAATTCACTTTCAAGCATAACTCTTAAAACTCAACTGATAGGTTCAAGATTTGAGAATTTTCAGACACAGGATATGAAATCTGCGATAAGACTTGATCCACGCGTTGTTTCCAGATGCTGCATTAAATTCGATGAGAATTCGAAAATTGGCATGATGATTAAATACTCGGTAAACAATATTTACGAACATTTTCTGTATATGTATTAAATAGTTTGACACAAACTGCTATAAAATCATTTATTCAGATTATTTCCTCTATTACGATCTTGGCCAATCAGAGTACAGCATTCTCGGTTACGTGGCCTGTTTCAATCTGACAAAACCCCAATCTGAAATCTTTTCTTGAATTCTCCAATCTGAAAAAATATAAAACATTGTACCCAGTAATACCGTGAAAATCCAAGCCACTATTTAAGCCTCCAAATAACGAAAACTTTCCTCGAATACTGCACTCTGTTCGGCCGGATCGTAATGGAAGAAATAATCCTCCGAATACCCCTCGACCTTCAAAATTGATCGGATATTTCCCTCAAGTCTTCCTGCATATCAACGATCGGGATCAGTTTTGCAGTGAAATCCCTCTCGTTGCTGTGCAACAAGACATTCGGGAATTGTCCGATAATTTTGAAGGTCTTGGGGTATTATAGCTGAAAATATAATACGCTGCGAGTGTTGATGGATTGAAAATCGCATCTACATTGATTATTTTAATAATTATATAATGCTTATAGTTCATTCGTTTGTCAACTTAGTTGAATGATTATGTTTCGACCACGTTACGACCCTTCAATATCTGGAGATCATAGTTGAGGAACTGGACATTAGTTCCTTTCATTTTGTGCCATTGGATATCGATGTCATCATTATTAGAAAAAAGCGATGTCTATATGTATATTCTGATCTTATTCAATATTGTTTTTAACATAAACGATTAAATACGTGGTCGACACGTAAAAATATTAGTTCGAATTACCAGGGGCTATATTCAATATCGTCTGACACATTTTAATTGCCGCCATTCGGAACAATATTTATACTAAAGCCAGTCTTCTTTTTCTTACTGTAATTGTTATTCAGGATCGATGATCAACAGTTCCGCATACTATGAGCTGAGTACGATCGATGAAATAACAACAGGTGGTCAACTGATACTGTTCAATGAATGATTGCAGCATCCCGTATTGATAAATTACTCAGATTTATCTATATTGCTTAATTCTCTTAGATATATCACATTTTCCATTGAAAATATCCATCTTATGGTACCCCTCAAAGGTAACTTGTCGCAGAAATGCTACATGAAGACAAATCTAGGGAGAAACCGACGAAAGAATTCATCTTCTTCTTTCCCCCCGTTGCGTTCTTAATATTGTGTGAAGATAATCTCTTTATTTCAGAATTTCAGTGCTACGATTTTTTCTGATCAATTCTCAAAAGTGCGGAGCTGTGAACTACCCGTCTTGCAAATGTACATTGAATAAGTACAGATCCATGAACGAAATCATATTTTTTTATTTTTTTATTTTTCACACTTGAATAACCAATCGGCGGAATTTCGACGCTGGACAAAAGAAAGGGAAGGCGGAAATGGATCGTGGTTACAAGTGTGAAAGAATGGCCAGCTAATTAATTGTATTTTTTTTAAGGCACGCCGTGTTCGATTGGCACTTGTGTCATCCTTCCGAAACTATAATGCGACCGGCTCGTTGGTATAAGTACGAGACTCTGACCCGCGTTCATTACCGAAGTATTTCCTGCAGAGTACTATACGCATTCATCATGAAGCAAGCCTCTTGTCTTATTTTCACCTTATTGGTGTTCGGCCAACTCTACGCTACAGTCAACGCTGGGCCAATAATATTCGGCATACTAGGTAAATATCCATAGTCGTTGTCGCCATTGACTTTTGTCTTATATAGATATTAGCTGAAATTTCTTGATTCGAAATATTTTCGTATATCAAATCGCTCGATGCCATCAAGGTGTCTCTACGACTGACGAAGGTATTGGTCAAATTTTTTTTAAGACCCCCGCTTATGGGCGTTTAGAGTCTACGCATTCACGCGATGAAAAGTGGTTGTTTTGCGGGAGTATGTAGTATTGGGTTAAATAAATACATAACACGCTGTATTAAAATGCTGAATTGAATTTAATGAAAATAATTCGCTTCAGTGGAGTATAAAATAAAAGGGTGGATTAAGAGTTATAATATGCCCGAAGAGCATTCCTCTTTCGGCCACTCGGGGGGTGCAACAGTGTCCCAGCCGAGTGTGGGCCATGTGCAGTTTTATTGCATTGCCGGCGTTTTTCCGAGTCCGACCCTTGCGAAGTGTTTCGCGAGTTTTTAAAGATAGTCGGGTCGGACACGGTTCAGTGTTCAATTAACGTAACTTTCCTGAGGACGTTTCAACCGGATGCCTGGAGCAATAAATCTGCATCGATATTTCCTTCAAAAAGGGAAAGTGCATCGGTTGTCTCCTCAAGAAAGTTATGGTGTTTTCTTTCTTGCCTCAAATGTTAAAATAACTATATTTTTAGTTCCTAAGTAATAATACGCTCGAACAGTAATCGTGATAATTTTTGACATTTGCATATTTTAATTTCCAGGCAGCTTAGCGCAGACGGTTCTAAAACCGTTTATCGGTTCTTCCTACGGCGATGAGTCCTGCTCATCCTCTACTAGCGCAACTACTGTACATTACCCCACTTACACAACTACTGTACGTTACCCTACTTACACAACTACTGAACGTTGCTCTACTAGCACAACTACTGAACCTACCTCTACTAGCACAACTACTGAACCTTACTCTACCAGCACAACTACTGAACCTTACTCTACCAGCACAACTACTGAACCTTACTCTACTAGCACAACTACTGAACCTTACTCTACTAGCACAACCACTGAACCTTACTCTACTAGCACAACCACTGAACCTTACTCTGCTAGCACAACTAGTGAACCTTACTCTGCTAGCACAACTAGTGAACCTTACTCTGCTAGCACAACTAGTGAACCTTACTCTGCTAGCACAACTAGTGAACCTTACTCTACTAGCGCAAGTACTGATCCTTCCTCTACTAGCACAACTACTACCCTGTCTTCTTATATTACGGATACCAGTACGTCTGCTTCGACCTTTGCCGCTTAAGTCCTTGAATTAATGTCTGCTTCTGGGCCTACAACCTCTGATGCAACCGCGTCTACGATCACTGATGTGCAGCTGTATTCATAATCACTGGTGTGCAACCGTTTCTACAACCACCGATACAACTCTGCCGAGAACCACAGCTAGTACAAACGTATCGAATATCATCGGCCTATTCATTGAATTTGAATATAATATATGTTTGAAAATAAAACATCTTCTTAATCCTATATATACATATCGAGTTATGACTTGACCACAAATCGATTGATTTGGTAGCCTCCTGGTTCGAATCATTTCCCAAATAATTTTACTCCTATTCCTATTAATCATCGAATCCTCAAACTGGAATTACTCTTCATTTATAAAAAAGAATGGAAATATATACATGCGAAAAATATATGCAACATATATGTCGTATATATTTTTCGCATATAAAATATATTTCCGGGATACTCCGGACCTCTCTTAAATCATAGGTGTTATTTGGATTCCCTGCATGCGTATCAGGACAAGAAACTTCTAATTATATGTGATTGGAAATTTCAACGGAACAGAAGCTTCGAAAAGCTCGTTGATGAACAAATAATTTCACATACTAGGAGCAGCCACTCATCGTCGGCAGAGTATTTCTTCAAACCAGAATCATTCGTTTTCGTACGGAAGATTGAATGCTGGGGGAAATTGGCAGCGTTTATCCGCCCCGGATAATCCGACAGGTTTCTTGTTTTTTCAAATGAGATTTTGTCGTCGTAAAATTTTTCTGAACATTCGTTAACTTGCAGTCTTTTCAAACCCCATGAGACTGGTTCTTCTCAAAACGAGGTCCAAGAGTGCCAAGTTCGGCCTGTAACGTAACTCATCATTATTTCCCATAGTAGATCTCAGAGCTTGATCTTGATTAGGGTTGTGAGGATACAATGGTAAATTCTGATTAAAGCACGAATATAACTGGAGTCCCCGGGAACCGAGGCAACATGGAAAGCAATGCGACTAGCACTGGGTTAATTTTCAGCTTCAATTCGGTAGAAATTTTATAAAGGGTTTCGAAAAATTATTATTTTCCACTACGGATGGCAGCTTGATGTAGGTAGGTACTGTTGAGTAAATTTAAACGATTTCTACAATATGACAAGCCTGAATTATTATCAATATATGTAGTTACTGAAAGTGAACAGGTTTTTATCCGGTAGAACGTTTTTATTGTACTAATATATTAATACGCTGCGAGTGTTGATGAATTCAAAATCGAACTATTTACATATGTTCTACCACAAAACGTTGATTATTTTGATAATTAGTGTTCATTGTTCATTCGTTTGTCAATTCAATTGAATAAATTTGTTTTGAGCAAGTTACGACCCTTATAATGTCTAGACATAGTTAAGGGACTGGATATTATTTGTTAGTAGTTCCTTTCATTTTGTTGCATTGAATATAAAATAATTGTTCTGAAAGAGAAATACGATATCTATAGTCGGTTTATTTTCCCAATTGGACTGAAGAAAATTTTTATTGATTCTACTAATTATATCGTTTTCAACGCGAACGATTCAATACTTGATCGACGCGTGTGAAAATATTAGTTCGAATTACCGATGAGGACTCTTCGATATCGTCTAACATATTACAATTGCCATCATTCAGAAAAATATTTGTACTAAACCCAGACGTTATTTTTTCACTGCAATTATTAGTCACCGATCGATGAAAAAAACAACAGCTGTGGTCGATTCAATTTCTTCAATTAATAATTTCGGATGAAATTATACTCAATCCGTCATGGAGAATTGATTAAAAATTCAAGACTTGCTGACAGGAACGAATCTGGATTGAAAATACTTTTCACTCAAACATTTTCAATTTTTCATTATGGAATATTCAACATGATGTAAAAGTAAAAAAAAATAGTAAAAGTATTTTCAATCTCAAATAAGATAAAAAAATAAGTAAAACGAAAAATGCCGGCACCCCTTGAATAGTGAGATAGAGCATTGAAAGTTTGAGGATCTTCTTCTTTCAAGGTTGACTTAAGATTTTCCAACTTGGAGCATAAAATTTTTTCCTAATGGCCAGTCTATTATATATGTCATGGTCAATCGTTTATCGAGTTGGCGTGAAATACCCCGCACGATTGATTTATATTTTTCTAAGAATCCATGAATGACCTATGCAAGTTGAATTTGAATGAGAAACTTGATGCCAGAACGCAGTAAATGAACTATCTATTCATATCTTTATACTTTTTCATCGGATCCATATCAGATTTACGATGGAAAATTGCTGTCCGACGAACTCACGTTACGGATATAACTTTTCATCGAGATGCCAAATAAGAACACATCTAGAAAATATCTAACTTAAGAGTTTCTCGAAAATAAGATTCTTTTTTCTCCAAATAGTTCAGCCGTTATTTGCAGCATTACAATTTATTCGGGAACCGTGCGGGAAATTCGCTATATTTTAGCAATTCAGTTCTCTGACTTCTTCCGACCGACTCTGGAGGGTACGAAGTTGGGGACCACCTATTTCCTAGATTTACACCAAACTCCATAGTCAGAATCATTTTTGTTTTTCATTTCTTGTCACTTCTTGGTCGACTAAGCAGTTGGCAAAATTCCGACGGTAATCAGTAGGAACGGAAGACGGAAACGAATTGTGTTTACAACTGTGGAAGAATGGCCATCTAATTAATTGCAATTCCTCCGAGACACGCTTTGTTCGATTAACACTTGTGTCAGCCGTAGGAAACAATAATGCGACTCGCTCGTTGGTATAAATACTGGACACTGGCCCACGTCCATTACAGAAGTATTTCTTGCAAAGTACTACACATTCATCATGAAACAAGCCACTTGTCTTATTTTCACCGTGTTGGTGTTCGGCCAGCTCTGCGCTATGGTCAGGGGACAATTCCTTTCCGCTACAAGTAAGCACCATACAAATTGACGATATTGATACTCGAGCAATATAGATATTGGGTGAAATTTGTAACTCCGAAATATTTCGGGATGCCAATTTGCTCGATGACATCGAGACGTCTGTCAACTGACCGGGGTGTTCGCGTCCTATCCTAAAAAGACACGCCCTTAGAGTCTGAGTGTACACATTATGACGAGTACAGCTTATAGTCGTGATAATTTTTAACATTCGTGTATTGCAATTTTCAGATGTCCTACCTGCAATACCTCAGCCAGTGGGCGGCATTGTAAGCAGCATTCCAATAGTCGGTAAGCATCATACAAATTTGCGACATTGATACTCTAGCAATACAGATATTAGGTGATATTTTTAACTCCGAAATATTTCGGGATGCCAATTTACTCGATGCGATCGAGACGTCTTTCCAACTGACCGAGGTGTTCGGGCCTACTCTTGAAAAGACAAATGCCCTCAGAGTCTGAGTGTATACATGGCGAGGTTGATTCTGGCCCGGAAGTGACTGTTTGGTATTTGATTTAACACACCAACCCGATCACTTCCGAGCCATAATCAACCTCGCCGAGTATACATATGATAACGAGTATACCTTTTAGTCGTGACAATTTTTGACATTCGCATATTTTCAGGTGCTATCCTGTCACCTCCGGCGGCGTCTACTGAACCATCTACGGCGACTGCTTCATCAAATTCGACGATTGCTCCACCAACTGCAACGACTGCTGCAACAGGTTTGCTGCCGGCTTTGCCAAGTCTGCCGGGTGTGCCAAGTCTGCCGTGAATCAGTTAATAGCCACTAGTTTACAGTTATAAGTTGATTGGTATCAGTGGCAGACTTATAGCTGCAATCAGTGAATTTTCACTGATTCAAATTCAGAACACGACAACTACGACAACAACAGCGGCACCTACGACGATATTTGCGGGGGCAACTGGTAGCACGGCACCTGTTACTGCATAATTCCTGCTTCTTCGACGGTGCCTACAGCCACTGATGCAACCGCGCCTCCAACACCGATGCAACCACATTTGAAACCCCTTGTAGAAGTGTGCAGGCCCCATTTGGATATCTGGCATTTAAATCCAACATAGAAAATGACCGGCCTGTAAATTTGATATAATATGTAGTACGCATGTATGTTCGGCAATAAAGCATGCTTTCAATCCTACATATATTGGGCTACAATTTCATTACGCTCTGTCGATATATGACGGGCATGAACCTCACACTTGGTCAGAATTATTCCTGGCAAGTAATTTCAGTTTCCACCCCTATTCCCAATGATCATTCAACTCCTTAGAACTAGAGTGACCGATCATTTCTAATTTTAATAATATCGCGCAGCGATGACAGCTTAATTACTGACAATAAGATCAAGGTGTCTGCAGGTTTGAAGCCAATACCATATGCGATTAAAATTTCAGCTTCAGAGTCTCGGAAGTTTGTAACGGAAATTCACTTCCGAGCATAACTCTTAAGACTCGACTGATAGGCTCAAGATTTGAGAAATTTCAGACATGAGATATGAAATCGGCGATAAGACTTGATCCACGCGTTGTTTTCGGATGCTGCAATAAATTCCATGAGAAATTCGAAACTTTTCACGATGACTCGATACTCGGGAAACAATATTTACGAAAACTCTCTGTATACCCGTTATGCGTTCCCATAACATCGAAGTCTGCGACGGAATACCCCTGACCCCTCTTTATCCTCACAGGAAGAAAAACAACATGCGTTCTACTCCGCGCAAGTCGATATGCGCGTTTGCTATTCCATATAGAATCCCCTTGCTGCGTTTCAAGCGTCATCCCTATTTCGAAGGTGGAAATCAAAACAGACCCGCGAAGTAGCTGCAGAAAATATTATTCCGAACAATTTTGATCGGCTATAATCCACATATATTCAAAAGCTATTCCAATCTCGTTCAACTATCATTTTTCAAATTGTGATAAGCGCTATACGTGTGTACAATTCAAACGACGAATTCTATACTGCAGACGTGAAATAAAAACATGTCCCTATTGCCATTGATGTTCTTAAACTGGTGGGAAAACCTGGAACACCATCATCATATACCCGCACAACATTTCGCTATGGAATTGAGTCCCAATCGAATGGGATCCATCAGCTCGCGGCCCGCGGAAAGAAGAGAATATGGTTGTTGCCAAAGCCGGAAAAGCACCTGTGGACGATGAAGTAATCCTGGAAACAAAAAATTCCCGAAGAAGATACAGAGGAGAAAGAAGTGCTGAATGAATCGATCAAGAACGGTGCAGAGGACGCGAAGTGAGACATTCGGGTCTGACCAGTTCGGTTTCTGTTACTGAAAATCTACGCTTTTATACTGTACGTGTCCGGCACCTATACATAGCTGGATCACATGGACGACAAGACAAACACTAACATGCCGATCAGCAGGCATCACGTGACGTTTTTTATTAAATTCCAAAAAACCATAAAGAAACCATGCAAAATCATGTTTGTTGCGTTTTTATCGCAAAGTAGCAGGGAAATCCCCTAATCTGACTTCGGCTAAACTTGATGCCAGAACGCAGTGAATGAACTATCTCTTCATATCTTCATGCCTTTTTATTGTATCCATCAGATTTGCCATGGGGAATTCCTGTCTTGCGGATTCGCGTTAAGGATTTAGACTTTTCGTAGAGATGCCAAATGGAAACATATCTAGAAAATATCCAACTGAAGAGTTTCTCGAAAATAACATTCTTTTTTCTCCAAATAGTTCAGCCCTTGTTGCCGCATTACAATTCATTCGGGAACCGTGCGGAAAATTCGCTATATTTCAGATATTCAGTTCTCCGATTTCTTTCGACCGACTGTGAAGCGACTGTGAAGAGTACGAAACCGGGAACCACCTATTTCCCAGATGACATGAAGACTCCATTATCATATTTTTTTTTTTTTCATATCACCTATCAGTCGACCAAGCAGTCGGCGAAATTCCGCTGGTGATCAGTAGAAACGGAAGACGAAAACAAATTGTGTTCACAAGTGCGAAAGAATAGCCTTCTCATTAATTGCAATTTCTCCAAGGCACGCCTTGTTCGATGAACACTTGTGTCAGCAGTACGAAATAATGATGCGACTGGCTTGTTGGTGTATAAATACTGGACACTGGCCCACGTTCATGACAGAAGTATTTCTTGCAAAGTACTATACATTCATCATGAAACAGGCGACTTGTCTTATTTTCACCGTGTTGGTGCTCGGCCAGCTCTGCGCTATGGTCAGGGCAGATATATCCTTAGGTAAGCTCCTTACAAATTGACGACATTAATACTCGAGCAGTATAGATATTGAGTGAAATTTCCAACTCCGAAATATTTCGGAATGCCAATTTGCTCGATGACATCGAGACGTCTATCAACTGACCGAGGTGTTCGCGTCCGATCCTAAAAAGACACGCCCTTAGAGTTTGAGTGTACATATTATGATGAGTACGGCTTATAGTCGTGATAATTTTTGACATTCGCACATTTCAATTTTCAGGTAACGCAGCTGGGGGCGCTTATGGTACTGTGGGAGATATTACATTACAAGATCCATCCGGTAAGCATCATTCAAATCTACGACATTGATACTCGAGCAAAACAGAAATTGGGTGAAAATTCGAACTCCGAAATATTTGGGGCTGCCCCAAATTTGCTCGATGACATCGAGACGTCTTTCCAACTGACCGAGGTGTTCGCGTTGTATCCTCAAACGACACGCCCTTAAAGTTTGCGAGTACAAATGAGGACAACCTATACCCTATAGTCGTGATAACTTTTGTCAATCGCATATTTGAATTTTCAGCTATCCTAACAGGGACGGCTTTTGGTGTTGCACAAACTGGTACATCGGACGTTCCTGGTAAGCATCATACAAATTTACGACATTGATACTCGAACAATACAGATATTTGCTGAAATTTCGAACTTCCAAATATTTCGGGATGCCAATTTTCTCGATGACATCGAAACGTCTTTTCAAGTGACTAAGGTATTCACGTCCCGTCCTAAAAAGACACGCCCTTAAAGTTTGCGTGTACAAATGAGGACGAGTATACCTTATAGTCTTATAATTGATCATTTTTGTCAATTGCATATTTGAATTTTCAGTTGTCGTGAGCGGGGCAACTCTTGATACTGCAGCATTTGATACACTAGGCAATCCATCCGGTAAGCATCATACAAATTTACGACATTGATACTCGAGCAATACAGAAATTGGGTGAAATTTTTCACTCCCAAATATTTCGGGATGCTAATTTGCTCGATGACATAAAGGCGTCTGTCAACTGATCGAGATTTTCACGTCCCATCCCGAAAAGACACGCCCTTAGAGTCCGAGTGCATACATATATGAGGACGAGTATATACCTTGTAGTCCTGACAATTTTTGACAATCACATATTTGAATTTCCAGCTGTCGTGGCGGGGATAAGTGGTGGTTCTGTACAAGCTGCTGGAATTGGAATTTCATTGGGTAAGCATCATACAAATTTACGACATTGATAATTGAGCAATGCAGATATTGGGTAGAACTTTTAATTCCGAAATATTTCGGGATGCCATTTCGCTCAATGACATCGAGGCGTCTTTTCGACTGACCGAGGTGTTCGCGTTCTATTCTGAAAAGACCTATCATTAGAGTCTGAGTGTACAAATGAGCTACTTATGGGAGTCATTCCACTTCAAGCGGGATGGATTTGGCCAAAAATCTTCGATGTTTCTGATTCTTTCATAATTTTTACATACTCTGAGTAAAATACATCTATGGAAAATTTTTTTCTCAACTTGAACGGCTTAGAAGCTACAAGGGGTTGAATTTAAAAAAAAAAACACTGAAAATCGGAATCGCGCTCTTCTTTAAACGTTAATATCTCCGGTTTCGTCGTACAAAAGTGATACCACGAAAGTACGATCCAAGACCTTCAACCTGAGTTTTTGCCGATGTCTGTACGACGTAGGGAACCGGAGATATTAACGTTTAAAGGAGAGTGCGATTCCAATTTCTGGTGGTTTCTTCCGAAATTCAACCCCTCGTAGCTTCTGAGCCCCTCAAGTTGAACAAAAAAAAATGTCCCATACATTTATTTCACCCATAGAATATGTGAAAAAAAATTACGATGATTTTCAAAAACATGCGGTCAAAAAGGTGTCCCGCTTGACGTAGAATTACTCGTAGGTGTGATCACTTTTGACATTTGCATATTTTAATTTCCAGGTGCCGGGAAGACGATAGAGATATGGCGTCTTCGGTAAACTGGTACGCCAATCCCTTCATTCGGTAAGCACCATACAAATTTACGACATTGATACTCGAGCAATATAGATATTGGGTGAAATTTTTAATACCGAAATATTTAGGGATGCCAATTTGCTCGATGATATCGAGACGTCCCTTCAACTGACCGAGGTATTCGCGTCCCATCCTAAAAAGACACACCCTTAGAGTCTGAGTGTACAAATGAGGACGAGTATACCTCATAGTCATGATAATTTTTGACGTTCCCACATTTTAATTTCCAGGTGTCGTATCGGCGACTAATTCAGTTCCGTCCGTACAATCTCCCGTTGATCCAACAGCCGTTACGACTAGCTTGTCACAGACCTTTGACCCCGCACAACCCTGTTTGAAACCACAAGTAGAAGTGTGCAGGCCCCATCTGGATATCTGGTATTTAAATCCAACATAGAAAGGGATCGGCATGTGAATTTGATACACTATGTACTATGCATGTATGTTCGGCAATAAAACATGTTTTCAATTCTACATACTGGGTTGCTTATTGACTAGGGGACGGACGGGCAAGACGGAGAGGGCGGGCAAAAATATTTATTCTAGTTCAGGGCAGTGGGTCGAATTCAGCATAAAAACCCATATGAAACCTATGTATTCATGTTGCCCACTCTGGGTGGGCAAAACGGATAATGGCCCATTTTTTTGAAGATAACGTATAAATCAAACAACAATTTCTTTTTTTTTTTTTGTTATACGTGTCCGTGAAGTATAACGTGCTTTAGGGACTGTTTTCAGTCCGTGAAGTTCGATTTTGCGTACTCAAAATAGTCCGTAAAGTACGCACTTTACGGACACGTACCAAAAAGTACTGTTCGCTCCACGGCCCTAAAGTCGGACTTACCGGACCGAGTCCGAGTCCGAGCAATGTCCGACTTCAAAAACTACTACATATACTAAACCCAGCCGTTATTTTTTCACTGCAACGTATTATTATAATAATATTATTAGTCACCGATCGACGAAAAAAATAACAGCTGTGGTCGACTCAAGTTGTTCAATTAATGAGTTCGGCTGAAATTATACGTTGTTCGTCGTGGTAAATTGATGAGAAATTCAAGCTTTTTTTATTTATTTTGTTTCGACTTCGCGACACGCTTCTGCGAGTAATAATAGCGCGCAGCGATAACAAGGTAACTGACAATAAGATCAAGGTGTCTGGTTTAAAGCCAATACCATATGCGATGGAAATTTCAGCTTTAGAGTCTCGGAAGTTTACGGAAATTCACTTCCGCGCATAACTCTTAAGGCTCGACTGATAGGCTCAAGCTTCGAGAAATCTCAAACATGGGATATGAAATCCACGATAAGACTGGATCCACGCGTTGTTTTCGGATGCTGCAATAAATTCCATGAGAAATTCGAAACTTTTCACGATTACTCGATACGCGGTAAACAATATTTACGAAAACTTTCTGTCTACCCGTTATGCGTTCCCATAACATCGAAGTCTGCGACGGAATACCCCTGACTCCCCTTTATCCCTGCAGGATAAAGCAACGTGCGTCGTATTCGCGAGTCGATATGCGCGTTTGCTATTCCATATAGGATCCCCTTGCTGCGTTTTAAGCGTCATTCGTGTTCCGAAGGTTGAAATCAAAACAGACCCGCGAAATAGCTGCAGAAAATATTATTGCGAACAATTTTGATCGGCTATAATCCACATATATTCGGAAGCTATTCCAAACTCGTTAATTAAGTATAATTTTTGAAAGTGTGATAACCGCTATACGTATAACACAATTCAAACGACAAATTCAGACGTGAAATAGAAGCATGTCTCTATTGCCATTGATGTTCTCAAACTGGTGGGAAAACCTAGAACACCCTCATCATATACCCGCCCAACATTTCGCCATGGAAATGAGTCCCGATCGAATGGGATCCCCGACGACGTCTCGACCCCATTTATACAATCCTCCGATGCATACATTCCGCGGTTATTATCGTCCGCAAAGTTCAGCGATTCATGGAGAACCCGGATTGTCGGTTGTGAAACCAGACAAGGACAAGTTCCACGTAACTCTGGATGCCCAGCAGTTCGCGCCGGATGAAATCAAGGTGAAAGTAATCGACAATTACGTCGTCGTCGAGGGTAAACACGACGAGAAACGGGACGAGCACGGTTCGATAACGAGACAATTTATCAGGAAATATCTGGTCCCGGAACAGTGCGACATCGATAACGTCACTTCTAGTCTATCGTCGGATGGTGTTCTGATTTTGAATGCTCCGCGTAAGCATCAGATCGCGTCCCACGAAAAGGAGAGAATAATTAAAATCGAGCATACTGGAAGACCTGCGACTATGATCGTTGCCGAAGCCGTAAAACCACCTATGCAGGACGATAAGGGAATACTGGAAACGAAAAAAAATCCTCAAAAGGATACAGAGGATGAAGGAGTGCTGGATGAGTCGATCAAGAACGGTGCGGAGGAAGCGAAGTGAGACATTCGGGTCTGACCGGTTCGGTTTCTACTACTGAAAATCGACGCTATTATACATAATACCATTCGTGTACTTGACTTACTTACCCATTTTATCACCAATTCGTACGAAAATATGTTTTTCATTATATTTTATGTTAATTAACTGGTACCAATGTTTTTTTTTTCTTTCTTTCTTTCTTTTTATCGTAACTAGTAATGCGTGATAATAATAATAATAATAATAATAATAAATGTATAGTTCGCAAAATTCGTACTAGTTCGTTCTATAATCTATATAACAATGGTTTTTGTTCATTATTATATTCTTGATGCGATAAATTTTGCTATTTACTTTTCTATTCGTTCATGATTCATAGACATAAGTATTTAGGATAAGTTGAATATAATAAAAAACGAAAATTAAAAAAAAATTATGTCTCGTATTAATTCGTAGAATTGAAATAGTATAATAGCGTATGAATTATAGATGCCCCGAATTTTGATATATCGTCGGCGATAGTGCAATACCGCGTAACTAACATCTGCAATACCGCGTAAGTACAAAAAAAAAAAATGAGATTTAGTGTGCATTCGATGTAAAAATAAAAAATACATTACCGCGTAAGTACAAAAAAAAAAAATGAGATTTGGTGTGCATTCGATGTAAAAATAAAAAATACATCGAATGCACACCAAATCTCATTTTTTTTTTTTTTTGTACTTACGCGGTATTGCAGATGTTAGTTACGCGGTATTGCACTATCACCGACGATATACGTGATTCTGTGAATTATCATGCGATTTGTAGTTTTTCTGAATTTGAATTATGAAATTAGAAGAATCATTGAATTTTCGCAATACTTCGAATAAAAACATATCGGAAAGATCGATATAATTTAAAATATTTCAACGGATGGATCGAAATCGTATAAGAATTAGTTAACTCCGATCATCGTACTCAAAATATTAGTAAACTATATTAATGGAGAAATTCTTTAGTTCGTATAATCATTTTTCTAAACATCTCCGATTGTAAGTATCCAGATTATAGATTTCCAGGACCTGTTCATCTCGAAAATCCTCGATGTATGATCAGCGGAATGTGGTAGGTATTAAAAAGTCATTAAATTCTCATGTGTGTATGCATATAATTAATTTGAATATTTGATATTCAGGAATTGATGGAACATTTATATATATATATATATTACAGTAAATTAGTAGTTACACCTTATTTCGTGCGTACAATAATATTAAAAATTTATCAGTTAATTTTTATCGGCATATTTCTTCTTATAATTAATTAATTAATTAATTAATTTCACAATCATTCTACACGCGAAGGTTTTAGACCTAGTCGATCTATCACGTACTGAGGCATACAATACGTCGGGTTTACAGGCTTCAAAGAAGAGTCTGCATCCAAAAGCGAAACTGCTGTAAGACCAAATAGGGTGTGAAAAGGATCGACCATGTCTCCAGGACGATCGCTAAATCCCCCAGTTTCAACATCTTGACAAGCCAGGATGAAATTCATCTGAAATAGTCATAAAATAAAGTTTATTATTAAAAAATGAATGAAAATCTAATGTCCAACATCCCAGCAAAGATCAAATTGCAGTTTTACCAATTCATTCTTGTCTATCCAATGAAGCCGGCCAAGAATTGTAAGGGAGGACAGAACCCACCAGGAATAACAAACGTCTGGTAATTTCTCTGGTCTGCCGTTAAGGCCACCGGATGGAAGTTGCCTCTCGCAAAGCCACCAGCCAAGTTGATCAGCATCTACTTCGTGCAGATGGCCTTTAACACAAAATAATTCATAAAGATAAACGGATCGTCCAATTATGAGCCCATATTTTATTGATATAAACTTTTTAAAAAATTTTAGGGACTAAGATAATTCTCTAGGTCCAGAAAACGCACCAGTAATCGACAAAAATGCGACACAGCAGTAGATCAGACCAGCGTGACTCTCTGAGCCTGGTTTTGACCCAAATCCACCATCGAAATTCATACAGCTCAAGACATACTCTACTGCCTTATCCACATCTATAGCATCGAGTCTCCCCTGAGAATAGCATTTATATTAATGATAAAAGCTAACGAAATCGAAAATAATTCATAAATGATTAAAAAAGTGTTAATTATTTTTTATAAATCGTTGATTTCTCACAAGTAAGGAGAGTGCAGCGACGGCGCAGAATGAGAATCTGTTGTCAAGTTCGCCCCAAATATCTCCGGTAAAACTTCCGTCAGGCATTTGCCTCTTTTGTACATATTCAACGACTTTTTCAACGTCTATAACATCCAGAGCATCATACATGCATAAAATTTGCACAGCGCTAAGAGTGTAAAGTAAATGTGGGTCGTGATCAATACTGGCGCTGATTCCACCGCAATCGTGTTGGCATTTTCCAATAAATTCCAAGACTTCTCTTCTCTCCATCCGGTCCAGCTGGCCCATTAAATCCATCGCTGTTAACCCCCAGAACATTCCAGACATCCTGAGATATTCGGTCATGCAAAATTCCTGTTTGATGAAAGAAGAGAGAAAAAATTCAAGGAATCGATTCGTTTCTAGCTTTTTTTTATTCATGTTGTAATAATTAAAAGACAGAAGAACCGTAATTGGATGAGTTGCGAAGAGAAAGGTCAATAAAATCCAAACGGCTTTAGCAATTTCGGAAATCTTAGTTTTTTTATAAACTAGAAGAACGAGGCTTTAATTTGGCGTTTTTAGATTAAAAAAATGTCTATTATTCTCGGAGAACGAAGTATTTGAAAAAAGGTGTTTTTCAATTTTAGGTTATGTGAATTGAATCTACTCACATAATCGTCTTTGTTGTTTCCATAAGAGGCTAGATAATCTCCATGCTTTTCGATTAGTAGTTTTGGTATGGTTGTCGGTAAAACAACGTCTTTCATTAATTTTGACTGTAAAATTTGACGAATTATAATGTAGAGTTATAGGTTAGGTCTTGTAAATAGTGAAAATATGATAGTGTCTATTACCATTCTGTGCACTGTATTCCATCTATTGATCTATTAATAATTAAATATCGTAAATAACGACCGAGTATAATTTATTAATGTTCACTCATAGTTCTGTTCATTAATAAATCACAATTATCTGTCATTTGACTTTTTCACAAATATTAACGAAAATCGACACTATCGTCATATCGTAGTGCTGTGCGCAGTAATTCCACTCCGTGGTATAATTTCTCCAAATTTCTCAAGCAACTAACGCCATCTAGCTAGAATCTTGAAATTTAATCAACTACTGACTACATGATATGCATTGATGTGCGATAGTTAATATGTCTGCCATTTGACTCGCGTTCATATTCATACAATCAATTTCAGTTATTAAATCGTGATAAAATTTCAACGGATAATAGAAAATATCTGTCATAAATAAACCGTAGATGGCTACCTTGGAGGATAAATCTATCTGGGAAGATGGAGAGGTTAGTGCTAACATAATCCCCGTAAATTTTCGATTATAGGTTATGTCTCCCCGAATGACACGACAATTCCAATAAACTTTGATAAACTATGTTATTATCGATATCTCAGATCCGCATACATCAAATTTCTATCATACGATCTCACAACGCGTTTATCTTTCGCCGAAAAGGCTAAAAGCCGAAAAGAAAAGTTTTTAGAAAAACTGAACGGTTTCTTTGCATAAATTTTTCAGGAAACTCTTGGCGAAGACGTACTGCGTATGTCGACGGACGAGATAGTGTCTCGTTCTCGTCTTTTGGACAATGAAATAAAGATAATGAAGAGCGACGTGATGAGAATATCCCACGAATTACAAGCTCAGAATGAGAAGATAAAGGAAAACACCGAGAAGATAAAAGTCAACAAAACGCTACCTTACTTAGTCTCAAATGTTATCGAGCTGTTGGACGTTGACCCGCAAGATATGGGCGAAGAAGACGGAGCTGTAGTCGACCTCGACGCTCAAAGAAAGGGAAAATGCGCTGTGATCAAAACTTCGACTCGTCAAACTTACTTTTTACCTGTGATAGGATTGGTAGATGCGGAATCACTAAAGCCAGGAGATCTGGTGGGCGTGAATAAGGACAGTTATTTAGTCCTGGAAACATTGCCGGCCGAATACGACGCCAGAGTTAAAGCAATGGAAGTCGACGAACGACCGACGGAACAATACTCAGATATTGGAGGCCTGGATAAACAGATTCAGGAATTAATCGAGGCTGTTGTACTGCCCATGACTCATAAAGAGAAGTTTGAAAACCTGGGAATCCAGCCGCCCAAAGGCGTTCTCTTGTACGGACCTCCTGGTACAGGAAAAACGCTATTGGCACGAGCCTGTGCTGCGCAGACTAAATCTACCTTCCTTAAACTTGCCGGACCGCAATTAGTCCAGATGTTTATAGGCGACGGAGCCAAACTAGTCAGAGACGCGTTTTCTTTGGCTAAAGAGAAGGCCCCTGCTATAATATTCATTGACGAACTCGACGCCATCGGTACGAAAAGATTCGACTCTGAAAAGGCTGGAGATAGGGAAGTACAGAGGACTATGTTAGAGCTGCTTAATCAATTGGACGGATTCAGCTCTAATGCAGACATCAAAGTCATTGCGGCTACTAACAGAGTCGATATACTGGATCCTGCGCTTCTCAGATCCGGTCGTTTGGATAGAAAGATAGAATTCCCTCATCCCAATGAAGAGGCGAGGGCTAGAATCATGCAGATACACTCGAGGAAAATGAACATGTCGCCTGACGTCAATTTCGAAGAACTGTCCCGGTCTACGGACGACTTTAACGGCGCTCAGTGCAAGGCTGTATGCGTTGAAGCGGTAATTCCTTATTCTTGAATTTCAATTTGGTAATTATCTCTCGATAACGCTTCCCATTTATTAACGATGTTTTATCAACAGGGAATGATCGCTCTGAGACGCAACGCCACCGCTGTTACTCACGAAGATTTAATGGAAGCTATTATGGAAGTGCAGGCAAAGAAGAAGGCCAATCTTAACTATTATTCATAGATAATATCGTCGATAATTTTTTATATAAATAATTTAATGGCAAGAAGATGTAGACTTCACTCGTCTTGTTTAGAGTCTAGAGATTCATTGGAGGCTGGACATTTTTGCTTTTGTAATAACAAGACCGAGTCTTACTGGAATTAAATCATTCGAATCGTTTTAATAAGTATTTACGATTCTAGGTATTCAATTTCTTTTGCATCAGTTCAAACATCTTTTAATGTGCTGAATGAATTCGTGTATTTTTTTTTTTTTTCTTTTGCTGCAGATCTAGTTTTAACTTTCATTCTTCTGCTCTTCAAATCTAGTCTTCTAAGCTCGAAATTCTGTTTCTTAAATCTAAATAAAATGAAATAGAGATTGATTGATTGATAAATTTCACAATATTTTTTATTCAGTATTATATTTAATACAAAATTAGTATATTATCGTTTCTATTTCCTACTTTATATCTTAATTAACACGATTAATTGAAGTAGAATGTAGTTTTTGAATTATAACTTGGGAAGAATCATTCTTCAGCTTAGTTTACCGCCTTCTATGACTTCTCTTCTTGATTCTGTAAAATAATAACAATTTAAAATCGTTTATAAATAGAATGAGGATAAGAAGAGCGGAGATAAACATCAGGTAAGTTTATAAAATTGACTAAAAGTTTCCATTCTCACTTTTTTGGACCTTTGACGAAACACCAATCTACAGAAATAGCCTGTCCCAATATTTCAGCCCCATTTAAGGCGTCCTTTGCTGCTTGAGCTTCTTTGAATGTCTCATATTCAACCAGTGCGTATCCTTTGAGAAAACCGGTTCTACGATCCAAATTTAAATGCAAATTCTTTATCTGACCAAACTCAGAGAATTTATCCTGTATGTCATCCTCTTGCGCCTCTTCATGAACAGAGTTTATAAAAAGTATCCAACCCTCGACCGCTGGAAGAAAAGAAAAAGAAAAATATTTCAAATTAGTTATTCAACGGTCTTTTTATGGGTTTAAACTTTATAATCAAATCTCACATCTCTGGGGACCAGGTTGATCGTCTTCGTCTTCTACAACGTTCATAGATTCGTAATGACCAACGTCGTCTCTTGTAGAGACAAGTTCCGCGCCATGTCCTCGTCCTTTTCTCTTTTTAGCCTTTTCTTTCAGTCGAGCGATTCCCTCTGTAAGAAAATACGATCAAGTAATTATCCCTGTCCATTTCTTTTCCTATTTTAGTTATTCATTCGTTTAAAAACACGGAAAAGTTAGGTTAAGTCTTTAAAACGAACGAACGATCGATGTGATGTGTAGTGATGTGATGTTTCATTCGGAGGTTAGGAAATGGCTTGTAGAATATTTGGGCTGATTTTTTAGCACAGAAATTATGTTAGTTACTTACGATCTCCTTCGTCATCGACTTCGAATTCTTCTGCGTTATCAATGTCCAATACGTCTGCCATTTTAATCGATTATTTAATCTGTTCAATGAGAAAATTGATACACGGCAAAAATATAGAACATAGAAGACGCGGCTGGCTGGGATCAACGACTTTGTATAGAGAATCGAGAACACGTCGAGGTTAGAATTTTATAAAACTTACTTTTCGATCGAAGCGCTGTGCGAGTAACGTGTCAACTAACTAATATAATAACATTCATATGTTATTTGTATCGATATAATCGAGATCGACGTTTGGTAATATAACATAAAAAATTATAAATTTATAAGTAAGTTAATATTTAGACGGAATATGATGAAAATGTTCGTAAAAATAAAGTACAGAAATTTTATTTACGGAGTAATTGAATGATATTATATATTATTCATTGAAAAAGTCTGCATAAGTTATAATGTCGATCGTTGAGGTATGAAAAATGTAAGAATATTCAAATAACCCGTGAAGAAGAAACAGAAAAAGAAAAAGAAAAATATAATTAACGAATAATCAATAATTATAAATCCACATAGCCGATGTATACTTGATATTATATCGAAGTACACAATGACTACGTTACCGAAAATTGAACAAAAATCTAGTCCTAGCCCGGCTAAGACAAGAATAGATCCAACTAGTGGAAAGAGTGATGAAAAATCAGAACGGAAATTAACAGTTTTAGAATCACACGGTTACGCTTTGGGAAATACTATCGGTGCTGGTTCATATGCTACTGTAAAGGCATGTAGTTGTAAATTAAATCAGTTTTTTTTTTCTTTTTTTCTTTTTTTTATATACTTATATTGGAAGTAGTGTTAACTATTATAATTAATAGATTGATTATAATGTTAATCGTATACAAATATAAAATACATATTCGATTCAAAATAGGTAGCTAAATCCGAGCGTCACGATTGTCAAGTTGCTGTGAAGATAGTATCGAAATTTCAAGCACCCGGTGATTATTTGAAAAAATTTTTACCCCGTGAAATAGAAGTCGTTAAGGGATTAAAACACACGAATTTAATACGTTTTCTTCAAGCTATAGAAACCACGCATAGGTATAATAATGCAACGCAATAACTGGCGGGAAATAGTGAATTTAAATTTTTCAAAATACATCCCATCAATGTCATTCAATTAAATCACCCATTTCTATAACAGGGTTTATATCGTTATGGAATTTGCGGAAAATGGTAGCTTGCTGGATATTATACGACGCGATTCTCACATAGATGAATTACGTAGCCGACGTTGGTTTCGACAATTAATAGACGCGGTTGATTATTGCCACGAACGAGGGGTTGTGCACAGGTAATATGAAACAGTATAATTCGACCGTAGTATATAAATTGGAAAAAAAAATTGCTATAATTTTATTTAAATAATTAGAAAACAAAAAAAAAAGAACAGAAAAATTTTATTCAATACAGGGACATAAAATGTGAAAATCTTTTAATGGACTATGATTTCAATATAAAATTATCCGATTTTGGATTTGCTCGGGGTCATATGAGACCGAAAAATGGAATTTCCCCACTTAGCGAAACATTTTGCGGTAGTTACGCATACGCGTCACCTGAAATTCTAAAAGGAGTACCTTACCAGCCCCAATTATCAGACATATGGTCAATGGGTGTAGTATTGTACGCTATGGTTTACGGCCGTCTTCCTTTTGACGATACAAACTACGCCCAACTTCTTAAGGTACCCAGGTAGTACGTTAGAAAATTATTAAGAACAAAAAAAAGGAAAAATGAAAAAAAAAGTCGATACAATTTTTTTTTTTTTCATCTATTTAAATTAATTTAATTTGAAGGAAAAAAATCATCGTTTTTTTTTTTGACATTCTTACCTCTTCAGCAAGTTCAAAACAAAGTCACGTTTCCGAAAGATCCGAAGGTTTCAACATCTTGCAAAAATCTTATAACGCGTATACTTGCACCCCAACGTTCACGACTTCGTATATCAATAATAAGAAACGATTCTTGGCTTGCCGCATCTGTTGCTGTAGCTCAAACATCAACAACAGATAATTCTTTGGTAAAATATTTATTTTCTTGGAAAAAAAGTATTTTTTAATCATTCAATAATTCAGTAATCAGTCAGTAATCCGATAATATTGCAGGATAGTTTCTCTTCTCATTCGCCAATAAAAGGGATGAAAATATCATCAGATAAGAAGAGCGCTATTACAAATCCGAAACTTTTAACTAAGGAAACTCTTGCTAATAATAATGATAATAAGGGAAGAAATATTAAAGTATCAAATACTGAAGAAGAAACTCCGATTTTTGATATAAAAGAACCGATAGCGTCTATTTTGAGCGTCGTTGATATAGAGGATTGAAAATACATTTCTAGATTCAAAATTTACCGAAAATAAAGCAACGAGTTTGATGAAAATAAATTCAAAACGATTTATTTCGAAAAATAAAAATTCGTTATTTAAAAAAATGTAGGATATATTTTATTCAATGCATTTTTACTACGGCTATTATAATATTAACTAGTCTATAATTATGCAGTCGATTTTACGTAATATACTAGTATACATGTTTTTTTTTTTAATTATTTTTTTTTTTCTTATAGATAATAAAGATACTGTTAAGGTATTTGATCGTGAATACGTCATAGCCACACGCGTGTATAATAAAAAGAAATATTATCTATAATTAAAATTCTACTAGTCTTGATCATCATCACATTAAACTACAGGATAAAATCTTTTTTTTCTTTTTTTTCTTTTTCTAAAACATCGATCTATACTTTGCAAAAATGAGTAAAATCATTGCGCTAATTATAAAAATTCCAGGCGCTGTTACGGCGTGAATTTTCTCCATTTCTTCTGAAAATCGGGAAAAAGTATTATGAATTAAAACAATACGTGATGGATTCAATTCGACTCAAATCGTATAATTAATATCGTCAATATTTACCATCTTCATCTACCAATGGATCCCACCCCAAACTTCTATCAATTGCCATTTTCCATTGCGAATATAACACGTCTCTCTCTGATAAAAAGGAAGTAATTTATCTGATTAGATTCTGAAACGAAATTTTAATCCTAAACATCAACGATTTCAATTAGAAAACTAACAAATCTCACCATCTTCGGTTATAGAAGGAATAAAAGTATCGCTAGGAACAGACGCGTCTAGTTTAACATCCCATTTACGTATACCGTTTGCACATCCGGCAGCTATAGCAGCACCAAGTGCAGTAGTTTCACACATAAGTGGCCTGACTTCCTTGTAAAAGATTAGAATATGTTATTTCATTGCATAAATTACTTTGAGACAACGTTGTAGGATTTTAAAATAATTCGTTCCAATTAATTCGCTCTTTAAAACGCATTATAATCTCTCATTATCAAAGTTCTTGAATTTTAGCTTACCCACAGGTATCCCACAGATATCTGCCTGCATTTGCATCAGTAAATTATTATTCGTCATCCCCCCGTCTACTAAAAGTTTAGTCAATGCTAATCCCGTGTCTTTTTTCATAGCTTCTAAAATATCTCTAGTCTGAAAGCACACAGATTGTAGCGCGGCCTTTATTATATGCGCGCTGTTAGTGTCCTCAGTGATTCCACAAATCACACTAAAAATCAATAAACACATATAAGATTTTCAACTTAAAATATCCATAGAAAAAAATGAGATAAAAGTTCTCATTTTTTATATCCCATTCCATAATATTCTGCATGCAATAATTGATCTCACGCATCTAGGGTTCAGCCAAACCCCTTTTTACCTTCTTGCATCTTTCCGCCAGTAAGGTGCGTACAGACCGGCAAATGCAGGTACAAAAGTTATACGATTATCGCTATAAACTTGGCGAACTGTAGATTCAGAATCATTTACATCAGATATTATGCCAAGATTTTCTTTCAACCATTGCATTACCGCACCAGCTATCGCTACAGAACCTTCCAACGCGTATACAGGCTGTGCATCGGGACCAAATTGATAAGCTACCGTTGTTAGCAAGCCATGAGACGAATCTACGATCTGAAAGATGATAAAAGCGTCAATTTTTCATTCTATACTCAAAGTAGTTGAATCAATTTTGTAGATTCTTCAGTTTAATTTCATTATTTTATTATCTAATCCTATATTCTAATTTCTCATAAAGTATTCAGTTTCTCAAAGGTCTTTCAGCATTTTATAAAGCCCCAATAATTCTTTAGTAAAGAATTATTACCGCAGATCCGGTATTATAAAGAAGAAAGCATCCTGTCCCATAGGTACTTTTTGCTTGCCCTTGTTGTAGACACATTTGTCCAACAAGCGCAGATTGCTGATCTCCCAGACACTGAAACAAGACGTTAATTAATTTAATTAGTTCTTTTGTTTTATTGTTGCCAAAATTGAATAGAGTTTGATTATTTTTAATCAGCAAATGGGTATATTATCATCTTCCTAGCATTACCCCTGATATAGGAACCCCGCGCAACGATCCTTCCTGTATGTGGCCATAAATTTCTGAGGAGCTACGTATGTGGGGTAAAATATCAAGTGGAATATCAAAAAAAGACAACAACACTGGGTCCCATTTTAAAGTTTCAATATTCATCAGCATAGTCCTAGACGCATTGGTCACATCAGTGCTATGAACACCGCCGTTTATACCTCCGGTCAAATTCTGAAAAGAAAAAAAAAATACATAAAGAAAAGAAATTCTAAAAAATGTTTAGAAAAAAAAAATTAAAATTCTTACCCATATCAGCCAAGAATCTACAGTTCCAAACATACAACGTTTATCAATAACCGCTTTCTGGACCCTAGGAACGTTTTTCAAAAGCCATTTCAACTTCAAAGCGCTAAAATATGGGCTTATTGGTAAACCGCATAAAGGCTTTAGGTAGTTTTTATTCTGGTATCGAACCTGCTTCAATATATCATCGACTATGCTTGTAGTTCTCATGTCCATCCAAACTAAAATTTGTTTAAAATTTTTTTTAAATGTAAGTCTATTAGACAAAAAAAGGTATTAATCATTATTCTTCATATTTTTTTTGTTTTTATTTTTTTTTTACCTATGGCATTGTACAACGGCTCTCCCGTTACAGAATCCCATACTATGGTAGTCTCTCTTTGATTTGTTACACCGATAGCTACGATATCCGAAGGATCTATCGTTAGCTGTTGTAAATTTGATACAGTTTGATCTAGGCATTCTTGCACAGCTTTTAATATCTCTATAGGATCTTGTTCAACCCATCCTTCTTTCGGAAAGGTTTGCGATATCGATACTTGATGGTAGGTCAATACCTCGGCAGTATTCGCCGCAAATACCTAACGAGTGAATATTTTTCTGGTAATTAATCAGTGATATTTTTTTCTATTTTTATTTTTTTTTTAACATAAAATCGAAAATTAGTGTATCTTCACGACTGTGAGTGCAGAGTGTAAGATGAGTGTTTATAACCTAAAAATAACAGCGATCGTTCGGTGACTCAAAAACTCATTTAAGACGATTAAAGGCTATTTTGTCGATGATGTTGACTGAATAAATGAAGAAACTGTTATACATTCTATAAAAATTGATAATGTAAAGATTTTTACCAAAAATCTAGCGCTGCCAGTTCCTTCGTCGATAGCTCCGACGAGTGGCCCGTATCTGCTCATTGATTCATTTTTATTCATTTGCAATAATTTTGTTTTTATTAATGAATGTAGACCGGTTTTTTGTGTTTTATTAATTAGTTTGTTTTATATTCTTAAAAATAAGACGGGAATTGGGGTTAGTATACAAAAAAAAAATATCAGCCGCTGTCATGCAATCGATTTTTAAATTGTCCACGAATGCGGCGTACCTCTAGCAGACGACGTAGTGTTACATATACGCTAGGCACGTACAATTCCAGTACGCTACTAGTGTGTGTAGAATTTGTGCATGTATACGACCGCCAGCGCCGCCTGACTTCTGTGCCAGGCAACTCTGGGGTGAAAATCGCATGCATGTATACGAAAACACAAGCTTGTTCATACGAGTGTAGTAGTACGAGCCTAGCGTATAGTTAGACGTAATCAGAGCGAAGATTTTCCGTGTAAATAGACAGACGAATTATCTCTCGCTTTGATCAATCTTATTACTCCTAATTTATGTGCGAATTGAAGAAATTAAAATCCCGAATCGCACTTATATCTATATTAGATTTTTTCCCGATTGTATAAATGCTGAAATATCACATCGTAGAACATAGGTTTATCGAACTAGAGAGGTTGCGTGTTCGATTCCTCCATTTTGGTTCTTCATCTCGGCGTCCTCGACGTGTTTCGATTCGGTAAATTAGAGATCGACAGATCACTGCACAGGGTGTTGTGCTTCAGATCCGTCTTTTCCCTGTGATCAAAGTATCAAAACTCATAATGGCAACGTAAATGGCGTTGCGAAGGAGGTTTCTCTGCTATTTTGGTCGCTGCCAATCTCTCAGATTTACGAACTGAAAATTTCCAAGTCAGTGCTGGCAACTTTTTATATTTTATAATTGTTGTAATATATTTTACACAAACCTGACAATTATTTTTATCTCTGATACAATTATTCATCTTCTTTTTTTTGTTTTTTATATATTCCTTTTTTTCTCTTCTTCTCTTCTCTTCTCTTCTCTTCCCTTATTTCTTATCATTATTATTCAATTCTATCAAACCAATAATTCATTCCGAATGAAACAATATTCAACTACATAATTATTTTAGGGTTATTTTACAATATCTGTTATGTTTCACGCTTGCATTTACATCATCGACTCGCTACTGTCAAATTAATCAATTCTCAACATTCTTAAATAATAATTAAACAGCATAATCATCAATTATTTCATTGTTATAAATCGATTTCAAAATGTGCCACATACTGCAATTCAGGTTAGGTCAATACTTTCTAAATGATAATACGCGATATTTCCTCCATTATTTATTCATTCAATTTTATTTTCTTTACTTTCTAAACTGAAATAATTCAATATTCATCAATATTTTTAATTTTTCTCTTATTTCTCTTATTTTTTTTATTTTTTTTTTCTGGTCACACCTTCCAGCTCTTTCGACGATGACAGCCGATGCGGAAAAAGATTGCACTCACTGTTTAATATGCAACAGCAAAGTCGGTGTTTCGACGCGAAATAGCGTGAGAATATTCGGCTCAACTTCTGTGACTGCGACTGAAAAACCGCTAGTCGATACAATATGTTCCGTACTTGACGTCGAACTCAACGAATCTAACGTTCACTCGCTTGTCGTGTGCAAAAAATGTTATAAACTATTCAACGAGGTGAGATTTAGCCCCCGTTTCATATTGTTCTACGATTATTTTTGTCCAGATTAGTCTTGATAAAGTCTGTTCATAGGTCGACGAGCTCGAGAATAGATTGGCCGAAATAAAGGTGGAGTTATTTACAAACTATAAGCGAACGTCGAGAAAAGTTTCCAACGTTGTATATCAAGAGGAAGAAGAATTCAACGATCATGATTATACGGAAAATCCAGAAACTCAGAACCCTGAGTTATCTGGCTCGACTAGAATCGGCACAAAGTTAAAGAAGAAAGGTTTTAACGCCAAGAAATCTTCCAGCAATGACAACGCGGCTAAGGTTTATCCTTTTTCCAATAGTAATAATCACCTAAATTCTACCAAATATCACTTCTATATTGAAAAAAATCGTTTGCAGGAAGAGGAACGGTCTAAAGATCAGGATGACGATGTTGAAATTGATGAACTACTAGACGCAAAGTCTGAGAGAATCAACATAAAAGTGGAAGCTGACTCAAACAATGAAAATTCCGAAGCTCGGAAGACTAATTCTAAGAAAGGGAAAGTCAATGTGAAGGCAGAAGCTGTTCAAGAGCAGGTAATTATGATTTATTGTCTTCGAGACGATGTAATGGCACCAATTTATTCATTTTAACATTAATTTGTTGATATTTTCAGCTTGTGGCAAGAGACGGCCTCGTTTATACCTGCTTACTCTGTCCAAACGACGATGAGAGATCGATGGGTGATGCTAAAGTAATAACAACGCATTTGAAGAATGTGCATGACGCCCGTTTATACATCTGCGACATATGCAGTATGGAATTTAGAAAAAGAAACGAACTTTCGGTTCACCTTGACGACCACGTTGCAAACGAGGAAGGAGACTTTCAGTGCGAAGTCTGTAACAGAATATTCAGCAATTTGAGATTGTTCAGAATTCACAAACGGATTCATTATCCACAGGCGAAATCGTGGCCGTGCGAAACTTGCGGTAAAAGATACAGGTCCGTTTCACCAAGACCGAAGATAATGCGATCACTCTTTTACTTCTGGGCCTAAATGTTTCCACTTTAATTTTCAGCTCAAGAAATTTATTGGAAGAACACATAAACACACATACTGGAGTCAGACCCTACGTATGTGAAACTTGCGGCAAGGATTTTGCCTCGAAATATACATACAAAGCTCATGTTAAAACGCACGAAGTCAGACCAAGGCCTTTTGAATGTAGTTTATGCAGCAAGTCGTTCTTAAGTCAGCAGAACTTGAATCAACATGAAAGAACACACAATGGAATAAAGGAATACGTCTGCCATCAATGCGGTGCGAAAATTTTATCTGTTGATATTTTTTCTCATATTATTTCTCATTTTATTAATGGGAATTTTCTATTCACAGGAAAGGCCTTCGGCTCTCCCCACAATCTCGAGGTTCATAACATCGTCCATACGGGCTACAAGCCTTACATATGCAGAATTTGCGGCAAAGCATTTGCCCGTAAAGCAGAGATTCGAGATCACGAGCGAACTCACACTGGGGAAAAACCATACCAGTGTGAATTCTGCGGAGCAACATTCAGGTGAATTTTTGCTGCTTATTTTACACTCGGAATTTAATGGTCAACAATTAATTGATTGAATAAATTGAAAAACCGAAATCCTCCTTTCAGCCAAAGATCTAATCTTCAATCTCACAAAAGAGCAACACATTATAACGACAAAAGATATAAATGCAATGATTGTGGAAAAGGGTTTAAAAGACGCAGACTTTTAGATTATCATATAAAAGCGGCTCACACTGGGGAAAGACCGTTCAAATGCCCAACTTGTACAGCGACCTTTGTTTATCCAGAACATTTTAAGAAACACATGCGTATTCACACAGGCGAAAAGCCTTATTTATGCGAAGTGAGTCATCCAAGATTCTCCTTTTAACAATATGCCTAGTTTATACTCATTGGTCGTTTATCAACTACGTGTTTTCCAGGTATGTGGTAAAGCCTTTAACAGCAGAGACAACAGGAATGCTCACCGATTTATACACAGTGATAAAAAACCGTACGAATGTTTAGTTTGTGGAATGGGATTCATGAGGAAACCTTTGCTATATACTCACATGCAGACTCAGGTATATAATAATAATAATAAACGAAATAAAATACTTTAAGACTATCATTGATCATTATAACGTTTATTCTCTTAGGGTCATCTCAACGATACAATCGTGGTCAATCAGCCACGATTAACGACCGATGATGATCAGGTGATTGCCATACCGGATGGAGACGTTGAATTATTGATGGAAGGAACAGAAAATGAGCAGGTATTGAATTTAGATTGATTAATTATTTCGAACTATTAGTTTATTTATGCAATAACACATTTCTTATAATACAGGAAACAGAGTTGTATATCACTGATTTAAAAAATCATGTGATTATACAAGAAGGGGATCAGATATACGAGGAAGAAAATGTCCTGGGATTACCAGACGAGGATAATATAGTAGAAGAAGAGGAAGTTGATCACCTCGCGGTGGAGGGAGAGGTGATAATCTAGGACTAAAAATATTTGGCGAAAAACAATTACTGAAACATTTATTTACGCCTCTTTATCTTCTTCTTTAATTTATTATAGATTGATTTTACTGAAAGTGAAGTAATGGGATGTAAAGCTGAAGATGGTGAACATATTGAAGAAGTTTATAGTTATAACGACAGTGAAGACGGCTCGACAATAGTCGTTCCAACAACTTCACAATACGAAGAAATTGTAGGTGATGATAAAAATTCTGTAAGTTTGGTACAGATCAGAATTCCAACATCTGATAATGACGATGGTAGAAATTGGCTGAATTTAGTACAAAATACATAAATACCTAAATACATAAACTCGGTTTATCTACAATATGTCAGTTAATTGATGATTATTATCGCAGATATTCCATAAAATGAATAAATGAATAAATAAATAAATAAATAAATAAATAAATGTTAATGTAATCGTGTAATTCAACTACATATTTCCATAAATTAAAAATTTTGTGTCTCAATAAACGAAACACACATCTTTGTCAAGTGCGTTTTTACCGGCAAGGGTAAGTAGATTTCTCCTTTGTAAATTGAAATCAAGATTATCAATTATCGGTAATGCAGAGATTGTCTTTTTTGTTTTACCATCATGGCGATTTGACGATGACTGTTTGTTACCATACGTTGATAACATTGAAAGAAAAGAAAAGTGAGAAGACGATTATGAATACGCAATAAATTGTGAGTTCAGTGGTATGCATATATCCGTAATTAAAAAAACATGTATAATTCAAGCAACTGAATGACGTGTAAAATAGCATCCAATAATCGATAATTCCGATGTGTCTATAAAACCGAATTTAAAAAAGGCGAATAGTTCAACTAGATTAGTGATGTGTGTGCGACTGTCTAATAATTATTCAATGAAATTTATTGAGAAATTTTTTGTTCAAATTACGCGCATCGATGAAAGAGTTAGCTATTCTTGTCATGATGATCTACATGTGAGTTATTTTAAAAAGTGTGAAAATTGAACTTTATAACGCGAGCGTAGAAAGATGAGAAGAAAAAAGGAGAAGAAAAAAGAAGAAGAATAAAGAAGAAAGAAAGAAAAAAAAAAACACGTGAAAAGGAAAAAGGAAAATGGGGTAAATCGAGGGGCGAGAGAACCACTGAGTAAGGTTCTATTCAGTGATCAATTATGCCTTTATGCCTTTGGACGCCAAGAACGTTCGTCGCGTCTCTATAAGTTAAATTGAGCGTGAGTAATAATCAAACCTTGGGAGTTCCCATGTCATCTCTTAATGTCTTCTGCGGTTTCTGTAAAGAGTTCGAGGATCTCTTAAGACTTTTGGACTTTAGATCATCGCGCGAGTACGAATGTATATAGATCTAGGTATTCATAATCGCTCTGCAGGTCCCCGTTTATTGTCTATAACGATAAGACGAGCGAAATGAATAATCCGAGAGTCTTTTCCCTCTTTCGACTCCCCATCTACCCTCCCCCCCCCCCCCTCTCGCTCTATATATATGTATATGTATACGTTCCTTGTTCCTATATCACAATGGACAAATTTTCACCCTATAATACCAGACTAATGATTAAACCGCGATCGCGGTACCCAGTTACCTAGAATGTTCAAACTGAAACCCACAATCCGCAACCCACTAACCAATACCCTGGCTTCGTTGACCAAGAAGGAGACCAGAAACTGGTTAAATTTCTCCGCGAAACCTGGGACAAATACCTACTTGACCTATACCTGTGCAAGATATAAACTCGCGGGGAAGTGTGGAGGGGAAGGAGCTTTCTTGAAACCGTCTTGTATCGAATAACGGAATTATTACATCAGGCTTATGGCCCATCCCTAGTCGCCCATCTACTCTTCGTTGTTCGAAAAATAACACATTTCGATTATTATCCGAGCCAATTCAAATTCAATTCCGAACACATCGAGCAGAAGGAGTTGAGCGACTAGGGATGGGCCTCAGATGCTGTACGCTGTATCCGCGGATAATTAGTGTAAAATTGAACCTGTTTAATGGTAGTTTGATTTTTTTTATTTTCATTTTTATTCACAAACTTATGATACGTCAGATATTTTCTATAATAGGGATTAAAGTTAGCAGCGAAAATTTGTTCGTAGTATACCTTATGCTATTATTATTAGCTCGAGTTTCACGATGTTATTAACTGTAACTACGGTTAGCTAGATACTAACGGAGGTCCAACTCCGATAATTAGATTATTCTACGGGGATACGCGGCGCGGGGTAATACACATATGTGTTATTCTATAAACGCGTACTAGCGTTTGAACTGAAACGCGTAATTCGAATGAGAGTTTAGCTCACAATTAGCCGATTCCGAATTCCGCTCCATTTGCGTCTATGACCGCATAGAAACTATAGAACCTATTATTTTTTTCGTGTGGAGGGTTATTAATCGATGTCTTATACGCCAGGTATGAGGGTTGTAAATTTTCGAGTTAATAGTTCAGGAATTTTCTAACGAATCGCTGATGCGGTATAGCAAGACGTTATAAAGTGGCTCAGAGTTTAAGAGATGAATTTAAGCTAGCCCTGCATTCGTCAAGCTAGTTGAGTCAAGGGATCGAAGTCATTAGTATACATCAGCATTTGATTAATGGTGTGTTTTTATGTTGAATTAACCAAAACGCTATGTAAATAAGCTATTAATTAAGAGAAAGGTATTTTTCATTCCCTCGCTACACCATCAAGTACCTTATTATACCTTCTGCCCCGGATTCGATATACGTATATATATATATATATATACATAATATATACCTAACTTTTTGCCTCCGTTAGTTTTTATTATTGTTCTCCAGACTCAAAACTCTGCAACTGGCTGAGTATAAGCGACCCTCTTTAGCCTTTAGAAACCTACTACGTGTCCCCTTGACCACCGCGTTGCCTGACCCTTGAAATTTATGTATTTTATGAACACACTAACATCACTCTGCGTATTCAACCGTGCTTGGATGTAGGTATATGAAAGGAGAATCAAAGGAGACGCAAGTTATCCTCAGATTTCTAGTTCTGTAAATATCAGAGAGTAATTTTACTTTTTTTTATCGTTTTCTTACGTTTTTCAATTCCATTGGTAGATTTTTTTCTCTTTTTTGTTTTCTCGCAGTTTATCCAAGCTTATAGGTACGAGTAAACGAGTAAACGAGTAAAGTAAACATTAATTGGAAAATTAGAGTATGATCAAATTTTCATTTCATTTTACGTCCAACGGAAATTATTATACATTATGTAGGTATACGATCATTTTGTATTTCCGACTGTGAAACTTTTAGCTAAAGCAAATAACTCCATTCGTATTTTTATTTTTTGTTCAAATTTTTAATACGACCTCGGTTAATAACGTATGGAGAATTTTGTGCGGGCAGCGCAAGTTCTAGGTACGTATAGGCACCCACTATACGTACATTATACCATAACCAAGTCAAGTTAGGATGCCTATTTTTTATTATGCGGTTAGTGCGAAAGCATGTTACATTGTCTGAGGAATAATATTAATGATCCTTTATGAGCTTGCTGATAATGAATCATGCTGGAGAGGGTTTACTGGCATTAAACAAGGGATTGATTAAAAGTAAAACAGTTTATAAGGAATATTGAAAATTTATTTTACCATTTTTGAAACCTACCGCTATAAGCATCATCATATAGATCCGCTTATAATGTAATTGGCTCAATATTAAATAGACAGCATAATCAATACACATTTTTTTTCATTTTTATTCCTTTGCTTTGCGGATCTTAGCTCTTTGAAAATATGCTCTGGATTATTATACTTTTCAATCGACACCCTGGTATCCTTATACGCCGTAGCTCTCATATATAATATTTAATTGAACTTTAATCTTCCCTTCTATATAGGTACCTATAAGAGAACCAATTTACTATTTTTCTATCAGCTTTCAACCGTTTGAAAGAGGCGGAATAAAGACCGTCTTTTCCAGATGTTCACTTGTTTTGATATTAAACCTTCTCAATTTTACTGCATCTATATATGTGTATAGTGCGATATACCTACCTATAACGTATAGTACAACATTGATACGTTATAGCCTGCACTACACCTTATAAGTTATAATACATCTATGGAAAACTGAAGATGTTGAAAATCTGCTGCAGAGAAAAAAATTTCATTAAAAAATGCGTCAATTTTTTTTTCTACCATTATTAGATTCATTCTATGCTAAAATATATTTCCTACGAGCATTTGTATCCGAATGTATATTGAGGGAATTTCCTATCGTGTTTTATCATCTTTTTTTCTTTTTTTTTTCTGAAATAACAAATTTCTGCATTAGTCGTTCGCTCGGGATTAAGTAGAAATAAGAGCAACGGCTGAAAAGAGTAGAGACATCGAAAGGGGGGGTGGATTAGCATATTATTTACACCCATCTTGCACGACCGTGGGCAGCATCGAGAAAGTCGCGAATGGTGCGGCGCGTCGCGTCGCGGCGCTCACTTCGCTCTAAGAAAACTCTTGACTAACTTCGAATCTTCTTTCAAACAATACTTATTCCCTGCCAAACCGTCTCATTTTATTAAGTCACGGTGACAAGGGGATTCCTTACGACATTTGACCAAGTTACAATATTCAATTACGCGATGGCTTAATCTTATATACCCAATTATCTACCAATTATCAATTGAATTTCATCGCGAATTCCTTGACTTTTTTACATTTTTTATTATTTCTTTCTCTCATTCATACCTTTTGACTTATTCTACATTATCATTTTGAAATTGATTTCATCTTATCGGTATAATAACATGATGATTGAAAGAGATGGAAGAGATGGAAAAGAAAAAGGAAAAATTTCATTCCCACAGCTCGTCAAATTTAAAGAACTTTATTAAAAAATGTAACCGTTATTATACGTCTCTGATACTGTATAATCAGTACCAGTACCGGGTATAGGGTATAGGGTATTACCTTGTAGGTAAACACTCTCATAATGTACCATGGGTATAAAAGAATGTAAAGAACAAAGCTTAAAAGTAAACGAAGAAGATGTTCGCTGGCCATTTTTCGAGTAATTCAAATCATTCAAATGGATGTTAAGGTCCCTTTACTTCGACGAAGAGGGATCAAGGAGTCGAGTACTACTCCAACTTGGTCGTCTATCTCGATAGCTACTCCAGGTGCAGGCAGCTGGAGAGGCTCAAGTTAAACTTCTACGAAAGGTGGAATAGCTCCAGGGGGCTAGCTGGTACCAGTCTTTGTCTGTGACAGTCTCTGCAGAATTGCATCTTGGTAAGTCCAATTTCAAATAATTATGGGATATGATTGGTACTTTTTTTTCCTCCCCTTCTTCTCTGAATGTAAATTTAATGTGAGCATCGATGCGAAATTAGAGAGAAAATATGATAAAATAAAAACGAAACAAAAGGTGTGGAGAAAAAAAAAAAGAGTGCGCGAGAGAAATAAGTAAGTATAAGTAAGTAAGTAAGTAAGTAAGTAAGTAAGTAAGTAAGTAAGTGAGTAAAGTATAAGAGGTCTGAATGAAAGAGAAAAAGAAACTCCTTCAGCCGGCAGTTATTAGTGGAGTTTATCGCCATCTCCAAGAAAGAACACCCCAAAAATCGTTCTGTGCTTCGCTGGTGCACGACAGATGAAAAATAATAATAATAATAATAATAATAATAATAATGGTGATCATAATAATAATGAGAAGAAAGAAAATATGAAATAGAAAAAAAAAAAAAAAAAAAATGAATAAAAAGAAAAAGTTTCCACCCAACCTTGCGACAATAACTTTTAAAAGAAAACCCCGCGAGATATTTCATACTTGCACGCTTTTATAAATCTACCCTATATACATTTATACATATATAACAGCATAAACGAGATCCGTGCAGTAATATTGCAATCATAACGAACATCTATACCGTAAAATTTTTAATAAGAATTTTTTTATTTTTTTATTTTTATACATACAATTATACTATATCTATTTTTTAATTTTCATCGGCAATATCTTTTTCCTAAAAGTCAAATTTCGTAATTTATCAATTTATTTTACTCGCGTTTTACAAGTGGAGGCTTGATAACTATTTTTCTTCTTGGTCAGCAGAATAAGCCAGGTTTTTATCTCTTTCTAATTGCCTGCTGTTAATTGCGCGAATAAATTTGATGTGCACAATTCTTTTTTTTTTTTCTACAGTTATCGTCATAGATGATATAACTCAAAAGATTCTAATTTATATATCTATAGGTATATACCTACTGTATGTATGTATACGTAATACATAAAGGTAACATGCAATATATGAATATCAATCATTCGATCGAGAATTTGAATATATAATTAATAATTTAATTGGTGCGTACATGATAATTAAATGTTTTGTTACAAGTATAGTGTGTATGTACATAGACCTGTTATACATATATAATAATATATTACGTATTATATAATTCGACGTTATACATAGTGCACCTCGGGGTTCTTGCTCAGACCGACAACCTAGATTTACATTAATCACTGCCATCTGCGGTCGCACGCAGTTCCTTCGAAAGGATAAATTTCGTTGTCACGAACAATTGAATCGTATCGTTATATAATTATAACAATATATGAAAAGTTGAAATATTTTGACTATAAATCATGCAGGTACTTATAGGTAGCATACATCATTCACGCATTTAATCGCGGATAAGTTTGCAATTTTATCAATTTGGAAATTTTCCCGATAACTTGAACGGTATTATTCGTATCAATCGCAAATAATGAAGTTACAACGCGTAGTATACACCTCGTATGATGTTTATAAAATCGATGAATCAATTTGCGAGAAACAATTTTTTTTTTCTTTCTCTTTTTATATACGATTTAATCAACCCCTATATCACGTAAATTTTCCTTGTTATTTGATGATCGCATACGCGTTTCTTTATATATCTATGATATTTTTATTATATACTTTATGCATTTTATATGGTGAAAATATAGATACGTTCTCTCGCCTCTACCTTAAATGTTGTATTACACCTATAAATACAAATCTTTTGAAAATCATTCGCATCGATACGTATATGTGTATGTAAAAAGAGGAAAGAAAAAGAAAAGAAAAAAAGTAGTAGAAAGGAAGTATAAAAAAGGAAGAAAAAAATAAGTATAGTATCTACGTACGTTGGATTGAAGACGCACTCGTTGCAGTATATTCTTATAGAGTCTAAGGGTAAAGGAGCCGCGGGGGTAGGGGTTTAAAGTAGGGGTTTGAAATAGGGGTGAGAAAGGTGGTCGGGCGTCGGGACGTTGGGACGGCAGCGTGGCGGTACGTTACGTTACGTTACGTTACGTTACGTTACCTTACATACATACGTCGGTAGGTAAGGTACGCCGGGATGGTGCGGAGTTGAGTTTCGGCAGCTCCTTGAAATTTACGAGCCTTGAGGTGATGGGGTTTCCATGCTGCCTCTACCTAATATCTTTACACGGCTCCTGAATCTTTCGCGGTATCCGGAGCGAGGCAGGCACCACCGAAGCTACACCGACCCCAAAACTGTGTCTCGGTGCAGGTTGTAAAAAAAAACGAGAATTTCGGAAGGGGAGGAACAAACGAAAAAAGAAAGAAAAAAAAAAATAACAGAAAAAAAGAGAAAAAATACCAAACGAAATAAAGAAAAAATAAAATGAATAGTATAATGTCAAAAAAAGAAAATGAAAAAAATGAAAAGGAAATCTGGCAGCTGTCCTTGTATTCACGTAATTCAAACTTTTTCCATTTTCTTTAAATATACGTTTTACCTTTAATTATATATCATTTCTTCTGTTTCGTTTCGTTTACTTACAATTCGTTTATGGTATACCTACCTTCTTGCTGCAGAAAAAAAACAGCAGAAAAAGAAAAAAATGAGAAAAAAAAAACCAAGAAAAAAAAAGAAACCCTCGTCCAAAGCTATATAAGGACTTCAATAAACGCCTTTTCTTTCCCTTCTATTTCTCCGTAGCTCGTTGAACAAGATCGTTCTATACAGTCGGTTGACTTGTAGTGCCAGCAAAGGATCAAATTATTGTCGATTTCCTAGCCCTTAGCTCGTGCTGTGAGACCCTACTTAGATTTGAGGGGCGGCCTAGTCGGAGTGGAAGTTATATATATATATATGTATATATATATAAATATAACATACTATACCTATATGAAGCGTAAAATTTCATTGGATTTTGGCTCTTCGATGAGGGTATAGGACTATACTCTATATATATATAATGTATGAAAAAGAAAACTGAACTGAACCGATTTTTTTTTTTTTTTTTTTTTTTGTTCTTCAGTCCCTTCCTTCCCACCCCCTGTCGAATAACTGTTTACCTTCGTATTTATGTTTATCTTAATTGTTTCTGCTTTTGAATTACCTTTTCATTTTTTTTTATACAAAAGACCCAGGTCAGTTGAAAACCAAAAAAAAAATATGATTTGGTTTTCCTCGACGTTTGGATTGAACGGTATATTATAGTGTGTTTCATAGTTGTAATGAATCATGGGATTATACTAATATTGTTATTATTATTATTATTATTATTATTATTTAGGGTTTTATCGGTGGAATCTTAATTGAATTAAATACCTATTTCTTATTAGCTCCCACTTCCTAAATTACCGCAAACAATTTCGGCTAATATGAAGATTATCAAGTAATTATTATAAAAGCTTGCCTCAATCAATCACGGAGTGATAACAACGATAGCTGGCTGATTGGTTACCCGCCTCGGTGGCTATACCCACACTTTTACCTCAGCTCCTCATACCTTCCTGCCTATACCCGCCTTAACCATTTTACCCTATTTTCAGAACTCTGCCCGGTTTACTCAGAACCACGCCCATCTATATCCAAAAGGTTTTCTTAACGTAGAGGCGACGATGTACACATATTCATTTTACCTTATTTTTAGATTTTTTCCCTTTTCCCCTTACCTACCCCCAGGTAGCTTGCGAAGACGGTTTAAATTTTCTTTACCTATACTTGTTTCATTTTTATTTTTATTTTTATTTTTTTACTTCTCTCTTCTCTGTCTCCTCCTGCACCTTACAGATTTTTAAATTCTCAAATGTAACGTGATTATACAACATATTTTTACACCCTTAACTATCCTACTCTTTGTGATTTTTCATGGAAAATAGTATAGAAACGAAAGAAAACTTTACTTTTCGAGATTTTACACATCGAACGGTGATTTTGATAAAAATTTCCAAAGTTCTTGATCGAAAAATTAAGTAAACTTGCGAGAGATTTGGAAATTTGATTTTTCCGAAAAATTATACCCCTGTATAGAAACATTTTACGGTCAAGACGTGAGAGAGAGAGAGAGAGAGTAAAAAATAGAAAGAGAGAGACGAGGACTGTGGTGTATGTAGGTATGTGTAGGTGAGATTGATTGACAAGTCGACAAAGTCGAGGAAAAAGTTTCTTCCGCGTCGACGACGTCGTTGGTCGTCTTCGTCGTCGTCTTCGCCTTCTCCTTCGTCTTCCGTCTCCGTTTCAGTTTTCGTTTTCGTTTTCGTTCTCGTCTTTGTCGTTGAGTAGCTGGTTGGCAGGCAGGGTATATAATTCGCGTGATCTGGATCTGGATTCAAGATTCGGGATAAACAGTGAGGGCGTCGCGACGTGGCGTGGCACGGGTAAGATGGCTCACTCTTCTCTTCTCTTCTCTCCCCCTCTCCTCACCTTTTCTTTCCGTTCCTCTCCTTTCCTTCGCTTTCCTTATACTTTACCTTATACCTTACCTTACCTTTCCTTGCCTTTACTCTTCTCTTCTCTCCTTTCCTCTTTCGGTAGCTACACTCGGCTACCGGCTCATTGAGACTCAAGATAAGCCCATCGCATCGGCGCTGTAGAGACGCGTTGCGATTCCACCCCTAGATAGGTGGGGATATTTTTCAGGGGTAGATTTTGCGTGCTGCTTTTAGACTTCGGGACATCATATGCCCTCGTCTTTTTCTTTGCCTGGTCCGTCTATACCCACATATTGGTAAAGAAACGTACACGACTTTATTTACACACACGCATGTATACATATGTCTGTATTTAAGTACACACGTCTACGGGGTGTCACCTCGTGCAACAAACTGAGCTCAATTTTTTCTTCAATTTTTCATATTTCTCTATTCGGATACAGATCATTCGACTGATCATCAAACGAACGGAAATGGTCCATGTCAATGAGATGAAGTTTTTAAGAATTATGTGAAAGGTATTTCATAATTGAAAAACGATCATTCCATTTATATTCTTGTTCTTTACTGTGCGACAAAACACCCTGTATATACAATCATACATGTATATATACTTGTGTAACGAAACTCCATAGACTCGTCACTAGACGATACGAATACACATACTTGTACACAAACTATAATGTAGATTATATATATGTGTGTGTGTGTGTGTGTGTGTAGAGTAGTAGGCACGACCTCTCTCTCTCTCTCTCTCTCTCTCTCTCCCTCTCCATATATATAAGATGTATATGTGTGTACATGTATTATGTGTATATATATACAGTGGTTGGAGAGGGTTGAGCAGGGGATTCCTCGTAGCAGCCCTTCTTGCCCCTTCATCTCCCATTCCCCTGCACCTTTTGGGATGTGACGACTAGATCCGTGAGGAGATACCGACGTGGCGTTGCTTTTCCATCGAGACTATCTATGCCCCAGGCTGAGGCCCGTCCACAGGGTTAGAGCTACTCCTTGCGCAGGGAAAATATATCTGTGCTCCTTAAACGCGGATAAAATTGTCTCACATTTGCAAGATTAGGCAGTCCTACGTGGCGGTGCTCGATGGAGGTGGAGTCGACGCCACAGCCACCGACGACGACGACGACGACGACGCCTTAGCAAATGTTATCTATTTCATTTCCTTTAGATTTAGATACTTCATCGGGTCTTCTCTTTCTCTCCCCAGCTCTCCCTCTCTCTCCTTCTCTCGCCATAGCTGTAGTATAGCATATATATGTATACGAAGAGACTACTCCGTTTGTATGATCAACAAACTCGAAATCTTTCACCGAAAGAAAAAAGGAAAAAAGAAAAAGAAAATTCCTCAGGGTGTAGTCAGCTAGTAGTTTACCCCGAAATTGAATATCCTATACGCTTTTGCTGGGAATCGTATTCGCAGCAAATTGACTCAGATAGGTAATACCACGTAGTAGATGATTAAAAATTTGGAGAAAAACAAAGATGGTTTTATCGAGTGTAGGAATTGTTTGATCAAACATGAGGCTGTGTATAATATGGTGAAGACTTTTCAGACCCCGAGATGAGCTTTTTTTTTCACATACTGCGAGATAATAGAGAAATTTTCTTGTGCAAATTGACGTTTCATGTAACTTTTTCCTCCGTCTGCAGACGTTTTTATTTTTTTTTTTTGTTCTTATTATTTTTCAACTCGCTCGAACGGTATAGGGGATGAAATTTTTCTTCTTTTCTTTATGAATGGTCAATGGAAACGTGAGTATAAATTATTGATAGAAAATATTTGACCAAGTCAGTTATTCTATGAGGAGGTTTATCCTCTCTCATAGCCCGGACAATCAAGAATATAATTTCCTCAAGCTGTCCGGATATTATTTAAATTGAAATTTCTTTTCTCATTATAACTCAACCAAGGAGAAAATCTACTTCTCTTCTGTCGTACTTTTATCATTCTCATTCTCGTTCTCGTTCTGAAAAAGTTAATCTTTGACAGGTGACAGTAAGCTGTATCCCGCGAAATATGTCTTATCTAACGCTTCTTCTTGTGACAATTTAATACTATAAATTATTTTTATCATCTTATTTTCACTGATCTTACCCTATACCTAGCTGAACTCTGATATCTGATGTTGTCTGTATACGTATTATATTATTATACATACAATCTATATAAATATATATACGATAGATTATTTTATATCGACGATTTTCCCTCACGATAATCTTACTCTGTACGTATTATTACATAGATAGGTATACACACTTGAAACAGGTAATGAATCCAGGACACAAAATTGCTGACACGAGTCTGGAATGAAATACAAATCTCTAATTATCCTACTGCAGTTCCAACTCGAAGTACCATTCAAACTTTTCACAGTTTCCATCTCACGTGGGAATCACAGTCCTTTTATAACTCGTCCTGCGATGTCACTTTTCTAGAATATTATAAAATGAATAATTGATAGAAAAAAGCGGGGGGGGGGGGGGGGGGGGGGGGATGAAAAAAAAAAGGAAAAGAAAATTGTGGATTAAAAAAAGGAAAAGTTTATCGTAGTATCAATTTTATTTTTTTCTATTCTCTCCGGATCTTTCAAGTGCCGGAGAAAGTTACCTTGCGAGGGCGAATTTGAAATGACAATTATTCTTTCATGCGGATTTCGAACTCGCTGTAAAGTAGGTACCTACGTGTCAAGTTTATTTTCTCGAAATATGCGTAGTGCGCGAATACGGAACGAAAACCACAGGGATTCACCTCGCTGACAACTTTACTAATTGGAACTACCCGAGTTCAACTATACTCCGTATATGTATAGAGTTGGATAACTTTTTAGAGAGCAACAATAATTGAATCGAGAATTGTAAAAACTAACCGTCTATACGACGAGCTCGCAGTTTCAATGGCGAAAAATCATCTAATTATATTTTATGTAAGCCAGTTTTACGCACGGTATAAAATGTCACTTAAACATCTACTAACACAATTATCCCGATTCATAAACCTGATCACATTATCCTCCCTTCCTTCAATTTTTTTCTTGTTTGTTTTTTTTTCACTTCTCGTTTCGCATTTTCCTTTTTTCAATTTTCGATAATTCTTCGATTCCCGTAAGCCTGAACAACTCTTGTATACATATATTCATCGATACGATCAGCCCGCTTTACCGAACAACTTTTCAATCAACAACCAACTTACTCGAAGTGGTTGGCGTCGTCGTACCCCAGGTGTCCACGGCAAACTTGTCGCGTGTAGCAGATGAACCTGACATTTATTTCAGACGAAAGTAGCCAGGCTAAGCCTCGAGGCAACCCTAAACGTTTTGTTCGGGTAGCTATGAGTGTATCAGGTGACAAAGGGGGTTCGAAAGTGCGTAACACCTACACCTTGAACTTGAATTAAAAGAGAAGAACTCAATCCGACACGTGACACTTGAATAGAAAAATGCCAGGTTTCTCTTTGAAGAAATAACGAAATCGAGCGCATATATACTATACTCGTACAGTTATTTCTGTCCTAAATCAGCAATGCGCCTGCAGAACTGGCGAAAGATAAGGAAGTGAGCTGGCCACAGAACTGGAGGAATCCCGTCCTACAGGGTGAGGAAGCGTGTGAAAATTGAATGAAAGATCATATAGACAGGATTTTTCTCTCCTTCTCTTTCCCTTTGTTCTTCTGTAAATTTTACCATCAAAAAACTGGGTACGAAATATGGGGGTTTCGCTTTTATCGCCAAGTAGGAAGAACGGGACGAGGTGTTATCGGCTCAGTTAATGTGGCAAAATTTTTGGAAGGGGGTTTCTGGATCACCCTGTGTAACCAGAGACAAGAATGACCGCGACAAAGAGCATGGAAAAGACAAGACAGAGCGGTACCGTCTTGTGCAAAGAAGAAGACGAAGAAGAAGAAGAAGAAGAAGTTGGAGATAGTTGGCGGCGCCCAATGTCCGCGGCTGGCAAATGTAGCGCGATGAAATCGCTGACTTATGGGTTCTGAGCGTTCGTTCCTCGACGAGACCGAAGTCTACCGGAGTCATACCTTTTTCATAAACCCCAGTCAACCCCGAGACCCAACCAAACCCACCCCCTAAAACCCAACTCAACTGAACGGTCCAGCCCAGCCCAGCCCAGCACATCCACTCGGTTGCCTGCCTATGCCACCCAACTAGGCAGTAGGCAGCTCAAGCTGCGCTGGCTGACTCTCTTTTACATTGTGCCCAGAGATTTCAGCGATTAATTTTTACCCATTGTACTAGAGCTCTCGCTCCCTCGCTACTACCTCACGGCATTGTCATTGGCAAACAAATCTCAATAGCAGTATTAAAGGTATCCAACCTAATGGAACCGCGGGGACCGTCCCTGGTGTCATATCGGCTAACCGCGCAAACTGAAAAAAAATCCCGACTCTTTATGCACACACAGTGTCTGCACCATGTCTATTCAATTCAGGATCCGCAGAAACTAACGTCGAGTCATCAAAGTATAGATATGCAATTTTTTTTTGCCACTGAAAAAGTGAGCCAATAATTAATCAACAAATAAACTCTCGTCATTATTTTTTTAGTTCCACATTATTCAATCAAGGTCTGAAGGGTTGATCATTGATCGAATTTTTCTGCAATGAAAAGATCATTGAAAATTGTTTCGATAAATTCATGTTATTTTTGTTTCATTTTACATTCTCATAAAAATTCAAATAACAAGACCAGCCGATGTCTAATTAAAACGGTACAGGTGTGTATGTACTGGTATACGTGTATGATACGATATAAGGAAACGCCCAACCTTCTCTATAAAAGGCCTTCGGCAAAGTTAGTTGAACAATGTTTAATATCTAGCGATACCGAATGCGCTGCCGTCGGATATTAATATCTATATAACAGTAACAACATACCGTGGTAAAGGGGATGAAGGGATGGACGTAAACGTATAGCCGCGGGGTGCAATACTTCGCGTCCGTTGTCTGTCGTTGATCGCGTTCGCGATGGAATAGCGCGAGGTGTCCAGAATCCCACCCCGCGAACCGCCGAATCCATTATTTTCGTACCTCTTATTTCACCCCCCCGTTGTCTTTACTCGTTGGCGCGACAACGCTCGGAGAAGACGCCACCGTCTACCAGCCCATTGTCTAGATATTTCTAAGGATATATCCTCCTTGGACGAGGCGGGAATGTGTCTGCGATTATTTTTCCCGAGATTCGGACTTGACTAATTAAAGGAAAAGACGAACAGAAAAAATAATAATGAAGAGAGAGAGAGAGAGAGAGAGAGAGAATAAAAAAATCTAGCCGCATGTTTTTTTGCAACGTGACGAACAAACCGAAACAAAGATGGCTTTGATACGTAGAATTTACATTTCTTTCTTTTTTTTTCTCTCGTTTTCTCCCACTTTTTCGCTGTGTAGATTTGATTCCGAAGAAAATTGGGGAAAGAATTTAGGCCGAGGAGGTAAATATTTGTAACTTTAGGATGTTTAAAAATTACTACGCCGGGGGGTATGTGAATATTTGAAATTCCCTCAACGCGTTTCGTATATATGAGTTACTTCAGTTTTAAATATGATACAAGCCGGGCGCAAGGTCGTAGAAAATATGTTGTCCAGAATTTCTTTGACGTCTCGAATTAATGCTGGGAATTGTTATTCGCCACTAGGCCGTGAATTAAATAATCAGCATTGTAATTATGAACCTTTTCAGCCCCCCCCCCCCCCCCCCCCCCCCCTGTTTCAAAATTTATTCACATTGAATAATTTAATAGTATACCCTATTAAAAATCGTAAAATAAATTTCACACAATATAATACTTCAACAAACGGTATAACATTGTTTAAAAATATTAACAAGGTACCCCCATTCAGCCCTGATAAACATTTTCGCGAAAATAATTCACCCGAAAGTTGAACGGCTGCCCAGATATTCGACTTCGAATCATATGGTGCAGAGCGCTGCGCCGTCTGACCAGTGCGGCCGCTTACTACTTGCCAGCCGCATCGAAGATGCAGCGTGAGTGCCGTGTGGTCTTAAAAGTTGAATATCTCGTAAACCGTAAATTTGTTTGTTGGTTTATTGTGACCAAAATCTTGAGAAAAGTTTCGACTATATTTCTGAATTTTTTTCAGAATTTTTTTTCCCGTCAAATTTTGAGTTTGGTGTAAAATAATGAATTTGTACTTTGCCTTTTGTTTTCTGTTCGATAATAATTTGTGATTATCATTGAATTTTAATAATGTGTAAATATATTCGCGGTTATATTGGAAACTTTTTTAAAGATGTAATTATATATTTCGAATTAGATTTTCTTAGAGAGCAACCGCGGATCTAAGGCAAAGCAGATGGGAATCGTTTCTGGCGGAATGTTCTCATTGGAAAAGATGGTACAATTAAGAAACTTTTTTCGATTTCTTTTCTCGGAAAGCGAATACGAACCCGCTGGTTTACTTAGTTAGTAAAAACTAATTTATATACGGTATATTAAAGAAAAAGTATTTCGATTATATTAAATACATGATATTATTGTATATACCCATATATTATATAGGTATATATATTTTACGATGCTGTTTGTAAAATAATAATAATAATAATAATTATTATTATCGTAATAACCTTCAGATTAAATTCTTAGAAAAATGATGTCATCTCTGGTATACCTATAATACATATAATATCTCCTCGGCAGATCTTTACGTCTGTATAAAATTCTTTTGAAGATGTTTGAAAGAAAGCTAGAAAAAGAGAAATCGAAAAAAAAAAAATTAAAGGTTGAAATAATTTTCCGACATTCATCTGCATATTATATATTCCAAATCTTTGATTCTCAGAACGAGTTTTAAATCCGTGCACGGTCTTGACGAGATTTTATCAAAAATCCCTTGACTGATCCTGCTGCACCCTCCTCCCCCAGGCGGATTCTCGTTCGTTTGACGAGCGTTAATCTTTACCCGCACGCGCTTGAGATTGTTACAACTTACTCACGATAATAATTTTCATCACCCAATTAATGAACACCGTGTCCGATTTAATTGAGTAAAATATACTTAAAGTTATATACAATTTCATAAAAGATATATGTACCTATACCTACGTATGAAACATAGCTGGTTAGCTGGAAGAATTTACCCAACTATGCGTAGGATCTATACAGCTACACTTATATAGGTATGCACTAATAACACGTATAAAGTAACAACAACCTTTCTTCATCACATAGCCAACAAGTTTTCATTTCAAAGCATGAAATGAACTTTCAGATTTTATACTATGGGGTGTATCCTACAAGGGTAGGTTCGTTTCTATACACATATTACATATATATATACTACGTATACCTACACCTATAGCTGTTAGAATTCTCAGTCGTTACGAGATGCGCTCGTAACTCTAACTGCATATACATAACTAAATATGTATGTATAGAGGTATAGGTACGTGTACACATACATACCGCATGTACACATTTATTCAAATATGTATAAATAGGTATACATGTGTACGTAAGCGAGAGTACTTATTGCTTCAGGCCGTACAGGGCTAGGCGAGGTTTCCCATAATAGTGGCAATTTCAGAAACATAAAATACAAACGAATCACGTGGCAGGTTACGTAACACGTGTTCAACCGTCAATTGAGGGTGGCGTGGGAGGTTTGAGAATGTCGAGGGGGGCTGCCGCATATGCGACGATGGTACTTTTGAGAAACCTAAAGAAAAGAATATTTTCCCCACTATAAGAATATCCCTATGCGTATCTCGACTTGGGAGAACAAAGAGAGAGAGAGAGAGAGAGAGAGAGGAAAAAACGAAAAAAAATCTTCCTATTACAAGGGCAATTATTTCTCAAATCCAAATTGGCAGTAAACCCTTGAATATTTCGACGAATACGGAAAGAAAGAAGATAGGAAGAAAAAAAAGCACAACTTCCAACAGTCTGTTCTTTTTTTTTGTTTTCTTCTTTTTGTACCAGGATATGTTTACCTCCGGATACGATCAGACGATGCGTGGAACCGACTTATATTCCAAGTCTTTCCCGTTTCCTGACGAAAAAAAAGGAAAAAGAAAAAAGCAGAAAGAAAAAAAATCGTGGAACGTCGAATCGCGTGCGCGTTTTAGCGGATTGATGGAGTCTAGATGGTCAGTGAAGGACAAATCCCTGCGCAGGGAATTTCGAGGGTGAAGGTGCTTTTCGGCTAGTCTCATTCATTCGTTCACTCTCTCGCTCTGTCTCTCTCTTTCTCTCTATTTCTCCCCCTGACACCCTCCCATTTCCCAACGTCATTGAAGTTTGTATCTGGCGCACATGACGCACATGGCGCTCCGTCGTGTATCCAGGTTGAGTTAGTGACGGGAGGGCTGTCGCCGTATGTGCCAGCTGTTCCACTACTAGCCGAGGAGTAGCCAGGGCCTGGCCCCAACCCCCAACCCCCTTACTCCTTCAACCCCGTCACCCTCGTGCTCGCTAACCTGAGCTTTAACAATCTTGTATGACGCGCGGCTTGGGGGAAAGAGGAACGAACCTAGGGGGATGAAAAGGGAGTGGGAGTGGGAGTAGGACGAGGCTGAACGAGGAGGACGAGGAGGACCTTTGCTCGTGAGTCGCAGCTGTGTTCCCGCTCGGCATATCATCGAAATATTATTTCGCCGAATTTTAAGTTTGACGGTTCTCATCTTGGTCTGTATATGTTTGTATAAGAGAAGAAGAAGAAGTAGGATGAGAAGACCGGCGAGGCGATGGATGAAACGGATTAAAGTTGGCCGAACGGATTTTGTATTATTTTTATTATCATTTCTGGTGCCAGAACACTTTTACTCTTCCCTCTTCCCTCTGCCCTCTTCCCTCTTTCCCCCTTTCCACTCTCCTCGTTCTCCACCTCTTTATACTCTCATTCCTACTCTCCGGATAAAGGGATGAAACGTTTTTCGACCGAATTAAATACTAAACGAGTGGCCACCCCGCCGGACTCAGATTCGTTTTAATAAACCGCCTGGAACTTCAAAGACTCCCGAGGCTACTGCTGGTAGATATAGAGTATAGATGGTGCCTATATACTTTTTTAAACCGATTTAAAAGAGGGCGATATTTCGGGACAGAGATCACCGCCGAAGTATATACCCACCCCTAACTAACAGGGTAAAAATTTCAGACGACTATTTAATACCCTGCGAATACTAAAAGCTACAAGTATCTCACCACATGCAGTTTCGCCTGTACATACTATAAATTCTCAGCTCTCATTCTACTCTCTCCCTCTATTCTTACTGAATCAGTTATACTCATCTAGTATAGCTAGACTGACGATCGGAGAAATGTTCGGAATAGATTCCTCGCCTTCGAACTTCATGCAGTATGGACTTCATGCCGTCGCATACACCGCTGATAACATTTGCCGTGGAACCATGTCGCGTCCCATTGTTCCGTCACTCGGATCCCGTGAACACATTACGTTTATTATTAGCGAATGTGAACTAGAATGTTATTTTAGACGTTGCGTAATACGCGCATTTACCGCAGTATCGCAATTTCTTGATCAATCTTCCGATTTTGAATAATTAACTTTATAAAAAGTTGGTAAATTACTCCAATCCGGTATGTTTCACCGTTTTATACATGCATACATACACCCTACACCTACACACATTTTTTTTATCAGTTTACTCTGCGGTTATATCCACTCATTTTTTTTCTCATACCCCCGCAGTTTTTTTTTCTTCATTTTTTGGCTCGTGCAGAAAAAACGTGACTTTCAACTGACGAAGTATAAAGCCGCAAATGCCTTCTACTCCCGATTTAAAGCGTGTAAGTCCTTGCCGAGAGGACGTAGAAAAGGATGAATGAAAATTGCGCGGAAATGTATTTTTAACATAGTTTATAAAAATTCGGGGAGGAATGAGGACGAGGGATCTTATTGCGCCCCCTATTTTCCATGTGGTTTTTAATGCCTGTTGCTACGACGCGACGTCTGATATGGGAAATGGCCAAGTTACCCGAGACTTTGAATTGTGTATAGGAACAATAGCCGTTTAAAGACATTTCCATTTTCGTTTCGATTTCCGTTCGCGATTTCTCTCCGCTCAGTGGGGTGTCTACTCTACTTCTATAAGAGTGGATTTCAACCCAGTACGTCCCCCGTACCCCTGCGCGGGTGTGCGTTATACTGAAGGCTGGTGCTTCGCTTTATTTCCCATTTATTCTCGTATTCCATTGTCTTTTACGGCGGGATAAGTTGACAAGATTGAAAATGAAAGTAAGACTTTGAATCTAGGACATATACACCGTAATTTACTTATCGACGAACTGGTGTCGAACTCTTAACGCGAATTTTACGCCTGGCTAAATTTCAAAATCAAAAATCAAAAATAACAAATCTCCGAAATTCTTTACGCTGTATGATGGGCAGGTAGGTATGTTATATTCAATTCCAAAAACGCTGCGGATAGTAAATAAAATCTTTTCCATACCTCGCGAGGAATTGCACAGTTTAATATAATATATCGACGCCGCGCCGCATCGTGCCTAGCTTTATCTATCTATATATTAAAGTTTTATGTGATCCGATGGGCGTCTAGGGCGAGGGTGAGGGTAAGGTAATGCGATATATCGTAATACCGCAGGTCCAAGCACTCGGAGCTTTTTGATCGGCAAGGTATATCCCTAGATAGAACCGGGCAAGAAGGAAGAAGCTGCATCAAACTATACTTGGGGCAGTTTAGTTTGTTCGTTGCGGAAGAGATGCGCGCCGGATGTTGCGGTATTTTGGTAAATAGATGCAACTTTTTCTTATCCATAGTTGCACACATATAGCTATACCCATAAGATGCTGTATAATACAAGGGGGGAAAAAAACTATTTATTATTCTCGCATCAATCTGTTCGATTAATATTTAATTAAATTCCATATTTTTGATTAGATATAAATCAACGGGGAAAAGGAAAAAAAATATGTATACTTCTTTTTTCACTTTTTTATCCTTCGTTTTTTATTTTTTTTCAAGATATGTTCGTGCGATTTATGAATTAGCAATTTATAGGACACAAATTAACCGGCGGCGCGTCTTTTATCCTCTAAAACGCAACGTACCGTGATTAAATCAGGTCGCTGGTCTTCGTACCGTAGGCGCTAGAGATTTCGGAGTCTGCGCCCGGCTATAGGGAGAGAAGGTTTCTCCGATGTTAGCCCTGTGCTGACAGTCAACCGGCAACCCCCAATGCACACGCACCGTTCTAACTTGAAGGGGATTGTTACAGTCACGTGCGCATTTAATATCGCCCAAAACACCTTGTTGTTTAAACATTTTTTTTCTATTCTTTTTCTTCTTCTTATTCTTATTCTCCTCATTCTAAACCCTATATTCATCACATATACCTAATCGAAATATGATTATCGTTATCTTATACCCTCGAGATGTAAGTTTATTAAGACACCGATTTCACCCCAGGATATATGTACACTTTTCGTTTATACAATATGTCTTTAATTTTGCTAAACAATCTAAACCGCATGGATTATTATTTGCTAAATTAAATTGAAATTTCTCACGGTGCAGGGAGACAAAATACGAAAATATCAGACTCACAGAAATTATATAGGTAATTCATTTCTGATCGTTCTTAGTTTCGTTTTTATTTTTAGCTACAAAATGGGTCGCAGTTCAATATCTTATAATCTATACTCATAATTCGACGCTTGTTAATCTCTCATATTTCGAAGTGTGAAAAGTGACGGAATACATATAGTATTGTGAGTGTGCATTACATAACGTACTTTCAGAAGTGCTGCAAAATTACTATTATACAACTATCGATATTACCTATGTGTATCGATATTATAATAGACATTTATTTCTCGGACCTATCAATACGTGGGAAGTGATTGATTCTGTTTTGAAAATAAATTATTACCCAGCAAAAGTGGGGGCTCAGCAAAGAAATAAAGAATAATTGTTCCATCCCAAATTTATTGATTTTTCAATTGATCCTCGGCCCATTTTTCGCCTTTTTGCATAAATTTTTGAGTGTTTGTCTTTCTTTCTTTTTTTTTTCTTTTTCTTTAAGGACATGACAATATGGACAATTTCTTTATCTTTGCCAATTTCACGGCTTAAAAATATTCTTCTCGGTTCAGGGGATATATTTGATGCATAAATCAAGTTTTCAGCAAGTCCGCGTCGCCCAGCAGCGCGTTATACTCGCGTGGCTGAGAGTATCATATAATATCATATATTGTGTCAGCGTGTTCCTCGCGGTTAACTGGAAAAGTAAACGAGATACAAGTAGTATATCCCGTATATCTATATGGGAAATAAACTTACTTTTCAAAGCCGTGCAGGCTGCGTGGGAGGAAAGAAAATTATTCAATTAAATGTAGAATAAATTAAATGGGAAAATAGAAAAATAAGAAATAGAAAATAGAAAATAGTTTTCCCTGTTTCTCTACCTACCTATTTCTATCTCGTGGCTGTGAAATGCTTTCAAAACTTTTCCTCTCTCTTTCTCTTTCTCTTTCTCTTTCTCTTTCTCTATCTCAAAAAAGTTTTTCCGCGTAGCTGAGTATCAAACCGTAGAAAAATTCGTCGTATCGTCGCTCTAGCTAGCGATTTGAAAACTCGTTTCTAAAAGACGAATGGATAACAGTTGCGGATAAAACGTTGTCTGAACCAACGAACCGAAACGAAGGGCTCGAAGGATCGTTTGTCCAAATTTTTTCCACTACTAGATACGGATGCTCGTCATTGGATGACATTTTTCAATCTCTCTATGATTACAGCCGATTATAATAAATGTTATATGTATATCCTGCAAATATTATTATATGTCTTACAGCACCTATAGGTATACTTACCTGTGCATAATTGTTATTTTCAATAATAATGAATGAATTTTCTTTACACGTGGACGAATTATTATTATTATTATTGTTGGCAAATTTTATTTTCCAAGTACATTGAAATTGGGAATTAAAAATAAATCTCTATATCATTGAATTCAAGAATTATGAAGAAATGTTATTCAAAAATATAACAAATACAAGAGTTCCGATAAAATCGACATTTTAGGCAGTAGTACCTATACTACGTACTAATTGAGGGTGAATAAAAATCAGATTTATTTCTACCTATATTATTTTTCTCAATTTTTTCATTTTTATTTTTTCCCCCCCTCGCAGTGATACAGAAAAAGAGTCTCTGACAGAAAAAAAAGTATATATATATATATACGTAATACATAAATATAAAACTGTCCTAATTAGTTTCATGAAAGCGCGTCGTGTCTTTTGCGTCGTCATAATATTTGCTTCAAGTACCGAGAAAACGATCCTCCCTTACCCTGAACACACTCCAAGGGGTATATACCGGGTTTTATTATAATTAGCTAGAAACTGCTGATCGGCAGTAGGCCCGCTCGCTTCTTCCTTCAACCTAAACTTCCTTTTTTCATATTAAAACAGTGACGAATCGAGGGGGCTCGGGTAATCCTTTGAGGAATTACCTACGCTTCTCAAGCCGCCCGAGAACCACTATGCGTATAGCAACTTTATTTTCGAGTCGATCTTAGCCCGATTTGTATTTGTTTTATTTTTTTTTCGACTTCTTTTAATTAAAAATTGCACGACGATAAAATCGGGGGGAAAAAGAAACCATTCGAATCAGGTTTTCGGTGTAATTGAATCGTCTAATTCTTCCGTTAGGAAGATTTTAAATAAACATGAGTACACCTGGTGTGATAAAGTAGGCGTAATAGAGGGAATGTGAATATCTGGATGAGACACTCAAAGTTATCTCGAATTCGACGCAGTTCGTGAAAGTTAGACGTTAGAATGCAGAATCTGAGACAGACGAGCGGCTAAGACAGCTGGTAGCTGTCTGCAAAGTATGCGGGACAAGGGATGAAAATTGTTGAGAATTTTCGAGATATATAGGGAGAGAGAGAGAGAGAGAGAGAGAGAAAGAGAGGGGGGTAGAGGGATCTAGGATGAGGGAAGGTTTTTGGTGTGGATATGTATACGATTGAAGAAGTAGGTATTTACAGGATAAGATTTCTAGCTAAGTGGAACGGAGTCTGCATTTAATCAGACAAACTTATTGAATTAATTAATCAATGTCATGCGATAGCGTCGCTCGCGATCTTATAATTGACAAATAATTCGCTTTAGGTGGATTGAGAAGTTCTTACATTTCTCAAGCCTTAAACAAATTTATTCCTCCCCGTTTCTCTCTCTCCCTCTTTCTCACTTTCTCGCGTTCTGCTTCAGCCAAAAGGTAAATTCTGTCTCAAGAAAGGAGAGTAAAAAGAAGAAGATAAGAAAGATAGAAACGAAAGAGAGAGAAAGAGAGAGGAAAAACGTAAAGACAAACAACGAAAAAAGAAGAAAAATTTCATCTTCAAGATGACGCGGCGGTAGCTGGTATATAATAACGATGCGTGTGACTCTGAAAAATCAACACTCTATTTGATTAAATTTTTGGCAAATTAGTTCGAATCAAGTTCACAAGCAACAAAAAAAAAAAAAAAAAAAAGAAGGAAAAAAGGAAAAAAAAGAACAACAAAAAGCGAGAGTATAATACGGAAAGAACAGTAAATGAAAGAACGAGAAATGAATAGAAAAGAATGAAAAGCACTCGCTTGAAGCTACCAGCTGCCAACGAATAGCAAATGAACGAATGAATAAATAAATAAGTGAATAACAAAAGAAACGAAAGTAATAATGGTATGAAAATCGAGACATTCGAGATTGATATAAAAATTTAAGAAAAAACAAAAAAAAAAAACAAAAAAAAAAAAAGGAAAAAATTTCAAATCTTTTGCGGTGTAATACTTTTTGGTAGATTAATCACTGTCAATTGTGCGGTTCTACCTCTTGCGGTTTTCCTCGCCAATCTTTTATCTTTGCTCTTTCTCTTAATATATCTTTCGTCAGTCAACCCCTGGATCAAACTTGGATCACAACTGAAAACAAATGACGCACGATATATGCTGTAGAGTACTAATCTTTTTTTTCTTTTTCTTTTTCTTTTCTCTTCTTTCCTAAATGTTCAAAAAAATCATACGATCATCATTCTGTTAATATGATATTCATATTTCATTGCCTGTATGGGGCTTGTGGGCTAATGATTTTTCACACATGATTAACATTAGATCATGAATTTGGTAAAAATCATTAGTTTTATTGTTCAGCTATAACGCAATACGTGATATGCATTATCTTCTCGTTTTGTTTCAGCTTGATCGATGACTGGAGCAAAATGGTGGACAGAAAAAAGGCACTTCTTGTGATGTTAATGACGCTGTTGATTTACCCAAAAAACAACATTGGTCAGTTGGATCTATTTTTTTTAATATATTTTATAACAATGATAATAATGATTGATGTTTAATGGATGAATGTGGAGAAACGAAAGGCTTTATATCCAGCTATACCGGCAGCAGGTTTTATGTCTTAGAGTATTAATTAATATAATATGGTTTACTTTATTGGTAGAAATTTTCTTTAAGTCTTATTACCGTTCTATTCCCGTTTATAGAAGTATACGAGATGAAAATGAAAATGAAAAAGAAAATGAAAATGAAAATGAGATATATAGAGAGAGAGAGAGAGGGAGATAAAATTGCTGCAGTTTGCTAAGACGTTTCCCCGTGATCTCCAATCGGCTACTTAATTTCCTGAAATCTAAAGAATCGGAAATTGGCGAAACTGCAAACATTAAATTTCGTCTTATTTCTATCAAGGTTCATCCCGACGTCTTCAACTACCCATTTATTCAGCCGTACCTACTGCTCTACCCTGTTTCTTTTTTTTTTCTTTCATTATATTTATGACAGAACTGCGAATTTCTGCACAAGATACAAAACCGCTGCTTTCCAAACTCACCCCCTTATATTTAAACCCTCTTCTCTTTTAGTCTTTTCTCTTACACAGTTACCGTATATACCTACTATACCCTGCGTACTGCGACGTTTGACAAATGATCATTGTGCTTGAAAATATTTCTATAAACTCGCTTAGGGTTGGAAAGCGTGCTTCGCCACTGGTGCACCCACCACCTGATCAATGCTCTCTTCAAAAAAGTTTCGCCTTTTTTTTTTTTTTTTATTTTTTTCATCTTCTTCTTCTTTTCTTCTCAAAGAACTTTTACTTTGACATATATAACGGAACGTCTTAGTTAAAAAATGAAAAATAAAAAATGAAAAAAACTTCATCGATACGGACGAAATCCGGTAAAATTATTATTCATCGAATATCTTTTGATCAATCGAACGATGTATAGATAGGTATAGGTGTATGGGTACCAATTAATTATACTAGGTAACACAGGATTAATTGAAGTGGAAGGAAGAGAAGAAATAATAACAGAATACCAATTTTATTGTCTTCATTTATATCGGGGTGGTGAATAGTGTGTATCTGCACCGTAAGCACGTACGCAATTATTATGGTACGCGTGTGATTGCATACGGCATGTACACGATAGAGAGAGAAAGAGAGAGAGAGAGAGAGAGAGAGAGAGAAAAGGCGCGTTCTATGATATCACGATGCTGTTCACATCGCGGGCTTTAATTACAAACGATCGGAAATTATCAGAGAAAGATCTACGCTATTTCGGATTGGTGTGTTTTATATATGTATTATATGTTACATGCATGAAAACGTGGTAAATATATAAGAGAAGAGAGAATATAGGTATATAGGGTATATATAAAGAACACAGTGGACCCATCTGTTCTATTTTTGATCCTGTTCCCACGCCGCGTCTGGTATAAAATTGAATATTTACTCACCGCGACGAAGCGACGAGTGTGAATGGACACCGTTTACACGGAAAAGAAGAAGGCGAAAAATGAAAAAATAAAAAGATCTTTTGTGTAATTGCGAAAATAATTTTATTTCCAATTTTTTTTTTCCTAATAATATAATTACAAATTTTTCACGGCAGACTCAATCAATAATTTATATACATACATAGATATATATTATACCTACACCTACACCCACATTTATATATATATATATATATATATATATGTATATATTTTTATATCAGTTTCACTAAAACAGTCGACCTCCCTACGGTAACGCCACTTTCACGGAGGAGTGAACGAACAAGGCTATCCTGTGAGATAATATAATCGTTGAAAAAAAAGAGAGAGAGAGAGTGAGAGAGAGAGAGAGGAAGAAAAAATAAAAAATTTCATGACAATCGCTTAGCGTCAATTTAAAATCTCTCTTTATTCATATAGATCATTTTGTGAACGTTATGTGATCTTCGTGTGTAATTATTGTTTCATTTAAAGGAACGTTCAACGAAACATCGATCAAGATCTTATTCAATTTGTTCGAGAGAAAAGAGAAGAAGAAAAAAAACAAAAAATACGATCACTGAATATTGCATCTAATTAAAACATCGCGTACAACTTTGCAATTCGTTGTTTATCTTTTTATTTTTTATGTTTTTTTTTTTTTTTTTTTTTTTGAAATATTTCCCGTCTAATATCGTATAACCTGGCCATTTTAGTCGAGGTGTTTCCGGTCTCACGGTGATTATCGCTTAAGCTCGTCTCTGGTGACACTCTCTGAAGTCTGAATCCGCTCTCAGCAGCTATAGTATATAGCGAGGTAACGAAACGTTTCACCATTTCACCATTTCACCGTTTCACCGTTTCGCACCCTTTTGTAAGATCGATAAATTTTGCGAGTTAATCCATATACGGACAGTAATATCGTCCGATTCGTTGGTTTTATATCATTTCGGTAGCTCGCAAGATCCCGCGAGGACCGTGTTACTTTTTTGTCCCATGAAAAGAAACATAAACCTTCCCCATGGGGCCCGGGCGGGCGGGCGGGCGGGCGGTTATCTTCGTGGAAAACCGCAGCTCTATCTCTTTTTTACCTAATTATCTAATTACACACAAAACACCATCTGCCTCAGAACAAGCCATCCTTCCTCAGACTTAATTCCCCTTAAAAGAGAGAGAAAAAAAAAAAACGAAAAGAAACGAGAAGAAAATAAAGAAGAAATAAAAAAAAATTAAAAATATGAACGGACGTATTATGCGGCCTATGAATATTTTACGTATAATGTATATAAATACAGTTCATTAATATATAGGTAATCCACCTAATTTATGTATGAATAAATTGAAAAAAAAAAAAAAAAAAAGAATCACACGTATTACCGTAAATATATAAAATTCATAAACACAGGATCGACAGCGTGTGCGCAAAAGTTCTCAGTGATGACGTTGAGTCTGCCTCACGAGCCGAAGCTTTGGTGAAGTAGTAGCGGTCAACGGGTGGTCAGTCGCCACTTGGCGTCCGACCACGTGCGCGACTCTCTACTCCGCCCGCTGACTATAATATAAGAGTGTTAAATATATAAGTCGAAGGAACTTTTCTATATGAAGTTTTGTATAGATATCCGAGAGAGGAAAAGAAAGAAAGAGAGAGGGGAGAGGAGAGAGCGAGAAAGACTATTGAAAAACCATTAAGAAATCATATTTTCAATAATTTTTTATTTTTTTATTTTTTTTTACAGGCGGAGCTTTTCAACCCGAATTTTTAGCACCGATCACAAATGTCACCGTACCGATCGGCAGAGATGCTACTTTTACTTGCCACGTTGGTTACTTAGGCGGATACAGAGTGAGTTATACAATTAATAAATTTTCTTCTTTGTTGGTTTTTTGTGCTTTTTGTTTTTTGCTTTTTTACTTGTTTTGTTTTATTGTTTTTCCTTTTTTTAATCATTACCAACAACTAACTATGTGTAATGCACGAGCCATAGTGCTGCAGGTAGGTACGGGAAAACAAAGTTATCCGCATCGTGCGGTACGGGAAGTGGTGAAACAATTGACAATGGTTTGTCCACCGCGCAATCTCGGTGGTTTCTCTTGTCTGTCGGTAGCTGGTTCTTCCGGCGTGGCTTGAGGAAGGCTATATATATATGTAAAACGGAAGTTGCGGATTGTATGAACTAGAAATGTTTCCAGAAATGTGTACATACCTACATGGTGGAGTTTTTTTGTTGTTGTTTCTATTCCTTTTTCTGTTTTGTTTTTTTTCGTTCCCAAATTGTTTGCGATAAAATTCTGCGAAGAGATGCGCACTGATCGAGTTCCAAATCGATGCAGATCAGAAATAGGTGAAAATTTATGTATTCCAGGTCGGATGGGTGAAAGCAGATACTAAGGCGATTCAAGCCATTCACGATCACGTGATAACACATAATCCACGAATATCTGTGTCACATGGTGATCATTCAACGTGGAGCCTTCATATAAAGGGTGTACAAATAGAGGACGGGGGTCTCTACATGTGTCAAGTCAATACAGACCCGATGAAAAGCCAGGTAAACCGTGTGATATAGGTATAATAACATTCAATAACGCTTAATAAGGTTTAACGACGCCTAACGACGCTTAACGACGCTTTAGCGCCGTTTAACAACGCCCCGGCGCCCGCTTTGGCTTCCATGGGGTTTGCTGTTTATATTTTTCTAATAACGGCTGAGTTAAGCTCCGCGTTGTCCTCCCTTCTATACATATACATACCTATTCAACACACCATTTTTATTGTCTCGTTTTTATTTTTTTCAATTCTTTTTTTCTTTCTCTCTCTCCTTTTTCACATCCACCTTCAAATCCCTTTCAGCTTTCAAACACCCTTTTACCTTTTCAAAACATCGACGAGACTCTCTTTCTATTATACAATAAACGAGAAGCATCACATTATATATCAAAATGTAACGAGACAAAAAACCTGATTTAATTTTAACCGCAACTATCAGAATACGTATTTATATCGATATAGATTATAGAGTTTATCTCTTTCTTATCCATCTTTTTTTGCTTTTACTTTTTTCTTTACTTTTTATTGTGGGTACATTGAGAGCTTGCGGATTTTGCTACTTAACATTTCATACGATTTTCTACCCCCCATCGCCCCCCCTTCACCCCCCCCCCCCCTCCCGCCAGGACCCCGTCGTGCTATCATTGTACTCTATTAACTATTTACGATCTCTAAAGCACAGCTTCTCGCGGCCGTATCTCTCACGCGAATACAGCTGGTCCAGCGATATCGGAAATTTACAGAACAGCGTGGTAACGAATGAATTAGGTATCCACCTACCTACCTACGCGTTATAGGTAGACAACCTCGTAGGTTAGCTTAGGTAATGTCTGGGGCAACGTCTGACTCGTGGAAAGGGGGTTTGCCTGTTAATATACTCAACATATTCGATGGATACAAATTCGAAACTAGGGGATGAAATTTCTCTTCATTTTTCAAAATGGACAAATAAGGTTTGAAGCTAATTCTGGCTTTTAGAGAATCGAAGGTATTTTGTAAAATAGATAAAAAAAATATTTTCCAACCGCGTCATAACTATCCGTTATTATTCCCCGTTTCAGGAAAAATAAAGCTACATTATATAAGCTTCTTAGCCCAGGTTATCAGTATATACGTATATCGGTGATTGGCGAGGATGCGATGGTCGTCGACAATTCCCCTCGCTCGAATTTTCGCGTACCTATCTACCTACCTACGTCTTACGATTTACAGGAAATTCCCTAGGCGACAGAAGTTCTTTTCTCCGGGTGAATTCACCCTCGGAGAATTTCCTCAGCTCGCTTCTCTTAATCCTCGATCCTCTATTTTTCCCCCCTTGTCTAGTATTCGTCTCTAAGTGGAAATTTTTTATTCAGGATTTGAAATGAATTATTAAAAAAATTTCAGCTCCAAATTTCACTTTGATTTTCTTTTATTTATTCCTCATTCTTTTTTGTTCCTTATCTCTTTTGGTTTTGATTTTCTTCTCTTTTTTCTTTTGTCTCCTTCATTCTTTCTCGACGCTTGACAAAATACATAGACCAGCTGTAAAATTAAATCGAGTAGAACTGCCATAGCTCCAGCCAGAAGTCTCGGTGCACTTGAGAAATACACTTGCACAAGTGCAGGTTCAAACAAGTGCAGTACTTCAAAGACAACTTGTCTCGCCTCTTTGGCAAAGAAAGCTCAAGGATCCCGAGCAGTAGGACATAAGTAAACGTCTTTGACCGCAGAAATAGTAGGAAAGCAGCGTATAGCTTGTTTGGAATTCGAGTCTAGGCAGTAGGTAGAATTCATTTCTCAGTTCTCTGCACTGCATGCAGTTGCAGAAGTAGAATTCTCACTTCATATCTCGTCTACGATCTTCAAATATAGGTATGCTCAATTTTTCATCATTCCAAAGGTTGGCTATGAGTCCGACGTTCGATTGATCGAGAAAAATAAAATGAATGAAAAAAAAAAAAAAATCAGCAAAAGCAAATTGCTGACACTACCTAGGTACTCTTCGAATCTCTCTTATAATAATCAGAGAAAGAAAACAGGGTGATTAAATATTATGCATATATATGCCTATATATATGTGTATATACCTAATACATAGAATATAGAGAAAGCTCAGCAAGCTAAGGCTGACAAGGAATAATTCTTTTGCTGCATGCGGCATATCTCACTATTACGTAGACGACGAACACCTTACCTATGCATTTTTCAGACAGGTCTCCTTAACATCGTCATTCCCCCAGATTTCGTCCAGGAAGAGACGTCTGGAGACGTAATGGTCGGTGAAGGTGGCCAGGTAAGAAATTCATCTTATGTATGTACCTACATATATATTATATTATAACAGATGTGATTTAATAAATGTTGGGCGTATACGATCAATTATACAGATCTTATATATATACCACAACCATACATCAGATTTCGGTTTTCATTTTATTATACGAAAATTATTAATTTTATAGTGAAATCATGAAAAAAAATTTCCTTTTTTCTCCTTTTTTCCTTTTTTTTTTTATATATACTGCAATAATATACGTTATACATATTTTATACTTTTATTTACGTGCACACACGTTACACAGCGAAGACACAACCCCGTTCCACACATATTCGGAAACACTGCGTACACTGACACAATTTGCAGCGGGAGAAAAGTCGAGGAAAAAAGAACAAAAAACAACAAAAAAAATAGAATAAAATGTAAAACGAAAAACAAGTAAACGGAATGAAAAAAATAAGATAAAAAAAAGCAAAAAACGACGCAACACGGGCGCGTATGTATGTACGTCTTTCTGGATCTTGAAAGACGAAGTGGGAAGGATCGAGTTGGGGCTGTGCAAAAGGAATGAGGAGAATTGAAAAGGATGAAAAAAAAAGGAGAGCAAAAAAAGGAACTTTTGCATCAAGAAGAAGATGGTAAATTTTTCCCAGCTATGACTTATGAATGACATATTTCGTTTGCTCGAAGCTGCAGAGACCGAAGACATTTACACTTTAGCGATAATCTATATTAACCGTACGTTTCCGTAAAACACAAAATAATTATACACTTGTATATATATTCGAAATTTGTAAAATCAGGATACACTTAACTGTTCTTATTTTTTTCTTCTTCTTTTCTGTTCTTTTCATATAGATCTAAGATTATTTTTTTAAGGGTGTAGGTATACATAATTCAAAATCCTTTGTATGTACCTACATCCGAATCTCTACGTGTTTTTTAACAAAATTTGGTAATATCCTCGCGTTCTTTGATCCGAAAAGAAATACATTTCACGATTTTTTTTATTTCTTTCAAGTCTGGAACAATGATAAATTCTTTCTTTAAATTTTAGGTAAAACTGACTTGCAGAGCCCGAGGGACGCCGCCTCCAAAAGTAACATGGCGTAGAGAGGATGGCCGAGAAATAATCCTCCGTGAACCTTCTGCCGGAAGTACACCCGTTCAAAAGACACGAAGTAAGTTCATGTGACAGTAATAGTTTGCTACACCTATAGTCTCTATACCATGATGCTGCAGCGCACTAGTAGTAGTAGCAGTATAAAGAGGCAACGAAGTGCAAACAGAATTAACCGTTGTTTCTATTTCTCTCTCTCTCTGGACTATGCCAGGAAACGAAATAGAAGAAAAACGAAAAAAATAGAATAAAAAAAATGAAGAAAAGCGAGAAAATTTAATAAAATAGTCGAGCCATAGGTCTGACTTTGCTTCTATACCGGTGATACAAAATTCTGATAAGATCACGCGCTTAGTTATTTTTTAATTACAAAATTCTCTCTTTTCTCTTTCATTTAACTGATATAGTAATTACCGGTCTACATTTTCTGATTTCTGATAACTCATGCGATACAAAGTTTGAAATTTTTCATATTTTTTTTTAAATCATTATTTCGTCACGGGTTTTCCTCAGATACTCCAGTAGCTCAGTTCGAAGGTGAAATCCTTAAGCTGGCAAAAGTATCGAGGGCTGAAATGGGGGCCTATTTGTGCATCGCTAGTAACGGGGTACCACCGACAGTGAGCAAGCGGGTGATCATCAACGTCCACTGTGAGTCCGATTAAAAAACAACAATTTTCCTCGCGTTATCTTTTTTTCTTCGTAAACTAATTTCGCGCATGGATTCTGATATCTAAATAGGTAGTACCCACAGGTATTATCATCATCTCGGTTCTCGTCTAGTGAATTCTCGAGTATTTAATATCACGACTCGCGGCTAACTGAGTACTTTGAATTTCATTGAGTTTAACTTGTTAGTTTCACTTTATTCATGACCAAAACTTGTCCTCGTTACAGCGAATAAAATACCTAAAGAAATACAATCTCTTACTCTTTCATCTCCGTATACTATACTACATAATACATAACGAACTGCAGCTATTTTATGCATTTATCTTCATATAACTATAAAGTTCAACGTTCTATGAATCGCAATCTCAATTACCGCTAATTAAATTTATTGTCATCGCTCATTTATCTTCCTCTTCGTCTTTTTACACCTTATTATTTTATAAGTTTTCAAAAAAAAGAAGAAGAAAAATAAAAAAAAAAAACCACCCCTTCTTCAATATCAGTTTTTCGACTCTATAGTTCCCCCAGTAATACACGTGCCGAATCAACTGGTTGGCGCACCTCTTGGGACTGATGTGGTTCTCGAATGTTTCGTAGAAGCATCACCAAAGTCGATAAACTACTGGATAAAGGATAACGGTAATAGCAACCCTCTAATTTCTCCCTTGTTCCGTATAAAAATTATATTTCGAAAGAAAAAAAAAAAGTACATTAGTTGATTATAAAAATGCGTGTTCCTTCTTCAGGGGCCATGATAATTTCGAGTATTCGTCACGACGTGCAGACGGTAGCAAAATCGGCATTTGAAATACGAATGAGTTTGACGGTCCGTAATTTCCATCATCTAGATGTAGGATCTTACAGATGCGTTGCAAAAAATTCATTGGGTGAAGTAGAGAGCAGCATACGTCTTTATGGTAAGTTTTCAAATTGTTTTTCAATATTTTTATACGAATCCGGATTATACTTTCGGATCTTTGGGGATAGAAGCGAAAGGGAGAAAGAAGAATAAAAAGAAAAAAAAGGAGAAGAAAAAAAAAAAAAAAAAATGGCTTTTTAGAAATTCCTGGTCCTACAAGAACGCAGACAGCATCATGGCCCGGCTTCTACGAGGAGGATGAAGAATTAGATGCCTACGGTTCAGCCGAGTTTGAAAAGTCTGACATCAAACAAATCCCCATCGACAACACGGTTTATGGTCAAGCCGCGCATCCTACTATTTTTTCGACTTCAACCCCGGCTATAAAGCTGAAAAAAAGGCCGACGTTTACCATCGGTTCATCCTCGACATCCTCGACTATTAATCCTGAAACTTACGTGGTTACGACGGCGACATTCGTGCTCCTCCACGTCTACATTTTCGGTTGAATATATTTAAACGAAGAAAAAAAAGCAGAAAAAAATAATAATAATTAAAAAAAAAAAATTAGATAAAACCAAAAAAAGGAGTGGCGGGGGGAGGGGAGAGAAGAAACAAAAAGCTGTAAAGATTCGTTTATTAATTAACAATTATTACCCATAATATGTATAAATTATATTCGGTTATAAAGATCCGATATACACCAATGAGAGAAGAAAGAAAAAAAAACAACATAATAACAACAATAATAATAATAATAATAATAATAATAATAATAACAATAATAATAATATTAATAATAATAATAATGGTAATATAAAATAACATATTATGTTTTACCATAAAATACAATATGCGTTTCTCGCTGTCAGCTGTTGTCGATGTATCGGATCCGGTGAGTGGCTTATACCTATATTTATAGTTGTAATAATAAAAAAAAAAAAAAAAAAAAAAAAGAGAAGAGAAAAATGAAATATGAAAAATGAAAAAAAATCAATAATAATTAATATTTGTTAAAAGATATTATCCAGTATTGATTTATATATTTATATATATTTTTTGTCCTCTTTTTCATTATTTTTTATTTTATATTATTACGTTATTATATGCCCTTTAATTATTTAAATAATGATATTTATACATATATATACATATATGTATATTATGTGGTTTAGAAACTTCTATACGCAGAGTATAGTGACTCCGTTAAGGTGTTAAGTAGGTTGCCGTATGTAGTAACTAATTATGGTTAACTCTGTTACCTACGGCAAGATTTTGGGGGCAATTTGAAAATCGATTTTACACCCGACGAAGTATGGGGCTTTGAACCTCAGGATTTTCGGTGTATTATAAGGTAAATGTAGCATAGCATCACCGTATAAGCCCTGGGACGTAATATATTTAGTTATATCCATCATTTATCAAGGTTCGAGGTCAAATTTTCAACCCCCATTCATTATTACTTTATATAGATATATAACATACCTGTATATAATTTCTATGAAATATTCATGAAATGGGTAGTATATACTATATATATATATGAGGGGGAGGAGGGCTTATATAGTTTCATGGGATTAATTAATTGAAATAAAAGAAATTAGAGGAAAATATATAACAAAAAAGGAAAATAAGGTATAAGGAGTGATTTTCGAATTTTTCAATTTTTTTCTTTCTTTCTTTCTTGTTTTTCAACTTCTTTACCGCGTAGTTAGGTAGGTAGGTAGGTAGGTAGGTAGGTAGGAATATAAGGAGAAGAGTTTCGAGGGGAATCTTAGTTCCTTCATAAATAAACACAACTGCTCGAACAGCTGGCGCAGACGTAATTCATCGCGAATTAATTTAAGGGCTATGCTTTCCTTGCCGCACTAGTACTTTCATTAAGGTCTGCTGGCGCCATTTGGTGGCTCGCTTTATGCTGATTTTATTTCCTTTCTTTCGAGAACTTGAGATCCGAGCAATTATGCGGTATTATTACCCCACCGTAACTGCTACCTAAAATATGGACCATCGAATATTTTCTTTATTCTAAATTATAGATATCCCCACCCCCACCCCTACCCCTACCCCTACCCCCATAATATATCTATTATAAATACATATCATACACATCTGAGTCTCTCCGCAACCTGAGATTACTATACCAAGATAAACAGTTAAACATCAACGGTAAGTATTCATATAAAGCCCATAATATAAATATAATGATAAGAAAATTTTGGATGGGGTAAGGGGCCCCCTAAGTCTGCTTAGAGTAACGTGGATTACTGAACGATTTGAAACGTTTTTCAATTTCGAAAAATGTTACACCTACGTAAAATTTTTAGGGGTCTCTCATTCTGCCCGTTAGGATCCATTTTTTGCCCCCTCCACCCCTGTATATTGGTATGCGATAAATTTTTTTTTAATTTCCAACTTCATTTCAATTCCTTTTTCAATTTGAAAGAAAACAATTTTCATCTCGAAATATCCAGCTACCGTGTTACTCTACGTGGGCTATACACGTACATGTGTGTGTGTGTGTGTGTGTGTGCGTATGTGTGAACGTATAGTACTATGTACCCTGTATATGGACACCTATAGGCTATATGTGTTCATGGGTATAGCTGCTGTACCCAGCCTGCAGAGGTGGAGGAAGAATATTCTAGACTAGCACGCACGTGCGATGTTTGCGTGTGGACGGGGGGGTAGGTTACGTTGAAACACTTCGCACCACCCGGCGCGTGGAGTGTGACATGAATATTTGTTCCTAATAAAATATGCTTCATCACCCATTGGTCCCGAAGCGCACATAGGAAAGACGAGGGTATATGTGTAAGCCACGCGTGCGTGTGAGAAAAAGGAAAATTGAAAAACCCTCCTTTTATTTTTATACCCTTTTTTCTTGCCGTTCTATAATTCATTCGGTATAAATAGTATCGGAGTATTGGCTAATCCCTGTGCATGAAATTCTTCTATTTCTTTCTTTTCATCGGTTTCACCGGATTCTCAGATTTAGGGAAATCGCGCGGCGAACCTCGACGCGAAGTTAACAAGCGGTTAAGCTTCTGGAGACGGTTAAAGGTGATAATTAGCCAGGATCGAGGCTACAGGAAGCCGGTACATGGCTGTTGGTAGCTTTTCGGGGTGGTAAACGGGGGAAAGTCGGCCGTTTGGTCCTTTGGTCGTTTGCCGTCATTAGCCCGGTGTTTACCAAAGCCTGTAGCTTTGCTCGTTTCCTGTTGTCTCCATTCTACTACGCTAACTGTATTCAGTTTATAGCTTTACTCCAGACAAAACAATGCAAGTAAATTCTAGATAGAGCTGATGGTATCATCCCACCCTTCTTCATAGATTAATATAAAACAACAAATTTTCAAATTTATAAATTTTCAAATTTATTCCGTTCTAATTACATCGGTGTAAAAATTATCCTCATAACAATTTCAATTAAAATATATTGTAGGTGTAACAGTATAATCACTTTCAAGTTTATTTGTTTCTACAAACGCGAGTAGATACGTATTGTACAAAGTAAAGGCACCTACTTGCAGGCTGCGTACTGCTGTGGCTATACTGTAATTATCTTACTTAATTACTGTAGCGTACTAGTATGAGGTGGATATATCGTATATACCTATATGCTACAGTTGTATGAATAATATTGCATAACCGCGCGGTTTAACCCATCGGTATACTTTATATCCTGTTCTGTACGATTTCATCGTGTATACATCTGTGTGTCACGTATATGCGATATCGTTCGATGGAAATCAAATTTTTCCATTGTTTAATACATTTTTTTTTTTGCGTTTTTTACTTCTATAGAACGGTTTTTCGGTACATCTCCCTCCCCCGCGTCATTATTTGTTCACGTTTCGTTGAACAAATCAAATATACGGGTAGGTATAGGTATAGGTATACGGTCAATCAAACAAAACGTGAAGTTACAGTTTTTCGAAATGCAAAACGTGAAAAGTGCTTTGTGCTTTTTTTTCTTCTATTTTTTTTGTACATGTCAAACTGCATCGGTGATCCACCGTTGTAAAATAATCTCGTAGTATAGAAAACTAGACGGCTCGTTGCACTCGTCACGAAAATGGAAAAGAAGAGAGAAGATAGATATGGAAAAAAAAAGAAAAATTAACAACGAAAAAAAAGCTCTTAACGCATTGTATAGCGGTGATGGTAAACGAACCGGAAATGAAACTTCAATCACCGATACACAGGGAAAAGAACAGTACAGGGTCAATTTCCTGCAGCAACAAGTGTTGTTTCTTTATCCCGCATCCCTTATAGTATATAGAAACGAAATATAGAACAAGTGGAATTCGTAACTCTCTAGTAGACATATATGGTTTCAGATATCTTTATTATACGAAGCGAGTAGTTTAAAACGAGTTTATTGTGTTTTGGTGATAAAAATTCTTCACCTATATACTATGGGTACATAAATATCTAGTATATAATAATACAAGACACATTTCACCCCGTCAGAAGAGGAGGAAATGCTATTTTCGTATTCGCTATCCTGAGACGCGCGTCGCGGCGGTCAAGTACACATATATATGTGTAAATATATAGGTATAACAAACCGTAGTCGGAAAAGTTGTAAAAGCAAAGAAAAGCTCGGTGGAAAAGCTGTGCTAGGACGGGTGGTTTCCTTCTTTTCCGAGTTAGCTTAGTTTGGGTCGAGTTTGAAAAAGATCCCCAACTTTTTATAGAGACGCTTTGCACGTCAGTCTCTTATACGTAGGTATATATATATGCGTCAAGGTGTGGGATTCTCTCCTCTCCTCTTTCCTCTATCTCCATCTCCCTTCTCGCCTATTTCTCGAATCGTGAGTCCGTCCCGTCAGTCACATATCGCGGCACATCTCCTCCGTCACATTAAGTGTGAAATGGATCACGTATCTTCCCGATCGTAAAGCGTCCGCGATCTCTCTACCACATTCGCATCTTTTCCCGCAGGTGTTTGTCCTCCAAGAAGGTCATTGTTTACTCTACTTCACCGTTATCCTCTTTTTCATTTCATTTTTACCTTTTTTCTTCATATCAGGTTTATCGAAAAATTTTGAAAGATATTCAGCTTCTTATTTCCCCAGAAAAGAAAAGGACATTTCAGGAAGTGTGCATGGGTCGGTATAGACACATGAATTCATGGATATATACATATATGTATATATAATATATATATGTATACGTATAGGTATATGTACTAAGTTCGACCGGATGGGCAAACTGCACGAATGTTGCCGCACGTATAGACTTGCGGTACAGTAGAACGTGTCCTACCGGCGTCGCGACGCGCGGGCATCCCTCTGGGTCCCGAACGTCGAATCCCAATTGCCCGAACTGAAACCAAACAGATGGCACCCGCGGGCCTCTCTCGCTGTGCGTCTCTCCCTCGCCCAACGCCAATGTTTAACTGTTTAACTATATACGTATATACCTGCAGATATACTGGGTGGTTATTTCGGTGTGTTTTAAAATTCAGAAATTGTATTTCAAGGGAACCGAACCAAAAACGAAAAAAAAAAAAAAAATCTCCCATTCCCTCGATTGCGAAAATAATAAGATAACGAAGATTCGAGATTATCGCAAGTCCCTCGATCTTGGATCAGAGAAAAGAGTCCCGGGGGTTAGAGACGGGTTTTGCAAAAAAAAAAAAAAGACCCCATCAAATTCGCATATATAGTGTATTGCAGGGCGAAGAGGTTTATCACCGTCCTGCGATACTCGTCAATTTTATTGAAAATAATTTCTCTATTTCCGAGGTAATAAATATACTATCGTTCGCGGTATCTAGTCGTATGAATTTTTTACGCTATCGAAATTTCATAGACGATATGTTCGTATAAAGATGATTTTTGCTGGTGGGGTTCACATAGAGAGGGAAATAACGTAAAGAGTAATATTTTCACAGGCGAAGGGACGTCAATGTAAATATCAGAGATTGGCCAGTATCCGGCAAATATTTGCCTTTACCTTTCATCGACGCGCAGTACATCGAGCAAATTTCACATAGATATATACTGTGTAGATATATCTATATGTATTTCGGTATTGTGTATACGTACTATATATGAATATATAGCTACCTATATTCCTGTCTGTTCAACAGCAGTTCAATAAGCCGTTGATTTAAGTTTTCATTTTATTTATTTAGTTGCATATACCTATATAGGTATGTATATGGGCATACGATACACGTCCTACACGTATATATGGTTCAACGATGTAAAACAAATCCGGCTCTCTATAGTATACCCGGAAACGCGTGTTATACGTATAATAGTTACGTAGGTGTACATATATATATATATCATATTCATCCAGAGTCCGATTGAGTTTCTATTTACTCCAGATTGTAAGGGTGGTAGGGGTTGGCAGATAGAAAGCGATGGGTAGGTATATTCCATGATTGCGGATCGTCGATTAATTACTCGTTGGTCGAGGTGAGTTGAAAAATATTTTTTAATCCCTGTACCGATCGAAGCACGAATCCCTTGGTGCAATTTCACCGCACATGTTCGCACACAGATATACACCATACAGTAGCTAGTATAACAAAAAAAAACAAAAAAAAGAAAAAGAAGGGAAACAGAAAACAATACACATATCCCCCCCCCCCCCCCCCCCACCCCGCCACCCCAAAAAAACAAAAAAACAAAAAAAAACCTTATACACACCGTCCAGATTCTCAAAAATCTCTGTCCTTTTTTTCCCCATATATTCAATGCGGAATGAACATTATATTCTTCATCCCTCGGGGATCCCAAGGGTGCTAAACGGTTAGCAGGGTGGAGAAAGGAGAGAGCCTTGTGTGTCGCAGTGAGGAAAAGGTAGACGAGTTAACTCCGTCCTCACTCATTTGGTCACGCGAGAGGGTTGAGGGTAGGTAGGTAGGTAGGTATCCCTCTTTCAACCCTCTTCTCTTCTCTTCTCCTTTTTTTTTTTCCACCTTTTTATGCCTCTTATTCGCTGCAGACAGCTCGCTTGGTCCATTCGAGATTCGTATAAGAGGTTTAGTGTGCTAGTGCAGGGGAATGTCTATGTATGTGTGTGTATATGTAGTACAACTCTGTTTCCCTTATACCTACTAAAATTTTCGGACGGTGCGGGCGTGATTAGGGATGGTAGGTAACTGTATATAATTTACCGTCAACGTTTTATGAAAATATTTCGTACTTTAGCCTTCTGCCTTGGGTTAGAACCCCGCGAGACCCAGGTGGAAGGTAGCATTCCCCTGTCACGCCGCATACTATTAATTTCGCCTTACTAATCTCCAATTTGTGTCTCCTTACTTTGTAAAGTATTACAAGCGGCGTACTACAGTGTCTCTCAATTGGTAAGAGGAGCCAATTTATACGTGAGACGTGATACGCTTCCCTCATTTTAGGTATATAATATATTAACTATAAATGTATATACATAAGTATGTATATCTATGACTACCGAAAAGTTGTATAAGCGTATTACCTGTACGTATATACGTACGCTTATAGGTATACACGCACAGATTCACTTAAATCGTTTACCTCTCATATTCGAAAATCTTTTTCTCAACTGAAACTGTATTAGGCCTTTAAACCCTATACCTATCCTACCTACCCCCTGCGCCGAAGAAAACCACTTTGAAACTTTTCTCTCTCGATATTTTCCCTCGACCTATGACCACTTCCTCGGATTCTTAGCGCGTAACGTCGCTCGCCTCGGTCCTCTAATTAAAATAGCTTTTCAACAGTAACAAAACCGAGGAAAGCGTACCGCATGGTAGCTGCAGCAGAAGTCCAAAACGAGGCGAGATAAAAGCGAATAAAACTTTTTCGATTTTTTTAGGTGAGAATAAAAGTAAGAAAAAGGTAGCTATGCGATTTTTGAATCGTTGCTGCGCTAGATAATATAAGGTGGTGTGGCAGTTCTTTTTTTATATCGCAAAACGTTTGACATTTGGATATAAAATTCTTATTTCCATCACAACCTCTTTAGTATAAGGGAGAGGGGTAGACCACCTCGAGCCTGCCGGCGTCTTTCAAAACTTTCAAATAATTCCAGTTTCATAAGATTTCGCGTGCGAGTTTTGCGCGCTCATGCGCCAGCTCTCCGCAGCCCGCTTACTTCGGCTTCAGATCGATATCGGGATGGTGAGAAAGTACCCATATTACCATTTGCCAATTCTTATATACCTTATTTTTCATTTCAACACCCGCTACAGTCTCTATTTTAAAATCGCTAGTATAATAGCTGACAATTTATATAATCAGCCGTATAACACAGTTGATTAATTTTTATACTGAACGCAGGATTACGTACATAGCAATATATGTATAACACTGAAATTATTTCTTCCATCTTCGCAAAGCAGAGTTGGGTAATTTTTTTTTTTTTTCCACCTTTTTTTTCTTCTCTTTCCGCTCACCCCAGTTTTTTCTTTTCCTTCAGCTCCTTTTTTTTTTCTTTCTCTTCTCGTTTTTTTATAACTAATGAAAATGAAATCGTTCTTTTTCTTTCACGATGAGTCTCTCTCACCCTCTAGACCATTTACTCCCTTAGGGGCCAACGACCCTTAAGTTGAGAAGAAGGATTCACTTCGTTGGCCGCCTCTTTTGTTGACGATACGAAATGTTTTCAGTTTCCGAGAGGGGGACGAAAAAAAGCTTAAATAAGGGGTTAAGGAGACTTGAACCTATACTTCACCTCGTGAGGCCAACAATATTTCAGTTTTCAACTATTCAAGGGCCATTTTATTTTCGTCTTTAAATGTCAGCTATTTTCATTGTAAAATGTTGAAAAAATATCTATATACCTTTAAATTAAATCAGGTATCGTTAATTACGACTGTCAATCAGAATCCGTTATTTGCGTAGAGTGCGGCGATTTGCTTCAGTGATTCTGAACCTGCGGGCTGGAGGTATTTTTTTTTGTACGACGATAAAAGGACGAAAAAAAAACTGAGAAGAACATGAAATTTTTTAATGATAATTTTAACAATTTTTTTTAAACATTTTTTCAATTATAATAATTTTGGGTTTCTCATCGGTTATAATTTTTGTTTATCATGTAATTATGTGACCCGTTTGTTATCGGGCCCTCTGTGTCTGTGTTTTTATATACTCATTTCGAAAATGTCGACAAACTCTGAGAGGCAGTTATTTAATTGTTCCCTGGCAAGATAACGAGGACCCATAGCACGCGCCCGCTCTCCCACCCGCCCAAAAGGGAAGACAATTACTAGGGAACATCCAGAGATAACAACGACTAACAAGAACAACAAGAACAACAAGAACAACAACAAGACGCAACCACCACCATTTGACGTCAAGGCCGTCGACCCACCAGCCCGCAGACCTCCTTAGATATAACTCTAGATTCTAATAATCTTGATGGCTAAATCTAGATTCTAGATACTAGATTATAGAGGCTTTAGTCTAGATGCTTAGATACTTGCCGTTCTTCTCCACTCTATTATCTTTATAGCCGAGGCTTCAGACTTGAAAGTGACGCTCCAGAGGACTAGGGGTTGAGAAGGACGAGAACGACGTTTACCTGCGCGCTCAATACCCTCTAAAAGTGCTAATGAACAAACCTTGTCTTTGGTTGCATCGGTGTGTTTGCCATAGAGGGCTATAACGCCTACTTTTTTCTTCTTCTTCTTCTTCTTATATTTATCTTATTTTTCAAATTTATTTTATTCTCCCCAAATTACCCAACTGTCGTCCTTTCATTCTACCTCTGCAATGTATTCGGTAAAATCCTCCCTAATCCTTTATATCTGCAGGCTCATCTAGTATCTAATTTTCAACAATTATATTACCAATTATAATTCTCTACGATTATAATTTCGTCCGAGAAATTCCCGTCCATTTACCTACACATTTTAATTACACTTAAATAAATGAGTGTACCCACTACCGATCGTAGCCTAGCCGAATATCTCGGTTTTACAAATACGCCGTCACTCGAGCCGGGTCTAGTTGCGTTCCGATTCTTTCTTATCTCTCGTATGAAATAGGGAAACCGATCGTGTTCGGTAATTAAGTGAAATTACAGCGTCAGTCGTTAATTACAGAGAACCAAAGGTAGAGGCGGGTGGTCGTCCAGCGTACCTACTACGTGTCGTTAGGTTTCATATAGGTGTTTATCAGCGGGCTGAGAGTAGTTGTATTGCGGGGGTGACCAACCCTCCTCTAAAATAACTCCTCTGTCTCGTGTTCCAATAAAATCAAATTTCTCTCCACGGGACGAAAAAAAAAACGAAAAAATACAAAAAAAAAAAAGGACGACGCTCTTGCATATGAAATTTATTTCGATCAAGCCATACTTCTACACAAATGATATTGTCAATATTTGCTAATAGCCATAGGTACATACATGTTAATTAAGTAGTAGGTACCGTTTCATTAATATGTTTGTATATTTTCTGCAACCCCTATAAATATCGCGCAATTACAGGAAACTCTCAAGATATAGGTTTGTACCTATTGCAGCATCTGAGTTCTGCACTTGTGCATAACTTTAAGTATTAAATCTGTAGCTAGTGCGTGAACGTATGTCGCATACTGGAAACAGTAATTATCCAAGTTTTGCGGGTCGTCGAGTAGGTATTCAAACTGCTTGGTACTTTGAGCTTAAGATTTCGGTCACGGTAAATTCAGTGTTTCTTAACCCCTTTCCTATTCCTGTTTCCCCTTCTCCCTTCCACCCTTCGCCCCTTCCATTTCCATTATCTTTACATTTCTCAAGCTCAGACTGCAGCAGTCAGTCTTGAATATATTTTGGCAGGTGTTTAACATACTCCTGTCTAAAGTATGTATATTTCGACTATCTATTTACTGCACCAGCTATTTTCGGCATATCTATCTCTACAGCAAAGCTTTTCCTGCCTCTATAGAAGCGAATATCTACATATATTCGGACGAAGGTATATGCATACGAATAGGAATAGGAAACGGAGTATTTTATCACCAAGAAATTGTAATGCGGAGTTTAAAGAGCATCCCTTAATAATTTCAATCGAGAGATCATAATATAAAGGGACCACACATATATATGTTGTGATTTTTATATTCAGCTGGGAAATAGACCCTCTTCAAACTCCAGATTTCTACCATTTTGTACACGAGAAATCGGTCTACTTTGTCCATAATTTAGTTAAGAGTCATGCGTGTGACGTGTATGGTATAGAATTATAGAGCCGAACAACTGAAGCGCGAATAGAACTGGCGTCATGCCAACCCCGGACTAGCACCGGCCGATCCCAACCGAGTGACTTATTATACATCGCTTATGTCCATTACCCGGCATCTGCCATTTATTCGTTATGTAGGTATAGTATAATGATAATTTGTATATTAAATTAAATTGGAGAGGCAAAAAACGAGAAAAAAAAAAGTAGAAAAATTTCGCGTTTTTTTGTTTCCCTTCAGCTCGCTCTGCAAGAAAACAAAAAAGTACATTCTTATTCTTCACGGTTCTTTTTTTTCTTACATTTACTTTTTTTCCGTTTTCTTCTTCTCTCCTCTCTTTTTTTCTTCAAATAGAAATAAAAGAAATACTTGCTCGTTGTCTATACCTAACTTGCTCTCCGTGCCCAACCACTCAGCTCCTTTTATCCACCTCAAGGATCAGAGCCAAAGAAAAATTTTTTCGCTCTATAGCTAAGAGGTTTACTATTTCATACCGGAAGTCCTCTTTGTTGTTCGCGGGGCGGAGGGGGTTGAATCTTTCTTTTTTTTTTCCCTCCCTCTTTATTTTTCGCGAGAAACTGCGCTTCCGCTTTAGCAACGAGAGCCACGATTTAGGTATGCTTGTATCAGGACATGCCAACCGAGATGACATCTTTTCGTAAAATGAAGTTGAAAATGATATAGGTACATGATTTGCAAAGCGATTATCATCCCTTATTTGTTTTATTTCTTTTTATACATAGCTAATCGATTTAAGCTCTGTTTTAATTATTGGGTAATTAATACCGTATTAGCTATATGTATAGTACAATATAATTCATTATAAAGTATTTTAAAATTATTGCGCGTTTGGTGATGATGCTATACGCGGCGGTGGTTGTGCGGGAGTCGGTGGTTGTGGTGGAGCGTGTAATTGGAATGAATATTGAGAAGTTAGCAATGGAGTTGTAAGTAAACTTTGATGCCTGAGGCAGCCTCGCGGCCTAAGAGCGTAGACGTGTTGCGGACACCGTTCCATACCTCGCACCTTCCACTACCACTACCACCACCATTACCGTCACCACCACAACTAAACAGTACCAGTATCGCGCCGGCTTCGTTCCATTCGAAGAACGAGCCCCAAACTGGTATATAAAGAGGGTGAAAATCACTTAAAATTTTCTGAAACAAGGATTAATCTTATCTCCTTATTTTCTATTGAAGAAAAATTCATTCGCAATTATACTGCATGGGGTATCCTAATTTTTCTTTTCGTTTCGATTTTGCAAATAAAAACCGAAATCTCTCGTGGTAAAAGAAATCGGAGACCCATATATGCGTGGAAAAGTGTTCCTATATACATAGGTGTACCCTAATATGGAGGGATGATAATAATAATTAATAATTATGTGATGAATTTAAGATGGCAACGAGGATCTTTTCCGCATTGCATTTCTTGGTATACCGCATCATATGCTGGTAGTAGACCGCATGGTATGACGGGAAATTAACGAAACTTTTGGCTACTTCCGCGCGTTCAGTGGATGCCGGGGTGGATCTAGAGTTGCAAGACGTACGCGAGGCTTGGCGATAGGGAAACCTGGTATGTATGTACGTAGAACATGGTAAATGGGAGATGGAACAGCTCGACGCGTCGTAAAGAGATAGAGATAAAGAGAGATGGCGAGAAAAAGCTCGACGTGGGGAAAGACCGGAGTAATCCGAGCGCTTAAGAAGATTGGAGTTTCGGAGTTTTGGAATTTTCAAATACTGCCACTGTCTTCGGACCGGTGTGTCAGGTTCCGAAATATTTATACGATTTTAAGGGATGAAACTACCCTTAACTTTCGGCAAACTTTTAATCCAATGTATTCGCTTGATTTATGGGATGAGAAGCTAGAGAGAAGAAGAAAACGAAAAGATATGAGAATTTTTGTACAAACATTTGGATGACAATGATTCGTAAAACTGACGAAAAACTCGGCGTGAAATGCATCGGCAATATCGCTCGCTACGTCGTTTCTTTTCAGGTTGGATAAAGTGTGCAATAAAACCAGCCTGATAATATAAAGATCGTTTTAGAAGCTAGGCACGTCTTGAGATGTAATATATGCAGGAAAACTGAATAAAACAAAACAGTTCTACCAAAATTGAATACAAATTTCTCATTGCTAACAATTTTTACCGAAAATACGAACCGGAACACCCGTGGATATATTATCCAGGAGGGTAGAAAAGGGGTGGAGGAACGGGAATAAGGGAGGAGGGTAAAGTGTGCGAACGTTCCCCAATATCGGGTTAAATAAATAATTGCGCTAGCCTATATAGAAAAAAGAGAAATATATAACGAAAATAACTAATTCCTGCAACCGGCGAACAGGGAAATTCACGAATTAACTAATTACACAAAATGCACTCGATCTATTGCACGCCTTGCTGCTGCTACTGGTCTGTGAATAGCAAACTAATAATTTAACAAATATCCAAATACAAACTGATCTACGACTCTGTAATTACCCCAATTAACAACCGTAATTATTTATTCGCAAATATTTTTTCGTTCGTGTTACCGGATCTAGACTAACAAAGTTATCGATCATCAGTCAATCAGTAAATAAACTCAATGTGTAATTAAACGCATTTTAATTTATCATTATAGGTACTCCTCTCTGTGAATGATATATAAACAAATATTAAACTCATTGTTTGTGAATATGTAATTTGATTGATTCAATACGATGTCTTCCAGGTTCTGTAGCAGGTTGCCTTGATAATTGCAGTTGTAAAATCAAAGGTGCATCAGTGCATCCATCAGCTTCGTTGATGGAGTCTTCCCATCTCTTCGTATAGTTATCGGGTTTGGTGGGATACGGAGGAGAGACGTCGTTAATGCATAACTTTATTCTATCCTCGGAAATTAGTTGAGCCGTCTTGGCACGTCTTTGTCGAGCTGTTGGTGATAAGTTTAATATGCTAATTTGCAGAACAGCTGCGCAACTCCCTCTTCCGAGCAAAATACCAAAATTATTGAATTTAAATTGGCATCATTACAATTTCTCGCGCACAGCTTGGGCTTCTTAGAATTTCGAATATGCGACCAGTCCCGCAATCACGGTCACTCATATCGAGTCCCAGCTAATACAAATTCGAGAAATCAATCCCGTTCGATAAACCACAAATTACTTTTTCATATTGTTAGAATTTTAAATCAATCATTCCATTTTCTATTTTCATTTTTCATCTAGATTTCGTCGTATCAGACTATGGGTAATTATATTCCGATATAAATACATCCACCGGACAAAAACATGCTGCCGTAATATAATTGATCGTTCCTGCACAATTTTACTCGCTGCAGTAACCAGATTATTAAATTTTCCATAATATGTATCTCGAGAAAATTCATATTCCTTATTCGTAAAAATCATCGCAGTTACCTACTCGAACTAATTACGGTTCTTTTTATTACATACTGCGTGAAACAAATCTCAAATCTGCAGGTGTAGGTATAGAAAACGATTTGAGCTTTTTATCTCGGAACTTATAGAATCCGAGACGTATATCGCTATCTGTCGGACAACTTTCGTACGCTTTGGGGCTGAACTTTCAACCCCAAAGCTCTACGGATACAAATTTTCACATATAAAACTATTACGAAAGCTGCAGTGCAATGCGGTTTAATTTTATTTATATTACAAGGTAGGTATACACGAATTTTTCGCCTTTGTGAAAAACGGGTGAAAAATGTCCCTCTAAAGATTTTCATCGTGCGAATGAATCGGTGATGTTTTTTTTTTATTTTTTGGCGATGAAAATACTCGACGAGATGATATACAGCTTTTGAAAATCTGATCATTATAAAATATACAATACACTGTTTAACTATGATAAAATTGTGCAGGAGTCGGAGTCTTGCAGAAACCGCGTGACCTTTGTACCTAAAATGGCAAAACGAGTCCCATTAGGCGCGGCAAAGCGAATAAAGCAGGTGGCTGTCTGCCCTCGGTTCTGTCATTCGCTTTAATCGCTTCCGGCGCACTCTGCTATGCCCATTGTCGACCAAGCTCTATAATAATTTAATGCCAGATATAATAAGTTACTCGCTGTCTGGCTGCGTGCCAAGGTATTCATTCGAATTCAAGGGTGAAAGCTTCTCCAGCCCAAAATTGATGAAGTGGTAACTTATGGACTCTCATTCAGTTCTTTAGGTAATCATTGTTGCTGCTAAACGTGTTAAGGATAAATCTACATCTTCTATGTATAGACGACGAAAAACGTCCGTTAGTTATTTATTATTTTATTGTTTACTGGCAGAAATTAATCGCTGATTTATTGCCCAGGAAAATATTTGGCCCAGTAAAGCCTGAGGTAGAATATAGCCTGAGAGAATCCTTATCAGCAATTTATTGGCTTCAAAGCGTAGGTATAGTGAAGAAGAGGTGGATGAATATGTGTTACATCATGCGCTGCAGAGAGGAAGAGAGAGATAGTCTAATGAATTCTATTGCTCGTAGAGACAATTTACGAGCATGTGTTTGCGCGTGTGAATATTTTAGCGTACCTAAACGGTGCAATCTTGCAGTGCTCTATTGTAATAACTTGCTGTAGTACCTACATATGAATGTGACTGCAGCAGTTGCTAAACTTTAACATCGAATTTGTACGGTACGTCGCAGTTTTGAATCTAGCTGAAATATATTTCGGATTACTAAATCAAGAAGAAGAAGAGAATCAAGATGACAATTTTCTGTTTTTTTTTTTAAAGATATAATATGACAATTTTCTGAAGTGCTTATCTTCATCAGGCACTATAAAGATGCATTGAAAATTGTATACAATATCGACCTGTGAATTACTATAAATCATATTTCAGCAGTAAATAATAAATTCACTGACGCGGAGAGTTCATATTGATTGCCGCTCGTTTATTGCGGCAAAATCAGTTTGCGATTCCGCCGCCTTTTAGATAAAGTAGAAATCACGAGATGATGGCACACGGGGTGTGAAACGGTATCGTCATCTAGCGGACAAATTGACGAACTACTTTTACCGCGAACATCAGTGCGCCTTGTTTAGGTGCTACCTGTAAGTCAGTATTGCAGATCAAGTTGCATACCATTAGGCGCACTGATGTTACGGATATGAGCATCTGAACTTGAGTTCAAACAGCGTACAGCGCACAGAAATAGTCGAAAATTGGAATTCAACTCTGGAAAACGCTGGTATAAATAAGAATATACATTATAGAGATATGCATGAAGAGATGTATGAATTATTAGTTTGAGTTGTTCTTTTAATTGTTCGTTCGTTTGTACACATCGCTAGTTTTGAGACTTGCAACTACTTCATTGATACATAGAGAGCGCTGGTCGCGTACGAATGAGCCAATGGTAAGATAGTGGTGCTGCACAAATATGCGGACAAAAAAATTACTACCTATTCTGAGAAACGCTCGTCGATGAATGAAAAGATAGTGTTGGTGCACAAATATGCGGACAAAAAACACTACGACTCTTTCTTTGTATTCTGCTCTTATTAGTTCCGTAGTTCGTCACCCGATGGCGCCATCAGCATAAACTGACCTACTCAACGGCGTCCTTGCCCCTCTCGCCCCACTCAAGGCCGTCAAGGATGGGGAGCCCAAGCAAACCGGTCTAACCGGTTTCAGTGGCCTTCGTGGCGCCGACGAGTGAACAGGTTTGTGACGTAGTAGACGTTCTTGGAAAAACTTACGCGCCGAGTTAACCGACGTGCGAGAAAATGCTTGAAAAGAGGTAATATCTCGGCCAATAATATTTTTTACTAGCCTAATAACTTCATTGTACTTGAAAGAGGAGAGCAGTAGACAAATAAGCAGTAGAGAAATATTCGCAATATCTATGCAGGTAACTGCGCGTAATACATGCATATACGATATACATACGTGAATATACTTTACTCCTTTGTGAAATTGTCTTCAATGGATAGAGAGTAGACAATTCAGAGATCCACGAATTGGAGACTCTCATTAGTATCTATTGAGAACAACTATATTTATAGAGTAATGAATTATTCTACTGTTCTCGTGGCGAAATTACGTTGTTAAAGTATTATCGTTAACGAAAACCATGGTGAGAATAATGACTCTGTTCTCTATTCGTATGGTGGTCTGAAAAATAAAAATATACCTTCGTACGTATATGCATGTATTATCGTCGCAACGATTAGTTTAGAGTATAATACTAGTTTTATTATTTCCTAATTATAGTTCTAGCTAATCTCGGAACTTGAGAAGTGCCAAATATGTAGTTTTCAGAGATATACGTGATAGATTATACATATTACGATCACATCTACAATTTATCCAATCAAATATTCAGTGTTGTAAAAATTGTAAGTCAATTTTTTTTCAAGTGAAGTTTATTACTTTTGAATAACTATTTTATAATTAGTTGAAATAACTTTACTTTATAATTAGTCTTAATATCTTTACTTTATAATTCGTTTAAATAACATCACTTTATTATTAGTTGAAATAACTTCACTTTATAATTCGTTTCAATAGCTTCACTTTATAATTCGTTTTAATAGCTTCACTTTATAATTCGTTCTACTAGCTATACTTTATAATTCGTTTTAATAGCTATACTTTATAATTTGTTTAAATAACTTCACTTTATAATTCGTTTCAATAGCTTCACTTTATAATTCGTTTGAATAGCTTTAGTTTATAATTAGTTTTCATAGCTTTACTTTATAATTAGTTGAAATAACTTTGCTTTATACTTACTTTAAACAACTCTACTTTATAATTACGCTGAATAACTTTACTTTATAATTACTTTTACTAGTCGAATCGAGTTTAATTACACATTACCAAAGTAATGGGTAATTAAATGAGTAGTTTCATCAAAAATGTAATTAGTGACTCGCAACACTGCAAATATTCATGCAATAATAAAATTGTTTATGCAATAAACATGTATCATTATAGTAAATTACCACATTCTTGAATAAATATCTCTTGAAATTGTAAATAATCAATCGTTGAATCATTTCCCCCTGTCCTTTCCTTGCCTGTACTAAAAATTAGGTATCAACTGCCAGAATTTTAGGAGTGAATTTTCTGGCAGTTGATACCTTTTTTTAAGGAGTCGATTTTCTGGCAGTTGATACCTTTTTCAAGGAGTCGTTTTTGACACCATGAGGTATCAACTGCCAGAAAATTGACTCCTTAAAAAAAAGGTATCAACTGCCAGAAAATTGACTCCTTAAAAAAAAAGGTATCAACTGCCAGAAATTTAGGAGTGAATTTTCTGGCAGTTGATACCTTTTTTTTAAGGAGTCAATTTTCTGGCAGTTGATACCTTATGGTGTCAAAAACGACTCCTTGAAAAAGGTATCAACTGCCAGAAAATTGACTCCTTAAAAAAGGTATCAACTGCCAGAAAATCGACTCCTTAAATAAAGTATCAACTGCCAGAAAATCGATAGGTACCTGGAGCTCTCATTGCCTACATTTCCCCTGGAGCCGAGTTCAGCCAATCAGGAGCGAGAGTCAAGACGAAAATAGGCAATTTCTCTTCAAACCTTATTCCTGATTGGCTTAGACTCTGCCCAGGGGAAATGTAGGCATTGAGAGCTCCAGGTACCTATCGATTTTCTGGCAGTTGATACTTTTTATTTGAGGAGTCGATTTTCTGGCAGTTGATACCTTTTTTTTAAGGAGTCATTTTTCTGGCAGTTGATACCTTTTTCAAGGAGTCGTTTTTGACACCATGAGGTATCAACTGCCAGAAAATTGACTACTTAAAAAAAAGGTATCAACTGCCAGAAAATTGACTCCTTAAAAAAAAGGTATCAACTGCCAGAAAATTCACTCCTAAAATTCTGGCAGTTGATACCTTTTTTTTAAGGAGTCAATTTTCTGGCAGTTGATACCTCATGGTGTCAAAAACGACTCCTTGAAAAAGGTATCAACTGCCAGAAAATTCACTCCTTAAAAAAGGTATCAACTGCCAGAAAATCAACTTCCTAAATAAAGGTATCAACTGCCAGAAAATTCAGTCCTAAAATTCTGGCCGTTGATACCTCATTTTTGAGTGATATTTTCGATTTGAATTAATTTTGAATTAATTTTGAATTCAATTTAGCTCCTAAATTGATGCGCCTGGATTAGGAGTTGGATAGGGGATAGGAGAAAAAAATATGCAGAAATGATTATTCATGAATTAAGTTTATTATCAACATTTATGATTGAAGCCATCCATACAAGCAATATTAACATACCTACATAGACAGTTATGTACAATTTTCAATTCGTCCTGAAACATAAACACGTCTGTAGCAATTAATTAAGAGAATTAATTAAGTTAGCTTGATTATGCAATAATACCTAGAGTCGTTATGATTTGCTAAAGGGAAAGAAATGGCTTGACTGGGATGGAAGACCTGTATTTACGACGTCTGTTTGTAATGAAATTACTTATTCAATTACCCATTACTTTGGTAATGTGTAATTAAATTCGAATCAATTAGTAAAAGTAATTATAAAGTAAAGTTATTGAAAGTAATTATGAAGCAGTTATTATAACTAATTATGAAGTAAAATTATTAAAACAAATTATAAAGTAAAGCTATTGAAACGAATTATAAAGTAAAGTTAATAAAACTAATTATGAAGTCAAGTTATTTAAACTGATGATAAAGTAAAGTTATCGAAACGAATAATAAAGTGAAGTTAGTTAAACTAATCATAAAGTAAAGCTATCAAAACGAATTATATAGTATAGCTATTAAAACGAATTATAAAGTATAGCTATTAAAACGAATTATAAAGTATAGCTAGTAAAACGAATTATAAAGTGAAGCTATTAAAACGAATTATAAAGTGAAGCTATTAAAACGAATTATAAAGTGAAGCTATTAAAACGAATTATAAAGTGAAGCTATTGAAACGAATTATAAAGTGAAGCTATTGAAACGAATTATAAAGTGAAGTTATTTCAACTAATAATAAAGTGAAGTTATTTAAACGAATTATAAAGTAAAGATATTAAGACTAATTATAAAGTAAAGTTATTTCAACTAATTATAAAATAGTTATTCAAAAGTAATAAACTTCACTTGAAAAAAAATTGACTTACAATTTTTACAACACTGAATATTTGATTGGATAAATTGTAGATGTGATCGTAATATGTATAATCTATCACGTATATCTCTGAAAACTACATATTTGGCACTTCTCAAGTTCCGAGATTAGCTAGAACTATAATTAGGAAATAATAAAACTAGTATTATACTCTAAACTAATCGTTGCGACGATAATACATGCATATACGTACGAAGGTATATTTTTATTTTTCAGACCACCATACGAATAGAGAACAGAGTCATTATTCTCACCATGGTTTTCGTTAACGATAATACTTTAACAACGTAATTTCGCCACGAGAACAGTAGAATAATTCATTACTCTATAAATATAGTTGTTCTCAATAGATACTAATGAGAGTCTCCAATTCGTGGATCTCTGAATTGTCTACTCTCTATCCATTGAAGACAATTTCACAAAGGAGTAAAGTATATTCACGTACGTATATCGTATATGCATGTATTACGCCCAGTTACCTGCATAGATATTGCGAATATTTCTCTACTGCTTATTTGTCTACTGCTCTCCTCTTTCAAGTACAATGAAGTTATTAGGCTAGTAAAAAATATTATTGGCCGAGATATTACCTCTTGTCAAGCATTTTCTCGCACGTCGGTTAACTCGGCGCGTAAGTTTTCCCAAGAACGTCTACTACGTCACAAACCTGTTCACTCGTCGGCGCCACGAAGGCCACTGAAACCGGTTAGACCGGTTTGCTTGGGCTCCCCATCCTTGACGGCCTTGAGTGGGTCGAGAGGGGCAAGGACGCCGTTGAGTAGGTCAGTTTACGCTGGTGGCGCCATCGGGTGACGAACTACGGAACTAAGAAGAGCAGAATAATATAATGATCCGCGGGTTGCGTGTAATAGGGCGCAGCATTCATCCCTTAGGCTTACCCTATTGTAAATGTAGTGTATATTTAAATTCTTATTTCATTAGTAAAAGTAATTATGAAGTAAAGTTATTTAAAAGTAATAAACTTTATTTAGTTACCTATTACTTTGGTAATGTGTGATGAAACTTGATTCTACAGGGTCATATTACAGGGACATCTCAGTACTGCAAGTCTCGGACCGCCAGGCGGCTGATAAAAATGTGCGTGAAATTATCAGGTTCGCCGCTCGACTATTTCATCACAGTCCAAATGCCTGCCCCCCGAACCGGATTCTGTTCCAATTGGCAATTAAGACGAACGGGTGTATTATAGTACTATATTCAACTCGTTCGGAAAAATTTGTTGTATCAGCTAGTATGCATATTATTGTAATAGTTGCATCGCGATGAGTACATATTCATTTTTAATGAGCAATTACAAATTGCACTTAAATTTGCCGTTAAGTAATATTGTATCGATTTTGCATCAATAAATTCACAGACATCATACCAATAATTAATTGCTCCATTATTTTACACTTCTCTCTCCCCTCGCCTCTTCATTCTTTATTCACTCTTTTTTCTAATGAATATAATATAGCGATGTGCATGAAGCAACGCATGCATGCCTATATCAATACACTACTCCTTTCCCCCTTCAAAAAACAGGAGAACATCTGACCCGAGGAGGTATGCTTAAATTTTTGGAGGGGGAAAAGGGTAGTGTATGGATATAGGCATGCATACGTTGCTTCATGCACGTCTTTATATATAATATTGCACTACAATATTTCTTATTGTCTAAATTATGTATATTTCATAAATAGTTTCATACAAGTAAATGTATAACAGTATAACGCTATTAATAGAGTCTCTTTATTCTCCTCTTGTCATGCAAGTTATCATAATATAAATTAGATTCGAGTAACAATCATGTTATCCCTTAAATATAACTAATTATACAATATGTTAATCTCAATATATCTACTAGGGCTTATAGGAATCCTCGATTTCGGAAATTAATTTTCAGGAATTACGTTCAAAAAACTTACAACTTCGGGTTTAGAAACGATAAAAAAAAATCTAGCATAATAATTTAACGTACGAAATACTAGTTCGAATTCGACTCATTTCAATCATGATCTCTGAATTTCTGACCCCTACTTTGTCTAATATTTGGCATCAGCGCCGAGTCTTCGCATACAGAGGCGGCCTTGTTTAATCAATGAACCTATATGCTCGTCGTCATAGTTACTTACAAATTATGAGTGTTTTCCGTATCGCTCTGATACCGGCGTTCATTCGATTGTTTTCCTCTAGTTCCACAGGAAACTTGCATACGATTGTCATCTCCGTATAGGTGAATAAAATATCGCAAAATACGTATAAACCGAAGTCGAGTACTCCAACACAATAGACTTCTCCATCCATACCTGAAGTGCAGAATGGTACGTCTACATGTAAAAAAAGGAGATGAAACTCAGTTTTTGTTCGACACCAGCGTCGAGGCAAATGCCGATGACGTGATAAACGATATCACCATCATCTACAACGGTCGTTTAAAAATCTCAAGAATATGTTACGGTAAGAATGGACCATCGAGTATTATAAAGCCGTTATTACTGACGTTAAATTATCTCAAATGAAATTACAAAACAGAAATCGAAGAACTGATGAAGCACGGTACAATGCTACCCCATGATATGATGGGGCTGACGGAGGATCAAGTCGAGGAATTGAAACTGCGAGATGAATGGGGAGAAAAATGCACCCCTATGGGTGGCTGGACATTGAACAAGGATGTGGTTGGTAAGTCGCGAAGATATTCAACAAGAAAACTTTCTGGGTATTTCTCATCGCCAAAGATAATTATCTTTATATTTTTGAACAGGTCGGAGGAACGGAAGACAACCTAATGAGAGAATGCAGGAGGTTTTGAAAAAGACGATCGATGAAGCGCGCGCGATGACTTCAAAGGTTTGTTAGCGATTTATTTTTCAATTCTAAAACGTGGGGTGAATGAATGACCGTTTGATTTTTTTATCGACAGAAATTGGTACAGCAAGAGAAACTCGTTACCCAAAAAACGGTCCAGACAGCTTTAGACAATCTGCGCGGTGCTGTTACGATTGTTTATCCAATGGGACTACCACCGCACGACGTTATTCGTCAGGAATTTGAGAATACCGAAGATTTGAGCGGCACCCAAGCCTCTCTTGAGGTAGATGATCAGAAGAAACCAGAATTCAATATCTTATGCCATAATATTTTTTAAAAAAACCTTATTTTTCAGGTGATGGATGCCAGCATGGCCCAGCTCTGGTTTTCAGGCAAAGAAATTTTGCGGGGAAAAAAGTTGAAGGATTACCTAGGCCGTAATGAAAAGACGAAGGTGATTGTCAAGCTGCATAAACGAGGCTCAGGAAAACCAGGACGTGAACCAGTGATGTCGGATGAAGAGCGAAAGATGTTAATGCTTCACGCCTATAAACGTCAGGAACAATTTAAGGTACATATTAATTTGATTACAATTTAATACTTATCAGTGTAATTTTATGAAAAAATAATCTATGACGTAATTCAAGTCACTTAAGTAAGTTGATTCACCCCAACGATCGAAATGAAGGGATAACACGCGACTGAGTTGCCCGTAAGGGATGTAATACCCACGGGGAAAAATCGTTAAACGTTTCACAGGGTAACTGAGAATTTATCTATCGTTGCTTAGCCGCAGTGATCTTATGTTGATCAAATCATACACATATAATATCTAAATTAATTAGTTTATCAAAAGTTTGATGAAATTCACCGACAAATTCATCGAAAATTGATTATGAAGAGATGAAATATTGTTGAAATGATGTTTAGCAAAAAGTTCGAAGTTTGCTGCATCTGATAAAAAAAATTATACGAAACATTTTCTAGATGCGTTTGGACTGGTATTAATGAGAAATGAGTTTAATGACCGAAGAGTAAAGTGCACAATCTAATTAGTGACATGATAAGAAATGCGTACCCGAATATATTTGGTGAGAATTTCTAGAAACACAGTAACAGCGGCGTAATGAAAATTTCTCGCGTTTTAACGAGCGAGGCAATTAACAGACCCCTAATTTAGTTAAGAACAGGTAAAACTGCAGTCAATTGACCTTAGGTTGACCTTCTGGGCTTCCGCGTCTGTTGCGCCTTGCAATCAATACTTATGTATGTACACCGTACAGTCCAAAAGGTAAAGGGTTGTGTGTTTCGTGCTGAATGAGTGTAGCAGCCAAAATATGACCCACGCTCGTTTACCCTCACCGAAAACAGTTTTAAAAGTTTCTACTTTCGTTTTCGAAAAGTATGGTACATGCAGGGTATAAACATCTGTAAAAGCGAGGAACTGATTCTCAAGATATTGGAAGGCTCGTCTCTTTTGATCATCCCTAAGGGAAGAAGATATAAAAATAGAATGAAGAAAGGACAACAAATTGCAGAAGAAATAAATTCAAAGGTCAATTTTCTTTTTTTCTTTTTCTTTTCTTTTTTCCCCCAAGCTGTCTCTCGCAACCCCATTGAAAGTGAAGTAGGCTCAACGTTCGATGTCAGGGTAAAAAGATTTTCCTAAAAACACCCGGAGGCAACGTACGCCACTTAAATTCACGACAGATATCTAACAGGAGTGACTGGTGTACATTTTTTTTTTTTTTTTCTCGTATCTATGTATAAGAAATGATCGTTTACCGATATTCATAAAATTCGTTCAATTCTGCGTATATTCGTAAGAAAGAGAAGCTTTTTATTCCGTACGAGTAACGAGATTTATAATTTTCTGAACTTTTGTGTAAAATTAGAAACGATTTGTTCATTTAATAATCAGTATACCTAAGGCTGTATTAATTTTTATCAAACTCACCCTTAGGTAGGTAGGTAGGTAGGTAGGTAGGTAGGTAGGTACCTGGTAGAACTCAGTCTCGCGTGTTCAGTAGGGGTTTTTCTAAGAACAGTCAGATTTTTATCATCTGATAAAAGTCCTTTCAGTTTCGTGTATCGCGACTGAATAATTATTACACTCGACAGAGTCCTAAGGTCTAAACCATCGTCTGATTTACCTTATACCTATATTATATAAATCAGACAAAACGATGAGTTTTTTATTTTATTTTTTTCTTATCAAAGTCAATGAATCGAATTACAAAACTCATTGAATTAGGTGCCTATGAGAAAATGAGAAAAAAAGAAATAAACACCCATTGACTGGTGTTTTATAGACAGGTAATTATTCCTCAAGCTTGAATGAGTCCGAAATCAATTTAGACCCGATTTATCGGGAAAGCTTGTTGAACCATTAGAGCTACGCTGTTTCATTATGGCTTATCAAAGCTCCCTTGAAATAATGAATATAACCGTTGCCTATAGAGTTTAGAAGATGCAAACCGAACGATAACACCGTTGTTACTTATACATATATGTATGAGCGTAAACTTCAACCTTCGTTATATAGTTATTCGAATTTTACTATTGAAAGCTTTCCGACGATAGCTTGTTCGCCTCGACATAGGTAAATTTGTCAAAAAGTGAGAAATTTTTTTTTACACAGAATTCGTGAGTGTCATTTTGGGGAGTATGCGTATAAACTATTCGAGGGTAACGAGGAAGTGATCAGATTTCAAAACGTTGAATTAGCGCGAATTAGCGTAACACGATACAGGTGTTAATTAGCGATAAGATTTACGCGAAGCAAGAAACCGAGAGCGTGGTAAGTTTAGGAAAATATATATGATGAAGTTTGATACCTCGCACTCACAAGGTCGTGCAGAGCGTGTAAAATGATATTCCACGTCTTATCGAAGCAAGTGTAATATCATTCGTCACGCGTACGTCGACGTTTCGTAAACATTTTGCATAAATCAGATTCAACATTTCGTTTCTATACCGGTGCCAGTTTCAAATGTGTGCACGAAGTAAATATCGGAAAAACAGTTTTTACGTAAAAAAATCACGCGACGTGGGTGTACAGAATTATTATTTTTTTTTATTTTATCTCGTTTCAAATAACACCCACAAATCATTTCGAATACTAATCAGATTTCTGTATAATTATCGACAAGTTCAATTTTCAACAAAAAATTCAATTTAAATCTATCGAGTTCAACCGCGTGTTATTCTAGTTAATTAACTCCCCCATTCACGAACCCATACCCTACTCAGGTCCCAGTGCCAATTAAGAACCAACCTTGATTATCCAAGAATGAATAAGCTCGCAGCACACACGTACTTTGATTAATGGATTTATTTCTTTAATGGTCCAACTATGTTGTAAATTTATTTTATTCTGTATATATATTATATATATGTTCATATCGTACATGTATATAATATATATACGTAAATATAGTATATTATAGGTATATGATCACGAGTTACAGTACATTTGACGATATATATAAAACACATTACAGTATACATATATTTTTATATATATTTATATTTTATAGTTGTATAGTTAGATTTATGTTGATAAATGTTCAATTTTTTTTTTTTTTTTTTGTTTTTTAGACACATATGTATGTATAGTATATAGGTATAAATAGTACACAGTAGCATGAACAAATGAAGGCACATATAGTAGAGTATAAGCGTTAATTGTTTTATAGTAACAACTCACCGTTGACCGTTTCGTAGATTAATTGTTAAACTTTCATGGTTTGTTTCTTTTTTTTTTCTTTTTTTCTTCTAATTATTGAAGAATTGATTCACACAGATACATGATGCACAATTGTAATAACGTCTATAGCATATTAGGGTATGTACTTGAGACTCGATGCTATAGGAACTAAAAATCAATCTTTATATTTATATTTATATTTATAGATATATAGAGCAGCTATAATTTTATTATATATTAAAAGAAAATTAACTATGCTATAATGACATCAATTCACTTAGTGATTGCAAGATATTCTCATTCTTGAAATATCTTTGTACGTAAAACAGCGTATATTTTAATTCACTGAACACCGAATGTACATACACGTATATAATATTCTCTATGTATTATTATACTTTCTTATATATATATATGTATTTCTTTCAGAAAGTATAATATTACATATTATGTATATACTATACTATATATAGTTCACATTTAACGGAGTTATTTATCTGTATATAAATATGTATATTATATGATATTGATAGATAGGTATATATATATATTTATTATATATACATACATATGCATGTATAATATTCTATAGTTAAAGGCAGTTATATAGTTTAGAAAAGAAAAAAATTTTTATAACCGTATAAAATCCTAATAATAATCTAGAAAATTTTCATGAATTATTTAATACTGTAACTGAAACTTTACGAGTTGTATAATTCAACAATTTCAAACTAGGTATACATACCTATACATAAAGAAACTTTTCTATAGTTATAAACACTTATTCGAAAGGCATTAATCGTTAGATTTTTTTTTTCTTTCTCTTATAGTGATTCGAAATTTGTTCATTTTTTTTTTTTTCAAATAATTTTTTCAATAATTTCTAGCCGGTTAAACTCCACATTATTAAAATTATACAGCGCGAGTTGTCGCGGTTTAATTTGATCAACGATTAAAAAAATTAATTAAAAAATTCATACGTACTCACATTTATTAATCATTTTTAATACACTAATTGTTATAGTAGTGTACAGTGAAGGCAATAGTTTCAACAAATAAAAAGAAAAATTGTTTTTCCTTCTGGTTTTTTTTTATATATTTTTATATATATTTTTATATAGTATCTTGGCCCCGTTGGGGTGGCTTTTGCGTAGCAGATGCCGAGTCGTGTCAATCGATATTATCCCTTAACTTTAATATACCTACCATAATTCTATGTCGTACATATATAACATATACAATTATATATCTAACGAATGAGTAGCCACACGGTGTACCGTATGTAAATATAATCATTTATTCCCTTGACAATAAAATAAATGACAAAGTTTTTCACTACTTTGCCAAAACCCACGTACAACCCATATATGCGAATGAAACTTAAAATGATCGAAATTAATATATCAGTCGTTTAATTCGAAAAGTAAAATTTTCTTCTGTATACGCGATTATATATATATATATAGTACATTGAATGCGTTAACGTAAGCCTTGCCAATTTTTTTTTTTGGTCGTTTTTCTTTTTCTTTTTTCTTTTTATACAACGAGAAGCGCGGAATATATTAAAAAAAATATATATAATTAAAATCAACGTCTCGGGGGTCCCTCGATGAATAAAATCACAAACCGTGGCAACCGGACGTTGAATTTATATACCGATATAAACGAAAATTATATACCCACAGATTTTTTATTCTAATACAACGATTAGCTAAACTCTTACCTCGGATTAGTGTTCAATTTTTTTCCATAGGTATTGTAAAAATCAAAAAGAGTCTTCAGTCTCCGGGTCCATTAGTGGCAGTCTTTCGTAAACCGCCAAACCTTGTAGACTGGATTTATACTGCTAAAGAGCCATGGTTCTCAGTTCGTTTTCATTTTCGTTTTCAAATCCCTCGGGTGATCCTGGAGTCCCTTCGACCAGACCTTCGTCCTCGTTTTCCTTGTCCTGTGATTCTGTGCAGTATCTGCACCTCATTTTAGCATCATCTCCGACCCGTACTGATCGAGTTATAATAACCAGGGTGGTTAAACTTATGACGAAAAATATCGTGGGTACAATAATCGCGATCAAAAGTTCTGTGCGTGTTTTTTCCAAGTCGAATCTGGCCACTACGAAAAATGAGTTGTTCTGAAATCATGATAAGTTACGCGTGATTTTATAGACAGATGAGAATCGTAACAGAAAAAAAAAATCGCAAAACCACATGTCGGCAAGCAGCAACCCCTAAACTGCATAATTAATGAAATAATGAGAATCGATTTTTGTGAAGTACTGGGTCAAATATCTCGCGCTTAATCCTTTCGGGTTGTAAACGTTTCGTAACGTTTTGGGGAACCCCGAAACGGAGAACCTAATTACAAAACTTGAAGGGAGATTAAAACACTTGTATAACATCGATCGGATGAAATTGCTGCAGATACCCTGCAGATTCTTCCGAAACTGTTTCGAAGCAAAGTTCGCGCTTATTGCGGTTGTAATACGCAATTGCGGTAACAAGTGAGAAATAAAAACGTAAAACAACTCGAAATGTCGATGTCGCGGTTCCCCCTTTCATATCGTTCAGAATATAAATCCACCCCATTACCTATACCCGTTCGCCTGGCAAAGATACACCGAAATAATAAGAACGTAGATAGCTAGGAAAATGTACGTGTCACGCATGCTAATGTATCGACATTTCTATGACTATTTTATTATAGACATAACGAGACACGATGATATTGGCGTACTACGCGTGTTTATATCTGCGACCGTAAAGGGTTCGATATTGTAATTTCAATCATCTCATGTTGCATATTCATTATCGAATCTACGTCAGTAGTAAGTAGATTTGAAATTTTTGTATCGAAATCAATTCGAAATATCAGATGATAGTGAATCGAATTTCTAATCCTAATTCAGCACCCTATATAGAGATTGAATTTATTTATAGCCAAGTATAGAATAGAATTTTTTTCTTACTTTTTTTTTCTCTCTGCCAAGGGTAGTGAAAGATTCAGCGAATTGAAAATCCCAAGAGCCTGAGGGAATCAGGGCGTAGTAAAAAATCGCCACGGAGTTAGGGGTGGTCAATTTACTTCACTTTGTGAAGTTTTTTTGCTAATCATTTTTTAGTAGTTGGTAAATAAATTCAGTGTGGGTACAGATACAGCGAGATCTCATTTCGTTCTAGAGCAATATTCCCGCGAGCCAGCTTCTCTTTGTTTGTTATATCTCGCGGTAAAGTGCCAATCGGCCAAAGGGTAGGTATACGGAAAATAAAGAATACCGTGGGAATTTATGAGCCACCGCGGCGACGACTTGGCGAAAAATCGAACCATAAGGGTGCAGAAAGTGAGAATTCCTCGAGTGGAATTTTTTAGTTTTTATTTCTTTTTCGTCACTGGTCAAGAATTTACGATAAAATATTAAATTTTTGAAGCTATATCTGTATAATAAACAATTTTTTATCTTTCGTCTCCCTCTTTTTCAGGTATGTCCGTGATTTTTCGATCGTTAAACTGCACTACACATACTATATGGCTTGAGCGATTGGTAAGTAAAAATTTTAAAATGTAATTTTTTTCACACGAGAAAGAAAAAGTGGATCTACAATATTAAAGAACCCAATAAGAGTGAAATCTATTTAGGAGAAAGTTAGCTGGCTATTCAAGTCAATCTACTATGTATCTATGCGAGAATTGACGTATATATTTATCGTTCGGTTACTCTCCGGACATCAATACGATCGATTCCCCATCGCTATATAGTCTTGCAGCGGGATGATTAGTTTCCCGATTCCCCGCAGATAAAAAGAAGAAGAAAAGTAAGCGAAACATAATACAACCTACCGAATGACGTTGATCAACGGAGTGGACGAACGAAATAGGGAACAAGACAAAAAAAAGAAAAGAAAAAAAAGGAAATTGTTAAATAATTTCTATCAACTCACCTTGTTATAGTAGCAAGGATATCTGCTCTGGGCTGTTTTGTTGTCTCCATCTCTTCCATTGGTTAATAAAAAATCGCGGCACTCTCCTCTCAGCGTGTTTACGCATCCTTCGAGATTTATATAAAGTCTTGAACTGTTGTATATGGTCAATGACTTTTGTGACGGTACGTAAGAGTCCGTGGGGTCAATGGGATGAGCCAAATTCGCTTCGTATATATCGAGAAAATTTGTAAAGTTTACGTAGGGTTTGGGGATTTTATTATCCTCGATTAGGGTCCCGTTCACGCAGTCCTCCGTCCTGATGACAAAAATTTAGCATTAAAGTGAACGTTTTTTTTTTATTTTTCATTTTTTTTTCATACGCTCTCACACCTGAACGTTGTAGGCTTTGGACTTTAGACGGATATTTCTTCAATTTTACCAAGGCGACAGAATTCTATCGTATTTTATTTTCCGCAATTTAAAAGGATCAGTTCCGCGCAAACAGCCGAAAAATAACGATGAAATCAGGGTAGCTGGAGCATAAAATTTCACGACGCTATTCGCAGCTGATGTTAATAAAAAATTTATCGATACTTTCGTTTTTTCTTTATTTTTGTCTCTCCCTTCTATTTTCTTCGGAAGTAGGTACACTTTTCTCCTCTCTTTGCCTCGGCGAAAATCAGCCAAAAATAATTAGCGAAAACAACTCGTAAGTTGTATTCAAGCTTCGAGCCTGGTTCTCAGCAAGGCATAAAATTCGCCTTAAATATTCGCAAAGTCGTTTTAACTCCGAAAGCTCTAAATCCGAATGGGCTTATTTTATTTTTCCCTTTTCCAATCAACATAAAATTCTCACCTAATTTTTTTCCCGTCTTTACTGACGGCCAAACAACTGGCAATAATTCCCCCAGCATCTTCGTCCCAAAATTTGATAGGCTCCTTCAATTTTGTGCCAGGCAAATTGCCGTTAGCTCGATTTAAAGCTTTGGCACTTGAGCACCGGGCTGTAAATATGTTGTCGTCTTGCATGAGGAACACGTTAACCCCAACGGTTGTTATTTTCGGGCAATATCTATCGCAGGAAAATGCTTTTTTGATTTTGGTACACCTCGAGTACTGGCAGCTAAAGAAACCGTTCAGTTTCATGTTGTCTTTTTCGCTGTCGACTATTATCCCGTCTGCTTTATGATCGCACAACATGAGCTCGCTCATATTAGCACAATGTCCTAAACTGCAGTTGAAGACACCAGAAAGCGAGCTGCATTCACTGCCGTTATTGCAATTGTATCTTTTCAGACTCGCTGTGTTAACCTGATGGATAAAAAATTCATTGCATCTCTTTGGGACTTCGCATTTTTTTGTAATTTTTTTTATTTTCTAAATACAATTTTTGCGTGTTCGATCTCTACTCTAATATATTTCTACGTGATAGAAATGCGACACCGATAATCCGTTCTCTTATAGTATATCTAAAAAGGCACCCTTTCACATATGACGTAAAATCGATTTGTCAAGTGACACAGAGGCGGGGCACCCACGGAAGTTTCCTTGATTAAATGTCAGAATTTTCTGTTTTAGTTTGTAGATTTCTGGTGTTAATAAATTCTTTCGCATTTTGTTGGGAATTAAACTGACTGTTATTATACACCAAAGTATACATCGAGGCAAATGAGAATCATTCGATTCTAGGCGATCTAATTAGTGAAATTAGAGTCTCATTAGCTAATTAACTAGTATTGTATTATAACAGGTATACGTATCCATATACGTATTTGTATATGGGGTGATAAGGAAGATATAGGATACTATGTTTCCGATGTAAAAATTTCCCTCTGAATCGCATAGCCACGCGGTAATCTTGAAAAACCCATGAGAAAATGGAGACAAGCTAGGAAAACGTCTATCGGCTATATACTAAAAACGTGACTCAGAGAGTTGGGGGACTCCCCTTGAGTCATAAAAAAAAACCCCTATGCCAAACGAAATTATCTTCTTCCGCGTAGTAAATTGCGGTATACACATTCAGCACGTGTCAAGGTCATCCGCATTCTGAAATCTCTTCTGGTTTCTCGTTTCGCTATATCACCTTACGTAAGCCTCAACCAGAATTCGCAAATCCCGTTCAAGTAGGGTTTGAGAAATGTTTTTATTTTTATTTTTGCCCATGTATAAAAAAAGAGACGAAATAAGAAGTTTTCTTCGAACTTGAACGGATGAGCTATAATATCATACCTATTGGTATGGATTTATTACCCATGTGGTTATTATAGAGACCGACCACAGGGTTTCTTAAGGGTATATAAGGTACCACGTAACTCCATTATGATAAAAATGATAATGGGATTATTTGAGGGCTTTTTTTTCTTTTTTCATCCACTGCAGTAAAAGCTCATTATACTCATATACTCGAACCAAAAGTTTACTAAGCTGTGAAAATATGACCACGTGGTTAAAAAGTCTTTTAAAAAGGTCCAAGAGTTTCCATTTCTATTCTAAATCGAAATATTAGAATCTAAGGGTGAATTATGTAACCAGTTTTATCTTCAATGTCGAAATTTACCCTCAGCATATTATACAATATGCAACTCAGTTTTAAAGTTAGGAATAAAAATGAAGTGATTAATCTCTACAGTATTGAAATATATTCAATTTGAGTCCGTATATGTATACCTATTCGTTAAAAGAATGTCTAGAGGGATGGATCAAGCGTAATTGACAATGGCTTAGGGTTAAGCCGCGTGGTACCCCGGTTCTGCTATTTGTTCTACTCTCGAGAATAAAACGCGGATGTAATTGAGTCTGCAAACATTATTTCCCGTTCTATACCTATATAACAGCGAAGATCGAAAGCTCGGAATTGAAACGTGCTTTGCGAGACAATCACGTCCCATTTTAATCCCAGCCCCAGGTTTTGTTTAAATTCAGGTGAAACCGTGAACCAGATATATTTGAAAATGTTCATCATGTATTTTCGCATGATAAGTTAAATGTATTTAATGATGATTAAACTGGTGATGAAACTCACCTGGGGACATGATATGCTCGAAGTTCTTGTACAGTTTTCGAAAAGTACATCCGTCCCGTTTCTTCTAACTGTTGCATGAATTTGTGGACAAAATCCTGTAGTTTTAGTCAGACACCATTCACCGCAGCTTGCCCAAGCGCAATAATTCACAAGGGTTGTATTCACGGTCTGACACATTACCGGATCTGGTTCTATCCCGGCATTGAACGCCCTGTAAGTAAAGAAACCCTTCATGAAATGAACTTTCAAAGGCGTCAAAAGAGCACCTGTTGTCTCCCAGGACTCGAAAGTGACAAAGAGAAAGGGAGAAAGGGAGAGAAAGGGAAAGGGAGATCCTTACAGCCCGCGTGACTTCTTGGATAAAGGTTTCGTTTCGTGAAATAACATAAAATAATAGAAATAGAATACAGAGAAAGTGCGAGAGAGATAAAAGGGTAATAATGAAATAACAATAGGGAATAAGCGAGAAGTAAGATTAATGACAAAGAGATTATAAAGATCGCGCGTATCTCTCTCCGCCGTTGCGGACTGTTTAATATGTGCTCAGTACGTTCGAGATCGTAAATTAATTATGGTCTTGCCCAAAGCTGTGAGTAAAATATTCATAGTGGATGTGAATTTTCGACTATTTCAAATATCTGAATATTCATGTCCGATATAATACTTCCGAGGAAATGTTATATGCCTACCCTACCTACGCCGGGAATGCGAAGGAGAACGTAATGGGAGAGAGGTATAGAACTGTGTCAGTGGGTCAATATAAGTATGTATAAGGATGACAGCACGATAATATGTACTACATACAGTAGGGTGTCAGTTATTTCCCAAAATTGTTTTTTTTCTTCTTTGTTTGCTTTTTTTTTTAGAGAGATGTGGAAGTTTGAAAGAGCTGCTCAAATTAATGGTTTGATCAATCTTCCACATCTTTCTAAAAAAAAAAAAAATAATATTCATTAAAATGATAAAATTAAACTCAATTGAATATTATAGACCGACTGGTAATTGATACGCAATAATAATGATAATAATACCTGTGCGAGGGCATGTAGATCGCAACGCTGAGATAAACCAGGGCAACACAGCTTATCACGATTGTGAATTGACACAAACAAATACTACCGCAGATTCTGCGATCTTGTTCAGGAATTAAACGCGGCTTATACTTTCGCCCCATTTTATATTCAAACTTGCCGGTTCAGAATGAAAGAAAATAAGGGAGCAGCAAAATCACTTGCTGTATGTTAAGAAAAAAAATTTTATCTGTATAAACTTGTGAAAAAGTTTTATAGAATAGAATATATAGTTTAAAGTTCGGACTAAGGGTAGGTATATGAATTTTATCGCCCCAAAACCACCCTTAGTTTACGATAGATATTTCAAATATCGCAGAATTCATATCTGACTATGCGAAGATATAAACTGTAAACGAAATCGTCCGAAGTTCAAAGTTCTATGCAAAGTCTTATCCGACCACATGTTGAAGTCGGTATATTATAAAGTTCATATTTGCGCGTCATCGTATCTCATTGTTAACGAATGGAACCACTCCCTCGCGAGTTTACCAAAACATGAATAACCGCACCCCTGTTTTATTTCCCGTCATATCGCATCGGCTATACCTGAGATGCACCTTTACACCCTTATATTAATAAAAATAAATAATTTAAATAAAATTTCTGTCTGAATAAAGACGAGAAATATTTTCTGCTTCACTTGTGTAGTACTACCTACGCAGAATTTATAAACGGGCAAGCAAATGCACTTTGACAAATGACTTACCAGGGGTAAATTCTATTACCTAATTATCTTACAGTTATATGTATACGCGAAGGGTTCCCCCTTTGGTCTTACGTAAAGGTAACAACGCGTTATTTCAGGGTCTTCATCAAACTCATATTATACTCTTTACAAAGAGAAAACTTTCTAAACTATATTCCCAATTTGAAAATTTGAAAATTTTCATACAACACACGAGAGGCTGGGGTAAATTTTACAAAAAAAAACAAAAAAAAGAAAATAAATAAGAATAAACAGAATTTTTGAAAGAGGTAAAAAAAAAAGTCTATGATGTAAATTTTGGCAGTAGATTTCTTTGTTTTTTGATTTTTATAGAGTCAGATTTTCGTTTCGAAATCTTGTAGGTATATATATTTTTAATTTTTTTTCTTCTTCTATTTTTGCTGCAGTTTAGAAGCTCATACGTGTTGTTACGAATTTTAATATAGTTTCGAAGTATTAAATCGTGTATAGGCCCCGCTAATCTCGATATTAGAAAGATTTTTTCGTTACTCCAGTCTCATTCCCGTCCATTTTTTTATTTATTTACGATTGGTAAAACATCGCAATGAAAATGATTATAATCGCGACTCATATTATTATACTATATTTTGAACATCTGCACCCTCGCGCTCTCGCTCTCGCTCTCGCGACTCTGCAGAACTGTTTGAAAACAAGCAAAGCTTTTGCCTATATAGAATATGCCACGAAAACGAGTTTGCGCAATAGATATAAGTAGGTATATCAGACTTTGGTCAGACCCAAGGGGTGCAGGCTCAACGTAGGTATCTACATCTGGCGGTATCCCCGCGAGCGAAATTTTCTAGTAGTAACAATCCGCGCTTGGTCAGACGCTTGAGGTAACACCTCAGGATACCGTCAGCCATACTGAACGCTCGGAAGATACGAGATAATAAAATGTATGTACTATATGGGTATGTAGCATGAAAAAGTGGGTTCTGTACACACTGCGAATTATTGATCGTCCGTGGTCGTAAAATGTTCAATAAACGTTAACATTTAATTACTTATGGAGCAATTTTATTTTCATTTTCGTTAATTCAATTTATTACGTATTTAAAACGAAACAGAAAAATTAATTTTTCTATTTTCTTGTTTCTTCTTCTCCTTCTTTTTTTATAGATTGAGAACGATGATTATTATTAGCGCAATTAGGGAATAAATGAATAATTAATTATACGAGATTTTCTTAACAGAACAAAAAAAAAGAAAAAAAAAACCAACAAACAAATTTTATCTGTATTTTAACTAAAGTCTTAATATATATATATAATATATTATTTACAATAATTGCAATATATGTACGTATGTATGTATGTATGTATGTTATTTGAGTTAATCGTAATATTTTCAATATTATATATATATATATACATTTCTTTTCATACTTTTCCTCGTATTTCAAAGCGGTGAACATTTTTTCGGTGAATTTTTCTTTTCTATAATATATAGTTATATATATATAAATATATATATAAAATAATATAATAGATCGAAGGAAGCTTCGTATGGTGAGAACCTATATGTATATAATTATATATTATATTATACGTATAGGTAAAATTCTTTCGCTCTTTATAATTTCATCAATAAATTTATTTAAGCTATAATAAATCTGCAGTTGCGAGTAATTTTATTATCTCAAAAGATATTTTCAAATTTACGTATTATATATATAATTAATAATATTATATTATACTATATTATATCTATAAAGAGGGCTTTTTTTTAATTTTTTTTTTTTTTTCTTCTCATTCGTCGATAACACGCTAATAATATCTTTTTCGTCGTAATTTTTTTTTGTTTCTTTTTTTTTTTCATCATATATTATGAACGCAATTAGATCTATTAATTTATTCTAGATGAATCTAGTATCTATAAATAAACCTATAGTACATAATAACAAACGTCTAAATTTCGAAAAGAAAAGAACAAAAAAAAAAAGAATCTATCCGCACAAACTGTGTAATAATAATATGCTCACGTATAGTTTTTTTTATTTATCATTTTAATTTTTTTCTACGTTTATTACTATCGTTTCAAAATTTGAGCTAGTAATATATATATATCTGTATATTATATTCATATCACCTATATTATACTTGATTTTTATTTTCCTTTATTTATTTATTTATTTTTCTTCACTATCTTGTATCATTTCATACTATTTTGTTAATTTTAAACGTCTCAGATGCATACGTATGTCGTGTAAATAATAATAATAATAGTAATAATAATAATGATAATAATAATAATAATGAATACTATTGTTACATCATGCTTGGCTATATTATATTTCTTTTATTGAGTATGTATGTTTATTACCGTTTATACCGAACGAAGATAATTAGGTAATAGGTATAATTATATAGTATATGATCTGTCCATTATATATTGGCACTTAAGCGCTGATATAATTTATCTATTTGCGAAAAGTACTGACATTTAATTTCATTACGGTATAATTTAGACAATTCAAAATTTTTCATATAAGATTGTCGAAGTGTTTAAATCGTGTTTTATTCGATATTTATTTAATTTTTCTTAGTGTGTTTCGAATGATTTTATACATATTATATATATTTGTAACAATTTGATAAATTAATTAGTCAATTGATTGATGGGAGAAGAAAGAAGAGAAAAAAAAAGAAGAAAAAAACACGAGTTCTTTGCTTTTTATTATTTGATTTCACAGAAGCTGTAAATAAGAAAGATTGAAATTTAGGTTTTTTGTTTTTTTTTTTGTTTTTTGTGTTTTTTTGTATTATTCTTTTTTTTGTTATTTAAGTTAATTTATTATTTGATTGTATTTTTGGTGCAGATTTGATTGAGCAAACATTTTATTTAAATTACGCAAAAGCGCGTGTGTGAGTGTGTGTGTGTGTGTGTGAGTAAGTGATAAATTGCACTTTTATTAAATATGATAATATCAATAATATAATATACGCATTTGGTCAATTGCCAGTACTTCAAGAGTCACATTAAGACTTACAAAAGACGATTTTTCAATAGTGATTTATACGGGTATAATAATTACCTATATGTATGTATATCTGTGATAAATTATTATATAATTAGCAAGCTTAGATAGGGAATGAGTGCCAAATGCAGAGTCGATTTAAACAATTTCTCGATTATCATTCAAGAAATTAAGTTTTTTTGAAAAAAGACTCTTATACATAGCGAGGAGGTTCAATGTTTCACAACCATTCTAGATGAATGGGGCAAGATACGTTCTTCGCATGCTTCGTAAACCGACGATAAATATAAATATATATATAAATATTCTTTTTTTTTCTTTCTAAAAAAAAAAGACAATATTACCCCTCAAAGACAAAAGAAAAAAAGAATTGAAAAACAAAATGAACCGACAATTAGATCATCAACCCGAAGCAAACGTAGAATATTTCGCAAGTCCCGCTGAATAAAATTAAATTAAATTTTTTTTTTTTTTTCCTACCACAATAACTTATAGTGGTTTTTATATACGCTCTATCGACAACCATGGCATATAATATATACCTATTATATATATATATATTTATATATATATTTGCCCATGTACAAAAAAGTGTAACAATTTTTATATCAATTTTTAATAATAATTATATTCACAGGCAATAAATTTTACCTATATAATAATATATATATTTATTTATATATATCATCATCATAATAATATATTTTATTAGATTAGAATTATTTTTTCTCTATAAGAGGCCCGTTTCAAGGTAAAACAAATATTCATCCCACTAAGATTCGATCCAACAGTCTAATATAATTATTTTATTACATTTTATATTTAATAATAATAATTGAAAACAATTAACGATATAGAATTATTTTTTCCCTTTTCATTCGATTATTATCATTATTATTATTATGTTTTTATTTATTTAACAATCACGAGCTAATATCTCACAATTTTCATCCGTTGTTAATTTTTAATTTCCGTGAAAATGTAAAACCATGTTACGGGCCTCAAATCGTGCGTTAATTTAACTAACTATATATTATATGGACTTAGCTTTGAAAGAACAGCGCGTTTACGTGGTCGAATAATATCAACTTGTTACGTTATATATAGATATATATATTTTAAGAAAACTTCAATATTACGGTTTAATCCTTATTGTATTATACTATATAATATATTATGTATATAAATTTGAATAATTATTTCTTATAAGAGGAAGGCGCGGCTTTATCGCATTTTTTTAGTTTTTTTTTTCTTTTTTTGTTTTTCTTTTTTAAATAATTTACAATTAAGATTATTTGGAATACTGGTAGATGATTGAGTCTGAGCATATAATAACGCTGTCCAGCTTACTTCATTTTCAAAATTCAAAACTTTGGGATGAAATTTAATTACATAGTTTTATTTATAGCATATCCGCATTTATTTTATATTCTATAAATTCTAATTGGCAATTATATGTGTATGTATTAAGTTATTAGATTGATATTCAAAAGCCAATTATTGCTAATAACGATAAATTTCGACAAATTTATATTATAAGATAAGATAAATGAATAAATAAAAAAATACATACTCGAGAAATGACGGGAACTATTCGAAAGCTCTCTCTCTCACCCATAAAGGACCTAGAAAATTATCAGAGAAGCCAGAGTTTGATATTGAAACGAAAGTTAACTAGACTTTTTGGATAATAGCGTTCGGTGATATTGTATCGGCGTCATTCCCTCGCTGGGGGATGAGCCCTTGGTAGCAGTCAGTACTCCTCTTCGTCTTCCTCGAATTCATCTTCGCCCAATATACTGTAAATCGCGAAAGACCGTCACTCCAGGGTTTCGACATCGGTTTATAATGGGATAGAAATCATCTCGGAACTGTGACGGAATTATCTTAACTCCTTTCACAGGCATGGGGTTGATGAGAATAAGTCGTGGGATCGTGTCAATCAAGTTCCGAAATAATTATCTTATATAGTAGGATGGTATAGGTAGGTACATGCAATGAATGCGAAGAGTTAGGTACACAATAAAAATAATGAGAATAATGAGAAACCAATAATACTAATAAAACGTCTACAGCATACATACACGATACTTACTCTTCCTTCCTGGCATATTTATCGATCAATGGTCGACCCGGACTACCACATCTTCTTCCAATCGGTGGACAATACCAGTAGCAAAGAACCCCCAAAGAAACAGCGAAGAGTACGATAGGAGTAACGAGGGCCATCACCAAATGCCTCAAATTTTCATCCCAAGAATACCTGATGGCGTTGCGATTGATACAAGATATGGTGAATCTACTCGAATTTTCAAAAATGGATTTATTCAACTTTGGGGTAACTCACCTCGCAACTACGGTCTCCGGATGCGTTCTGCTGAAGTAACATGGAAATATTTTTCCCATATTACCGTATCCAAATTTACGGGCAAACTCTGAACAGTTTACACGAGGTGGATAACCGCAGCCTTCTGTATTTACGAAGAATTTAGTGTCTGCAACATCCCACGGAATTTGACCGGTTGATTTTGTCAAAAATTCGTCGTACGGAACCCTCGAGTAATTTACTCGTATTTGATGACATCGAAGAGCGGCGCTTGTGCAACCTGCGGGAAAGATGTGGAGAGAAAAAAGATCGAAGAGTCAGAAAATTGGAGAATCTTTGAACGTTTTTGGATTAAAAAAAAAAAGGAAAGAATAAATTAAATATACCTTCTCTGCAGCTCGCCCAAGAACAATTTCTAAGTCCTTCTGCATAAACGTGATCAGTTGCCATGCAGGCAACAGCACGTGGCGAAAAATCTGCTAATATAGTCGATATTGCCGGTTCAACGACGAATGGTATTAGAAAAAGAAATGCGAATACTGCAAGAATGGCTGTTGTACCGAGGCATAAAGATGTGTAAAATTTAGCTTTTTCCATCAAACTGGCTACTTCGACCATCGGCAATACACCGGTGACGCTACCAGATTTAACTTCACCCTCCTGGGTTCCCATGATAACCGTTGCTTCGTCGGATTCAATGATGAGGCCGGTTTCGGGTCTCGAGGACCCGGAAATTTTGGATATTTCAATTTCTGCCTTTCAAGGCAAGGAAGAAATTACAAGAATATTTACTTATTTTATATATATCAGATTGACTTTTTTATTTATTTATTATTTCCTATTATTTTTTTTTGAGGAAAGCGTATTGATCAATCTTTTTAATTTTAACCGCAATTCTTTGTCAATTTTTGACGATGAAATACCGAAGGACAACATTGATGTATTAAATTTTTCAAAATTTCAATCATCTGTCAGTAAAAACGTCCTCCTCCTCCTCCTCAAAATATTATTTATATTATACAATTTTTTTTTCAATTTTTTTATTTCTTATTTTTTTATCTATAGCATCGCGGTGATTTATTATTAATAGTAATATTATTATTATTATTATTTGCGATAATAATTATCAAGTTTGAAAAAATTGTTTTTTTTTTTTTTTTAATTTCCTTTTCTTTTTTGCTTATTAATTGCGTGAGCTAATTATTGTAACTTTGATAATTTTCACATCGTATATCGCGAATGAAAATATTAATCATCTATATATATATTATATACGCGATATGAAATCGCTGCGTGGGCGGCGCGGCGGTTGCGCGGGCATAAATTGTTGCTTTCGTAGATTTATTTATTTATTTATTTATTTATATATATAATAATAATAATAAATCTGCGTTCAAAAAATTGCGTGCTTTCGAAATGTGCAGCGGGCAGTGCCATTTACGGTAAATCTTTGAATAGTTGTTTTCTTTTTCTTTATTTATTATTATTGTTTTTTTTTTGTTTTTTTATTTTTTTATTATTTTTTATTATTTCTTTTTTTTACGATTTTTTTTCAACTTTTCTTTTTCTTTTTTTTTTCTCTCTCTCTCTCTTAGTTTCTTTTCCTTTAATTAATATATTGTATCATATATTTTAGAGAATTTTAATCACGCGTTCCCCTCCATATCCACACCTTAATAGTGCCCGCGCAGTGAGAAAACCGACTGACGGGCCGGGCTCTCCTCCAGGAGGGGAATGCCTGGAACATAAGATACGGGGTACCGGCTGATTAGTTGAATTAGGATAACAGATTAGAAGAAAAAAATAAAATAAATAAGTTATAAAAATTGAACGAAACATACGAAAAAAGAAAAGAAATAGAAATCAACTAAATTTTGATTTCTCTGTCTGGTATACCTACGATTATTTTTTTTTATTTTTTTGTGTTCAGTTTTTTTTTTTTTTTCATTCATGAAAATATTGAAGGATAACAGCTGGAACGATAATTGGTCACGCAAAATAATTCTTACGTGCCGGATCTCAGAGCGCCATAACGGAATCGCCTCCCCCAGCGTCGCCCAAATTTCCTGATGTACTTTTTTCTAATGAGGTAAGAGCTGCCCCAGGTTTTCCCTTAAACCTCATTTTCGCATCGTCACCAACGACAACGGTACGCTGACATAATATCAATGTCAAACAGCTAACGACGAATAAAACACTCGGTAGTATCAACGCGACAAGAAATTCCTTGTAGGTTCTTTCCAGGTTGAATCTTGATACGACAATGCCGGTGTTTCCCTCTGAATAAAAACAGGGAAATCTTGCCCTCGCGTTATGGTCAGTACCGTCCTTGCCATACTCTCGCAAAAACTCTTTACACTCGTCTCTAAGCGTGTTAACGCAACCTTCCAAATTAATCAACAACCTACTCTCGTTTGCTATCAAAAGGTCCTGTTCAGGGGGTGCGATCTGCCTCGATTCGTCCAACGGCTTGGTTGCAAATATGTTCAAATACGATAGATAAGTGAAGTTCGTAAGATCAGTTAGCATGTTCTTTTCCAATACAGAACCGTTTATGCAATCAACAGCCTCGACGCCAAGACTGGTGTTATAGATACCGTAGCACGATGCCATCATTACATCGCCACGTTCCTCGTTCCATATCTCCCTACCAGTGTCAACGTCTATAGCTCTTTCGCACTGACTGAGATAAACCTTGTCCCCGCTCAGCAATATCATGTTTTTATTCCTCGTTGGTATGTCGACGCATCTTCTATCGCAATTATACGGAGTGCGAATCCTCTCGCAGGTACCCCGGTTGCAATTGAACAGTCCGTCTATGTCTATGCAAGTGATTTTGCCACGTCTTCCAGAACACTTTAGCGGTAAATCGGTGTCGTGAAACATACATTCGAAGGCGTCTGTTATGTTGATGCACATACCCAGCGTGCAGTTGAAGGTGCCTGTCAAGTTCCTGCACTCGTCGGCAATGCATCGTGACTTTTTGGCGTTCTCCTGATCGATTCCGTAGCAGGTCTTGTTCGCCGTGTTCGTACAATTCGCCAAAACTATACTAGAACCATTTCTACGAAGATTGACGTATATCTGAATGCAGGCACCTGACGTCTTCGACAGACACCACTCGCCGCAGCTACCCCAATCACAGGCATCTTTGTTTACGGCTCTTGTGGTCGTGCACATTACTGGCACCTCGCTTATTCCGGATTGAAAAGCCCTTGTGCTTGGCATGTAGATGGCAACTGTCAAGTATACCAAGGCTACCGATGACAGAACGGCTGTCATCTGACAGATGCAAATTGTGCCACAAATCTTTCCATCCTGGGGTGGTATCACTAGGTCTTCTACTGGTACCGGTTTTGGCATTATTTACCGAGCTTTTGCGCTCTGTGGCGCGTTCACCAGTTTCTTCACCTTACCGTAGCTCCGCGTACCTGATTCAGGGGAATTAATTACTTGAAACTTTTACATCCCAATGAACTAAAGTAACGCCGCACGTACTCGGAGAGATGCTTTAAGCGAACCCCGAGTTCCTCCTACCGATGGAATCCGCGACTCACCTAGATGCGCGAAAAATACAACGCGCACAAATCAATATAACCTGCGCAGTGTTGTGGCATACTGCAGTGACGTCACTATGGCTCGTGTCATGCCCTACCTCCTTCTATTTCACCTATTTTTTTTCTATATCAAAATACCGATTTTCATTCGATAAGAAAAAATGAAATAAATGCAACGACAATTTATGCTCCGAAATCGATCCACGCGTTTAGGTGACACTTTTTCGGAATCAAATTTTCAGAGAAGCCCCAAGTTCGATCTCGATCAAAATTAACGTCCCAAAAGCATATCTTTAGACGACAGATAGATCGATGACAGAGAATTCTGATTTTATAAAAGATATCAAATCAGAATATCTCATATTTGAATTTTGTATCCAACGTTAAATCTAATCGATGATAAAGTAGTGGCAACCCGTTTCTCCCGTGGACATATTCTGATTATAATAGTAGTATCGATTCTTGGGACTTAACTACTTCCACACACGGTATGAAACTTGGATCGATACGAAATATAGTAGTCGTAGGTATAATGTAGAACCTTAGTCCTAAAAGTTGTTGCCGCATGGGACAAAAGTAAAGCAAACGAATTAGATTTCTTTTCTGACGAAAGGAAGCGATTGTACATGAGTCAATATAAATAGAACGGAAATTAGCGGTTCCCTAAATAATTCTTCTACTCTAGGTATACCAATTTTTCATTGATTTGATTTTCGAAGTTTGTCTCACTTACTGCACTAGTGCGGGAAAAGCTCGAAACGTCGTCTTCTTATGCGATGAAGCAGTTTGTGACTCGAAACCCCCGGTGGGAATTAATGGAATCAGTCGAATGAAGAGAAAGATAAAAATGATAAAAAATAAAAGCTTGATAGATTTCTACAGTGGTAATCGCGACATGATTCCGTAACACTTGAGTAGTCACTTAACATTAAGTTTAGCCCAATCGTTTAACCAGCCTCGAAACATCGCGTATACTGCACTGACCCGATGTCTGGTTACGAACGAAATGTAACTACTGAACTTTCAGCGGTGAATCATGGTACCTATCCGCTACGCTATGAGCAATTTAGCAATTATTGTATTACTTGAGACACGGCGACAGCCGACAGGATCCTCTACTTAAACTGTAACCTTGCAAGCCTTTTATGCTCATGACGATATCAGACAAATTGACCAATGCAACCTCCGCGTCATGCTTAATCATTTTGACTCTTTGTTTTTCTACTTTTCTTGGTGAGGATTTTAAATCCGTTTTCACGATCGCATTTGGATTGGGAGAAAATAAATGTAAAAAAAAGAAAACTGTATCTAGGCCGAGAAGTAGCGAATGAATTTTTGGAATCGGGCAAAACTTTTCTGGCTCATTGTCAAAACTTTTGTCTTACAATTAGCACACGAAGGGTTTTGAGTTAAGCCGAAATTGCAATCGTGAGGGAACAAGGCTAATTCTGAAAAACAATTTAGTGACACGCTTCTCTCATTTGATATCGATCCAGGTCGCGAACTAGCCAACAGGGTAAAACTCACCCCGACCTGAGAATAGCGTATTGCGAATACGAAGTAGATGTCATCCCTGGGGCTACAATGGCTAATAAATAAATACAATTTTCGAATGCTAATTCGGTATCCTTATAATTATCGAGAATTATTTTTTGGCTGAAAAAGAGTGGAGTCGACTACTTTTTTGTTCCACGTATAACGTCGAGCTTTATTTTTCAAAAATTTGACCCATTCAATGAGTCGAAAATTGTTTGAAAAAGTTTAATTCAAAGTTGTGAAATAAATATCAGTGAAAGCATTCTTTTTCCCGTATACACCTTCGTCAAGGTATAATAATTTATTGAAAATGGCATAAAAAAGTTACACTTAGGCCGCGGAACGGCGCATGCGATAGTGTCAATAATTCCTGACTAACACGACTAGATATATATTCCCGATAGTTTATCCTGTCAGCGCGATCGCGATTTAAAATGCAAAGAAAGAAAGGAAAATAAAAAGGGAATAAAAATGACATAGGCAATATTGTTGATAACGTGACGTTCCATCATTAGCTATGTATATTTTTGCATGACCATGATTGGCGTGTCTTTATCATTTGTTAATTATGAACAGATACAATTAGCTAATTTTCATTTACTGCAACCCAGCTGTTACAACTATATAAAGTTGATAAAAAATGTTCGCTTTTAATTTATTTTCAATATATTATCGACTTGCGAAAATTTTCTAAACCGCAAAAGGAATTCAAATATTTGACGAGGAAAATAATAGGTAAGTACATAATTAATTTCTAAAAAATTGATAAAAGTTTGAACTCCCATTCCTGCGCTACACGCGGCTATAGGGAATAATCGATCGCCCCCATGACCTACGTAACTTCGCGTACCATATTTCGACCGCAGGAATAAAAATCGAGGGAGGTAATATTGTGAGTATAAATTTTCCGCTTCGCTAGCCCAGAATTACGTATTAAGGAATTCAGGTGGCTTCGGGGTATCCTTGCCTTGAATAATTTGAAGGCAATTGATCGATCTTCAACATACAGCTAGCCGCAGGTAAACCTATGTCCGTACGTGTATACATTAGGTATACGCATAGGCACTCGTATATCGCTATGTGATCAGAATTTAGGAAAAACCGACCACGATTTTCGCCAGATATTCAAAAACGGAGAAAAACTATTTTTCGAAACGTATTCGACCTATAGAAGTACCAAAAATTCTTGCGTCACCAAAAACTTTCGGAAAGCTTAGAGAAAAATATATATGTATATTTTTTTAAACCGTAGCGTAATTTATCCAATTGAATACCAACTACCTTATTGTTAATTGGCCATTGTCGAATTAATGTGACCCTAGTTAGAAATAAATTTTGACAGCGCGGTGAACAACGAGGGAATTTGTTCGAATCGCATCGAAAATGGTTGATAAAAATGTGCATTTTTTCGACTGACTTTAGCCAGTAAATGTTGAATGAAGAAAATGGCACTTTGAGATTTGCTTCGAGTAATGAAAAAATGTTAAAATCTAAGGTGAAGATAACAACCACCTGTCAAAAATCGAACATATTGTTTACATGGGAATTGCATACTGTACGGTCTAGGAATTCGAAATTTGAATAAAATTTTTCACCAGACAGAGAAATAACGGCGATGTTTTATCGAACGAAAAAGTACGATCTAATTAATGAATTAATTTCTGTGTACGGTACTCACCTCTTGTGGTTTGGCAATCGCGATGTTTCGTCTTGAAAAAGCTCGGTTTCACAGTAGCTAAGCTTCCGTAAGAGAAACAAATATGGCGGTTTGCTGGAGCAACCCAAGCGCCAACTGGGGGTTGCCGTATTGCAGTATAAAATCAATACGACGTGTTACTAACACAAATGAAAAGCAATGTTTTCGAATACAAAAGTGTCTGTGAAGAGTTTCGATACGTCGACGACCCAACGTGTCCCAACATTGAAGCTCCTGCGGATAAAAATAAAAATAAAGAAGGGAAAGAGGAAGAAGGAAAAAAAAGGGAAAAAAAGGAAAAAAAATTGAACAGGGGGAGAAGAAAGAGGAAAAAAAAAAAATCTACTGAATAGAAATCGGGAAATAGGATTTCCTGAAACCATTAAACCGAGCACTTTGACTATTGTTATACAATCTCTATACACCCTACGCTTGCCTTTTGCAATTGTTCCGTAGTTTTACCTTCGATATGGCCACTCGGTTCATCGACTTATTAACGATTAGCGAATCGATCATTTTACAAATAAATCCATAATTAGCTTGGTAAATTAGCCGATTTCTGGAAATCCAGTTCATCAAACGACTCGGTTGTATAATGGTAAACGTTAGTTCTTGTGTATGCATAGGACGTTATGCAACGCGGTAATTAAGTCGAGGACCGTATTGTTTCGCCTAGGAATCGATAAGGTATATGGTTCGAGTCGTGGTATGGGGTGCAACGCTATACTATAACGTTATGAAGTTAAACTTTTCACCGCGCTATATCTACCTTGGTAAATGGCATTTAATTAGTTCCTTGACCCAAGTGCTCGGCCCATTACAAAACGAGGGAATAAATTCAGCAGAAATTTAATAAGATTTTTCAATATGTGCGTAAACACGCTCGCAGCATTGCCTTTTTCTTCGGGGTGTGTTTACCACCGTCAGAGTCATAAATAGAACGATATTTCCAATATCGGTGATAACGTGACACTTCGTGTATACATACGGAAGAGAAAGAACAAAAAAAAAAAGAAGGAAATGCAGCGAAGAAGAAAAAACCTCCCTTATTTTCAGCCTGGGGATAGAAAAAAATTCAAAGCATGAAGAAGATCGACCTATGACCACCGAGTATGAAATATAAGTGGGAAAGCAAACTGAGGGTTTGCTCATTTTGATTCACAATTCGGGGATATCTTTTTGATTTTTCAATTTTCAATTTTTGATTTTTTTCGCACTTTTCTTTCGCATTGAAGAAGAATGAATGGTAGGTAGTAAGGGGTGAGGGTAAAGTCTTTGAGGCCGTGGAAAGTTATTTGAATTATGCATTGCGATTAAGGCTTACCTACCCCTAGGTAGATCCTCCCCCGCGAGTAACTTTCAGTTTTCTTAGCAATATATCTTCGCAAATTGACGTACAACCTCGAGATATTTGGCCAGGATTCGCGACCCCGTTATATATAGGTATAACTAATAAAAAGAGCAAAGTTTGACCCAATTTTGATAAAGCTTCGGCAATTATTAACGAGGATTTTATCAACGTGTCACTTCCATATGACACAAAAATATTCGTTTAATGTTCTGCTCGCGTTTATCACGAGCAAGTTGAAGGAATAATTTATAGGGTTCTCGGGGATCGGAGATAAAGAGATATACGTATAATATATTCATAAATAATATCGACTAAGATATCAGTTGAAAAAATATACCTAATAATTCTTTTGAATAGAATGAAACGTGAGTTAATTCTATAAGCAAGGGAATTCTTGAAAAAGTGTTTAAACTACTAAAAAAAGAGGGTATCAGCGAAGATAAGTAAGTAGCTTTAAGTATTTAGGTAAAGATATGGGGATCCACACAGCGGGTGCAGTATAGCGTTTTGTAGAAAAGCATTTGGCCCACATTTTGGTTGACTGGCTTTCAGCCAACGCCGTTTCCCCGTCTCCCTTTCTGGAACAACCCCAGAAATTGCTAAGGTCAACCTCTCACTGTCCGCCATTGTAACTCTCGGAGAGATTTCGCTCAAAGTGAACCGAGACAAAAGGTCTATCCACCTACCTGCTCGCTCTGTAATCATCACAAAGGACCCATGCACTTCATACACTGCAGGCAATATTCTCAAAGCTCGTATCAAACTTTCAACTTTAAACTCCGAAAGCTCAATTTTCAGCAATTTCACGTCTCAGAGCTGAAAGCCTGCAGCAGTTTCTCTCAATATTTTTCACTCCCGACTAATTCGCAGCGAGTGACTAATTTGCAAGCTCTTCACGCCTTTTTAAAAACACTTGAAATTACGAAAAGGCCACTTAGGACAATCATCACACATCCTTCGCAGTTGAGTCATATCAAATTATACCTCATCTCTAGTTGGTGTTGGTCGCTGTAATCAAGATATTCTGGTCTCGGATGTAGCCGAAGCGAACTGGACCGTAATGTTCCCAGGGTTTATTTAAGTAACAGAGTTGACAGTTGTCCTCACGGTTCGTAGGTCAAAGGAAACGCGAAGCTCTGATCCTCTCTTCATATCCATTTCCCGCGTTAAAATTTCAGAATTCGAATCCATAGCTGGTCAATTTTGACATTCATTCTCTCGACCTCGTCTCTCGTTCCCTTCTTCTCCTTCTTCGTCCTCTTTTTGTCTTTCTATCTTTTTTTCAATTCCTAATTTACTCATTTTTATATTTCCTCATTCACCAGCTGCAGGGTGTATTAACGAATCGCGATTGTTCATTCCAGAAAGACGAGTGTATCTTTAGTGCAACAATATGCTCTGTAAGGAGCACTGAGGCGTGAATGGCAGTGTGTGCCTTTGGGGATGAGTTTCCATTGTTTTCTTGAAAGTTAACTCCCAGCTTCCGTTCTCTACGATGTATAGCGTAAAGTGAGGCAAGCCGACCTTTATTGCGGCGGAGTGATGAGGAGAGCTCAAAATACCGGACGTCTGTTATTAGCCCAGTAATACTGCAGCACAATCCGTCATTCCTCTTACTATATAAGCTACTACATGTTCAAATACAATTAGACGTGTTAACTTACATAAAATCCCTGACGAAGTTATCTTGACTACTTGAAGAAGAAAAAATATAATCAAGACTAAGATTTTCCCTAATTTTTTACAAAGGCAAATAATGTGCTTGATGCCTCTTAAAATACGAGATTGTGCGGTCGTTTAGAAAAGACTCGAGGTAATCCGTTCAAGTTTGCGTTTCGTTTGATACAAGTCTTTGTCTCTTGGGGCCCAGGACGGGACGGGGTTGAAAGATAAAGATAAAGGGGGAGATGGAAAGAGAGAAAGAGAGAGAAAGAGAGAAAGAACGAATTGAGAGTTCGTTAGTGGTAAAAGGCAGCATCGTTGTCTACTACGCCCATTTTTCAGGCCCTTCGAAGTCAAGCCTTAAGAATCTCAAGAGCTCTTTGTATACGAAGTAGGTACCTACCGAAAACCCCCTTTGATTTCAACATTTCGTTACGTAGTTGTATCGAACTTTTTAATCTACTCATTCTCAGTGCCCTTAAAACCAACCCCCAAGAGCTTTTCACTTATCAAACGATTACCCACCGGCGTTTATCAATTAATTTGTTGACCAAACACGCCGGACCTTTGAGATTTTCGTAAGAATATCGAATGCAGACTATATCTCAGAGGATCGCAAAATTAAATTATTACGAATAATTTTTCCTCCGCGGAATTCGTTTAGGGATAATTCCCGTTCTTGGTCTGGAAACAATCGTTTCGTTCGTCATTTCTTCCTCCCCCTTGGAAAGAGTTAATTTTTCGTTTCAGTTATAGTGATGTAAGGGGGGGTAGTTATAGTTCCTGAGACACGAACTCGTTTTGAATGAATAATAAATAGTCAGAGGAGCCAGGCAGCTTTGAGCTTGCACGGGGGACGCCCTGGACACGGCGGTCGATGCCACCAGATGCCGTCGCGGCGCTGGTATCGGTAGAAAGTAAGCTCGCCCTAAAGCTCAAGCCTGCAGTAGCCCGGCGTCAGCCGCCGCACCAAGGATTACGTAACAGGGTGCTCTGCGACGTTACTCTACCTTATTACAAAATAAACCATAAGTACATAACCCACTGACACGCAAGTCTGCAGAAATCGTTATGTCGTCGTAAAGGTTTTACCCCGTATCACCGGCACGATATACAAACCTCGGGTCATTTATATATTTTCGTATTAAATAAAATATGTGGACAGTGATTGCCGGTGTCATTAAATAGTGCCTCAACAAAAAAAAGAAGGAAAAAATAACGAGAAGAAAAAAAACGGAAAAAGATTCGTCAAAGAACTGATAAGAAAACGAAGAAACACCATAAAAGGATGCGAGGTCCTAGAAAAGGGGCACCAAGCCCCGGCGGTTTCTCGCTCTAGGGGGTACAGTTACCAACATGTCGCTTTAGTTGAAACTTCGTTTTACCCTTCGATTATATTTTGTATCAAAATTTTCTCCAAAAATTCAGAGGTTTAAGAAACTTTGATTTTTTTTTGATTTTTCTGTAAGGATGATTGACGAGCAGAGTTAGGGAGTAAAGAACGTAAATATGAACGAAGTTAAGCATTAAAGTTGAACGATGGTGTGAGATCAGGAATTTTTTGAATTTTTTTGTTGCTGGAAAGGAAGGAGAGAAAATTAGAAAAAGAGAGAAAAAAAAAACACCGGTAGTTCGATTCGTTATGATGGAATTGATGATCGGAATAAATATAATTGAAGTAAAAGTTGGTACCGTTCCCCTTAAGAGCTGGTAAACCGTAGATTAAATCCTTAGCCTCGACTTCTTCCACGTCTAATCGTCGTCTGCGTCAAGATCATCCTGTCCCTTGAACACCTAAACTTCCTAAATCGTGAAAGCGGTTCTCCAAAATGGCGGACGACAAGGAAGAACAAACGTTCCTGCAGAAGCTACTATTCTACACGACCGCGTTCTTCATTCTCCTCGGCACCTTCAGCCTCTTCGCCTTCCTCTTCTTGGTCCCATTTGTGATCGACCCTGCCTTCACAACCATCTTTATGCAGTTCGAAACACGGCCTGCCGAGTGTGTCACCATCGATGTTGAGTCACGAAGAGGTGAAGGCTAAAACAGCACCGATCTTCTACGGTTCATGCATCATGCATCATGCTTCATGTTTCATGTTTCATGTTCATCTTTCATCTTTCACGTTTCACTTTCATGGTTTCGCTTATATGATCGTTCTTCTGTTCTTCGTGAATAATTTTTCGACAAGAATTCAAGCATTTCGATAACTCTCTCAGACTTTCCTACAGCCAATACCATCAAATAGCAATAACTGCTCTTCCTGTATATCTTCGTCGTATTTTCCGCATGTCGTTCTCTCTACTCTATAATATACACTGCACCATTTTTTATTTCATTGCCTTGCACGAGTTCTGCAGTCCTAAAGTAAACCGTTCAATGTTTTATGCACAATAAAACCAAAGAAGAAAAAACGAAAAAAAAGACAGAACAAAAATGTATTGCACAGATGTGAATACTTGACGTTTATCACCCCCTCAGGCATGCTGGGGAATATTCTCCATGTGATATTAACCCCATACAGTTATTGAGTTGCAGGAATCTGACCTTATTAAATTATTTCGTTTTTCTAAGCCCGCGTGTTGCAGCATAGAATAAGCGTACCTGCCGAAAGGCAAAAACGCGAATCTCCCATAAGCTTGTAATAGGGCTAATTAATCAGATCCAGTCTTGCGCAGGGTGAATTAATCGTGACCGAGTTACGTGCAACGGTATATTATTTATCTAAAATAACTCGTTCTTTTTTTCTCTTTTCTTTTATACACCCATATACATATATAAAGTCTTGCGGAAGTGGTCTTACCCTTGTTATTTCATTCTTGGCAAATGTCCAAGAGATTCATTTTTATTTTGGCACTGCATCCTATAACCCGTCAGTTAGTCTCGTGAAAAGAGTGATTGGATAATTACCTTATTCCAGTTTTTCTACCGCTGATTATCACTCGTAATCATAACTCTTCTCGATCGTATGATGTGAGTGCAGGTTATCGCTTAATCAATCGCGCAATCGTTATCATTCTCGGTTTCTTCTGAAAGAGAAATAATCTCATGATTATTAGTGTGAAAGTATCGGAGTCAGGAGGAGATCGAATAGCTAGAGAAAAAGAAATGGAAATTCAAGCTCGTTACCATCTGCACCCTCATGCATATAGGTACTAGCAACTGTTCATGGACATCGTGCAGGGAAGGTTGCACAAAAGAGCTTTACGATTGTACACAAATACGGGTTAACTACAAGCTCCCTGTGAACACATCGGAGCTAGAAGATGATCGACTAGACGGGGATGGCAGGGCGGGAGGAGGTGTCGAGGGCGACGAAGACGCGACAAGAAAAACGCGGTTTGCGCGTGCCTTGAGGGAGTACGACTACCCCGAAGAAGTTAACGAAGACTTTGGCGAGGACGAGGATTTGGAATTGGCTAAACCCTTCCCTACAGGTATCGTTAGAGGTGGAATGGTACGATTAAATAACATCAAGCCCGGGGCATGGAATGAACAAAAAAAATAAAAAAAAATAAAAATTGAAAACCACGTTGCGGTCCGCAGGTTTGATGGGCAACGACTCGGAATGGTACTTCACCGGCGCGAAGCTCTTTCCAAATGTAAAAGGCTGCGGTTATCCTCCAATGCTGAATTGCAGTGTTTTCTACAGGCAATACTCTATCATAGGGCATAATTTTAGCTGTTACTATTCCAAAGTGGATCCCGGAATCGTCATCAGCGATTTAGACATGTGGCAGGTCACTATGCTCTCCCACACCTTAAACTCCATCCTAAAGAGCCTCCGGTCTCTCGCTGTGAGATTAATGCTCGTTTCTGGCTAATTTCCTATTTAATTGAATTTTCATTAATCAACCCTCCGACGTTGTTTCTCTTCAATTGGCAAAGTCCCACAGCGCGGGTAGCGGATGTGCTCTCAATAACTATAAGGAGAAGAACGTGTCGAATGACTTGAGGAATAATGTCCAGGTTTACATGAACCTGGTATACGCTATGGCAATTCCTATTCCGTCGTTCATAATCTCGGTGATCTACCTCACCATCGCCTACTTCAAAATTTACAACGAAGAAGAAGAGGTCCTAGTGGACGGCGAGGAAGTTGACGAAGGAATCGACGTTGATGGTAGCAACGCGACTCCCCTGCCACCGACCAGCGGAGCTTTAACACCAGGAAGCGAGGCGTTCAGAGAAGACTTGGCCAGTTTTGGACATCAGTTAAAAGTCGCCATGGCGGACGACATTAGTAGGGAAAGTCTTGATGGAATACCAAATTCACTTTCCGTCCAGGGGTAAGCGAAGATCTATGGCTTACCGCAAGAAACCGAGAAACGAATCGGTCACTTTAACACTTTTCAATAACCGATTTCCTCTCTATTTCGTATAACACTAGACTGACTGAAATATATCGAAAAGTATAATTTGACCAGTTCGTTTTCACGCATGATATTAATTGTTCATTAGGTATAACAGTCGAATGTTTGTAGCACAATTGTGTGAATTGTGTCGAGTGGCCTATACTCGATTATTTCTAACGTCTGTTTCGCGATAGCGAGACTCTAAGTCGTATACCGGAATAATATGAAAATGATTGATCGTGTTATCGGCGAAGATTAATCCTTAAGAACAAAGAAGCAAAACTATTATACCTCGAGTAGGTACCAGTAGCTGAGCTCGTAAGCGCTAAGTTGACAATGTTTCATGAAAGCGAAACACTTCAATGGATTCGTAACACGAGCTTCGATGTTTGAACTCACTGGGCTTTCAAAGGCTTCTCGAGCTTAGTCTCAGTTAACTGAGAAACAAGGCGACCGAAATCTAATGGACTAACGAGTAGCAAGATATGAAATATGGAAAAACAAAACGCGAAATAAATTATATAGGAAACATTTTCTTCCCATTGAATTTGGTATCTAATCATTTTTGAGGACATTATATCTATCGTATCCAATTGTATTTTCACAACGAACGAAGAGCCTCTCATCCTTTTTAAGTAGGTAATAAAACTCCGCGTGTTAGTCTGAATAGTAATGATTGAATGTCGGAGTAGTGTGTATCATCTGGTGCAAGTGACATTCATTGAATGCTTAATGGAATTGATGTTTGCTAAATATACATATATCGTGGTTTATACCATATACATACAGCAGGGAAATCTATTTCTCTTCGAGGTCGTCGCATCCCTCAATATAAGGCAATTTGAATTGAAAGCTATACCACGAGGTAGTGGTTTTCATATTATACCAAAGTAGGTTGGCTATACATCCGTTTTCCAATACGATTTCATAAATTTTCAATAAGTATATCTAATACATTAAATTCGTTCGGTATAGGGCAGAAGAATTATTATAAAGTGCAACAACGCCTATATACTCGATCGTATGACTAAAAATAACGCGGATATAAAATTTGAAAAGGAGATTAAAAAAATGTCTAATTTCAAAATGAGGAAAAAAGAAGAAACGAAAACGTAATATAAGGGGTAACTTTGACATGCTCTTCCAACCCCTCGTTGTTTGCTCTGCGGGACGGCGTCGTACAGTCTGGACGAATCCGTCGAGCCTCTACTGTATCCATTCTCCAAAGGATAAAACACTATCTTCTACCCCATCCGTATCCTTCACGACACTCGTGAGCGAGTATCATATATATACATATGCAGGCAAAAATACATGTACATATAGGTATAAAACGCGTGTACGGTAGTGTAGCAAGTCCCTTTGAAAAGGGGCGAAAGTATAACCCGAGCCGTTCGGCAAGGGTGCAAAAAAACAAGAAAAAAAATCGTAGAATGGAAGTAGGAAGTCGGAATTCAAGCATCCCTCAAAATGTATAAGATATTCCTTGGTATCTTTATACTTATATATGTATCGCGTATATCTATAGAAAGGTACACGAGTCGTACATGTGTTGAAGAAGTAAAAAAAAGAAAAAAAGAAAAAAAAAAACCAGACAGACAGACATTCGTACCTAGTAGATATACGGATGTCGAAAGTAGCGCGATGCGTAAGCTCGAAAGCTTCCGCGGCGAGGCAAGGACGCAGGCATCGATTCCACCCCCGGTTAGCACCCGCCCTGGAACCCGGACTACCCCCACATCGCGGTCGGCAAGGCTGCGGAACAGTCGGTCACTCGAACGACAAAACCCGCAACGATTTAAACAATTTATTCGGCACTTGTTGGGGTTTGGGGGTGGGCGACTACCCGTATGACTTTTTACTGTACACAGCTATATAGCTATATAGATATGTTATATATCCCATATAGGTATAAAACGCACGCGCTACGAAGTATTACATAATATCCATACGATTCAACATTTTCTTTTATTCTGTTCTATTCCTGATGTTCTTCTTACTTTGTAATAAAATTTCACATTTTTATATAGAATTTCAAATTCTATTTCGGCAATCTCCCTAAATGTATAAATGAAATGAGATCTGCACCGATAAACGAAGGTTTAAAGCGCCGTTTATGCGGGTGGTTGGCGGTTATTGACTATAAGCAAATCCGAAGTTGATTAAAACAGCGGTACCTATATATATATCGCAGTCTGTATGTGTTGGTGTATTAATTGACACAGCCGTAATTGAATCTTTCGTTAGATTTCCCTGCAGTATTACCCCTACCCCCTCTCAAAGCTAGTAATAGACGATAGAGATGGACAGTTTTCCAATAATAGATTTATAGTTATAGCGATCTAAATTTAATGTCATTTAACGTCACGACGGGGGTCTAGTATATATTTCTTCGTGTAATTGTAGATTATCGATTCTCGCATGAACCGAGAACCACCATGAATGCGTTAAATACATATTCGCGGATATTAAAAATCGAAGGTACCATACATTCGGTTAATGAAACATTGCGAATTGCAGGACCCTAAAATACGAGGTAACAATTAACTCGCTAGCTGTCTCGGTCTCAGGGGTCTTCTATACGCGATATAATCATGCGACGAAGGCCCCTCCGCTGCGGTCTGATTATGATCGAAGTAGTATAGGCATAGCCATGGTCAGACTGCAGGGCGCCAGCCGAGAAGCTATGCGGCTCGCGACTGCGCGCTAGATATCGTACTAGGGCAAATCCACCCATGTATATGGAAAAGAGATTACGCCTTTCTTTTATATAAAGAAGAAAGAAAGAAAAGAAACTAAAATTTACATTTTTCTTCAAGAGATTGATAATGTGAGATCAAAAAATGAAAAATAAAAAAAATAAGGAGAAAATTTATGCTCACCTTATGTACAGTTGATGCGGAATTAGTAATTTGGAAAATGATGATAGGGGAGATTCGGGAAACATTGAGTACTACTTTTAGATCCCTGATGAAGTTTTGTATTATTTCAGAAACTTGAGCAAGACGATGACGACGAGTATCTCAACTCCACCTGGGCCGATGGCAGCAGTTTGAAACGTCATTTCCAAGGTCTGAATAACATTTCGTGGAAACCCCACTAAGATAAAAGAAATTGAATCTAAAGACAGAAAGAAAGAAAGAAAATCTCAACTGAAACTTACTCGTGAAAATTTCAATTAAACTACCGTGAAAAAAAAAAGAAACAAAAAATAAAAAAGCAAGCGGAGGTAATACTAGTTTAATTATGAATACAAAAAACGATTAATTTTCAATTGAGCTCCGGAGTTTACCAGAAAAAGATGACACCCCACTCGAAACTTGTAATAATTCACTGAAGTATTAACTCGATCGTATATAAATTAATCACATATGTCTTATCGTTGTTAACACTAGAGTTTGTACATGCAAAGTATTTGATTACGTCACGATAGGAAATTGCAATTTAATTAATGAACCACCCCTATTATGCAGGTTTAGATAAAATCCTAAAACGAAGACTTGCTGTACATGAAAGAGAGAAAAAAAACCAAAAACCAAAAAACAAAACAAAAAAAAAAGGAATAAATTATCAAGTATTTATTTACTTGTTAATTAAACAATAAGCTCTCTGAAACATACATTGAGAAAATTCTAAACTGACTGTGGTGCTAATAATTTACCGCGCAAAGCTGTGGTATAATTGTTTTCTATATTAATTTACGAATTCATTTCAGCTGGAGTATTAAGATTATATTTAAAAAAAAAGAAAAGAGAAAAAAAATCTCGGGTGTAATTTTATCAATAACATAATATTATTGACATAAGTTACATAATTATTACTCTCACTGCCTATTTTTTATTACTAACACAAAAAAGTTTCTCATTAAAACTTTAATTAATAATCTAAAACGCTGAATATGCTATATTAATCTAACATACACCTACTTTGCCACTCGCCTTCTAAATAAATAATCCTCTTAATTAAATACATACCGCGTGTTTATACATACATAAAAAAAAAAAATATCTCTTGTAACTATGCTATATGCGAGAGAATAAAGAGAGAAATAGAGAGAGAGAGATGAATAAAAATGTAAAAGATAATTAACTAAAATTAATAATATATATATATATTATTATACTTACGCGACAAAAAAGAAAAAGAAATGATGAGTTAATTAAACATATATACATACGTGGTGGTGAATTGAAGAATTTCCACATCGTAATCTTTGCTCTGATTTTCTCATCCGATTCAAAGATTGGATCGACGACTATACATGATAATATAAACTTCAATTTGCAAACACTACCTACCATATTAATCGATGATCGAATAATAACGTTAAATATGAATAATATTAAATATATAAATAAATAATAAAGTAATTCGCTTGCTGTGTGATCGTATGAGATATCCACACACTGTGCATCGTAGCCACCAACACAACACCAATAATATTAACAATAATAATATAATACATAATACGTAACACACACGCTGCTCATTCGTTATAAATCTAATTACTATAACATTAATAAATTATCGTGTGTATTTTCTTTCATTTCTATAAAAAGAAAAAGAAAAAGAAAAATTGTATTTCATTCTCTCGACCGTGCAGTTTTGTTCAGATTCTGAAAAAAATGAGAAATTTTCGGTAGATACATCTTTATATTTAATTTTCCGTATAGATAATTCGCGATCATATTCTTCGGGCGAAATTTTTCATAGGAAGAAAATTCACGAGAACAAAATACATACTTTATCGATTTAGGAAATTTTTCTCTCTGTGCCTAGGCACTGTAAATTATTATATTTTTTTATTCGTTTGTTGGTTTTTTTTTTCCTCTGTTACGAGCGCGGATATAAAAGAGTTTCAAGAAAATCCTGTGTATGTTACATGTCATTTCGCGAGTAAAGATGAAAATAATGAAACTCATAACAACCGACACACAAATACACACATACACACATATTCACACAAAATAATCACATATTGAAATGAATATGCTCGTAATATGTATATGATGCATTTTCATAGAAACATTGCAGTAAGGTCATATAAAAATAATAATAATAATAATAATATTAATAATAATAATAATTAATACGTACGTTAACCTACGGGAAATAATTGAATTGTTTTTATGAATTAAGAACAAGTTGTCTGTGATCTACAATAAATAATAAATAAAAAGAAAAAAAAAAAAAAAAGAGGGAAAGAGAGAAGAAAATAAATAAATTAAATAATAAAGAAAAAAGAAAATAAAAAAAAAGAAGGAATATTAAATAAGTATTACAATATATGAAACAGAAAACTAACAAAAAAAAAAAAAAAAAGGTATATATTATAATGTATATTATCGAGAAGTATAAAAGCGACGTTTAAAATGCAGATTGTTGAAAATAATAAATTATTCTACGAGAGATTTCAGACGGGAGCAATATAGTATTAAAAAAAGATGAAAAGGAAAGGATAACAAAATTTAAAAAAATAATGAAAATTAGAAGAAAAAAAAAAAAACTAATCAGATAATTTAGAATCATTGCAATGAATTATAATACCTAATAATAATATTATTATCGAGGTATATTAATTGTAATGAGAAAAACAAAAGTTATTAATGGAGGACACAAAGGGCTAAATAAGAAAAAAAAAAAAAGAAAAAAATAACGTTTAAATATATATATAATATACATTAGTTGCTGTTGTTAATGATCTGCGTTATTACTTCGCGAAGTAATGAAAATTGAAAAAAAAAAATAATAATAAAGAAAAAAAAAAAAAAGCTTAAAAATATCAGCAAAAGAAAAAAAAATTATATTATAACGAGTACACAAAAGTGAGCGCTACCATTTGAACATTAAATAGTTAATAATAAAGAGAAAAATTATACTAATAATATTATTATTAATAGTATGAATAATGAATATAAAATAATAATATGAATATGAATATGAATAATATGAATAAAATACACACAAGGTGGCATATTATCAACCATCGCGGCTACAAGTAAAAAGTAAAAGTAAAGTAAAAGAAAAGAAAAGAAAATATTAATAATAAATTGTAAATTAGGTATTATAGAAGCGCAAACACCAAAATCGTTCCTTCCACCCGCTCCGGCCGTGTTTCTAATTGATTTATAAAATATTTGAATTGCATTACTACACGTAAATCAATTCAAACTATAATTCATCCTAAGCACCTCAAGAAAAGAAAAAAAAAAAAAGACAAAAAAAAAAAAATGCAATTATAAAGAAATATATACATACTACATAGGTATATCAAGATTTACAAAATGCAAAATGCAAAATGCGAAATGCAAAAATGCAAACGTATCTTTCACTATTCACGAGTTATACATAAAATTGATAATTTGTTCTCGAGTGTTAAGAATAAAAAAAAACGAAAAAAAAAAAAGAAAAAAAGAATGTTCAACAATAATGATTTTTGTACCATTTGGCACATATAAAAAAAAAAAAAACAAAAAAAAAAAAACAAACATGTATAACATAACATTATTGACTTTATATTTATGTACAATATTCAATTTTTATCATTATATATTATAACAATGAAAAAGAGGAATCGAAAAGAGAAAAAAAAAAAAAAATGAAGAGAAAAAAAAAACAATGAAATTTTTTGTTCGTACATTTATTACGTACGAATTTATTTATTAATTCTACGATAAATTTCGTGTGAAAGTGTATAAAATATGATGGCTTTTTTCTGCGGTTAACAATAAAATGTTGTAAAAGCTTTTTTTCCCAAGAAATACTATTTCAAAAGATATCCACCTTATTTTAAATATGTATACTATACCATACTATATTTCTTTCCACAGCCTCCGACGCCTCGCTTGTTCCTAATAGAGAAATAATTAATGCCAGGGAATTTATGAAGCATGATAATCTTGAGCAGAATTAAAATCACCCATTCATCTTGTTTAATAATTATATAAAAGATTTATTTTATATTTTTATAATATTTTATTTTTTTTTATACACATAATGTTTGGTTTGAATTATCACGATGTCAGTTATTTCAGCAGATGATGTCTTCTTATTCTGTAAAATAAAATTATTTCCATTTTTCAGCATATTTATACCAATTGTGAAAACGCTATTATTCATTTAAACGTTTAGTCAGTGTTTGAACGAAAAGTTGTCATCTTCTTTTCAGGACTCTAGCCAGTTTTTCATCATTTCATTTCAATTAATTATAATTATTCTTGTTTCTTTTTACGTCTCTTTTTTTCCAAGATAAAGAAGAATAGAATTAAAGCTTCCACTAGTATTAAATTATACAATAATAACTAGTATTCACTATATGAAATTATTTACGGATAAAATATTCAACGCAAAACGCAGTTTTCGATTATTATAAATCATCGCAAATCAATACCATCTCATCGATGAAGTCTCGGATGAATGGAATGAGTCCTTTTCAGCGCTGTGTCTTCACTCGAGCCTGTAAGAAGAACTGAAACAAAGGTATTGAGTAGTCTGCAAAATACGTTGTATTGTGAAAAATAACGTGTTATTAAAATATCTTCAGTACACGTTGGGAATCTTTTAAGACATCAATGAATTCAGACCCGAAAGATGCTATCATCATTTTGAAATATTATACATTCATTCATATTTATAATTGAAAATATAAAAACTTTGTAAAAAAAATCTCACCCTCAATCTCTATTCTCAGAAAGGCCAGTTCTTCCCTGTTGCCCTCCGAATGATTGTCTCCTCTTCATTCTGTAACGAAAAAATGTTACAAATTTGATCAGATCAAGGTAATATTCGACTTCCAAGATGCGATTTGGTGATAAAAAATGTTATCAGTACACGTTGGGAATCTTTTGAGACATCAATGAATATCAGACCCGAAAGATGCTATCATCATATAGAAGTTTGATAAAAATGATTAATGAATTATTTAAAATGATGAAAAATGTTGTAGAATTTAGTCTCACCTCTTCAAGAAATGAAGTTCAGAATTTCAGAATTCCAGACGTCCATAGAGCTGGTAGTTCCGTATTCAATAATTTCAGTAGTCGATTGAATCCTGGAAATAAACCCGACAAGTTTTAATAAACCAGTGATATAAAACTTGGAGAATGTTTTATAGATGATTTTAGCAATGAATTCAGAATAATACGTTGGGAAGTTGTATCATCAATAATACTCAGACCCGAAAGATGTTTTCATCATATAAAAAGGCACAGGATTTCTCCCATGTTATTTTATAAATTTTTAAATAATAAAGATTGTAATTGATGATTTACCTCATGTTCATTTGTAGTCATTGTCTCATCCACCTACCGCTATTATCTGTAAACATAGAAGAAATAATTACTACTTTATTCCTGTCTGAAAATCAATATTTAGATGTTCACAATCCCCTGACTAACAATAAATATTACTACAAACAAATAACGAAAGATATTTTATGTTACATTACAACGAAATCTGGCATAGCGGTGCCAGCTAGATCGCTTGTATTTGTTTCCATTCACGCCGCTGTATGAAGTTAATTAAATTAATTTTCGTAAGGATGATCGATTACTCAACAATTCAGACACGACTTCACTGCATCGATAAATTAGTGTTAATATAATATGATAAGCTGGAAAGCTGAGTAAATGCTGAAAATAAATGAACGTTTCTTGAATCTAAGAAATTTTCTATAGGATTAATGAAATAAATTTCAGCACTTCTTCATACGACCAGCTTTTAAAATTTCAAACATATGCCTAAGTAAGAACAAGTCAAAAATTTTGTATATTCTTATAACAGGAAAGAATATCCCAATCGTCATGTTATACATGAAAAAACATCATGTGGGATAGTAGAGAAGACAAAAAAAAAAAAAAGTCAGGGTGCAGCTCCAAAGTAACATACGAATGAGTACGCTCCTCATATTATTGAAATTTTCATAGTTCAATAACATTATAAATTTCTCACCATTTATCAGTTTGTGATGCGAAGTTTGATTTATCGGTGAGAAGAATTTTTTTCCACACGTCATCAGATTCAGGAATTCTTTTTTGTTTTTTTCATCAATTTATAACAGATCAGGGCACGCATAGACACAGAGGGAGAAATGGGGGGATGATAATTAGTCGTAATCTTTTCAGGGTCTTAGATTTGTTGTTCATGACATTTTGTAGAGACTCCTACTCCCATGTGCAATAATTAAATTTGTCAATTGACATCAGCTACTAAATCCCAAAGGAATTCTGAATGCAATTTATTCGTAGTAAGAGAAAAAAAGAAAAAAAATAGTCGTCGCTCACAACATTTGCTAATTATAATTAAAGAAATACAAAAAAAGAGTATAATTCGCACGGATAAGATAATCAGGAGAGATCGATAAATGTTTCGCAGATTTTGGTATTTGTAGTTAAAATTCACGGTATATATATGTACGTATGTACCAGTAGGATAACAGCTATCGCTTCGATTGAGAGAATAGATCTCATCTTATGTTTGTTCTGTTTTTTCATCATTACTATAATATGGATCAATTTTTTTTTCTTGCTGCGGTGTTTGCTATGCTTAGGATATAACAATGTTCCCACCCCAAGTGTAAAGTATAAGATTACCTTTAATAACATTTTCGCAAATGCTACTCACCTTAGTATAGTGGTTCAATGAATAGTTCATTCAACATAGTAAGAGCCTATCTTGCGATTGCAGTCTCTCCTCCGCTAAAGAACACTGCCGCGATCAACCATTTGGATCACATAATAATGTTGAAACTGTAAACATAGGTATCTGGGCACAGAAGTCACGGGGTCAAAGATACTCGAAGTTCTAAATATTTTTTTTCTTTTTTTCCAAGTCAAAGTGATCGGTATGCATACAGCATAGATACTTGAGTCAATAATCATCGTCTTATCAATGTAGAAAATTCTCTTGATATTAAATATCATTATAATCAGAGTCAGTAGATTTTCTTAAATCAGACGATTTCTCAAAGCCGGAAACTCTGAATCAAACAGCTAACGAAAAAAAGAAAAATTTTCAATTTGATGATTCTATTTGAAAGAAATATAGGTAAATGGAATAAACGATTAAATAGAATTAAACATTACCACCCTATCGATGTTTTTTTTTTCCCACATTGATGAATCCCTATGCTCAAGCTCTGAAGCAAGTCTTTGTTAAAGAAAGCTTGAAGCTTTATGAAGCTTTATAGCAACAGGGTAAACGTAGTAGAATACGAATAGTCTCCTCTTCTTTGTTAATAGTTCAACGACTTGATAGTCGAAGTTGAAGATATTGTCTGACGATTGACTTTAGGAACTTGATAAATAAATTAAATAGTTCCTAGAGTCTGGATCCTCTTCGATATGAATTTTTTCAACATGTATTTACGGCACGATATCATCTTTAGGGTAGAGTGATAGCGTTAACTCTCATCGTAAGATAAAAGGGAAATAGTAAAAATCATTCGGCAACAACGATGCGAAACGGCCTCAGATAAAATAGAATCTTAATAATTAACGCGTTTAGGGACATGAAAGATATGTTGAGAATTATAAACGACGAAGAGTACTAGTGGTTGTATCATAATTAATGATAAATCATTGAGAACATCCTATTTTTTCTGAAGACGCAAGGCAATTGTGGGCGACGTATGAGGCGTAGTTAGAATGATTAGAAATATTTCTTTTTAGCGGTATAATAGTAGTTGTAACGAAAAAATATAAACAGCGATTTGTTTGGTGATTTACATTTTAAAACTTTATTCATAAACTTATTTACTCTCAAAGAGAGAAGGAAAGAGAAAGAAAGAAAAAAAAAAGAAAGATAGGAAAAAAAAAGCTGATCTTTTCTTTTCTTTTCTTCTTCTTCTTCTTCTTCCTCTTCTTCAGATATTGGGATTATTTCAATGAATCAATCGACGATGATTGAATTGATCGAAATAATTTTGTTCTTTTCTCTTACTATCGGAGTTTTATTATTAATGGTAAGTAAATGTAAGTAGACTTTTTTTTAGTTTTTTTTTTAAAGCTATATATACCTATATGTATGTATATATTCGAGGAAGAAAATAATATTTTCTTGCAGTTTAGTCTTTTACGATAAAGATAATAGACAGTCGAAAGCAATTATTTAGTACCTTAGAAGTAATATCAATGAGTCATATAATTCACTTAAAATAAAAACAATATTTATTCATTTTAATACTCATTCACGAAATTCAATATCATTATTAATATTGTTTTTTTTTTCTGTATTTCCTCCGTACTAAAATATACATTGTATATTTTTCCACGTTCATTAATCCACAATTTAAGAAAACTTTATTATCTATTAATTAATTACCCGCCATTGACACGATAAATACATAATAAAACTGGCAAAAAAAAAAAAAAAAAAAATTAAGAAAAAAAAGAATAATAGGTAATATCGTTAAAAATTGAAGTCAAAATTTGTTGTGTTTCATTCATTTTTTTCAGCTTAAAACTGCCAACTTTTTTTTTTTCCACCGTACGAAATAACATCGTTACCATAAATTTCAAAAGTGTAGTGTACAACGACTTATGGAGTAACTATTTCTCGCTGGTGCTAAACGATCAACTAATAGAATACGAAACCCCGCGTTATTTCCAATATTGAAAATAAGGTCTAAAGACCAAGATACGCAATGTTCAGTTTTCTTCTCCCTAGTTAAGATGCGACACACATCAAGGTTCCTGAATATTAGTCATGAAAATTCGCTGATAATCAGATATAAGGGTTTCGATCTTAAAATTAATGTGTTCAGGCTGTGCTTGTGAGAGTAAATTTTCTCTCCAACGATATTTTCCATCGCAATTGTTGCGGTGCCTGCATAACAACGTCAATGTTTTTTTGTCATTAAATAGGATGCAAACGCAGCATCATTTTCTTGTTTAAAAACAGAAAATTGATATCATCAGGTTTAGTAACGCCTTCGCTTGTTAGGATATTCGTCCTGGCGACCACGATCGTTATTTCCTTGCCATCGACCGTTACCACCGCCGCCACTACCTCCCCGATTATTACCGATGTTCCCCATGTTCCCCATATCGACTCTCATATCCATTAAATCCATAATTTGACCGCGATCGTCGTTATAACCACCGCCTCCACCTCCGCCACGACCACCGCGATCCATGTTATTATAAGCGTCCAAGAAAGACTTTGGATCCTGGGATATTAAGCGATTGTAAAATATGAGATTTAACCGATCAACGAAGATAACGCATTAACGCAGAATTTTTGTTTGTTTTGATTTTTTTGGTGTTTAGGTTTACCGTTAATACATTTCACAGTTCAGGGCGACCATCCATGTTTGACAGCAGCAGAGGTTCATCGTCAATTTCACATAGAAAAGAAATGGGAAAAAACACAATGTTAGATGTTGCGACTAGGCGAATAAAAAAGAAATGCGTAATCGTGTAACGCACCATAGTCAGTCGATACACTATAAATTATATTCATAAAATAGTAAAACAGTTTCATCGACAACAACGTTGTACTCTGTGATACTCCACAGTACAATGGACCAAGAAAATGCCTAATGCATCCAACGGACTGTTAGGTAAAAAAAGAATGTTAAAAACGACGTTGATTACCTAATTTTCATTTTATAACGCAAGATAGGTGTTTCCACAATATTACTAGAGAGATAATATGGTGCTTAAATGTGTTTAAATAGTTAAGTCCTAAGATCCGAAACGCGATGCGAGTAGCGAAGAGACTTGATCAAGGTCTCTAAGCAGACTCTACGCAGTTTCAGATCTTTCTGCGAACAATTGATAACATGTATTAAAATTTCAATCGGCCTTCTGCAATGAAAATTCAAATGACGAGAGGAAATAGAAGTTCATTCAATAATGAATGAGCGTTATCCTAGCAGTGAGAAAATAATTGGGGGGTCTTGCAGCAGTATGGAAACGTTTAAGCATTTCTTGGTCCGCGTACAACTGATCATGGAACTAGTGATCCGTTAGATATCCGTTTAATTCAATAGATGCATAAATTGATGGTTAAAATTTTCAAATACATAGATAAAAGGGAGTCACTCAGTTCCATGATTAATTAATATCGTCTAAGCCTTAAATAATCCGACTAGATATAACCAGAGACAGAGTTTCCTGTCTGCAACCATATGGAGCGGCCAAACGTAGCATTCAAGAATAAAAATGTGCGTAGATAATAGAGATTATTTTTTCAGGGCATCACTGTTGTATATAATATACAGACTATTCAATCTCATCACGCAGTTAAAAATATTTCGTTGATTTATAAATTATATTGCCTTAGTTTAATGATCTTGATATCGCATATTGACATCAGTGATGTGATATGGGTTCTTTTCAGAACTGGTTGGTATAAGGATCGTTAAGCACGACAGACAGCATCGCATTTCCTGTTAACCAGTTCTACAGGGTTTAGGATGTTCCGTTTTGTGCAAAAAATCCGTGTTCATATCATTTGGGGTTTAGATAATGCGAGTAGAATCAATCACAGATCAGCAATCTCGTATATTACAGAAAATATCGCGTAATTTAAACCAGGTATTTGCCCACCCCAAAATCACAACTTTCTAAAGTTACGCAGTCGAATAACTTTTCAGAAAGAAATTCCAGGCATAAATATCGTGGGGGAGAGATTCGAATAAAATTTCATTTCTTTTATATGCTGATGTTTGGACATCAATTTTTCATCTTTCATAACACTATCTTCAGTAAAATGTACGAAGAAGCGTAATCGTAGTTACAATAGATCAGCAAACATGTGCTGTTTCATAGTAAGTATGATGGTGGATAAATCATGTGTTTGCGCGACGGTTTTGGACTCCTCGGTGATCACAAGATACTGTGATATTCTTTGTTTAGATATTTCGCTGTATTATCTAGCCTTTATAAGCGTAGATGATATTGATAATAAATCTCGCATCGCATAATTGTCAAAATTAATGCTAGAAGACCCCTCCACATGTTTATTATTTAACAAAAGTTGTTGGTTTTTGAAGAATATCATTTTTGAACAACTTAGGTATTTGATGAACTTATAAGAATCAATTGGGTATATCTCATTGCATGTTGCAGACAGTAAAAACTCTGTTACACGTCAAAAGACATGCTAAAATAGACAAAAATATCACAGTGAAGAAAAACACGTTCACGTATCAAAAAACTTTCGAGATTGTATAATTCACGGCGAGAACGACGTCACTGTAACTCATGCAGAAATAAGTTTTTATATACACCTACGTGAAAACAAGAACAAAAAATCATCCGTCGCTATTTATATACCTATTAGTTAAATTCCCCGCAGAGAAATGGATATTATGTAGCTATTTCTATTAAATCTGGTAAATGATTAATCGATAAAAAGAAAAGAGAAAAAAAAAAGGAAAGAAAATTTACCTAAGTTCAAGTTTTTTCCATTAAACTTGTGAAAAATGTTTGGAGAAAAAAACAAGTGTGACGTCGACCAATTAGGTATTCAGTTTCAAATTTTAGACTAAATATTGAATAAAGAAATCAATCACGATCGTGTATAGAATCAAAATGAATACATTACCACTGGCAAGTTGTTTCCGCCTGAAATAGAACAAGAATAAAATTGAATTTTTTTATTAGCTAAATATTACGATAATGAGTCGAGCTCTAGTTTAATTTTAACGATGAAAAAAATGTGCCCAAACTTTCGGCACACCGCATAAACATTGATGAGTTTTGCGATGTTTCCTAGCCGGCCTTGTATTCTTTTTTTATACCCTGTGTTAATTCAGATTATTTCTGGCACTTGGAATCTTCAAATAACAAAGAAACAAGCGTGGCATCAGGGCTTTTCCAAAGTCTTGTTATCCAAGACAAATAATTCAGTTCCTAAAATCTTTTATCATCTCAAATAGAGCAAAGAAAACAAAAAAGCTATTCAAACTGTTTAAACTCACCATCTGGTTGACCGAATCCATCACGGTCGCTGGCATTGATGGTGTCATAATTTTTTCCACCTATACTGCCCCCGCCGTTACCACCACCTCCGCCACCTCCTCCTCCTCCCCCACCGCCACCTCCGCCGCCACGAATTGCTTGTTCCTTGAATAAAAGAAAAATTCATTTGTAGTAAAAAACAAAAAAAAATGATACGAGTTGAAATAAACTTCTAGGAAATGAATTTCTCGTATTCTTCTATCAAGAATCTCTATTTTTACCTGCATGAATAGATTATTCTCTTGTTGTCTTCTGTGCAGTTCTTCCTCCTGTCTTCTGATACGTATCGCCATTTCCTCCTGTTGTCTTCTGCGTAATTCTTCCTCTCTTGTTCTCTGTTCCTCAGCTTGTCTCTCCTTCATTTCCCACTCTCGTTTTTGTCGTTCTCTATCAGCCTCGCGCATACGTAACTCTGAAAGAATAAAATGAGCATATTTCTATATAAAAACGAGTTGAATTTCGTACGAATTCAATCTAAATTCCAAGTAACGATATCTCAGAACTTAATAAAAGCAGCCAAATGATTTTTATCACATTAACAATAAATCAAACGGTAATTTTTTTCATCATTGAATGACAAAGACAAAATACACAGCGATAGATTAAATTTTATATCATTCTCACGTTCGCGAAGCAGTTCAGTCTCGTGCTCGTATCTAGCAAACTCCATCTGTGCCTCAAGCTTCTCTTCTTCCATCGCCATTTCCCTCTTCAACGCTTCTTCCTTTTGTTTATAAAGTTCATGAAGCTGTTTCCATCGGGTACCATATTCATGCTCGAAACTACCAATCTGTGCAAATCTTGGTCCAACTTCACGAGATTTATAAAATTCCTGATTCTTACGGGGTAAATTCTTGTCTGGATATCCGTCTATGTCATCCTGCTGTTCAAACGGCTCTACTACAACCGGTCGAAGAGAGCTGCGGATTTAAAAAGCGAAAAATCAAGTCACCGAATTTATTGTAAAAAGAAAACAAAGAAAAGAACAGGAAGAAAAACGTCCAAAAAAGTTAGACGAGGAAAATTTCTGTGCCCACACTTTCGGCACACAGTAAGGCACTGAATAACCGAACAATGTTTCCTAGCTGGGCGATTTTTCTCTCCCCCAAAAGAATAGTTAATTCCTATTTGGCACTTTGTGGCAATCATTATGGATTGTAAAAGCGTGGCATCGGGGTTTTGAATTCCAATTTATAATTTTTAATTTATGATTTCTAAATATGAAATGATTGGATGATAGTAAAACTTACGCAGTGAGGAAGTAACAGCCTTCGCTACATTTTCTGAGAGCTAGTTGGGCGCCAGGTTTTCTACAATATTCGACTATTCCCTCGCCCATGCTCTTACCACGATCATCTACGATCACTGTGGCTTTTTCAATCTCCCCAAACACACTGAAGGATCTTTCAAGGAGTTCGTTGGAAACCCATGGTGTTAAATTTTTCACTTTAATGGCCGATGAATGGGGGGCAAATCGCACTTTCAAGGCACGACCCTTTCGCATTGAACCGTCCAGTTCGTGTTTAGCTTTTTCTGCATTTGCGCGGTAATCCTGATACGAGAAAAAAGGATATATAAGTTTTTCGAATCTCTGTTGAACAACGAATTTAGAATTCGGTGTTATAAGGTCATAAAAAAAAGCAGCCATGTGATTATTATCACGAATTATCAAACGGTAATTTTTTGAATCATGTGTCTCAATAGACTATAAAAGAATAACGTTTTTATAATTTAATTATATTATATATTAAATGAATGGAATCTCACCATCCTTAGAAAAGCAAAATTCTTTTCATTGTTGACAAACATTTCAGAAACTTCTCCAAAAGCGCTGAACATGGTTTGTAGTTCTTCCTCTGTAACGTCGTTTGTAAGATTACCAATATACAGTCGATTTCTCCCGCTGAATTTCTTCTCTGTTGTATCTTGGGGCGGTAAATCGTGTGTGGGACCGTTAAGGTTCATAATACGTTCCATTAGACGATCCTATTGCATAAACAGATCCCAACAATGTAAAAAAACGTAAAAAATGTAAAAAGAAAAAGCTGAGTAATGAAATGAAATGTATCCAAACTTTCGGCACACGGATAGACGCGAATTTGTCGAACCATGTTTCCTAGCCGGATTGTTTTTTATCATTTTTATATTCCCTTCAAGTAATCATCTTTGATTTGACACTACTTGCAAAAATTTAGAGATCTACAGTAGCGTGGCATCAGGGTTTACATCCAATAATATAAAAAATTTCAAATTTCTCATCCAACTTACGTCCTGTGATCTGTTCCCCATTCCTCGATCACCTCCTCTACCTCCTCTGCCTCCACGACCAGGTCCTCCGCGCCCGCCGATGTCTGACATTGAAATATTGTCCAGACCTGCGTCTACGCTGTCGTTCATTTTTACCTAAGAAGTTAAGATTGTGTGTATAAAAAAGAGGAAAAAAGATAAACCGAAGAGCGACGTTGGAGTAGTTTGGGTACGTAAATGGGCATCCGAATCGTATTGGATGACGCCTGAAATACTGGGTTTAGCGTTTTAACAGAATTCGAGTGGGAACAAAATGGAGGACGATGTGCGTGTTTCAGATTGTAAAAAAGACAATTTCTGAACTGCGTCGTGTAAAATGGTTATAAATTGTTCAAAAATCGGACCACTTAGATCGACAATTATGATCGCAGAATACATATTCTCAAAGAACTCGAATGAAATAGAAAAGAAAATACGAAGTTAGAAGAATCTGAAACGTGGCGTATGAATCACGCCTCGGTATTTGTGGGTGTTGAAAATAGAATATAACCTATAAAGTAGAAATATCAATCTGCTATTACATATAACCAAGCAAACTGTTATAATCTGAAAAAAATAATCTTTCATTTACCACGAGACGCGTGGCATCGTGACGCCATTTTATAATTTAACGCGCAGATACACGAGTCTCATGCAAAAATCAATACATCATCTTCGTGTATCAAAGCGGCATTTTTTTTTTGGTTTCTGTTTTTTTCTTTTACACGCTGATCAATTTTTTAAGCCCACATGAGGCTGAAACATCGGATATATACTTTCTACGGATTATAAATCCTCTCGCGTCAAGTTTTCGGGAGAGTGGCCATTTTCTTTATAACTAATTCCCAAATTTTCATAATTTTTATTATTTTTTGTTTTTTTCTAACCTGTACGTCGTTTCTTGGCCCGGGACCTCCTCCACCTCCGCCATTTCCGCCGCCACCGCCGCCACCACCTCGTCCGCCCGAAAATCTTGATCCTTTTCTACCTCGAGGACCTCCTCCGCCGCCAGCACCGCCGCCGCGTCCTCCGCCTTGGTTGCGTTGATTATCATTTGTATTTTCAGGCGCGACGTTGTTCGGGGCTTCAGATTTAACACTTGGAGCGTCAGCGCCCGACATATTTGGTATTTGTATAATCAATAGCCGGTTTGAATAGCGATAATAAAGTTAAGAGTGTAACGCGCGCTGCCGCTATCTTCTTCGGTTGAACTTTAACTAGGTTAGAGAAACGACGCGTTCACGCCGGAGTCTAACAACGAAGAGGAACGGAAACGACGACGGGAAACGAGGCTGCCGGCTGTTTCCCCCTCTGCTTCGCGTCGCAAGGGATTGTGGGTGACGCGTCACGTTGTATAGTCGCTTTCTATTGGCTGAGGGAATCCGGAAACTACGCTGATCGTGTCAGGCTTATATTCGGATGAAATTAATATAGGAAATCATTTTCACTTGTTAAATAAGCATGGGAAAAATAAGAACTAACGTAATTGATAAATCCACAAGGTTTTAAACTCGTAATAAGAAATATCCGACATATTATTACGGACGTGAATTTGATGAGCGCTATTTTTCAAACCCTCGTTAAGGACCGACACACTTTAGCGCGAAGGATATTCGCGCATTAAAGATAGTAAAGGAGTTTAATAGAGATTGAAACGATGTGTTGAATGCAATTTCAAATGTCATTTTCATCATTATAAGTTTCATATTGTAGCCTGTATCGATTTTAAGCATTTAAAATAAACGAATCCATTCCTTCGTGTTCTTAATATTTTTTCAATCCCTTACCTCATCACGATTTATTCATACGATAAAATTCGAGACGGGATTGAAAATCGGTTTTTTTTATTTCTGATCGAACGACAAGTTTATTGATTTTGAATAATTTTCTACACTAGTTTATCCTAATTAGGTTTATACTTAAAAAAAAAAAAAGATACACTTGGCGTAGGGGAATGAATAAGCCAAGTTATGAAATTAATAACGACTAGCAATCTATTATTCTTTTGACAATATAGATTGGGAAATATAATCTTATAGGTATAAGAAGGCTGGTATGTTATAGTGGCTGTTTATCGAGGTAGAAAATCGTAATTTAAGTGGTAAATTAAGGTCAAAGTTGTGATCTGGAGCGATCAGTACCGACTACTGCAGTTCATTTTGCTGTAGTCGCAGTCGTTAGAGGTGATAAAATCTCCGGAGAGTAACCGTAGCCCACCTTCTAGTCATTGTTGAACCAGTAGGTCACGTCTCAGGAGAGAAAACAGTCTTTCTTTACGAGCTTTTCTGATTAAAGAGGAAGAAGAAGAAGAAGAAAGAAAGGGTTGAAAACTGAAGAAAAAAAAAAGAAAGAAAGAAAAAGAACATACTATCCTAATTCTGTGTACCGTCTTTCGATTATCGAATAAATAATTGCCATTCATATTGAATTGTTTAAATCGTCGTAAATTTTTCATCCCCTAAACACCTTTATTCAACCTTGCCAATTACTTATCTCAAGTATAGGCTGCCACGCCTATATCGTTTTCACCGCACCTGGAAACTACCCCGGTATATAATTCTCGCGTAATTAACAAGGGCTGTTTCCGGTTATAAAAAGTCTTATTGATACGCGTTCGAAATGATATTTGAATGATATACCTATGAAAGAGAGATATTCGTATAATAAAAATGGAATAGATCTCCACAGAGGGATGAAATTTTTGTTCGATCTTTCCGATCAGCGATTTCGTCTTGAATAAATATTTTTTGTTTGTCTTCTGTTTTTGTTTACCGTTCGATGTTTTGTCAGTTTAAATATGAAATTTTACGTTTACTTAAACTGTATAGGTATGTACGTATTCGTTTCAAACAGAATGCGAGTGTCACAGCCTGGAATTCGGCATTTGAATACCAAAGTAGGCATAGTAGTGATGTTTGTTCGAAAGGGTCTCGCGGAGGCTACCTGTTTCGAGTGGGTCTTGGGAGGCAATAAACAGAAACGGCTGGACGTAATTTCCCGCAATAAAGTAGCTTCGGTAATTCCGAAAGGTAGAATTCCTCAAGGTTTCAGGTAGGTGAGTATTTATGGGATAAAACACAAACGGTGTTAAACGGGGAAATACGCTTTTGGGATTTTTCTAGCAGCGTGAGACGTGAGAAAAATGAAAATTATTGAAACAATGAAGGAATTTTTTTATTCTTACATTGAAAATAATTGACGAGATTTTTTAATGGTAATAAAATGACGCTCTATGCTAAGGGATGAAAGAACATATATATATAGGTAAAAGACAGGAAAGAGAAGCAGCAGTGGGTCGCGAAGCTCAGGAGTGTAAACAAGAGGAGTCTAGGGGGCGCATGCGCTCGGGGGACCCCGCCCTGTCGTGAGGGTAAATTTTCGAAGGCTGTAGACAAAAGTGTCCAGTACGCGAATGCACTCGCGGGTCGCGAGACGCCGAGTCGTCGAACGATGAAAAATAATTTAAACAATAGTCGCTGTTGTCATTCGTGAAAATATTTGAACGATTGACTAGTGTGAAAGAAGAAACGAAAATCAAAAAAGAAAGAACAAAAAAACGAGAAAAAAGGGCAAGAAGAAGAATAAGACGAAGATGAAATAAAATAAAATAAAAGAAACAGGGAAAAACTGCAGAAAATGAAAATTAATTGTTTCTCTTTAAATCAGTACCACCCCATAAGGCTATGTCTTTTTTAATGAAAGTCAAAATTTCACATCTACATAATACATGTACGTAATTTAGTGACGAGTCGATAGATCCTGAAATTGATTTACTCAGTTAAAAAAAGAAAGAAAAGAAAGAGAAGAAAAGAGAAATAAGAAAAAATAAAAATTCGATCCTGCCAGCGTCTTAGCTTTAAAATGAACTTAGATTTAATATACCTAATATATTGATTTGTGTGTTTGAATATATATTTATCCGAAGCAATTTGTGGTGGACAGTATAAACTAAACATCATGCTTTCGTTATGTTCAATTGATATTATAAACAAATGTTGACGAAGAATTTTGAGAAAAGTTTTTTCGTTACAACGACGTAATTTTTGGAAATTTTTCTTTAAACGATATATAAAATATCTATCATCCTCCTGGTATAAATATTAAATAAAGAGAAGAAAAAAAAAATCACCCCTACTGTATCTCGGAGTTGAGAAAAAAAATGAAATAGATCCCGAATGACAAGGCAGAAAGGGTCTTCTTAAAATTGTTTTTTAATAAAGACGTTGTTATACTTGTTATACCTTCGTTGATAATAAATCATAAATAAAATAGAAAAATCAGTTAGTTACCGTTAATTACCTACCCTTAAAGTATGGTATCAATTTTTCATCGGGGTAGATAATAGTTTCGGACCTTCGTTCATTTCACCGAAATGAACAATAGGAAAGGTCGTTTTAAACATTGGCCACGTAGCAGCGGATCAAACTCTCTGCATCTAACTACGAGTGAAAAATTATACTACCCAATCTGCACGAAGAGCACAATAATTATTTCGCTCCGTGAATCTTAATGATAATAAATTAACACCACGACGTCTCGCCTCGTCTCGACTATAATAATAAAAATTTTATAAATTCGAATCAAACTATAGGAAGCAACGATGATAAGTTATTTTTCTCCAATTCCGAACCGGAGATAACAGGCCTAAGAACAACATTATAACGAAAGAAGAAGAAAAAAAAAAATTCAAAAGCCTATTTCGTAATTATGCCAGACGATTTTGGAGACCTAAGAACTTTGAAGTTCAGCCTAAGACTCTGAAATTCTCAGTTTTACCCCGAGAAGTAATTAAAAAAAAATTAAATAAATTAAAAAAATAATTAATAGAAAAACCGATTCCCTGATGAAGAGATGCACCGTGTTTGACAAAGTGGCGGCTGATATATCAACCGTTAAAAGCGTGCAGCCCTAGTTCAGGCGCTCGAGAGTGCCGCGTGTTAGTTTAGGGTATGCGTGGCAGTAGCTCCGAACTTTTATTGGACACAAGTCAGAACCGAGATCTTCAAAAATACGAGATTCAGCAGCAAGAATTACGACGTCGCAAGCTGTTGGAGTTGGGTTTCGGCGCGTCGAGGCGTCGACCGCCCCGACGTACCTGCCGTCAGCGTTTCAATTTTTATGCAACATCGGCTTTGGCTCTTGTAGCCACTTCAGGCGGCGCAGCCCTGCTTTTTTTAGTACCATTATACGTAGATCCTGCAATAAGCACACTGGCAGCTGACTTTTCGCCCTATCCTGTTACCTGCACGACGTCAAGACGCGAGGATCTTGCTGGGCTGTTCAATTGTTCCTGGAGTTCATGTCGCGAGGGTTGCACCAGTGACGTTTACAGATGCACTCATATTTACGTCACTTATACACCCTGGAGTAATTCGTCGAGCAATGATTCTGTCGACGAGATTTTTCCCCATTCAACAACAGCAACAGCACCAGCAGCAACGACAACAACAACGACGACGACGACGACGGCGACGTCGACGAAGATATCTGGTTAGTTGCGTTTTAAACTCAACAAACGTACCATAAGCTACCAGCCATTTAGCTTTCCCGCAATTTTTAAACGCTCAGATTCAATTAGTTAGAGTGTCCTGGACAGTAGCCAAGTCTGAAACTGCACAGGGTATCGAGGTTGCCCCTTTCTCACCCCCCGCCCCCCTGGCCAAAGAACACGTGACCGCAGAACAGATTTTTAGGCGGTTTAATATTCACAGAGAGAATTAGTCGCAGCTTTGAAGATCACCCCCTATATTTCGGTTTTTCATAACGTCGTTAACCCGACGAGTGGCTGTATCAAGTTTATTAAACTTTATGAACCCGGAGAAACTTAAGAAGCCTACTTGTTATCGAGATCAAGGTTTGTACCCTGATACCAGAGTGTGCGATCTGATTTCGCGCGTCGGGGGTGAGATATGACTATGGTCATAATTTCAAAAAAAATAAAACTCATCCAACTTGTCTCTAAATGATTATCTTCACATTTTCTTTCAGCGATTTCTGAAGTCGAGGCCATACTGATGGTGAACATAAAGGGATGCGGTTACCCGCCGATCGTGGACTGCGATAATTTTACAAAGGAACTTGGCTACGAGGGATCGAAATTTCCCTGCCATTACAGTAGGGTTAATGGGAGTATAGTTATGGCCGACTACAATCGTGAGGCACAAATCGCGACGATAATGCACTTCTTTGCTGCACCTTTCGTAGTGACTTTGGCGACCAGTGTTGCTCTTTGTGTTATGCATTGTGACTGCAGATGTGCGGCTCCGCCTAGACACCAACAAAGAGCCATGCGAAGGCCAAGGATAGACGATCTCAGGTGAGAATAAAAAATAATCATTATTATTAATGTCGTCTTTTTCTTCTCATCTAACATTTTCGTTCCAAATTAGAAAAATCGTTCATTTTTTACCACCGCGAATAAAGAAAGAAATCATTCGGGGTGTTTCTACATCAGAAACCAAAGACCGAGGATTAAAACAACGTGGAGAGCGACTGGGGGATGATCCTCGGGGCTAAAAAGCGTATTTTACAATGTTGATACAGGTTTTTGTTCATTTTTTTTTTCTTTCTCTCTTTCCACGGCTAGACTGTTCCAGGCGGTGGTATAACAATTAAAAAATGTGTACGCTGGTTAAACTTTCTCTAACAAAAAAAGAAAAACAGAACAAAAAAACGAACAGAAAAAAGGAAAACGAAAAATTACACATCATGTATACCCACGCATAATAGTAGTACCATACCTCCTGTGATTATTCATTCTAACATGCGGTAGAGTATATGAAATTTAGCGAGACAATTAGCATCCCCAACCGCGGTTTCAACGAGTTTACTTAATGTGTGTTACGTTTAAAAAAAATCACTCTATTACCCCGGCCGTGTCTCGCTTGACCGGAGGTCAAACCATATGTTCCATTACATACCATGCAGCTATGCCTTATGGCTTATATATTTAAGCAGACCTGTAGAGTTCGGAGAGTACACAGGCCATGGATGCAGGTATAGCAGATCGAAAATTGCACATATAGATGTACAATGTACATAGGTGTGTATGTATGGGGGAATCCTCACCTCAATAAGGAAAGGTTGTTATTTTTCTCCCGTTCGCAGTTTATCATCTTTACCGTAGTTGGCATTAGAGTGTAAGGCAACATTCGGGCTGGTGGGCACTTTTAGTCTGGAAATACCAACCAGTCTCCCATATATCAACCCGGGATTAAGCTGCAAAACTTGCGGCTTTTATTCCCCCTGCATGTGGTAACTTTTCTTCTTTTTTTTTTTTGTTTCTTGTTCTTTTTCCCTTTTTCTTTTTCTCTATACTTGTAAAGAATACACATATGGTTTTATACACACGTATAGTATATGGGTACATGTGAGGGTAGGTGGCGTGTGTATACCTACGCATACACTGTTGAAATCGTAATGGGAGCTTTCTCGGGGGATTCCCACCTTTTGAGGATTTTTTCAAGTCGAATAATGCTGATGGTGTCTGCGCGTAATCCAGATCGTATAAAAGCGATCTTGGTACCGTACATAGCACTTTCCTCATTCTCGCTATAACGGAAATAAATGATATACTTAGTCTTATAGGTGAAAGTAATGAATAAGGGGAAAACTATTTATTCTGAATAAATTATTATAAAATATTTCAAGGTATATCTAGTCGGAAAATCGTGTACATGCAATGTATGATATACGAATAGGTATGTGGTGCTGCACTAGCTGTTCACCGCATGCTCGCAATTTAAATAGAATAGGTTGCCCAGGGCGTGCTTTGCTTATAATTACTGTACAAGTGTGTAATACATGATATAGAGGCATATATCTAATAAAATATACTAGCATAAATGTGGCAACCACCCACACAGCAGAAAATTGCAAGAATTGCAGGCGTTGTAGGTACGAGGCTTTAATCTGACTGCGGAATCTCGGAATTCTAAATTCATAACGTGGGTATATATGAGCATGAGTATAAATTTATTTCATTCCTGGTAAAATTCCCCTGCATATATGGGCGGTGATATCATTTTGACGAGTCATTGTCCGGCGTCAATATAAATTTTATATACGAGTAGGTATATACACAAGTATAGGGTGTATATTATAACAATCGCGAGATTTCCATATAGGTACTAATATACGAAATTGATTTCGCTATCGGTTTTCATGAATTTTTTGTTTTTCATTTTATTTCATATTTTTCATTCTCCTCTCGTTTTTATAGTCAGAAGTTAATTTTTAATCAATACGAGCTGTACAAATACGAATTTGCTTTTTTTTTTCACCTTCGACACGTGAATAAATGGAAACGCGATACGTGCAGCCTATATCGCGATGTACGCGGATATCGCGCGAGTATACATATACGTATATAGAAACGTATGTAATTAAATATTCACCATCTCAAATTACGCGATCAAAAAAACAAAAAAAAATATATATATACACAGTATGTACATATAGGTGTATAATATATCTCTTCATAGTAGTTTTGCACGCGAAAATATTCAACGTCGATTATATTCAACGAGATTATTCAATTTTCTATACATTATATTGAAAACCATATACCTACCAGATACTAGTACCGATTAATAATTTCTTAAGTAAATATCCTGCGGTTCGGTTATATACTCTGGTCTTTTGATATCTGTTGGAATAAAAAATTCATCGGATTCAACCATGCCCGATTCTATTTGCCAAGATGAGCTAACCCACCGCAGTGCATCGATTATACAGATATCTGATACCTGCAGAGTGCATAATCTAATAATATTCAACATATATGTATGTACGTTGAATAGGAATAGATATTTGTAATGTGACCTTAAATCGCGAGGAAATACGAGGTACGTACAACATATGTGGATATATTAGTGCAGCGAATGGACGAATGGGAAAATCGAATTTTCGGAATATCGAGAGATATGATCAATATATTACTTATGATTCTTCGAGTTGGATCTAGGTACATGGATGAGAAAGCTCTCGAGTAAGAAGCGTCGAAGTGCACCTACCAGCTAGATCGTTAGCTAGTTCACCATCAAACACGATTGTAGTTTAATTAGTTCTGACGTATGAGAAACTAGAACTTTGTTTTACCCTCCAACCAGTACCTACTCGATGAATTATCGTTCTTCTCTTGAAAGTTGTAGTAGGTGCATAGATGGGTATAGCTATATATAGATATACATATACCTATGACAGTGGCTATTATACACGATTCTAAATCGTATAGTTGTATCCGATCGAGCCAAGGTTACCGAAACTTTGATTTTCAGGGTAACTGGAGGAATCGTGTTAATCCAACTTTAAGAATAATAGGAAAAAATCGTATCTATATGTATGCTCATATGTATTTTTATAAAAAAACAAATTTCCTGTTTCTTTCATCTTCCGCATGCTTCTCACTCACTCACATCAGATTTGTACATACATATCCCGATATTCCGCGCGTGTATATAACTCGCCCGGAAAAACACGCTGTGCTCAGTGAATTCCTTCGGCAAAACATGTTTTTATCCACAATTTTATTAATATATTTTCTTCTCGACGATCTCAAAGACTTCCTCCTATATATATATCATACGTATACGAGGGTATATAATATAATGTAATATATACACATGTATATGGTATAAGGCCACTTGTATTTGCAGCAGCGACAGTTTTAGAAAACGGTCATATCGACATTTTATTCTGTCTTTTATGAAGGTTTCATATCTTGGCACTCGTTGACATATTGAAATACCTTTGAACATATTGGCACTGGTTGTATGTACAGGGCAATCGAGAAAAGCACCGATAGAACCAGAGCTTTCATAGCTCGTCGAGGAGAGAGCCGGGAAATTAATATCAGTAGTTCCGAAGTACGTATATGGTATATAGGTACCTATATGGAATACGACGCAGTCCTACACCCAGTTTTGCGATATTGCTATTGACTTTGGTTAACAACTTGGAAGAGAATATTATTATTTAATTATTATTAATCCCCCAATTCGCCTCTTTACTAATTTTCGCTTTCATCTACGAGCCTGACTAATTACGCTATTATGTATAAATGCTTCTTTTCATTAAGAAGGAAATATGCACTCAAAGGAAATTCTAACATGATTCCATTTTTGAGTGTAATCATTCATTCCTATATTGATTCTTGTATTTAACGAGAAAAACTATATCGAGGTATAAAAGTCGCTTTATATACACACACATATATATATAATATATATTTCCCGATGAAAAATCAACGAGTAAAGAAGAATAAACAGCCTCCCCGTTCTCTCGGCAATTTATTTCCCTCTGCGACCGAGATACCAATCTTAGCTGTTTTTCGACATTTTCGCAAACCTATACTGTCGAGGGACGCGACGAGGCGTATTAACTACGGTTTTAAAATCACAAATTCATCTTGATCACCACGATACCCCCTCATCGTGTTCAAATATTATTTTAACAATGACGCTAAAGCCGGATTCATAGCCCAGAAACGAATCTAATCATTCCTCGCTCGACGGATTTTTAAATATATAGATATACGAGAAAAGAGAGAGGAAAAAATAAAGATTGTCTCATGCGATTTCGTTTTATACCAGAAAACTACGTTTTGATGAATTATTTAATCCCGTTTCTTATCCTCTTCATTGAGATGAATGAATTTTCATATCACGACGTGCTATAGGAGGAAGTATAGCTGTGATATTCGTCACTAGACATTCCGCTACTCTCGGCTTCTTATATTTCACTTCAACAATTCAAAAACAATGTATTATAGAAAACTAAGCTTTCCACAAAAGCTCAAAGAACTAAAGTAGGTGCAGGAATTTCCTGAGTAGTAAGTTCCGACGTGGTGCAGGAAAAGTACATTTTAAACGCCTCCAGGCCGTCGCGACGATGGGCTGCACAGCTGAAGGTTGGTGTATATCTACACACAGTACATACATATCGCGAAGACCGCAATTGTGAAAGAGAGAAAAAGAGAAAAAAAAAAAAAAAACTAAGTGTTTAGAAAAGTTGAGGAAAAGCGCATCGCGATATAACACAAAAGAATTTAGGTTTTTTTGATTTTCTCTCGGTTTCTATTTTTCTCCTCATTTCTTTCCTATGCATTTCATCGTTTCTCTTCAATTAGCGATATATAGTATGCTTCGTTAATAATTCTCAAACAAATATTGCTTCCGAGCCGAAGGTGTTCTGGCTTGAAATGTTATTAAAAAAACAGAAAAAAAATTGGGTTGAACTTTTAACGACTTCTCGATCTGAACGAGGTCGCGCGTTTTCGCTGATATGGCTGCACGGTGCGCTTTGCTCCGATAGTTATAAATGTATAAATTTGAATGACGTTTGGAGAAGCCTTTAGCGCAGCGAAAGATGGAAAGAAAAAGAAAAATGAAAATAGGGGTGAAAAAAGAAGAGTGATAAAATGACGAGGGAAAACGCTTCATTCAATTTATTTTATATATATACTCGCATAACTAAACCCTCTAATAAGATTCGTCGACTTAGCTTTCCACGTTCAATTAACTCCGTGATTGACACGCACTGGCTTCCTTGTAATTCCATTAGGTAACCCCCGCAGTTACGTGAACTTGGTGTATCGCGAAAGTGAACTATCTAATAAGCTCTGGATTAAAGTTACGCTAAGAAAATGATTACAGTAAATGTTGAGTATGTATGTATGTATATGTTTTTAAGATTAGATCAGGTATTACGTAGTTGATGAAATTAATTTTAATCCGACATGACGTACCGAGTTACAAGATACGAGATCATTTTAATAAGCTCAAAAATTATAATCCACCTATCCCTTAATATTGGCTTATTGATTTTCATCCCAGTCGATGTTCACCCTCCTTACCTCCTGCACATTGAGATCTGATAAGTGATATCAGTGATTCTATCGCAGGGCCAGCTTCTTTCTTATTATTCTTATCTTATTTTTCTTACCGAGACTTTTTTCTTCCCCCATGTAATTCTTCAGCTTGACATTATAACGCAAGAAAGCGTAAAGATGGAAAGAATATGAAGTAATGAGGGAAGGAAGGAAGGAAGGAAGGAAGGAAGGAAGGAAGTTCTATTTTTCTTTAAATACTACGACCGCGATGAACGACTAGACACCTTTTGTTACGTATTATAAAGTCTCGTTACAACGTCAGTTGCAGTGAACAATTTAAAACGGTCATTTCCGCAAAGTTTTGAATAATTTAACGAGCTACCAAAGTTCTATGGTTTTCAACAATAAGTTTAAACCGAACAAACCCCAAGTCTCAGAACCAGACGTGAAGCAATTTTGAGATCTGATTAAAGCCCCATATACCTATTCCTAAATAGGAAAACTGCTGGTGGAATAATACACGTATTCAATTATAATAAATCTACGGAGCATGAATTACACGAGTAAAGAATAATGAGATAAAAGGGAAAGAAAAAATGGAAAAACAAAAAAAGAAAGAGAAAAATTTTTATAAGAAAGTGTATAAAATCTCGTGCAGCAGTCGAACGGAAATAACGACGAGGATGTCTTATTGAATAGAACAATTTAACAAGCTAAAGCTTTCCCAGCTAGCAATTCCAGCAAAAAGTATTTGTTACAGTTATTTGACCCCATATTCGCGTAGGCCATCTGGACGCCAGCCTGTTATTATAACCATATACCTAGTAAATAGGCATGTAGGTATATAGCTAGCTATATGTTAGGAATTGAAGTGGTCGAGATATAAAAGCTTCGGTCATGTCGCGTGTCACGAGGCAATCGATCGATATATCGGTCACAAGTTCTTCATCCCTAAAGGGCACCAGCTAGGCTAGTCTAGTATAGACTAAGCTAAGCTAAGCTAAGCTATCTGGCGACTTGCCACGACTCCGACAAGTCGCCGTGCAATTTTCTGTCCACGATATTATCGAGCATATAAATATATATAGGTATGTGGGTATGTATGACAGTGTGTAAGGATGTGAAAATAACCGCGAAAATCTTCCCGAATATGTATATATATACCTTATGTACGCGGTATATATATGTATATACGCGTCCTTGAGCCCCTTAACTTTTCACCCTACAATCCCTCTTCCCTTACGGACTTGAATCCTATGGTTTTATCTCTTGATCTAGATCTTACAAAAGCACTTATGTGTTTACGGAGTTTCCGATCAATACGTGACCTGAATACCTATTATTCTGCCCTGAATTTATCGACGGTTATCTATAGCCTTCTCATTAACAGTCCCTTATTTTTCCTCTTCTATGCTAAATGTACAGGTGTATAAATAATTGTATGTATAAAATTTGCGAATTGAAGGGACCAGTAGAGCGACTTTTCGAGAAATTGTCATAGTCCGAAATCAATTTATTTCATACCCAAAGTTCATTTCACATGAAAATATTTTTCTCTTTCCAAATCATGTGTCGTAAGGATTTTGGCACACCGTTGGTCCAATTCAATCTCTTGACGTCTCATTTTCTCCGGTGAACCGTTCCTCAGCTTGTGAATGTAGGGATTTTAAAATAAAGAATTATGTCATAAGTTATGATCAATTTACCAAATTTGCAAAAATTATTATCACTCATTTCTTAAATAACTTGACCAAAACGAAATTTTTTCAAAATTCCTACACTCACATGATGAGGATTTGTTTTCTGAAGAAAATGAATCCAAGATGACCTGAATTGGTCCAACGGCGCTCTAAAATCCTTACGACACATGATTTGGAAAAAGAAAAATATTTCGATGTGAAATGAACTTTGGTGATGAAATAAATTGATTCCGGACTATGACAATTTCTCGAAAAGTCGCTGTACTGGTCCCCTCAACACCCTCCCGTTCGTTTCAATTAGTCGAATTATTATTATTTTTTTCTAATTCATACAGATAGTAGGTACGGCGGTGCGATGTTTCGAAATTTATCGCGATCGTTTTAACAGTCGATTAAAAATGTTCATCCTCCCCGAAAGGTTCGATAGGTAAGAAGCTGGTAAAGGTGAAGTTAAATTTGCATAAAATTGTGAGAGGGGATTTCGAATAAATTTCTAAAGCTATATGAAATTATGTAAATTCTTACAAGTTTCACCCCAACTCCATGCTCCATACTGCCAGGTTGGGTAGGGTGGGCAGTATAGGACAGGGTAAGGGTGTACTTGAAATGCCGAGATCCTTAGACGGCGAGGGACCACCCGGAGGTTCGGAAAGTTCCCATAGTTAGTCGCACAGGCAGTTCTCGGCAGTGTTTTAACAAAACGAACTTTGAAATTCCTTCGCTTTAGAATACGCGGAAGCGCGGAATGGCGCAGGACGGCTAATCGCGAAATTCACAAAACTAAGTAAAGAAGAAGTAGAGAGGAACGGCCTTAATCTAAAGTTAAGAAAGTATTTAGTACCAGCGAACCTGTTATTCGGCTATTGAGCTTTACCTAAATCGCCGAAATTAGGCTACAGGAGGGAGGCGAACAAAAATGAAAGAAGAAAGAAAAAAAAAAACCAAAACTAGCGAGAAATATAGATTTGCGAAATCAGCAGCTGTTCCGCCATTCTCTACCCATACACTTGAAATCCCACTTTGTATACTCTTTTGTTTCAAGAATTGCCTCGTTTTTCTTTCTACAGAGGCGAGGCTGCTTAAGCTCTCTCACACCCCGGGTGCTTTGTACCTTTTGTTTAGACTTTTGATAGGTATCACCTTCGGAGTGAGCACTTTGAACGTTTCAGCATCGGAGTTATTCTAGTCGATGAAAAAAAAGGGATGAAAGAGGAGAGAAAAAAGAACCGCGTATCATATATATTTCGCAAAAATCGTCACGTATTTAGCCATTCGACTTCTCGCCTGGGGTCGAAGACATGCGTGGGGGTTGGAGGAGAAATTTATTCAAAAAATATGCGTGATCCGATTCGTATAGTCAGGTGAAATTATTCTTTTGTCACCGATTATTCTTCGAGCTTGGTTTTCGTCATTATATTTTTTCATCCCCTAACAAATATGGCTTTATCGTTATATCGTCGAAGTCTGAGATCCAGTACGTACGTTGCAGGTATACCATAGGGTATTGTCTCCTTCCGAAAGATTATCATTCCCTGATCTCAAACTTTCGAGATTTAATCAGCCAAGTAAAGTGAGCGAATGGAAATGCGAGCGGAATACACCTCAAACGGAGGATAAAATCGGGGATGAAATGGGTACATGCTAGATTAAAATCATTCCGTTTCTATAAAACGGAGATTTTCTCTTCGGTACAGAAACACTGCATCAATAGTCAGAATAATTGTTATCGACTATCGTAGCGCACTAATAAATCTAGATAGCAAACAGTATGCTTTATAATTGTACGCTTGAATAATCGAATAAAACAATTATTGTCCTATTTTATTGTTTGTATACGAAGCAGCTGCTTTGTAGATATGCATGTACATACCTATACAGGTAAACGAGAATTCAACCCTTGTGTATAGATAGTGACACAGCTCGATTCGGCGCAATGGATTAATCTACGCCGGAATAAATCACAGCCCGCATAATGACAGTTGGTTACTAAAATCCATAAACCCAACGACAGCAGTCAGCAGTTTGCCCGGTGCCCATATTATAGACATATACATATACGTAGGAATAGTATACACCCATACATGTCTATGTGTGTAAATGTGTGCGAGAGAGTGGTCATAAAGCTTTTTCTCTCGATCGATCAATTTCCGCTTCACCTCTCCACACACTTCATTCCGTGACTTTTTCGGTGTTTTCAGAACAACGTTATACACACGCACCAACACCCAGCCATATTGTATAGGTATGTTTAATTCCCGAAATCCGATGCGGTCTGAAAAGCGTGACCAAAGCAGATTGCGTGAGCCCGAAGACTTTGGGCAAGGGTCAAGCCTCGTCGGGTGATCTTTGAACGTCAAGGGCGTCAGGTTGATTGGAAATAGGATCAGGACCGAGAAATGTCTGTGGATTTTCTGCTCTAACGATTCTAATTGGAGATTTGATTAACCGATTAATCAATCAATCAAATAAAAATAATTCATTTAAATTGCCAGAGTTTCAGGGTGGAGATAAGTTAGTTTCGTAAGTATACGAAGGTGGTAGGGTTCGTAGAGGTGTGTATGATGCATGTATGTACATGTATACATTTTATGTATGCGTTACACGGTAAAATCGTTTCACTCGACAAAACCCAGCTGTGTAGAACAGGTAGGGGTGGTTAGGGTGTACTATACGATGAGAGAGACTTTAGAATGCATCGTTCGCTGAAATTCTTCATAAATATTCAAGCGTATTAAAATTGGATTTAACCCCGGCCCGATAGACTACGTCGTAATTATAATCCTGGGCGAGTATAGTAGAGTGTCTCCTCCACCTGCACCCATGAGCTAGGGAATATATTTTATAAATAAAACCTACCGTTACGAAACTTAGCTATAATTGTTTTATAGATCCCGCAGGCTATATGTACGAACGCGATAGAAACCCTCATCGATATACCCGTTCGAATTAGCAATAAACATTTTACATCCCCCCAGGTACATGCGGTTCGTTTCTTCTTTTTTTTCTATTTTTTTCTCTTTTTTTTGAATACTCATGTCGACTACTTCAAACCCCCTCGTCCTGTACGTAATCACGGAAACATTGTCCGTGTAGAGAATGAGAGAGTCGCTTAAATTTAATTAATTGTAGAGAAGGAACCACGAATAACTCAGGCCTCATCTCTCAGCCCTAGTTCGCCCTTGACCCCATCCAGTTGCTGTTTAAAAAAGCCCCGAGGGATAACCGAGGAAATATTGTCATTTCAGGGACTCGTTAAAAACTCTTCTCTTCCTGAACATCTGACGCGTTCCATTTTCCGGACTCGCTTCATTCTGTACCTACTCTTCCTTTTTCATATTCTCCATTCTTTCTTCATCCAGAAACCCTTAAGCGAACGACTGTCACAACCAAGGAGACCCTCGTTTCTGATATTTCAAATTCACACCACCAAATCGAAACCAATCGATTTTACTTCTCGCGCAATTTAACTCAAGGGTGTGAACGGAATCCACCTCCACCAATCTCTCAACACCCGTTCGTAATATCTTATACTAATACACCTACTTCATCGCATAATGTGAAATACCAACGTTTTTTTTTTCACTTCACTCCAATTTCCAAAATATATTTCAACGATATTTCAGTCAATTACCAATACGGTGCTATGTCGACCTTTCGCAAGAATAGAATGCCAGATACTAAACGCGGGGGCTTTTTCTCCACACATCGTCTTTTTGCCTTGAGGTGAGCTCACATGCCCACGGCTGGCTTAACTCGGAATCCCCAAATCGCCCTTTATTAACCCTAACCAATTCTCCGCCAATCGTGGTATTTCCGCAAATATATTACCATCAAACGATTCTCTATCCCGGAAATACACCTGTTATAGAGTATACGGACAGGTGTACCTAATATATTGAAACTAGTCTCTCTAATCACCCGGCAGGAGTTACAAAGTCCGATTATTTAATCAAATACTGCGGCAAAAGTTAATTTACGTAAAAGGTTGAAGGTAAAATTGCAACCCGATGCGATGAGGAGGTATCCTTCAGCTCGTCATTGATTTGTACCACAAGAGCTTTCAAGATTGCTTTTCTGTGTTGGTGCACAAGCTGTTAACAAAAGAATTACCTATTCATACCTCTATAGAATTACGTAGGTATATGTGTATCGAAAGGACGAGTGGATACGAATATATATATATATATATATATATATATATATATATATATATGTACCTACATGGATATGAAATATTCTTAACTCTGGTAGTAGGTATATATGCAGTACCATGCATAGGTATATACCCACACACATTCATGCGAGCGGATAAAAGCCCCGAGTATATAGGTCCACACATACAGAAACCCTGGTGCCTTATACCTTGTACCTTTCACCTAATAACCGTACCTTGCACAAACCAGTAACAATAGCGTCATTGTTAAAGTCTGAGGGATGCCAGCCCCGACATATACCCCATATACCCACCTACACCCGTTTCCACGCATATACGAGTTCCGTAGGTGTGCACATCCATGCGTATACATACATATAAGAGGTACACGTGACCAGTTCATTCTTTAGTTTCTAATCAACGTCCCGAGTTCTGAAGCCCAGAATTTTTTATAATTTGGGTCAACCTTATCCTGGTTTTTGTTTTTTCTGTTTTTCTTCTTCTAAGAGAAAGACACTTGGAAATGCTCTCCATTTTTTTATTTCTCATCCCGGGAAATCATCAGGGTTTTGGAAAATTGCGAATGGTAAAGGAAATGCGCGATGACCACGTGTGCGAGAATCAAGGAAATTGCGCTGCAATAACAATAAAAAATCTATATACACCATAAGCAGCGGATGTCCGAGGGGAAAATAACGACAAAGAAGAAAGGAGTGAGCCTATCACGTATCGTTATGTGTTACATAGATACGTGTGATAGCTACATGTATATAGGCATATAGCAAGGACGTTACCCTTCCCGGGGGGTCCTTGGCTCCTTTCGTGTATCCCTGACGCATGAGTTGGCAAAATAAAACGTCAACAGAGCAAAATACCCCAATTAATATATCGTCCTTTGACCAACAGCTATAGTATGATAGTTTCGAGTTAACCATCCTGAAAACCTTTTCCCTGACCAATTCTACTAATGGAAAAAAGCGTTCTGCACGTTTCCTCTCTCTCTCTCTCTCACACTCACTCTTTTTCATATACATATGTACAGAATATTTATACCTATATGGTATGTAGAAGGATAGGCGTGTGACTATTTCACCCGGGGTCAAAACATATACTCTCTATTTTTATTCTTATTTTTTCTCTTTCGTCTGCATGGACCGTTTCGAGAAATTGCCAAACCCTTAGGGTTGATGCAGACGTTTATTTATCCGAGTAAACTGCACGGTCTTATACCAAACCCTTGGGAGGGTTGGGCGGGTATGGGTATACCCATAAAATTAGTTCCATGATTCAAACGCGGTTTACGCGAACCTCGACCATATTCTTAGAATTATGTATAACGGTGCGGTGAAGAAGTCTGGCGATGAAATTGAGTTGGGAATTTTGGAAATGAACTAAATCCACAATCCCCGCGTTCATTAATTCTACACCGTTTAATAATTAAATAATCTATTCACTTATCAATTATGTATTTTATTTATTTCTCATTTCTGATTTCAGTGATCACTCAATAAGTAACAGAGTTGACAGAAGAGGACATGTGCCCCATTGCGAATGCGGTGACGTTACAAGGCCCTTATGACGTCACGAGGAGACTGCGGAGAGCGTTTTGGCTACGTCACAATCTGACCTATAGGATTTTTTTCATCAAATATTATGTTTTATAATATATATTATAGAACATATATTATGATAAATATCGTATAACATAGAAAAAGAGTATAACAATCGCCATGACAAATTTACACCTCACCACAGTCTCTACATTAAATTATATCATATAGCCACACTTAACAGTTACGTATGTGCATTTATTTTGTCTAATACTAAATCCTTCATACGCGTGTTTACACCTACGTATAAGTACCTACACGATACTTGCAGGTAATAAGGTTTTACCGCAGCGGCAAGGGAATAAGAGAAGAGAACAACCCCCATAACTTGGTTGCGGTTTCAGTTTGTACAAGGAAATAATAATGCGGCTGCAGGAACTGTAATTGATTTGATTTTCCTTTTGGTTTTTCGTTCTTTACTTATAGTTTACGAATCGTTATTTAGGTCTAGTTTATATTATCGTGCGAATTCTCGATATTACTGCAAGATTATGTAGACCATAGAGGGTATTTAATTTAAGGGTTGAAATAAAAATTGAATAGAAAAAAAAAAAAAAAAACGAAATAAAATGTATAAAAAAATAGCAGGCTATTTCATGTGGTAGTATAACGCGCCTAAAGATTAATCGACTCATCAAAGCTTGATAAGATTTGAGCCAGCTGCCTATACATCCAACTATGATAGATCTATAGTCTCGTAGAATAGGCTGTGTCTTGCGACTGACGATGGACCAAATCGATAAAGTTTCTACTAATTGCGTGTCGAGAATAAAAGAGAACGAAGTCTAATAAAGATTTGGAAGAAATTTAAAAAAAAAAAGGGGGGGATTTTCCGTCCTCATTTATAACGAAAATAGCTGTACAAACGAATGACGGATAAAGACAGGGAATTATTATTATTATTATTATTATATCAGTCGGAAGGTCGCTTGCAGATTATTATTTAATTAACGAAGAGCGCTGCAGGATTAGTCGACGGAATTTGATTTTTTTAATTTCTTTTATTCGAGTATATAGGGTAATCATAGTTAATTATTTTATTTTCAACCCTTTATTGCGTAGCAGAATAAACGAACGAATAAGAAAAAAGAAAAGAGAGAAAAAAAAATTTTACCAAAAGCAAGAAAGAGAAGAAAAAAATATATATACATATTCTTTGAGACAGTGCAGTTCAGACACAGCTGAAGAGAATTAAATATAGACGAAATGCTATATCGGAAGATCAGAGAGCTTTAAATTGCTAGAAATGTAAAGGGGATGGAAAAACGTTTGAGTTATATAAACCTCGCGATTAATTTGTTTCGTCAAATAATTCGCACGCCAATTTACGCGGTGAGTTTAGAGGCGTGGAAGACTGGTACATATATATATATATATATATGTATACCTATACCTGGGTATTCGTTAAAGCTTGTGCAAATCGACCGTACACTGGTACCGTCCGAAAGTCTAAAAATGAACCGAGGTTTTCGGTTTGCGTTTAAACCCCATATGTATGTAGGGGTTGAAATAAAATAGTGAAAGGTAGCGAGAAAGAAAAGAGTGAAAAATTTATCGTATGTAATATACTGGATGTTGATGAAAATTGATGAAAAAAAAATTTGGCAAGCGATATGTAACACGTTATATCTACAGTATAGGTATAACGCGGGTAAAAACTATGCATTTCTATGTTTCCATTTTGTTTTTGCATTTTCTTTCCCTTTTTTCTTCTTCTTTCCTTTATTTCAATAGTGAAAAATCGCAATCAGTAAACGTTCCGGAGTTTTATTTAAATAAAATCTATAGAACGTGATATATTATATATTTATGAGAAGAATCAGTAGGTAGGGTACGGTATGGGTACAGGGGACGGAGTTTGCCGCACCTTCGCGATTTAGAGACGCTTGAAAAAAAAATTAATTTTGAAATCGCAGAATATCGCTGGAGTAAAACATATCTTATGTTATGTTCAATAATTCAGTACTATGTTATATGCGTATATACTTATACTTATCGTTGTAAAAGAAATAAAAAATGATTTATCATTTATATGCATAGTAGCGAAATAGTGAGAAATATTGATCGATCAATAAATTATTGAAATGGGAAGCAAAAATTGTATTGATTCTAATTAATATATATTATAGTTTGCCATTAGAATTTATATTCAATGTTAATTTCGCAGCTGTTTTAGTTATTTTGCAATTAGAACGTAATAAAATTACGTATTGTAAAAATTGAACTTTGAATCAGGCACACGATAATCTATAAGTGAAGTATAAAGACGAATAGAAAATTAGTAAGAAAATGAAGAAATAAAATGAATCGATAGCCTAATTAGTTTTTAAAATTTTAGAACTATAGGCCTATATTTATCGGTCCATTTGTTTTTCTGCGCTACGTCACGGCTGTTTATAATTATTAATTATACGTAAATTTGAGAAGATCGCCAAAGTATATAATTTGAAACTGATTGATTATATTAATTATTATATAACTATTACTGTATAAAACTTGAGGAAAAGAACGGATAAAAAAAAACGAATAAAACGAAAAGAAAAATGGCCTGGATGTCATTTTCACATCCTGATAACTATTATATAGTAGGATATTAATAATGATGCGGTAAATAAATAAATAACAAATAAATGAATAAATGAATAACTAAGTAAATAAATAACTAAATATATATAATTATAAATTGACAATGATATAATATGCCATATAAATGTTGAAGAAAAGAAAAAAAAAAAAAAAAACTGTATTGCCCGTATAGGGGGATGAAAAAACAGAAACTAAATGACGTGAATAAAAACGAAAAAAAAACAAAAAAAAAAAAAATTAAATCAAGATATAAAAAAAAATTAAAAAAAAAATTAAAATTAAATAACTAAACCTACTGCGTAGAACGTATCACGTAGGTCTATTGTATATGTACGAGTATACTTATATAGGTGTATACATATATACATACTATAATATATTAGTCAAATTAACGTAAACATATAAGGTAAACAAAGTTATGTATATGTAATTAAAGAAATTAACTATACCTAGTGCACGCGACAATATACTTAGGCACCATTTTCGAGTTGAAAAAAAAAAAGCGAGGGCTGAAAAACGAGAAATAAATTAAAAGAAAAAAGAAAGAAAAAAAGAAAAAAAGCAACCCTTACTCAACTAGGACATGCCCGTACGCAAAACGATCGTGATAGTGAAAGGGATGTGTGAAGTCAGGTTTAAAAATAGTTAAATACCTAATAATGAAAATAAATAGAAAGAGAGAAGAAAAAAAAACCAAAAAATAAAATAAAAAAAGAGACATTGAACCTAATAAATTATAATTGCGTATAAAACATCGTATTTGACATTTTTTTGTTTTTAGTTATTCTAAGACTAGGGAAAAATAAAAAAATGGTTCATTCTATATTATAACGTGATTCGGGATATATCAAGCATATATAGGTTTATACATAACTGGTGAAATTAATGTCCTCGATATATATACCGCGGAATAAAATATAATATATCGGGTTAATATCCTCAGCTTTGAAAATGGCAAAGCTTTTATCAACGTTTCCTTCGCGTAACTATGTGAAACGCCATTATTCCCATTACCTATCATACGCAGCGTATATTATACACACACCTATAAATGTAATATAATTTTTTGTAAATTTCAAATTTCGAGATAATTATTTCTTATATTTAACTGCAGATTCTGATCATTTCTATAATACATATATAAAAGTGGATATCAAAATCGTACCACTGTCAGAAGATATAATTGATTTTTTGCAAAAAAAAACAGGAACAAAAATAAACACAAAGCAATTTGTTTAATTGAGTTTGAAAAAAATGAAAAAATAAACCAAAAATAAATAAAAATAATAATAAATAGCGGAGAAGTTTGTTCGTTGAGTATGATCACTATGTATATTAATACCCTACAGCTTGATTTGATGATAAAATGATATATACTATATTATATAATATATTATATATTACATATATGCGAATCGTTTGAATAAATTTAGGAATAAACGTCCTAATTGGCGTCAATTAGCACGGGGATATTATAATACCGCAAGATAATGCGAATAATTAATTGATTGATTGATTAATTAATTAATCAATTAATTAATTAATTATAATTAATTAATTAATCGCAATGTATCAGAAAAGAGAGAAAAAAAAATATGTAATAACGAATATAATACTGAATATATAATGCAATCGAATGCATATCAATAAAGTAATCAGATATTTCACCCTCAGATAGGTATATTATAAATACATACCCTACACGAAATTTACTATTATATAATAGTATTATACGAGTTATGCTTTATAGCTTGAATTATATCACGTTCTCGATAAAAGAATAAATAAAAATAATTTTAAAAAATTAAAAAAATTAAATAAATAAAAAGGTAAAAAGATGAGTTCTGATACATATTTGAATTGAATATTTTTAGCAATCAGTTATACATAGAAGAATGATATATTCTTTGAAATATATGCGAAATATATTATTACCTATATTATATATAATATATAATACAATAGTTAATTGATTGGTGCGAATCAGAATAGCAACAAAAATAGAAAATAAAAAAAAAAAAACTGATACTATAATATATTAGCTAGAAATATAATACATATTATATATATATATATATATATAAATATATACATAGACAGAGTGTGAAAAAAGGGAAAAAAAAATTAAAAAAAAAAATACAAAATACAAAATACAAATAAATAAAAATAAATAAATTTCAATCATTTATCGACATGGGCACTGCCATAGAAACGCGAACAAATCAAAATCCTATTTGACGGCCAATCAAAATCCAATCAAAGCCGCTTTGCGATCGAGAAAAATTATTATTGATAATATTTGAGGCGCTGGGCGCCTGTATTGGATTTTCAAAAGCTCGAAAGCTCTGACCAATATATTCAAACAAGTTGAAATGAAATATTACATAAAATGAATATAATGAAAAACCAAAAAATTCAAAAAAAAAATAAAAAATAAAATAAAAAATAAAACAAATAATAAAAAATTAATAATTTATATAATTAAACACAGCGGATACATACATATACATACGTATAATATATACATGCGTATACATAAGTATATATATATGTATGTTACGTCTTGAGCTTATCGTACCAAAATTTAGAATAACAATAAATAAAATACTAGAAAACACACGTTGTTATATGAATATATTATATACCATACCTATATGTACGAATATATACCTATATATTAACAAATATAGTATATACATATTATATGTGTATACTAAATATATTATATTATGATAAGAGAATGAAGAAGAATAAGAAGAACAACAATATGGCGCATGACGTCATCGTTAAGATTTTTTTATACAATACACCGAAATACATAAGTGTAAGTTAAAACTAAAAACAAGAAAAGCAAAGCAAAAAAAAAAAAAACTAATAAATAAATAACTAAAATTGAAATTAAAATCAATGAAACTGTGCAAATTTGAAATTTGTGATCCAGCAGAATTTACGGCGAAGTTTAATACGCTAGGTCACAAATTTGATCGGAGCATTTTAAAAATGAATGCAAAGAAACAGAAAAAACGAATAAAAAATGAAAAAAAAAAAAAAAAAAGGATGTAGACGCTATTTTAGTACATTATGTATATGTATATGAACTAATAACTATAAATATTATATATATATAGATATGTATAATAACGAATATATGATATATTATATAATATTATTATATAATCACTTAGAGGTTCATGTCAACGTACATATATATTATATATATATAAATATATAATTATTAAACGTATAAAACACGACATATTATGAAACATAGATATAAATATATAATATATATATTATATATATTACATAATATAAAATATATGACGAAAAATAATTAAAAAAAACGTTCATCAGAATTAGTGAAACCCAATGATAAAAAAAATTTAGCTGGTCTAAATACAGAGGGTTGTTTTTATATAGATATATGATATATATACCAAGCATGATTATATGTATATATATACATATACGATATTTAAAGGATTTAATGAATTTTTTAAACCGCACGATCAATGATGATGGAAAATGAAAACTGAAAGACAAAAAAAAAAAAAAAAAAAAAAGTTCTAAATCGTGCGTTGGAAAAATGAGCAAATCGACGTACAGAGTCTAATTCGTACCGTATATATTATATATATATGTATACATTATATATTGTTAATATTTAATTAGGAATTATTCGACTGGTGTTTAACTTACATAATAATACCTATATACCTATAGTGTATAAACACGCGTGATTATATACAGCTCGGAGTTTCGTGCGGCTAGTATAATAAACTAGCGGAAACTTCCCCTGTACTATGTATATTTCTTACCAAATAATTGATTTCTAATTTTAATTACATAGATAGCTTATATAAGTCGTCGGAACGTGGAAGTGAGGGTCGATTGTTCGTGTTTAAATTGACAAAAAAATTTATAAAAAGTAGGTATAATTTATATTATTATCAATCGCATCCTGAAATCGAAAAATAATTTATATCATAGATCATAGACCTAATGAAAAATGAAAACGAAAATTGAGACGAATGAGGAAAACTTAATCACGACTCTCGTCACTCATTTACCGAAACTTAAATTCGCTATTTTAAACATATGAGTATATATTTTTCTTGTAGAGAAAAATTGTTAAAAATACAAAATTGGAAAAGAAAAAAAAAAAAACTAGGTTGATTACGTTTTAATTTAGTTCCTATATAGTTTTCTTTTTTTTTTCTCCTTTCACCAAAAATTGTAAGAGAAAAATAAATTATAATATTCGCCGAGATAATGATATATATATATACATAATATATATATGTAACCTAAATGAAAAAAAAAAATTAAAAATTAAAAATATATAGTATATGATATATAGGTGAATAGAAACGACAAGAGATTCCTGATTTTGTAAGCAGTGACGAGTTAATATTGACTATAATAATAAAAACTATGGTGTTTTTAAAAGGACGTTCTACCCTCATTTTAATTTTCCACTATTTCAATCCCTCCCCAATTCCAGGACCTCCCACCCCCGTACGTCGTCATTCTAAACCATAAAATAACGTTCAAGGATCAATCGAGGAGGTAAAAGCAGAAAAAAAAGAGGAAAAGAGGAAAAGAATAAGTAACAAGGTATAAGGAAGTCTACGACTGATATTTCTGGTATTAAAATGACCCGATTCGTATACAAAATGAATAGATTTACATGCCCCCGAAAATCCTGGCCTTGAATGGTCTCATGATACCCCGGAAATGTCGTGTTGAAAATCCTCAACCCTTTTTTACATGAATTTTTCTTTTCTGTTTTTTTTTTTCACTCTCTTTGCCTCCCTTCTTGGCAGCTTCTGTGCAGACAAGGTAGGCAAGCAGTTACAGCCCTGTGACGCAGCTGTGGGAATTGGCGAGAAACCCTTAAACCGAAAGCATTTATGCTGTTTACTCGTGACTGGGGGTGGGATAGAGATATAGAGAATGAGAGTAAGGGTGAGTGTGAGCGAGCGAGGGAAGGAAGAGGCGAGCGAGTGAGAGGACCGGCTTTTATGGGTAATTACGGTGTTTTCATCCCCCACATCCAGACTTGCACTCAACCCCTTATTCTTTGACGACGACTGTGCGCTCATCAATTTACGTCAGCAAAGTGTTTGCTTATTTGCAAGGGTGTGTCCCCGGTAGCCCATTGACTCTTGGGGCGCGGTACTTCGTGAATGAGACAATCTATAGACGACGTTACACGCCACCCTTATATGCATATAGGTACACAACATTTTTATCCCTTTTTTTCTCTTTTTATGTAAATTTTTTTTACCCATTGGTTTTTTCTTTCCTTTTTTTTTCACATCAAACTACACCGTTTTTACTTATTTTCTATATCCCCGTATCATACACAGCTATATGTGGTATATGTGCGCATAAAAATGAAGACATTTTTTCCTTCTCTTTTTCTACCATATAATAAAAAGTGAGTCGTAAAAAGGACACTTACTGGCGGGATCGAAATTGATGATGAGGAACTTGAGGTCTTTTATATACCCGAATAGAAAAATGTTTTTGGTGAAGAGAGAGAGAAAGAGAGAGAAAGTAAAGAGAAAACAACACAAATGTTTGTCGGTGTGTAAAAGCGCGTGTATCGTTGATTTTTATATTGATATGAAAAATTGACTGAAATTTCTTCATTTTTTTTCTTCTTTTTCCTCATTGTTTTATCATCTCGATATCCACGCCCCGTAACACGTCAGTTTTCTCCTTTTATTCGTACTCTCGTCTGACCGGGAGTAAAGGCCTTGAAGGGATTGATCGGAGCCGACATTCGCGCTGGTAAAACGGAGTCGAGGCAGAGTCCCGACCGCGACGATGAGAAAGTCGAGTGATAAGACACAGAGTTCTTGTAGGGGATGAATTTTTTGGAAAAAAAAAGTATTTTTCTATATCATATGGGGATCGGAGGGAATAAAGCGAGTAGAAGAAAAGGGTTAATGTCCAGACATAATGTTTAGCGAGGGACTGTTCATGATCTAATTTTTATACTCGCATACCGGGTATACGGCTCGTCCGTAGTCGCCCGGGAAATTCGAAATTCGATTTGGTGTAGAATCGGGAATTTCCGATTTTGCGAATCGACGAACCCTCGGGAATCTAATAATCCAAAGTCTCTTTGGGGTCACCATAGGGATGAAAGAGAAGTCGAAAATAAATAAATAAATAAATGTATAAATAAACGGATGGGAAGAGGAAGAAAAAAGAAGGAAAAAAAACACGGAGCGATATTCCAGCCGCGTCAATTCCGCGAAAAAACAAACTCAGCGGGGAAATTTCGATTTTAATTAAGCCAAACTCGTTAAAAAATTCAGTTCATTGATCTAATTGCTTTTTCAAAGCATCCGTACGGGTGAATGGCTCTGCGCAGACTTTTAAAGCCGGTTTTAAAACCTTTTAGATCAACTGCTTGGGGCTTGTCTGAACTTCTTAACGTCCGGTTGTAGTATACGAGCGGACTAAAGTACGACGAAAAAGGCGATCAAGATTATATAATGTCAAGGCACCATCTTACGAAAGAACTTCGGGTTGTCTCATTAATTTATCAAAAACATCTAAACCACGTTAGAAAAATAAAAACACCGAGAACAACAGCTAAACTTTTTCAGATAACGAGCTGGTACCGGCTTTTTTGATTTTTCAGCCCGGTCAAGAACGTAAAGTGAAGAAGAAGGGTCGAAAGTCGACAGGGCGTAAAATATTTCATCATACGCAATAGAGTGGAACTATTAAAACTAATTTTGTCGGAAAAAAGGGAAGAAATAAACGCGGATAAATCCCGAATTTCAAACCGCAATAATCCGGGACTATAGATAAGGATAAAACAATCAGTGGCACGATGGTGACTACTGTATAAAATCGTACGCGACGTGACACTACGAATATTTGATGTATGTACCTACGTGCCTGGTATACCTGGGAAAGAGGGTAGTTTATTAATAATTTATAAAATCTTTCGAGAAGATTGTCCCTCCTTCTTTCATTCCCCTTACCCCATTTAATAATAATTTTTTACCCCTATTTTATACCTTTGTAAACTTTCTTTGAAAGCTTTAAGGGCCGTCTGAAATAGGGTAGAAAATTACTGTTAAATTATATACCGAGTCTGAAAAAGCTAAAGACATTTTCAGAACCGGGTTTTTTTGTTCTTCTTTCTTTTTTTCACACAACAGCTATTTATTTTCCTTTGATGTATATCATGACTGCAGAATTTCGAGACGGCTGGGCCGAATGTGATTCAACCAACAGTCTCGAATTCATTGTGGAAATAATTAAACAGATGTTATTAAAAAATGGCGAGAAATTATTTTTCGGATAAAAAAAAGGGACAGAGAATAAGGGAATAAATTCTACGAGTCACATCGTTTCGTCCCTTATGCGCGATAAAATCCCACGCGACTAGGTATAATCCAAAAGTGCATTTCTAATCCCTCGGCGTAAATCTGTTATAATTAATTGAATAATAACCGAAATTCAGAACTGTTTCGTTGCTTAAAATTCTCATAGTTTTCTAAACAGGTCAAATATTGCATACCTACCCCCACATATGTATCGAGCGAAGACGTAATCACTAGTCAACTATGGGGATGAAAGGGGTGGCTTTTTACGAGCCTGGAAACAACTCTGACCTGAATCACCTGCTGCATTGGTTATCGCAAAAGTTTGTTGACCGGTATCGCAGACAATGAACCAGATAGATGTGTACATAGTATGTATATATGTATATTTGTATATGTTGTGTAGGTACATAATATATCAAACACCATTATACACACGCGTTAATGCACTTTGCCTTATCGGTTCAGAAAGGAAATAAAAACCAGTCCTTTTTTTTTTCGTTCTTTTCATTTACCATCGCGTTTTACTTTTCTATATATCTATACGGTTGTTTTGAATCAATCGAAAGTGTTTCAACAGTTATCGTGAAAAGTGGGGTAGTAATTTAACACCGAGAAATAGTATGTTACATCGAGGTTGTAGAGTTTGACAGAGAAACCGCTGACTCAGTCAGTATATTCTGCTAATTGCAACCTTCGTTATATTTACCTCATTAGTCGTTATAACGTGCCTGCCTCTACACCCCACCCCCCTTCGAATTTGCAGCGGTAGGATTTTTAGGGTGGAAATCAAGCGGCTCTTGCTGCAGGTACTCGGAGCAAACACCTTTTCACTTGATTCGTAATAACGAACAAATTTTACCAGAAATAGTTTGTTCAACACTCGTTATAGTTATAGCCGTTTAACAGTTGGACTATAACTTATATAATGAAATTGAAAGCCGAGCCTGGAGCTTATCAGTATCTCAATTCTGAAGTGATGGCATAAATTCAAAATCGCTTAAAAATTCAACACCACCTCCGGGCAAACTGCCAGACCAATTCAACTGCAATAACATTTGCATAAGCTGAATCTACTATACCTACTCCATGAATCATAAGGAACGTGAGGAAGGACCTAAGGAAGACGAGATCTCACACGCGAAAGTATTCCCTCCCCAATCCGCCTAAATTCTCTCGCTCTATTCACACATTCAAGCAAAAAATAAAATAAAAAATGAAATAAAAAATGAAATAAAAAGAAAAATGCGAAAGAGAGAATAAGAAAAAGAAAAACAAAAAGGATAGGAAAAAAGGCATAAAGAAATACCCGAAGAACAATGATAAAATAATAAATTTCAGAAAAACCTGTTACCAAGTTTTTAGTACAGAAATAATAAAAGACAAAAAAAAAGGAAAAAGAAAGAAAGAAACTAAAGGAACCGAAGAGACATGTCATATTATAATTTAGGAACTGTCAGGATATCCTCTGTTGACAAGGGGAAAACTGGCCTCGAAAACTCGGGGATGCGGACGCGACGCGACGCGACGCGACTTGACGCGACGACGCAATTTGTCAGAGGATAAAAGACACCGAGACATTATCTCTCTCTCCGGTAGCATTTAGTCCGCAAGGAAACTGGACACGGTATTTGAAGGCCTTTTGTCTTTCGCAATCGCACATCATTCTTAATCTGATCGTGCAGAGATATTATAATTGAGTGTTGCGGGCGTCGAGACAACCCTCTGTTACTTTTTCTGTATTTAATTTTTTCGATTTCGAAGAACATCGATTTCCAAGATTATATTGAAAAGCTATTATACCTATTCGCAAGTTGTCTTCGGATGAAACTCTACGAAGCAGGATTACCCACCCTGACTATCAAATTGAATGTGAACTGCGTCAGTAAGGTATCATAAGACAATTTGGCAATTGACTGTGCAATTTTTTAGGGGCGCAAAAAAATTAAGTCGTATTCAATACCTAAGTTCGCTGCCTCTTTCCCCCCAAATATTTCGTGAAATAAGGGTTTCGCCATTATCCGACCCTCCCGAAATCCATAAATGTTCGAATGTCTTACCTTGTTTGAAGATCCCGATTAATTTTCTCCGCAAAATTTTGCAGGAAAAAATGAATAACAATCACGGTTTGACTCTCGAGTCCGTCGATCAAGGGCCTTTGCAGACTGGGACTCAAAGTAAACCTGAAATACAGTTTCGTTCAGGTTTAGAATCTGGTTAGACAAACTTCTGGCCTAATGACTCGAGCTATTCTATAGCGGTTTTAGTTTCTGCGTTGCAGAAACGTTTTTGCCTACCGTCTGAACTATTATACATCGCATATAATACCACGGGGGTAAAGTTCCTCTCGAGTTTATACCAGCTAGGGCACGCAATCCAACCTCCATCCACAATTAAACCTTATAGCCAGAAATGGTTGGGCAGGGTAATTATCACGGTGTTGTCGGTTGTGACGGCAATTACCGCTCAATTACAACGAGTTAGTCTTATCAGATAAAATTTCCCTTTTTTTCTTCCTTTCTTTCGTTCTTTCTTTCTTTAACTCGCCTTAGTTATTCCTGTGGGGTGATCCATAGATGCCTTGAAAATAAAAAGAACAAGGTGTATTTTCAGGTAACGGTTCAACGTCACGATACTACGTTTAAGTGTTATAAGACTAGAAATTTATGGAAGAAACTGATAAGTTTCTCATTCTTCATTCAGGATAGAATTTGGTTCCTTATCACGTCTTAGGACTTGGACGAAGCCAGATAATACTAAAAAAAATCGAGGATTATTGGTGATGAAGAGTAAATTTTTTCGACGTTTCTAAACCTGCGCAGCAACTGTATATGGCTAGGTATAGTACATTAAGGTATGTGTATGTAATTTCACCGTTGTGACTAAAGCACGCAGTTGCCAACTCACGAGTTTGTTTGTTATTTTTAGATTTGGCCAGTTCATAATTTACGGTACTGTTGAACGCAATTTTTTTTTCTACGGACACATGATTTACGACAATTTTCGCTTCGCGAGTCATCGTGCGCTTGAACACGCACTGCACAAATCCCGGGAAGTTAATTAAAGCCTTGACCTTAAGAATTCGCAAAAAAATGAAAAAAAGAAAATAAATGACGATGATCATCATTGCCATAAGCCATAAGCCATAAGGTAGTGTCGTACAAGAAACGGGGAAATAAATGAAACAAAAAAACATTGTGCCGATTGAAATCGTCGTTTATCTCAGTAACTATAATCTCGGCGAAGTGCTGGATTGGGGTTCGAAAAATTCTAGAGTGTTAAATAAACGCACTCGGCGACCACTTCGGTTTCACCGAAGCCATTAATCAAGCCTCTTTCAATTTTTCTTTCAGTGTGAATTCCCGGTCTCAATTTCCACCTCTCAAATCAGAATATCAGGTGTTCAAAAGCCGCGTGTAGTGGTTTCTTTTTCAATTAAAATTTTCTTCTTTTTCTACTCTAATATGTTGTATTATATAGTCAGACGAGCCGCGATGCGATGCGACGCGACGCGACGAAAGTGGGGCTGAAATATGTATCGCCTATCGGAACGGTCCGACTAACCATTGCCCTTACTACTTGAACCGCGCCGCGCGCTTACGTTCGTGTACTACTCCCATTAGAATTCATGAAACTCGTAGTTCCGTTTCGGAGAAAAAAAAAAAGGGAAAAACATATTTCAACTATAACAATGAGTCAGGCTTAAGGTCATCCGTTCAATTTTACATTTTTTAGTTCGCTTTGAGAATGGATTTTACGTCAATTAATTAAAGATACATTTAATATCAATTAATTATGACGGGGATTCATAGAACTTTTCGTAATCGAAAACGAAGTAGATGAGAAGATCAGGAAATGAAGATTCGAATCTGAGGAGTAGCCGGTTTAATTGAAAAGGTGAACGTGAATGAAATTTTCCCCTTTCAAAAATGAAAAAAAAAAAAAAAAAAAAAAAACGGCGTGCGGGCTCCGCGTTAGATCTTCTGCATTTCTTTACATCCAGCAGTCTTTGAAAAGTTGAGTCTTACAAGGGGTGCGCGTGACGTTGCCGGTGGTGGTGGAAAATCAGATTACATCCGCCTTTTTTTTTGCTCTCTCTTTTTCTCTCCCCCTCTCTCTCTCTCTCTCTCTTTCTTCTTACTTCTTCTTCTACTCGCTAGGGGTTGCAGGTCCCAACCTCTTCAGGTAACAGAAGTGGTAGTGGTGGATGAAAAGAGAAGAGAAAATAAGAGGGTAGGTAAAGGGGTTGCAGAGGCGGAGGAAGAGGGCGAGCGAAGAGCTAGGTGGTGGTAGGTGAGGGACGAAGTTGACAGGAGTGTCGCCCGAGGCCGTGAGCCTCGGGGAGGAAATATCGACCCAATATACTATACCTATTTCACTATACTATAGTATCCTGGTTCGCGACCGGCCGCGTGTCCGCGACCCCAAGCCGCTTGTTCCTGAGTAGTCTTTTCCCCGGTACATGTGACTCCCGCGGTACTTAAATATGTATATATATATAACATATATTACATATGTATATGAAAGTATGGAAGAGAGAGAATAAAAATTTAAAAAATTGGAACAAAAAAATTGGTCAAATTATTTTTCATTCTCATGGATTTTAGTGAATTTCTCTTTTTTTTTCCTCTTCATTTTTACCAGATGATTCTGCTATGTATAAAAGGGTGGTTTTTCGGGGTGAAGAGGTGGTAAGCAATTGACGCCCCTTGCCAGATCGTGACTTATCAAAATCGCGGGGAAACAGGAGTCTATTTCTCGAGAGAGATATTTAATCGGTTTTTTTTCTTCTTTTCTTATTCCTCATTTTTTTTTTTTTTTCTTTTATCTCACCGAGGTGGGTTATATCTCAGAATTTTTGGCACAGAGCCGAAGTAGTTTTATATAGGTATAGTTTTATGTTATACAGATACCTATATGAGAGAATTCACAAGTGTTTCTAAAGAAGTAGTTGTCTGAGATAGATACAACAGACATAATCCATACTTCGCACGAGGTGCGAAATACCTAGACGTTACAAGAACGATGAGAAAAAAAAAACAGAAAAAAAGAAAAAACGAATTGTGACGTAAATGAGGGTAGCTGATTAAAAGTGTGCAATAAGGGTCTTACATTATTGAACACATTTTGTTCGTCCTTTCTGCTTCTTTTTCCTCTTTTTCCTCATCTTCTTCTTTTCTTTCGTTTTCATACAAGAGATGTTTAATACGGTTTTTTACCTCTGCATTTCGTATTATATAAGTATATATATATACAACATATATATACATCCCTTTGTAATCGGCTAGAATCAATACGAGAAACGATTCGTTTTACAAAACAGGTTCGAATATAAGGGATGGGAAAAAATAGGGGGAGTAAACAGAGAGTGAGAAAGAGAAAATTGTCAAACGTGTTCGTGACGTTGTTATTGTTATTACGAATATGATTATTATATTTGTTCCTCCGTCGACTCGATTCGACTCGACAGTATAATCTACAAAAGAGACAACATATCGCGACTGCAGAACGCAATTGGACAAAAATAAAGATGAGCAAAAAATAAAAAATGAAAAATGAAAAAATAAAAATTCAAAATTCTCTGGAACAGCATGTGGCTTTTATTACTCAAATATTAAAACGTTCAGTGCCCGAGGCGCGTCAGGTTTATTGAAATTTTTCGAATGTCAAAATCTTCCCTTCATTTAATTCCACGGTTTATTCATTATACTTATTTCCGTTTATTCTTTTTCCGCGACTTATTTTTTATTGTCTATTTTCCCATACCACCCCCGCTGCCCATATTTCTGAGGCCTAATTCGACCCTTGACAAATGTGTTACTTCTTATTTATGATAATCTGCCACCTGGACCCCTAGCTTCATTCTTGTCTCGGCCAAATTTTATTAATCGAATAGGTATTATTTATTTTTTTTGTTTTACCTTATAAATCATCTTGTCATTCAGTATATATATTTATATATATTACATAGGTATATATGTACTATCGTAGCGAATCGTTAATATTTTTATCGAGACTTCAGCGAAGGTGAGCTTTAATTGGATCTTGAGAACTCATTAAAAACAAGAGCCGAAAATTTCTTCAATTAACGCTTTGTCACGGTAGAAAAATTATCCACCTCGAACGATTAAACCCCAGAATTTGAATATTTTAACAAAGTATAGACATATGTATACCTACATATTATAATATAACCACGTATATACAATAGTACTACATATATGTACCATTAATTTCACATAAATATTTATCCCTCCTATATTAGTCACTCCAGGTCGTAGAATATACGCATATAGGATGTATTATATGTACATATATCCATCTACCTATGTATCTATTCTATCTATACACACTACTATACACGTCATATAGTATACCAAAGCGTTCAATAATTACGAGTGAACATGACGTTTCTGATTAATACGTTTCTCGTCGTACCTTAATTGCGGGGGCGCACGATAACACGACGACGACGACGCAGCTGTTTAGTATTGACGGTAAGAGTTCATACTTTTGAACAATTTTCTGTTATTTGTGTATAAAATAAACATAGAAGAGAGAAGAAAAATAAAGTAAGATGAATGAAGTTAAATTTTTGAAAATTATTTCGAGTCAAAAAATAAAAGAAGAAACTTGCGTCCTGAATTATGAAGCTAATAGTAATATCGCACGTTGGTAACCAAGTAATTTTATTTCACCTACATACAGGTTGCATGCTTATCAAGTCGATCTCAGCTCTTTCGCTCATGTAAAATTTAATCGAGCAATTTGTCCACGTCGTAAACACAGGCTTTGAGTTAAAAGTAAATAGTCCAATTTTGACAGCAATTTTTTTTAATATCAAAATAACAAAATGCTATTGTCAAAGATCAGATATTTATAAACGTGGGATAGAACCGCGGTTACGGATTGATAATTGCATACACCGAATGAATTATTGCAGGGATTCTTAATCGTGATAATTCTCCCATAACTCAATTTTACTTCAAATCAAGGAAGATAATAAGGGTACCAAATTCGATATCACTCCGATTTTGAAAAGTAGAATAGATCGAAAGTGTAATTGCAAGAACGCAAGGACTAAATTTGCTATCCGGAAAAATGAATGAGACTAAATGATTTATGTTTTAATATCCGAAGAACAATTAGACAAGTATAATAGACATTTTCAAGATATTTCCGGCATTGGATGAACAATAACTTAATAATTGTAGATAATAATATTGTGGGGTAGGTAGTACTAAGTTGCTAACGAAGCTGCGGAGGAAGTTATAGGAGATGCGAAAGTTTTGTTTCTAATTGTGAATAGATAGGTATGATATAACTTTCGCGATTCCTAATTCACATAATAAATTCTCGTATAATTCGTGTGTCAAAAAAATTTAGAAAAATTAGAAAAACCGTCAAACTGTTGAATTTAATGAATGAATAAATAGCCCCATCTTCCACCCGCACATTCTTTATTCTTGAATCTGGAGCTATCGATTCCAACGCGTTCTGTAACTCAATGGACCAAGGTGCAGGTGTTTGTTGAGGACGCTGTAGTCTCGCGAAGAGGGGGCTTGTTGAATTACCAAATTTCACCCTTAAAAATGTATGAACTCGTTACTCGTTCGAGGATTCTTCGATGTGTCAATATTAATGTAAATGTGATCGGGATACTTCGATGGCTATACTTATATTCATAACCGTTTGAACGTATATAATTAGTAAAATTTATCACAAGATGTACAATTCATCAGCGGAAGATAATTGAGGGGATGCAATTATCACAGTGATTCAGAAATTCGGATTCGGACAAATCATCCCCTCGAGGAATATTTTTATACAAACGAATGAACGAATTCCTCGATTGCTGTGAATCTTTTCGATTTAAATTAACGAACGAGCGAACGGATGACGAAAATTTTTTTTGTTTTTTGATTTTTTGTTTCAGATTTTTTTTTTTCTTTTTTCTGTCCCCTCTGATCTTTTTGCTCATACTCGCTCTTCGTTCAATCAAAATTACAAACGATTCACCGAAGGTAAATTCATTCTTGAAAATATTTCTCAAGGGGATGATGGGTATAAGGGGCGTTCCTTTTGTGACCGCTAATATAAAGCCCCTTTGATAAAAACGTATTTTTAGTCATTTTAAGCTTCTGGTCGACCCGCAACCTTTTTTATCCCCTTCTCGACATTGACTTCAGCAAAAGAACCGCTACCAAGTGGTTTACGGTCAGCTTTGCCGCTTGCGGCTGCTGCACTAGTCCAAAAAAGGTAATCCGCGGTGGTAAAGAGAAACGAAAATCAAAAAAAAAAAAAAAAAACATGCACATATATACATTACAGAATATAAGGTGGATTGTTTAAATCTGAAATTTTATGACAATGTTTAATATTTATTTGTTTCTTTGTATTTTTTTTTTTCCTTTTTTTTCTTCAATTTTTTCATTTCTCATTTTTCTTCATTTCTCTTCATTATTATAATATGATATAACAACAGTGACTTATAATAATACAATAATAATATTTTAACGTCGATCGATGAATTCTTGCGATTTTTATTGTATTCACGCATTTTCATTAATTTTTTTTTATCTTTTTTCTTGTCTTGTCTTGTCTTCTTTTTTTGTTTTTTGTTTGTTTCTCCACATTTTTCACTTTCACTATCACTTATTTATACTACCTAATGTTCACAATAATTGCAGTTCAACCGCTTATATTACATATTCACTTCGCTGCTGCACGTTTCCGCAAACATATCGTTCTTATTTATTATAACTCAACATTATTTATCTATTTATTCATTAATTCATTAATTTATGTATTTATTAATTTATTTATGGCTGTCTTAGATAAAATCATAGGTAGCGAATAGAAAATAAGAATAAAAGAATAGAAAAAAGTAACGAAATCAAGGACCGATAAAAAAATAATTTTCTAATTAGGGGGTATATCTAATATAGAAAAATAAATTTATTGCGAGACTAGTATTCCTATATATATATATATAATATGATATTTGAAAAAGTATAATAAAAAAATAAAAAAAAACAAGCAAAAAAATAAAAAAACAATAAGAAACTGATAAATAATGAATATGAATATAGACTATGGTTTCTTTCGTATGATCTTTTCTACGCTATAAAGAATTGTAATATTTATTCTTCTTCTTCTTCTTCTTCTTCTTCTGCTTCTGCTTTTTTTTTCTTTTTTTTTTAATGATATTTTACAGAATTATTTACAATCTTTTAAGTACTGATAAAAACTTACATACTGACGAGGATATTTTCTTTTTTGTTTTTTTTCTCTTCTCTCTTTTTTTTCGACACACATATCTATATATGTATGTATATACCTATTATAGTAATATAATATAATATAATATATAATATAATGTAATATAATATAATAATTATATCAATAAGATTTTCATATTTTTCATAAAAAATTTCCTTTACTCTTTATATACTATATTTAATGTAACTTACTTAGAATAATAATTACATCTATAGGTATATCTATACCTACTCGTTAAGTCGCGTGTCTTTTATACACCAACCCCATAATATCCGCGTATCCACGTCTCGATTAAATTATTATAATATATCGATTAGTTAAACATATCATTGGTTGTTTGAGTGAAGGAAGTATCGCAGTAGCTATATAATATGAAGAAGGATATTTAAAAAAGAAATTTGTCGTTTAATAAAGGCGTGGAAACGCAGGGGTGTCAAAGAACGACCTAATTATTTATTCATTTATTTATTTATTTAATTAATCAATTAATCAATCAATTAATTAATTATTTATTTATTTAAATTATCAGGCACTCCGTTGAAAATATTCCAACAAGAATAATTATTACTTTGTTTATGTGGCCTTAATTATCTTTGGTACCGAGTTCCCCTTTTCCTAACTTCTTTTTATATTATAATATATACTCTCGCATTGTATGTGTGTATTTATTATTTAACATATTTAATTTATTTGTGTGTTGGTAAATGGTATATCTAGAGTTAGGTATACAAAGAAAATGTTAAATAATAAAAAGTTAATTCAATTCAACGGCGTACAGCTGTTATAACAATATAATAGGTATATACCTATGTAAAAGTTATTCCAGAACGAAAAGTATATTATTGAAAAATTTACTGTTATCAAGGATACTCAACTCGTTATTATATCGTATATATATGTAATATATAAATAAATGACAGCTAAGAAATAATAATACATCATTAGTAAAGATAATAATTAAATTAATGGCACAATATCGGTTAAAAACTTCAACTTTACATCTCACCTATATAATTATACCAAATTTCACTACCCCTTCTCTCCCAATAACGTCGATAGAGTTTTTTTTTTTTTTCTTTTTTCTTTTCTTATCTTTTTTTTCTATAGCTTTATACATTTAAATTCTATTTTATAACGTAATCGTACATTTATTTATACATATTATAGTGTCTATTTACATCTTCAATGATATTCTCACCGTATTTTAAAATATAATATATCGTATAACCAAAATTCGACTTTTTATCATTCGAAATAATGAAAAACAGTCTTTACACGGTTTTTCGATTTTTTTATTTTATTTTTTTTTCATTTTTATTCTTTACCTGCTTCGCTGTCCATCACTGAATCGAGAATTTGATTTCTATCCCGACTGAACACTTTCGAGTAATATATTTGTGTTCGTAGCTGTATAGGTACACAGATTCACGAGTAATAATAAGAAAGATGAAATTCGAGGCGAATCAAAATGTGAGACAACAAAAAACAAGATCAAATAATTTTTTAGATAAAATTTCTCTGATTTGTAAATTGAATGATTTTTTCGTTTTCGAATCTGTCGAGAAGAAAGAGAATTTCGTATGATGTAAGTAAAAACAAAAAAAAAAATAAAAAACAGAACCGTTTTCGTATAAAAGGCGACTGAAATTTTTGTATCAAGAATAAGAACGCTATAGCTAGACTGTATATAGGTACCGATAGAAAATATGTAGTGAGAAAAAAGGATCGATAAGAGTTAATTTTCCGTGAAAGTAAAAGGGATAAGAGAAAAACCCCGAAAAAAGAAAAAGAAAAGAAAAAAAAAAAAAAACCCACCCCTAAATCGATATCCATGAAACGTACGAGCGCCTGTATATCTCTGGACATTTTTATGGGAATATTACCGTACAATCCGAAGCTACCTTCTTTATCACTCTTCATCGTATCTCCATACCCTTTCGAGAGAATTTGCCAACTTACCCTCGCCGATAACGCGAGACGCAAGCCCACCCCCTCGCATGATCTCGAAACGCGTGAAACGGCTACGCATATCAATGTAGTATATGTATGTACAGAAAATTGAAATCGAGCCCAAATCGAGATCGAGAACAAAAAATTAAAAAAAAGGAAGAAAAAACAGACAAAAAAAATTAAGACATAAGAAAAAAGTGAAAGGAGAAACTGAAACCTAGAAGCAGTACTTCCGGGTGGTAACTTCCGGGACAGGGCTCAATGTTGGGGGCCTTCCCTCGCGGAGGGCTGCCCCCTCTTCCTGTCAGCCGTAGTAATAACTCTTGTTGGTCATCGTCCTCGGATTTTCAGATCGTAATATAGTGTGAAGATTGTCTGTACCGACCATGTGGTTACCGAGATCAATTCTTACGCCATGAGTATTTGAGATGTGTTGATGCTGCGGATGGGTACCGATGTGGGTACCATGGACCGGTGTAGGTGCCATAATCGGCATTCTAGCTTCAGTATAATACCGTTCGCCGTGAAGACGTTCGGCTAATTGAGTCTCCGGGATTCTGAGACATATAGAAAATCGGAAAAATGATATTTCAAACGATTTTTTCATTTGTATATAGGTAATATATATATTTTCATTTTTTCCCTCATAAGATTTCCCGCAGTCGCATATTTACCTAGGATCTTGCATCGGTACTGGAACCGGAGTCGTAAGATCGATGTCTGCATCGATCTCGGAAATATCGTCGGTGAAACCGTTCGGAAGAGCCTCGTTGTTGGCGTGAAATTTCGCATCTCTTTTAGCACGATGTCGGCTGACCAATAGACGCCCGATAACGAGACCAAGAAACAGCAGGATTCCAGCGGTGACCGATACGATTATGTAGAGGTAGAATTTCTCCTGGTTTTCTAAACGGTTTCACGAAAAAATTTTACTTTATTTTTTCAAGTTTTTCGTAAATAGATCAACGTGATTTATCCCTTTTTTTATTCACCAAGACTATTCTTTTTCCACTATATCTTAGGGATGAATAATGAATTTTGATCATTAGATCATTTCGCAATAGAAATATATTGCATATTACAGTATCATAAATATGAGTAGTATTATATGTATAAACGTTCGAAAGATGCATCAAGACTTCTGTTAATAATAATAATAATGCTAATAACAATAGTAGTCTGAATTATGAAACTCAAAAATACGCATCCCTTGAATAATATATAAATAATTTGAAGACACTACGTAAAATTTTCAAACACATGCAGCAGAAATGAAAAAAATAAGAAGAGAACTACAACTACTTGAAATACAAACGTATACATATATACATATATATATATATATATATATATATATATATATATATATATATATATATATATATATATATATATATATATATATATATATATATATATTATTATATTATAGTATATATATATATACGTTTTAAAACTCATTATATCAATATTATGTATAATGAATATACATATTAATAAACTAGATGCAAAACAGCAAAATGCCAGCCATATTCTTTGCCTCCTTATATGATTATAATTATCATCGAAGATAATATCATTTCGAAATATCTACCAAGTTCAAAAATACTGACCGAAGATATTAAACCGCCCAGCAAAAAATCGAAATTTCAAAATTTCCATCTACCAACTGCGGGAATATACCAGCTCTCTCAGTCAGTGAGGCAGATTTCATTTGGGGGTAGTTTTGCTTAGGGGTTGTTTGACGATCGGTGAAACTGGTCTCTACTAAACTCACCGTCGACTTTTATACCTCTGAAAATTTCTACTCGCTTGGCTAAGGGGTTGGATGGTATTTGGGTCCTAGAATTAGGGGTTGCTTCTACGGTTCTTCATCTTCGGAGACTATAATCCAATTATTTGTTCTTTTTTTTGGTTTGTCAGGGGGGAGAGAAAGTCTCTTTTTTATTATTTATTGTCCTCATCGTTTTTTTCTTTTTCTTTTTTCTTTTTTTTTTCTACCCTTAAAATCTTTAATTAATACTCACTTGATATGAATGCGTAGGCATTGATCCACTCATTTAGATAGCCAACGACAACGCGTTCCTCCTCGGGAATGGCGTAGACAACTGTCGTGCAGTTTGTCGGAAAAACAGATCCAGTCTCCGGCTTATTACTACCGCCCCTGTCTCCCAACATCATCCCGGGGGTGTCCTCGGTCGGGTATCCCGAATCCCTGTTCTTTTTCGCTTGTGTACCGACAGAGATAAGCTTGAATCGCGAATCCACTATCGCGGACAGCAAAGAAAATCATTCTCGTAATAACAAAACTGAGAAACTTCGATCTAATATGTAACGTGTATGTATATAGGTACGTGTATATATTGTCAAACAACAATCTCTCTTACTGCACTAGTGTGTCAAAAAACAAAACGAAAGAAAAAATATGTATAAATTAAAACGAAAATGAAAATGCGTGGAATCACATCATATATAATACTATACTTATAGGGACGGGTGTGTGTGTGTCTAGCTAAAAATTTCACGTTACTCCAAAAGAAAAAAACCAAAAAAAAAAACGAAGAAAAAAAAATACATAATCGACGAGGTTGATAAACGATGGTTTGAACCGAACTGTGGCAAACATATATACAGACGAAAATTGTGTCACACAATTGAACTGATATTAATATAAATGAAGAAAAAATTGAGCTTCCAAATACCGATTTCTATAAGTAATTGAATTTTTTTAAATTACCCTGATATACATATACCTGAGGTAACCGATACGTTTTACGGAATAATGAAATGAAATTAAACTTGAAGAATATTTTATCAGCGATACGACTCGTAGATCTTTGACATGAGATACGATATCTCGAGTCTGGGGAAACGCTTCAGGTTTACAAGGTCTATCGAGATTTTCACAATATTGAGAAGAAGAACGAACCGTTTGAAAAAATAGATGAAATATTTCGTAGAGTGTTAAATACCTTTTATTAATTTTTTTCTCAGAGGTGCGTGTGAGAGAGAGGGAGAAAGAGAGAAAGAGAAGCAGAGACAGAGAGGGATCTATAGATCTTCATCCTATCTTGATACGTAGAATATAATATTAGAGCTATCATTGAAGGTTGATTACTAATATTTTTCCAATATTTTTTGTTCATTCAAGGATTCGACAAATTATTTTTCTTTTTCTATAGTTTTCTTGTTTTTTGATTTTTTTTTTCTGTAGACAAACTGCACACGACATGATTTGCTGCGAGTTTCCTGGTTGATACGCGAAGATGTATATAGTGCCAGTATAGCTGTTATCTCATAGTCCGTAAATCAAGTCAATTAACACCTAAGATAACGAGCTCATTTGCTAAACTAATTAAAATATTACAGCTACGCTGCTTCATATAGTACGTCGATTTATTTATATGTACAATATACATAATTATGTAATACCTCGAAACTTTCCATACCATAATGTTCTACGTTAAAGTATTTGGCTGATTGAAACGCTGAGGGTAACGTGGGTTTTTTTTTTTTTTCAAATTTCCTTTTTTCTTTCAGGGGGTTCACTACATCGGGGTTGTGCAAGGGTTTTTTTTTCTATCCGTGCAAAAAAGACTGATGCACTTCTTTGTTTTTTTGCGTCTTGCCTTTTCTTCTTTCTGATATCATCATCATCATGTGGTAAAAGCAATTATTCTTTTTTTTTGCATAGAAGCGGTGAATCTTTCCAAAAATTCTCTTCATATACTGTGTGTATATAATATGTATACAGAAACCACGTGTAATTTGTGGTGGATAATTATTTATTTATACGATATGCAACGTCGACTATAGATATATGCATGATAATTTATTATTCGCCAGAATTCTATTATTTACAATCGTAGAAATGAGCTTTTTGGTTATTCAAAGCAAACGTGCAGCAGCGAAATTCTGAAATCCAAACGTGCGAAGGATCATATATCAATAAAAGAGCAAAATACCTAACAACAATTAATGAAATAACTTTCAGACTTGACACATGGCGGAATTAACTACCCCATTAATTTTGGTTGCCTTAAAATTACATGCTACATTAATCGCTATATTGTTAAATAAAAACTTTTCGCAATGATACACATAGGTACACAGACATACACCAAGCTCATATAAATCTAAACGTGCGTTTCGCTAATCTGCACTGAGAGCTAAATTCGATGGTAATTAAATATGTGGAAAATTTAGATCTTTATACCTGATTAAATCTCGACTAACCGAAACGCAAGGGGTGAGATAATTTTTTTCTTTCAAATCAAATTGCAATCGAATTAAACAAAGAGAAGAGAAAAAAAGTTGGGTAACCGCGGTGATTGTTTTAGCGAAGTTTACGATTCGGTATCTGCACTAGGCGAAAATTATTTTCAAATTTGCCTTTTGCCCATTTGACTTGTGGTCAAGTTAACCACCATATAAATGCATATTCCGTTCTGTCCATAAAGCCAGAGAGTAGAATGCTCGGATGAAATAGAAGTATGCTTTACAACGAGGGAAAGAGACAGAGGGAATTGGCGCATTGACTTTTGAACGACTTTCTGGGCATCGATTGATAGATTGATAGATTGGTCGGAGGGTTCAAGGGGCTTTGATACGGCTGAGTATATGGTATTGTGTTACTGGTGGTTTAAAATCCGAGGTTTTAACCGTACGGGAAATTCCTGTAGGAATTTTAATGAATTTCATGCGTTCGGTGCCAAGGAAACAAAATTTGATCCGCAAATTTTGGCGCAGAATAGCCTGAATACTAATTAACGAATGAATAGAGTAATCAGTTTTCAAATTCTGATTAAAATATGTAAAGAGGGTAATTTTCATACACCTCTTTAATCAGTAATAACTATGATATGAAATGGGCAGGTAGGTATAGTGAAATTGTTAATCCATATTTGAGATTTTAATAAAACGAAATCTGCCCCGAAGTGAAATTAATTAATTTTAATTATGGCTTGATACGGAAGTGATTATTATCAGAGTACGACCTGTAATAGGGTATTTTTCGTTTTATTACATCTCTAACAATCTGTAAAATTGAAACATAAAAAAAAAACGAAAAAAAAGGAGAAATCTAATTCCAGAAGGGGTCCAGAAGGGATCGAATATCAAGATTTACGATCGATAATTAATTTTTTCCTTGTTCAAAATTGATGGAGTTAAAATGCTGAAGCTTCAATTTTTAACAGCCAGACATCAAGCCGCAGAATTCCGCCTTCTCTACTTTCTCGTCTGATTTAATTACCACTCCGGTTTGATTAAACGCGTGCAATGGTGAATAATTCAAAAGTTTTCCTCGACTTGACTGGGCTCCACGATTTGCAGAGATCCCGGGGTAAAAGAACGAGCAAATTACTATACGTCTACATAGGTATATACTATACATAGTATATACGGCCTAGATGGAGTAAAAATAATAAAAGTCAAAAGAAAAAAAAAAAAAAAAAAACAGGTGTAGTTAATAAAAGGTAAGGTAAAAAAAGACGAGGTTCGGAAATTCTAATGACTCGATTTTCACCTTGTTGGATATAAAAAAAAAAACGAAACTGTATAGTGTTCACCGAGTTATATGAAGGAGGTATTTAATACCCTTAACACACATTGTGCACTCTGCAATATGAATGGATATCTCGGTTTCGAATAATTCAGACTTCTAATTAAAAGCTGGACTGTGGGTGGCTCCGGGTTTTGGTTTGACTAGAGCATTCAGGGTAGGTATTACTTGCTGGAAGCATAGCATTTCATTTGGGAATTCAAAGTTGGATAGATAGAGCGGATATCTCTCCGTCTGAGCGATGGTAAAAAGTGTGGATAGTACTGCACATAGGTATATATCCTTACACAACACGTATAAAGGATACGATATTATACCTTTTTCAATCGGGGCTATTTCAGTTTCTGGTTACAAAAGGGAGTTAAAAACTTTATTTAACTACGGGTTAGTGAGTCGAGGGGATGTAACCCAACCTGGTAAATTAACCCGAGGATGAACCAGCTTCGAGGATTCGCGATACCGCGAAACCGGCATTGAATTAATGCTTCAGTTTCAACATTCGCGCTCTACAACTCTTCAAAATGAATTAAACAAAAGAAGTAGGTATCTACCCACCTAATACTGAATAACAGAATTAAAAACCTCATCAATTTTTCACAAGGCTTATTGCGGGGACAATGCCTCAAAAGGAATCATCCCTCTGTACGATAATTTTATAACGAGAGGTGGGAAAAAAATTAAATAAAAAAGACAAAAATTCTAGTCGACATCCGATTCCTATAATCGAATACAGGAAATATTAACACTAGTTTTAGGCACTTAGAATTGCGATGGGAACCTCGGGTTTTGGCAATTTTTTTTTTCTTCATATATTTTTGGAAAATGATCAAATCAAGGACCACAGTAATGAATTCATATGAATTTACACCTTTGTGCAAGCAGAAATGAAATCAATACCTCGAGTTCATTCCCTGCAGGTCTATAAATTGGCGTCGATGTTACATAAGGAGAATATCAAAGCTCGCGTATTATTGGAATTGATTCAGAACTTGAAGTAACGATTCTATAGTGTCGTCGAGTTATAACCAAAGCTTGAACTGAATGGTGAGTAATTCTGGCACGTTCTCAGACCAATCAAGAGGAACGAGTATAACGGGGTGAGTAGAAAAAGTGATTAGTGTGAAATACTGTGAAAGGTGTTCTCTGGGTAGCGAATCCATTGGGGGTATAAGTGTGGGAGAAAAAAAATAGCTCCGAGATTCTTGGGAAATATAGAGAATAAGAAGAGAGAGAGAGAGAGAGAGAGAGAGAGAGAGCAAAAAAAAAAAAAAACAGGAAAAACTCGATAAAAAGTAAACAAGAATGTGAATAAAAGTCTGAGAAGAAATTGGCTCATAAATATTTCATTGTCGTAGCTAAATTTGTTCGGAGGTCGTTGTTGATACGCGAGTAAGATGAGAAAGATGAGGAAGATGAGAAATATGAAACAGCGGGGATAGGGAATTGATGGGGGAAAATCCCGAAACGAGAGGCTTGAAGGATCTCCAGTCGCGAAACTATATAGAACGAAAATGACCTCGGATAGGGTGATCTTAAAGGACGCTATATCTGACCTCACTTTCGATGCTAATTTGGGGTGGTATATGGTCAGACTAGGCGGTCAGAGCTTTCGCTCACAATTTTTTCCCTTGATCCCTAGCCCGATATTACATCGCGGGTGCATTTTGGATTTTGCGCAAAAATCTGTGACTATATAGGTAATACACCCACGTACCTACCTACCTACGTATGTATTATATTATAAAATACATATGTATGTCAATTCGGTCAAGTGCGTATTTCTTCGGTAGAGAATTTGCTGCGACGAGTATCTACAAGTACTCGTATGTCTGACTCGAATATATTTTCAGTATTAAATACGAGGAGGTATAAAGCCCTCAAAAACGAGTGTAGAGAAGAGAATAAGCCGAATAAGAGGAAGAAGAGAAGAAGAAGAAAAAAAAAAAAAATGTCAAATGGTGAGTGGCTGTTATACGTTAAACTTTTTACAAGCTTCACAGCTTCAAGAAAAACTTCTGAACATACATATAATATATATAGGTATATGCGTATACCTACACGGGGTGGATTCGTAATTTACGACAGTTTAAAAAAGCGTCAATTCCGCAGAGGAGGTAAAAAAAAAAAATAAAGAAGGAAATAAAATATGAGAAAGAGAGTAAAAAAAAAAAAAAAAAGTAAAGTTGAAGCTCAAAAGTTGCATTTTTTTTTTCTCACAAGTCTTTTCATTTCTCTGAAATGGGAAACGTAAAGTTTTCGGAATTGTTTCCGGCTGGGAGGTAGAAAGAAAAGAAGGAAAAAAAATCGAAGAAAAAGGCCTTTCTTAGTTTTATACCCGTCTGGCATCTCTGGAGCACAGGGTTTATAACTGGGTCCTTTTAGACCCTCGAAACTAAGCTCTTACATAGCCCTCGTCGGTTAATACCTAAAAGAGAAGAAGCGAAGCCACGAGGAATTTTCCGGTTAGCCAAAAAGCTGGTAGAGGCGTAACGTAAAGACTGGCTGCAGAAGTTTCAAAGTCTGTAAAAGCAACTGCTGCGGGGGAGGCACACAGATAGATTTAAGAATGCAAAGCGAGTAGATATTTAGCAAACAGAGATGTTTCTAAGCCCTTTAATTAGCGGGGGAAGAGTGGAGAGAAATACCCCCCGAGTTTCCTTATATACCCTGATCTCGCCAAATTCCCACGTCAGGAAATACCGCAAGCAAAGTGAAATAAGTACCGTCTTAAATCATTACACTCCACCCGCTACCAGAAAGGACGAGAATATCCCTCGAATACAAGCATCTGTATAGTTTGCAAAAAATGGTTGTCTTTTTTTATTTTTTTTTTAATTTTTTTTGTTCGCAATTTGTTTTCATCTCTTTCCGAATTTTCTTCCTTCACGCTCAGGCTCAACACCTACGTCTATTTTACCATTTAATCCCCTGAAAGCTAGCCGAGGGCGTGAAACATCCCCAATTTTAAATCAGCCGGAGTGAAACGCAGGTTTTAATCATTTTTTCGAATTTTCTTTCCTCACGCGTTCACCGCCTACGTCCGTTTCCTCGATTATCCCCATAGAAAAAAGAAAAACCCGAATTTTTAATCAATCGTAGTGAAAATATCTGCACGTATAAACTGTGTATATGCTATATATATGTATATTATGTGCGTAGGTATATAACTCGTTTTAAATGCATGACGGTATCTTCCAATTCCACGGACAAGATAGGATCACGCCGTGAACCAATTTGATGGTATATTTTCTGAATTCTCTCACTGGTACAGAATCCGTATATTTACACGTGTAGACCCACAAGAGCTCGTATAGGCCATGTGAAAATGTCTATGTACCATTATACACGCGTATATACATATTACGTTGGATAGGTACGCGGGGGATGCGATCTCGGTAAAGGCGAGAGGAATATTGATGATGTAAGCAGCCATTACCTGCCCGTTTGAATACCTTATTTCCCCATTTAGTTGAAAATAGGAATACATGTATAGATATAGTATGCAAACCTATATGTCTACACATGAACCGGGGGATTATTGCGGTTCTGTTTTCGCATTTCATATTATTTTCATTTTCATTTTTCTCTCCTACTGTGTTCAGCTCCAAAAGTTTATAATGATGAAACGTAGTTGTACGATCAAATTTCGTTGTTACGGACAAATGGATGGAGTAAAAAATCTCCGATACTGAAGATATAATACATATCCGGGTAGGAAAATTTCTGCGTGCATTTAATTAAAGCAATAAATTAAACCCCTTCCGCGAAACTTGTGTTTTACTTTATAACGAAGTTTGTGTAAACATCAAAATACTGACCGAACGTGCCCACGGGTATGAAATTTGGTCGGTACCCATAACTACCCCCTCATAGTTTCTGAACGATGGTTATTAAACAGAATTTTGGTACCTGCAGCACGGAGCTATTAAGCTTTGTGCAATTTATCTCGAAAATTAATCAGTGCAGAATAGAAACTGTAATCATTCGTCATTCAAATCCCAGATAGAAGCTTCAACCAGATATATGGAGAAAAGAACACACACACATGGAGAAAGATTTTTGAAAAATCGAAATTGTCATTTCGACTAGAAGATCATGCTCACACCAATTTTCAGTCTTATTCTGAAATCAGCATCTACAAACTTACCGTCATTGTTCGTCCTGGCTCTAGGCGGCGAAGAACTGACTGTTGGTCCATCTCGCGATCCATTATCTCGCGGGGGTGGCTGTGGACCTTCCAAATTCGGACTTGGACTGAATTCGGCTCTAAAATCAGCCCTGTCGAATCCCTCCTCGAATTCATCGACCAAATCCATTTCGTCAGCTTCAACAGCACCTTCGTACTGTTCGCGTAAAACTTTCCGAGGAACTGTATAATAAATGAGAGAAAAAAGAAAAATGTATGAAAACTGGGTCGAGGATGCCGAGGCTGAAGTAATAATTTTGGTAATTTCATTGGGATTTAATGAAAACGAGATTGAACTTTGATTGGACATTAATTCTTTCGTCGAATGATATAAGGGATTAGGGAATAGCTAAGCTCTTGGCCGTTTCTCCCGCATGTATTTGCTCTTCTCCACATCGACGTACGATCCTCGCATCGGAGGATAGTGGCCAGTAAATATGGGAAAGGAGCTTAGCTCGTGTTCAGTAATTCGGCAAGCAGCTTACGGTATTAATACGCCGATATGGGGGGCTGGCGAGCTTGAGTTGATACGCGATTATGGGATATGACGCGGACCCAATTCTGGGCGGTTGACCATAAACCATATACTACACCTAGCCGTTGGTGTATAAATTAATATTACAAACCCCAGAAACCACCCTTAGCCATAAGGGTGAAGAGTTTAGTCGGAATCTGTCTACCAGGATAATCTCGAGTTTAAATTCTACGAGTTTAATTTCACCTTTTTAAGGAAACGCCTGTATAAATTTTGGCCTCGTAAGTGTGCGGGAATTATAAGAGAGTATATTAATTCGTTTTACGTTTTTCCCTCTAATACCTTACTGCACTCACCCCGGAAAGTGAGATAATTTGTAATTTGGTGGTCGTTTAGTAAATGACGTAGGAACAATTAAAAGTTGTTACGAGAGCTGGGAGTCTTAAGAGCCTCTGGGAATAGGAAAATGGAACCAAAGAACCCTCGTCTGCACCAAGTACTCGGAAATAGGTAGGTATGAGAATTTATTAGACGCATTTATCGACTTAATTTGATTACACGGAAAAGTTGGATAAAAGTAAAATTCTCATCCGCTAAAAGAGGAGAACAGCGAATTCCTTAGTTAGAAAATAAAATAAGACCGTCATATACCTATACCTATATAGTATATAATTCCTATAAAATATCGGATGAAAAAGTTGGAAGAAAATAATAATCAACGTTACATTTTTTTATTTTTTTTCTCCTCCAGACCGAAAACTTCGCCATATATCCCAATGGAAATCGATATGAGTGGACAAATCGATTCAGACACGCGACAACGCGTTAATATACGGTTCGGTAGGCAAACACATATACCGTGATCCCTAAAGGATCTGCGCGTTGACAAGAAACGTATAGACACATAAGTACACATATGTAAAGTAAAGTAAAGTAAAGTAAAGGGTTAGTGACCCCTCTTCAATCTCCCCTTTTGAAATCGTGTATAGGTAACGCGGGGCTGATGCAGGGATGAGGCTTTGAGTTTGTGGGTAAATTTCGAACAAATTATAGACTACCAAAGCATCAAAAGCTTCAAAGCTATGTTGCGGTCTAACAGTGCAGTAGCCAGCTAGGTATAGATAGTAAGCTCTCACGTTGCCGCAGTACACATTACCTTTATTACCTCTATCGCATGGACATTGTCTCTATCATGCGATAGAGGTAGTTTGCGAAAGTATGGAAAGTGATTTCAATAAAATGATCGGTGATAGAATTTTCTGTGTTTTTTTTTTTTCTTCTTTTTGTTTCCTCTCTATGCATATTATAAAATAGAGAGAGCGAGAGAGAGAAGAGAGAGACATACAAGCTTTTGAAATGTATATTTCAAAGAAGAAGACCGTGGGTTGAGGAGGTATCATTTTCCTGGGATATGGTAGTAGATTGCGTACGCCGTACGGTAAACAAAAAAAGAAGAAGAAAAAGAGAAGAGAAAAGAGAAAAGAAGAAAAGAAAAGAGAAGAAAAAGTATGGAAAGAAAGAAAGTGAGAAAAAAACGAAAAAAAGAAAAAGGAAAGAAAAGATGAAATACGTAAAATTTTCAGGGAGAATAGTTTGCCGGATTATTGCCACCGCGAATGACATTGCTCGGTCTAAGGTGCGACAGAGGGGGTTTCGTGAAGGGAGGAAAAGGTTTGCGTAAAAGAAAAAGGAAAAAAGACAAAGGAAAGAAAGTAAAGAGAAAAAGGAAAGGAAAGTAAAAAAAATAAAAAATACAGTATATATATATATATATATATAAAGCAGAAACATGGAAGGCGAATATAAGAGAACGAGAGGTAAAATCCTCAGGGTTGAAATGAATGTAATAATCTTTGGGTTAACAAGATTCACGAGGTACTCAAAAGTCTGGGGTATAAAAAAAAAAAAAAGAAAAAAAGAAAAGAAACGAAAAAAAGAAAACCGGGGCGAGTTTTCGGGGTGACAAAGTTAAATGCCAAAACATTTCCGCTCTCTGTATAAAATAAAAACGCGAAGAGTGAGAAAGGAGAACTAAATTCTCTAAATTAACTGCTGTTGGCTTCAACGGAATCCCTCTTTACATCACCACGAGAATAAACACAGTCACGGTATATATATCTACGCAGAATCTCGTTAAAACTAAAAAACACATTTCGCAAGCTTATCATTATTATTTTCCATAAAAATGTTTTTAATTAGTAATTTCGTCTCCCTCTTTCTCCCTCCATCCCTCTCTCTCTCTCTCTTTCTGCGAAAAGCAATGAAGAAAAGTGAAAAAAAAAGAAGCAAACATGTCCATCCTCGCAAGTTTTCCATTCGTCAAACTAACTAGACACCCCTTGTACATAAGCTAGGACGTTTGTATGCATATAGCTGTTGAAAGTATCATTTGAGAGTACGAAAAGTTGGTGGGTATACCCGTTCCGGAGTTCTAACCACACGGTAATAACGCTCAGAGAGACGTTACGTCGATCCATCCCAAAAGACAAAACTTTTCTTCAGTGGTAGGTACTCACATTTGCTTAAACTTGCAAATGTTCACCCTTATTTCCGTAATTTCGTTTGGTAATTCAGTTGTTGCCTTCGCGAACCACCAACCACCGGGATTCCTGGCTATGCGGTTAAAATAATGCCGAAAGTATAAAAGTTTATTCTTTTCCGTCCATCCCCCCTGCGCGCATGATGATAGGTATTATTATATATATGTACAACTAAACCCCAATCTATCGGTAATAAAATGAATACCTAACTGACTTAGGTACTCTTGCATAATGCATAATGGGTGGTTACCATTGAATTAATTATAAACTTTGAATTCTCAACGAACCATAACTCTTTAAATAATTAATTACCATTCCTGATCAGCGATTATGTACCTACCTACCTGCCTAGGTACTCTGGAAAACTAATCAACTTTCACTCGCGCGGTTTACGGATGAGAAATTTAATTAGCCATTTAATTGTTAGCGAAACGTTAACCCCGCAAATGAATCGTAAGCAGCCAATGATTTAGCCTCTTCTATTCTATTCTATTCTATTCTATTCTATTCTATTCTGTTATCTCGTTCAATGGCTAAGAGATACACACACACACACGTTGACAGAGGAATCGTTAATGAACTATTAAAGCGAGGTGGAATGGAGATTGAAATAAGACTTTGCGGAAGTCCGGAGAAAGATGTGCAGGGAAAAGTTGTATCTTTCAAAGTTGTATATCTTGTTGTCCTTTTACGTCGAAGCTTCGTCGTTGGCACCATCTTTGAAGAGGGTCCTTCCCGAGTGCCTTGGCGTAGATAGACCTTAGGTAGGTAGGTATAGGTCCTAGGCAATACCGAGAGATAGAGGGGTAGGTACGTGAACCCAAGAAGGACTGGGGTTGTTATAATTATTCCCCAAAGTCCCATCAGCAAGAGATATCGTGGTGCCAGCCGACGAGCCCAGAGGTTACGAAGGAAAACCCTAAATTCCGTTACCAAGCCTGGAACCGAGTGCCCAAAACCAAGACTAGACCAGACGCGAGGATGAGGAGATGGGTGTAGGTACTACGGTCTACCCACAGACACAAATTCAAGTACAGATATGCCCCATACAACCCTTCCCAAACATTGGATGTGTGATAAAGTCCGAGAGATTTGATCCGAGGTTAATAAGCGTGCATCAAACCCAAACCCGAAGTCGAAGGCGAAGACGAAGGCCTTCAAGGTCTTGCTTCGTATTTCGAAAGCCTGCAGATCTGATGAAGAATGAGAAGCGATAATTCTCGCTGCTATATTTCCTTTGAAAAAAATAGAAAGAAAAAATCGAACACCTTATACCTATTTCTTTGAGTTTACTTTCAACCTGCGTGGGAATACGCCCTGCATCTGTAACAGATATACATACATAGCTATATAGATTTTTAGCGGCGCCGTTTTGGTCTGACCATATGCGTCCCTTGTCTACTTATACGGTGCCGAGGTATGGGATATGCGTGTAGGTGTAGGTTCAGGGTATATGTGTACGTCCACGTATCCGCAAATAAAGTCAGCAAATAGATATCGATTTGCAATTTCGCCTAGCAGTTTAAGGCGGGTAAGTTTTCTCTTGGGAAAAGTTGACACACGTTGTTCGAAATCCATTCGAAGTTTGGGCAAGTGGATCTTGTCCAATCCGTCTGTTTCACATTCGTACGTCGCCTTAGCGCGGTAAGGGTAAGTGAAAAAAAATAATAATAATAATAATAATAATAATAATAATAATAATGATAATGATAATGATAATAATAATAATGTCGGTCCTCCATCAAAAAAGGAAATAAAATTTGTGAAACGATTTTCGGTAAAACTTTTCGCAAAATTCAATTATATATAAGGTGTAGATTTTCTTTTTATGTCTTTTTTTTTTCTTTTCTTATCTTTCGAAAGAGTCGCAACAACGAAATTCGTCGTTATATATATGTATCCCTACTTTGAAAATAATCCAAAAAGCTTTACCCCATATAATAATATAGGATACGAAATTTCTCTCGAATTATATTCGAGGGGAAGAAGACAATGAAAAAATGAAAAAATGAATAATTAAACTAAATTAAAGCCACGGACATACAAAGCGCAGCAAACAGGAACAGCAAATTTTCGCTACCCTTTAATTGAAGTATAATATTTTTTTTTCGGTGTCTTATTATTTCATTTTTTTTTTTTTTGTTTTTTGTTTTTTTTTTGCTTTCTCTTCTCGTTCGTATATTATTTGCTTACGGTTGTAACAGGTCGGTGGATTTAATTGACCCCGTACCTACGTAGGTGCTTCATTGACGTGAGCTTTCGCGAAATTAGGTCGCGTCGTGGCCCCATCCCCCATCCCCCATCCCCCATACCCCCGCTTTGCGGCGTGATGTAATTTTCGCGATATTGTTGTATGTACGCATACATTGTACATGGTAGAGTCAGGGGTAGGTATAGTACAATTTCGCTTTGGCCACCGAGGAACGAAGGTAGTTTTCGCCGGCCATTCGTAGTCTCAGTTCTGCATAGAACCAGCATAAATAGATAAGAGAGTTGGGGCTTTCAAGCTACCATCTGTGTAACTTTCAACCTTCTGCTATACGGCACCATATGTTTGCATATTGTGGCTCGCGTATACACACATACCCCGGCTACATTTATGATTGTATAATGTAATCCGTACGATATTACGTGTCGTAAGAGACGAGACAAGAATTCGAAATAATTTCCGGAAGAAAAGGTGGAAGTTTCCTTTCCCAAATTTCTCCTTCCTTCTTTTCCTCCTCTTCGATTTTTTCGTTTTTTCTCTTTTCTTTTTTCAACATAAGTGCTTCCGAAAGTTAATACTTTTTTTTCTCGTTTTTCCACTATCTTCCATCGTAATTGTTTAACACAAGGGTAAACACCGCAGGGGTTGCGTACGCCTAGTTACACGCACGGTGTTTATGGGAGGAGGGTAAAGACCGCAAGGGCTGTGGTTGACGCGGGTTTCCCGAACCCATCCACCGTTTCTTTGATCGGACCTGACTACCCTGGCTAGACTGTTCGAATCTCGGTATGGTATATCGCTGGTGGGCAGTGGCTACACATCGTTTGTCGGATGGCAACTGGTATACACGTGAATGCACAGTGCAGCCCACATGGTCAACGATTAAAGGGAGAAATAAAGAGGGTTAAAGGAATAGGGAGAACTAGAGAGAGAGAGAGAGAGAGAGAAATGGTCATGAAAAAAAAAATAAAAAACGTCACCACGACACGACCAGACGTGTTAATCGAAGTGCAAGTAATCAATTAATCGTTAAAGGCGGTAGACCCTTGAGGAAGTATAGAAAGGAGTGTAAAATCGATTAATCATTCGCTTTGATTACTCTGGACCCTTTACTAAATGAGGATTTCACAAGTTGTCGCCCCTTCACCTCGTTAAACGTATCTACCTCTTCCAATCGGGGAATTCGGGGGTTGAAGTTTCGAATTTCGAAAGTCAGAACGAACGGTGAAAATTCCAAATTTCAATATTTATACCGACTATAAGACAGTTTTGAGAAAGGGTGTTTTCCCCGGAAGTCTATATAGCAGATTCGAAAAAACTTTCGAACGAAGAACACGAGATGTTCGAAATTCCGAAAGCTGAAAGTCCGAGACTTGAAATCCTGCACGCATGTATTCATAACTCGGGGTGTATTGATAGTATCGAAACCAATATAAGTATGGTCAAATTAATCGTCTTGAGATTTACTTTCAGTGAAAAAAAAAAAAAGTTTAAAAATCCTATCGATTAGTATTCAACATGAAATCATGAAGTTATAAATTGAAGTAGATAAAATGGGTCGCCGTGAAGAGGGTCTGGATTAGAATGAACCATTTTTTGTCTTCACACCCTCAGGAATAAACCGAAATTTTCAGATTTCAGGGCCTTCGAAGGTCTGGACTTGCAGAATTTCAATTTTCTCAACTTCAATATTTCTGATAATTCGAAATCGTCGCAAACAAATTCGGAATTATAATGATTAATGACCATTCGGAGCTTTTAAGATTGATCTTCGTCATAATCGGACGGATTCTTATTATACCTGCACGCGTAATGATCACAAGTCCGAATATATCACTCTTCAGCTTTATTATAACTCAAAATTAGGGGTAGATATATCTAAGCTTCGATGGTTATCACCGTTCGATGTTATCGGGGTAAATTTATTAGCTTTTCGTTGCAAATGGCTGGCTGTAAACCTCGATAGTCGATATATTAGCTCGGCTTCTACACCACTGACACTGTCTGTCGATATATTTTCTTCTAAAATCACCACTGGCAGCCCTTTGTTATAATAGCCATTACAAACTCTGGAAGATCGTTGAGTTTTATGTGCTAACGATACTTTATTAACATAGATATATATATATATATATATATATTTCATTGTTACATATCTTATATACGAGCAGAAAAATAATACCACAAATCTTGGGGTGAATTTTTATTTACTTTTATTACCAAAATTTATTATCTTCATTCATTTATATATCTACGAGTTTATTACCCTCATACTTACACTCGGAATAAAATTTATAAAAATTTCTTGCAAAATTATTACGTCTGTATTATACGTGGGTATATTGTTCTCCATATATATGTATATATGGTTATTCGATAAATGAGAATAAAACTCGATTATTCGTATATGTAATTAATCTTTGATAACGTGAGGATTATCAGCTATATATATTCTCACAATTACGTATTTCCATAGAATCTAATCAACGTTTTTTCACACATTTTTTCAGCCGTAATCATCGGAGAGACACACTCGGCAAACAATGAAATGAATAAAATTGGAAATACGTGAATTCTCGGGGGTTCCCCCATGATAAAAAAAAATCAACGATATGAATTCCTCTTTCGAACAAGAAGTACCAGTTCCTATCATTCTATTGATCGCCAATTTATCGTCGTGAGAGACACAAGTTGATATGATTTGAATGCCTGTTCATATCGTAGGAAATATATAGAACAGGCGTTACAGGTTTGATTGTAGGTACATGATTTTTCATTTTTTTTTTTTTATTTTTTATTTTTCTTATATTCTTCCTTTTATTCTATTTCCCCGCTTCAACCCTTTGCGCTAAAGGAAATCCAATTCAATTCGCGAGTCAGCGACAGAAAATTTATCGCACTAGCTCGCGTGAATGCGAAAGTCTTTTTTCGAAGAACCCGAAAGTTCTCTTTGCCTGCCTACGCATATTTCTTTCTATTACTTCGAAATCTGGTCGAAAGCTGCAGCAGGTCTCTACTCTCTCCTCAGCTTCTTTCATTTCTTAACCGAGAATCTGTCATTCTGTCTCACAAAACTTTTGACCAATAGAAAATAGAATAAAATATAAATTAAATAAATAAATAAAAGAACTTTTTATCCAAGCTGTCGAAGTGGTACCTAAACCCCCATTTTTTTTTCTTTTTTTTCTTCTGTTTTCACGTTCAGGGGATTCCGTATTAATTCAAGGACCGTAAACCTTTCGGAGTTTAAGCGCATTGGAGTGGTGAGCAAACAGGTGACGGTCAATCGAATCGAATAGGAGTTTCGGTCTAACGGAAAAACTTTTGCTTTTTTCCCCCTTTTTTTTTTACCTTCTTCTATTTTTTCTTCTTTCCTTTGTTTTTCTTGTTTTTTTTTCTCTCGTTTTTCCAAATAGGAGAGCAAAAGAAGACGTCTGAAGGCAGTTAAACGATCTCTGAATAAAATCCACGTATTTTTACTTTTTTTTTTTTTGTTTTAAATCTTTCTTTTTCTTAAATTAAACGAATTTTCTGGTACACCGAGGTAAACGTTGAGACGTTCTTTGGGCGCAAGTAAAGCGCAACGTTTCAAACCGCAAATAGCTTCTACAACTTGAGAGAAAATATTTACCTCTCGTTATAAAGATGCTTAGTATATCGTACTGTGTATACATATATAATATAATATAATATATTATAATTATATATATGTATGTATATGATCAAACGTGAACGTACATAAATACGAAAGAATATACCGTGATAATCAGGTGAAACCGAATGGACTGATCCCCCACCCGGCGGATGAGTCGTATTTTTATGGGGATAGCTACTCGTTACACTGAAAATCCTTAGGGTGTTTTGTTGCATCGACCTCGCGGCCAAATCACCCTAGGAATTTTTCAGCGCAACGAGTGACTAACCCTATAAAAATACGAAATATCCGCCGGGTGGGGAATCGGACCATTCGGTTTCACCTGATTGTCCCGGTATAACGAGGATATATTATAATAATGATGGATCGTTATACTTATACCCAAAAAGGGGTAGGTAATATAAATTGGCTTCCGTTTCACCGCGGGAGTTTATATAATATATATTATATACATTTCAAAAGATATTATAATTCAACAGAACAATTACGAGCTTAATTATAATGGATTATCGCTATTCTAAAAACAAATCCATAAATTAAATTAAAACAACTCCATCTTAGATATGTATATATTATATATGTATTAATGTATAATATATTACATACTTGAACTACAATCCAGAACCGTAGCGTAATTACGAAAGTTTACTTAACCCTGTATATACCTATGCGTATATACGATATATAAAGCAAAGGAAGCAGTCTTGATCAAAATTTTACAACCGCGAAGAATTTTCCCTCATAAAATATTATACATAAAGCAATCTGTTTCGGAATGAAAATATTCTTATTAGTCGAAAATTTTCCAATTTCTTTCAATCAAGTAGCTGTTCATCTAGTCTGACTATACGTGTATGTGTATATTTCAATTGAGCTTTAAACAAAAAAAAGACAAAAACGCTGATTGAATAGTTTAGAATTTGGTGGACCAAATTCTGTATGCTTACGAATCCATCAATTTCTGTCATTAATGTTTCATTGGCTACCTGGGGCTACCTACAAACGTACTCATGGCATGGCGCATGCAAGGTTTAATTAAAATTTAAAATTGAACCCGGAGACACGCGCTTGACAGCAACTATGCCCAGGGCTATGGGGGTCTCGGGATAACTACGGTCTGATCCCAGAGACGTGACCCTTCTCTAGGTAAATATATATCCTCTTGAACGTGTATATTTCTTTGGTATATATACAAACTTGGGGAAACGGCGATCCTCGAAAACTATATCCGCAGTTTGTTTGAAGTACCAAAGGTTTCAAACACTCGAAATAATTGTTTGAGGAATTAAAAAACAACTCGAAAGACAAATCTGAAAAATTTCCTCGAGTCGAGAATAGGACCTTTTTTACTTAACGTTAATTCTACCTTTGGTGAAAGATCGTACCACCCCTTACCCCTATTGCATCTTTTATAAAGACTTGCTGACGTTACGACTTCGGGGAATCTCGAATTGTTACCTTCGCTCTCGACTGATCTGCAGAGGGAAAACCAATCCTTACCGTAACGCGAAAACCACTCACTTATACGACAACGAATTCTACTCCTCGTCCTCGAAGTCTCTTACCTCTCTTCAGGACGCGAGATTATTCCCCTCATGAAATATTTGTTATACATGCTTCATTTCCTATTCCGCATTTTCTTTCTTTCTCCCTTTTTTCTTTTCCTTTTTTGGTTTTTCTTTTTCCCCCCGCTTTGTGTCTTGAATCTTTCATCCGGCTGAAAGTATCATCATCATCATATGATGAAAGTACAAAGTCTCAATTAGGAGAGACCCGACTGCTGCTGCAGTATCTCTGCTATACGTATATACATATACACCAGCGTTCAGAAATGATGATGCGGAAGCTAGGGGTTAGTTCTGGGCCAATTAGAACTAAGTTCAGTCTAGTTACAGGTCAGTGGATTTGGATGGTTTCAATCCCAAAAGCCAAATGAACGTGAGTACGGGCTAAAGGTGTGTGTATGTGTGCATAGAAGGAGGAATTGGGGTGTTAGATGGAGCGGTTAGCTCAGAGAAAGCGGTCTTCTAGCCGGCACATCTTTGTCATTAAGGTTGAAAGACAGAAAAGGTTTTATCCGGAGACGTGTAGATAGCGATGGCAGAGCTCAACTGCGGAAGGGAGGAAGTCAGGAAATAAGGAAAGAAGGAAGAAAGGACGTTTTACGACCATCTCTAGGTACCTATATACACAAGCACCGTGAGAGATTTACCTAGATATCTAGATCCGGAACTCAAATTGGCAAAACTCCACGAGTTGTGTACCTCGCTACAGCTACAGCCTCCTTGCTTTATTCCCCACGCATTCATTCGCTTCTATTATTTTATTTTATTTTTTCTATCTGTACTTTTATCGCTTATTTAATGTCCCGTACAGCCTGCGAGGTTCCCATGATCATGAATTATTTTATGATCCATTTAGTTTTACTCGAAAACAAGATTTTCCACAAAGAGTTAATTGACGCATATAAACTAAACACTTTTTGCCGATTATCTCCGCGCTGGTTAGACACCCGATAAAATACTTCGGACAAAATTTCGAGAACTTTTAAAGACGCGACTTTTATGTAGGGTGAATTTTTCTACCAGATGAACGGCTACCGAGATAAAATACCAGAACTGTGATTGCGCCCAATCTCTGGAATCCTCTCTTGATAGGAGCAGGAGGAGGATCAGCTCTTCGGCGAGAGTCAAGTTGTCATTGATACACAAACTGGTACGCCGTGTACCAAAGAGCAATCAAGCGTCGTCAGACCGTAGTGGAATCCTAATTATGCAAAGCTGATTATAGGGGGGGAAATATCAATGGGAATTCTAGGGTGACAGGCTTATGTACCTGGCATAACAAGCGTCAGCCTAATACCCGTCTCCTACGAAACCGAAATACATATTATGTTATACCAGGGGTAGCCGTGGTCCACGCCTTTCCTCTAAAACTGTTAAGCAAACACAAGTTCGGAACAGCAATCAGCCGTTTCTCGGTTTCCGTTTATCATTCCTAGCGGCGTCCTTACGATAACAAACAGAAATTGCCGGAGCAAATACTAACTCGGATTTGATACTTGGGGTCATCCGAAGTATGAACGCCTAAGGAGTTCTTCGGTCGAAAGCCAAGAATTTTGGAAATTTTTTTAATCAAGCTTTAGACCAACTACACTAAATTATAGTTACTCACCGCAAGTGTAGACCACTTTGAGATACACCTTGCTGTCAGGTCTGCATGGATTTCCAAAAGTCTGACTGTCAGCGGTCAAGGAACACCTCCTCTTTCCGTGACACAGCTGCATCACTGTTTCCGTCGCGTGGCTCATGAGACAAGCTGATGATAGGAAGAAAAAAGGTATAAGAAAACCGGCGAAGTAGACTGGTTTTAAAATTCTTTAGAAAAATATAAAACTGAAGGGAAAATTGAGAGAGGCGATCTGCTCCAGTCAGCGTTACAGGAGTCACCTATGATTGGACATTGCCGTTGAGGCTTGACTCGTAAGGGCCATTATGTGGCCCGATACTTTGGTCCATTGTTCCTCATTGTCGGATCTCGAGTGGTCTCAGGAAGCTGAGAACGGGGTGAAGACCCTCCGACCGATTTAAGGGGTTGAGAACCTAGGAGAACTAGGCTCCACCATCCCCAGGGGAAAAGAACGTAACGAGTTCGGGGATAAAATTCTTCCACATGTTCTATATCCCGGTGAATTTACTTATTGAAAGTAAGCAAAAAAGAAGAAGGAGGAATCAAATTTCGTATCTTACTGCACCCTGACACCATACGTATACTCACTTTCATCTGGTACCCCGAGAGGCTGTGGACACTGCAGAGATTCGTACTGGGTTCTGCCATAAGCTGCACTATATATGGCCACTCTGCTTCCAGGATTGCATATGAGGTTGACAGCGTCATTTTCGCAGGCAACTTTGCTCCTAAATTCATCTATGGAGTAAAATTTTGTTTCATATGAAATTTATTCCCACGTGAAAATCCTCAGTTTTATTCTATTTTATATTATTTTCTAGTCGTTGTTGTTCAACTCTGTTCCGTATATATGAGCTTGTATTGTATAGTAGCGAATTGGCGCCATTAGACACGCTCTTTCACCGGCAGCTGGTGCGTGCTTTTTGCACAAAACCAGAGCACAATGAACGTCGACTAATTTCAAGCTCGTTCTTGCGAATAACGTCATTGCGAGTGGCATAACGGAAGCCTATTTAGTTGGTGCTGATGTACGAGCTCTTTCACGTCCCAGAGATTTAGAGTAATTCACGGGTGAAGTTGTTGAGCCACGTCTCACTGTGAGAAAGTGTTTTCTCACCTCCGGGCCGAAAGCGACAACTTTCGTCCCGCTGCGCGGAACGAAGTTCCCGTTTTTCGGCTCCGTCGATGCGAAAAATCGTATACACTCCTCGGGCAGTAAATAAGAAAGCCCCAGATCACATGTTTGTCGACCTCGGCTTCGCCTCGGACGACAATTACATGTGATCTGGGACCTTCCTTATTTTACTGCCCTAGGTATGTAATATACTATTACGGTTAAGGTGTTTCTTTCACTTTCATACCTTTCCGTTTTTCGCATGACTCGAGTATAAAGGAGGAAAATTCTCACGCACTACATGCATCGGAAAAGATTCTTCTTCTTTGAAGCACATCCGATAAAAATGACCAGCTTCGAACCGAACTAGTGGGCAGCGGCTGTATGAATTCAGCCCTAAATCTGTTTCGCTGTAGTTTCCCCAGTCGAAACTCGTAATTTCAAACCCGTGATTAGCGATTGGTAATTAAACATTGTCCTGCAGGGTAGGATGTATGACGCCTGCCGGAGCAATATGTCAGTGGGTGGTATACACGTGCACCCGGTGTACGTGTCAAAGTTACCACCAACCCTGGGGTAGTAGGTGCCTGCTGACACCAGACCGAACTACGGTTGACATGCTAGCCGCAAATTCGTTCCATTAGAAACTGGGCGATTTTCTATCCTCCCGAAACTGACCAATTTCCGAAATTACGGACAAGCCAAGCCAAGCCAATCCGATAATCGGTCCCAAACTCGCAATACCAGTAATTATTATAAATAAGTTAATCAATTTATTTCACACTTACAGGGTCGACATTTGTACGCGATTTCTATGTACTTTGGAAGTCCTGGACACGGATCACCCTGGAAAGTTTCTGGGCTGGTGTTGAATTTACACTGTCGTTTCTTCTGGCAGGCTTCCACGACGGTCTGCAACAAGGAGTACTAACGCGTCACTCAGACCACCCGTTCGCTTTGCTTATTAATTAATATGTTATTTTTCACATGCTTCATTTATTTGTTTAATTTTTCCATCAGGGGTATCAGGGGGTCGATCGATGGATGAAGAATTTTCGTTATTAGATCGAATCGAATTTTTCGTAGTACGTGTATTTAAAATCCGGAAATTCCTGTCGTTTTAACTAATCAATTTTCTACACACTATGTATAATTAGCTACTCGTTAGCCAATATATTTATACAGTACATATATATGAATATGTATGAAATAACGACGCATAATTGAACGGCGGTATTGGATATTGGCTGATTATGAACCACCAGCGTGAAATTAACTTCTGATTTTGGCAATATCATTAGCACGTATCCAATCACCTATATCTTACGGCTATCCGACTGTATATTACTACATTGCCGCACATATGCAGTTTGCACAAGTGCGGAAGTGTTCGATGTGTGCTTCAACGATAGATATTTTTTTTACATTTCAAATCGATTTTCTTCCATATTTTTTCCATTTTTTGTTTTTCGTTTCTGATTTTTTTATTTTCTTGAATACCAATGTCTCGTTTCAAATATCACAGCAGGAATTAATCACCTGCGGGTTATTCAAATCAGAGGCTATATATGTAATCTATATGTAAAGTCAATACGTAATATCAGGCTTCGTATCCGTACGTATGGGTGTTATACCCGTTCGTGCAAAAATTCTCTCCGGCTTGTTAACCGTCGATAAAAATTCTTTTCTTTTTTTATTTTCTTCATAAAACGAGTAAGTAAGTACCACCCTAGATATAAGGGCTTTTCAGCGGTTTGTTTTCATCTTTCATACATGCATCTATATGAACTTATACCTAAAAGTAGTTTCCTTTGAAGGGAAAATAGAGAAACTCTCGAAAAATGAGTGAAAGAAGAAGTAAAAGAGAGGAAAAAAAAGGAGAATGAAAAGAAACAAAAAAAAAAAATGGAAAATGAAGTGAAATGGTAAATACATGCATGTCGGGAATAACTGCAAATAGAACTGCGCAAATAGCTACTTGAAAACTTCGAACCGTCTGTAAGACTGCAATGAAAATATGCAAAGCGGTAGCAGTATGTACTTATCGATTTCACCTCAGCCCAGTCAATGCAGTAGGTATAAATACATATTCCGAACTCTCTGCTGGGTAGAAGTTGTATAAAAAATAAAAATGATAAAAATAATAATAATTAATCGTTAAAAGTAGGAATAACATAAAAAGATCAGCAATTTGGAAAATCGAAAAAAAACATCAAATGAACTCATCACTCTGCAGGAGGACAGAAATTTAAAATTAATGCCAACAAGCTTCGCTGTTGATATACGAAAAGCTCGTTGCTTGATGGTAAAATAACATTTTTTAAACGAAATAGGGAGAGAGAGAAAGGGAAATAGAAATAAGGGAGAGATTTGGGGATGTAAATTTGTGACTTATTTATTAATGAAATTTTTAGTCAGATAGACTAAAGCTGTTGAATTTATTTAGTTATGTATGTAGTAGGTACCTACCAACCTACTCGATTTATTTATTCATTTCCCGACACTTTCACGGCGCGGGCGCCAAATCTCCCGTCGGGATTGTCTGCTCTATCTCTGCGGGGATTTTTCTTTTTTTTTTCCTTTCTTTTTTTTTTCTTTTTCTTTCGACATTTTATTCTTCAGACCCGCAGGTCTGACGCCAAAGTGTGGATTTGTGTATTTCAGAGACAGTGGAAACGGGGAAGAGATATGGATAATAATATACAAAAGCTCAAAGAAAAAATATAACCGAGATAACAGACTCCACGTGGAAAAATATTGGAGAGTAAACCCCCGGCGGGGATAATCGATATATCGAAAAATGCATTACTGGGTAATAAATTAGAATCTAAATAATGCGTGGGTAGCTTAACACGGTGTAAAAGAAAAAATGAGAAAAAATGTTCGAAGATGAATAACTGCCTATTGTATATCTCGAATCGTGAATACATTAGAGGGAGCTTTTCACCCCGTCGTCTACTATACCCACCTATTTCGTTTTATTATCAAATGAATAGAAATTCCTATTTCCTATTTATCAAATAATTTTTGGGGACATGCCTATAAAGAATCTAGGAATCTCCAATTTCTCGGACAATGCTTCTTTATCGAGCATTCGTACGTGAAATATGAAATCGAGATTTTCCGAAAGATAGATTATCGGACGAATTCTATTGCAGGAAAAATTCTGTAAGTTGTATGGATTTTTCACGGATAGAGAAAAATAGTCTATGAAAACATCCGTACCTATATCCTCCAAGTAGCGACTATTTTTACAGAAAATTAATCTTCCCCGAAATGAATTTTCTCCCTCTTCGTCGACATGTCGCGATAAAATTCTATTTCTACCTACCTGCTGCCCAGAACCGACCATACATAGGTATAGTAGTGTGATTTGATTTCAAACAACCATATCGAGACAATGGAAAATTAATTAACGCTAATACACGCGGGAGAAAGATAAGTGAATTAAACGAAAATCTACTTGGACTTTATGCAAATTGAGGAAAACATTTTAAGCCCATGGAAGAGCCGTTCTAGTAATAAAAGGAGGATTTTCTCGTCCTAATTATCGACTATACGATGCTAATTAACTCGGAACTGTATACCTGCAAGTTCGTTTTTTTTTTTTTAACTTTTTTTCTCCTCTTTTTCTTTTTATTCTCCCTTTCTCTAGAGGCATTCAGCCTTTTTGATATAAAATGATATAAAACCCAAAACAAATTGTATGAAAAAATATCGACGTTACTTTTTATTCAAATCCCTCGCAATTTCGAGAAAGGGAAGCGCAGTCTGTTTCGCAGTTACCTCATAATTCCTCGAGTCCTGATCAGAGTGTCTTGGTAATAAATTAAATTATTGAACCCGCACAGCTATCGCAAACGTATTGCTGTTCGACAAGAAGAACTTTTCATGAATCTTCTTTATCCATTTTCGATAGATCTAGTTTAGCAATCCTATATATACCTATAGTATTTGTATAAGTGATACGCTAAAGGATCAAAGGAATTCGCAATCCCTCTCCGAAAAGAGAGAAGAAGTAAAGTCCTTTAAAATCGTATCAATTCTGAAAGAATCTTTCGAAAGGTTTGCTGAAATTTTCTATTTTTTTTTCCTTCTTCTTTTTCCTCCTTATTTTCGGATTCATTGAACGCGATTTTTCCCATACTTAGGAGGGTACCTATCTTATCCCCGAAAAAGTAATAGCGATAAAAATTCCAACCACCTAAAAGAAAAAAAAAAGGAAAAAAGAAAAAGAAGCGTGTAATAATCTAGTGAGTCACTAGATGACGCGACGAATTTTGAATCGTTTAAATTTTGCCCACTGTTGTGGCCCGGCTAACGACATCCGTTTCTTCAATGACACGGAAAATTTGCCAGGAGTTCGATTTTTGACCCACCAACCAACGACCGGTGCCTACCTACTCTCTACGGATCTCTCGTTATTTGTTGTATCAGAATTTATAAGGGTTCGAATTTACAAGGGTCTTCTATAGTCGTGAACCGAATGGATGGATACACAGCTACAACAAAACCAATAGGCGAGATTTGATCTTCTTCTGCAGCAGAAAGGTTCCTATCCATACAATTTATTGTATACCTTTAGAAAATTTAATTTCCCAAGAGTGACACACATACCGAATAGTTATCAACAAATCTAAACATAAATTTCTAAAGAAGAAGAGGAAGAAATAAAAAAATTATACATGTAATTCTGTAATGAGACTTACCTCTAATGCACGAGGCCATAGGCAATTATGATTAGGCTCCTTTTCCACAGCTTGAGGACTCGGTGTGCTGCATTTGCTGATACTCGCAACCCCGGCTCTTCCGTATTGAGCAAGTGTAACAGATATTGTCGTACCCGGAGGACACCTTAGAGTCATTGTTTCTTCGTCACATGCCGCCCGTTGATACGTTTTTAACGTGCCTGATAAAAGGGCTAAACAATTTAAAAAAACAGAAGAAATTTTGCATGTTTTTTTTCAAACAGAAAGAGTTAGCAGAATAATTAGTAGCGTTGTTGTTGTTGTTGTAGAAATTTAATTGAGAGAATTTCATATTCTCAGGTGAAACGTTGTAGGTAATTGAACAATGGAAATTAAGGATTGCATTGTGTTGTATTCATTTTGATGATAGACAAGTTGGAGTGGCGAGCAGAGTAGTTGTTAGTAGAGTAAGAGAATGAGGGTAGATTAATGTGATTAATATTGGAATATTGAAAAATGTGTGTTGACCGTCACCAATCGTTGATAGTGTTAGCCATCACCGTCGAAGAGTAATCAAAGATCGATCGAAATCGTTGTCCATTATCCAGGATGAGACGAGACATGTAAATAAAAAAATACAGAAATATCGAAGTTAGTATGGTGGTTGTGACGGATGGGCTTATGGGGTGAAAAAATCAAGCGAGAATAACTCGTATGGGTATCGTGATTTTGGAAAATAATTTTTAACATTTCCTCCCGGGCTTCGCGTGCTCGAGATTCGAGATTCTTCACACCCCGTTCTTTCACCGAACTATTTCGAGGAAAACGGCGAGCTTTATTTGAAGGATTCTTTGCTGGAGCAATAAATAGGAGAAGATGTTTCAAAAGTGTTTAGTTATCTTGGTACAGACTCTGTATACAGTGATGCATACGGTTTGTACATAAAGCTCGGTGCCTGCGGCTAGTTATGGGATAAGACCCCGCGCTTATTCTTCTCTAGTCTCACGCTTCCGCAATTCTGCGAAAACTCCGAACGCTACGTAACTTTACCAGGCAAGATTTAACAGCGTATTATGGAAATTTTCTTGCTGCTGCACCGAACCCACACACCCCCATATGCCACGGGTACTAGGCACGAAGAGCACCACCATTTACAATAGTAACGAAAGAAGTGAGATATATTGCCCTGGGTACCGTCTTCCTCGGTCTAAAACTCCACCCTGCAGCAGCACCTATGAGACTCGCGAGGTTCTATACCATGGAAGTACCTACGTGCTAGATAAATGTCAGAGCATATAGCCATTCGTTTCCGAATTTCTAAGCGACACTAAAATTTTCTTTCATTTTATTCGGATAAAATTTTCGCTGATTTAGACATTTTCTATTTGCCTTAAGGGTGGATTGTTCCCTTTTTTCCCGGTCAATATTTCGCAGTTTTATGAAACCGTATTTTCGTCACCAATCTGAAAACCGGTGGATTTTATCGTAAAATAAAGACGGGAGATTTACTTTTCACGAATTGATGTAGGTTTTATTCCTCTCATTTTCCTCACGGCAAATATCCCTGGCTTCTTCAGTCTTGCGGTATTATGGGTACCATAGAGTTTATGCAACGATGGTGAAATTCTCCTCTCTGACTATGCGTCAGCCGATTTTTGCGAGAATTTGAGATTTCTGATTCAAATATGTACCTTTCGATGATGTAAAGCTTCGAAAAATGGATAAAGCTCGCTCTCTCTTCCCATTTATAGGATATTTTCAAGAGATATAACGATCAATCGAACACATCATACCGCGTTATACATGTATAGTAGTAGTCGATCAATTTCTGGTTAATTTAACCTCGAGTTAATCCCGGGTTTACCATAAGAGCCCGAGGGTTATACAACCCTTGACAGGGATTAGTCTTGCTCGGAAATGAGTATCACTGATCGGAAACTGGGATGACGAAACCCGGAAATGACGGAAGAAAGAGGTCCGAGGTTTTATTCCGGGACTTATTTCACGATTTTATAAAATATGAGTGTAGATATAGGCGTCTTGCCTCGTGGAAAAACGCTTCAATTCATCACCTTTAATAAATTTTATAGATTTTTTTCTCAAAACACCCTGCAGGGGTATTTTTATTTCTTCTATTTTTCAACCGAATATTTCATGAACAGTCGATTGCCTCGAAAATTAGGGATTTTTAACGCCGACTAAAGCGAGTAAAGAAGAAGAGAAAACAGGAGCGTTTATCAATGGGTAATCGGATTAATCGAATGAGTTGAATCTCTAATTCGTTCGAATTTTTTTTTTCTTCTCCTTCTCCTTTTTTTTTCCACATGCGTAAACTCGCCCGTTTATACGGAATTATCATCCCTTTTAACGTGACATACCTAGTTTTTTTTTTTCTCTCTTTTTCTCCGATAAAACTGTAATATCCACCGAGATTAAAAACTGACTTTTCCCACACGTACATACCTGTATAGTATAGTAGATAATTACAAAGTTTTCACGTGGATAAAATTCTACTACCGGAAAAAATCGTCGACGTTTAAATTGTCAGCTAATTAAATTAATACATAGGAGAATTATTGACGACATACATGGTGTATATAACTACATGTATGTTCAGCTGTACACGTATAGCTATATAATATCTATAATAATTTCCCATCCGCGTGTGTAAAACAAGCCGCAGAATAGCCCAGCGGTTGAAAAATAATAGCTATTAATATGGTGGCGCGGGTGTGAATTTAGCATACCTAAATGAAAAGCCTTTCGTATTACCTGAGCTGTATAGAGGTATAATACGTCAGGTGTCCATGGTGTTATTAAAATCGTTGGATATTAACAAAGTTATTATTAATTATTATTACCACCCATCGGAAGCTTGATAACGAACGAAGCTTATCATTTCATGAAGCGCCTTTCTTCGCTAAGATAATTAATTTATTTATAATATATATGTATATATACACATCATGCTTCGGCTCGTTTCGGTCCGATTATACAGAAATCGTTCGATATCCCATATGATTCTGCGTATCGGTCTATCAGCGGCGATCTACTGATATCTCAAACCATGGTGTAACACATTTATGTCTCCATACCTGCAGCAGCACATCTGTTATTTATTGGAACTGGTTAAAAAGCAGAAAATTACGAGGTGCACAGCGGCGGCACCGGCTATAATTTATAGTTGTTCCAATCATAATCTCGGTGCAATTTGTTGCCTTAAAATATCGGTGTCACCTCAACGCCCAGAAAATTTATAGCTTTATTTTCACGCCCGCTCTTATATAACTACATATACAGGCTATGTTATAGTATTATGTACCTGCCTGCCTGTTATACTGCCAGAGATTATTCTTCATACTATAGAATAGCGAATGGCGAATGGCGAATAGACTCGAATTTAATGATTGATTTTCGCGAAATAGTTGAAAGATGAAAAAATTTCGGTTTCAATAACGAATTTCTATACCTATATAGCTTTTAATCCAAATTGTTAATCAATTTCTAATACAGCCGACTGAATATGGATACGGAAAATGATTTATTTATCAACTATGTAAACCCAGCTGTGTGGTGTATATTTAGTCACAGAAACTTCGGCTAGAACCTCGTATATCAAATTATTGGAAATTTTCGAAATATGCCACTCTGGTGTGCCTCGGAGAGTAGAGGTTGGTAGTGCACCATGAATACTGATGTTAATTACACCATTGATTTTAATTCTGTAAGAGAGAGTCTTCTGCAGGGTGAATTTTATATCCCATAAAATTGTGAAAAAAATTTCAAAGAAAGTGAAGATCCTCTGGGTGTTTTAAAAATTACGATTAAATTACCTAACGACTAGCATACATATTAGGTAGAAAGACAGACTTGGCGCAAATTAACTCCATCGACAGTTTAATAAATAACTACAACTACTCAATCTATATACCAGACTGCATAATCGTTTCCGTTCTCAATTTCAAGATTTTCATTTATACAATTAGATTGTCTCGAGGTATGTGTCTTTTCTCTCTTTCTTATTTAATTTTTTAATTTTTTATAATTTTCTCTTATTTTACCGCGATTGAAATATTAAATGAGTGACGTAATAGTCTGGTCAACTAACAGCCAGCACGTGGGTTTGAAGTACGTATAGAGTCGTCGGATTTGAATTTGGAACACTTAATTCTCGGCAATAAAATTAAAGCCTCTTTACACATTATACGTGAACTATGCCTATATATACCTACGTATAAGTATAGGTACTAGGTGCGGGAGGAATAAGCCGGATTATATTTCTAACACGTTTATCATCTCAGTTACTATAGGATTACGTTCTACTGTAATGCAACGCTTTAGTTTTCAAGAAGAGCTTTATACCACTGAATTTCATCGTTTAACTTGCAAATCTATACAGAAGTGAGAAGTGCAATTTTCAACTTCCCGTATCTCCGTTCACAGAGAAAAAAGGAAGCTATTCTTTTCACCCGGAAATGAAAAGTTGAGTTTTTAGCAGATCGGGAATTCGATAGATCATCTCCATCCCTTAATCCGATACAGAAACTCTTCGATCCTAATTATTCCTGAATATTGTCGTCCGCTCATAAAGCACGAATTGATGATACGAGCTTTTGAATTCCGCGAATCACCGAGTGCGGAAAAACCGCGTAGCTCGTCTACAGAGTATGTGGTAGGTGGTAAGCACATCTTTGCGGGTTCGTTAGTCTGATTTAATATTTAACTCCCGTGACTTTTGACCTCAAACGAAAGAATGTATGCCCCGTCAAAGCAGCGGAGGTAAAAATGAAGAAAACTGAACGGAGTGTCGTGGTAGCGAATTACGAATAGCAAGGGATGAAATATGGTATTTTATCAGAACTGCGTTACATCGAGGGAATTTCATATCATATTAAGTTAATATGCTACCCGGAGTTTCGGGAAGATAAAAAATCCCGCAGATTATTCCTGCGGTGATAAAATACACCGAATAGGTACAATATTTGTTCTCCTTAAAGAGGGTCAAAGTTTACTTCCGCGGGTTACGCTTTGGCAAAGATTAAGTCGAAGGATCTGGTCTGTAAACTAAATCAAGGTGAATTACGAGTGTCCTTTTCCCTCTTGGATGGTATACCGTGCGGTGCAAAGCACGGGATGAAAGGTGAAGATACCTAGGAGCCAGGAGCTGGTCTGGTATAAAACCCGTCGACGTCGTCTGGTTCGACGGAGTGTCTGGAACGAAGCTAGAACCTAGGGAAAAGGTAGCTAGGAGGTAGGTATGTACCAGGTTGCCTCTAGGGGGTTAAACTTAATTAAATTGTTTTTAAAGCACGCCATTTTCGCGAATGCGTCTATGAATATTAACGCTGATAAATTAGTTTCGTAAGCAATTTCGCGTGAAAATATTTCCCGTCCTGCAGGGTCCGGGTCCCATGCGCCAACCAGTTCCGAGGGTTATACGCTTTCTGCAGTGGCTCTGGGTTCGTACTATATACTTATACATATATAGGTACGACCTGAATTATTCATTGGTTCAATTTTTTACTCCGTCTTTCGAAAACGGACACAATTCCGGTTAAGACTGTGGATGCTAATTCCCGAATCCTCGAACGAAGGAAAAAGGAAAAAGGAAAAAGGAAAAGGAAATAAAAAAGGACACGCTGCAGCTAGCTCGAAAATTCTCTACCTACCATAAGAAACGACTTACGGGGTTGTAAACTCAAAGTTTATTTTGCATAGCGATAAATAATTTAACAAAAATGTTGAACATCGTGCGCGTAAAAAAATTTTGCACGCCTCTCGCTCTACGCTTTTAGGAAAATGATCTATTATCCGTGACTAAAGTTTATTACATAATATACTGCGAATAAATCATCGCGTTTATAAGTATCTGTCTCGTATTTCAAGCATATTTTGTTCTATTTCAAATCCGCGGTTCTCTACCCTATAGGTACTGTCAAACTCCTACTGGAAGGAGATAAACGATGAATAATAATTACATTAGCTATACGTTATATGGTTTAGGGAATTTTCTATATAACATATATATGGCAGTCTCTCTGTAACTGTGACACACGTATAGAGATGTTATATGTTTGAGCTAAATTTGACCGTACTGCAGTAGACGTGTGTTACAGAAAAAAAGGGAATAGAGATAACCTGGCAACGAGGGTAGGTATTTATTGCCAAACTCTGGAATTGTTTTGCGGCAACAAACCCTCTCTCTCTCCCTTCCCTTCCCTTATACCCCCTACACCCCGCGACTCTATAGTAATGTAGATTTAGTCTAATTTTATAGGGTAGGATCTTGGTGCGATTTCGGTTCAGAGAGAAGATTTTTAAGATTTCATCTCGTCTGTGTTTTAATTTTTTTTTTCTTTTTCTTTTAGTTGGGTAATCTTGTATTTTGAATTCTGTGTCGTACTTTTCGAAAATTTCTATACAGGCTAATTCGATAAAAGAAAATTTCGTTTATTCGTAATAAATTTCTGTTTTTTTTGTTCTTTGCGTCTCGAGACGTGGGAGTTAATTTGGAAACAAGATGTGTGTTTATTTTTTTCTTTTTTCTTTTCTCCCCCTTCTTTTCTGGTCTTAGAGTTTAGGTCTAACGTTAATTTATACTTGGTTTGTCAAGATTTGTAAAAAGCGATTTATTTAAGGAAGTAAATAAGCATATCTGACGGAACTAATTGGCGCTGAAGCCTACGCCTCCTCTTATTCTTACTCTTCTTCTACTTCTACTTCTACCGCGAGGTTCAAGATCTTTGTTAGAAATCTTGATTCTATAAATACCATTCTGAAAGTGTCCGCTGTGCGAAGCCACGGTACATCTGTTCCTTGATCGACTATAAGGATAGGCAAGAAAATTCCAGAATTAAAATATGCGTCACAAATCAGTAACGGTTCAACGCCACAGATATACCTACGTTCTTACAATCTTAAAGATCTTCAAGATCTTCAAGATGAGAAGAAGAGAAAATAAAAAAATTAAAAAAAATGAGGTGAAAAAGAAAGAAAAAAATCACTTCCTAGCTTATCCAGTCAATTAAAAAATAAAACGCTATATATTTTTCAAAGTGATCAACCTCGTCGGCTTACTAAATGATGAAACCAGTTCGCCATGCGTCGTTTCATGCTGGAAATCATATCCTGAAAAGCTAGCGACATAATCGATGATTTTATCAATGAGCCGGAACGGTATTGAGCATAGAAATGTCAAACGTAGATATCGTTGCTGGGCTATTCAACGTATCGAATATCACACTGCATGCAATAATAGATATCGACAGACCATGAATCCAAAGGGAAACAGTGATCGGTTCGATCATCTCTCATTCTTTGATAAGGAGATTTTTTTTTCTCTTTTCTACGTCCACCTCCACCTCCACTTCCATACGAGATAATGGCGTGGATCTAGATGTACCCACGTTTACTTATAGTATTGCTTACTCGGAGTTCTGGTTAGAACTTGAGATTATGGTATGGTATAGATTTCTAAACGTGTAGGTATGTGTGTAACAAAGTCGTTAAGTTTAACTGTAGTTCTCAAACTCTGGTAGTAAGTACGTAACTCTGTACGTATCGGCGTCATATAAAACCGGAAATTACTGCGCAGACTACGGTACAGAAATCCGTGCAGATATTATCCACACACAATAATTCCCGCATCAAGGTATCGATAGCAGCAATATTAATATGTTATCGAGAAAAAAAAACGAAAAGAAACAAAATGAAATTTCGTCTCTTGGCGAAATTTTTGCAAAAACTTTTTAGCGACTTGTTATTTTCATGTGAGATAAAACGTCGGCTCGGTGGCTGCAGACGTCCCGTAATCCAAAGCTTAAGACCAATTTACCCCTATAAAGTCATGGTAAAAAAGTTTCTATGTAGCCCGAAAGAATAAGCATCTCCGTTTTATTAGTGGGATAAAAAAAGAGGAAAAAGAAAAAAAGTTACCCCTTGGTACGTCCCGTTCTCGTTTTCCTTTCGGATTACTGCAATAGGTATTATCGCATTTATGAAATGAAAATTTTGTTGGCGAACTACCGCAACCCGATTATCTTAACGTAGGTAGGTAATGCGGAGGTTCAATCTGTGGAATTTTATCACAGGTATAGGTAAGGTATTACGTAAGTTGTAATTAATAGTTTCCGTATAAACCGAGAATCCAACCGAACCATCACCGAAATATAATGAACATATATTATAAGCGCGTGTTAACATATGGCGAGTAATTTCTGAATAGAAATTCCATAGATTATGGAATAGTATACGATATTTCTAGGTAATACCAGCTACATCGTAGGGTAAATTCCGTACCACGTCATACGAGCTGGTTTAGGAATTTCCAGATACTATGCGTGATTGAAGGCACGGGGGTGTATTAATATTAATACTGTACATACCGGAAATAGAATGGAAGAATAAAGACGAACAAATTAATCGGTTAATTAATTAATTGATAAAATTGAAAAAACGAAAAAAAAGTGATTTAAGATTTTAGAACGAATGACTATTATAGTCTAGCTATAAATGATTAACTTTTAGAAGCTAATAAGTTTGGTGCAGGTGTTTGATGTAGAAAAATTATGGCAATTAATCATAAGCTATCCCTTATACGCCGTTAGCAAAATTTGACAGATCTTAGACCAGCGACATTTACGATGACGTAGCGCGTGTCTAAGCGTCTTTCCACTTCATCTCTCGTAACTCGACTCCTCCTGCACGCGGTGTTACCTCATCCGCCTAAATTTTCAACGCTCAATATTTCGCAACGTTGATTAAACCATTAGGTATACTTGTGTAGGGAACCTCGACTTCAGTTTCAAGAAAAGTAGAGAAAAAAAAGAAAAATAAAAAAGAAATAAAAATTAATTACTCAGATACTTCTGACTGTAATTAATAATACTGTAATTAATACACTATATATACGAGATTTCTAGCAAATTTTACTATTCGCGCTATATTCGAAAGCGACGTAGATGCGAAATGCATTTAGACTTATGCTAGTATGAACCCGACGTCAAAATCAGCGCAAAGCTAACATCGTTTTGCAATTACGTGAGCATTAGGTTATTCGCAAGGTTCATCACTGCTGTAGAGAAAACCGCTATAGCTATAGATTATACAGAGTTTCGAAGTTTACGCTCTCCACGTTTGCGAGGTAGGACTAAATGGCACATCCAGAAGTGAGGTTTACAGCACATAACACAGGTAAGGTATAATACTATATGCATGTCACACATGTGTATAGCTAGAATGGTAACGACAGAGTAAATCCTGTTTATTTCTATTTACTAATTAGGAATACATTTCAATTATAAAAATGCAATTTATTTATAACCAACGTCGATATGTAGTACCACGCTATGCGGGAGGTATAATTTGCGGATAAAATTATTTGCAGAATATATCCCACTGCAGGTGTTCGTCTAACGAATTATTATCAAGCTAGACGAAAAAATTATGAAAATTTGAAAAAACCAATTAAACATGGTTCTAATAAGTCCCTATCATTTGTCAAGAATAATAATCTTGAGTTTATAAATCTTGTGATGAAAAGCTCCTAAAATGATGAGAGTCGGAGAGGTAGGTATATGCGTGCCTGTATAACTATTAATCTAGAAAGACGAAACTTGGATATTTTTTTTTGTCACCCCTTTGGTGCACATGATTGAAATGATACCCTGCGGGTAGTTATTCTTTGTGGTGAAAAACAAAAAATCAAAAAAAAAAATGCAAACAAAAGGGTTGACATTCATCCGTAACGTGGATGATCATGAAGTTAAATCGCGCACCGGCTGTAATCCATGTACCAGTAGAATAATAATTGAGCCTGCGGCGGCAGACGTCGAGGAGGTCGTTGAGCCTCTCAAAGTTCTCTGGTACCCGATACCTATACCTATATATAATACGTATGTATGTACATACGTGTACATATATACATATTATAGATAGGTATACATACGTAAAAGATAAATAATTCAATTGAATCGTGAAAACAAACTACTATTGCATATTGCATATCGCGTTGCATTTAATGGCATATAGATGGGTATGGTATATATCTCTATATATATGTTGGAGCCGCCCACGCATGGTATAAATTTGTAATAATTTGTTAGAAAAAGAAGAAAAAAAAAAAGATCGATCGATCGATCGATGAATAAAATGGTAAAAGATATAGCTTATACTCGGTAATCGATGGGGTATATGATTACATACATACATATGCATATGCATGTAATATACATTGAATTTAATTACTGTATAAGAAGTTTGGCGAGTTATGTGTCATTTCTGTCAGACACTATTATGGATGGATGGATATGGATGGGGAGGCAAGTCGAATGACTTATGACAATGGCACGTGGAGGGACGGCAACAAAGTAAGGTAGATATACATATGTGTATATTATATATAGGTATACGGTTGGAAACACGCGATCGAAATAGATCGGTAGAAAATAGAACCACTACCGGAGAGTATTGCCAAATGTTAAAAAGAAACAGATAGAATCTCAAGAGTAGAACGCACGAGAATGAAGAACCTACACATATACCTATATCATGCCTTGTCGCGGATTTAGCAAGTGGTTATTAACCCCTATACGAGTAGGTGTGTAGGCAGATACGAGACGCGTGAAAATTGGAAAAATATATTAAAGGGATAGGAAAAGATTTATTGTATTTTATTTCATTTTATTTCATTTTATTTCATTCATTTTTGCCACTTTTAGCGATATATACGTAGGTGTAATGACGAGTTCGAGATGTGTAGAAGGGTGTTTTTTGATAGCCTTGATCCCTGGCTCGTTGTGTTTTACGCGAGATGCATATTATACCCTGCATGTGCCTTGAGGGAGCAGAGTGTGTATGGATAATTTAAATAAACTATGATAAGACAATTAACCCAGATTTCTGTCCTGGCAAAGAGACGGAGTATACGTAGCCGTGGCCGGATTATGCAAATATAATAATCCATGGAATAATATATTTACGGAGAGGATCGCGAAACGCCGAATGTTTTGCCTGGTATAATGTAGGTATGGGTAGTTATTTATGGGAGTGAAACAAGTTCAAAAAATATAAAGTATAGAGAATGAATTATACGCCCCTATATATATACACATATGTATAATCTCTCTATACACTTCTAGGTGAGGAATTAAAGGAATTGGGAGCTTCGAATTGATTTAGAATTTCATTTCATTTTATTTGATTTTATTTTACCCGTTTTGTCAATTGCAAAAATTTTTATTCCTTCATCAAATATCGCGTAAACTTTATACGCTTTATTTCGTTCTTCGGACTATATATGGGGTATACTTAATCCAAGCCCCGAAAAAGAATCTACAATTTGAACGAATGATCCGTGACAATCATCATTTATTTCCGCAAGTTTTAATTTAGAAAATTTAATTAACTCCCATTTTTCATATCGCGACTAGCATATATATTTTTTTTAATTTCTCTCTCTCTCTTTTCCCTTTCCCTTTTCCTTTCTTTCTTTTTTTGTTCTCTTGCTTTTCGCAGATTATAAACTCGTCCACCATTCGCGTACCAGTTTATTCTGTTAATTAAAGACGGCTAAGTACAACGGGACGCATTTCACCCATACATGAACACATATTTTTATATATATATGTATATATGTATACATTTTATACATGGTATATATGCCTACGGCTACCTACCCTCGAAAAAAATTAAGTGATCCGTGGAACTAATATTACTTTCTAAATAATGACGAAGCGAAATAAATTGCTTAAAAGTAGAAGGGTAGGTAGGTAGGTGGGTAGTACAACGAAAAAAAAAAAAAAATTGTCTGGCGAAATTATAATTTTTTTATCTGTTTGTTTTTCCCTTTATTATACTTTGATGCAAAATTTAACCCCATAGAAAAAAAAATCTCTTGGGACTTTAAAAAGCGACCGAAGGTCGCAGGAATATTAAACAAGCAAAAGAAGAAGAAGAAGACGAAGATTCTGTTCGCTTGTATAGTTTGGATAAAATATGGTTTTTTCCGCTTTCTTCCTTTTTTTTTGTTTTCATTTTTTTTTTTTTTTTTGATTTCATATTATACTATATATATTTTTTTGAGCGCCCTGTATATCCAGTGAATATGTAGTCATATGTTACGTGTATACGTACATAGATACATACACGCATACATCCATGAATATATACACACAAGGGGGACCGAGGAACGCAGAACATTCCCTAATTCGTGAAGCTTCTAAATTTAAAACTGCTTGGCTCTGATTCACGCGGTTGCGGGGACGCCAGAGAAACAGCTGAGCATGGCGATTCGATTATCTGCTGGTCGTAAATAGCTTTAAGTAACTTGGTACGGAAAATCTTTCCCAAAAATCTCCTATCCTCGGGGTAGTTTGTTGTTTTACTCTTTTTTTTCCTATTTTTTTTTCTTTTTTTGCATTTACTCGTCTTTCTCTTATCTTTTCACCCCATTGTCGCAGTAATTATTTCCAACTAATTTTCTGTCATCCCTTAGGGGAGAATCGGCACGGCAGATTACCTCCCGATTTGTGAGAAACGACAACAGAACATCCATAAATATGGATGAGAAAAAAATGAGAAAATCGCAAACCAGTGCAGAGACACTTGATGAGAAAAAATAAAAAAATGATCGATTTTCTCAAGCTTTTGAAATCCCCTTTATACAGAAGATTTGAAGACGATCTAAAGAGCATCCATGGAACCCCGTTAAAATCATCTCAGTGAATAAACGGCTCGAAGTCCTAAACAAACAGAAAAGAGGATCTCAGGATCTCAGGATCTCTGCATCACGATCTCAGCTCAGGATATCAGGATATCTTACAGTCGGTGGTGGTCTCGCTTGCGAATCTATAAGAATCGGGTGTATATATGTATATGCGGGAATAAGGAAGAGCTTGTGTTACCCCTACTGAAACAATAAAGATTCGCGACACGATCAGGGCCGAACCCCGCGTACCCGAAGACATAAATATTTATGTACCCACCACAGACGGACTAACCTACCCTTAACACCGATAAACCAGATCCCATTCACTGCGAGGACTATTTTTCGGGCATCGTATCACATATCTCATGAACCTCCCCTCATATGCCTACGTCTATGTTCGTCGATTATTGGTCCTTCGGAGGGAACCATAATTTTCATTCATCGTTTCCTCCCGCATACACTTTTCTTTCTTTTTTTCATTCCGCAATTCCGACTACTCGAAAATGTGACGAGAACCAAAATCGAAAGAAAAAAAGAAAAAAACTGAAAGAAAGATGATCTTCCCCCAAAATACTCCGATGAATGAATAACCGCGTCCTGTTTTTCTTTTTCTTTTATTATGGACGTATCGAAGCCCGAAGGGTGGGTTTTGCGGTCGCAAATGGCGAGTCGTAAAGCAAGGGTTGTCTTTCGTCCGACAGCGATTTCCCACCCTATTTTCACTGTACTTATTCCGCGTCCTTTCGCGTTTCCCGCAAACGTTTTCCCTCTTCCCCAGTTCCCGCGTATAACTTTAGAAATCGGCCAGCTATATGGTAAAAGCGGTGCGTGCATGGCGGCTGTATAAAATAACGGCGTGAAAGAAATTCCGTGGTCCACTTGAGACAATTTCGAGACTGGAGAAGCTCGGAACAATCTTTGTTGACGACCTTATTCAGAGAGGTAATAGAGCAGGATTTGGTACTCGAAGTAATCCCCAAGGGTCGTGGGCAGGCAGGCAGGCGGGCAGGCCAAGTCTCCTAAGCGAGAAACTCGAAAAGTCAAGTGGTGCAAGACCGACGAGGCGACGCGGGTCCGCCTGCTTCCTTTCTTAATTCGCTTTTTAATTGTCGCCAGGATTACTCCAGCCACGACTTAAAGTGGTGGATAATTAACTTTTTCCTTTTTCCTTTCGTTTTTTTGATACATTTTCTTTTTCAACCCCCCGCTGCAATAAGGGAAGAATAAAAAACGACTCGCATATGATTCGAAGAGATCAGCTTCATTGCACATGTGTGCGAAATTTCGATCTGTCGTCTGTCCGATCTCTCCGTTTGACATCTTAGCTCTGAGGACCGAAAGACGAAGAGCTTGACCACAGAATACGGAATTCTGTGTGCAGAGTGAATTGATGCGCATTAAATGAAGGAACTAACGTCCAGTGGCTAGCCTGTGTATACCTCGATGGAAACTCTCGAGGGAAAATGGCCCCCTTTGTCCAAGTGTAATTAGACTCTGAAACTATTGAACCCCTAATCAGTAGCAACTGTACACCATCTATTCCCCAAGGGATTACAACGGTTTGGAACAAGCTCGAGTCGTCCATTGTTCATTAGTAGATACGCATCGCGAAACGAGACGACTACAGACTCCTGTCTCCTCTCTCCACTTAAGGCTCGATTGTCGTCTCGTTTTTATCGAATCGAAACAGCGGAGACTGCGGGCCGAAAGAAGTCTTTGTCGCTAAATCTGAAGCCTGATGGTCGCGGGAGAGATTCGCTTACCGATTTCCCTCCTCTGATGAGCGGTGATTTCTTTTTTTCCTTATCAATTACGTCAGCATTAAAAAATCAGCGAAATTAATTGCGAGTTTGTTGAAATTTCTATGCTCATATAGGTGGCTATATACCTATAGGTATGTAACACCCAGCGGATATCACTTTACCCTTTTTATCCAATTTCCCAATAATTTTGCTTGTGCAAATAATAAATAAAACCGAATTTCGCTCTCTGATATAACATATAATACATATTTTCAAAAATAATCTATTTAAACAAGAATTTGCGCACATACGCGAATTGAAACGGATAATATTGGTTGGACGTTCCGTTTAGGTACATATACTTTTTAGGTACATAAATTTTATTCGCCGTATAGGTATATATGTACACGATTTTATTCGCCATTCATTTTGCTGTACAATTGTTCAGTTTTTTTCGTCTTTTATTTTCTTTTCTCTTTTTGCCTTCTTTTTTCATCTTTGTCTACGGGGATATCTAGCATTCTCTAGAAAATCCTCGAGGGATCCTATACACCTACCCTACCCCGCGGTAAGAACTTTACGTTGAGATCGAAGAGGCCTTCGAGAATTCATCGCCTGCAGGGTAGCCATAGAATATCAAGCCGCACTACCGCCATGTCACTTTATATTTAGCCGAACCGTAGTGCTAATAATATGGACATTGTTGGTCCAGAGTGGGAGATAGAGAACGAGGGAGACCTCGGGACAGAGTCGTGATATACCCGGCCTATTTTGGTATCGGTGCTTTTTTATTCACGCTTAAATCTGTCGCTATAGAAAAATAACCACATTATACTTTATTTTTACAATCTTATACTTTATGTCATTTTTATTTCTGCTCCCACCCGGAGAAAAAAATTTAAAAAAATTAAAAAAAATTAAAAATTGAATAAAATGAGAAAAGAAAAAGAGATATTCTTGGAAAGTCTGCCGAGGTAGTATTATATTGTTAAAATTAAGATCAAGCGATGGCCGGAGTGGACACAGTGATTAATCATGCTAGAGGGGGTAGGTTTAACTTAGGAGATAAAACCATAGTGCACTTTTTTTTTTCTGTTTTTTTTTAAGAATAATGGTTCAATTTTCCACTTGTCTGACGCCTAAACCCTCGGCGGAAGGATTTTGGGAAAAGTTTTGGTCTCCACCATTCTACGGAGTTACGGTTCTTGAAGAGCCTGTGGTTGGGTTAACCAGACCCTGGTATGGTTTGGGGTCAAGCAAATGTATTAGCTTGTTCGTATTCAGCTGATTCTGTCAGAAATTTTTCGGATAAGTAGAGCGAAGATTAAAATGAAGTGTAATAACGTATGTGAAACAATCCGTGGTACTCGTTTCGTGGTGATAAGTTAGTCGAATTAATCAGCGATATATATGTATGGTGAAAACGAGGAAAGTTGTTTTACGGCTGAATTATTACTACCACTTATGCGAATTCCCCGAGTTTTGATTTATGGAGTCGAAATTAGTATAGCTAGCTGGTAGTGGAAAATTATGAAATTTAATTAAACCGTCTTTACACTGTTTTGATTTACTCTGTATACATTACTAAATCGTGTGGATTCTATTGCCGAGAGTCGAGGAGACTATCACCGGAATTATTTGAGCGAAATTAATTTCATCTCGCATCAAGAATGTCTGGGTTAAATCCATCCGGGTAAAACGGTTTCCTTGGGCCTCGCAAGGTGCCAGGACGGTTTCAGCCCTTAATCGTACCTGGGCCGATATCCAACATAATATGTCAAACCGTTGAGCATATTAATTGCGAAATTTGATTGTCGTCCAAATCTGAAGAAAAAAAAATTCGCTACTGTTTTATCTAGAATTTTTCTTTCTCCTTTCACCTATCTGCAATTTTATTTTACTCGGTTCTATTCGTTGTCCAGCGTCAAAGAGGCTATGAGAAATAAGAGATCAGTGCACAGGTCGGACCACAAGGAGTTTTAGAAGAGACTAAAAAGGGAAAAAATCTGCCGAAAGAAATAGCGTAGCGTCATTTAACGAGATCTCGCGCTTTGTCGAGGTCGACCACTTTGGGGAGCACAGATATCTTTCAAAGGATTCCAAGACCCCGAGTATTTCTTTTCTTCTTCTGATCTTCAAAGATATTTCTCCGTCCATTTATAGTTATGTGTATTCTAAAGCTAAATTCAAATTCGTATATTAGGGTGGTCCGTGATTCGGTCATATACGAATTTCCATGCTCTCATGGGCCAGAACGTCTCCAATTATATGATAAATTTTTTCAGCCAAAACCCCGGGTTCATATCTCATTTATAAGTACTGCCCCATAGCCTTTGAACTTTCCCATTTAAATAACACACGATTTTTGGTACTTCGGGGTTATTTTTTTGGATTGGAAATTGGAAATTGGAAAATTCGAATGCTGTGGGGCACAACTTGGGATCGAGATAGGAAGCTGGGGTTTTGGCTACATTAATTTGTGCATATTTGAAGACATCCTGGCCCATGAGAGCATCAAAATTAAAAAATGATCAGATCAAGGACCACCCTGATATATGATGCTGTACTTTGGATCCAAACCGATCGTACGCAGTGCCAAGTGAAGAAGCTTTACGGCGTTGGTGTAAACTATAAATTAAAATTGCATCTTTACTCGATAAAAGGACGATTCATCTTCCGTTGTATAAAGGGAAGAGGAGTGAAGAGAAGGTTGAAAAGGTATCTCAGCTTTCTGCGTAGATGAAAACCTCCGTATTATGTAGATATATGTATGTATGTATAGAAGAGACCCACTCGCTTACTCATACCTTATACCTACACCTACACCCACACCTATACCTACTCTGCAAAGTTTTGCCTTCGAGAATTTATTTACTTGGTAGAAACGCGCGTGTTTACGACAGGATAAATATATTGCTGCCATTTAGTAGATAAACCTGTACCTACTACTGAATGTTTAAGAATCCCCATAAGACTTTCTACAGCTCCTGGTCCCTATTCCTGGTGGAGATCCTGCCGAGGCCTAAGAGGCGCCCTAAGAGATCGTTTTAAAAAATGGAAGAGCAGCTCCCCCCCGGAGTCATAAGCGAAAAGTGGAAATTAAAAATAAGGGATGTAAACTTTTTGTAAAACGCACGATAATTGCAGCGATACAATTTTCGGCACGACTAAATGCCGAATAATTAGTCATCGATTATTTCGAGTGGAATTTTTAGTTCCGAACAAAAATGTTACACGTAAAATGAAAAGGCCTGCAGGGGTGGAAAAGAGAGGAAAAAAATAAAATAAAATAAAAAAAACGAAAAGCGAGGTCCAACTATAATCGCGTCGGAGTTTGCAGAAAGCGAGAGAAGGGAAAGAACTTCCTACCAAATTCGTTAATTCGCTCTTTTGCTAAAAAGACTGAAAGCATTATCGGATTAGCGTTGTTATGCCGCGGCTTTCACCGGATTTCGACTCACCACGTTTCCGTAAAATTGTGTAATTATAATATTATAACATTTTCAGAGTAAAGCAATATTTGTAAAAATTATTTTTTACGTCCCCCCCTTTTTTTTTGTACTTCAATTTTATACGTAATTAATGATAAAGAGTTTGTAGGTCAAATTCTCATATATATACTACCGATATATACCTGTAGTGGGTGTAATTAGCTAACACTTTGCTCTTTCATATCTATATGTACGTATATAGCTATACGTATGTATAGAGTAGATAGCAGTAAGAGTTTGTATGTAAGTAGAATATAAAGAAAATTGCTAGTGCAGAAGATAAAGAGAATGAAAAAAGGTAGGAAGAGAATGATTAATTCGCGGAAGGAATCCCCCTTTTATCCAACAAGCGCGGTCGAGAGATAAATCAAACTAAAGGTAGAGAGAGGAGAGCAAATTGAATGAAAATAAAAATAAAAATGAAAATAAAAATAATGATAATAATGATAATAAAAAATAAGAATAAGAATGAAAACACGCAGAGGGAAGCGCCTCTTTAGACACGAGATTTTTAAATTAGCATTACCACCGCACCGGTTGCAGGCTCGTTGGTAGGTACGCGATAAAACTTAAGTTCCACCCTTTTGTTTTTTCGTTTTTCCTGTGCAACGAGATTAGTACGCGGAAACTTAATAAATGCAATATTCTTAATAGAAGAACTATACGCAGAGTAAAGAAGCGTTGTCGACAAAACCACACCACTCCGGGGAAATCATTTAATAAGATCTTGAATCCACAATAATAATTTTATTTTTCTATAATCTTCAACACGTTTCAAAGATCAACGCGCCAATTGCCAGATTCAACAATATACAGAGAAAAAAGTAAAAGAAGAAGAAGAAGACAAAAAAACGAATTACCTTGGCAAAACTCGTTACATACCCTACATACACATTAAAGACCCCCCCATAGCAGCAGAAGCAGCAGGTACCTGCTAAACGAGTGAATACGCATATAATATAAACTTGTTTAAAAAAAGAAAGAGAAAAAATTTTTTTCGACAGCTTGGTTGAAGAAAAAAAAAACATTTTAACGAAGGTTACGCGGTACCTGCAGCCTACCCTCGAGAAAAATAAATATGGTAACAGGGTCAGCAAAGATGGGTGTGTTCCCTCTTTTCTGCAGACGTACGGTAGAGGTACTGTACCTGTACAGCAAAAAAAGTTTTGTCAAAAAGTTATTAAAAACTTTTTATTTATACCTACCGAAGTTCGAATCCATAACCGCAATGAAAATCTGAATTAATATACCCACGAAACTTGGTCAAAGTTTCTGACGACTGTGTATATATATATTATATAGGTATAGGTGAACGTAGTGAGAGTGAGACGTACGTCTCGTAAAACGACCCCCTACTGATATGGGAATAATTTTTATACCCCGAAAATTATTACCCTACTAGTATTATACCTAGTCGTAATTTTCGATGCAGACTTTAGTCTGTCGGTGGGGAAAAAATGATTATCAGATAATCAAATTTTTCTGAAAAATATTCCGTCAAAATTTGAAATGAGAAAAGAAAATTTAGGTGCTAATCGTCAGTGAGTAATAAAATATTTATGGGTGAATCAAACGCGGTAATTTATATACCTATGTGATCATTTTATAGCCTGCACCCCTGCACATACGACCGACAGATGTATGGTATGCCATTCCTGTTTCTCCCCTTTTCTTTTGTCTAACACGCAAAACCAGCGGTTTGTAGTTCTAGAGTTCTAGACGTTATGTTGTAATTAGCTGATGGAGAAGGTGTGCCCAATAAGAGGGGAAACCGCTGGGTGAGCCGATAGAAAACGGAAAGAGATAGGATGGGTCACTCGAAAATTATTTTCCAAATAATTGTTCGGTGTTTAATCATTTCTTTCACTTCACACAAATTTTCAATTCATTCATTTCCGTCTTTCGATCTATGAAGAAAGATTTTTCTAATTTCTTTGACAAGAGTTGTACAGGTAAGTGATTTAATTATGATAAATTTCCTTCTTAAAATGATGAAGAAAAAAATAATTACGAAATACATCATAAACGACAGATAAAGACGCGTGAAACTTGTGTGTATATAAAAAATAAACGATCTCACATATTGCCGCGGGTGAAAACTGAATTTTATAGTTAAACCGTCTTCTCGCCCACACATACGTACCTATCTACCTTCTCCTCGCTTACCCACCTTCTTCTTCACCTTCCTACGCGAGTTTCTATTCGTTTCCCAACGTCGCTTGCATTTAAAGTACACTTAAATAAAATAAATATTTTTCAAGTAAGTATGTAGGTAGGTAGGTAGGTATGTATGTGTATACCTCATTCCAGGTTGTATATGTATACCTGTATGCCACGGTAAGTACGATTCGTTGAAAAGTATTTTTCATCGATCGAAAAATTTTCTCGGGCTAAATCGCCCGCGAAATATTGCGTATGGATGATGAAAAATAATTTTAATATACGTATCTGCGCGATCAGTGGTAGGAATATAATAATTTTGAACAAACTTTTTCAAAGAAATTTGAATAAAAAACCGGAAGTGAGAACGAAAGAACTCGCGATGTATAATAATATAGGTATACTACACTATTATATGCGATAAAATATTTTCCCAAAGGTCAACCTCTCGGCGCCTTCATCCCTCTGGACATTCCGATTTATATAAACGTGCGTGGTCAAGCGATTATTCGAATATAGGTTTCGGCGTTAGCCTCTGGGGGTAGGTTCGCTCGTTGGTACGAATTTCTGTTTTTTCTCTCTCTCTCTCTCTCTCTCTCTCTGAAAGGGTGGAAGAGAGAAAGAGAGATGATGATAGTTCGCGCCTGAAGTTGACGTTATATTTTCCGCCTTTATCCTTCGCCCCTTTCTTGCTTCCAATGCGATTTCAGATCTCCTGGATATCACCGCTATATGGTAGGTAGAATCGGGATCGGGATAGGGATAGGTATAATATATATTTTCGGTACAGGCCCTGCAGTATTCCAACTGCGTGGACTTTGAATAAATCAACGCCATCACATCACGCGTTATCTCAGGCACAGAGAAAATCGCCGGAGGCTGATGCCTCTCTCCAAGATCATACGTATGTATGTACAATGAAAAAGATTAAAGTCAAATGAAATGAAATGAAATGAAATGAAATGAAATGAAAAATAAAAGGGAAGGGTATAAATATTTCACTCATTAATTACAAAATTTTGTGAAAACAATCAAAATCGTTCGAATTATTACGCACGATTTTTCACTTTCATTCTTTGTATACGAGATGGGATTTTCGCCCACTATAATATGTATATTATAGATACATAGGTATATGCGAGAGCTATTTCGGAGTTTGTGAAAAATTTTCTATAAAACTCAATAGATCCTGGCTCACGTCAGAGAAAAATATCAAGCCGAGGCAATTTGTAGCGATTGTTAAGTTTCAAAGTGTTGAAAAGTTCGATGGTTCGTGTCTACGTATAATACATACTATATAGGTATGTATACGTACATATATAGGTATATAGTACCTAGCATGGACCTACGAAGCGAACACAAACAGCTATCTAGGGAAAACTTGGCTCTTTACGATTTACGAACCATACAAACAAATATATCGTCGTAGCTAGTGTACAATGAAATATTCAACTCGAATCCTGCAGACCACATAGGTATACCAAGTCCCATACTTTCAAAATCCAATTCCGTTTCTAATATCTTCGTACGAGCATGTACGTCGCGGCTGTAGACGACATGCGATTCTCCTGATCCGCTGTTTGACAAATTCTTCAAATTTGATCAATTTTTTGAGTCTTTTTCAAATTTCTACATATTGGTTAGCATATTTAGGATCGTGGGAGTGTCTCACTGAGGTGGGTAACGGCGATGAAAATCAGTGCCTGCAATGGTCGGACTGTGGTTTCCTGGTTCCATGACACTGCGGTCATTCAGAATGTTCCGCAGAAGTTCGTGTGCCAGAAACACGCGAGAAGGAGGAGGGTTCCGGAGAGAGTCAAAGAGCCGGAGAGCCAGGGGAAGAGAGAACGTCGCGACGCGTTGTTTAACGGGTATATTCCCCTTTTACCCCATTAGACAAATGATACTGCGGCTTTTAGCTAACGCGTTTTCCTCACGAAAGAGAAACTTCAAGCCTTTCACCTGTATGTACATTATAATATATATGGGAGGTGAATCTCTTTGGGTCACGTTTAGGCTTAGGGTTGAAAATTTCGCCATTGCAACCGCGAATAGTTGGAAAAAGAAAATAAAAAATTCCAAAAATTCATACAAGTGTATTCATTTGCTCGCTGAAAACGCCTCACCCTGTGCAGCTACGTATATTCCCATATTCCTCATCCCCCCATAGTTTCTGTCATGGGGGTTAAAAAGTTAACGTTCCAAAGTCACGAAAAATTGTGTCCGTGAGTTAGTGGCTATAAACTGAACTGACACACGTAGCATGTAGGTACAGTTGATATTGTTATATTTGATTTTAGTTCAGTTTAGTTTATTATAGGTTTTATGAGGTTGATAAGGGTCAAGGGTCCCTGGGGAGAAAGAAATTGCGTTCATGACACGGCGGCGTTATCCTTTTAGTCCCTCTACCCGCTCCTATACATACACGAACAAGGATGCAACGTTGTGTATAAACTGGAGGTAAACCAGCTCTAATTCAGGTAGGAAATTCTAAAGAGAGATAAATAGAAATTAAATCAAGATATCTGGCTAAAAACCGGAAGTGGTTTACCGGATTTCCTGCAGTCGTGTAAATCAGCCTGCGAAGGGGTAAAATGCGAAAGGATTATTTCAATATACGACGACGACGAGGACGACTACGTCCTAATAATTATTCGAAGAATTATTTCAATCCCACCTTCATTTTTCCATTACATATACCGGTCTTTGAAACCTATTTCATAATTCTATACTAAAACACAAATTCTGGTATAGACATGAGCGATATGTTGGCTTTGTCACACGCGATGTCTACCCGGATAAACAAAGGCATAAAACTTTGAAGGAGCCCATAGGCATAGTAGGCCTCTAGGAAAATGTCAATCTCGCAAATTCCTGAGGGAAAATTCAGCAATGGGAGTTTCCTTTAAAAATATCAAATTCCCCAAAAGCACGTACTAGAAGGAATCGTGACACGGCAACAACACGGGACGACAAATATTGTCTCGAATGTTACGATACGAAAGGCACGGTATCACACGTTCACGTATCGTTAAAAACTTCCATTGAAAACTAATTAGCGAAGCATCATGTGGATAGCTAAAAAAAATTAATCAATCATCGATTTTTTCTCTTTCTATACAATTCCTAATCCAAGGGGTAGGCAGCCGCATCAGGAAAGTAATTCTTCTTCTGCAGCAGTAGCAATCCAGCTATTTCAATTATGCCATTCTTGGCAAACTGTAACTGCACAGGGTATGTCGACTTGTCTACGGTAAATCTATAGCAAAACGCATCGGTTTTCTATACTAGGAAAGTCGTCAGTCCGTTAGCTGCGAGCGATGTACTACCTACCTGCCGATCTAGACAGGTTTATTTTCCCAGTAATTGGTGGGAAAGATTGAACTGAACGAAACGAAACGGAGTAAGTTACCTATATGTATGTAGTTTAAGAGTTAAGTGCATCTGATAGCTGCAGTAGCATCTTGTTGTCAATATTTTATAGCTTTGAAAATATGAGGAAGGAAAAATTTCGGAACCATTAAATTCTGCGAGTGGGTATATCTGGGTAAACGGAAAAGGAATTGTCCCGTCCTATCATACCCACGTTTATGATACCATAGTGAACGTATAGGTACCTTATACAGAACCGATTTTACTCCAACAATGATAAACGGTGTAGGTACTATTTCTTACGAGGATTATTACCGTGTCAAAGTATGATATAATAATGAGTGTACATATAGAAGAGATGAAAGATGGTTATAGTTCTTGACAGTAGACATCGGCGTTGCGTGTTTAACGGTAAAGAGGTACGTGCTGTCGGCCTGGTTATTCAACGCATTCAGTCAGCTCACGCACTTTTGGCCTGGAAGCAGATGGTATCTTCCGCTTGGTACGCGTTGTTCTCGGAACTGAGGACCGACGACGAGGAGAACGATAATAATGCGAGATGAGAAGAAGAGATGAGATGAGACGAGACGAGACGAGACGAGATGAGACGAGATGAGATGAGATGAGATGAGAGTTAGCTATGTAGAGGTGGAGGTACGAGGCCTCGTGAGATCGTCCTCGTAAGAAGAGAAACGCTTCGAGAAGCCAGGGAAACGTCACCGGAGAATCGAGTCGACCCTTTACTACTTGGCCCTTGGGTTTTAGGTTTTAGGTGGGAGTAGGGTCTTGGGACAACTAAACTTTGTTTTCACAACGCGGGATTAAATTGTTTTAGGGTTTAGTCTCTATCATAGCCCATAGGCTAGGTATACCTACCGCAAGTAGAAGAAGTTTAACTTCCTTGGGTATAGAACCGGTAGTCAAAAATTATTTACCTCTCTTTCTTTTTTTCTCTCTCTCTCTCTCACTCTCTCTTCTTTTTATTCTAGACACTTTACGAGAAAACCGCACAAGCATTGTTTCGGAACGATCACGGTGGGCCAATGTGCTTTTTATATTTCTATATACATGTATAATACATGGTTCTCTCTTTCTGACCGACACGGTACGCAACACGAACCTCCGTGAAAATTGAATAAAAGATTAAAGCGATATTTATATATTTGTGAATTTTCATACGTAAGGTATTCCGAGGTATGATAATAAAAGTAACATTTTTATTCAATTAAAACAGATATTAAATAAAAATAACAATGCTACATAATATTACACCCTGGAGTGGAATAATGATGAATAATCGTCGAAAGAAAGAAAAAAGAGGGGGGTGGGGGAGAGAAGGACAACAGTAATTGAAAAATTGTCGAAAATCTCAGTCCGCGAATAAAAAGCGCCTAAAAAAGAAAAAAGAAAAAAGAGAAAACCCTTTTATTATAACAGCTAGCTAACAATGGTTTCATTTTTGTTTTCTTTCTCTGATTTATTTTTGAATCAAAGCGTGCTCTTAACGGGGGGCGCCGGTCCCTAGCATTGTTCGGGCAAGGGAATTTCGAAGTATATGAATGAAAATCGCTTGACGTTATAGGGATTGGTTTACCAAAGAGATTTGAACAAAACCGATAAGCCGAACAATTCTATGTGTAAAAAAAAAAAAAAAAACAAGAAAAAAAATGGAAAAAAAAAGAATAAGAAGTCTTTGGCTGCTATAGGTATGCCGCCCTGTTTGCAGGCGTTGACGCGTGATTTTTTTTCACTTCTTTTTCTCTTTTTCTCTTTTTCTTTCTTTCAATGGGAAATTTTCTCTTTCTTTTCGTATCAGGGCGTATATGTATAGTGTATTAGGACCAACTGCAGTCGTACCGTTCAGTGGCCATAACTGCACTTTTGTTTCGCGATCTTTTTGTGGAATTTTCATTCTCTGCCTACGAGTGCACTTATATGCATTGTTTTACGTCTACAGAGGCGTTAATATGCAACGGTCGAAAAACTCACCTTTCCAAATCTCTTTTATATTAGACAGAGTGGAAAAAATAAGAGAAAGAAAAAAAAAACTCATTTCGCGAGGGTCGGCGTTGGAACGGTCGTTTTCATCATCACGTAAAAACTGTGAGATAGTTTCTAAGAAGAAATATTCCAGGCCTACTACAAGTCATCGCACAGATTTAACGAATCTCTTTTATGTGCACGAAGGTACTAGTCGATTTTTTACTCTAAACTTTTTACTCTTTATACTTTTATCGCATTCAATTCCAGTCCAGTTAATTCCATTTCATTTCATTCCATTCTTTGTTTTCGATATAGCCGCGACGACAACGCCGACGGATCCGGAACTGAAATGCAAATATTTAAATTGGAAGTGGCCAGGGAAACGGCATTCGGTGAGTTTGCTTTAATTGAATGGCTTTCACATAATATCTGTACCTAACTAATTCTATTCTTTTTTTCCTCATACTTTTTTCCCAAATGGAGCTAAAATCTCGAAACTGAGGTATTAGTTCGATTACCCAAATACACGCGGAGAAGGTTTCCTCGTTTACTCGAAAATTCAGTTTTATAGAAATTTCTGGTGATGCATTAGGTGGGCATATGCCTACAGGGAAAAATAATAATCTCTATAACACGTGTTCAGCATTTGTGAAGAAATGTAGGGAAGAGGCAAAGCGAGTCGAGGCAAGGCAAGGCGAGGCAAGTGATGACATCCAACACTTAAGGGATATGGGTACGCGTTCATTCATTCGCGCGCAAATGTTAGCTCGGGGTCGCGTTAAGTGCGTGTCGAATGTGAGACAAAGTTAAGAACCGAAGGGAGAAAAAGAATGAAGAGGAAGTATAAGGGAATGAGGATGAGGACGAGAAGGGGCGCTGGCGAGGCAAAAGTCGTAAAAGACAAAAGGAAAAGAAAGAAAAAGAAAAGAAACCCAAAGAAAAGAAAAGCCGGGTAGTAGCCCTGGCCGTAGGTACAGACAGACGGTACGAGGGTGAGCGAGGGGTCGAAGGGTTGCCCAGTTTTCCCACAAACATGCTAGCGTATGTCCAGCACGTGCGAACTAACGTAGCTATACCATGCCCATAAAGAAGTAAAATATGAGACGAAGGGGAAACCGAAAGCCTAGCGAACCGCCACGTGTTTAAGCATTATTTGCCAATCAGACCGTAGCGAAATAAGGAACAGGACATTCCGAGCCTCCAAACTTTAGGGACCTTTGCAGCATGCGGCTGCTCATTATTTTCTTAAAAGCGTAGAAATGAGAAAGCCAAGACTAGAATATTCGTATTCACGTATGCAAAAATAAAATATTACGAAAAATTTCAACGACAAAGAACGTAGTGGGTATATTAGAGTCCATGGATGCGCATGAAATGAAGGTAGGTAGGTAATCACCTTCCCTCCCTTCGCCTCCTCATGAGTGAGGATAATTGAGTAACGATGTTATCACAGTGAAAAAAGGGCTAGGGTGTAGGATGGCTTTTTAGATATAGATATATAGACGTATGTACACGTGAAGGCAGGTATATAGGTGTACGTAATCTGGCAACCCTTTGAAATGATCAAACAGCGGCCATTGTTGTTTTCGCCAAGTGACGCAAAGAGGGAGGAAAATTATTATCGATGAAAAAAAAAATATTACCGTGAAAATGTTTCTTGAATAAATAAAAAAAAGAAAAAAGAAAAAGGAAAAAGAAAATGTACACGAAGAGATTCTTGAGGCTCGTAAAAACAGCTAGATAGTTTCGATTTTGGATTTTTTTTTATTTCTATCGTTACTTAAGAAAGAGAAAAGGGCGGTGCACGCCCCCATAGGGGCTGAAACTGAACTGGAAACCCGGTCGAAACGACGACAGGATCTCGAGAAGCAGTAAACCAAAGTATCCACAGGTCGTAACTTATGGGAAGCACGTGTCGCGGCGTCATCTTGGCGCTCTCGGAGAATTTTCGTATATTTGGGTATACATACGTACTACTAGGGGTAGAATCTTTCCTATTCTGTCGTAGACCAAGTCAATGCATAGGGTCTTCAATGTAGATCGTGAATATGCTGTCTATATGGACCGGCGTTTTTCTTGCATATAGAAATTTCGTCGACGATTTTTTAAGATCGACGTAGATTAATCTCGACCCAATAATTTCAGTGACCGCGGATGATATGGACCAGCGAAATTTCTACTCTTAACCACGACGACAATACCCAGCGATTTTAGGAACTCTGCGTAATAAAAATGATTATAAGAGAGAGAGAAAAGGGGAAAAGGGAGAAGAGAGGAAAGAGAGAATGGAAAAAATGAGAAGGAGAAATGGCTGGGCGTAAAAAAGGAGTTGCTTAAGCCCCGAGGGTTTACACTCATTTTATATAACAACATTTTTACCCTTTTTCACATCTTTTGTCAAAAATTTGTTCCATATACACGTTTATATTTTCATCGCAAACATACGTATTCCGAGACAAACCTCGAATGTTTGTCTGACTGTATCATGCATACTACACACATGTACCCATTTGTGAAAAAATTCGTAATCAAAATACTCAATCATCCCTTTTAATCGCAGTCTCTGATTCCAGGTCGATGTGTCGCGATGGTGAAACGGAAGCTGTGTTAACTAGTGCGAATAAGCAAACGAGAGTACAGGGTGCAGCCTAGAAGCTGAGGATAAAATATTTCGAGATATGGTAGGTGTAAGGAGCGAAGCAGCACATCGCGTCGCGACGGTCCATGCAGCCTAGACTCCATATAAAATGAAGTAAACTTTTTAGAGATCGTTTTCTTCGGTAGTAAAGAAAAGTTTATCAAGAGTTATCTTATTCCAGCTACCCCCTGATCCCACAGAGTTTAGGGTTTAGGGACAAGGAGCCAAAGGGCCGTAGGGGTCCTAAGGTCTGGCGACTATTTGTTTGAGGAATGATTCACATCCGTCGACGGTAGTAATGACCAACTTATAACCACACGAATGCGTGCCTGTCATCCGACTTATGGGTATTATAGCCGAAAATGTATGCAGTCCCATCCCCTATTCGTATAATAGGAATGACATGCGACTAGTAATAATAAAATTGTACTAATTCGTGGGTATAGTTTCCCCAAGGCACAAAATTGGGGACAAAAAGAATAAAATAAAATAAAATAAAATAAATCCCGAATCATTTTGAGGGGTCGTTGACGAAGGGGCGAAAGGTTTTTGCCTACCTCATGTGGAAATACCCATAGGAATACGAACCGGCTGCAGGTATATAAGGAGTAATAATATCATGTTATTACAAGTCTCTAAAAGTTAATGTTATACGTTGTAAGTAAATGTTATTCCATTTTGATGGAATATTAAGGTTAGCGAAGGAGGGATTTCGCGCAGCCCTTAAACCCTCAAATTCTTTTTAAATTTAATACGCCGTAAACTTCGAGAATAATCGGCAGGGATATAAATAACGAATATGGGGGTAGGTGCAGGGCCTTGAAGAGACTCCCAACTCCCAGGAGGAATTCGATATGAAAAATTAAAAAATGTAGAAAAAAGATCTCGAACGAAAAATCTAATGGTAATTCAGCAAATGACAATTCTGTGTTCAAACAGTAAATTGGCGAAACGTCAATACGGAATTAAACCCATTTAGTCTGGTGCCATGCACCTGTGTATATTCTTGCCTTTGTACAAACAAGGTGCATTCTCGGAGTGAGAGTAAACTCCCTCCGTATCATTTGGTGTAAATCTATATGTATCTAGGTATGTATATGTATGCATATGTATATGTATATGTATATGTACACGAAACTGGCAAAGCGGATTTTGTTTGTTCGTGAAAACGGTGCAAACATTCCTATGCATATAGCCGGGTGGTGTAGATGTATCATAGAAATGTCGTTTGAGCCTGGGAGAGAAATCCTGTAGACATGGGGAGCGAGAAGGAAGAGAATAGAAGAGAAATATAGAAATAGAGAGAGAAAGTGGGGAAATGAATAAATCGAACTTACTAAGCTGTAGGTATAAGTTGAAGAGAAAGACAACGATATTCGAAGTTCGATAAACGCGTGGGACTCGCTAGTTGGTCCAACCCACATATCATATATACATATACAGGAAAACGGGCGCGAGAATTTCCACTAATTTAAAATTTATGGATACCTAGATGCATGCACATAGGTATGCCTATATAGTTATAGGTAAGACATTGATAAAGTATGGGATATGTTCTCACGAGTTTTCTGCTGGCTTTTTGCCAAACCAATAATCTCAATCGGGTAATAAATTATTTTCAGAAATCTAAGAGAGGAATTAAATGTGGGACAAAGTAATCCTACCATCCTATACCGCGATGCAGTGATTTGAATTAAACAGTATTTTATCAGCTTCGATTCGTGGAGAAGCTTCGAAAGAGAGATTTTCTCACAGCCACCATTTGCCAATTATTATCGAATAAGGGGTGTAAAAGTATACTATTTTTTATTTTTTTTACTTCTGTTATAGCATCGAAGACTCTGATTTTTCGCGAATCGAAACTATCCACGCGGTTATATAAATACTGATTGCATTCTTATTTTATCGAAAAGTGTCAAAAAGTTATACGCAGTATCGTTATATTATATACGCGTATTAACGTCACACCGATGACGAACAGTTCAATTAGGGATAGTCGAGAGATATTAATTAAAGAGATACTCGACGATGAAAATTACGGAGTTGAAATATGAGACCGACTTGGACACGCCGGGGTAGGGGGTGTAAGATTAATTTAAGGTAGAAGAAAAAAAGAAGAACGGTGAAAAGGAAGCCGACGATATCACGTGACGCGTATGAAGAATTAAGCTAAGAGAGGGTCTTTACGCCCCATTTTTACCCTCGCGACATTCTTATCGCTATAGAAACTCCTCTCACACTTTTAGAAGTTAAAATTAAGAAATCGGGAAAAAACTGTAGAAACTAAGTCTTTGTAGATTAAATTTTAACAAAAAAAAAAATCGCTCTTTAATTATACTCAACATTAATTTGAAATGCGGATGCATTTGCAACGCGCTAAGGCAAAGGCAAAGGCAAAGGCAAAATACATCGCAGTCTTCGGTCTCAAAGAAAAAAAAGAAAAAAAATCGGAATCCAAGTCATTTTGTTGTTCCTAGTATATTAATATACTAATCGTTGAAAGACTTTGATACAGGATTATATATCCAGTGTATATAGGTATGTGTATACCTATGTATATGCTGATATTAATCTCTCGCGTAATATCGAATCAACATAAAGTTATGCGGTGAGTTTAAGTTAGGTCAGACCTTCGCGATGCCAAATTTGGTCGGTCAGCCGGACAGATAGTCGATAGTATTTGGACAACGGATAATTCTTATAGGCACGTCCTTGAGGTCAATGATCTTTAGGGCCCTTCACCTTAGCGCTGCAAGATGCTGGAAGACGATAAATTATACATATTAATTTTACGCTTCGTTATTAGAGAACGAACGGCAGCTATATCTTTTCTATGTACACAGTGTGTTCCATAATCACCGTTTTTTCGTTTTTTTTTCTTTTTTTTTTTTTTGGTTCATTTTCACTCTATCTCTTTTCGACGATGAAACTGAAACGCGTGTGTAACTCGCAGCAGTACAGAGTTTTAATGAAACGAAACAAAGATTAGAAATTTTGCACAATTCGTTAGAAAATAAAAATAAAATAATAGTATATTATGCAACTCGTGCGTGAAAATTTTTAAAAAGCAAATTTTACGCACACTATATCGAAAAATAAAACATATCCTACTTATAATAAAATTCACATTGGGTACATGCACAGACAAATGTTGTAAAAATATTTACGCTATTAAAGGTAGAAGTTGAAATATTATACCTATATCTTCGAGAAGAAACAAATGTCACACGTGTTTACCCAGACTTAGCGACAATACGGTAAAGAGGGAGATTTGAAACACATGAGACCTAGATGGGTGGTCTCTCACCCATAGCTAGGCTGGGCTGGGCGATAATGCATTTCCTTTTAAGTTTTAAGGGTTTCAAATTTTCGTTACGAGGATTTCGCTGCTGCTGGATCCTTGAAGAAAAATTAGGGGTAGAATACCTTATTGCTGCGTACCTACTCAACGATTCTGTATAACTAACAAAAAAATTTCTCCAAAAATTTAACGAAGATAAAATACTATTTCCAATATATGGCTATACGAACGATGTTAATTAACACGGTGGCAAAACGATCGTGGGCGTTTATTCGAAAGTATAATTTGATTTTGATTTTATATTTTTGTTTACCTCGTCGATAATACTGCTGCGATTTTTTCATTCTATTTTATTTTATTTTTCCATTTTTTCCCTGTTTTTCACGGTTGTAATGTGATTTTCGACTTTTTCTTTCTTTTTTATTTTATACATAGATAATCGGACCGCGTGATTAGCTATTCTCTCGTAAATGAAATTCTATATGCATAATGCAGTGGAATATTGATATTAAGACCCATATCACATGAGCAGTTAGCTAGCTCGCTTGTGTGTGACCGGAAACGTGAACAACGCGTATTCGGCATTATGCAATGGAATCCACTTACCAAAGCATAATTAGACGCCCCCCACACGATCTATGAAACGTATTAAACTCCGAAGCGATATTGAATCCGGAATTAAGACTCACTCTTTCTCTCTCTCTTTCTCTCTAGAATTTTTCTTCAAGCTTTTAAATTTCGGAATTCGAAAAATTTGAGGAATTATTTTAAATATAGAAATTCAACGCCTACGCGTGATTATACCTACATAAAACGAGTCGAAATGAAATGCGTGGAAATAAAAAGGCTTGTACACTCTTGTAGAAGAAAAAAGAAAAAAAAAACCAAAATTTTCTCACTTATAGGTAGTTAAGTACAAAAGAAAATTTATAAAGTAAAGCGTTTCATCAAGTGGCTTAGGCCTTAGCGGACGTGAAATCCCCAATATCATGGGAGAGTATAATCCAAAATTGAATTTCATTTAAATAATGTGCTTTTAATTCTGGCTTGATTAAAAACCTCCGATTAACTTGATTTGCTAGATTTTTCTGCTCCGAATTATCATGCCTATAGCAAAGATGTCAGCGGGGAGTAAACCGGCCTTTTTATATACGCGGTAGAGTTTGTGGTAATCTCTAATCTCTGATAAAACTGTAAATCTGTAAAATTTTTACGTTCTAAAATTTGAAAAAGAATAATCAAGAAAAAAATCAAAAAATGTACTTAAAATATACAATTTACGATAAGCGGTGTCGATTTATCGGCTTATTGTTTGTCCGAAATTAATCTTTAAGTTTGTATATATATAATACATATACGGTGTGTGGGTATGGGATGAAACCTCAGTGAGAGAAAAATATCAATAGTTTATTACCATTACTCCAAAGTCTAGTGAAATATTGACGCTTCTTTATTTGTGTCAGAAGTTGTGAACGAGGTCTAGGTATGTATATGCATTTCGTACGTCTACTTCTCGATAGGAATTTATTATATATATAATACCTATGGAAGGAAACTTTTCAAACTTCACGAATTGCTTCGAAGAATCGCAATTTCCGATCCTCGAACGTGCCAATTACATTAACAATTTATACCATATTCAAGCCTGAGGATATCCACTTCGAATACGTACCTACACACATAGGTACACCCATAGTTCGAATGGCTATCGAGCACGTCATTCCAATCAGATATTTCAATGCCAATGTAATAACGAATGAACCCAATTCTCAATAATCCCATCTTTCAATGCAGGATGATTGTTGATCGACAACTCAATCGCTCCTCGATCTAATGAATTAGGAAGCCGAAATATTTTTCTCCGATATGTTACTCGCTACCAGGTTTTCTCTCGATCGGATCGGATCGGAACGTATCCGCGTCTATGTTGACGAGTAATGATATGGACTTTGAGAGTCGAGAGGTCGTTCTTCCGATAAGAGCTAATCTTTCGAGTTAAGAGACAGAGATTTGTTTCTCAATTTTAAACACCGCGTGATTAAGATTAAGAAAAGACGATTTGACACGATCGTTAATATGTGATCCGCGCGCGGTGGTTCTGAGAGAAAACCTTAACCAGATCTTTGAACGAGGTCGGAATTCAGGGGCGAGATAAACGGCGCTAGGAAATTCAGATAAATTAAGAACTACTCCGAAGGTAGTGTACCGGATAAACGAGGATCTACATACATTTCCCTCGTTTCTACCTACCTAATTTATAGAGAGGCATCCGCGCTTTTCAAGTATATAATTCCGACCCCAGACACGCCCTGGAGATTTAGTTTTCAGCTTTTTCGTTGCTTGAGACATGATAAGACAGGGGAAAAACGTCGATCGGTAAAAATTGGCGAAAATTCTTGATTTCGGAAAAACTGATTAAAGTCTCCTCCTTCGTTCATTCCTATCAAATTTCTGTTCCATTTTTTCCGAATTTCGCGATCTTTACACAAACGCCGACTACCTCCTCTTCGTATACGACGAGGAGTTTCGGAGCGCTAAGACCTTCACCTGCAGTTTTCCTCGCGACGTTTTAATACCTAAAATATACTTGAATAATTTACTTTACCCAAATTATCCGCCGTTACTGCTTGTAGGCACAGGAGGGTGACGGCAGCGCAGATCGTAATCATGATGATAGTAGAAGCAGAGAGTTTAGCCTCGGTGTTAAAATATCACTAAAACCACCTGGCCGCACCGCATTACTTGTCAACGGGAGCTAAGTGCGCTCCCTTATACCCTCGCACAAGATTTTCCGAACAATTTCACTCGACTTACTTACTCAATTATACTTATACTTGTACTTATTGTTAGGCAGGTGAAAAGCGCCTTTATCTCATCTCCGAACGAATTACAAAAAATAATATTCATCGATTCGTCATTTTAAATGACAAATTTTCATCGACTTACAACGAAGCTCATCGATAAATCAAATTCACACAAGTTTTACAACGATTTGTAATATCGCTTTTCGTTTTTTCAGCTTTCTTCGGGTGAATATTATCGTCGACTAACGTCTCCTGGTTGAAATTTTGAAAATCAATGAAAACAAATACATGTTATGAACAATTATAGATCGCTCCGATGTATATCGAAGGATTAAACAGCACTTGTACCAAATCACTCGCGTTTACACATGATCAACTATACTGTCGATACTGTAATCTTGTTTACTCCGGTAAGGAGCGAGCAGAAGATTATCCCCGTTTCAATTTTAACTTTAATTTTTGATTATTGATCCTAGATCCTAGATCTTCGATCTTTGATTATTGATTTCTTCTTCTTCTTCAAATATCGCACTCAATCGATTAGATTTCTGATCAATTCATAATACTCGTTCACGAGGGTGATCAGTTTTAAAAACTTGACCGAAATATCACTCATATTTCTCGTCCTATAGGTAACATATAGGTATGTAGAGACCTGTAATCACAAACACCTCAATGATAACGAACACTATTGCATATATACATGATACATATGTAATGTAACTATTCGTCGAACAATTATATTATTATATCACATTGATCATCGATTTATCAATTATTTATTAATTTTTTTTCATTTTTTCTTATCTCATTATATTCTACCCAATAATTAAAAACGATCGTGATAATCATTCACGTGAATTAAGATCATACTTATTAAGAATATGATTTATTTTTTTATAGTACAGGTATGTGTGATGATAATAAATAATAATGCCAATAATAAACGATGATAATTAATAATAACGATGATGATGACGATGATAAAAATTTTTTAATCACTTAAAATTTATTTTAATTTTATACAAATTTTTGGCAACGAATTTAACGTAACAAAGTTGGGTGTCGTTAATTTTGTTTATCTAATATGTAATTCGTATAATACGAGATTTAAATATGATCTCAAATTCGAGACTCGGAATATACGTGCGTACGTCGGAACGGTTGGCGCGCGACTGAAACCCGAAGAGGATTTTAAACCTGGCTAGGCATATGACGTCACGTTCGAACAGCGCGCGCTCAAACGATACGCAAGGTCCGCGATGTATAAGTGTAAAGATTTGAAGTTTCGAAGGATACCCCGCGATATTTTATACCCAAAATAATTTCAGGTATGAACCAAAAAAAAGCTCTTCGGGTTAAAAATTGCAAAAAAAATGAAAATTGTGTATCGAATTTGTTGAATTACGCGATTATCGCCAAACTTGGTGAATTTTTTTTGTTCTTGGATGTCGTCGATCGAACTACTACAAAAATTAATAATTTACCGAATTGAGTGTTAGACTAGATGACACAACGCGTTAAGGATAATTAATTCCCCTCACGTGCCCTATATATTAATAAAAATTAAATATATCATCTGTGTGGGCGTAGCTGGGGGTTGAATTCGGTTAACGTACACTTCAGAGGCTATCAAGGATAGCTGGGCCATGTGCGGTGAAATTGAAGACAAGAACGTCTCGAAATAATGCCTAGAGCCTCGACACACGTACACCTATAGAGTGAGTATGGAGCTGGAGATGAAGCTGGAGTAGAAGCGTCTGTTTGAGATAACAGTGTTTAATTTTATTTATCCGGTGCAGGGGTAGCTCATCGCTGGATAGAGGAAGACGGAGATAAAGAAATAGGGAAAAGAAAGATATACGAAGAACAGAACAGAACAGAACAGAACATGCTCTGCACCCAGTTATTTGATGAGTGAAAACTAAGCCCCCTCTCCTCTTCTCTTGGCTCAATATTTGAATAAAGAAAAATATGAAATGGGTGAAAAAAGAAAGTTAAAGATGCGAAAGTAAGTAAAGAACTACGTCTTGAATGTCTAGGTATGTGTAAAGAATTCGTTTGCAGCGTAAGCCCGCGTAATTATAAGGTATATAATTATTTGTTAGCTAATCGATTAATTAACGGCTGAACAAACGTTTTGTAGAAATCAGCAGTGTTTGAGGATCGTTGAGCGTGAGATAATAATTAGCGAGGCCTTACCGCGGATTCTTATTTTATTTATAAATTATATTTTCTCACAAATCTTAACCGCGTACATCCTCTGTTCAATGATGGCGCTTGGTCCCCCAAAGAATACGCTTTTTTATGAACCAGATTTTTTGGCGATGTATTTAGGAAGTGATTAATATGTCTCTTTGTGTTATCGGGGTGGTTATCCCATTGCAGTTTTCGTTATCCCTTGATGGTAGATCTCGAGACTTGTACAGATGCACCTAGGTGCAATAGCGAAACAGATCGTAAAACGCATCCTCTTTCATTGCGACGCGTGTCCTCTATCTGTTCCTTAACTTGTCTTAGAGATGGGCCATTATTCTTGAGTTTATACGACGTTGAGGAAATAAAAATTTCAAACTATAGATACGAACGCCTCTTCATTCTTATTCGAAAAATTGAATAAAAGTAATGATCGTATATAAAAGCCGACAACGATCTAGAGCAACTCAGACTACAGCTGCTACCGATCGATCATTGGAACCGAAACGTTAAATTTTCATCATTTTTATTCGGTTTTTCCCACTTTCGCGTTTCGCAATACTCGCCCAGGGATTCTTTGAGCTAATAGGCCTATCGGTCACCCCCGGAATTTATATCTCAACGTTGATTGAGCTCCGCGATGATCCTGAGGACTAGATAAACATGAAAAGAGAATATAAAATCGGCCAAAAAACTGCCCAATAATTGCCCGACATATCGATATGGAAACGGCGACAGAATAGTCATCCAATTTGAACTGACGATGAGAATATGGGAAAAATAAAAATAAAAGTAATTAAAATTGTCCGTCAATTTTCTTTCGGTGATTTGAAAAATTGGCATCCCGTCGTAAAAAATAATACCGAAGTACTAAAAATCGTGTGTTATTGGAACGGGAAAGTTCAAAGGCTTGGGGGCAGTACTTAGAATTGATACAGGAACCTGGGGTTCTGAATACATTTTTTTTTTATATATTTGGAAACGGTTTGGTCTATGGGAAGATCGGAATTCGAATATGACCGAATTAAGGACCACCCTACCATACGTATATAGAAGAAAGAAATATTGTAGTAGTCTATTTCCGAACATAGCACCAGCATAAACGAGGCTCGAACTTATAAACAGAATCGTATCTCTTCCGCGGGTTACTCAGCAGCGGTATAGGTATACACATAGGTATAGCAGCATCAAAGAACAGCGAGAGAAAGAATTGAGCTTGACTTTTTGGCTGGTTATTCCCCGGGCACCTTCTCATCCTTTTACTCTCCCTTGGCATCCCACTTTGATACAGATTTTTCTCCTGGATTCCTGCAGAAGTAATATACGTAATACGGACTAAGGAAAAGGTACTGTAGGTCCAGTCGATAGATTATTTAAGGCACGTTGTAGGGGGTCTTTGAACTTCTTCTCTTCTTCCTCGTCTTCTTCTTTTGACATCTCTCTACGTCGGAGTTAACGGGGCAAAGAATTTTTTCATAAATTAGGTCTTCGGTTCGAAGGTAGATATGGAGGGAAACGGAGAAAGAGAGATATAGAACGTGAGTTTATAAAATAAGTGGAAATTTCTGCCCTCGTAGATAAAAGGCGCCTCTTTTTTTACGCTATTATTTTTATCTCTAGTTTATAGCGGAGCCCAGCTTCCCTGGTGAAAGGTGGCTATGACATCTTCGTAACGTTTAAGCTGATGAGAGTGCTGCACCAAAGAGGTAATACCGTTGGTGAAACGACAGCAAAGCCGAAAGCTAGCTTGTTCGTAGTTCGGTGATGGGTATGAGAGGAGAAATAGACGAGGAAGAAGACGAACAAGAAGAAGAAGAAGAGCCAATTAAAAATGTTAAAAAACTAGAGACTCGCACGTTGCTATTAAAAACTGTGGCTTCCCCGACTTTGTCCTCAGCTCTTATACACTCAAGACTCTTCGGAGCTACGGAAACGCGAGCTAGCGAGTGAAGCACGAGAATGGAATAGCGTAAGATGGAGTAAAATTACTTCCTCAATAATCTCCGGTACGAAAGAACCTCGGTACACACAGCTCAGCTATACCATAACGTAGTATATATATATGTATATATAACTTTGACTTTTGCTACACGAGGGACATAAAACTTTTCAGAAATCGTAATCTTTCGATAAAGACTTTCCATCCATTCGAGTATCCGATATAAGTAAGACTAATATACCACAGTCGAGTCTATACAGAGAATTATAGAAAAATAAGTAGACCGTGTTTAAGATGCAAGATTTTCCGATCCTCTCATCCGAAATTTCTGACCTAAGAACCGAAAAACTGTGGGATACCTGCATGGAAATATATTTCCCATATGATAAATTTAATAAAGTTCATTGGTGGCGTACAGCGCGATATAATTGCAAAAAATGTCGCGCATGGTAGGTGCAGTATGCTAGTTGTGTTAACCATCGCATGAAATTGGGGTAGACGACCAATAAAAATTCAGCTTCTGAATAATATTTAAACACTGTCTGGAGGGAGCAATTTTGCCAATTATATTCGTACCTCCACCTCCAGGGTGAAAATTAAAAACGTTTTAGGTATAAAATTTTTAGTTTTAGGTACCTACCTACCTACCTACCTACCTACCTACCTACTCCGTTAAAATGTTGGAAAATAAGCCCTCACTCACCCTCCAATTAAACGATGATTTGCCATCCGAACTGTAATGCCGGGAGACTCAATTTTCAGCATGACTAGAGACGGGGTAGATTCCTGTAATCAATGCCAAAATCGATGGTATATTACTCACGGTTGTCAGACCAATTTTAAATAATGAAACAGCGAAATTTTGATAAATTTTTCGCTTCTTTTTTTCTTTTCGTTTTTTTTTTTTCTCCCGTTTTTTACTCTTTTTTGTAACCCAATCATGAATTGTCGAAGCATATACTATTGCTGATAACAATTTCGCGATTTATTTATTCAATGAGATAAGCGGACGAGTACAAAATTCGGAAAAAAAAAAACTGGAAAAATTGATTCAGTTTTTTCATTCATATATACCTGTATGTACCTATTTAATATGCTGTTAATATGATTTTCAGGTATATAATACAACTTTCTATATAAAACACGAGTCCAACTAATCGTAACTATATTATTAGTAAGCTGTCGAAATACATCGTGACGTTCATAAACAGCAGTGGGTAAAAAAATATTGTACCTACATATTATTTTACATATGAAAGTTTGGAAACTCCTGGATTTGGCGGAACCCACAAGTTTTCCACCCCCGCTTCATTATCCGATCGCGAGTTCACCAACCGCAAGCTGACTAGCTGATTGTTTCACCAGGTGAAAAACAAGCGATACAAATTTTTACTACTTCGTATAAGATGTGTGTTATTTTTTTTTGTTTTTTATTTTTTATTTCTACAGATATCCCAAACTTTCGAAAATTATTATGAATAGTAGAGACATTCATGTACAGAATAGTGAGCCTGAAATTCCACCTTTATAACCCACCTACCACTTTTCATTCCATTAGAAAAAGAAAAAAGAGAGAGAGAGAAAAAAATAAACACGTTGACAATATATCGACAGGTGACACTTGCAGATCAACACATTTTATCGTCTACCCACGGCAAAGGAAATTTGATTTTCGACCGATGTGTCTGTTAGTGAAAAGCTGCTTTTTTCAAAATCACTGCTTATCCCAATGAACATTTTCCTTTTTTTTTTTATGGTCCCCCATACGTGTGTCTCGTTTCAAAATTGTATAATATATGTAATTAGAAATGAACGTCTTGTGTTGAAGAACCATTCGTAGTTGCATAGCATATACAGATATGTTTACAAATGTAGGTATGTGACGTATGCATGCCAGACTACCCCGGCGCATTTGAAATTTTGTTTTTGCCGTTTTTCTGTCTCGCGTAATATAAAATGTAATAAAAAGTCAAATTTATGAGAATCATGCTAGAGTGACCGCTTGAAAAGTACGCCAGTGCGCGTAATAGCGTCTCTTCAACGAAGATAAAAGTCGTTTGCATGAAGGAACACCATTGTACTCTCACAGCCCGTGCAGCATCCCGGTCCAGAGATACCCGGCGATGCCTAGTATACGGGGCTTGTTGCCCAACGTAATCCACATCACGCAATGATAAAAGCATGTCGAGGAACAAGAATTTTCTTCGTCTATTATACAACGAAAAGGAGAACGTAACGAGAAGAAAGAAAGAGATGCTGCGCTGGTCCAATCACACATGGTAAAATGAATGACACATGGTAAAATCTCTACCGATGCTATCTTTCCCTTGAAGAAAAAATAAAGAAAAAATGAAGAGAAAGGAAGAATCTGTGGCACGAAAATCTATGAGGATTTGAAAAACGGAAGACGAATGTCTCCAGAACCGAGGCTTAAAGGGCGTGTAGTCAGCACCCTGTCTGCTGTCAAGAGTAATTTGGTAAATGAAGCAACCCTGCAGTATACCAATTTCCATAGAACTCGGGAGGAACTTTTGTTTAGTCTTTATTCCCCGGTCCAATTTTTCCAAATCTTTAGGAATTTTTCTCCTCTTTTATTTCCCTTCGTTTCCCCGATATTTGAGTGGGTGGATGTTAGCACCCCTGCTAACGGCATGTAAAACTTACACCTACGTCTTCGGGCGACGTTTGATATATATTTGTTTGTCAGGTTGTCCCTTGAAATGCGTAGGGAGGAAATAAGAATAAATAGAAAAGACTTGCGGTGGTGCTTTTGTGTAAGCGATGGTAAGCCGTATTTACTGAGGGTGTAACGTCGAGGAGCGTACCTACGCATATACCCTACGACACGACGCGCGACGTCCCGAGGGCTCACACATCGCGTCGAAGGGAAAATCTACACCTTTCAAAGTCACACATGCGTGGATTGTACATACATAACTATCTACGTACAACATGACTCCATACCATACGCCTTCGGAAAATTCAAATATACTATAACAGAGTTTGATATGTCGAGGAAAAGAGGAAGCCTCCTGGGAGTTACTTTCGCATTTAATATCTGGATCGGATCCTTATCAAATTCGGAATTCAACGAGCGAAAATGTGGTCTCATTTTTTCATTTTCTTTCATTTCTTGCAAAAATTTTCTACCTTAAGGTATTCCCGAACTTTTATGTATTATGTACTCTCATTTCTCACCCACCTTTCGCGGTTGTATATACCTATACACGCACGTATATATACGTATAAGTATAAATATCCCCGAACCGAATGAACGTAAAACTTTTTTAATTTCATATTCCTGAAAAATGAACAAAATTTAATAAAAAAATAAACTAAAAAAAAAAACGACGAAGGTTTGGCCATTCGTCATTACTGGACAACGATTAGCCAAATGTGGGCCTTTCTTTTCTTCGTTGTTTGAAAAATAATCTACCCGAAAAATGATACCATATTATGCGGAAATAAAAATCTCGCCAAATTCTTGCCACATGATAGCGGATAAATTATTGAATCTGGACCCTCGCTCCGGTTTCAGAGATCTCCTCTCTGCTGCCTCGTAGGAACAAGGAGTCGGTTATCTCACATTACTCGTCTGCAAGCTACGCCACTACGCCACTACGCCACTACGCCACGCCCCGTAAGTATGAAACTGAACTTTGTGCTCGGAAAAAAAGCGGCGAATCTTCAAAGGCTTTGAGAGTTGACGATCCCCAGACACGAGTCGCTCAGCTCGAACTCGCCAATGTCAAAGAAAGCCTTCCAATAAATAAGTTTTTATTTCCTCCTTCCTTCCTTCCTTCGTACCTCATTTTTCAATTTTTTATTTTTCTTATTTTCATTTTTTCATTAAACATTCGTGACCCCGGATCAACCCGGGAGGCGAAATTCAGTCCGTCAGTCAGTCAGTCTGGTATATATATCCTCATCTCGAAAAGGGGGGACGCGAGATTTTTGCTGCTATAAAAAGGCGATCAGATCAAACGAGGAAATTGAATTTCACGGGCTAATCGAATGTCGGCGTTTCGCCAAAATAATCAAGACACCAAATTGGCTTGTACAACGGGCCAGTTTCTATACCTTGTGAGTATATACTACGGCTATACCTTATCGATGTAGTAACCATTAATCGTATCGTTATTCCAGCTAAGACCACCGAAAATTAATCTTTAATCATTTTCAGCAGTAATTTACACCCGATAAAACTGAAAACGTTATACACGTTACTCGTTGAGATTACGTTCCCTCGTCTATTTATTTTTATCAGTTTTTTCTTTCCATTTTTTCCTCCTTTTTTCATATCATTTTTGTACCAAACCCTAGATACGGTCTCTGCCCGCTGCCTCTATACCGGACAAGGAAATAAATTCATTGGGTTTCTAGACTGCCAAGACAATGATCCTCTTCATCAATCTGTCGGGAACCCTTCTTCGTATATACCGAATTACTGAGAACCAGATCTGACAATGAGCCTAAGCCCTAAGTAGCAGAAGGAAAAGAGGGATTGGTGGTAGCCATTAATGGATGCGAGGAGGAGCTCCCCCGCAACATTTTAGTACCCCGTAAATTTTTATTTTCATTTTGACATTTACTTATTTACTCATTTAGCAAAAATTTACATTTTCGTATGAAAGAAGTCTGCCCAAATTCGCCTCGAGAATATCCACCATGCTATCAACCATGGTGAAGTATTTACCCGAGGTAGTAGAGTGCTTTAGCGCAGTAGCCTATCCTAATCTATTCTCGTGATACAACCTGCCTTGTGATATATATGCCTTTTCGAGCATGAGGGTTCGAGAGTTTAGGGCTTAGGGTTCAAATCTCGAGAGCTACGAATCTCAGACCTCTCTGTCTCGATACGCCCACTCATCAATCTTACGTATGACTTTTGACACGTCGCAGCACTCCACTCCGCAACTTTATGATTATGCAATTATTACCCCGATATATACGAGGTATACCTACGCGGCAGAATTGCTTACGTCGAGTCATTAAAAATACTGCTGAAGATTTTTTTTTATTTTTTCCATTTTATTTTCTATTTCATTTCCAGAGGGAAATCAATTTCCTCTCTCGGAGATAAGTATGTTCTTTAGTTTCTCTCGAACTCAAGGCTTCAGGATGGTGCGGTTTATGTGGGCGACTGCAGGGCGCGAGCGATGGCCATATGACATAAGCCGGATGTTCTCAGCTGCTGTTTTGTTAGCAGAACCTGAACTAATCGATATTATTATACCTGGATAGGAAATCGATCGATTAAGATATAAAAAGCTGAGGCTTCTCGGGCAAGACCTGACAGATGGGGGACGACCGGCCTTAACGGGTGCGAAACGGAACGGAGATCGAAGGGTTTCGCTGAATTTTCAACACCGTATAGTGAAGGTAGGAGAAAAGAGAATATCCCATCAAGGTAAGAAAATAAAAAAATAAACTAAATCGAATTCTGAGTGAAACGTTATTACACGACGATGCCTACTACAACCGATATTCTACGCGCAGTATGAATAATATAATAGGTAAGGCAAGGTATAATATGCAAGGTACCTGCGTAATTTTATTTTTCAATTTCTTGTTCTTCGTTCGTTTATCCATCGGATTTTTTTTTCCCATAACGTAAGGCGGAGATATCCGGTTAAAATTTTAAATTACATGAAAAAGCTCGATGCTCTCATTTCCGACTTAACATATTTTAAAGAAATTACATCTTTTTTATTTTCACTTTTTTGTTTTACTTTTTCAAGTAAGTTACTTGTACTCTTGTTTATCGACTTGAACAATAGGTAGGGGGGTGAGACCCTGAGAGTTTCAATAAAACAAAAAACCTAAAACAAAAAAAAAGGAAAAAAGTTTACCGATTTATCGTCTGATCGACGCTCTCTCTTTCTTAACTTCCGCTCGTCTCCCTGCACATTCCAACAATTTATATTTTTTAATCTTAAAGTTAGCCTCCAGCCTCCAGTCCCTGCACTAAGGCCCGGTAAATCTGCCCTGCGTTATACCCTCGTCAAAGGATGGCGTATGCGACCACCCATGTAAAACTATTCGATTTTACTAATTTTCAAAAATTATTTTCTAAATACGATGATAGAGACGATCCAATTTATTTTCACCACTCAAAGCCGCATGCACGATATAATTTTCCTTAATTATGTTGCTCAATTATCTCTAATCGAATCTATGCACGATGTTGTTTAACGTATACGTCGTATCGACTGATTGTCTGCAATTCGTTAGACTTTGGAGAGGGTTAATTCATCCATACCTACTCGCATTTCGTATAGACGCACGTATACGTATTGCGTAGACGAGAATTGGAAATCCTTTGGAGTTCGCGAGGGCAAAACACAAAGGGGAATGAATTGGTTCCAATAATGGCAACCGCGCCCGTCTAAATCCTAATTTCTCAATTTATTTTCCCCGGAGCTTTTCCCACGGCGTTGCGAATTTCCCAGTTAGCTGAAAAAAAAGTAAAATAAAATAGGAGAAAAAAAATTAAATTTTATGTTCTGCCGATTTGAAAAAATTAGTCCGCGGCGAACAGATCAATTAGTCTATTCTTGTATTATACATTCTTCGTTCTAACGTCGGGATTCGTTGTCGGAAACCTCGTATTTTCCCACCTCGTTAATTTATTATATTTTCCCCCCCGGTGTACAACTGTAGTATAGTGTTTGTCTATCGTCTCATCCCGACTTGTAAGATGGATGAGTTACGAGCATGTCGTATTCATTAAGAAGTCAATCAACTACAGTTGTTTGCGCTCGGCTTAGAATGGTGGAAGTGGAAGTGAAAGTGGAAGTGGAAGTGGAAGTGGGAGTTGTTTGCGTTTGATATCCCTGCAGGATGGGTATAAATAATTCAGGGAATAATTAAGCCCCTTTTGAATAACTTTTTGCAAAGATTTGCGAGCCCATCAAGTTGAAACGAAAAAATAAAAATAAAATAAAACGACTGCGAGTATCATCCAAGTCGAAAATCTCATTGTATAGAAATTGCAAAATCGAAAATATATGAATATTCAATTTGACGAAGCCAAACCACGAGGCGTGAAGGAATGCGAAAAATGTTATTTCACCTATTCTACTCAACTACCACTTATCTCATACCATACAACCGCGAAAGTTTCAGTTCCAAAGGTAAAGGCCACTGTGTGCTATCTATAGATTTTATCTCGCAAGAGCTTCTCCACCAGCTTCTAGGTACAGGCGAATAAGCACAAACTGGAGGTGCTAATTTTCTCAAACCACAAAACTACGAGCTGCGGTCTGGGTCCGAGTTCGCCATAGTGTCCAGTGGTCAAATTAAACCAGAGCATGCAACAAAGCTCCTCTTCCTCGACCCCCTTCTTAGATCAACACTCAGAGATAGTTGGAAGCGTTGTATAAATCGACGAAGAGAAAACCAGAACTCGCGATCTCTGACCGCAGGTTCAGGAAAGTACGACCCCTCATTTTTTTTTGTTTTTTTTTGGGGGGGGGGGGACAAAAATAAATTCACAAGTGTCTTGCAAAGTCTATAGAATTATAATTCGGTATATGGTACGAGGTTGAAATTTGGAAGAAAAATCTTGGAGCGTCTGTATGTCAAGATGTCCTTATCGAACACATGCCATCCCTTGATAGAAGCATATAGTAGATGGACATGTACGACTAAGTCCGGGGATCCTCCCACGTGTTTCCCTAGAGATTCGATCCATGCATTTGATCGATTTAACCACCGAGCAGATGTGAACTGAATTATTAACTGGTAGCACGTTCTGGAACAGTCTGCGTAAATTAACGTACCACGTTGCAGTCTCTATGCGTTCGGTTGTCGAGTTGGATTGATTGGGAGGTGCGGAATAGCAATCAGAAATTCCGCCCCATCCCCTGCTTCAAAGAGTCTCGATTTTTGTTCTCTTTTCTTTCGCTCCCGCGTGGCACTTGATTAGAATTTTTACATGCTGTTCATTTTCACATAGAAGCTCTTTGATTCCGAATAGAAATATTCGATATTTATTTCGGAAGAGAAAAACTGCCTTTTTAACTCCAGATGAAAATCCCACGGCCCGTAGAAACGAGCATTAATATACAGGGTGTTTTCACAGGATTAGAATAATCACCCCTGTGGCCATTCACTTCTCTGAATTATACAGGAGTTTCAATTTCGTTAATCATATTAAACGTAATTAGTACTAAACCAGTACTAAGGAAGCGGTGAAATTTTCTATAAAAGGCGATGATTAGGCCTACCGAAAAGTTTTCCAACGTCTAAATCCGAGCGGTGCTTCAATTCACGGATAATTGAGAAAACAGAAATTCTCCTCCCTTGATCCTACCACACCCTGTACGTTCGAGTTACATAGGTAGATACCTATATATCTCTCCGCATACGGTTCAAAACATTTCTACGGCTGTATTTATTCATCGGATAAACTATTCGGTCCGTATTTTATTCGAGCATCTTTTTTTTGATTCGTTTTATTTTAACATACATTTTTTGTATTTTTTTCATTTTTTTTTTTGTAACCCCGGGTTTTTTCAGCCACACAACCAGCGGGTTTATTCTGCCGACTGCAAAGTTCGCGTAGAACAGAAAATCGGTATTATATATATATATATGTGTATAGATGTATATGTACACCGGTAGCTACCCTCCATAAAACGCGCAACGTTAATAGCATCATTCGAGCGAAATAAAAATAACAGGAACACCGTGGAACGGCAGCACAGCGGTGGCAAAGTTACGTCATTTTCGAGTCAATTAAAATCCTCACCACGTTTTGACGGGAAACCGTTTAAGCCCAAAAGTGAAAATGGTTGCCTCTTTCATATACTTTGCAGGCTTTCAAGGCGGTCGTGGAAGTCACTGGAATATTCAAGTACCACTTAAGACTCGGAAGGTGGATGCATGTATCCTTAAAAATCGATTTTTCTTTCACTAAACTTATAGGCGGAAGACAACATCCCGCTTATTCAATGACCCAGAAGTCAAAAATCAAAAATCAAAAATCAAAAATCGAAAAGAGTAGGAAAAAAAAATGTCTAGTCACTTTAATTGCAGTGAGAAAATACCGCGGCGTCGCGTCGTCAATCACTTAAATTGTAATTATAAAACAAAGCTTAGGTGCCTTGATCCCCGTAGCAGAGAGGGTAGTTCCTATGGGGTTGCGATATGTATACACCATGTCTACGAAATCTCTCTCTCTTTATATATCGCGCTCTTTCCGCGTAGTTTTGCGAAGGGAGGTTTTTGACTCTCTCGCAAAGCCAACCCCTGCAGCACGAGAAGGGCGAATAAGTGTGTTGGTTACCTCCTGCAGCAGCAGCAGCAGCAGGCTATAACTTACCCTATTATAAGATAACTACCCCCCAGACATTTTTGCCGAGCCAAAAGGTAAAAGGCGAAAGTGTTGTCTCGGTTAGAGCAGCAGACGCCTATATGTGTGTATATAACGTGCGACTCGAGCTCTCGCCGAATATTTCGGGGAAAAAGTGTATTTTTTTTTTCTTTACTCTTCGATAGAAGTGGGTAACGAAATTATTATAATCACGTTAGTCTCGGAAGAATTTTTTTCGCAACCTTGATTGACTTTTTTATCGGCTCGTTAACCCGCAGCATTAATCCAAGCCTCAAGGTTAACTGCGCTAATTAAGAGGGACGGAGCGTGTGTCAAGGGCCTAATTTTAGCCCATGTATATATCTGGGCCGATCATTAGATGGGCGTAGAATTGAAGTTGACATAGGAATCTAATTTCCAGAGTCTTGCGGGAACATTAGAGGGAAGCTAGAAAATACTAATAATTTCGTGCGCATTACACACACGGAAATCGTTGAGAGAAATCCTCCACCCTGCAGTGTTGAACCTGGAAGAGCTAAAGTGGAGAAGTAAAAGAGATAATCAGATAAAGCAAGTTTACGTTTAATTGAAACTTTCAACCATCTGACCGAAGCTTTCTGGAGGTTTCGATGAATTATTCAACCGTGAAATAAATTCTGGTAGGTCAGCCCATTGTGGGCAGTTAGAATCGCGCAGACACCCTGCAGAAGCTGGTGAACTGCCTTCGGAGTCTTTCCCCTCTTTTGGATGATTCGAGCTAATTTAAATCTGCTTAGATTTGTATAATACTTTCGAAAGAGTAGAGCGAGCATTTTTGGTTCGTTGTTTTTTTGTCTTTTCTTTTTTTTCGTTTTTTCTTTCTCCGTTTTACTGAAAAGTTACTCCGGCCCGGGGCTGGGTTGAAGTTCCGAATTTCAAAACTCCCGAAAAGTCTAAAATTCCGAATTTGAATATCACCTACTCCGACGGTTTTTAGAAAGGGTATATTTCTACGGAAGTCTGATGTAGCTGATTTAGAAAAAAACTTTCAAAATCCCGAAAGCTAAAGATCCGAAAAGCCTGTGCAGACCTCCGAAACTTGAAATTTACGCATGAATTCATCTAGTGTTTAATAACTTGGGAGCTGTATTGATCGAGCCGAGACCATAATATGAATATATGGTTAAATTAATCGTCTTGGGATTTACTTTTTCGGAAAAAAAAATAGTTTTAAAATCCTATCAATTATTTATGACTTCATGAAGTTATCGATCGCGCGGAGTAGATGTTCGTGCGTCTCGATCAGAATGAACTATTTCTTGTCTTCACGTCCTGAGGAATAGACTGAAATTTTCGTATTTTTGGGTTCTCGGTGGTCTGGATTTTGAAGACTAAAAATCGTCTGAAAAAAAACCACCAGAATTCTTACCCTAAATTTCGTAACTTCTTAAATTTGAGAGAAGGAAAACGATTGTGCAACCGTTCCTCGATGGGATCAGACAGAAATCTTCACTCTCGCAGCACGGATTGATTGACGTAAACCAGCTCTAGTATACATCTCGGACTTGTGCTTTTCACCCTTTTATAATCGTAAGAAAATTCACGTCTATAAATAGGTGGGTACTATATCCGAGATGAAAAGCGATCTCTCGTTAACCCAGTGCAGTTTGTATAAACAGTGAATAGCTATAAGGTATATATCTACACAATCGTCTCTTAACGCCGATTCATCTCATCGTCTAACTGCAGTAATAATAAAATAAACTTCTTTTGAAGTTAGGTGCCCATAGGTGCCCCTATAGATTAGAGATGCATTAATCGAAAGGGGGGCTGCAAGTGTCTATAGAGATAATATTTGAATTTGGTAAAGTGTTAGGGTAACAAACAAACGGCTTGTGGAACTCAGGAAGTAGGTATGTACACCACTGCACCTACTACTATAGCCGGCTATAGGTATCAGACAGTACACATCCAGGAGTCCGCTATCTAGTAGGTCTTAAATCTTTTGGTGCCAGAGAAGAAACCGGCAGGGATAGAGAACAGGGCGGTGTGTATAAAAATAGAGTGAAAAGTGAAAAACGTTGGTACCATACCCACATATATACATATACCTACCCATATACATTATATATATATACACACATCTTGTAGGAACTATATGCCTGGTTTTGGATCGGTGCGTTCTCCGCTCGGCTCTGTGAATTCTAAAAGTCTTCACGAAATCTATACCGCACTCCCTTATTTCTATCCTTATACCTTTCTTCCCTTTTTTTTCTTTTCCTTTCTTTTTTTTCTATTTTTTCTTTTTTTCTTTTTTCATTCGTTCTTTCTTTCTCCGAACACTTCTCCTCATTCTGTCGTATCCTTTCTGCCAAAACCGTGCCCGGAGTTTCTCTCGCTAAGCCATCCCCCCCTCACGGCGGCCCTCAAACTCCATCTCCACCTTCTCCTCCACCTCCAGATCCAGATCCTCATACCCATTTTTTCCACCCTCGAAATCCTTGGTTCAGGGATCGAAGGATACTGAAAAAGGTTCCGGCCCGACCGACAGGAATCCTAATACATCCTAGTGCTCCAAGAACTCGAGTTTTACCCCCTCCGGTAAATGTAGGTATGTAATAAATACTGAAATATATTATGGGTATATATATACCCGGGTTGTACTGTTCAACATATACCTGGGGAGTACGTATATCTATATACATACATATTGCATATGTATGTACGTTTATATTCCGATTTACGATTCATTTTACTACGTAGGTGTATGTAGTACATACGAAGCGATGGTTCGGAGTAACAGGAATTTTATTGATATCCCGCGACTCCATAATCGGATTTATTTATATATTTACATATCATCGCTTGTGAATTTTTTCCCATTGTCGTTTTTAATTCTCTCATTTTTTGGTTCTATTGAAAAAGGGAGAGAAAAAAATTAAGATAAAACGAAACACGAAATACCGTGTATAAAACAACCTTTTCTCTTTAACTTTATCGACGGTGAAAAAGAATTCCCTTCCCTATTCCCTCCGCCCTCTTCCCTCTTCCCTATTCCCTCTTCTCTCTTTCATCCCCCATCTCTCTTTCTCTCTTTTTCTCTCCCTCTGCAGCTACTATTTGGTGCAAGGGTCATGAAAACGGTGGTGATAAATGAGACGGTGCTCCATTTGACCAGCAAAAAGTTGTGACCATCTTCATAGACCATTGCCTTCGCGTTCAAAAACTACCAACTTTTATTCAGCGGCAACTATAATAGAAGCTGGTGTAATAATGCTGTGCGCTGTCCGCGGGGGGTACTTACTTAGACATTCAGTTTCGGTAATACGCTTTGTGTGACCATCTGCTTTAAACTGCTCGACGAAAATTGGCGAATTATTTTCTTTCCCCCCCCCATCATTCTAATCTTATTCAATTTTTTTTCTTTTTTAATTTCTTTTTTTCTCATTCTTTTCCTTCTGCCTTTTCTTTTTCCTCTTTATTAGCGCGATGATAAAAATGTTCCGAGCATTTAACCGGAAAAATCAATGAACCGTTGGTGCAGCAGTAGAATCAGCAGCAGCAGGAGCCACAAGATTAATTCAATAATAAGCACTCTTCAATTTCAAGTTACGACACCTTTCTTCTCATTCCTATATAATATATGGATTCTGGCAAGGTTTCATTATATTTTCTCTAAATCCGATATTCTCATCTCTCTAACAAAAACCAGGTTCGCTTAACTTAACTTCCATCCCGCAACCCGGACCGACCGGCTGTACCATTTATAAATAATTCAAGGGGGCCCAGAATTCATTCACGAATTGTTTTCTGAGTCGAAACTATATATATATCGTTGAATATTTAAACAGTTACAGTACGTATACGCATATGTAGTAAATATATATATAGTGGTTCGTTCTGCCCGCATGGAAATAGCCAAATATATATTTACACCTATTTACCTTCCGATGTAAAATAAATAAATCAGCGAGTTCAATTCTGTTTATATTTAATAAATAAAAGACTGATTAAACTTTGGAGGGAAAATTATTTCCGAAATAATGAGGAAACAACGGCTCCGCACATTCGAATATGGTGCTCAAGCTATATACCAGTATTTCGAGGTATTATTAGTCCAGAAGCCGTTTAGAAGGACATAAATTTTCACCCGCAAGAGGCCATTGGACGTTTCGTGTTTCACTTCATTCGTTTAAAACGGGGAGAAATTTTATACTATGTACCTACGTCCTATATCCAAGTTTCTCGGTACATAAGACACGCATAATAGCGAGATGAGTTTTCTGATTATATGATATCTTCTCGATCGTTGATCCGTGCAGAATTCGATTTCGTATCAATGCTTGCGGAATTATTCCGCGAATGAAATCCCGCAAATTGTATAATCGTGGAAATTTAATCGGGGCAATTTGAACGCTAGCACGATATTTGCGTAAAAATGAGTAATCAACTCTATTTTCCGAATAGCAGATAGGTACCATAAACTTTTTCGACTTTGATCGCTACACGGATGAATGACAACCTTCCATGAGTATAACAGCATACGTGTACCTGTAGCTATTAACAGTTTCATCAACGAATTGACGTACCTATAGATGGAGGTTGAAACTGGTAAATTCTAGCCAGTATAGATATCGATTGAAATTATACATAATTAAGGTAACACGGTAACTGCGTCGTGTAAACAAAGGGCAATTAATTCCTTCAACCATATAGCAGCTACGAATTATACGGTGCTGAGATTTGATAGAATTGAAAACGAGGTGATTACAATAATAATAATGATAATAATGATCATAGTAACGATGATGACGATCGTCGTATAACGACACGTACAGTACCAGTAGATTAAATAAAAAGTAAAATCCTTTTCGTATACGAGGATATTCATTGCGGTTAAATTACTTGTCGGATATGATGATAGGTATAGGTGCATGAGCAGGGGTGAAAATGAGGGAGTAGGTGCAGGCGAAAGAGGGTTCTTTGCAATTTAGAGTTTTCCCATTAGGTTCGACGAAGGAGGTGGCTGGTTGTCTGCGAGCTTAGCCAGCCAATATTTCCGGAAATAATTTATTACGAGTAAGAAGGAAGGAAGGACGGACAGACAAGCGAGAAAAGCGTATTGACGATGGCTCATGGCGCGGACCTCGCCGCTCAAGGCGCTCAGAAAATCGGGGGATCGGGGGACAGGGGGACGACAGGGGCACCCGGGCACCCGGGCACCCGGATCTTCCCGCTTCACCCTCCGCCTTATACTTTTGCCACGGTCGAATTGAACCTCGCCGAACTGCCAAAAGAAGATAAAAAATGTAATTTATCTAATGGAACCCGGCCCCATCACTTCACGTCATAACCTACCGTGATAGATACACTCTCGCTGCAGCAATATGCTTTTCAAAAGAGGATTAAAAACCGGGAGTCCAACACCCAAGATTTCTCGCTAAAGATATGGAGAATTTAAATCGGGATTTAAATTCGCTCATTCCTTTTATTTCACCCTAACGAATTAACGAGGAATCGATCTTTCGTTTATCTAATATTAAAATAACGAAGATCAGTTGATCGTTTTTCACTAATTATTATTTATCTATCACATAAAATTACAGCCATAATTGCATAACGCTTGGATTAAACGGGGTATAATATTTAATAAGCTTGCATATATATATGTGGGTTGAAAATTTCGTCCCGCTTCTCCCCCGCTTCCCTAACTTAGGTACCTACTCTCCTCGTTAGTTAATCCTGGCGTAGGTAAGTACATACTACGTCGTCGCAATATCTCCCGGGTATATCGTATAATGTAGGCCTTGCCACGGTCAACTGGCAAGCCAATGTTCCATTTGGTAGCTGAACCAACCCCATCCTGGAGAGGGCAGAGAGCCCCCGAGGGTTGGGCGCGTAGGAACCTTTAAGGATGAACGCGCGAGGTCTGAGTCCTCGTTTTCGAAGATCAGTTTAGGTCTCGGAGTCACGAAACTTGCCATTTTTTTTTTCCCTTTTCGATTTTTCTTCAGGACCTTCAACCCTGAGAGCAAGTATTCATGAAGTAAGTCAAGGGAGAAAAGTGATCGCGGGGATTTTTGGACGTAATTTTTTCGTCTGTCGTTATTTACCGATGTCATATATCGATCCTGTGGTAATAAAATCTGTGAATAGGACCGAAAGACATACGTGTGAAGAGAAGAAGAAAGAAAACGATGGAGAGAGCCGGTCGTCATGACAACAGCTCGAAAGAATTGGTTCTCAGCATTCGGAATTCCCTCCGCGAGTCCAGGAAGAGGACTAAGACCGCCTTTGTCTCTTGAATCGTTTGTCAGATAGGAACGTCAAAAATTGACGTAGGGCGTCGGGGGGAGTATAGAAGAGCGTCGTCCACAGGGTGAAATAAATTGTTCAAGGATTTGACCGAAAGAAACAAATATATAGATATATATGCGTATTAGTATATGTTCGAGATCCAACCTGTGTTGAATGAAGACGACGAAGTGCGGGGGAGTGAAATTAAATCAGAGATAGAAATGCAGCGATTTTTTCTTTTCTTTTTTTCCTCTTCTTCTTCTTTCTCGATAAAAATAGAACGAGATAGAGAGTGATGAATAAGAATAAGGAATTCCTGATTAAATTATACCACAGAAAAGGATAATTATCCTTCATGGAAGAAGGGAATAAAAGCTGCAATTACCGAAGCCAGACGAGACCGGAAATGGAAATCCGATCCCTGTCGTAGGGAACTGAAAATGAGAATAAGAATGAAAATAAGAAGAAAAAGAAGGAGGAGGAGGAGGCGACTCGAATCTTGGTTTTGATTTTAAAGAGTGAAAGTAAATTTCGGTCGGATCTCCGAGGTGATTTTCGAGTTTTTGGTAAAAAAGAGACGAACTCCGTTGCCGTTGAAAATGAAAGAATCATCTAGGGGTCCTCGTTCAGGTTGAGTATAACGTATAGCCCAGCATGCAGGGCAATAAGGATAAGAATAATAACATCCTTTGTGAAAATAAAATGAGATACAGAGGGTATAGAAAGTTGGAAAACGTGTATCCCTGCAAAGAGAGAGAGAGAGAGAGAGAGAGAGAGAGAGAGAGCAAGGTAGGATGGTAGGTAGAATTTGCCTCTGAGAATGGGGCAATTCATCAACTCGCAGTAAACGTCTTCTTCAAGAGAATACTTACTCAACTTGCCAATTATTAATACACCATTATTATAACTCCAAAGCGGGTATGCTACATAGTATATAGTACATACCCCCGATGGGTACCCGCTTTTACTACCGGGACATGAATTGTTTTCTCCACTTCTGAGGCAGAGATCAACGTCGTTATACTATATTACTTGCAGTTCTAACAACGAGATGGATCCGACTTTTCCTGCACAATATAACACAAAGTGGTGAAGTGGAAAGATAACAATATTGCCATACAATAATTATATTCAGTTACTTCAAAGTTCTGCATCAACTAGAAAGTGAACTCTCTCCAACAATCGCCATTCAAAGATATGAATAAAAAAAGAGAAGAAAAAAGAAGAAGAAAAAGGAAGAGTAACGGCTAGTTGTAATTATGTAACCGAATGAAACGAAGAAGAGAAAATCCGGAGATTTGCTAAAATCCTTTAAGCCCGGGAAATATTATTAAAAAAAAAAAGTTAAGCTGATCTCGCGAGACTCGAGTCGGAAAAAGCATACGTGAAAATATATAAAAGTAAGGATCAAGGATCAGCGAGCTTTTATCTTCTCTTCCCTTATTTTTCTCCCTCTTCCTCTCTCTTTCTTTCTGTTTTGGTAATACCAACGGATTCCTTATTTCCGGTAATTATATTCAAAATGTTGAACCGGCGCACTGGTCGAGCTCAACGTTGCTCAGGCCGAGAGAATAGGGGATATAACTCTGAGGGCTCGGAGGAAGAGCCAAGAGCATGAATAATGTGTTCCCTCTGCCCCCCTCAGCCCCGAAAATGCGTGTTTCCTCGTAAAGTGCGTAGGCACGGTCCTGGGGTAGGTAATCTTGTTAGGGAAGACGCCTAGTTGAATATTTCGGCTCGGCCGTTTTATTACAGGGTTGAGTGCGTGCGGAGATGCGTAGCCCAACTTGTAAATATGCTCTCGTCTAGAGGATAACCTGCCGCGTATACCACCCCATACTATTCCTAGGTGTGAAACACCTAATTGCAATGGTGTCGCTCCCCCTAAACTCTATGGATGTAATTTTAAGCCACTCAGCTCTGATCACTGGGTCAAAGGTTGAACCAACCCGAATGATAGTGTGAGCAAAAGACCGGAGGCCATCCTGTAGTAAACTGGAGGTGAAATTACAATTCCAAAGTTTAATTGCGAGCTGATTAATGAATAATGAGAAAAACATTGGGAAATCAATGGCAAAATGTTGGGGGAGAAGGAAGAGAAAAAGAAAAATCCAAACGCTTGATGCAATGGAACTATTCTTGCTTAGCCAGATGTTGGAGGAAATGAGAATGAGGCAATAAAAGTGCGAAATTATTACCCCCAGGCTATATCGAAGCGAAGTTTTTAATTCTTTGAAATTACAGGTAATAGAATTTTATACGTTCACGCTTCGAACGTTATTATACTTAATTATACCCACCCCCACCCCCACCCTCACCCACTCCTTACCATGACCCTTAAGCGCGAGAAGCTTTTCCCTGAGTTTAGTGGGCGAGGTTTGATAAGTTAATACTCGAGGTTAATCGGCGTTCATTCAATCCGTAGATCCGTTCAGGATTTAGGCGTCAAAAACATCCCCTCACCGTATATTATATTATAATATGTGTATTACGGGCATAAGGTATGATACACCAACTATAGCTAGCAGCACGTGACATATGTGGAGTATAAGAAACTGCACCCCCGCAGTTATGGAACCGCATATACATACGAAGAGATTAAAAACGCGTTCCCCTTCTCGCGGTGTAACGTTTTCGTTGCGGTTTTCCTAAGAACCGGAAATAGTATGAAATTCCAAGGGAAATCTTCTTCGGTAAAAATGAGGAAAAAAAATAAGAAAAAAGAAAAGAAATCTCACTCCACTGGCAGGGTGAAAAATAATGCATAAATTTCGAACCAAATATTCAGCGGGGAAAACTTTTCGTAGGATAAAAATGGGAGAAATTGTGAAAAGAAAGAAGAAAATATTGAAGAAAGTGGAACAAAAAAATTGGGAAAAAATGATATACCTAATTGAATACAGGAATTAATCAACACTGGTCTCATATAATTTCTTTGGCTACTCTCTAAATTTTTGGGAGTGAAAAAGTCACTCTTTTTACTTGGAGTTGCACGATTTTCACTCAAAAGAAGTGAATTTTCACTCCCTTCGAGTGAAAATCGTGCAACTCCAAGTAAAAAGAGTGAATTTTTCACTCCCAAACATTTAGAGAGTATTATGCGTATTGCGGGTTTTAAACTTTCTGCTTGTGATGGTGCAGTAGGTTCGTAGGATAACGGGAAATAGGGGCCATATAAGAGAACCACGTCCTCCGGAGACATGCCTTGGCGTAGTGCACAGGAAGTTAGGATTTGAAACAAAAGCCAGTTGAGTTTGAGACCGGTGTGGTGCAGAGTCGCGTAGTAGTGTAGTCTGTGGAAGAAGATACCAACTGGTTTTAGAGCGAGAGGATACGAGGAGGGTTTTCTCCGCAGGCCTCGTCTCTAAGCTCAGAGGCTTGTTAAGAGGAAGCCGAAAAACACTCGTTAAACTCCACGCTGACTTATAGCTCCTTAGCAACCGCTGGAACCAAACAAAAAAGAAAATTCTAAAATACGAGAAAAAAAAAATTGAAAAAAAAATTGAAAAAAAAAAGGAGAAGAAGAAGACAGGACGAGGAATAAAAAAACTACTCGAGGAATATAGAAAGAGGAGAGGAGAAGAAAAAAAAAGACGGCACCAAGGTGTCAGGAAATTATTATACCATTTGTTTCATATCTCACGGTATAGGAAAAAGCTGAGCAAAAACTGTATTTGAAGAGGGTCTCGTTGTATAGTATGTCTCGACTTTTCCCTATAACATCCAGATCCAGATCCAACCGTAAGAGTAAATTAGACTCGGTAAACCATGGGATACCATAGATGGTTAAGTTTGGAATGACGTTAAACTGGCATGGCATGGCATGGCATGGCATGGCATGGGGTTATTAAGAGTTATGCGTGTAACCGCGAGACAGACGTACTACCTACGCGTTTTAAGCATTCGTCACTATTAAAATACCGGTGAATTTATTTGGCCGAAAGTTTAATACTTTTTCGGTGAAACCCATATACCTAGGCCGTACCCCCCACCCTGGTATATCCCGAGACCCCCTGCCTTTTGTAATTCGAGATTTGGGTCGGGGCTGTAAAAATCTACCCTAGCGATTCTCGTGTCCTCTTAAAGGTTCGAGTGGCCACAGAAAAAAGGTTGAAACTCCTGTTTTATTCAATGACGGAACCGCACACGGCGAGAGCAGAGAATAGAGAATAGAGAAAAGAGAAAAATAAAGTAGAAATACACACGTAACACGTCGCTGTTCATTTAGAGCCGATATGAGAACGCGGGAATCAGAAGATGGGAATGAAATTTTAAAAATCTTACGATGTGGTGTCGAATTGAGTTTTGCGATGTATTCTGAGCGTCTGGAAACGAAATTGGGAAAAGCCGATATGTTATATTTCGTTTGAACCCGTAACGAGGAGTATATAGAGATCGATGATAATTAATGAACTGCTATAGATTGTTCCTCTATTAGCTGATTCAGCGTACGAAACAAATGACACGGGGTAATTCTGGGTGGGGGCATTAGGTAAAGTTACAAATAACCTCCCATCCATTTCCACCCCATAAAATTGCCCTTCCACCCCTATGTAACGTTATATAGACTCGTATATGCAGGCACGAGGCAGACAACCCCCATAATAAGGCAGACATAGATTTAATAGATTTATTGACTCGAACCAGGGATTAGGAGTTCCTATTGATTGAAATATATTAGGCGTGGTTCCTGTCTCCCCCATCCACATATATACACGTATAGTACATATAACACATATGTATTTATTAGACAGCACGTTACACAGACTAACGAGTATCCCTCTGCCTGTGATATATCTGTTATTGCAAAATTGAGAAATGCGGAGCTTAGTCGAAGTGAGACAAAGCAAGGAATATGATGAAGAAAAACTGGGAATACATATTCCGAGGGAATGTGATATTCACTCGAGTAAATTCTGCGCGAGTTTCGTTTAAGATATTCATTTTAATGGGGAGACTCTGCCCGTGAGTAAGAGGAAGGAGGATTTGCCGAGTCATGGATTCAGGGATTTGAGACACTTATCAACGAAAATTGCTGCCGCCTGTGGTCACTGTGCTGAAATAAACAGTTTCCTCGTAACCCTAAGCGAGCGAATAGAATGTAGAGAAGAGAGGGTGTGAAGAGCAGAGAGCGGAGAAATCCCACGTCAAAGACAATGAATCTCGCCCTTTGCATAATGGATGGTAGGACAAACTGTCGGGTCCATTTCCCCCCTACACCAAGAAGATCTCGTATTCTAGTCGCAATCTACGAGCTGGACACTCGTTTAATTTTCATTCACGCCCGATTGCGTCTTCAAGTTATTTCCCTTTCTTTATTTTTTCCCTTTTTTTCTTTTATGTCTACGTTGTTCTCTTTCTTTTTATACTTCTTTATTTTTTCAAAAGGTATTAAGAACAGCAGGTAGTAAAAACCTGGCAACAAAAAATAAAGGAGAAGAAAATGTCCTGCACAAGCCACAATCAGCACACCTCTGGAATACCCTCGGTGGACTCCTTTAAAGTCCTTAATTCGAGTAACTTTCCGTCTTTGTTTTTTTTTTCCTTTTTTCCCACGGTTTTTTTTTTTTTTTTTTGCTCTTTTTTTCTTCGCTCTTTTTCGTCTTCAACTAAACTACCGCTAAACAGTTGACGATCCTGAGAAGAGGGGAGACGGAGCCATTTTCGCGAAAAGTAAAAACAAAAGAAAAGGGTATTAGCCGGCAGGAATTGCCATAAGCGCAGAAAACAATGGGAATTTTTCATCTTAACCCGTTCACAGATTCTGGTCGGGAAAATTAATATTTATCCTCAACGCCCTCTTCAACTACGATTGTATAACTTCCAAAGACACAATTTTTTTTTTTTCTTCTTTTTTCATTTTTTTTTTCTCACACACTAGTTTAAACTATTCAAAAGATATCCTTCACCCTATGGGGCAGAGCCGAAAACTGTGTTACACCCACCCTCAGCTTAATCGTGCCAGATTATAAGGTCCACAATGATTGGTTAACACAGGATTTAATCAACCCTTATCGAGTTGCCACATCCTGCATTTATTCCCCATTCACCGTGTGTAGAGTAATAAATTTTCGTATTATTTAATCATACGATGAGTGGAAAAAATAAAAATGAATGGAGGGTGATCATTTTTTTCTTCTTTTCTTTTCAGGTCGTAATTTATTATCGATGTTAAAAGGAAACTAACGCGAATTAGGTCCTTCTTTTTCATTTTTTCTTCTTCTTTTTTTCTCTTTCGATCAACTGCTGCTGCTGCTGCTGCTGGTGGTGGTGCAGTCAGTCGAGCAAGAAATTTTATAGTCAATAAATCCTAGTTCGACGTTTATTGGGTATTAACATTATTATCAATGCTGTTGGTATTATTATGCATGCGGGAAACAGCTGAGTAAATGCGATAAACCGTGTCAATTTCGATATAAATTTACCCGTCCCATACATGTATATACCATATAGCACAGATCAATCAATCCCTCCCACCTATACTCACGCTTCGTAAATATTCATTTCCGCGTCTTTATAAAGGTTCGGTTTAACAATCATTTGCGTATTGTTATAATATCTATTGCTATAATTTTTTTTGTTTTTGAAAAAGTAAAAAAGCAAAAGAAAATAACACCGTACGATTATCGAACGTATGTGGGGCAGTAAAGCTCGATACAATGACTCTTCGAAAACGAGGTGGAAAGTTGGTAATGCCATATACGTGTACAATGCATCGAGTCGCCAACAGCACGGTCCTAGTCCTGCCAAGAGTCGTTAAATAAATCTAGATGAAAAAGTCAGAGAGAAGTAGGTACAGCGGAGAGAAAGAGAGATATGCGGTACTTTGTGCGGGAAAAATATTAAGGAAACTCCTGAGAATAGTGTAACAATAGTAAACTTGAACCTTCGCTGTTCAACCATAACATATACGATCCGGGATTAGACCGTCAATTTTTATGGTAAAATTAAACGCAATTATATTATAACAATAAAGTTACTTTTTATTAAACTTTTTCGTTGCGAGATAGGTACATGTGTCACACCAGCTTCCAATAATCGATAAACCAGTTATACAATATGGAAAGGGAAGAGAGAAAAAATAATAAAAATCTACAATACAAGTATTACATCTGTATTGAATTATTTTGATCGAAAAATACGCTGCAGCTTTTGTAATTTTTGTGAAAACGATTTTGCTTCGAAATGATCGTTTTACGATACCAGAGAAGAGAAAGAAAAGGAGAGAAAAAAGAAAGCAAAAAAATTTCAGGGGTAGGTAAAACAAAAAAAAAAACGAAAAAAGCAAAAAAGAAGAGAAAAAATGGGTTACCAGCTCGCCGAGGGCAAAATTCGATGTCGTAATTGCACTCGATTTGTTCGCGCGTTGGCAAGAGGTGCGAAAATGAGAAGGAGTCGAGTTAGGGGTGAGAAAAAGGGGGGGATAGAAATGGGCAGAAGAGGCGCGAAGTGGATGATTACCAGCCGAAGAGAATTACGTCTCTAAATTCAGAATCGCGTCGAAATGTTGGTAGAGATGGTAGTAGTAAAATTGGTTGGTGCTAAAATCTGAAGAAAATCTGAAGAAAATCTAAATTCCCAGGAGTGGAAGCTGCGCGCGAGTCAGGACAGGAGAATAAAAAAAATTAGTACGATATTTTCCGAGCCCCTAATTTAGACAAGATACGACAACGATGAAGCGGCCCCTCTGTTCTTAGAGCTTCTCAGGCTCGCTCTTGTCCTAACACAGATGTCTTCTTCAAACCAGCTTCCTCTCATTCTACTCTCTCTTCTCTTCTCTTCTCTCCTCTTCTCTTATCCCTCTTAAGTCTTAAGGCGTCGACACGCGCATATATATACATATACAATTAAAATGCTAATTCCTTAACACTTGTTAAAGTAATAATATACAGCTTAATGTATACACTTACACCATACCGTGCCATACCGTGCCGTATATACATATTCTCTATACGAATAAGACCCCTTCGACTATATACAAATCGACAGAAAAGTACACTAAAGAAGTAGAAATTTACGACTAGTAGGTAGTTTCAACGTTCTGTTTTACGTTTCACGCGGTAATGCCGACTCTTTCATCCCCAGCTCGTAGTCTTGAACTCTTCTCGGTAAAATTATAAAACAGTTTGCGTTTTCATTTAGAAAAAATAATTCGAAGAGAATTTCTTGTGAATTTTATCTGCGAAGACTCATGTCTCTTATTCGATTATCAATTATTATATATTATATCAGCTAATTATAATGAGGATTTCAATTCCCGTGAGAAAATAGAAAATCCTTACAAGCATAACGCGAGCGTGAGTTAAGAACAGCTAACTACCGCGTATTTATTCAGGAACCGCACGATAAGACTTTTGGCTTAATATTTCTTCCTGAAAGATGAAAGTTGAGTATCAGTTTTAGAGTTACCCTGGGACCTAGACCTTTCGTCTTTATCGCAGAGCTGATAAAAAGTTTACGTCGTCCTGCAGAGTCTGGAAGGGATATCCTTAGGAAACTGGCCCGTGCTGCAATGCAGGGTGTACAAGGGGTATTCTCGCTTATCCGGGACACTTTTCTGCTCATGGGTCCCCGATTTTGGTTACACGAGAGATTTCAGCTCTTGGCCAAACCCCAAAGACAAGTTTAGAGTCATACACCCTGATACCAACTGGTTCAGAAGATATTCGGTTTTCAAAAATATGGAAAAACTAGTTTTCCGGCCCGTGGTATCGAAAAAGATGTCGACATCCCGGGTTAAAAATTTCGGCATGACCGGGGAATAATCTAGCACTGAGAACTGAGCACTGTGAAATATATATTTTCGGAAAAAAGAAAAAAAAAATCTCTTCCTGTTCTTCTTTTGCTTATAGAATTACGCTGCGATCTTTCTCCGCTTGTTTTCACCTGAATTTTTCCGCAATACAAAATGTGGTAAAAAAGAAAAGAGAAAAGAAGCATGCGTGAAACGATTTGTCGTAACTCGGAAGTTTCTTTCGGGAATATTTCGATTGGCAGACCATATTTCAATCGTATAACAAAACGAGGATTCGGGAAAGAGGAAAGGGCACATCTGTCTAGAGTCAAAAAGCTTATCGAATTTTTTTATTTTTTCGTTTTTTTCGTTTTTTTTTTTTTCTCTTCACCTCACCAACGTATGGTATACGTATACGTACATACGTACACACATTTCCGCGGTCGTTCTTCTACGTCGTTTCAAAGATATCGAAAAAATAACAGTTCCGAGTATAACGTAGGTAACGGATTTCCCGACGTATACCTATAGCCGGCTCAACGCCCTGCCTCCCGACACCAAGATGATACCCGATGACATTCTCCGAAAGAAAAGCGAAATTCCCCCGAGGAAAGAATAACGAGAGAGAGAGAGAGAAAGAGAAAGAGAAACGAATTAATTATATCTTTCAGGGATTTGGAAGAACGAGGGCGAATAATTGTTCTTCTCATCGCGAATTAACTAAGCTATTGCCTCATTCATATTTTTGATATCTTTTTCTTTTTTTTTTTCTTTTTTTTTTCTGTCACTGATCTTGACGGTATTCTTCGATAAAATAATTCCAGGGAGATTCACGGACTCCGTCAGAGTAATTTTCATTGATCCGAGAATAGCCGTTGTCACTGAAACGTTAATAATAGACGACGAGGTCGGTCACACTCAGGTCAGACAAGAGTGCAAAAAGACGATCTAAACCTCTCGCCGGTATACATCTGGCAGACGTGACAGAGGTTCGCACGCAAGTGTTCAAGAAATTCCTCGACGCTTTTGACCACGGTCAGAAATGGGGTATATAAATGGTAGAAATGAAATCGAATTACGATAAAGGAACGAAGAGGATTGATTGAAATCCCGATTATTTATTGTCAACTTTATTTAGTCTTGCGGCTTATATCCGATCATGAAAAAAATAAAACAGGCTATATCACGGTTCGGTAGTCCGTGGTTGTGTTTTGACAACTCGCGGTCGATCTCCGTTGTCACATCTTCGTTGGAAATGGGATATTCCCTTTTTCTTTTTCTTTCATTTTCTCTTTCTTTCTTTCTCCTACCTTCACGACAATACCGAGAACTTATGATACGAAAAATAAGAAAAAAGCTATGAAATAAGACGAAAAAATATTTCAAGGGGGGTCAATCAAATACAACTCGACGATCTTCAACCTCGCTGCGTCTAGGATATACAGAGATCGATTGACGAGAGAGAAATCGATGAAATAAAAAAATTAATATCACTGATGAAACAAGGGATGAAAAATCACAGGATCGGTAGCCCTTTTTTAATTCATGATAAATCGGTAGCTATATGCGTATAACAGGTATAGAGTCTATTCTTAAGTATATGGAATGCGATATGCAGGGATCTCGCTGATCCGGTGATCTTCTACTGCATCGAGAATGGGGTGTTCCAGGCTGTGGCTTTCGCATGAATGAAAGTAAGATCGCGTTTTTTTTTTATTTTCTTTTTCTTATCAAGAGACCGCGAGTCCCTGAGGGATGCGAACCGCGAAATGAACCCAGTGAGTCAAGCCGATAAAAATATGCCGATGCGAAGCGACCGGTTAGGATTTGTTCGGTAGAAGGCCAAACGTCGCGGTCCAGGATGACGGAATAAATTCTTGTTCCCTTTCAGGGAGAAAACTCTGCGAGGAAACAGAAGAGAGAAGAAATAGGAGAGAGAGAGAAGAGGATATAAAATGTGACAAAGAATTGGGGGCGAAGAGAGAGACGTCTGGCACCAGGAAATGTCGGGGGAAATATATAACTCGCATTTTCTCAAGGTTTTACACTCATCTCGTACCCAGTCTGTGGTACAAGGCTTTCATTTAGGACCTTTGACCTTTGACTTTTGCCTTTTGCCTTTTGCCTTTTGACTTTTGACTTTTGACTTTTGACTTTTCCCTCTCTGTGCAAGAAAATAGAATTACATGCGGGAGAGCGCAGATATTCGCGAAAAGTGTTACAACGCTCCGAAATAAGTTTCAAAGTTTTTTGAAGGATCGATGATAGAAAAAGGTAAGAAGCTGAAGAGACTTCGTTCAAAAAACGGAAATGAGGCCACGCTTACGGTCAATTAAATATCGGAAATTGAAATTCAAGAAAACGGAGATAGAAACGATGCTGAAAGTTGTTGAAGAAAATTTAGGAACGACGAGCATCGGACCAACATCCGAGCTACATCAAAACGAGTTGGTTACCAAAAAATTTCAACTACTCAATCAACACTCGAATCGAAGTCAATTTATTATTTCATTTTTAATTATAACTCAGCGAATTGTGGTTGAAAATAAGTTACGTATTCCATTATGAATTTCAATGTACCTATGCATATGCATGATCCTATATGAAACATAATAATGAAAATTATTACATATTTTATTCACGATATCTGAAGCAGTATTGTCTAGTTCTCCAATGAATATTGAACGTGTTTGCCTTATACCGTTTCGCCAGAATTATAAAATGGTGAAAGTAAACATGGTAAAAATAATAATAACAACATTGCGAGGGGTATGAAATATAAAAAATGTATAATTTCCTCGAGGCACTTGCGCGCACCAAATTAGCTTCCTTGCCTCGACTCTGAAAGCCACGTTGCGCACTTCTTCGGGTAATTAGCGAGTGCCTTAGCTCACCTGGTTCCTGGGTACAGTAAACTTGAACCCTCGCCAAAGTGTGCCTACATGCGTCGTTGATCAGAATATCGTTGAATCCACAGAAACACTACCAGCTACTCAATTTTCGGAAGAACAATTTCGCTAGATTCTAGTTAGTAGGCGACGTACTCGTACGCCTGTATTATCGCAACCCACCAAACGCCTTTGAAGCTATTTCCCCTATTTCGGATAGAAATGTCAAATTTTATTTTCCCCTAAATGAGCGGAATTTTTCTCGAAATTGAAATCAGAATTTCGTTATCGGATTCAAACCCGCGAATTTGATTCCACTAGATTTGACAAAAGCCCGATGTAGGTGGTCAGAGTCAGATATATATATATATATACGTATACATGTGTATACATCGTTCTGTACCATGCCGGTAGTGCGGTGCGGTACGCCGTCAATTTTGACAAATGACCGCGTCACCAATGAGTGTTACTCGTATACAGAGTAAAATGATCGATGCAGGAACAGAAGACCAGTCGAACAACCGAACCGAATCTAACGGAACGAAATCGTAACGAATTGTAGCGAATGATTGTCCAAAAGATTAGCAATTCTGATCAGTCAAAAATTGGGGGGGTAAAAAAAAAAAAGAGCAAGCGTATCGAGGATTGAAAAATTGAAAAATTGACAAATTGCACCACTTGGGGCTGAAGTTTTCAATCCTACTTTGCGTGATGGAATTATGAATAATTGAGTAATTATGAAGTCGTGAAACGCTTCGAAGATTTGAATGGATTAAGATTTGATTAACAGTCGGATTTGAGTAGATAATGAATCGAAGAAATTTTTTGATCCATCGAAGCCATGCCGTGAAATTGATGATATTATCTCGTCGCATATTCGCGACCTTTTCGTTAGAGAAGAGAAGATGAAAGGAAAGAAGAGAAGAGAAGAGAAGAGAAGAGGAACGGAGAGGTGAGGAGAGATGATAAAAAGGTGTGGCGAAAAACAGAGCATCGAAATATGCAAAATAAAGAGGCGGTTCTTGCAATTTGCTTTGTAAATCCGCAATTACCTCAGGGGGCCTCGTCACACGGCCGACAAACGATTGCGAATGACGTCCTCGAATGAATAATGGATTAGCCGGAAAAATACTTGAGTCAAAAACAATTATAATAATTGGAAGATACGGATTATATACTACAGTTCGGCACGTATATGAGGACTGGGTATACTATATGTGATGAATGTGAAAAAGCGAAAGATAGAGAGAGGGAAATAAATTGCAAAAATGAAAAACGCAACATAAAATAAAAAAGCGAGTAAAGACAGCAAAAAGTCAATGAAGAAATCTAAGAATTAGCAAGTCTGAATAGTCTCGAGTTATTTGCATTAAATTTCCAATTGAATTTTCGAACTTGACGATCGAATAACGGGGCGAAATGAAGACAGGTACCTGTACCTACATACATACATCTACGTAGAATATTGATTATGCGTATGTAGTACCTGTGCCTACAGTACAGGCAAATAACATATACCTCTATATGTGTAGGTATACCTTCGTATAAATCGCTCCCGATAATTCGTTGGCAATCAAGCCGCGCATGTAGGTATCTATGTAGATACGTGATTGGATTGTTTCTGGACCTGACTTAACCACCTGACATACCGTGGATTCTGTTTAGCGTGATAAATGCCCTACGACAATTAGGTTGCAACGTGATTTTACTGCTATTTATCACGATGATGATGTAATTTTTATTTCATTTCGAACCCATCAATCCTTACAGATTTATCCACTGCAGTTTCTACACTCGTATAGTCATCGGACAATTATTGTCCAATTCGACATTTCCCGAATTTAAGAGCTTGTGTAAAAAGAGGGATGGGAGAAAGAGGAAAAGCTTTTGAAAAAATGAAACTTCCTACCTCATAGACTTATTTATTTCTCCAGGCTCCCTTATCAAATGGGATTAAATTTATCGCTAGTGAAATATTGTTGGATGATAGAATACTCGATGTGGGTATAGACAGAAAATCACCACGCTGTTATAGATTTGAGTTTCGAGACGGATTCGAACGAGTAGATGTAGTACCTATGTAATCGGTGTGAATTTTTGGCGATTTTAGCTACGCCTACACTTGAATGCAAAAATTCAATGTATTGCTGTAAAAAAAAAAAGAAAAAAGAGCAACAGAGAAATAGAGAGAAGAAAAATGCGATAGCGTTCATGCGGTCCAGTGGTTTTCTTCCGTTTGTTTATCACGTCATTCTCTCGAAAATTGAATACGCGAGGGATGAAAGTTTGTTCGTAAAAAGAAGAAATGAATTAAAAAAGAGAAAGAACCGATTAAAAAATCGTCTCAGATGAGAGTTAAAGTAGATTTGCGTGGGGTATGAAATTTCGAGCTTCTCTTACGCGTTCGGGATTCTCGAAATTCTTATTCCATCTTGTTCCATATCCTCGACAGACCTGCGCCGGATGCTGAGACAATGGATCAGAAATATATAAGGAGCGATTTATCGACTCAGCAAATCTATAGTGACGCTATCAAATCGCCTCGAAGCGATTCCCCCATTATGCCGATCATCAGACTTGTCCAAAGACCTGCCAAGTGCAGATAAAAGTATATGTATAGGAGAAGAAACCCATTCCCAGAACTGTCTCTATACTTCCTTTTACGAGCTCGAAGAAGCAAGGAGTTCGGTCTAATCAAGATATAACATGGCTGCCAAAGCATTACGAGGAACCTAGCGACGAGTATTCGTATTGTCTTTCAGACATTTAGGAGATACGATCAACGCTCTAATTTCTGGGAAACTCAGTCGGATCAAATCCTCGGAAAACGGCAGCGATTAATTGTCGAGACTTCAGTCATAAATTACCATACATCTGATTATGATGGAAGGAGTAACAGAATGATACAAATTTTTAAATCAAATCATGTTTAATGGGAAATACTTGTGAATCGAAAGCTCCAAGGATTTCTATAAAATTAGGATAAAGTGTGTACCTATCTCTCTCCTCGATCACTTTGCCAAATTGAATAGAACAGCTTCGCAAATATATTATACATGCTGCATTTGCCCCAGACAGCGCGAAATCCGTCAAGACATATTCGGCCAGAAATACGATGCATTAAGTTTCCTAAATACGACGAAAGGATTTTTGAGGATTTTCAAGGATTTTTAATGACATAGATGAAACAAAAAGGGGATCAAAGATGTTCGGGGATAAATAAAAGTTAAGTTGGCGACAACAACGAAGTTTTTTTTTGGTTTTTTTGTTTTTTAGATTCCGTCTGTCTGAATCGATGCGTCGCGTCGCGGGGCCCCGAATAACAAGTCGTAAATGATTTTACGTTCTGGATTGTCTGAGGGTATACCTATATATACCTATATATTATATACCTACTCGCGTTGGGTTTTAACCGCGAATGTCACCACAGCCGCATAATTTAACTTGATCGCGACATATTTTGGCGGATAATAAGAAAAGCAAAAAAAAAATTTAATTTCTTCGTTCCCCCTCTGATATAAAGTAAAAAAAAGTCTATATATTTTTATATAGTAATTTTTTCCCTCATCCTATAACCGTGCTGTGAAGTTGATAGCTTCGTACACCACTAGCTGTTGCGCACACACACCGTTAATACTGCGAAAGGGATTTTTTTCATCCGGACGAAAGTTTGACGTTGGCTAAATATTTTTATTATTTTTTATTTTGAATTTTTACTTTTTTACCAGCTCTGCGCTGCAGCCTCCCTTGCTTAATTCCTCGTTTCCTTTTTCTCGTTAAAGACTCGCAGCTTTGATCCAAAAGCCTGCTGGTTGCAGGTGGTGCCGCTGATCGAAGGGCGCGGGTATGCACGAGACGGAGGTAGTACGTGACGTTTAAAATAGATTAGAGAAAAAAATGAAATAAAAAAAATTCCTCTTCTCGAATATATACAATATAGAGAGATATATGTGTATTGCAAAATTGTAGAGGATATTTTCCGCTAAAATAATTAAAAATATATCGTCAATATCGAGGAAGTGAATTCGCTTAAATACGTTAGCGATGAAATAATGAAAAATGTCTAGATTATAGTCGCAAACTCATATGTGACTCATCAACGCAAGGGGATATGACTGATTAAAAAAGTTTGACGAGATAAATGAATTAATGAAGGAAAGAAGAAAGAAGTAACAAATTTTTATTCCATCAAGCATACGAAATTCATTCGGTAACGTTATTATACTCGGATTAATTAACACAAAATCACTCTCGAATCAGGCGAAGAATCTATATGTACGTTTCAAATTTTACACAGTGATTTTTACTTTTTCCATTTGTTATTTTATGTTATTTTATTTTATTTTATATTATTTTTTCCCCCAGCCCAGTTATTTACCGTTCAATAATAACAACGGGGAGTTGAAAGAGCCCCGAGGTTCGTTATTCAGAGAGCTGATTGTCGGTAGGTGGATGGATATAGGTAGGTATAGGTGTGTCAAACGAAGTTATAAACTCGCATGTATTAATACATACTACATATCGATGAGAGCGAAAAGAGAGAGAAAAAAGATCTCAATCATTTGAATGGACCAAATTTCGCGTCGGTGATGGAAAAAAGAAAAAAGTATCGCAAAATAAAAAACCGTCGATAAATTTTACAGCGTAGTATACTATACGCGTCAAAAAATGCACAGCACTTAATGCACGTATACCTATATGATGAAAATTGAGAGTCGATCTTGTTATGCTGCGCGAAGTAATTTGCAGTCTATAAGATGCTGAGCGCTGGATAAGGGTTGATCATGTTTGCTCGTATAATAATCAACGGAAAATCTACCTTTCGCATAACGTGTGAATTACTGTTAAGAAAATCTGTACAAACTTCGAGTACTTAGTACTAGAGTAGGTACAGAGCAGAGTAGGTACCTACCTGTTTAGATTCAAGATCTAACAGTGCGGTGATGAGGTAATATTGATTTATTGAAGAGCGTACCTCAGCTTATACTAATTGCGATTTGAACAAGTAGGAATTAGCCACAAGTCTGACATATTCGCGAGATATACATATACATACATGCGTATGCATATATGCGACAAAATTATTATACTAAGAAGATAAGAATTCCTTTTTCAATCAAACGCCGAACGTTCGTCGCTCCTATTCTCTCGGTTTCTGTTCTTTTCTATTTTTCTCTGATTTCTTCTTTTTAGCTTTTGTTCTATTAACGAAATAACTCTCTAGGGGGTGCCAAATACCACGTGGATAAATCACATCTTTAATAGGATCTAAGAAAGCAAACGAACCCCTGCATCGGGTGGAAAATGTTTTCCCAGATGCTGGACACACGCTATAAGGATACGATATAGTATATTATGGTATGTCGTGGTGTGAGTAGCACGTGCTTTTACCCTGTTGGTGATATCACCCCTGTCAAGTATAACTTTATTATTATTTATTTTTATTTTTCGTTATTCATTGAACCCGCGAAAGCAGTGCTAAGCTAAGCTGTTTTCGTGATTTTGATAAGCCCGAGATTTTGTCAGGGGTCTTATTCGCCGAGGTTTCGCCGAAATTGTTCCAACCTGCAGCATCAGAGGGGAAGGAATAAAAAATAAAATATCCTATTCGGGATATTACAAAGGATACCAGGCTACAGGTGTAATACGTAATATAAAACGAACCTATGCCATACAGGGTTTGCCCTGCAGGTCCCTTCAGGGTTGTAATTCAAGCTTACAAGGGAATAAAAAAAATCCTATAACTGGTTCGTGGAACTCCCACGCCTTCCGAATAGAAGGGGATGAATTAATCGACGAGAAAAATAAAAATTTATGTACGTAGGTATATGGGTATGTTTGTACCTAAAAACGAAATACATAAAACTAGGTACTCTATAACATTTGGATAACCTACGGCTGAAAAAAAAATACATATATATATCTTTACACCGTATTCACATATACGTTGAAGGGATACGATCTGGTACGAATTGCGTATATCGAACGCGAATCGTATATGGGATTAATGGATCGCAGTGGATCCAGCGGCGTGGGTAGAAACAGAAATTTCTACAGTAAATAATAAACTTCGAGTTCACGATGACGTATTTATGAAATTCGGGACACAAACTGGAATTTATTGTATCCACTTCGAGACCTTATATTCCCCATAGATATCTCTTTTTTATGGGACCTACATCTGTCTTTGTATGGGTTCAAACGAGCCACGGTAAATACTTCATGAAACCTGAATATCCCACGATATGGTTATACATATTATATGCACGCATGCACCATGTCACGATGTGTATATTTATCACCCTTTATTTCCGCACATCTTATCCCCTTATCTTTTTTTTTTTACTCTTTCTTTCTTCATCATTTCTTCATGATTTTGAATTTTGTATATTCATCCGTGCCCATAATATATATACCTTCCGAAATATACATACATATTTTTTAGTCCCACCATGAGACCCGCTACTTATCTTCGTAATAACCAAAAGACACGACCGTCACCCTTGAGCTAAACTATTTTTTGCCCTACTATAATACAGGGGAGCGTAGGTATAGATAATTTGTAAGATATTTTTAAGCGTCCCTCAACAGATGCCTAATTGCAATTCTGACCCCAGAAGCCACAGAGTTAGTTTCTCCCTCGAATATATACCCTCCTTATAACCGGCAGACTGCTCTGTTTGCTTCGTTGAAAGCGTACATATTCCCTATATATATACAGCCCTAAACTTCTAACTATCTATTTTATTTTAGGAAATTTTCTCTTGCACCGAGACTAATTATCAGTCATTAATCTTCCTTTTTTCTTATTTTTTTTAACTATTCATAAAAATTATACTTCAATCTTTTATCAGAGTTTCTATTTCATTAGTTTCTCTTCCGTGACCCGGCTATAGGGGTTTTGCTATATCAGTGATGTTCCATCCCTTATCGTTAATAATTATTTGAAATTTTTTTCAATATTGTATAAAATAACTAAGAGCATTTATTTTTTATTTTTTTGACTCGTTCCCATTTCTTTCCTCTCCCTTTTCCTTTCTTCTCATTAATTCATTCCCTCTTTCGCTTTCAGTCAGGCAACCGTTTCTATACCTCGAAACGCTATTTCTGTTTGCGGGACACGTGCGCACCAAGATTTGGATAAATAAAAGACGATTGTATTATCGAGGGTTAGCCACGTTTCCCTATGGCTGGCTATCGGAGATAAAAATATATGTAAGCATAGATATGGACGGCGGTCGTGCTGAGATTTGATTTTGTTACAACGCCCGCGCCGCGACGCGGACGCGGACGCGGACCCGGACGGGGCGAAACGCGGGGTATAGTAGAACCGTTGCGCGTGAGGAAAATTCATATTGGATCCACGGGGTTAAGATTTTTCGAGACTGTGTGAAAGCTAAAGCAAATTTGGTCACGTGTATTCATTTTTTACAATCCCAGTAGCTGCAGAGATCCCACCCAACCGCCGTGACTGAAAGAAGATGATTCAACTCTTACAGAATGATTTTCTTTCTTTTTTTCATTTTTTTTCCTCTTCTTCTTCTTTTACACCAAAACGTAACAAAATTAGAATTTTTTTTTCTCCTTTTCGATGTAACCGTAACGTAAAGATTATTTTATCCCGCGATCAGCCGAAGTCTGGGAAAGACAGGGAAAAAAAACTGAAAAACTGTGAAAAAAAGATGTAAGAATTATTTTATGCATTTGATGTTTTTCAATTCGACTTCCGCCCAAAATGTCAAAGGAATCCTTGTGTACGAGATTACCTATACCTTCGTATATAGATACAGAATTCATCTCAATTCATACCCATCCCGATATGCCCTTATATCTAATTTGATTTTACATGCTTTGACTTCCGAAGCTGAGAAAATACCTTTGAGATACTGCGTGCAGACTACTAAAAACTAAGTAAAGGCATTCTCGATGTCACTTTCGGATAATTTAATTTATCAGATATCTTCAGACGAGAAATTTTCGAGGATCTTATACTGCAGAGTGCGGAGGAGGTAGTACATAGATATATACATCGCGGTATTTATGGCTACTTAATGATAAGGCGACGTAAGAATTTCGGCGATTGATTCAAAAAGGACGTATAATCTAATAAAATTTGAAAAAATTAGATCTGCAATTTTCAGTATATGACTATAATATGTATATAATGTGTGTATGTCCTATACTGATAACTTTTGTGATTAAAATCGAAGACTAATCCATCTTCGGGCGAAATAGAGTGAGAGGGGATTTTTTTTTTTTTTTTTATTTTTTAATTATTTTCGATGGTGAATATAATAAGTTAAATATTTCCTGATGAAGGAATGAAATTTGGTAATAATCAAATAATAAAATTGGCAAACGTGCGATGGGTTGGAACTTTTTTTATTATCCAATTACGTGGAAAACATTTCGTAAAGTGGGACGCGAGGGCCAGCCCGTCAAAAGATTTTCTTCAATTTTAATAACTTTCGCATAAAGAACATTGAACTTGAATAATAACTTAATATCGTCTCAATCTCCGTTAGAAATTTATAATTTCTTAAAAGCGACTTAGAAAAGTCAAATACTGCCTAGCATTATATTATACAGGCCGAAGCTCCCCTGTAGCCGAATTTCTTCACTGTTAAAATTTTTCTAAATGCGATAGAATGAGGTAAAGTTTAACAAAAAATGTCTCTATGGAAAACCGGTGCAGGATAAAAACAGCTCTAGCTTGTAAAACTGAAACCCGTATTATAGTCGAGAATTTTTAGTCGCATATCTCTACCTGTTGCAGCTTTCCTACCAGAAAATTCACTGCCCCTACGGGACAGGGGTTGAAACTTATAAATATAATAAAGTTTTCACGACGACGACGGCGACGGCGACGCCCTTCGTCCTACCGGACCCTTCTATTTCGTCCTGCGACGCACTTTGTCCTGCATTTACTATCTTTAGTGCAAGATCTTTGAAATTGTGCCATAAATTGTGAAATAAAATTATGCGAAAAGTCGTTGCATAATGCATATTATGCATGTTTTTATCAACGTTTAGTTTGAGGTATGAAGTTTCAATAATTAATTAATCAATGAATATAATGAAGCAAGAAAATTCTTGAAAAAAAGCAGTTTTTTCGGGGTTTGTAATAATGACACGATACATACACACAGAAATCGTTATAATGTAATAGCGTTATTGAGGTGGATGGCCGGTATCGTGATTAAGGCTAATTATATCGTCGCCAGCGGCTGTACGCAAATCTAATTAGCCCTGGAGCATTCCTGTGTTTCGAGCTTAAGCTGGTTTCGGGTTCTGGCGACGGTGGGTGAGATTCGATTCGAATTAGTTAACGAGCGAAATAAGCCTAAGCCTGAAGTTAATTATTATTCAAAGTCTCAACGAAACCTACACCCACCCTTGCTTTGAGATAGGATTTGCCTTCGGAATAATAAAAAGGGCGAAAACAAAAGAAATAATAATAATAATAAACGATCCATGCTCTTGTAACCAAAAACTTTATCCTCTCATCTCAAATGTTAGTTTTTATTTTTATTTTTTTAATTTTCACCCTTTATTTTCCCTCTTTCAAGTTAATTTAACAGCCCCCGCAAGTTGCGTGATGCGGCGCTAGGTCTTACTCGGTTATAATTATTTCGCATGGGATAGCAGCCACCGATACAGAGGCGAAATTTATAGCTAATTTTAGTCTCACCACCTTTGATCAGAAAACTCCCCTGCAAATCGATACGGTAAACTTCCTACAAGTTTTACCGCATTAATATTATATTAATAATTTTTATTGATGATATTTTTCAACGTGTCTTTTTCTTTTTCATACCAATCATATCGTATAGATATACATCGCTTGCGAATCGATATAAAATAAGATCGCGGAACGTGGTGCAGCGATTTCAAATTAACAAACTTTCGACATTTTTATTGCCGTTCGAATTTTATAAGATATTCATCTGCGAGGGGAAAAAAAAAACAGAAAATAAGAATAATTTGATTAACTCATAAATTAGAAATTCCAATTATTTTCCTATGGTATATTCATACCCAGAATCTAGAATAGATATGATCTATTAAGTAGAAAAATTAACTTTAGACGCGATTCAACTGCGCGCCACGAAATGAGTTTTCCTCAATGAAATGAAGTGAAAGAATATTATAATGATATTCCCTTCTGTAGAATCGAAACTCGTCCCTTTCGTTTAACTTTTTTCTTTTTCATTTCCATTCATTTTTTCTCTCCTTTACTTCGTTTTTTTCCTTCTATTTATTGTCAGAGAGGAATCTCCTCTTTGCTCTTTTGTCGAAAATTTTTGGTCAGAGAAATGTCCGAACCGTTTTCACATTTACAAGACACTTTGCGATAACCGGAAGGTCCTTTTCTTGTCAGAAGTTTAATGCATACAGGCGTTTTGGGAGGCTGCGGAGTCTGGAGGTTGAAGACTGGGGCGAATTGAGGAGGTCGAAGAAATTGGAACCACCAGCCATAGGACCAGGGGTCAGAAGGCGACGGTGTTCGAAAAAGAAGAAAAAATATATATTCGGATTTAGATTTGAGCTCGTTTCGAAGAGGGGTTGAATAATAATCTCTTAAAAAAAGGGAAAAGAAATCGAAAATAAAAATAAAAGAGAATCTCTTCTCAACGATACGGAGATAATAAACTTTCGTCGTCGCAGGTAATATATAGCAGGTATAGGTACGACATGATAATAAAATATGAAAATATGTATGAAAAATACGAAATATGGTAAGAATGGAAAAATATTGGCTTCTTTAGCCACCTCCTACCTTTCTACCCTTCTATATATATCTAATTTACACCCTTGACGTAAAATAGTATTTTTCCATCTCCGCAATTTTGACGAGAAAACCCGCCTCGACGTTTTTTCCTTCTGTTTTTTCGTTTTTTGCTACTTCATTTTCTTTTTGTTTTGCCTTTTTTTTTTTTTTTTTGTTCACCTCAGAGTAACAAGTCCGCGAAAAACCACGCTGAATGTTTAACTCTATTTATACCATGTTCTCAGCTACTTAGAGATAAATGGATAGTTAGATACCTTATTTTTACCTCGTAAATAAAAAGTACACAAAATTTGTACGAAAATTTTCTCTTCGCTGCAGATATTTCGCCTGCATCTACCTATATACACATACCGCATCTATTCGCCTCTCCATACTGCCTCGTGGTCGACTCGGAGTTAATCCAACTTATAATACCCTCATTCTATTCTATTCTATTCTATTCTATTATATTCTACTATATTATATTATATTATATTATGTTCTATCCTATTATATGTTCAGCCCCATATAATCCAGAGACAGAAAAAAAACCGAGGGGATATTTTCATGTTCGATGGTTAATTAGGCGAGGATACAAGTAACGCTCGATCATATCATTAATTAGTTAATTAATGTGCCGATGAACCCATCATCCAGATTCTACGTACTGCATAGTTTCCTCGTACGTGCCTATATGTTGTAGGTATTGAGAATAAATTATTTATGAAATATATGTTGAAAGCAAAAGATCCATATGAGTATATGAATATTATGTATAAGAATCTGAGACGAATATACGTGACTCGCGAATTTTCATCGCCCGCAGATCAAGGAGCTGAGAGAATAGCTATGTTATTCAGAAGAATATACGTCGGCAAAAACCACGATCACGTATAAATGCCATGGGGAATTTAACGGATATGACACTCTCCTCTCAGCTCTCCCGCGTTAAACCGGCACGTGAAGAACGCGTTATCTCCGCTCTTCGTCCTCTTAAATTAGCTAAGTTTTTGGGAAAACACAAGAATATAATATATCACCTTGATATTCTGTCGCGTTGGGTTTACCCCATATTTATATTCATTTCATTCATTATCTTTCTTTCCTTATTTTTTTCGGGAATCAATTTTTGGAATCAAAATCGCTCATTATCCGCAAATATTGAACTCATAAATTGTTTGTGTATATATATGCGTCCGTTTCGGTATATTATAAATACATGTCATATAATAACACACATCCTCAACCCACTGGCATCTCCGTCTGGAAATTTATGCGTAGTACCTATATGTACGTATAACGGAGGCAGAACGTCGGTGCACAAACCATTAGGACGTTATCCTAGGTAAACTAGCGTGTCAAATGTTTGTCAACGTAGTGAATTACCTAGTTGGTTCGAAGCTCGGAATTATCACAGTCGATCCAGTGCAGCTTTCCGCAAGCTACTGCTGCAGCTGGTGCTTCTCGAAATACGTAGACATGCATTGAAGAATAATTGATAAATTTTTGAAAATCTGTACTAGGTATGAGCGAATTTTCATTTTTTTGCAACAAATTCATTCAAATCCAACAAATTGCGAGGAGAAGAATAAGAAGAAGAAGAAAAAATTTATAGGAAAAGGTCGAGTTTCCGAAAAACGTTCGCAGCTTGACGGTGTCGGGGAATTTTTATCGTCTTTATATATATATATATATGTATCCGTATATACCCACGTGAAGGGAGAGAGTTCGTGTATATTTTTATGACTTTTAATTTACAGTAAATCGTTTGATGGCCGTATAAGACTTTCACCTCGGTTAGGGTAGGAAGTGTGATACTGACACGCCGGTAGTACTACTATGCCGTGTCTGACCATACCGTCGACAACAACTACTGCGGCTGAGATAACTTCCAATAACAATATAACTATATAAGAACTCGTCGATAGTTTGCCTCGACGATACTAGTCGTGAAGACGGTGCTGTTGCACCACCCTGAGAAGATTCTCAGGAGATTAAATCTCACCGAGTGATTCGCTGTCAGCATGAGCTTTAAAGCCAATCTTTCGATCCTCTTCATCTTCCTTTTTCTATTTCACTTTCATTGCTTCCTTTACTTTTTCGCTTCCTCACTTTTTCCGTTCGCCTTGATCCACTAGTTCCAATCTTCGCTATATTCGATCGTCGACATAGATTCGACATTTTTCTCAACCTTGACTCAGCTCCCCTCGTGTTCTAGATTAAAACGTTACTCGCGCCTGACACATCCCCTTCTGTTTCTCTTCCCTTTCTCTCTCTCTCTCTCTCTCTCTCGTTTTTGGACTTTTCTTTTCGCATTTCCTCCACTGCTTACACTTTCGCTTTCAGAAAAGAATCTAAAGGTCTCGCCAGTGGTGAATGAATTTTGAAAACAAGGGTCGTGGGGGTGAAACGGAAACTGAAAAAACCGCTAAAACTGGAGCACAAATCGGTTGAGGATTGCGAAACGACACACGGCACGCTCTTTGCGTGAAAACTGAAAACTGAAACCTGAAACCTGAAAACTGAAAACTCATCTAGAGCTTCAACCAGATCCAGGGTCTTAAACTATCCGGTTAAAGCTCTAAGTTGATAATTAGTTTCTGGGTAACCGCAAATAACTCGGGTTACCAAGCGCACCATTTATAGTAGGTGGGTAACGCGGGTTGGTATACGTATGTATGAGGTATAGGATACGCGGGTGCGAACCAGGTGTGCAATTATTCATCTGTTCTTCTTCTTCTTACTCCACCTTCACCCCTTCCCTCTCCTCTCAGCAAGGCATGCAGCTATAAATCGTAGGTGAGGCAAAGGCTGCGACGCTACGGTATTATAGCCACACCATGAGCAGACCAAACCGTGGAGCGCTGCAGGGTAAACCGAAGGCTAGGAATTTTCCGTTAAATATGGCCTTTCAGAAGACAAATATCAGTTTCACATTTTTCATCCCCCGGACCTCTACATCCCTTTCAGATTTCAATAAATTCATCATTTTTTAGTTTTCCATTTCTTTCTCCTTTACATTTTCGTTTCTAGTCCGAAATAAATTTATGCCGCCTTCGTTTGATGCGATTTTCATACCCCAACCGAGTTATAAAATGCCTAGCCGTACATACGACGTCACTGTCTAGCCAGTCTAAAACTGCACGTTGAACGGGGCCGAGGGTAATTATATTATTTGTACATTTAATTGTTATGTGTAAAATTTCATTAGCCGATTAACTAACGAGTGTGATGTACACATTTCCGCCCCAATTCCCCACTTGCAGAATCTGATTCCCTGAATCTGCAGGAGGCTCGTTCGCACGAATGAGATGTGAATTAAGCTTGATAAATATCGAAAGATAATCGCCGCTTCCTTTTAATTTTCTAATTTTCTCTACGTTTTAGGTACCCTGGGAGAAATCAACGGAATCTCGTTCGAATATGATAACAATAGTTCCTGCTAGCTAGGGTGTCAGTGAAAAGCGAGTAACTTAGATCTTTGGCGCCTGGTGTAAAATGTGTTAGAATCAAGCAACCGGGTCTGCAACGCCAGGCCTGAATACCTAGCGCGTCTTAGATTGCCAGAATATCCGAAATAGTTTGAACACTTCTGAGCAGACGGTGAATTGTTCGCGTGAACTTATGGCATTCATAGCCCACAGGCCAAGGAGAAAGGCGGAGGAGAGTAATTGAAATTTGATCGTGACACAACAATCCGAATAGACAGTCGATATAAGATTGGACGTTGAAATAGAGAACGGTATAGGTACCTATAATCACAAAGCCTCGCTAATACGAATTATTCCCTTAGATTTTTCCTCGAGAATCTTCACGTGCGTATACATATTTAAACCATACCAGAAAGCTTTGCTCCCTCGCGCTTCGCGCTAAGGTAGGTACAGCGTCTGTCTAACCGAGAAAAGTACAGACGGGGGCAGATAGACAGACAAGAAATAAGACAGACTGCATTTTGATAAAATTTGAACCTGTACTAGGTACACTAAAAGTTGGAAAGAAGAGAACTACTCATCAATAATTTGTGGACGAAAAAAATGTTGAATTATCTTCAAAAGGTTCTCTCCTACATCGAAACACGACAACAGCTGTTAATATTCCATCCAACGATCGCCACGTATCGTAGATACTATTTTGCCGTATATGTATTACGGATTCGACGGGTGAAATCGTAATTAATACGCCATGCCATTAACTAATCGGTCTAAATCCGTGGTTCAGGGAACCGCATATAAAGAATTTCCCTTTTCAAAATTACGTAGGTAGGTACCTACGCACGTGATATATACGTTCGGTCGTCGAATAATCGCAGTTTCGAATAACGGTCCGCGGTGCAGCTAGTGTTGTATGTACCTAGAACCATATAGCAATGGTCGAGTGTTAAATTTGATGAATAGCCTCTGATAAATGTCCCCGAAAATTGATACAGTTGCGAAATATCTATTCGATGTTAAAAACCGGGACTGAAAAGCGGAGAGCTAGTCAGAAATATGTCGCTCTTATATGTAATTCAGGAGATTTCATACTTTTTGTTTTTCATCAAAATTTTTGATAACTCTCGACGTCGAGGATTCGAAAAGAATATTTTTAGAGATGACACTTATCGTTAACCTACATCCTAGTTTATATTGAATCGTTTTTGGCTCTTTGCAGACGTCGGGGCAGATCCAAATAAAGAATTTAGACGTACCAGTAGGGACTCAGAAGCGGATTATACGATTGAAATAAATATAGAAAAATGGTAAGAAAAAGAGGGAAAAACAATGCGGGGGTAAATATAAAGAAATAATTGACGACAAGGGAAAAGGTCTTTGTACCCGGTACACAATAATAAGGCTGAAAAGTTCGAGTCGAAACACAACGTCAAAGTGACTCACGATCAAAAGGAATAAAGGCCGAGGAAAATATTTTTCAAATATTATGATCCGCGGAAGAATTGAGGTGAAAAGATAATAAAAATTCAAAGCGATGATTTCTATTGTATTAAAAAATAGTCGATTACTTTTTGTTCCATTCTTTAAATTCATCAAATTATATTTTCATCCTCCGCTATATAGGCATGTATTGCAACATTTCCCACATCTACCCACCTATGTAGGAGGGAGTATTAATTTTCCAGAGACCCTTGAATGGCGAGTGAAATTCCCATGCAAATTGACACAGAACGGTGTATCTTGTCAGGCCTGTAATTTATAGCCTGTTTCCTAAACACATAAGCAGTACCAGACTCCTAGTGGTCCCTAGACCTAGAGCTAGCTAAAAGGCCTAGTAAGGTCCTGGGCGAGGTGCCCAATGGATTCTGTAGCGGGTGGGTATGCGGAGAAAGTGAAAGATGAAAGAATCTTTTCACCACTCAGGTCTTAGATTTTACGATTAGTTTCGTTATCCGAGTTTTCCCAAATTATTCGATAAATTTATTCAATCGGGTAGGTATAACTGAATGGGTAAGTAATTCTAGCTCGGCATGTGGGTAGATAAATGAAGACAAACCCCTGCGCTTTTTCTGGAGCATAAAATATTTCTCGATATACCTACTTCCGCGGGGCAACTGGGATCTATAAACTTTGATGTAGAGTATTTACGGTGTATAGTTCGGAGTTATTGGTTGAATAATGCATATTAGCTATACCGATTCAAGGTTTTCATCTGGTTTCGATTTCCCGTGGGGTACGGGGATCCCGGCCTCCAAAAGCTTCGCCTAGAGGCTAAAGTACGCAGTACCAGTACCGATACCAGTACCGATACCAGTACCACTAGGCATAGGTACCTACATGCATATTTCGATGCCCACAATAATTTTGCACCCCGCATTTGCGATATCCTCGACGTTGAGCCACTCATAGAATTAAAAATAACGCAAAAAAATACACGATGTAATTATCATCAAATTCGTCACGTTATTTTCTCAGCTCCCATGGAAAATTTTTTCGCAAAGAAAAATAGAAAGGCGATTTTACCCTGCACCTAGGGGATGAAATTTTTATATTTATTTATTCTGCTCGGGGATAAATCTTCCCTTCAGTCCTATGGGGAGAAATATTAGTTTCAATTTATAGTTTAGCTGTAAAGTCAGGTCTAGATGACTAGAGGAGATCCTACGATGATGAATCACTTTCCTACTCATAAATATTGGATTTTTATCTGAATAGGTATCTATTCTTTTCCGATATATCTTCGAGAATATTTCCAAAGTCTTAGGGTTACGGGTTTTCAGAAGTTGGGAATAAAATATAAAATGCAATATGCAGATTGTAAAACGAGTGGAAAAAGATTTGATTGAGTAAAAAAAAGTTTTTTTTCTGAAATGAAAAGTTTTTTTTTTTTTTTTTTGTTGAATTTTTGCAAAGCATAGGGAAGCCTGGGGTCGTACCTACGGACGAAGATTTTCGTCTCTCATTTTCTCTCGGTCTCTTAGCTCTTGAACGTATTTTCTTTGAACGAAAAAGTTCCGGACTTTTTTTCAAGTTCTTATATACTAAAAACAGTTTCATGTTTTTAAAGAAAATATTATCCCACGACCCAGCCATAAATATTACCAATCCAAAATAGGAGACAAAGTTTGACGAAAAAAAAAAAAAATATTATTAACAAGATTTTCCATGTAGGTGTACGTGACGCAGGTTGGAAAAAGAAAATGAAAGAAAAGGCTAAAAATCACTCTATGGAAATGGACAAAATTTGTAACACCGCGTCGGGACTACAATCGAATTATTATTTATCCCAGTTTTCCTTTGAGAGTAACTCGCCCCATCTTACTGCTCACTTTCTATAATACGATCAAAGTGGTAGAAAAAAAAGCAGAAAAAAAAAAAGAAAAGAGGAATAGAAACAGAAGAAGATAAAAAGACGGTAGGGGTGAAACCCGAGAGAAAATGAAACGGAGAAAAATCTGACCATGGATTCGTTAAATTGAAAATAGAAAAAAAAAATCAGAGCACAAAATTCGACGGAAAAAAATGAATAAAATTGATACCGTATAAAATATGCCGTTAGATAATTACTGATACTAGATCGAAGAATAGATGAAGACGAGAATTTTATAACATCGAGGAAAAAAGTTGAGACAAAGAAGCGATAAATTATGTGGGATTGAAAGCATGATAAGCACCCTCAAGGTAGAAGGTGTAGGTGCAGAAAAATCCTCCTACATTTTATAGCAGCAGTTTTGACTCTCTGAGTCCAATAAACAAGAATCATGTGGTTAAAGGTAAACGAGTTACGACAACGGTGGTATAAGGTCCGGCGAAAGAAAGGTCTTGGCAGAGAAAAAAAAAGTCAATAAAAATTTGTAGCTAGGTGTTCCCGAAGAACGCGAAAGGTAAGTAAACGTTGTATCTTCTGGTATCCAGTTTAGGTTTAAGATTGATACCTATACTTCAGGACACTAAGACACCCACCCTTATAAGATGCGGTGCGAAAACACATTGCAAACAACGTATCGTATTCCGATACACTCAAGGGACTCCCAAAACTTCAAATAACTCTCCATATACATATTTGAGGACCGAAATCCTTTCAACGAAGGTAACACCGAGACCATCGACAATCGCGGCTTCCTATTTCTGTTGGAAAAATAAGAATCGAAGGAAAAGAGGAGGAAGAAGAAGATGAACCGAAGCTTTCAAAAATGACTAGATGGGGCAGTTACCCAATACTAATGTGCACACAATACCCGTTAATATTTATTTCTATCTTTTATTATTATATTACGAAAGTTCAATATTCCCAAGCAATATAATGGCGCGTAGGAATTCAAAGGATGATGGGTTAGCTCGAAGGAAGAGAGATTAAGCTATTAATGGAATCCGACCAGACCTGGTGCGCCTAATGAGTTTCGTTCTTGCATAAATTATATGAAGCATATTAAATCCTGTCTGGTCGTCAGCGGTGAGGTCTTCATTCCCCGTCGTCTGCAAAGTATATACTACCTACACAAAAGATACATAAGGTTGTATATCCGTAATCTTCATTCTCGACAAAGACATTAATTTTTGATATGTCATATAGTTTTTTTCATTTTTTTTCAACGGGTAAAAATAATCAAACAGAAATCCAAAAAGCGGGTAATTTCCAAAGAAGTTAATTCGTCGCCTCAAAAATGGGGTTTGGGATCAATTACTGGCCCCCATACGGAGTTGGCGACGCTAACTTTAAACTTTCTTTGGAAAGTTGCCAAGTTGTAATAGGCACAATCAACCGTGACACCTAAAACCACTTTTTGGTCCATTGAATGTCAGTACGACGCGGATGCTGAGGGAGAACTCTGCAGGCGTAAAGTTGAGGAGAATAAGAAGCCGGCGAAGTGATAACTTGGAATTTTTTATTTCGTGATAAAGGAGAAGAAATAACATGAAATTAACGAAAATTGAACTTTGCATCGATTCATATTCGCCGCAAAATCCTGATACTGCGGAGTTGGAGTCAATATGTGAGTCAGTCCCTCGGCTAAATCGTAAACCCTAAAATATCAGCCAACGGTTCGCGACTTGGTTGGACCGTAAAGTATGAATCGTAAAAAACTGCCCTGCAGGGCTGACGACGACGACGCGGTGTATAAGGTAGGTGCTGCACCGCGGGCAGCCTGAAATAGAATTTAAAGTATTTTCATGTATTCGGTGATTTTAATTGGCTACGCCCGCGCTTGTGCGAGGGTGAATTGGTCTGATGGTTGTATTAAATTACCTGAGGTTACTTTGTTGTTTCAGAAATTTTTTTGTCGGTGGGAATGGGGGGAAAAAAATTATATATATGGCAAAGAAAATGAAGAAAAAATGTATAAAATTAGCAAGCCTTTGGCGACTTAATGTTAACGAAGCTAATTAGTGATTCGAATATTATACTGGATCAGGGTTAAAAAAGGATGAAAATTTCGGCGACTCGACTTATCGTATAGTCTCATTGTCAGTTTATAAATTAGTAATAATTGAGTTAATCAAGATCCCACGAAGGGCACAAAGGACCCGAGCTTTAAGTTTCTCGCCAAACGAGCTTTGTCCGTGAATCTTGAGATTAGGGATTAAGCTTGGCCCTACCTTAACGCGACTGGATACTGGATAGCGATATAAAACATCGTGTTAGCTAGGAAAGCTCTAAGGAACTAGGTACCTACTACGCGACCAACGAAAGGAAGTATGAGGATTACCCTCAACGCTCCATTAGCTGGGATTAATCTAATCAAAGTTTTCAAAAACTTTCCTTCAAACTTTTCGTCCCTGCTGCAGCATATTACCGTTATATGTTATAATATATATATACATGTATATATATATGTAACATAGAGGTATACACATACATGTACACACCATGTTGGTCCGACATAGTATAGAGCGAATTTTTTTACACGCAAGTACGTGTCTAGATTTTAAATTTAGTTATGTACATTCACTTCGCATGGTACAAGGTGTGAAAACGCAGAAAAGTGTTGAAAAGAAGAAAAAAAATCGAGAAACAACTGGTTTAAAAACTGGAGGAAATTTTTCCTTTTTTTTTCTCTCTTTTTTTTCTAAGACTTTATAAAAAGTCATTTGACCCGCACCCCAAGAAGAACCCCTGAAGAAGAAGCTAACGAATTGCCTTATTCCGCTACACGTCATCGACCTATCAATCTACCCGATATTTCTGATACACATATACCCAGTTCGTAGAGTAAGAAGAAGACAAATCTGGTCGGATCTAATCAAAGCTCGTCTTCCGCGGAATACTAGTAAGGAATACAGATGCGAGATTACGATTTATCTTCTCTCCAGAGATTTTTTTTTCCCCCCATCTTCTTCTTCTTTTCTTTTTCTATTCGTTTCCTTTTCTCCACTTTACGAACGGCGTAAGTACTGAACGCTGCGAGACTGGTTATGTCATAAATAATATAACGTTGATCAGAAATTGATAGGGTCACTGAACAAGGCGAAATCTTCAACGAAACGTAGAATCGAATGAAGGAGACAGAATGCTGGGATGGAAAAACAAAGATTCGGCGCCTTGTTTTCGACTGTTTACCCACGTGCGAATCTCGGTTCTGATTAGAGCTTCTAGTCTGATGCACCCAGACCCGTGTTTGATATACGGTCAGAAAAATTCAGGGTGAAATATGTGAAAAAAAAAAGTCAAATTGGATATCGATTTTTATTTCCATCCATAACGAAGTACGAAATTTCTTCAGTTCGTAGTCCGAAAAATATTCTAAATTTACATTCTTTGTATTTTTTGTTTTCTTTGTCTCATCCTCTTTTCCACCCCGTTTTTGTTAGCATAGGATATTTGCCTTTGAGATAAGATCACGTCTCGCACCCCTAAAAAAAGCAATTTTTAGTCCATTAAACTGTACTTCGAAAAGTTGTGCAGGGTAATTCGGTTCCGATAGTTTGATAGAACCAGCGGTGGCTGGTATACTGAAGGAAAAAGAATAAGTATATAAAGAAAGGAGGGAATATATAAAAAAGGGAAGAGCTAAACTCCCGACGAGTTAGGGTTATAGTTGTATGTTTTTCGATTCCTCCCAATAAACCCGTCTGGAGTACTAAAATAAAATGAGGGGCAATTTCCGTTCGTTAGAATCTCATAAAATTACGTCAGTAGTCAGCAAAGGGTTATAACCGGGAGCGTGAGTAGAGTATAAAATCAATACCACTACTGATTTGTACAAATTTACCTGAGCTCTGCCCACCCCCGCCATTACGCGATTCTTCAAAGGTTGAAGCAGTCATAAATTAACAGCCGAAAAATCGATCCCGAATATCATCGTATCTATCGATCCTCCGATGCCCAGATGAGATTCACAAAATTGGAGTAAAAAAATGAATAGTACGAATAGACGTAGCATATTGCAGAACGGAACATATGGAATGAAATTTTCTGACCTCGCAAGGGTCGCGGATAGATGAAAGTAAGCAATATGATACGAAGAGCTGGTGTATAGGAGGATAAGAAAAGATGTTGCAGACTTGACGAGTTTTGGTTAAAAAGTGAGGAGGGTAAGAGAATATAAGCTATCGCAAGACGTCTTCTTGCCAACTTTCTTGCGATCAGGTATAGATACAGTATATCGTATCGCATGGTATTGCGTGAAGTATATACCTACGTGGACCTGGCGGGGTGCAGGTCGTCTTTCTTTGGTAAATTGAAAACTAGTGTTATCATTTCATTCGGTTGAAGATACCCAAAGCTATACCACCGACCTTCTCCACGTGTCGCAAGAAACCTTTGCCTTGATCCGCTCGCACGTTCGACCTTTTGGTATGACACACCACCCACCTGGCTATAAGATGCGAAACAGTAACGACGTCTGGCGCCGTGCGGCGGTGCAAATATCCTAAAAACCTGAAAGCACCACTTTTTGCGGTATGAATTTTTCGGCGAATTCTACCACCAGTATTCGCGTCGTACAGTAGATCGGGAAGGTTATTAGCACGATGTCAAGGGACGTCCGAAGGCCAGGAGTTCAGCTTTATACGGTGGCTGCAGCAGCATGGTTCGCTACTAGACTTTGAAACTTTATCGAGGTGGGATGCTGCACGGTCCTCCATAAATTAAAAAACTTTTTTGAATATTTTCTGAAACCGCACAAAGTTAACAGTTATACTGTAGGTATATAAAAAATGAAAAATAAAAATCTATACCGGGCAGGAATTTTACTGATAAATCTTTCTGCCCGGACGCTATGTCTATAATAATTGTTCTCTGCAGCTCATGATACGTAATCTATAAGGTTGGAGAGTTACGTACCTAGGTATAATTTTCAATAGATTTGAAATCTTTCGAGTGGTCTTCGTCTACCATATAACCGCGACCCTCTTGACTCGAGATATTTTACTCGAATGAAGCAGGCCGCCTCTTCTGCACCTGGCAACAATAGTTTTTCCAATATAAACGGTCGCGAATTGCGGTCTACTACCTCGTTCGTTAGACTGCAGAGGTTCAAGCTTCAGCTGAAATCTTAACTGTGAAAAATATATACGAACGCGATAAAATAAGGGAAAAATGAAGCTCGCATTTGCCGAGAGAAAAGAAGCTTAAATACGACTCTGATTTTATTTTCAATTACTACAAGTAGTTGGAGATAAGAATTAGACGAACATTTTCTATACTTCACAGTCAACAGTCAGATCTTGGTTTGTAATAATTCTGCAAGAAAGTGGCAGAAAATAACGAAACGAATTAGAACCAGATTTAAGATTGGAGTGATGATTTTTGTTTTCTACCAAGAGCATGCGGGAAAGAAATGAAGACTTTAACAAAAATCAATTTCCAAATCCCGTGGCGCAAAATAAAATGAAACTTCTATACGTCTTGTAACAAATGGGTATTCATTTTTTCAGAAAATCCACAACCTATACCGTTCAATCCTGCAGTAGCGGTACGCGGACAAGAGAATTCCTATTCCAACGAAAATTTTTTATTCAGGACACACGAGAGACGCCCGTGCCTAGGATATCAAACGACTTATCTTACCGGTGCAACCGACATAAATCAAACACAAACGAGTTGCCAGTAGCGCGTGTTGAACATTCGTACAGAAATGAGCGTTCTCAAAGATTAGGGAGCTATCTGGAAATCTTGAAAGAAATTTCCATCCTTAGAAGAAGAAGAAGAAGAAGAAGAAAAATAACGTTCAGGGTACATTCCGGCGGCGTAAATCGTCGATAACAATTAACCGTGGCCTGATAGTCAACCTCAATGTCTTCACCAGCCTGAATTTCGATGTTGAAAATTGGTTTCACGTTTGCTATACCGCGAGGTATATACTTGAGCTGGGTACTTATGGGGTAATCTTGGTCGATAGAACGTCTTGGAGTGAGTGAGGGAGCGAGGTATCCGGTCATGGAAGGATCGCCCTTACCGTTCTCTGCAAGTACGAGGAGGAAAGGCCTCGTTCAAGGGGCAAGACATCTCTTTGCATGTTGGCCGCGTACTTGAGCCGGATTTCACAAGGGTTGGTGGCTTATTGGCTCCCGGTAATGGCTTCGATCCTAAATACATTCATCCATCCGATAGTTAAGTGTCAACTCGCCAAAGGACGAGACAGTCCACAGTCGGGAATTCCTGCAGGGTTGTAGTAATTCGCGATAGGAAATCGGCGCAAACAAATATTGAAGACGAAATAGAGGGGTGAAATCGTTGTCGCAAAGCTAAAAAGCGGATGAAGCCTTTCAGAGGCTTTACTTCGATTCTGGTACCAGACATAGCGTAGTATTTCACCGTCATTTTCCGCACAGTAGTATAATTCCAAAAGAGGGAAACTCCTCAAGGTAGTAAGAATAAAGAAAAGTAAGAGAAAAAATAGAAAGAAACGGAGAAGGAAAACGATTCAGCAAACTGGTACAAGCCGTCAAATGACTTTGGAAGAGTTCCTCCACGTCAACGATGGAGGAAATTTTCCTGAGCGACCTTACAGACCGAGAGTAGGAAATGCTTACGAAAGGCAATCGCGTTACGCTCTGCAACTGTGTGAATTTAAGGACGAGAGGGATGGAATGGGGCAAAGGACGAAAAGGTAACTTGGAGGCTGGAGGGTAAATCCACAGATCGAAAGGATCGAAGTACACGTGTTGTCGCGGATCAAATCGTGGCTGATGGATTTTTTCCTCGGTATTATAAAAACTAGCGGGCATCCTGCCAATTCTCAAACAAAAAATAAGGAGAAAAGGAAAAGGAAGAGGAAAAGAAAAAAAAATAGAAAAGCAGCGTTTTCTATTTCTCTAATGCATCGGAAATAATTTGGGTGAAACCGCTGCTGCAGGATCGCTGCTGTGTTATTCACCTGCGGGATGAGAGCTCGTTTTATATTATTTTTTTATACCACATATAGGTATATTTTTTTTTCTTTTTTTTTTATTTTATATTCAATTTTTTGTTCAACCCTTAGAAAAGTGACTTGGCTCATACCCAAATCTCTATATCTTTTCGTATATCGAACAATACGGTTCACCGGCTTATATTCCATCTCTGCGATCTCTCAACGCCACAACCAATGCATCGCGGAAAGGTTGATGATATTTTTTAGATAATGAATTAAAAGAAGAAAAAGGAACGAAATGAAATGAAAATATATTGCGTTTTAAAAAAACTAAATAATTAATCCGAACCCCAAATTGATAGGACAAAGTTATAATCACACGGTACACCTTCGGCCAGGTATAGGTACATATACCTATAACGTAAACTATATTAGAGTATATACGGTGTACAGGCACATATGTAAATGCGCTCTCGGGGCAGTTGTTAAGGTATGACCAACGCTGAATAGAGCCTAGTATAGTAATCAGAACTTGGTAATAGTTCAGTCTTAGAAGTGGAATGAGAGGATAATTACCACCCGCATATTAGACGTTGCGAATGGAGTTGGCGCTGAGTCGTAACCCGGCATAGTTTGAAGGTCGGTTTGGGTAGCCCCCGAGATCAGGGGTCACGTTTGCAGTCAACCCACGCGGTTTATTCCCGGTGAAATTTTCACGAACAGAAACGATGGATATCAGGAATTCAATATGTCCAAGAATTTTCAAATAAATATGTGTAATAGGTTCTGGGAATAGTTCAGACATACAATTATAAAGATATGTGATCCTTTTCATGATGATGGATCAAGCGAAGAGGTCCGAGTCCCTCATGGTATAGTCGAGGAAAAATTTTCTGATTTTCATCAAACTAGATGGTAGATATAATATTTTTCTTCGCCGATTTGCATCGCCCATATTGCATTTAAATTTCAAATCAAATTATCATACCTACCGCAAGGTCCTCCTTGGGGAGGTTTTCTTTGAAATTTAAAAATTGATATCGATATTCAATTTCGCAAAGAGAAATCCCTATCTATCTGATACTCGATAGAATTTCTCCGATGAAAATTTTCTCATTATATTATTCACCCCGTGAGGAATCGGGGGAAAATTTTTTAATAGCATGTCTAAAAACCAGATTTTTTTCAACCCTTCTGACAAAATTGCAAATTTTTATTTCTCTACGCGGTTAAAGGCGCCTTGAAATTTCCAATTAAACGATACAAGATGCGAAATTATTGTCCGCCAATTTCTCGAGGCTTTTAATCCTCGGCTGACTCCTTCGCGGAGAAAGGGCTTTGCTAGGAACTAGATTATTCTGTAAATTTGTAGTCGGTATAGCCTACGGATCTTGAACGTCTCGTCTCTTGCGACTAAACTGTTTAGAACCGACCACCACAGTAATTCCCTCAATTAAGTCGGTCCTCAACTCCTCGGTGAGATTCTGCTCTAGGGATGGAAACACTTTGACCAATTTTGTTCATGCCATGATATGCCGAGGTCAAGAGACAGAGGAGGGAGAAAAAGAGAACCGTGAGCATTTCCTCGGTTCTGCAAGCCCCACAGTGTCGTTGATCCGCTAAACTTGCCTCAGCACGTATCGCAAGATTACGCACCAAAGAGTTTCGGTAGTTCGTCACTTCGGTCACGTACCCGACGAGGTCAATCCCCAGAGATTTCAACCCGGCAGTTGCAGGCAGTATGTTGTCCTACGCTCGAGTGTATGACGTCGGCGGAAATTTCATATTATACGTATGCGGGTTGAAAATTTACTCATTTCATAACAAATTATCACCATTTTCGTCGTATACCAACATTTCAGAATTTCATTTAACCAACAGAATTCCGCTACTTGAGCTAATTAAAACCACCCTCGACCCGCGAGTTTATAAGGCTCAGTAGTATAACTCCAATGCAAAGTTGGGAGTCAAACAAGACTCGTGAAAATAATGTATAAAATACTCCGGAATTAGCAGATTTTATGCATAAAATGATCCCGAAATCCTTTTTTCGTTTTTTTTTTATAAATTTATCGATCACTACAAGCCCGATCTCTTCTTCTCTCCTTTCCAGGACATGATTTCCAAGCTTGAAATCTCCCGAGATACGGAGGATAGAATAAGTCGGGTATATTGAGAATTGGATAAAGCTTGTCTAGTCTATAAGCTAGGATAGGTCTGGTTAGCCTGTTCTAGGTTGGGCTGGGTTAGGATAGATTGAACTGCTCCTGGATCAGGGAGTGGGGAACACGTGCGCTTCGGGGTCCTGGATCGCGAGGTATCCCATGATTAACACCTTGCAGATATAGCAGACCGATGCCATGACATCTGCAGTATCTTGCAGGTATATTAAGCGAATGGGAACTTTGGATTCTTGATGTATTGTCGAGAGAAATCCAGAGATATTATGGGTTCAGAGAATTCCCGGAAGTTATAATAAAAGGACGAAAACGATCCGCTTCGACATTCATTTTTGATAAAATTCAAAAAATCTTGTCTTGCTGCAGTGTTCGGGAAATCGTTGAAGTGGATGAAACACTGTGCTGATTGGTTGGCGAGTTTTTTACACAATCTTGAAGCTTTTCACCTTCGATATATATTTCTATCGTGTCTCGAGTCCTGTGGCTCTCCCTGGGGAAGGTGAAACTGGAAACTGGAAGCCGGAGGAAACCAGGAAACTAGTGGCTATCATTTGTTTGCCGAAGGTTGTGACGGTAACAAGCTAATCAATAAATACACAGCTGAGTTGATATTTCCTGAATTCTGGAAGAAAAATATCAGCCCAAAGACGGAAGCAGGTATAAAACAATTATTTCGTTTCGCGAAATGTATGATCTACCTAACGGGGAAGCTTCGAAACCCTCTGAAGCAAAATAACGGAATTATGTGTATCATATCATTAAGAATTCCTCTGAAAAGGAAAAGGAGCTTTTCTCCTTCGCCTCGGATATCGTGAACATAAATGATGAGTACGTAATTCAGGAAGCACAAATACGCAATTTTTTAAAGTATATAAGTACGTGAGAATAAGCTCAATTAAGCCAGTTATTATTTCATTGATGAATTGTGTCTGGCGGTATAATTGAACTAATGCGTCTGTTCATCCATCTTCGGATTTCAGCTTTTCAATTGTCAACGTTTTATCAGAGCTGCAGGTGTTTAAAGTTTAGATTAAGACTCTAAACCAAGCGAGTCTTTGGAAGATTTAAGATCGTTTCACGATTTCCTCAGGGACTCTGCTGGCTACAGGATTAACTCATCGCGTCTGCAGGAAGATATAAGCGATTAGATTTATTAAGAAATTTACGGGCATACGTCTTATGAAACTAATGCGATATTTTAGCGAGCGGATTAAATAACGAAAAATAATAATCTACCTGTATAAAGAATCAATCTCATATCTAATAGATGATAATCGCTACGAACTCTGGTATTCCTAGGTGGTAAATTAATTCAGATTCAGATTATGACCCGATAAGCTAAGTAACATCAATTAGCCAAACGGGGATCGGAAATTAATACCAATGGTCATTGAGCGCGTAATATTATTGATTAGATTTGAATGTCAAATTATACATATACATATACATATAATGGGGAGAAAATTGTGGATTAGATTCACAGTTCGGTGGTTGTAAATAGCCTTTTAATTATTCGGCTCTGGGATTTGGAATTTTTATCAACCCTTAAAATGTCAATACTGAACATAATTTCATTATTAAATAATGAAAAAGGGGGATCCGTATGGACCACGATAAGATATTAAAAAACTGTTTAATGAGTCATCTTCCGGTCTAGATTGTACGCCTCATAGCCGTGAATTTGTAAATTCAATTTCTGTTTATACAGTCAGAAGCAAAAAAATAAAAAAAAATACAAATAAAAAAGGAAAAATAGCCTGTCGTGTACAGGGCTGAAACGGGGGAAGCAACCCTGGGTCTAAACAACTGCAGTGTCACGACAGTCGACGTGTATCTGGCATGAAACATGTACCGGCAACACTTTCCAATAACGATTGACGCAGACCCGTCGTAAACACACGAGGAACGATACGACACCCCCGCAGGCATATAGATTGACTCACTGACTCACCCCTCGTCAAAGGGGCGAGAAAATTCTTCTTTAATTAGCAGAAAGCATTGATTGAAAAATATCGGAAACCGTGTTCTTATAGTTATATTGGAGAGAAGAGAAAAAAAAATTAAATTGTTGTTGCTGCTCGTTTCAATAACGCGAAATTATAGTAGTAGAATAAAAGATACGATTTTAATTAACGTCTGGAAAAAAGAGATTGAACATTTTGTTTTTTTTTTTTCTTCTTTTTCATGAGGAACTCGAACTTTCCCAACGTTATATGAACTCGTGGATTTTTTTTACTGAGGAAAAACATATATATGAACTGGTTATTTCAGAGTCTGAGTTTTTAACGCCACAACGCGATTTAATTTCTATTTTCTACGGTCGAGCCTCGCGAATGTAAAATTCTTCCAAACAATTTGAACCACGCGGCGCGTGACAGTGATGAAAAAACAAGAAGTGAGAATAAAAAACCGACAAAATTTGTACTTGAATAATAAAAAAAAAAAAAAAAACCTGGCTATATGTAGCTGGTGGATAAAGAAAAAAAAAGAAAAAAAATTCCCTCACGTTCGAGTCGTGGAATTTGCATAGAGCGATTGCAATATCGAATTCTTTTTCCGGTCCTGCAAAGGGAAATATACCTATAGCAACAAATACTGGTGCTGTATACATTTCGCGCCAATTTGTCACTTTGATCAATGGACGAAGAGAAGAGAAAAAATAAATAAAATAACGTAACTCCAACATTTGCTTCGTCCATTTGAGTGAAAGAAATAGTATATTGTTTACCGAGCGAGAAAACAGTCGATTGCGCGCCGAGTATGAAAGTGAGCACCGAGGCGAAGCCGAGGTGTTCTCAACTTCATACGAGGCGCCAATGACTGTTTTCTCCGAGGTGAACATACTATTTTCTTCAACAGCGGAGCGGAATCAGCGAGTTTCCATCCGCAAACGAGGACCGGCAATCGACTGGTTTCCATCCTCATTTGCGGATGGAAACTCGCTGGTTTCCCTCCGCTGTTGAAGAAAATATTTTAATACGACTAGGATTAAACTAGTGATCGGAATTGAGTTTGGAAATTGAAAGATACAACTTTGATGATCTAATATTAACCAATACTATCCATTATCTACCCCAATACCCCGCGGGTAAAAAGTTCCAACAATTCAGGAAAAGACTAGATTAGCTTTACCGGATACTCGAGATCCCAAGCCCACCACAAACTTCCGCTTTACTTCGACTTCTTCGTGTTTTACTTTCTCCCGGAAAGCTGAAGGATAGGGTGAGGAGTAGTCGCGGTTAACACAAAGTTTTTCAACAAATATTCTAAGCCCATAGAATCTGATTGCTTATCAAACTTACATTTGCTAAATACAACAATAATAATAATAATAATAATAATAATAATAATAATAATAATATAAAATAAATTACTGAAGAATATTTTTTCGTATATTATATTTTATTAAGTTGGAAGAAGTATATTCTTCGGTTTGTCTTGATTCACCGTGTTTGAGTTATAAGTAGAACGTAACGACGTGAAAATTTCTTGGAAAGTTTGAAAATTTTCGGCGAGTAAATCTTCCGAGCAGAGACTCTTGCAAATTTACTCTTGAAGCAAAGTGTATAGGAGAGAAAAAAATAGAAGCAAGAATTAAAAGTAGAAAAAAAAAAAACAAATCGAATAATTTAGAGGTAAAAAAAAGAAAGAAATAGTTCGTTTGACGGACTCCCGATCGACCAAAGCGTTCAGCTATGATCCCCGGGAATCCCCGGGGGTATTCAGTTTCAGCGTACGCCGTTTCCCCTTCCCACAACTCCGGATCTACCCTCGTTAGAGGATTGCGTACAATTGGATTCTTATCTCGGGCGTATATATCGCCGGATTCAAGTATTCATGCTGGTTACTATCCTGGATCACTAGACTATAAATGTCTGCAATATTCTTTCCGCTCTAATAGCTGCAACTGCAATAGGTACTGGAAAAATGGATTTTCAAAAATTTATCATTCAGGTACTGCATACAAGAAATGGTAGATTTTTTAATGAAATTTCCAGCTACAGCGAATATTGTTTCAGCGTTGATTATTTTTATTTTTGCTATCGTCAGATCGGCCGGATAAATATAATACGAAAGCTTGAAATTTTTCAAGCAAAGGCTCTTTGACAGTTGAAAAAAAAAAAAAAAAAAAAAAAAAAAGGGAGAGGAAAATAAGAAGAAGAAGAAAAAAATGGTGTATTCTCAGCGGATCGATGGTTATAGATGGTTATTGGCTGTTGCGCAGATCCATCATCTGATTAGCGTCAAACCCTGACGACTTTTTGCAGCGGTAGATGTTGGATTAGAGGGCCGCCAACGACTGTCACGATTTTTATCACCGAGCTGAAAAGAAAGGAAAGAAAAAAAACGAAAAACAAAAATAAAAATAGGCTGAAGAAGAAACTTGGAGCCTCGAGAATGATTGTTTCTCTCCGAAATATACCTACTACACGTTTACAGAAAAAAAATAAATAAATAAATAACGCGATAACCCAATACGCAACCCAGGCGAAAAAGTCTTGAGATTCTTGAGGTTTCATGAGGTCGCAGAATATATAAGCGGTTTTTATAATCGAATATCAAAATTAAAGATGATAAAAATCCTTCTCGGGATTTAAGCCCCTAAAGCAAACTCTTGAAATTCGACAACCAGTTGCGGCTAAAATAATCGCAAAGGCTGCATGCAGACACGGAACCAAATCTACGATATCATCTATGACGGTGAAACGTACAGTGGATGCAGCTATTTCTGCAGTGACTAGCCGGCTGGATATTTCCTATATCCATCAAATGAACCTTATCTAAACCGGAGACTTGCATGGTAGTCGAGTTAGTAACGATCATGTATAACTGTGACGTGCTCTGCGGAACGGAATATCAATTTATCGAATTTTCAATATTACTACCTAAACCACTGCGGTGTTCAAAGTTTTAACATCTTTTTTTATTCTTCTATAGAAGTAAAACCAAACTGCTTCATTCATTTACTTTTTTTATCCTCATTATGAGATTATCCAGGTATATAAGATTTGAGATCATAGCCTCGACTATCTGCTCATAGAAAAAAGGGAAGTAGGTATTCTCGGATTTTAATGAAATGAAATTACTATTCAAATTTATACAATTAGAAGCAGGAGATACTCTGAGATTATTTCCTGCCGTTCTATTCAATCAACTGAAAATTTAATGGTTCGAAACTGCTTTTCAAAATTTCTACTAGCTTATACATATATTGTCCCCAAAAATTGGGTGTATATGTGTATATGTTAGAATTTACTCCTCAGCTTTACATATCAATCATATTTCATCGTGAAAATTTGTTATACAAAAATTACTATGATCACATAAATAAATGTACATCGCTGCACGTAGATGCAGTGTCAGCTGTTATTCGGATAGCGCGATGTTCCCAGCTTATATACATCAACTGACGTCGTTAGACTACGTGTAGGCGATTAGCCACCAGAGACACGCAACATTCCGTTCCATGCTGCTCGCTCTACATTGCCATAAATTCACGCCAGTTCAGTCAACTAATTCAACTGAAGTTTCGGAGAGCAACGCACCCTAAAATTCCACCCTAAAACGATGCACGGATTCATAACATTCCTAATAATGTCAAAAATTGTCCAAATTTTACGGCTAAATCCTGCAGCTCTATTACAGTAATTAGTTACGTTAGAAAAAGCTACCAAAGAAATCGGCTTTCCTAATCATTCGCAAAAACTCTTCGAGGATTATAATTCGCTCTCATATAATTCTCCCTAATTCGGTCAATTAGAAATTGTTTAAAAATTGTTTGCGAACGTTTAGTCAAACTACATGATGTGAAGATTAGTATTTTTTTTTTTTTTATTCCATCTTTCCACGTGTAAATGTATTTTTTCCTACTGCCGACTGAAATCATTCTAATAAAAAGCGAAATTCAAAACTAGGAAATATTCATTAATACATCTAAGCGATTCGTCGTCGCGAATTTCTATAATTTGAATTTTAAACCCTGCGCCTGCAGCTCCGCTACTCATTGTCAGACACACAGATGTGTAGATCCTTGCGCGGAGCTTATGGTCTGACCAATGCAAGTTTGTACTACTTGATAGTGATGTATCATTGGCATCGCGCGAAATGCTATTCTGTGATGAGATAAGATGCGTTCTATCTTACCGAGTGAACACCCACTGCCTGAATCGGTAAGAGACGAATTGATCGAAGAAGAGTAGATACCGGCGGTCGGTAAGGACGGGATGGGTTTCGGGTAAAAGCGGTAAAATTTAATATGATTAATTAATTTTTTTGAACAAATAAAACAGTCTGATATATTTATTAGAGATATCAAAACATTTTCATAATCAAAAATAAAAACCAAACTTCTTGAGGTTTTCTTTAAAAACAGGAATAAAAATGCAAAAATACAAAAAAAAAAAATACACAATAGAAATTAGAGACGATAATATTTTTTCCAGTTTCTATTATTTTCATCAATTTTCATTGACATCATCACAAGAATTTCGAGCCCCAATATCGCCTCCTGATAACATATCATCAAAATTATTTTCAATTTTTGTATCCAAAAAACATTCCCTTATTCCCTCTTTCTCCAAATCTTCAATCTTATCAACGTTGCATGATAAGGAGCTATTTTCCTTCGCTGTGATTTCCGCCTTACTGCATTCACTGACTCTAGAAGATTCAACATCTCCATTGAATTTAGATTCGCTAGAAGAATCTGAGCCATCAATCTCTTCTTCGGTTTCATCATCCAACATCACTCTCTCAACCCGTGGATTATCCAGCTTGCTCACTTCCCCATGTCGAATTTTCAAATGCCTCCTCAAATCGTAAAGCCCAATAAACTGCAGTCCGCATTTATCGCAGTTATAGGGTCGATCCTTGTCCGTATGAATCCACATGTGTCTTCTAAGAGCGGAAGAAACTGTAAAGCTGGCATCACACTCCATACACTTATGCGGTTTCTCACCAGTGTGTGTGAGAATGTGATCGTCGCGTGTACTGCGCTGATTAAATCCTTTACTGCAATGAGGGCAGCCGAAAGGTCTATCATTCAGATGGCAGTGAATATGTGTGTTCAAGTTACACTGCTGAGTAAACCTTTTATCGCAATGTGGACATTGATAAGGTCTATCGCCGGTGTGAACTCTAGTATGAACTCTGAGGGATCTTTTGTCAGGTAGTTCCTTGTTGCAAAATTTGCAGACAGTAACTGTGAGTTTTTCATGAATGGTGACAACGTGTCTTCGCCAGTTAGTTTTGTTGTTGAATGAAATGTTGCAAATTTTGCATGCGAACGGTGAGTTGCCGTTGTGAAGATACATGTGGGATTTCAGGGAGAATTTTTCCGTAAATCTTTTCATACAGATCCGGCATTGAAAGGGCCTGTAATTGATGTGGTGATTTATGTGTCGCTTCAGGTTCCTCTTCAGGGTAAATTGCTTCGGGCAAAATGTACACTTGTAGGGTTCAGACCCGTTGTGTTCTACCACATGATCGCAGAGCAGGGCTTTATCTCGGAAGCTTTTGTCGCAGATTAAACAAAATACAGGACTTTGGTCTGCCATGTGTTCTTCTATGTTATGCTTCAGCACATCCGGCATTGAAACAAAGTTCATTGAGCAAACGGTGCATTGATAGATCTTTGAATTCGGATTCCCGGTGTTTTTGTGAGCAGATGAAACCAGGCTCTGATCTTTCCCCCAAGAATCGACCTCCGTAGTTTCCTTGATTCTCTCTGAATCATTACGTTTATAAATCCTCAATCTTATTGTCTTGTTTTCTTCCCCCGATGAATTAACACTCAGTAGAGCAAGCGGCGTCACTTGATCAGAGAAGCTCTGATTACCATCGAACGAAATTGGATCTAATTTCAAATTCTTTCCAACTTCTTCCTGAGCAGTTGCGCAGTTATCGTTGCTATCGCCTACTTCATTCTCGATAAAGAACTGGTTACTTCTGTCCGTTCTATAGTCAGAAAAACTCTTGGGACTATCATTGCCATTTTCGAAAGTTGATACGTCTGAAATATCAAAGTTTCGGTCGTCAATTCCGCTAATAATACGACCAATTGTAGACTTTGCAATCCCATTATGATTCTGTGAATTACAGTCGCCTTTCTGCTCCTCTATTTCGTTTGAATTTAAACTAGGAAAGAATTTAACAGGTTCTTCAATAGTTGAATGACAATGAGTAGATTTATCCTCATTTTGACCCGAATTAATTCCAGAAATAATATCTTGTGGCTTCTTATTCTCATTACAATGAGAAGAGTCTTTATTTGGTATATTTGGTATATTTACATTTGAGAACTGGAATAGCTGCGTTTTTATATTTTCCTCATCATTTTCTGGCGCCTCTTGAAGTTTTGCTTCAAGTACGTTTAGCTCTTGCTTATCATAAATGATCTTTGATCCCTTCTTGTTGATTTGAATCTTAGAATATTGAGATTGACGATTATCTGCCTCATTATCATTACTCGGAACAACTACATCGGTATCATATTTAAACCGGGAATCTCCCCTCTCTGATTCTTTGACAAACTCTTGTTTTGGCTCGACGCATAGTTCCTCGTCGTCAATTTTCACCACTTTTCTAACAGTGGAAAAATTCAGCTTTCTATGTTTACCATAAACGATAAAATCCTCCCTGTTAACATCACCCCCATTAATTTTAGATACTGTAGTTTCAGGAGGCAGTTTAAGCCTCTTGTTCAGCGGCTGTGGATCGTCTATAACAATTGTTTCAATAATTCTCGATCGTTTCTCAGGTACTTTAACAGGAAATACAACAATCTCCTCTTTTTCAGTCCTACTATTTCTCGCGCTATGGTCAGTTTTAACATTTCTAACTGGAACCACCTCGATACCCTTGAGATTCTTTATACTCTGAGATACTTTTTCCATGCTTATTCTCCTCTCAGCTTCTTGTCTCCTCTTAAATGCGTTTTCTACGTTTATTCTGACCTCCTCAGATATATATTCTACAAAATAATTATCATTTGTCTCCTGAGTTATATCTAAATTATTTTTTGCCTCATTATCCATGTATTTATCATCGTCAGAAATGACCTTTTTGAAATTAGTAATAAGCGCGACTCCAGGTCTATCACATATAGCGTTATTTGAATCTGTCTTATTATCTACATTTGACGAATCATCTATCGTAAAATTTCTCTGAATCAATGATTTCAGCTGATTATCTGCAGATTCGCATTGCTCTTTAAAACAGTAGAAAGAATCTGCCAAGAACATACATTTCTTACATATCATCTTGGGCAGTTGATCGTTGTCCGATATCTGAAAAAGAATTACAAACTAAAATAAATAACTAAAAACCGTCAAAAAAAATGAATAAAAAAAAATCAAAAAACAGGAACTAACTTACATCTAGGATTAAAAAATGTCTATAATTTGTTATAAATGAAGAAAAATGTACAACTTAAATCCGAAAATTGTTCATCGACGTAAATATAGAGAAGGTTATTTATTTAACCATATTTAACTTACTAACTTACTAACCTCAACCTTGGCAAAAGCCATAAGTTTCTTTGGTAGTTGTTTAACGTAATAATCGGATGAAAAAATCGGGACCATTTCTCCGTTTGTGCTTAGACATGTTCTGCATGTATTTTTAAACATATTTGATACCAACAACGTCATAATATGTTTAAAAATTAGTCATTATTATAGTACCTGTATAGTATTTTGACACTTGCATTCATTCATGCATAATACATAGTGTGTTAATGTATTTTATGAATGATTGTTTATTACGACGTAAACAGTGAGAGTATAGCGAAATAGGTGGCAGCGATATCACACTACATAGACGATGCGTCGGTAAAGGAGATAGCGGAGATCACAACCCCGTTTGTTGCTGTCGGTAAAGGAGATAGCGGAGATCACAACCCGTTTGTTGCTGTCGGTAAAGAAGATATCTTCTACGATATATGCGAGAGCGATTTTCAAAATTATGAGATTAAAGAATAGCAAAATGTAAACAGTAATTAAGTAGTAAAAGAAAATTGCATTTGCTATATGTGAACTGAAACTGATTAGAATTCGCGATGTATTAGATATTTATCGATGTAGAAAACTTGTGATGTATAGATCTATAATAATTGATTGCATACCATATGTATAGCACTGTCTTCTTTATTATAAAATCAAAAAAAGAAAAATCTGATCTAAGTGTTAATTGCTATTTAAATATTTCTCCAACTACTATAATTAGGGGAAATAATTTTATTATAAGATGATATATATGTCTTTATGGAATCTCTATCGTAAGCCGGGGTGTAATTCGGGAAGATGTTGATCAGGCGCAAGCGCAAATCCCAGGGCCATGCCAGGGTGAAAATGCACCATGGCAAGGGAGTGTCAGGAGGCGGTCGCCTCAGCCGTCAAAATCCGAATATGCAGCCACCGCAAAATGGGATTTGTGATAAAATCGAGAATTACATATCCGAGCTCGGAAAGTGGTACGTCATAATCGATAAATAATTACATCTTATAGTACGATCTACCAGTTTACCGGCTAATATTTATTCTCTCTTTGTGTACACCTACCCTGCGCGAAAATCAGTGGAGGGGGTGGATCGTATCTCAAGTCAAGTGCTGTACTCAGTGGTGCTAACAATAAGTGTTTATAATAAAGATACGGCGACCTTTGATCTCTATAGAAATAATCGGCAAGCACGGGAAAATAAATCGATCATCCAGTTTACCTATACACGCGTTTCAAGTATTATTACAGAGATTTTAATCAAACTGTATACACGTATTTTTTTTATTTGAAATTCAATTAGAAAAAGCAATTGCGTGATAGCCGGTATCATTTTCTTAGCCGCGGGTGTGGATAAGATCGTTTATAATTAAATCGTCTTGTAGAAAAAGTAAAAATTGTGAAGAAAATTAACGAGGCACAATAATATAACATCGCCTTTTTCTGCGGCTTATGTTCTTCTTTGTTATCTTTTCTTAGTATTAAGTCTTTCCAGATACCTGATAAGTAATTATTACGAGCAGGAGATTCACGGTAGATAAATAAAAAGTACGAAATATCGAGGATGTATTTTACCCAAAATGCAATTGCCATAAAAATCCAGAAAGCTATAATAAAAAAAAAATAGTCTAATTCAATTCCGCGCGTTACGCATGACGCAATTATAGTTACGTAAAAAAGTATCACTGCAGCAATCATGGATTACGCAAATAATCCATAAAAGCTTTAGCATATCTGCATAGCGCTATCGCATATATGATTTGATTTGAGTTCAAAATAGCGATACTAAAAAAAATATTTCAGGTCGGTATGGAAGACGATAATTTTGGGCCAATTTCTGTCCGTGGTATTGTGTTTCATGACTCTATTCAATCACCACATCAACACCGAATACCAGCTCTCTTTGCCAACAGGTATAATAACAGCTGCATGAACTCCAAATAAACCGAATCAAAGTCTCATGCCGCGGGGACTTCAATTCCGATTCTTTCCTTGACTTTTTTTTCTTCTTTTTTTGTACAGGACAAAATCTACCGCACTATGTAATGATGTGTATAGTATACACGACGTGGTTGTCATGCAGAGGTGTTGGGAACGGTCTAATATCCGTAATCAAAGCGAGAGGGTGGCGCTATTTGTTATTAGCGTTGATTGACGTCGAGGCGAACACTCTAGTCACAGCATCCCATCAGTTCACAAGCCTCGCGAGCATACAGGTGCAGACCGATTTTTTAGATCGCTTCGAAAACCATTCCCTATAAAAATTGACTTGACAATTTCTAAACCCCGATTATTCCAGCTCCTGGACTGCGTTGCAATTCCAGTTGCTCTAGCCCTGTCCTGCCTAGTGCTAGGAGTGAGATACAGAATGGTGCACATAGTCGGAGTATCAGTCTGCCTCATGGCTATCGGTAGCCTAGTATGGGCTGGTATAGAAGATGAAAAGGACCCAGCATCGACTGGTTATATTCCGCTTAATCTCTCTTATCATGCCCCTTAAAGCTGCTAGACTCAAAGTAATTTGAAATTTGATATTCTCTAATCTATCGCAGGAAAGAACCAGCTCGTTGGTGACATGCTTTGCCTTGGTGGAGCTGTGCTATTCTCGGTGATAACAGTCCTCCAGGAACTGGCTGTGAAGACTGTCGACATAATAGAATACCTGGGAATGATCGGATTCTTCGGTACCATAATTAGCTGCATGCAAATGTGAGCGATTTTTGTATAGAACAATTTCATTTCATTTCAAACACGAATAGATTATTCTCTATATGATTGATCATCACGGAACCTATACCTGCAGCTATTGAAATTATCCATCGATTTTTAGGGGAGTCTTGGAAAGGCTCCAACTCGAGACATTCTCATGGGATAATGCTCCGGTCATCACTTTCCTCGTCGTCTATTGCATAACTCAATTCGTATTTTACTCCCTCGTACCTGTGATCCTATTCGAGTCTGGAGCCACTGCTTTACAGCTCGCGTTACTAACTGCAGATTTTTTCAACATTCTTTTCGGAATGTTGACTAATCAGTACAAGGTAAGATATATACTGATATCTACATACTGGATTGGTTTGTTTTTTTTTCTCATTTAAAATATGAAGCATCAATGAGATTACGATAATCATTCTCGGAACAGTTTCACACCCTCTACTTCGTATCCTATGCTCTGACGATGACCGGTATATACATTTACGCTATTCAACGAACCCCGATATCGTCAAACTCGAGAAGACAACACGTCGAACTTCCTGCACCAGATTACAGGTAATATTAATTAATTTCTCTATGATAGATTTCGTGCATTAAATATATATCGGAATATTTGATGTACGAAATCGGTCATTAATTTTTCTCGATTCGTCTCGATCCCCTCGGAGTTTGGTGAAAAAACTATTATAACGATGAATTAAAGTGACGTTATTTTAAGACACATGTCACATCCCGATGTTGGTGAAGTTGAAATGGCAACAAGTTCAGGAATGTCAGCTGTTAGTGGTACTCTGGATTTACGTGCTTCAACATTAAGCAGCGAAAGAGAAGCTATAATTGACGCTACCAGTCTTCCTTTGAGCGTAAGCTCGGACACTGCCTTCACTTCATTTTATGGCAGTCAAGTAAACTTAAAGGTATATACGTATGATTGTTAAAATGTGTTGATAATAATTAATGAACGAAATTTATTTTATAGAAAATGAGTTTTTTTTTTCTTTTTTTTCAGACGATAACAACGAACGGCGGTGCAGCGTGTTAATAATAATAATAATAATAATAATAATAATAATAAGACGGAGGAGAAGATGAAGAAAATAAGAAAAATCTTCAAACTGTAGTTAATTCGAAATCCATTATTCAAACGCATAATTACATTTTCATCAATAAATCACATCATATACCATGATAATTAATGAACGAGAATCATCATCAGATATTATATTCGTATCACCAACCATATACCTATATATGAACATATAGGTAATAATATATACTATAAAAGTCACGTAAGATTTGTATTTGAAATATAATAATAATAATAATAATAATCAATTCGTATAATAAATAAATTGAGGTAAAATATTATACATAATATTGCATAAGTAGAGTTTTAGGTAGGTATATAATATATTATATATTATTAAAACGTCGCGTCACTTTATAAATACACTATATATAATATAATTTAAAAAAAAAGAAAGAAAAAAAGAAAATTATAATTATAATGCAAAGATGAAGAAAAAATAAATTAAAAAATAACAAAATCAATTAAAGAGAAAAGAGAAATAATAATAATAATAATTAAAGAAAAAAAATAAAGGATAAAAGGAGTTTTTATCGAAATATAAAAATTGATATAATATTATAGTAAAATAATGAAAGATATGTGCCAAATTTCAAGATCTTTATTAATATTTAAATTATTATTAATAATAATAATAATATACAAAGCATGAAACATAATTGAATGATATAATGATTAAATTTATTAGGAAAATTATTATTATTATTATTATTTACCATAATATATAATTGATAAATCATCATTTTCAAATATAACATTGCAATCGTTGATCGAAAGATTGAATGACTATGGAAATCGCGTATATTTGAATATTATTGAAGAATAAATTTATGTTATTAGTTCGTATATATATAATCGCGTTCAACGATATTATATTATAATAATTATATATACTAATAGATATTATGTAATGCGATCTTGGATACATTTCTACATTTTGAATTGTTATACTCTATAATATACATTATTATAATAGCTAGGACAGATATAAATAATAGATAAACTGATATTATATTATAATAATAAATAATTAATACATTATATAGTATACTGCGATACACATCCTGATTTAAATAATTATATACTTAATTAAATCTTTTTTAATATACTGTACTAACGAAAATGACAAAATAATCAAATAAACAAAAAAAAAAATCTTTAACATACACATACAACAATCTAATCCAGCTTTAATATCATTATACCTATATTATAATATTATATATATGTATTACGACTAGATAGTACCATTTTTAAAAGGAAAAGGAACAGGAAAAAATAAAAAAGCTGAAATTAATATGAAATCCAACAATTTTTATTACTCAAAATTAATGAATACGATAATAATTGCGATCTATTTTAGATGCATGATCATTACACCTGCAGCGAGCGTGAATCGACGAATGCGCATGCGTCATATATATCAGTAGAAAAATGGCGAGCATCGAAATCCCTCTTCGTGATACCGACGAGGTAAGTTAAATTCGACGCAACTAAATTCCGGACTATTTAAACATTAGTTTATAATTTCTAATAGAAAATAACAGAAAGCCTATTTCATATATGGTATAATAAATAGTCATCTAAAATGCCGGAGAATAATTAAGCCAAACATAACCTATAAATTTTTTTCTAAAACAACACGCAGTGTACACCTATCAACTAAACTAGATTATTTTTCGTCATATTTCGCACATTATTCACTAGTCATAATCACCGCATAAATCTCTATACTATTAGGTGATTGAATTATGCTTGGATCAACTACCTGATGGCGATGAAGTGCTCGGCATCCTACGCCAAGAACATGCCCAACTTAATATCTGGGTCAACCTCGCTGTGAGTATAATCCATCATTTTATTCACCGATAAATTGATTCAAGACTAAAAGTAAAGTGAGACTTTACTTTTTCTATTTTTTTTTATAAAATTAATTGCAACATTATTTCACATTATTTCATTCAATTTTTCAAACACAAAGCTCGAGTATCACAAACAACAAAAAATCGAGGACTTCATCAAGATCCTCGAGTCATCGAGAACCGACGCTAATGTCGATTACAGAGATTATGAAAAAGATCAAATGCGGGCGCTGGACATGCTCGCCGCATACTATGTCCAGGAGGCGAATAGAGAAAAGAACAAAGACAAGAAGAGAGATCTTTTCACTAAGGCAACGTTGTTATACACAACGGCGGACAAAATCATTATGTATGATCAGGTGAGCTGCAATCTTCGATCAATTATTAGCATTGAATAAAAAGAAGCGACGATACCAGCTGGAAATTCTTGTAAATCATTTTTTTCATATGTTATTTTATTCCTTTTCATAGAATCATCTCCTTGGCCGCGCCTACTTCTGTCTTTTGGAAGGAGACAAGATGGAGCAGGCAGATGCGCAGTTTAATTTCGTCCTCAACCAATCGCCCAACAACATTCCTTCTCTGTTAGGAAAAGCGTGCATAGCATTCAACAAGAAAGACTATCGCGGGGCGCTCGCATTCTACAAAAAGGCTCTTAGAACAAATCCAAATTGTCCGGCAGCCGTTAGACTCGGTATGGGTCACTGTTTCATGAAGTTGGGTAATCAGGACAAGGCTAAAATGGCCTTTGAGAGAGCGTTGCAACTGGATGCACAATGTGTTGGCGCATTAGTCGGTCTATCGGTTCTCAAATTGAACCAACAACAACCGGATAGTATCAGAACAGGTGTTCAAATGTTGTCAAAAGCTTATACAATTGATTCGACAAATCCAATGGTGCTAAACCACCTGGCTAATCACTTCTTCTTCAAAAAAGATTACAACAAAGTACAGCACTTGGCTTTGCACGCTTTTCATAACACAGAAAATGAAGCTATGCGCGCCGAAAGCTGCTACCAACTAGCCAGAGCCTTTCATGTTCAGGTGAGAATTTGCCAGAGGATATTAGCAACTTTAAAAAGACTTAGAATAATGTGAAAACTCATATTTTCAGGGAGACTACGATCAAGCCTTTCAATACTATTATCAAGCGACTCAATTCGCTCCACCAGTTTTTGTTCTTCCTCATTTTGGCCTCGGACAAATGTACGTCTATCGTGGAGACGCCGAGAACGTAAGACAATACGTTAATCCGACTGTGATGTCTTTAGTCTCTGTGTAACATCGATTCAAATGTCTAAAAATGTTGCTATAATTTCAGGCGGCGCAGTGTTTTGAAAAAGTGCTGAAAGCTCAGCCCGGAAATTACGAAACAATGAAAATCCTCGGCTCTCTATATGCCAACTCAAACTCTCAGTCTAAAAGAGACATAGCTAAAAGTCATCTGAGAAAAGTAACTGAGCAATTTCCTGACGACGTTGAAGCTTGGATTGAATTGGCGCAGATTTTAGAACAGAGCGATCTCACAGCTGCATTAAATGCCTACGCAACTGCGACTAGAATCCTTAAGGACAAAGTACAGGCTGATATTCCGCCAGAGATATTAAACAACGTTGGTGCGTTGCATTACAGGCAAGTAATTTATCGTCATAGATAATCTCTTCTGTTATTGTGCCTGAAATTATAAGTATAAATTTTTATTCAACAGACTTGGAAACCTGGAAGAGGCAAGAAGCAACCTTGAAGATTCTCTGGCTAGATCAAAAACTGACGCTGAACAAGACCCTGTCTACTACAATTCCATAGCTGTTACAACTACGTATAATTTGGCTCGCTTAAACGAGGCCTTATGCGTATTTGACAGAGCGGAAAAACTGTACAAAGATATTCTCAAGGAACATCCAAACTACGTCGACTGTTACTTACGGCTCGGCTGCATGGCCAGAGATAAGGGACAGATTTACGAAGCTTCCGATTGGTTCAAGGACGCCTTAAGGATAAATAACGAACATCCAGACGCATGGTCACTGCTGGGAAACCTACATTTAGCTAAAATGGAATGGGGACCTGGCCAAAAGAAGTTTGAACGTATTCTAAAAAATCCAACCACCAGCACCGATGCCTACTCACTTATTGCTCTGGGCAATATTTGGCTACAGACACTGCATCAAAGCGGAAAGGATAAGGATAGAGAAAAGAGACACCAGGATCGAGCTCTAGCGATGTTTAAACAGGTGATAATTTGGCTTTTGAATGAATAATTTTAATCATTCGATACTCTAATTGGTTTTGCAATCATAAAAACTTGCTTTACTGAATAATACAGCTTTTAATTGGTTTTCACAGGTGCTGAGAAACGATCCAAGGAATATTTGGGCCGCTAATGGTATAGGAGCTGTACTTGCGCATAAAGGTTGCGTTATTGAGGCCAGAGATATATTTGCCCAAGTGAGAGAAGCGACTGCAGAGTTTTGTGACGTCTGGTTAAATATCGCTCACATTTATGTTGAACAAAAGCAATTCGTTAGTGCTATACAAATGGTTCGTATTCAATGTCGACGAAATTGAACAGACGTTATGTGTTCGATATTAATTGACTCATTAAATTTATTTCAAACACTTTTCATTTACAGTACGAAAATTGTCTCCGAAAATTCTACAAGTACCACCATGTCGAGGTTCTACAGTACTTAGGAAGGGCCTATTTCAAAGCTGGAAAACTGAGAGAAGCCAAAATGACCTTGTTGAAGGTATAAGCTAAACGAACTGGCTGTCTTCGAGCCTCGTTCTAGTTTCTAACACATGCGATATTCGCTATTCGTTACAGGCTCGCAGAGTGGCTCCTCAGGATACACTTTTACTATACAACATTGCTCTAGTCCTACAGCGTTTGGCTATGCAAATTCTAAAGGACGAAAAATCTACGCTAGTTGTTGTACTCCAAGCTGTACACGAACTAGGACTTTCCCACAAGTATTTTCAGTTCCTGGGTACACAGGGTGAGAAAATGGACCAACTGGCTGAAACTGAGGCGAGAAAATGCCAAGATTTACTCTCTCAAGCACAGTATCACGTCGCAAGAGCGAGAAGACTGGACGAAGAGGATAAGATAATTCGAAAGAAGCAGGAAGAAGAAAGGTTTGACCCTCTCCTCGACTTTTATACTTAAAAGTTCTGAGTTTTTCTCGTTTCGTTCTAAACCCTGATTCTTTAATTTCCTTACAGACAAGCGTTCAGGATTCGTCAAACTGAAGAACAGAAAAAGGTGGAAGACATGCGTCGCCAAAAGTCAGAAGCGATGTTACAGAAGCGTCAAGAATACGTTGAAAAAACTAAGAACGTTTTACTCTTTGGCGACATGCCATCAGAGAAGGCTACAAAGAAGGGAAGAAAGGTCAGATCTGAACAATATCTCAGCGACAGTGGTTCGGACAGAAATGAACGCAGAGAAGACACCACATCCGGAGAAAGAAAGCGAAAGAGAAAGAGCAGCGCCGATAGAAGAGATCGGAGATCTTCGGGCAAAGGAAGAAAGAAGAGGCATGGTAATAGTGGCGAAAGTGGAGGTGAGATTGAGCTCTGATAATCCTAATTGGAAAGATTACAGCATTGAAATATGTATCCATGGATGTATTTCGTCAAATATTTCCCAATTGAATTACAGGTTCCGGAAGCGATAGACCAAGAAACAAGCGTGGTAGAAAAATGGGCGGAACTCCTAAAGGAAAAGGATCTCGCAAGGGAACTGCAGATTTATCGACTAAACAGAAGATGCGAATCATATCTAAAGAGACTATTTCTACAAGTGAATCGGACAGCGATAATGAGAGGCCTAAGGTAGCCAGCGGGTGAGTGATCATTGCGAATTTTAATTATATTATGATAATGAGGATGGTAATGATGATGAATTAACTCTGCTTCATAATATTGCAGGAATGAAAGTGCGGAGGAAAACACAGGGCATGGAAAGCGGAGAATTGAATCAGACTCGGAAGCTTCTCGTGCTTCACGTTCTAGATCTAGATCTAGGTCTAAATCTGGTAGTCGTTCTAAGAGCGGCTCACGATCAGGTTCAAGAAATAGTTCGCGGTCAAGAAGTGGATCACGATCGAAGTCTACCTCGCGTAAAAGTCCTTCAAGATCACGAAACCGTTCTCGATCAAGTTCCAGGTCTCGTAGCGGATCTAGAAAAAGTCGTTCTCGATCTAGATCCAGGTCTAGGTCTAAATCTGGTAGTCGTTCTAGGAGTGGGTCGCGGTCAGGTTCGAGAAACAGTTCGCGATCAAGAAGTGGATCACGATCAAAGTCCGCATCACGTAAAAGCCCTTCGAGATCCCGAAAGGGATCACGGTCAAGCTCCAGGTCCCGTAGCGGATCGAGAAAAAGTCACTCCAGATCACGTTCAAGATCCAGATCAAGGAGTGGTTCAAGAAAGAGTAGATCGAGGTCCAGATCGAAATCAAAAAGCGGTTCACGAAGTCGAAGTGCTAGCGGATCTGCAAGGTGACTATGATTTTCACACTAGTGATATCACTGTTCAGTCTACGCAATCTCCTCGCAATAATTAATCCTCATAAAACTTGGTGTTTTTTCCTTATAGATCTGCAAGTCCATTATCAAGAAAATCAATATCAGGCAGTGAAGATGGATCTCGTCATTCGAGTCCACGAAGAAACCGTGAAAGTGGTAGTGAGTAATGGTAATGTGATAAATTGACTGTAATTAATGAATTAATTAATCCTAATTGCATAGTCAATAATAATTAAACATCATTCATTTTTTTTCTCAAATGATAATTAGAAACAAGAATTTGACTCATAGCTATACTATTGTTTTTTTTTTCTTCTTTTTTTTTATATATATATATATATTATTTTACTGATTTAAAACAGTTAATAACTTGTCTTGGGACTTATATAAAACCCTTTCAACAAGTAATATATAAATAAAGTGAATTTTTTCAATCACACTGGGATAGAAGATTTGTAAATTAGTGATCTGGGATCAAAACTCACTGTGCCTATTCTGAAGGTAGCGACAAAGACGTCAACGATGTATCAAAAAAGATGAAAAAAAAAGCCATTCATTTGATGCTAAGAATTCTTATTGAGTTAGTATATTAACTTTAATAAACTATTGAGAATCTACAAGATTGTTCAAATGAACCGATCAGAATTTCATTATTCAAAAGCGAAGAAATATATTTATACATACATACATATGCTACATATAATACGATTATAAAATGTGTATTTTGCTATTATCAAAGCATCAAAAACGATAAAGGAAGGTTTGTGATACATATTTCAGAAGTTAATAAGGCAAAGAAATTTGACCACTGTTACATTGTACAAATCATATATTTCACGTTCTGGATTAATATTATTATTGTGAGGCAGTTTGTGCGCAGAAGCTAGATAAAATATACAACAACAAAAATTAAAAGCGTTACCAAAATCAATAAAATATCACACGCAATGAATATCACGCCTTGAACTTATTATTTATTGTATTTTATAGTTATTCGATTTTCAAAATCACGCTAATTTTTATTTCATTACACTCATCGCTCCCTAGTTGATGTCTATAACTAAGCAGAAACGAACTAAAAGCAGTAATACTTATTAGTTCACAAGATTTAAGTCAAAGTGTGAATTCTTATTGAATACATAAGGATAAAAAGAAGGAAAATTAAATATAATGAAACGTATGAAGAAGAAGAAGAAGCATGGAGTGGGCGAGGTCCTCTTTGACTCGATGTCTTCAAACGCAGCACATAGTTCTACGTCTGTATCCAACGTAAATACAGAGATGAAGAGAGCAAGGTTTTTTTTTAACTGTTCCTCATATTACTCTCCCTAGAAAGCATATTTCGCTTACAATTATACAAAATATTTATATATATTACATAGAATATCATACGTAAGTACCATATTAGGCATTTTTTGGCGAAGCTCGGGTATACCAACCCAACTATACCCAAAGGTACCCAACATATAGTTTGAGTGACACACACTCTACTGTGGGTAGGTTTGGGTATAGTTGGGTTGGTATACCCGAGCTTCGCCAAAAAATGCCTATTATATCATCCCAATCTGAAAATTCAAACAGTCCGATTTCCCGCCAATGATCGGTGCTGCCTCTATGGCTGGATTTTCGTGCGCAGTAGTTTACTGCGCATGGGAATCCAACCTATATAGCGTGAATGATTTGCGCGGGAAATAGTAGACACACTCACAACAGTACACTAACCGCATGTGTCGAACGGAAGGTTATGTGACATTCGAGGCATAAGATTCAGTCATTTAATCCCTCTCGTCGTGATAAATATTCTAATATGGTCATTAGGTAGTAAAATAATCCGTGAAGCCTAGTCGCAGGTGAAATATCGAAGAAAAATCATTATTTTTTCAAAAGTTCTACATTCTGAAAGTGAACGTTCAAGTATCATCTAAACGATTTTATCAATATTATTCCGAGCATAATTAGTGAAAATACATTCTCAACAAAAACAGAAAAAGAAAGATAAAAAATGCCTCTGAACGGTAAACCCTCGCGTTACGCTCACCCCGAGGGACACACCGACGTGTGTTACTTCACAGGAGAAAAGTGAGTAGCAAATACAAAAGTTTCCCGTTACTTAGTTATCGGTGTCATTTTTATTTCATTCTTATTACTGCAACGAAGTTATGCAACAAATACATTACATCTATGCTAATCATTTTAATATCGGTATTTTAGAGGAGGTTTACTCACTTGTGGATCCGACGGCGACGTTAGATCATGGCTAAATTTGATGGACGATGATCCCGCCTCCAGTTGCGTTTCCGAACAAGTTGTTGCCATTCTATCGAAGGTGAGAGAATCAACAATGTTTGATCGTCTGCATATTTTTTTGACCTGTAATCAATTTTGCCCATCTTATCTCTGAAGAGCCTCTTTCCTCTTCCTTTGCATCCGTTTCACGCTGAAAATCCATATTGTTTAGAATGGAAAATTATACGTCGCTACGGACAACAATACTGTGCAGATTCTTACCTATCCAGATCTAGAGAAGGAAGGAATAATAACGAGGTTTACAGGAACTGTTTGCGCTCTTGCAACTGCTAAAAATGGAAATTTTATCGTGTCTGGCGCATGGTATTAGATCGATATTAATAACATGATAATTATGCATTGTACTTTATCGAGAATCATTAAATTTATACAGATTTTACCCTTCTTTAAGCGATATGCGGATTCAAGTAAGCAACATCCAGACTTCGGACAGTATTGAACTCAACGGACACCAGGGTCCAATTTTAGGATTGTCTTTAGACCCCAGAGAGCAATATGTTGTTAGTATGATATTTTTTTGGAGAAAATTTCGCCCATTTCAATGATAACGATAATCAAAATATCTGTTTTTTCATCATGGAATTATATCAGAAAGGATTTACACATGTATAAATGAAAAGAATATCATTTAGGCATCTTCGAGTACAGATGGTTCGATCAGAGTTTGGGATATTGGTGAAAAGCGGATGGTTCATATATGGAATAACGTTGTACCAAAAGGAAACTCGTTTTTTACATCAAAGACGTACTCCACCCCTTCGTTTCAGCCTGTGAATGGTAAAGCTCTGGCCTTTCCTAGCGGAAAAGAAATTATTGTTGTGGAAAGAGACTCTTGGAGAGAATTATTCAAACTTAGATGTCCTGATCTTAAGGCAGTGAGTTTTCTCTTTGAGTAATGAAAACATAATCATAACTTGAAAAGGATCTATGCAACACTTAACACTTTACAAATCTAATCCTATTTTTATTCATTCCCAGGAGCTGAGTATCTGCAAATTTTCTGAATGCGGTACGCTCCTTGCGGCTAGTTCAATTCATGGAGAACTAGTCGTTTGGGATGTTGAATCGAAGGAACAAATTGGATATATCGCTCGAGATCGTGGCACAAAGATAACGGCTTTTGCTTGGAGTCCTAACGAACCGACTGAAATCGCCTTTTGCGATTCGCTGGGAATGTTGGGATGTGTCGATGTGGTATGGCCACCAGTTTCCCCATATCCACGCATCCTATAACCCGATAAAAGTTCCTCCATCTCAAGCTTCTCCTCTAATTTTAAATAAGATATAATTAAAATTCTTAAATCAACAGGTGGCTGATCCTGTAGAAGAATTGTTTCCAAAATCAGCTGGTGGATCTGGTCAATCAAACGAAGATTTGGATGATCGTATAGAAAACTATGTAGATGGTGAAGACGATGACGATGATGATGCTAATGTTATATCGTTGAATAAGATCAAGGCAGCAGCCAAACTAGATGACTACAATGACCCAGAAGATCCTATAGCTCAACGAACCCATAGCCCGGATAGATTATTAATGCCGGATATAAAAGCCCAGGAACCTTTTCAGCCTGGTTCTTCACCAGTTCATTTATTGAATCGTTATATGGTACATATTCATTACTAGTGATCAGTTCTCCTTTATCCTTCAATTATCTAAATTGTTTGACTACTTTCTCAGGCTTGGAACAGCACAGGGATAATAAAATGCTACTCCTCAGAAGATGGTCAAGAATCTAGCATAGAAGTTGAATTTCACGACTCTAGCGTTCACCACCCGATTCATATCAACAATTATCTACAACACAGCTTGGCTGCATTGTCTACAAAAGCTCTGGCCCTTGCCTGTTCAGAGAATGATGACTCCCCGAGTAAACTGGTCGTTGTGAGATTGCAAGGTGATATCATCTCTGAATAAAATTTTTCCCACTTTCACTGCAAAACGCAAAGTGTAAATTGACCATCGACGAAACTCCTCTCGTATTATAATCCATATTATTTATTCTGAATAAATAAAACAGGATGGGGATCTGGCAACAAAGAATGGTCCATTGAATTACCGCAGGGGGAAGTTCCACTCTGTCTTGCAGCAGGGGAAAACTTCGTTGCTGTTGCAACGAGTAAAAGAAGACTGAGAATATTCACAGCCAGTGGAACCCAGAGAGGAATAATCGCCTTGCCGGGTGCCCCAGTCGCAATAAACGCTCTGGGACATCACCTCGTAGCAGTTTGTCACGCAGGTTTATCTGGTCGGTTTAGTTGATTGAAAAAATTCAGAATATATCACTGTATTACAGTCTCAACTGGAATCATGAATCTATTCAAACTCGGCAATTGTCTAAATTTCACAGGCTTACAAGAAGAACAACACATGACTATGATGTGGCTCCAAATCCGAGGAGCAAATATTCGCAATCGTTCCCTTGCAGTCCCACTTTCAGGATCAAAACTGGAACTATCATGGGTAGGAATAACAGACCGGGGTTCTCCATCAGTAATGGACGGAGACGGGGTATTAGCGATATATGATTCAAAGTCTTGCGTTTGGAACGTGGCTTGCGATACTGCAAATCAGGTGATGAATTATTTCACTGAATGATCTGGAGGTCGTCGAAAGGGTTCTTATCTAATAATCAACATCTGTGCTCTAATTTTGCAGTGCAAAGGAGCGTCGGATAGATTCTTTCTGATTGGAGTCAGCGAGATGGAGAAAACTGTTAGATGCGTTTTGTGTAAAGGGAGTCTTTACCCACCAACAACTCCGAGCCCAACTCAAATCGAAATACCGCTTCAAGTACCTATCTGCGAACCAGACAGTGTTAAATCACAAATGGAAGCTAAACTTTCGCTATTTAATAGCGATTCACGAAGTGATGAGGAAACTCTGTTGTCTCTGTTTGTAGTGAGTGTCTGAGTATCACGAGTCATACGATGTGTGGAAAGAGAGATTTGAATTACATTGATGGGTTCTTTTGTACTTTATTTAGCTCGCCTGTCGTGGAAACGCTGAATTTCGTGCTGTTGATTTGTGCGAAGAGTTTGCATCCAAGAAGGTATTGGAATTAGCTATGAAGTACGCAGGACGACTTGGGCAAATGGCTCTAGTTACGAAACTGCAATCTATCGCGAGGACGAAGGAAGAGACAGAAGCTGAGATGATTGAAGAAGAGAGACAAAAGGAGAGAGGAAAGCATAGATCGATTGCAAATCACGTCGAAGAAGAGCACGAGGAGTTGGAGGATATCAACGATTATCTCTCCGTGTCGACTCCACCGAATAAACCTGAGATAGAGATAAGGCCAATGAGTTTGAGCCTGAAAAGGCATAATCCGTTCAAAAAGAGCGGAAAGTCTCCAACTTTGAAAGGTATATTAATTTATTATTTGGGGATTTCGTAGCTCTGGATAAAATGCTTTTTTGAAGTGTGGGAAGTTTGCTAAAATTTTAAAAGCCATGTCAATGTGAATAAATTTTTGAATTCAGGTCTCCAGGCGATGAATCGACTGCCGGAAAATTCGAGAGGGGTATTGGCGTCCGAATCAACGCCACCAAAGCCGAAACCTAAGCCAGTGACAAAGTCGAAACCGGAGAAAGAATCCTTCGTCATTTGGTATGGAAAAAACAAGAAGGATCTTGCCGAGGAATTTCCCGAGCTTGATAACAAGAAAATCACCATGATAGCTCTGGAGAGGTATAAGGAAAATGAAAGGGCTGGAATGGTGGTTCAGAGTTCGAATGACGAAGCGATTAGAGAAAGTAAAAAGCGGAAGTTAACTGATGCAGAGAACGATAAGGGCCGAAGTGGGGAATTTGCAAAGAATAAACTCTCCTCGTTTAGCTTTACAGAATAAAAAATCCACTTTAAACTATCGAAATTAGGTGGATGGGACTAGAAAGACCAATTTTAAGAGACATTCTGCTCCTTCTTTTCGAAAATAAAAGGAGGCAGAAAGTATTTCAGACAGTAGACAAGATTTTTAGTAATAAATTTAGTAAACTCGATTTTAGAAATATGAGAGAACCGAACTTTAGAGAATAGTCATCATCATTGTGTAAATACGCATGATCGTTATTATAGCTATTAACAACCATTTATGTGATATTAACATGTTTTTATATTTTATGTGATCAGTAAGATAGGAATTTCATTTCATATAATAAGGTGTACGGATAATGAGGTGTTTAAATGTTTTTTTTCTTTTATTCTTAATTGTGTTTAATAAATATCAAATTCGATACGTATGTATATAAGCGTTCATATACTACATCGATCTGCGATCTGTGGTTACGATCGCGTTGATCGAATTTTGACTATACTATAGCTACCTAATAGTCGAGCGCCGAACCTGATAATTTCACGCACATTTTTATCAGCCGCCTGACGGTCCGAGACTTGCAGTACTGAGTTGTCCCTGTAATATCACCCTGTAGAATCAAGTTTCATCACACATTATCAAAGTAATAGGTAACTAAATGAAGTTTATTACTTTTAAATAACTTTATTTCATAATTACTTTTACTGATGAAATAAGAATTTAAATATACACTACATTTATAATAGGGTAAGCCTAAGGGACGAATGCTGCGCCCTATTACACGCAACCGGCGGATCATTATATCATTCTGCTCTTGTTAGTTCCGTAGTTCGTCACCCGGTGGCGCCACCAGCGTAAACTGACCTACTCAACGGCGTCCTTGCCCCTCTCACCCCACTCAAGGCCGTCAAGGATGGGGAGCCCAAGCAAACCGGTCTAACCGGTTTCAGTCGCCTTCGTGGCGCCGACGAGTGAACAGGTTTGTGACGTGGTAGACGTTCTTGGGAAAACTTACGCGCCGAGTTAACCGACGTGCGAGAAAATGCTTGACAAGAGGTAATATCTCGGCCAATAATATTTTTTACTAGCCTAATAACTTCATTGTACTTGAAAGAGGAGAGCAGTAGACATTGCAATAGTTGGATTAGCCATTACCGTATGAAATATTCGCAATATCTATGCGAGTAACTGCGCGTAATACATGCATATACGATATACGTACGTGAATATACTTCACTCCTTTGTGAAATCGTCCTCAATGGATAGAGAGTAGACAATTCAGAGATCCACGAATTGGAGACTCTCATTAGTATCTATTGAGAACAACTATATTTATAGAGTAATGAATTATTCTACTGTTCTCGTGGCGAAGTTACGTTGTTAAAGTATTATCGTTAACGAAAACCATGGTGAGAATAATGACTCTGTTCTCTATTCGTATGGTGGTCTGAAAAATAAAAATAAACAGCTCGCTGTTCTCAGCAAGACCGATATAAATACTATATGCTACAAACATTGTACTTGGCATTCTGTAATATATACCTTCGTACGTATATGCATGTATTATCGTCGCAACGATTAGTTTAGAGTATAATACTAGTTTTATTATTTCCTAATTATAGTTCTAGCTAATCTCGGAACTTAAGAAGTGCCAAATATGTAGTTTTCAGTGATATACGTGATAGATTATACATATTACGATCACATCTACAATTTGTCCAATCAAATATTCAGTGTTGTAAAAATTGTAAGTCAATTTTTTTTCAAGTGAAATTTATTACTTTTGAATAACTATTTTATAATTAGTTGAAATAACTTTACTTTATAATTAGTTTTAATATCTTTACTTTATAATTCGTTTAAATAACTTCACTTTATTATTAGTTTAAATAACTTCACTTTAATATTAGTTGAAATAACTTCACTTTATAATTCGTTTCAATAGCTTCACTTTATAATTCGTTTCAATAGCTTTACTTTATAATTCGTTTTAATAACTTTACTTCATAATTAGTTATAATAACTGCTTCATAATTACTTTCAATAACTTTACTTTATAATTACTTTTACTAATTGATTCGAATTTAATTACACATTACCAAAGTAATGGGTAATTGAATAAGTAATTTCATTACAAACAGACGTCGTAAATACAGGTCTTCAATCCCAGTCAAGCCATTTCTTTCCCTTTAGCAAATCATAACGACTCTAGGTATTATTGCATAATCAAGCTAACTTAATTAATTCTCTTAATTAATTGCTACAGACGTGTTTATGTTTCAGGACGAATTGAAAATTGTACATAACTGTCTATGTAGGTATGTTAATATTGCTTGTATGGATGGCTTCAATCATAAATGTTGATAATAAACTTAATTCATGAATAATCATTTCTGCATATTTTTTTCTCCTATCCCCTATCCAACTCCTAATCCAGGCGCATCAATTTAGGAGCTAAATTGAATTCAAAATTAAATCAAAATGAATTCAAATCGAAAATATCAATCAAAAATGAGGTATGAACGGCCAGAATTTTAGGACTGAATTTTCTGGCAGTTGATACCTTTTTTTTAAGGAGTCAATTTTCTGGCAGTTGATACCTTTTTCAAGGAGTCGTTTTTGACACCATGAGGTATCAACTGCCAGAAAATTGACTCCTTAAAAAAAAGGTATCAACTGCCAGAAAATTCACTCCTAAAATTCTGGCAGTTGATACCTTTTTTAAGGAGTCAATTTTCTGGCAGTTGATACCTTTTTTTTAAGGAGTCAATTTTCTGGCAGTTGATACCTCATGGTGTCAAAAACGACTCCTTGAAAAAGGTATCAACTGCCAGAAAATTCACTCCTTAAAAAAGGTATCAACTGCCAGAAAATCGACTCCTTAAATAAAGTATCAACTGCCAGAAAATCGATAGGTACCTGGAGCTCTCATTGCCTACATTTCCCCTGGAGCCGAGTTCAGCCAATCAGGAGCGAGAGTCAAGACGAAAATAGGCAATTTCTCTTCAAACCTTATTCCTGATTGGCTTAGACTCTGCCCAGAGGAAGTGTAGGCATCGAGAGCTCCAGGTACCTATCGATTTTCTGGCAGTTGATACCTTTTATTTAAGGAGTCGATTTTCTGGCAGTTGATATCTTTTTTTTTAAGGAGTCATTTTTCTGGCAGTTGATACCTTTTTCAAGGAGTCGTTTTTGACACCATGAGGTATCAACTGCCAGAAAATTGACTCCTTAAAAAAAAGGTATCAACTGCCAGAAAATTGACTCCTTAAAAAAAAGGTATCAACTGCCAGAAAATCGACTCCTTAACAAAAGGTATCAACTGCCAGAAAATTCACTCCTAAAATTCTGGCAGTTGATACCTAATTTTTAGTATAGGCAAGGAAAGGACAGGGGGAAATGATTCAACGATTGATTATTTACAATTTCAAGAGATATTTATTCAAGAATGTGGTAATTTACTATAATGATACATGTTTATTGCATAAACAATTTTATTATTGCATGAATATTTGCAGTGTTGCGAGTCACTAATTACATTTTTGATGAAACTACTCATTTAATTACCCATTACTTTGGTAATGTGTAATTAAACTCGATTCAACTAGTAAAAGTAATTATAAAGTAAAGTTATTCAGCGTAATTATAAATTAGAGTTATTTAAAGTAAGTATAAAGCAAAGTTATTTCAACTAATTATAAAGTAAAGCTATGAAAACTAATTATAAAGTATAGCTATTAAAACGAATTATAAAGTGAAGCTATTGAAACGAATTATAAAGTGAAGTTATTTAAACGAATTATAAAGTAAAGATATTAAAACTAATTCTAAAGTAAAGCTATTTCAACTAATCATAAAATAGTTATTTAAAAGTAATAAACTCCACTTGAAAAAAAATTGACTTACAATTTTTACAACACTGAATATTTGATTGAAAAATTGAAGATGCGATCGTGAATACGTATAATATATTACGTATATCACTGAAAACTACATATTTGACACTTTTCAAGTTCGGAGATTAGTTAAAACTATAATTAGGCTTTAGTAAAACTATTATTGTACTTCAAACTAATTGTTATATACATACGAGGGTATATTTTACAGGATGTCAAGTGCAATGTTTGAAGCATGAAATTTCTATATTGGTCTAGTCAAGAACAGCGAGCTGTTTATTTTTATTTTCCACACCGTCTTACGAATAGAGAACAGAGTCATTATTTTTATCATGGTTTTCGTTAACAATAATACTTCGACGGCGTAATTTCGCCAAGTGAAAAGTAAAATAATTCATAACTTTATAAATATAGTTGTTCTCAAAAGATACTAATGAATGAGACTCTTCAATTCATGGCTCTCTAGATTATCTCCTTTCTATTCATAAAGGACAATTTTACATAAGAGTGAGGTATACTTCACGAACGTATATCGTATATGCATGTAGTATGCGCTGTTACCTGCATGTAATACATAGATCTTACGAATATTTCATACGGTAATGACTGAAATAACATATTGTTAATAAGAGAACATCACGAATTCTCATCTATTCTGTGATATCACAAGTCTTTTCCTTGTACGATTATAATATCACCGTATGAATTAGTCAAGTATAGCTTGCTGTACAGTAAATAGTTTTTCTGTTACTACTCATAGCTTCTACAAATGATAGGTATATAATAGTTCTCTCTTGCATCACGTATTTGTTATTGAAATTCGTAGAGATATAAAGAAACGAAAAGACTAACGAAACTTACAAAAGTTTGCTAATTGCTAATATTTAGGCTACTAAAAAAAAACGTTACCATGATGGAGAACCAACAGCATGTGTTCATGTCTCTTCACCTGTACAGCAATTTCCCTAAGTTACGCAAACGCCTGGTTTAAAGTTATTCATGAATCTAAATTATTATCTGATATGTTTTTAATGGGATACGGCAAGATGCTATGGCAATAATGCTTGTGGTTGTCACTAATCGTAGATAATATTAAAATTAGGTCTCATTATTTATCACACATATACTATGTCCAAGAGTCTGCTGACTGAAAATTAGTGGCAACCAGCTTAGCTTGTTTAATGTACAACGTTTCTAACGGAATTGATTATTAGACGAGATGCGAGATTTCACTAAAACTGATCCCAAAGGGACTGTAATTACGAACTCGATACAACACAGCCCAAAACTATATGCTTATGCTACTTTATCAACACTTTGCAGTGCAGAGTTGTCTTGTGGTCATTCCCTCGGTGCTTTAATTGCTCCACTGCCTGGTGTGAATCGCTGTTTTGAAGAATTTCGTAGAAGTTTTGTCGAAGATGGGCAGGACTTCGTTTCCCTCGATGAACAACACCTGTGAAGATGAAAACTAGATAAGCATACGGTACACGGAATAAATTAACTAAATGTGTTTTTCAAGCAAACATTCTCAACCAAGTACCAAAGAGTTTTTAATTGTGATCATACATCTGACTCATGGCCGGTAATATCGTTGATAATCTGTACGAAATTTATTGTAATATAATTCTTATGATTATTTTTGTAAGCCTGTCCAAACCATTTTCAAACGTAATATAAACTACAAACTATTTTCAACAGAATCAAGAAACTCGATAAGCTAGTATCAATAGTGCATGCATGAATAGATTTTTCGATCTTTCAATTGTTACTCAATCCTTACAATTGGGACTCGAAAGTAATTTATAACCAATATCGGATTATGTTCCATGTTTAAAAAATAAATGTGATGCCTAATTAATTCTACAGTAATCCACTCTTGTATTCATTTTCAAGCCTTTAAATTTCGATCCTTATTCTCCAAATATTTCTCTACCACGAGGTAAGTCTATAGACAAATAAAGTAAACATATTTTCTAGAGATTCCTCAATTTTTATTTACTGTTGTCAGTAAACAGAAAGATTCAAGTTTTTTGTGAAAAGGAAACAAGTTATAATTACTTCAAAGAATTGAATGATCAGTCTCTCCGAGACTTACCCTATAATAAGATTCCCAAGTATGACACGAATCACGTCAATATGTTGGCTTGGGGTATATTAATGTCGCGTCAGTAGAGTTTCCCTCACAGCTAAGTAGGACCAAGACGCCATGAGAGTGTCTAGTGTACAGTGATGATAGAGGCTAGTGAGGAGCACCCATAGTCAGCTGAAGATACAAGGTGAGCATCAGATGCAGAGTATCGCTAGATAAATGCGTTTCTGTATTGGTTGTTCTATCGATATACATTTATAGTTTCACAGGATCTTTGGCTGACGTGATATGAAGCTTACCATTGTGTTGGTTGACTATTAATCCAGGACTAGCTGGATAGTTTTGGGTAGCATCCATCTCCGACCAAATGGTATGCAGGATCTATGCTTCTCAATTATCTGCGATGCTTGTTCATGTCCGTTGATCGATAACGCTGTCAGAAAATCGAATGAAAGAATAAATAGGGGAACAAGTCTTCTCCCAGAAAACATTTGGAAACTCAAAATAACACGAGGAATTAGTTTGACCTCGGAGGCGCAAAATATGCTCGTAGAGCAAACGATACTAGAGGACGAGGATCTTGGAATAACACGATTGTTAATACGATAGGGTGGTCATTATCGTGAGGTTATACTATATAGAAACTCCTCGCTCATTTGAATCGTGTTTAAAATAGGTCTGAGAGGTTATGTTCGTAATGAATTCAGATTTTCACACAGATATTGGCGGTTACGGATAGAATATACTTGAAAACGAACAATTTCTTCAATTATAATAATACTCCGCTTGTACCGATTCAATTGTCACTTACTTTGCTGATTGAAATACGCAAAATGTAAAATATGTTCAGAAAGTATCAGATTATATTTTCAGTATGAAACTACTCAGCAAAGTTCTTCTTGTTACGAAAACAAGCATTGAAAATTCATAATGATTTATGATTATGATAAAATGGTGATTGAAATAATTCAAACTCACTCACATCCATCGTTCCTCCGTTGATAGCCTCTTCGGACTGTAAATCTCCTACAACGCTTAACGACGCAGCGTACTGATTCTCCATCGTATTTTCCTCACAGGTTTTATTTAATTTGCCGCTTAAATTTCTCCCTGTCGCAGGAGCCTCTCGCCACGCGACACACATGTTTACTCGTTGGCGCCACGAAGGCCACTGAACTCTGAAGTGCTCTCAAGAGCGAAAGAGACAGCGAAAAAAAAAGTGGTCAAACCGGTTTGTTAAACCGGTTAGACCGGTTTTTTTCCACATCCCCACCCTTGACGGCCTTCAACGGCCTTGACCCAGTGCGCGAGGAACGGGACGGGCAAGGACTAGTTGTCGTAGGTCAGTTCATGCTAGTGGCGCCACCAGGCGGAAAAATATAGAACTAAGAAGAGCGTAATAATGAAATGTTCTACAGGTAACAAGGCGCACCGTTTACCCTTAGATTCAACCGGTTCACCTTATTCTAGCAATAATTAATTAATTAATCAATTAATTAAACGGAATGCGAATGAATCCCAAGGATTGAAAAACCTTCGATAGATTATCGAATAGATTATAATAATAATTAATAAACGAATGTTATGATGCCACTAGGTCAATAAAACTATAATACATATTATAGACATTTAAATATAAATAGACTTATACACATTTCTTTTCTTTGTGTTTTTCTTTTATATGATGTAATATAATATAATATAATATAATATTCTCTTTCCCTTTGTTTGTTTTACGGATCATCAATAGTAGGTATAATTATTATATAGAAACATTCAATAAATTCTGACAAAAAAATGTATTATATTTTTAAACGCCCAGTTACTACTCCAGAAATAAATTCACAATTTATATCTGCGTTATTATTCGCGTATTCCCGTGTACAATATTGCAAAACAACATATTTTATCATAATATAAACTCACCATTACTTTATCATGAATAAATATAATTTTTACTCGACTTATAGTTTCAAGAACATGAGTTCAAATTTTATAATCGACGTATTACGAGAAATAAAGAATTCTGAATTAAACCAAGCTGTACGATTTTCAATAGTTCTTCACCTTACCAAACATCAATCTATTACAGATTTATCTAAGTTACAATACATCTATGCACACAAAATACTATTTCTTTTCCCCTTTTTTTTCGTTATTATTATTTTTAAAGATATTCTCATGCTTTACTTTTTATTCTTATTCCAATCTCCATCTCTTTCTCTTCCTATTCAATTTAAGTCTATTCTATTTTGCAATTGTCCAAGAACAGAAAATATATCGCTAAAGTTGGGCCACGCTAACTACGATATCATCTATATAATATAATTAACTAGTAATTTATCATCAATATGCAATTGTGTTCGATGTATGAAAAATAAATGTGATTCCTAATTAATTCTTTAGTGATCTACACTTGTATTTATTTCCAAGCCTTTAAATTAAGATACTAGTTAATCAAATATTTCTCTACTACAAGGTAAGTCTACTAAATCCGAACAAGGTAAAAATAATTTCTAGATTATTATTCATACCGCGGGTAAAAATTACGGAGGTAATGTAACAAGGCTGTTACGGCTATGCTGAAATTTCCGTACATTCAGAGATCAGCAGACATATCTGGTACTTTGAAGTCTCAGTGACGTCCCTGCGAAGTCAAAGTACCAGATATGTGGCTGATCTCTAAATGTACGAACATTTCAGCATGGCCATTACATTCTTGTTACATTACCGTCGGAATTATTACCCGGGGTATATATAATAATCTAGAAATTCCGTCGCCTAAATCGCGTTTTACCTAATTTAGGTAAGATCTGAAACTGGTATGAAACGTCTGATAACTTATCGAACTAAGACGTGAAGTGATTTCATGAGATTTCGAAATTCTTGGAAGATTTGTGAAGATTTATCGCAAGATTCTTGATAATTTCGTGAAATTGCAGAAATTTCAGGAAATGTTATAAAATTTTAAGAAAACTTGTTAATAAATAAATCTCTTGTTCGTGCCTCTGCAATATTTCCCATTTGCTCTGCTTTTTTCTTTCTTTCCCATTTCGTTTGGTGTTCGGATTCTTCGGATTCATCCGGTTTGCTGCACTTCACAGGGGTACACATCGGTACACTTTTATCTATAACAATCAAACAAAAGTATTAGTAACTACAATGAGTGATAAATTGAATTCCCATTATAAGGATAAGCTTCTGTCACGAGAAATCTTCTATACGTTATAATAGAAATAATGCTCAATGTGCCATACGTTTATCACGTAGACTATCTGAGATATTTATAATATTACCTTATTTGTATCGCTCTCCTATAGCCATATAGCCATATAGTCCTATAGTCCTATAGTCCCATAGTCGCATAGTCCTATAGTCCTATAGTCATATAATCATCTGGCAGAACTGTAACAGAAAGGTGATTAATTCGTCCCTAGTTATTAATACTGATCACAGATCAGTATTAAGCTCTTAAAATACCCTGAAAGAAAATGATTGATTAATCTTAAAATACCCTGAAAGAAAATGATTGATTAATCTTAAAATACCCTGAAAGAAAATGATTGATTAATCTTAAAATACCCTGAAAGAAAATGATTGATTAATCTTAAAATACCCTGAAAGAAGAGAATATCCTGAAAGAAATGAATGCAATAGCGAACCTGTGAAAGTCTGAAAAAATTGAAATGTACAAGATTAGTTAAGATATAAAATGCTTCATAGCTTTGCATTGAACGTATGTAAGAAGAAAGGCATGCAAGGAAAGGGAGACTTGACGCTATCTGCTTTTTGGTATTTGATAGAAATTGGCTAGATATTTATAAGTTGCAAATAGTTAGTGACAGATAGTCGTCAAGTATAGAAGGTGTAAAGATAACGAGGCATGCATAGAATGTTTGGTGGCGTGACGGTCGGTGTCCTCTTCAACGTGAAGTCTTCAAGCTCAGCCTCTCTCATCTCCGCGCCCCACGTAAGCGCGGAAATGAAGAGAGGCGTCTTGCCCATTCAAGCGATCGCAGCTTATTCAATACAGAGAAATTACTTGATTGCAAAAATTGATTTATTCTACTGATATTAAGAGAAAAGGATTCGAATAAGTCGAGAACATATCAAAGAAGCTCTTGTTCATTCAGAGTTTTTATTCCGAGTATCAAGATTATTCGATTGTAATTCCACGACGGGTACTAACGGAAAACTGGGAACAAGTATTTGAACGGATGAGTTATATTTCAAAGAAACTATATTGAAGTGGCTAGTTTTTCTTTTATTGCAATCGCTTGAATTTGCTGTGGAGAATAAGATATTAGTACCACCACCATCCCATTACGCGGCCCTTCTTACCCTCGCCTGGTTCCCATGACCCACCCAACGAGCATGCAGATGAAAAAAAAATATATCGTATTATAATATAGACACGCACACACAGACTCGTAACCACCCTCCCTCGGGTTGCCCTACCTTCCCGATTCACCTGTACGGAAAGCTAATCATCTCCGGCATAAGATTCTCTCAAACACAAACATACAAATCAGTTCACACACCGTGGTTCGAAGCTTACCTTTCATTTTCTGTAGGGAAAGAACGGGTTAGTACGTCCTGGACAAAATTGTCAAACTTTCTTCTAAGCGGACCAATTTGATTGGACTTCAAATGATTTTAGATTTTTTCTCATTTCAATATTTATAAATGTTTTGATGTTTGAATGTTTCGTTATAAATAAAAATGGACTCTACTCGAATATCTTGCTAGGGGGTCGTTCATTCTTATGTCGGACCTGCTCCTAGACTTTGTAAAACATGAATTGAAACTCAGGAGGATCCACCACTCATTCGGGAAAGAATTCAAGCAAATCGAGCAAGGTATATGATAATCGCGGAAACCGATTGAGCGATGGATGTCCTCCCGCCGCGATGCTCACCGCGATTTGCAACGGATGAGGGCCGCGTAAGGGCCGTGAAAGCGAGTTTAAGCATTTATCTGCATCTAGTATATCTGTAATATCACGGCGCGGTAACAAGTTTAATGTTACATTGCCGTCTGTATAGGGGAATCTATATCTATGGAAGCAAGCTCCGTTGCAGTCGCGAGTGAGCCTATCTGAATTGAGCTAAGAAATCGGAGATTGTACAATGTTACCGTCACGCCACGCGACAGAGAAAAGAGAATACCAGGGAAAGGAAGCCCGTTACCAAAATTCATGCGACTCACCGATGCTGCCAAGCAGGGGGAGGACAATTGCACTGGGATGTATCTGCTTGGCTGTTGGCGCATAAGAGAAAAAAAAAAGAAAGAAATGAGTTAGAAAATCATTTCTCTCGATATGTTGGATGAAATTAAAGCTAATAGCTATTTTTGGTGAAATAGAAATTGGCAAGGAGGTATCTTGTTCTCACCTGTTTTGCAATTGCTCCCTTGCTGTCGTATCCACCCTCATCCTATCGCTCCAACTGGTTCGGATCAGCTTCGGATCGGCTCAGGATCAACTCCCATCAGTCTGAATTCGGCGGCACTTGAATGAAAAATGGAAAGAAAAATATTGAAATGCCGATAAATTGGAATCTGATTCGTCAACATATGTAGGGTCTACATATTAGTTAAGAAGATTATTAATAAAAAATCTAACACCGTCTTACCTAATCACTACTTTTCAGGATAGTCCCCTCATAATCAGTCCTGTCCATGTCTGGTTTATGACAATCTGATATCTAATAGAAACATAAAAGAGAAGCACAACATTTACTTTCTCAATGCATTCATATAAATTTCATAGCGCTATTTTCACATGAAGAAAAAACGTTGGAAATTACAAATGTTCAAGTACCGATTTGAGTCGGTCAATGATTAAACTTCATTAAAAAGGAATGATTATCGACCGAATATATATATCTCATCCCTACCTCTTTCCCATTTTTTTCAATCACATTCCGTATATTCCTCGTTCGACTGCACATCCGCAGGGGTAGAGGTATCGGGACATCCCGTCTGAATCTTTCAGATTAAAAATAATGTTGCGTTAACTTTGGGTAGCAGAAAAGTTTTCATTTTTCGAATTCTAATTCTTTTTTTAAATTGTACTACAATTTTCGGCTACTCACAATAAGATCAATCCAGACTGCGACGAAATATAGGCCCTGCCCCAATCCTGGAATGAATTGTCTTATTTCTGTTGATAAAATATGTCATAGACATTATTTCACATCATTAATTGACGACGCTTATGGTCATGCTGCGGAACTGTGACAGAAAGGTGATTAATTCGTTCCTAGTCATTAATACTGATCATAGATCAGTAATCATCCCTTACAATACCCCGAAAGAAGAAAATCAATCCCGCAACAAATAAAATGTGCGATGTTAGTTGTGATACTGAATGGTGCTTTATCGAATCGCATTCAGCTCCTATGAAGAGAGCCATGCGAGAAAAGAGAGGCATGCAAGAAAAGGGAGACTTGACGCTATCTGCTATTCAGTATTGGATAAAAATTGGCTGGATATTTATAAGTCGCAAATAGTTAGTGGCAGACAGTCGTCAAGTATAGAAGGTGTGAAGGTAACGAGGCATGCATAGAATATTTGGTGGCGTGGCAGTCATTTGCTGTAGGGGAAAAACGCGTTAAATACATCCTGGACAAAATTGTCAAACTTTCTTCTAAGCGGACTAATTCCAAGTGACCATTGATTTGTTGATATCTGAAATCTAGTATTCTGATACTCTGATATGTGTCATATTCTGATATTCATATACCCTGATGTTCAGATATACCGATATTGTGATATGGCAATATTCTGGAACACTGATACAAAATAGCTGATCATCTGACATTCCGACACCTAGTATTTTGATACTCTGATATGTTTCATACCCTGATGTTATCATATTCTGATATTCATATACCCTGATGATCGGATACTCAGATATACTACTAGAGTGATATAACTCGAACCCTGATATTCTGTATATCCCAATATCTCAGCTCAATTTTTGGTCGTTTGATCTTTAGATCTTTTGATATTTGGATTGACTACTTGAACATCTTGCTAGGGGATCGTTCATTTTTATGTCGGACCCGCTCCTAGACTTTGTAAAGCATGAATTGAACCTAAGGAGGATCCACAACTCAATCGGAAAAAGTTCAAGCAAATCGAGCAAGGGAAATGATAATCGCGGAAACCGATTGCGCGATGGATATCCTCCTGCCGCGATGCTCACCGCGATTCGCAACGGATGAGGGCGGCTATAAGGGCCGTGAAAGCGAGTTCAAGCATTTATCTATTCGTATCTGTAATATTACCGCGCAGTAACAAGTATAATGTTACATGCCGTCTGTATAGGAATCTATGATTATGGAAGCAAGTTTCGTTGCGATCGCAAGTAAGCCTATCTGAATTGAACTAAAAAAAATCGGAGATTGTACAATGTTACCGCCACGCCACGCAATAGAGAAAAGGGAGTAAGAAGGAAAGGAAACCCGTCACCAAGCATCATGCAGCTCACGGAAACCCGTCAGGAAGCAGCTCGCAACTCGCGGATACCGCTAGTAGGGGCAAAGAAATTGCACTTGCACTTGCACATGCACTTGCACTTGGATGTGTCTGCTCGACTGTGGCATAGCAGAGAATAGAAAGAAGAAGGAAAAGAGTTAGAAAATTGTTTGTCACGATATGTTGGACGAAAATGAAAGCTAATAGGTATTTTTGGTAAAATAGAGATTGACAAGGAGGTATCTTGTTTTCACCTCTTTTACAATCGCTCTCTTGCTGTCATATCCAGCCTCATACTATCGCTCCAACTGGTTCGGATCAGCTTCGGATCGGCTCAGGATCAACTTCCATCAGTCTGAATTCGTAGGCACTTGAATGAAAAATGGAAAGAAAAATATTTAAATGCCGATAAATTTGAATTCAAATATAGAGATAGGCTACGGTGTGATAAAAGTTAAGTGAAGAAAAAAAAAAAAATTTTAATGTGGTATAAAGTTCGCATATAATATTCGTGTATATTCAAGGAGGTTGTAATTCGTAAAAAGGAATTAATAATTGTATTTGTCGCTCTAAAAGTTCAACCGAAAATATAACGAAGAATGGAAATTTAGTGGAAATAATAAATGTATTCGATAACCGAACTCATAAATAAAAATGTTAAACAGGTAATTAGAAATAATTTTGTCATTATTGCGGCTTACCTTTTATTAGATTTATCGAAGATGCAATCTATATTATCAACAGCCTCCCCACTTCCGAGCAGCTGTAGTTTTTCTCTATAAACAGATTATATCGCATTTCATTAGAAAGTATTCAAATTTTTTTCGTATTTCATCTAAATGTCATCAACTGTAGATCAATGCAACTCACTCGCTCGTAAATATATTCTCTATTGATTATTGTTACAATTATTTGACGATGCCGTTAATTTTTATAACGTCTTAATTGTTATGACTTTTTGTAGACAGATATAGAATTGTTAGCTACTTATAATGGTAAAAATAATATGCGAGTAAAACTGCCGAAAACAGTTTACGGCGCAACAGGAGTAATTGAGACGTGACGATAGCGGATTATCAAGATTGAACTATTATTACCTTTTCTATGATGCAAACGGCGTTTTCCAGGCGAAAAAAATGAACAATTCGCGATAGATAAACGTAGAGAAAATGCAACTTGTTAACTTGTCACAAAACTATAAAAGAGTAGACGAGTTCGTGAGAATTGAGTAGCAGCGCGTCGCAGGTCTTGACTCTACGACGCTCCGAGTGTCACTGGGTCACTGGAACGCGTCGAAACTCGCATCAGCTGCGAGGTTTACCGCCGAGCGGGGTGGGGGTACCACGTTGTCGTAGGTCAGTTCACGCTCAACGCTGGCAAAATGATTCACGGGATGCATGCAATAAGGCGCGTAAGTTATTTTCTCGATTCTCGTAATTGGTTTACCCGTTATATGCACATGCATACGTAATTAATAATTATTAATTATAACGGTATTAAATAAATGAATAATAATATTATTACATGTATAAATGAATAGATACATAATCGAATAATTGAATAAATAATTAATTAAATAAATAAATGGAGAAATGAACAAATTATTAAATAAATAGGTAAATAAATGAATAATTGAATAAATAATTAAACAAACAAATATTAGTATGATTATGTACATGTATAAATAAATAAATGAATGAATAAATAAATAAATAAATGAATAATTGAATAATTGAATAAAGAATTGAATAAATAAACATAAGTAGGTATTATTAAATGTATGAATGAATAGATAAATGGATAAATAATTGAATAAATAATTAAATAAATAAATATTAGTATGATTACATGTATAAATGAATAGACAAATAGATAAATAATTGAATAATTGAATAAATAATCAAATAAATAAATATTAGTTGTATTAGATGTAGATTTCTTTTATTATATGTAATATAGGATATCTGCGTTGGGGACGATAATAACATTTATTTATAAGTTCCGCGATTCGATAGGCGTTTTAGAAACGCCATGATTATTCATAAGCTCTAAGACCTTCGGATACATCCTTACGCGATTGAGAAACTAGTTCGGTTATCGTTAAGACGTGCTGGACGACATTTATTTATAAGTTACGTGATTCGATAGGCGTTTTGGAAACGGGATAATTATTCATATGCTCCAAGACCTTCTGACGCGATCGACGTTTTAGAAACGCGATAATAATTCATATGCTCCAAGACCTTCTGATGCCATCGACGTTTTAGAAACGCGATAATTATTCATCAGCTCCAAGACCTTCGGATACATTCTCATGGTACTGAGAAGTTAGTTCGGTCATCTAGAAGACGTCTCAGACGACCGGATATTTACCAATAAGTTACGCGATTTTGAGACCCAATTTCTCAGAGTTTTATGCGATAGTTCGATTATTTATTACGTATTCGGATTCGAGTCAATCTGACCCAAGTAGCTTCCCCTTCTGCTTATGCTTTTGCTTTTTTTTTGTTTGTAAACGCCTCGGAGGAGTAACCACACCATACGACGGGATACTTCGAGGTGCAAATCCTCTTGCGAAGAGCTGTTAAGCTGCGAACCTGTTGTAATGGTGTAACAACTCCTCTACAGGCATAGATTGCTTTTCATGTGCTTTCCCCATAATTTCTTCTGGCTACTTGGGGTCAATCGGTCAGTTTATACCTAAACTTCGGTTTCAAATCAATTATATAAAAATGCAGGGCACGTTTCACGTGACGGGCTTGACGAACCCGCTGTACCCGAGTTCCAGAGGTGAGACGACATTTATTTATAAGTTGTTTCGGAAAAGCAGTGGACTTAGTCCAAGTAACCCCGGTGGCGCCACCGGGTGACGAACTACGGAACTAAGAAGAGCAGAATAATATAATGATCCGCGGGTTGCGTGTAATAGGGCGCAGCATTCCTCCCTTAGGCTTACCCTATTATAAATGTAGTGTATATTTAAATTCTTATTTCATTAGTAAAAGTAATTATGAAGTAAAGTTATTTCAAAGTAATAAACTTTATTTAGTTACCTATTACTTTGGTAATGTGTGATGAAACTTGATTCTACAGGGTGATATTACAGGGACATCTCAGTACTGCAAGTCTCGGACCGTCAGGCGGCTGATAAAAATGTGCGTGAAATTACCAGGTTCGCCGCTCGACTATTAGGTAGCTATAGTATAGTCAAAATTCGATCAACGCGATCGTAACCACAGATCGCAGATCGATATAGTATATGAACGCTTATACAGGGTGGTCCATTTAACTCTTTCACCGCGAATAACTTGGTTATTATTGATTCTACTGAAAAGTGTTACAGGGAAAAGTTGTTGCATTTGAAGGGGGAAAATGAGTTTTGGAAGTGAATGTCATCTGAAGGTCATATCTTGTGAGATTTCGGTATTCCCGATGTTTTTTTAAATGGGACTACCTATTTTTTTGTTCACTACAAGGAAGCTGACATTGAAACGCGTCCAACCATGTGCAACAACATGACCTTCGAATGACTTTCGGCCCCAAAATTTATGATCAAATGATGGAATTGCCTGGCCCTGCCTATGATTTTTGGAGCAACACTTGCACACGCATTGATGATACGTTTCTTAAATGAATGGATTAATGAATTTGAATGAAAAAAACAATGAAATGAAGGAAAAAAAGAAGAAAAAAAAAATTTTTGCCCCAAAATTCAATAAATTGTGGGGCCGAAAGTCATTCGAATGTTATGTTGTTGCACATGGTTGAAATCGTTTCGATGTCAGCTTCCTCATAGTGAGTAAAAAAATAGGTAGTCCCGTTTAAAAAAACATTAGGAATACCGAAATCTCACAAGATATGACCTTCAGATGACATTCACTTCCAAAACTCATGTTCCCCCTTCAAATGCAACAACTTTTCCATATAACACTTTTCAGTAGAATCAACAATAACCAAGTTATTCGCGGTGACAGAGTTAAATGGACCACCCTGTATACATACGTATCGAATTTGATATTTATTAAACACAATTAAGAATAAAAGAAAAAAAACATTTAAACACTTCATTATCCGTACCTTATTATATGAAATGAAAGGGGGCACATCTAACCCAAGGAGATGTGCTTAAGTTTTTGGAGGGGGGAAAGAGTAGTGTATTGATATAAGCATGCATACACTGCTTCATGCACGTACCTGTATATATTTAAATAAGTAGCGATTTTCAGAGTTTTAGAAATCTTTACTCGAAAATTGCTCCTGGTATCAGGAGATCATCTGACCCAAGGTGGTGTGCTACTTCCGATTTAATCGTTAGATGATTTCACTTTGAGTTGTTCTTTTAATTGTTCGTTCGTTCGTATACGTCGCTAGTTTTGATCTCTCCTCGCGTATTAACTGCTCCACTGATTCATAGAGAGCGCTCGCGCTGGCTCCGCATGAATGAAAGGAAAGATAGTGGCGCTGCACAAATATGCGGATAAAAAAAATTACTACCTTTTCTGAGAAGCGCGCTATGATGAATGAAAAGATAGTGGCGCTGCACAAATATGCAGACAAAAAATTACTACGACCCTTTCTTATATCCGTGGAGGCGTGGCTACTGGCGCATCGTAAGGATTCTGAGAAGCAGTATAAAAAAAACTACCACGACTTTACTATACATTCATTGATACAATAAATACGTATAAAAATACTCTGAACGTAGAAGATAGTTGTAGAATATGCAATGTATGTATGTATACGCATTTCGCGTGACTAATGCCATAAGGTCGTAAGCGCCAAAATTTTTTTTTTTTGCGGATATGCCCAAAAGATGTAATATTGCATGAAAAAGATTTTACCACCAAAAAAAAGAATTTTTTTTTTTTTTTTTTGCGCTTACGACCTTTTGCCATTAGACACGCGATTTGTTTCGGATTATGCTAGCATGTATGCTAAGATGCAAATAAAGATACTTGACCAATTTCAATATGTAGCACATTCATTTTAAAGAAATAATTATGAATAGTACCTACACACTTTCGATAATAATTATTAGTAATGTTATTGTATCGATTCTGTTAATTGTTGGTATATCTTTATAAATTCATTGATTCAAAATCGATACAATATTATTATTATTACTATTATTTTTAATGTGAACATCATAAGCGTAGTCTACGTTTTTAGGGAAAACGTGAATCACGCTTTGCGTTGCCGTAAAATAGGATCAAATGTCCTTCACGTACGATTTCGTAGTCGTAGAGTAAGACAATTTTTCCCTTATTTCATGTTTTTCACATCACGAATTGAAAAACGAATCTTTTTGTGTCTTCATGTTGAGCAATGTTGAGTAAATTAAGCTAACGGAATAGACACCGCTTTACCTTTGTCATCCCCTCTCGAAAAGCCGAAAAACCACCCATACAGTCTAATTATTTACGTAAACCAAGCTAGTCTGGTCAAACGCAAGGTCAGCCGACTGTTATTCGTATTGTTTTCATGATCTGCTCATTGTACCGAAAGGATAAGGTAAACGGCGTGCAAAGAGCTCAGTTTTTACACAGACGAAAAAAAGATATACAAATACATGCAAAAACGTAGTTGAAATTCAAATTTCCTTTCTCTCTTATACTTTAACTATAGTTTATAATTAAGACCTATTAGGCTAATAAATCTGGTAATATAGTAATATAAGAATAACACATAGTGTGAAAAAGAGTTTCTTAAACGTTTGGTATTTATTTGGACAGACGTGTACATAATCTGACAAGAATAAATGCAGGTGATACTTAGGCCCTACAATAATAGTGTGCAGCATTACCATAATATTTGTTCACAGTTGATGAAATAATGGGGTATCGTTGGATATAAGGATGAAAATGAAGGATCATTATTCATATTCTTATTTATCAATCATTCTCTTATAAATCCTAAAAGACGCTACATTTTCTCAATTATAGGTACAACACGCTAGAGACACGCTAGAGAAAGTTAATTTAATACAGAGAAGTTAATTTCGTAGAGAGTCTACAACGATTAATGAATCCAGCTGAACTCGAGCCTTGCCTCGATTTATTAACACATTATTATATTATATTATGTACCTATAGATATACATTTGTGAAGAATCTATAATATATCCTCTCAAGTATAAAATCATCGCAATTCATGATTACAGAGCTGCCGGTCTGCACGAGGCTTGGCAAAAGCAAATGCAAATGTAAATTTAAAGAAGAAAAATAAAAATGCAAGGCTGTATACCTTCGTATACCTTCGTATACCTACTCATTCAGGATGATATTACAAAAGACTTGAATGATCGACGCGAGGCTCGAGTCAGCCCGAAGAGCGTATAATATATACTATAAAGACTAATACTACGAATATGAGACATAAGTGCTGTTTAAGATTTCGAACGAGCACTACGATAGGCTGCGCAGGGTAACGAGGTTACATAGCTGGGATAAGTAGGTATAAGGTACGTCGGAAAGTATATGATAAGTAAGGATCGTTTTGCGGCGAGAAGCGATCAGAGGTAAACAATAAAATAAAAAAATCCGCGAAGACGATGAGTTCTGCAATTGACGGTATAGAAGATTTTTGGATTTTTCTTAAATTTATTCTTTATAGGTAGGTATAATATGCTTTGTGAAACAGAAATCTTCCGGTGTTGTAAATGGCTTGAAAATTGAAAAGATGTATGTGCGATTTGATGTACAAAAATCAACAAATTTTCAAATAATTAAAATTCCATAATTATTATAGATGTAGTATTACAGGTATTCAAACTTTATAATAATAAGCTTCGAAAATGATTTAACGATTCAATGAAATTTTAATGATCGTTCTTACCGCTATATAATCAATGTCAGGGTATAAAAACGGAAATTGTAAAAGATATATATGTGTAATAAGGATAATAATAAGATGAAGGATATAATATAATGTATGAACTGGCATCGGTGATCACTGACCAAGTGATCACTATTCTGCACTAATGTAAATATATAGGTACTCATCGTTACGACGGTTCGATCGTTGGTAATAATAAATTAATTAATTAACTATATATTAAAAGTCGTTTAAAACCGACTTATTTAAACTTACGCGCGTAGTACATATGTTTCTATATATATTATATATATAGATATATATATATATATACAATATATTATATATATATATTTATATTTATAATAGCCAAGACCAGCAATATAATATTAGCTGAAACTTAGAGATATATCTACAGATTAGCCGGTTACATATGTTATATGTATATACGTAGATTATTATTATTATTATTTTTATTATTATTATTATTATTATTATTATTATTATTATTATTATTATTATTATTATTATATACCTCTAAACTCGTATGAAAAATTATGCAATTATATATATATATGTATATATATATAATTATTTTATCAGTTTTTCTTTTTTTAAAATCTTATTATATTATATATTAATTATATAATTATACAGATCATGTGATTTATAATACGTAAAAATACAAAAGTGATTATCATAATTTCCCGTGTTTAATTGTTCGATCATATGTTCAATAATAATTATAACGAGTAAATACATATTATACTTTACAAATGGGACAGTTGTATAGCTAAATTTTTCTTTGGCATCATATAAGATATAGCTTGACCATTTCATCAAGGTTTATAATAAATTTCGTAAATATACATGCGGTTCAAGTAAACAAATGGATACATTAAAAATCAACGCTAGAAAGAAAAAAAACTAAGAAAAAAACGAAAACGAAATAACGTATTAAGTTGTATAATAGATAAAATGGTCATCTGTACCAATTAGCCGTTGTAAATTGTTCAACGTACACGCACGAACGGCGGAATCCATTCGGACTCTATAATTATGTCAATTTAGTTTTACATAACAATTATACTATTATCATAATCAATATTGTTATGTATGTATAATTTCTTATTATTTTGATCATTGAATTTTTTTCATATACCATTTGATATTAAATATTACGTACGTACGTAATTATTACGCCGATATTATATTAGCTATATAGGATAGGTATATCGTAATCAACGCGAATAACGAAATAATTTTCAGTCGTTCGGGTGTACGAAGAATGAAATTATTTCTAGCGCAAGATATTAATGAATGCATAATATCTTTTGTATTTAATAATACATCATTTGAATATGTATATAAATTTCACCGTTATAGTGATTTGCAAAAAATAAAAAATAAACAATATCTCAGTATCTTCCACAACTGCTGCAGAATAATTTAGGGTGTATATAGGTAATATCATGGATATTATAGGCGTGGGGGGTAAGTAGGTTCGGGTTTATTCCTTTTTCTTCTTTTTCTTTCGTTTTTGGGTATAGGTATAATTATGGATTAACCACGCAGGATAAAAATCTTTTCGTAATAAAGACAATACAATATATTATGTAGTAAATTTGTTGGATAAAATTCGTGTAAAGTTTGAATAAAAATGATAAACGGTCGTTAATAACACATTCATTCATATAATTTATAGTATAGTATAGGTGAACTTGCGCACGAATCGATGGGTAACATCAATTCAATTCAATACATATATATATAATATATTATTTATATATATATATATATATATATATATATATATATATATATTTGTATACTAAATGTATACAAAATTCTAATAATATATTTTTTATTTCCGTAATTTCAGATCGACGCAATAAATTAATAATTCAATTAATTATACATATAATACTATATATATGTCACGTTCAATAATAAATTATAAATATAGTTCATTTTTCATATGAGCGTGTATTAAAATTACATTTAATAAAATATTAATGTACCATCGACTCGCTGCAGGCGCCTATTTTTTTTTTTTTTTTTTTATTCTTTTTATTTTTATTTTTTTTTTAATTCATTTGTTTAATAATCTAACATAATAATATAACTTTCGGCTATTATAAATTCTTTGTATTTATTGTATATTTATTCGGAATATGTTGTACCCGATGCGGATTCTCGCGTTAATCGTTTATTACTATTATTATTATTATTTATTTATTATTATTATTATTATTATTATTATTATTATTATTATTTCATTTATTTTATTATTTGTTAGTTGTTCGGCAATTCGAGTATATATAGTATATACTATATAGGTATAAACACTCGAGTCTCGCCAGCTTATAGCCTCATATGGTCCGACTCGATTCAATTTTTACGTATGTTTGTTTTATCCATATATATATGTATAACTACGTCGTAATATATAGTATATAGGAAATTTCGCCCGGAGCAAAACCACCCCCAGTTCAATCATCATCATAATCATCGAAAAAAAAAAAATTATTCATACATTCGAACGAAATTATCAAGGGAAATCACTGCGAGACTGTTTTTTTTTTTCTCCCCCTCTATCTCTCTCTCTTCCGTCTAGTTTCCATTTTTATGTATAAAAATGAAGAAAAATTGAATTTCGCATACGAAAAAAAAATAGAAAGCAGTATAAATAATTTTTCAAAACGCATCTTTCAATCCGATTTTTTTTCGCGTCAGTTTAAACTTTGAAAAATTCATGTCGAATACGTCTTTATTTATTCTTATAGAATTCTATAATATCAAATCCCCGACACACAAATAAATTATAACAATAATAAAAATGATCCTGCGATAATATTATGGTGATGGCTATAGAAGGTGATTATATTCCCGTGAAATTTTCCAATATACAAATAATTATATATATATGTATAATATGTGTATAGTATTATATAATATGTATATAGCAATTAACTTGGGTAATTTTTTTTTTTTTTTTTGTTTTTCTTTTCTTTGTCTTAAAAATTTTTTCTTCACAGTTTATTATATAGTTTTCATTTCATTTCAGTTTTATAGTTTTATTCAATTAATTTTATTCTTTCTTTAGTCGCGTTTCTTTTTTTTTTTTTTTTCAGTATTTTTATCTTTTTTTTTTTTTAATTTTAATTTTTTTTTTTTTAATTTTTTTCTATTTTTTCTTATTTTTTATTTTATTTTATTATTTATTTCAGTTTTTTTTTTAGTTTTTTTTTTCATTTTTTTTTTTTTTTTTTTTTGAATAATTAACAACGTGATAATACAGCGACGGGGGGATGGGATTAAGGGAGGGAACGGATCGGGTTAGGTGTATATATATCTCTACGAGCGCATTTACAGTAAATAGTATTGCAGTACGTAAGTTATAGTAAACTTTCCTCTATGTTTTGAGCATACCGTCCGTCTGCATGCATAGTTGGCTATAATATACGTTAATATGATTTTTTTTACAGACATTTGGCATTTGGCGTATGTCGTATAGGTATAGGTATAATAATGTCATCTCCTACTAGTCATGTGTACGTGTACGTATGTATATATGTTCGTTTATTAACGCGATACGCGGCAGCGAACGGTATTTCATAGAATAGGAACAGAGATGCGAAGATATATATGTATAAGGGACAGACTACGAGTTCCCCGCGTACACTAATTCAATTCCTTCGTGTTCAGTTGATTAATTAATTAGTCAATATTATAATTTATTAACAGTTCGTACTATCCATTAGTTTAACGGTCAATTCATTTTCTTTTTTTTTTTTTTTTTTTTTTTCTTCTTCTTTTTTTTATATTATTCATTTTAGTCGTTTTCTTTATTTTATTATTATACAATACCCTATATAATTATAATACATTTTACTATATAATAATATAGGTACATATCATACACGCGCTTACCCGCGCACGTAATTTTATATTTATTATTTTTTTACGTCTTTATTTCATTTGTGTTTATATATGTGTAATGTTCATGTGTATGTGTGTGTGAATCTGCATGGGTATAGGTAGGTAGGTATAGCAGGTAATATACCTAGGTATATTCCCTGTGCGCGTGTAAGAGCGTGCGAGTTGCGTGCGTGTGTATATACCTATAATGTATAATATAATATGTACAAGTATATTTTATTATTCATTTCTATATATATATATTTTTTTTTCATTTCTGTTAATTTATTAATATTATTAATTTCATTATTATTATTATTATTATTATTATTATTATGTATATCAACATGAGTTTTTTTTTTTTTTACATTATATACGATCAATAAATTATTCATCATTTTCTATATAATCTTCGCTATTTGTTTTCTTTTTTTTTTCTTCCTTTCTTTTTTAATAATCTTCATTTTCGACAATAATAATTACGACGCGATATCGAGATTAACTATATAATATATATCATATATCATTCTATATAGTATATTATAGGGTATAAGGTATATCAATTTTATCATCGTTCAATAATATTTTATTGCGCAAGGCTTACTGCAGCTATGCGAATCGTTTGGTAATCGTTTAAATATATATATTATAATATTTAGCTATATCAATAATAAATATATATATGACGCGACGCAATGATTATATAATATATATATATATATCTAGGTATGTGTAGGTATGCGATAACGTTAATATAATATACAACGATATACTATATATGGCAGATCGTGACGTTTTATATTTATTATTATTCATATTATTATTATTATTATTAATTATAAAATTCAACTTTAAAATTTTTACACTTACATCTTTAATTGGGAGGCATTTTAGGTGTGGGTGTTTTACATGTACAAATCTTTTTTTATACATCCGCACCACTACGCGGTATATTATATATTACGTTTTATTTGACGTATATATATATATATATATATATATTTATATACATAAATAATATATTTATATATATGTATTATATATATACATATATATACATTTTTTTTTTTTTTAATATCAACACTCGTTACACGCTTTCCGTTTTATTTTTTAATTTTTTTTTTTTCATGTCAAACAGTCAGCCTATTTTATTATATTTAACTTCTATCATTTTCGTATATCTAATATATACCTATATATATACACATACGTCGTTAAACGTAGGTATACGTATGAAATATGAATTTTATGATATCTAATATTTGGTGCGAGTGAAATGAAAATTCATTACGGCAAAATAAATATTTTTTTACCCATAATTTCTAATTATTTTTCCTATTCTCCATTATATTACCTCATTTGATAGAAACCCCGTTCGCTTTTGATCGACTCATTATACCTAATCGCGTTATTGTATTATATACTCTCGATATATGTGTGTATATAGAAATTATAAATAATCATCGCGAATATACCATGTAGTCAGATACCAGATTTGACTTTCGCGCATATCAACTTGATATATACTATATATTAATTATATATCAACATACAATATATATATATATATATATATATATATATGTATATAAATTTTTGCCGAATTAATAATCACTACGCACATAATCTCTACATACCTATATATGGAAGAAAATTGTTTTCGTACACGCGAATGTAACAACGATAATTGCGGATTGCGATTATTAATGTATTACGATTTTAGGACACTCCTGTATGATGTGACGAATTTTTCTTTGCTTTTTTTTTTGTAATTATTTGATTTTTATAAATTTCAAATTTTTTTTTCTTCTTCTTGTTTCCTAAAACGTTACCGTTGTCTCCTATATAATATATATATCGCGTTGTATTACCGCCAATTTGTTACCAATTTAATATCCTAAATTAATTATATATAAGCTACGATTTTGGGTATAATATAGTAATAGTAAGTGTGTTGGTTGTTTTTTGTTTTTTGTTTTTTTTTTTATGTTTTTTTGTTTTTTTTTTCGTTTTTTTCTTCTATCATTATTATTATTATTATTAATTATATTATTACTCCAATTATTACGTCGAATAATTTTCATTTTCATCTAATATATATATATATATATATATTATGTACAAATTATATCATTTTATATATATACGATCGAGTAAAATTTTTTCGGTTTTTTTTTTCTTCTCCTTCTTAATTCTCTTCTTGACTCATATAGATATAATATTATATCAGAACACTTGAATTTCATTTTTTTTTTTTTATTTTATGTATTTTTCATCCCGCGCGCAATTATATATATATATATATATTTATTCATATACTTTATTTTATTTCATTAATTAATTTATTTATTTATTTTTTCATAATTATCACCCGCCTTATTGTAGGTATATGCTGGTATATACATATATATATAATATATATATATACATATATCCATTCTCCCCGATATTTCAAACTATTATTATTAGAGTAGTATTATAACTTCTCTTTTCTCTTTCTTAAATTTTTTTTTTTTTTTTTTTTTTTTCAATATTAGCTAAATTTTTATATCTCATCTCATCTTTTCTCCCCACAAAATGATAACTGAAATGAATGCCCTAAGCCCAGCACATTTTTTTTTTTTTCAAATTTATTTTCGCCTATAATATATTTATATATATTTACTAAATAAGATTTATCGATCGTTGCCGAAAATACTACACATATACCTATCAAATAGGTTCGATTCCATTTTTTTTTTTTCTCTTTTATTTTGTTCTCAAGATTGTTCATTGTACATATTTTATACTTTGATTCATGTATATAACGATAAAATTTACAAATTTCGAATCACAAAGCATAAAATCAACGACCGATGAATCTTTTTAAGTAAATAAAAACCAAAAACGAAAAAAAAACAAAAACAGCGACGTATGACAATTTGTTACAGAGGCGAGCCTTCATCGTTAAAGCGCTCTACATATCCTAAACCTGAAATCGGCCTAATTTTAATTGTAAGCTTGATTTTTATTTTTCCTTTTTTCTTTTTTCTTTTTCCCCCCCTTTGTCCTATACACCAGCGTGGTTTTAATATTGACCCCTGAATCTCATGAAACGCACCGATTCTCAGGGGCCAATAACAACAACAACGAGATAAAACACCAGTGGCAAGGGCTTTGCATCGACTACGTGTGCGCATAACATTGTTCACTGCTAAATTATTATTTTTTTTTTTTTATTATTACGTGTTTTTTTTTTACGATTTAATTTTGAAATCAATTTAGGTACATATATATATAAATAAATATATATATACATACCTAAATGTAATTTTAACATTACCTGTAGGTATATACAGTATAAGTGCGCGTGGATATGTGGATTTGGATCGTTAGGGGTGGGTGCAACAGGATAGGGTGCATACAAGATAGTACAGACTATAGCAGCGTGGCACATATACACATCTATATACTTATATATAATAAATATATATATACGTATATATTTGTGTTATACACATGTATATTAGATCCTATAGTAGGCATATAAGTGTAATATAAGATAGAAAGCTCGTGAGAAATGGGAGCTTTTTTCCTTTTCCTTTTTTTTTTCATTTTTCTCCTTTTCTTTTTTGGTTTTTAAAATTTATTAATTAATCATATATATTGATTAGACGAGTTAACAACGGCAAGAACCGATCCTCGACGATGATAATTCATTGATTAATAATATAGTGTTATAATTATGAAAATAAAAAAATCGAAAAATATTGTAAATACGAATGTATGTGAGTAAACTTACGACTCGTGACTATATAGGGGTTGCTCTCGCCGTTGTTCTCGTTCTTCGAAATTATAGGGTATATATCTCGATCGCGTGGAATCCTAATTTTTGATAAAACATATACATAGAGCGCATATAGGTATATAATATGTATATGAGTTGCGAGTTTTCTATCATTTCGAAATTCAAGATATAGGTATAGGGTATAATATAGGTATATTACGTATATAATCACCTTTCTCGATTCTCTCGAGTATATACTGCACAAAATCGATAATATATAAATAAATCGGTATAGGAATAATATATCGACAGGAATTAGAGTTCGAATAGATGGGGTCCTCGACCCTCGTATATATATAATATATATTATAATTCATATATAAATATATATATGGGGAGCGAAAAGATCGAGGATATAGCGAGGAGAGTAAGATATCAGAAAGATCGGTATAATCGTCTTTCTGCTTGGTGGTTTATTAGAGGCGGGGGTGCTGAGGTGTGCAAAGTATCTCGTATACTAATTTTTGATGTATTTTTTTCTTTTCTTTTCTTTTCACAGTATACGAGGTGCGTGAACAACTTGTTGCTTGCAGAGTGTTTTCTTCATGTTTTTTGCTTTTTTTTTTGTTTTTGTTATTATTATTACGCGTGTCGATGTTGTTCCTTTTTATTTTATATTTCCCCTTATAGATTTTTCGTACAATTTCAGGTCAGGCTGCCATAGCTAAAGGTCGCCCCCGTTCAGACACGAACATCGAAGACGATGCACCCCCTTCATGGTCAGGAAATACGATCCTATAAAATACCACCGATACGCGTTACGGTATTGAATATATACATATTCTTTTTTTGATCAACTTTTCATGAAAAAAAAAAATATACGTATACGAACCTACGACCAAGACGAGGTGTCGACGATCGTTTCGTCCGTGGTGTCATTTGGTGGCTGGGCTTGGGCAGTCTACTACTGGACTATTATGTGAGGCGCCGATAATAGCACGGCGACGGTTGCGATTACGGTGAACATCGTGAATATTATCAGACAAAACCTGTACAGACAAATTACAATTACAGAATAAGAAAAAATCAAAAATCAAAAATCAAAAATATACAGAGTAACAAAAACGAGTGAAGAAATTTGCACACCGAGAGTTTTCGGTGAAACTGGTGACCCCCTTCACGGTAAGTGTCTGTGTTGGTCTCGCCGCAGGGAGGGGGTCGGCAGTTCCACGGAAAACTCTCGGTATATTTACGGTACGTACCTGTCGACGACCATAGCAGCGAATTTCCAATCGCTGATGAGTTCCGCTTCCTCATCAGCCTTCTTCATACGATTTGTTATAAACTGTAATTCCTTAAGAATCGTTTGCAATTCTCTCCGTGTACCACTCAGTGGAAGAGAAGCTGATGTTTCCTCGACTGTCGCCGGTCGACCAGACAAGGGTGTGCCGTACGCCGACCTGCTACCAAAATGCTTCTTTTACCGTACTTTTAATGATGAAAAATTAATGATCGCATAATTTTTTTCGCGAATCATTTTAGTGAAGAAAGAACAGATGGATGAATTTGAAAAAAAAATGATCACTACGTTTTTCGGGGTAATTATAATCGGAGTCCATAATTACCGTATGTAACCAGCTGATGGATTAGCAGCGGCGCTATTTCCGTGTCTAAAATCATCATCGATGTCTAACACGTTGGCCAGAAGACTTTTGCTGCTTCTTTCCTGCAGCTCAAGTTCCTTCATACGATTGCTCATCAATATTGTTTTCCTTGTGATCTTTTTGCCCGGACGACTCATGCCCAGGATCCATGGAAGCCATTGAAGAAGGACTGTTTTTATCTGTCGTATAATTAATGTGCAGGGGTAGAAATCGTCAAACTCGAATGGGATAACGATATAGAAAATTCGGATTTATTACCAAACGAAGAGCGATCGTCTACCCACCCATTGAGGCATCTCGTGAATATCTGCCGTTCTGTGATGGTAGTTTAGGACAACAACCGTAAGGACGACACTGCTCGCAACCATGAACATTATGCAGTTGAAGTACGTCCCTGAATCCGGGGATTTTTTCAGAATCCCCCCGAAAAAACAAAAAAAAAAAAAAAAACAAAAAAAGAATCGATTAGCTCAGTTAGTGGGGGGGTTGGGGGGTGGTTCTTGGTTTAGGGAATCGAATGATTGTTTTTTTTTTTTTTTTTCTTTTTTTTTTTTCTAACCGATAAAACGCGAAGGATTACCAAATATTTATTATAAAATTCGAATCGCAGAAATGAAGTTTCTTTTTTTTTTTTTTTGTTTAAGGTAATCATTCGTCGCTTTGAACTAACAATAATCATTCAAACGTTCGATCGCATCATACAGACAGACGGACGGGCTGGCAGGCAGGCAGGCAGGCAGAAGGTTTTGGTTAATATATATAAAAAAAAAAAATATATTACCCAGTATCACTCGGGGGTGGTTTTTTTGTTTTATTGAAATTTTTCTAAACCAAATAGGTATATCCGAGCGATACTTGCGTATTGATTAATAATATTTTTAAATTTATTATAAGGGTAGCAGTCTTACGCACGTTTACACTTGGCAAACCACGCACCTCGAGCTGTAATCAGCTTACATTCGTACGCCGATTTAACAGAATATAATATCATCAGAATATCTTTCGATAAATAAATGAGAAATAATTTATGGAATATATATTATAGTATTATATATCAGTGAAGTTACGGAATAAGAAAAGAAGAATAATTAATTAATTAATTAATTAATTAATTTTAATTAAGTAACTAATTAATTATATAATCAATTGATCTGCGATAATAAGCTGAGAGAAAACGATGATATATTATATTACACAAACGATAGGCAAGAGCTGATATGGTATATAGATAATTAGGAAAGAGGATAAAGAAATAAAAGTTTCTAATTTTAATGAAAATAATCTTTCTCATTGATATATAATGTACGTGAGGATTTTTTTTTTTTTTCCTTTTTCTTTTTCTTTTTTTCATTTTTGCATGGGTTAGCGAGCAAAGCAGGCATTAATATGAATACGAGAGATCGACAATCGCGCGCTTATAATATACAAACGAGACACAGAGACATACGAACATATAATACTGCGCATACTTACTTGTGCTACACGTAGTAATATACATATAGTAATACGATTATAAATACATACAATTATAGTGTATAATCGGCGTATAATTAATATCAATACATACATACATACATACAAACAAACAAACAAACAAACAAACAAACAAACAAACATACATACATACATACATATATACACCACATACGCGCATACAACGTGGTTTTATTTAAATATATATAGTAATACATGTATATACTATAATAATAAACGTGCAATAAATAAAATAAGATGCGAGCTTTTGTGTAGAAAAATACATATCTAATATAGTATACTATCTATATATCTAGGTATTACAAACACTGGCTGAAAACTAATCTAATGTATAAATCTATATGTACCTAATATTATAGTATTTAAGGATACACATAATGATTAAATACGTATAAATCTACATATACATATAATAATTGCAAATATTGTAAGATGCATAGCTGTTGATATGAGATATAATATATATGTAACTTTGAGGATATATATAGGCACGCGCAGTTTCTATTCTTTTCATTTTTTTTTTTTTTTTTAATCATTTTTCTATTTCTTATGTATCATTCATCATGTAAGTTGAGTTTTTTTTTTTTGTTTTTTTTTTATTTTTTATATATATAGGTACTTATTGTTTGTTTGTTTATTCATTTATTATTTCTCTTTTTTTTTTTTTCCTCCTTTTCTATATCTTTCGCATTATATATTTATATGTTTCTATAGGGCAATCGGAACTACATATTATAGGATAAGGGAAGTCAAGCTTGGCGATAGTTGAGAAAATAAGAAAAAAGGAAAATGTAAAAAAATTAGAAAAAAAATTAGCATGTATACGAAATAATATTATTATCATTATTGTATAATATAGTATACAAGCTAATAATTGTGCAAAATAATGAAATAAGCTTGATGAATAAAATTTAATCCCGGCACAACGTTTCTTATTATCCATTATTATATTATATAGAAAAACAAAAATCCTTTCTTCTTCTACTAAACTTGTTCTTATACCTACGATGATATCTACCTGTAGCTACATTAATATAGTATGTGTGTAATAAAAGAAAGAAAAAAAAAAAAACGATCGATGAGCATTATGCTAATTTATTTCTATAAGCATTGCAAAAAGGGTAAGATATGCGATATAAGTGCGATAAATTTTTTTTTTTTTTTTTTTTTTTCATGTAAAACGTACTATTATGATGCAAGGTGAATATAGGTACCTACATAAGCTTAAATAGGTATAATATACTTGAGTGTTGAAATTTTTCATTTATCTATGTATTTTGATTGTTTATTTTTATTCTTTTTATTATATAGAAGAAAATTAATATTTTATTTATATATGTATAGATATAAGAAATTAGTGGGAATATATGGAGTTTAATTAGCGTCGATTAGATGCGACTATAAGGATATAGTGAAGAATAAAGGATGTGAAATAAAATGTCAAACTACACGCGTATACCTCTATCGCAATAAATGAAAGATCGTTAATTTAAACGTCGAAGAATTTTCGGCGTAAAGAAAGGTTGCGTCGGGTTTCAAAAGCGGGAAAAATAAAAAAAAGAAAAAAAGAAGAAAAAAGAAACAGAAAAAAAGAAAAATTGATATTATTTGTCAGAAACTTGAACACGTATCTGGAATCGTCAGTTTTGTTAATAAACGAACGAATAAATAGAGAAGGGTGAATTATATCAAGCTATTTTGTAGGGAATTTGGTAAAAAGCTGCCAGTGTGGTATGGAATAACGATTCTCTATGAAACAAGAACCGCAGCAGCAGCAGCAGCAGCGCGGGTTTCCTGTCAATAAAGTTCTGAAACTGAAACACGTCCGCATCGTTTGTTAAAAGATAATACTCGAGATCCCCGTTTCGAAGGGTAACATTTATTTCCCCTATTACGTGTATACCGGGGCGAAGTAGCTAGCTAGGTAGATATAACAAAAGGAAAAGAAAAATATCGGGACTCTTCTTGATTAAGAAATACAGACAGGGGCTTGATTGCCATTTCCGACTCTTAACAGGCTCAAGTTTCTGAACAATAGCCAAAATTAATCGGGGAATTTTCGAGGAAGCCGAAATATACGAGCTGCGTTAGTATATCAGAGCTCGTAGTTATCCGAGGCTTTAGGTATACATATACCGAGAGTTTTCGATCAAACTGCCGACCCCCTCCCTGCGGCGAAACCGCCAGAGACACGTATCGCATCAGTTTCACCGAAAACTCTCGGTAGGTATAGGTATAATCCTAACCACCTATATGAACAGCAAATTGGAAATTGTATATTTTCCGAGATGAAACGTGGTGTATTTTACACATATAATACCACGGAATTGCTCTCATATTTTCTCGATCTTATATTCAGGCCTGCACTCGCGTAGCTTGCGTAATTATTACATAACTACAACGATAATTATTGTCAGCGTTTATTAAAATAAATAATAATCATAATGATAATGAATATAAATAATAATGAAAATAATGATGTAATAATAATATGATAGCAGTTTGCAAGTTGTGGTAGCATCTAGACAGTACACCTATTGTGATAAGTGAATTTATATATAATATAATATATAGGTATAATAATAATAGTAAGGGTATATATTATTTTATCAAAAATTCACCATTATATAAGTATATGTATGAAATATACGTATAGTAGGTGGAATAACTACGTAATCTGCAGCAACTCAAGCCCAAGGTTTTCGCGGAGAGACTTTTAGAAATTTTTATTTCACGCATATGTTACCTCGCGGATAAATAATTATTATTAACTCGGTATATAGATTTTCATTTATAATATGTATTCATATTGTGAACCCTCTCAGATATAGGGTAACATATCCGTATTACAGCTTTCCTGCAGTCGCTCCGTGAAAAAATAACAGTTTGACAGTTAAATTTCGTTTTATCGGCTTTGGGGTTTACGTGATGGTATATACATATATATCTACATATATATAAATATCTATGTATATATATACGCATATACACCGTGATATGAACTGTCCCTATACGATTATTATTTTTATTATTATTAAAACTCGTTTTTTCTTTTTCTGTCTTCTGATTTTTGATTTTTGATTGTTGATTTTTGATTTTTGATTTTTCATCGTTATTAAATATTGTTATTTTTGTATAATTATTATATATATCTTGTTCTTTTCTTTTTTCTTTCTTTCTCAAATCATTGTTGTAACCATTGAATAGAAATGAAAGATCGAAAATTTAGCGGACAATTAGCAAAGTCCGAGGGGCACCCCGTATGTGAAATCTGATAATACTAGATGAATAATTATTCCATTATAATAGTAATAGAAAATGAATTTATTGGTACTTGAAACTTGAACTTGATGCTAGATCATCTATATAATATAATTAATAACATTATGTATTGGGAGTATAGGCGCGGTGCAGTGATTCAGCCAGGCAAAGCCTTGGAAATTTGAACGATATTTTATTAGACCTATTAAAGAGTTAGAAGCGATATAGGTATGTATATCAAGTTTTCTGCCGTTTTCTCACAACAAATAAATAAATATAAAACAGCGTATATAAAAAATCAATAATGATTATACTACATATGGAAATAGTTTTATATAATACCGCATAAGAATCAAGTATACGTTTCGTCTAACTCTTTTCTCAAAATTGAACATTAAATAGTAAAGACTATTATAGTAAGTAATTTTTTTTATTTGTTTATTTATTTATTCTAGTATTTCAATTTTTTCTAATTTTTTGCAATTTTTTCTAATTTTTTCTAATTTTTTGTAATTTTTTTTTCTTTTCTTATTTTCCAGAGAAAAAGTAAATCAAAGAAGACGGCATAAAAATCTTAGAATTCAATTTTTTTTTTAAGTCTTTACCTTGCTGCGTCGACATAGCACGTTGAAAATCGTACGCCCCAAGCCGCAATATTTATCCTTTTGTATTTCATTTTTTTTTTTTTTTTTTGTTTTTGGTTTTGGTTTTGATTTGGATCGTTTTTTTTTTGTGTTTTGTTTGAAACTTTTTTTTAAGTTGGCCGCATTACCGCCCTGCTCGACAAAGACCTGTTTCAACAGTTTTCATTATAAAGAAATCGTTAAATAATATATAAGAGATTTTCAATGTAATACACGCGGATATGTATATATATTTTCGTTTTTTTCGTTTTTTTCGTTTTTTTTTTTGTTTTTTTTCTATAGAAAATATAAACCAGTCTATCAGGCAAAATAATAAACGAAAATTGATATATTTCAGACATTTTTGTAATTGCGATAAGGAAAGAGAAATAAAAAAAGATTGAAAAAAAAAAAAAAAGAATTAAATATATTGGGCTATTACTCGTCTAATTACTCTCATTTCTTAACTCGATAAGAATAATAATAATGGAGAAAACCGTATAATAAGCTCGTATTTGATTAATGGCTATATCAATATATTAATTTTAACACAAACGATATAATGAATTGACATAAAATCTATATTATAAGCTTTCCAATTCCGATCTGCATCTTCATCGTCAATTTATCAAAGTCTTTAAAGATATACTACTATAGGTATAATATATAACCGCGAGGGTCAATAATATATTCGTCGAGGGTTGTAATAATATACACGAGTCTGTATAATTAACCCAAACCTAAAGTAATTAATATAATTATCTATATCCACGCGAGACGTTGGGTAATTAGACGTTTTACAGGGGTTTTACAGACAAGGGTGCGTGTATGGGGTGGGTTTTTTTTTTTTTTTTTTTCTTTCTTTTTGGGGAGGCAGCGGGCAGGGCGGTCCGCCCCAATCATGTTAAGCACATTATTATTTATTCATTGCATATTTAATACAACGTTTTATTAAAAGTTTTACCGCAACGAATAGGGTTGCTGGTATAAATTTTTTTCTTTTTTATTTTACATACATCCCTAATATGTTATACGTCCGCGTCTATGTATAGTTTTTTCGTTTTTTTCTCTTTTAATTTCCATTTTATACCGACAAACAATTTTCTATACTATCTAAAGAAAATTGATAATAAAAATAACAAACGACGCGAATTATTATTCCAGCTGTATACTACCCTTATTCGTTTCGCCAAAACTTGAAAACGTCTGCAGTTATCATGGGTATAATAATTAAACGGTGTAATTTGTTTAAAGGGTGGTAAATAGGGGAGAAATACTTGAGCAGCGTATTAAAATTGTGTAAAAGTAGTGGTGGTGGTGGTGGTGGTGGTGGTGGTGGTGGTGGTGGTGGTAGTAATAGTATTAAATAGTACGTGTGTATGAATATACATTTTATATATATATATATATATATTTATATATTTGTTTATATATATATACACACACATACATATACATATACATACATATAATAGCACATATGTATATATTATAAAAATATATTTATATATATATATATATATACGAATGATAATCTGGGATTATGAGATCGGACACTATAATAGATGAAATGTGAAAAAAAAACAGAAATCAAATTCAAAGTATATAAATATATAGGTATATATATATATATATTGTATGTATACATATATATATCAAAAAAGTAAAATTCACACGTGAACTATAAATGCACAGAACAACGATCAACACATAGTGTTATCAATAATATATAGATATAATATTATGTATAGTAAATAGATATATGGGTATGTAGTTTATGTATAGTATATGAGTGTGTGTGTGTGTGTGTCTATATTTTGTAGATATAAATATGGGTATATATATATATATATATATAAAAGGAAAATATATGATGATGATTTATATATCGACGGCCGCGTGGAAAAACCGGCTATCTCGGATTCCGTTTGAAGAACCGGCTATCTCGGGTTTTGCTTGGAAAACCGGCTATCTCGGATTGCGCTTGGAGAACCGGCTATCTCGAGCTAAGTTTGAAAAACCGGCTATCTCGCTCGTGAAATTTTCTCGCCGCAAATTCAGTTGGTAGCACTGTCAGACTCAATAAAAAAAAACTCTGCGTGGTATCAGTATCTCATATTAACAGGTATAATATTCATTCATATAGATTACTGTCGCTAAAAAATCCAAGGCAATAACAACCACAATGATATTTTTTTACGATTCAGGAAGAAAAAAAAAAAATCTGATATTCGAAGAATTCAATTGACGACGATTTTTTTGTTTTGTTGTTATACCGAAGTTTCGGCTCAATATAGATCCCTTGTGCACCTACATGGTCCATTCTTTGCAGATATGAATCTGTTCCTCTATGAACCCTTGAAAGCCTTAATTTATTCTATAGAATGAAATATCCCATAAAATGTAAAGGTCCATAAGGAGAGGGTTAAATAAACTGTCCCAATTTTTTCTTCCCGAATCGTAAAAAAATATCATTGTGGTTGTTATTGCCTTGGATTTTTTAGCGACAGTAATCTATCTGAATGAATATTATACCTGTTATTATGAGATACTGATACCACGCAGAGTTTTTTTTTATTGAGTCTGACAGTGCTACCAACTGAATTTGCGGCGAGAAAATTTCACGAGCGAGATAGCCGGTTTTTCAAACTTAGCTCGAGATAGCCGGTTCTCCAAGCGCAATCCGAGATAGCCGGTTTTCCAAGCGAAACCCGAGATAGCCGGTTCTTCAAACGGAATCCGAGATAGCCGGTTTTTCCACGCGGCCGTCGATATATACTGATGAGAGGGCAGAGCAGGGGGGAAAAATATTGTGACAGAGCAGGTCGATTTTTCGACTGATTTTTTTATCTATCGAACTATTGCGAGAAATAAATCGCGAAATTTTGCAAGAAAAAAAGACTTACAAAAAAAAAAAAGAAACCATTTATTATAGTTAGTAGCCTGCCCTGTCTTATAGGTATGGATTGGTATATTATGTAGAGTAAATCTGGTTGCCACGATTACACTTTTTCAAATTATATGGTATAAGGTAATATAAAAATAACCCGAAGTATCGAGACTTCGATAATCGTACGTGAAAAATGAACGTTTTGTATGATATCGACTAAACCTGTACTAAAAACCGCCAGACCGATGGATTTTTCATATACTATTGTTTAAAAATTCACAACACGTACCTACCTACGTGGACGACGGGAATTCGTTACTTTCGCGATTTTTACAATCGTCCTTTATTTTCGAGGAGAGAAATCGAGAGACATACACAAAAGAAGAATGAGAAGGAAAAGAATAAAAAAAAAACTGTTTCGGTTTATATGAATGAGAGAGTATAAAGGTAAAAAGTGAACACATGTGATGCGAACGAGAATTAAAAAAAAAAATGTACAGTATGTAGGTATATTATTGTTTAGAATATAAATATATTGTTGAATATAGAAAAACGTGTAATTTTCACACCGCGTTCAACTCGCGGTTCTGGCAGTTTTTAAATTCGCTTTGGTTTCGTCGTTTTGATTAGAGTAGGTATATACAGCGGTTTGATATATACTGGTATCTGAGTTAATTTGCATAATGTAATAAAAGGAAAATAAAAATAAAAATTTGATGAAAAGCCAAGTATATGAAAAAAAAAAAAAAAAAAAAAATTAAAAAAAAATTAAAAAAACGTAATTAAGCTCAGGCTCGACCGCTTCGTAATATACATATGTATATACATATTATGTATATTATATTTTCTCTTTCGTTAATTGCGTGATACTTGGAGTCTGCCGCGACGCTCTTGAAATGGTTAATAAGAGAAAATCTTCCAACCACATTAAATATACCCCGTAAAACGCGAGAATACCGCGATATCGCTGTATTTTATTTCCATTTCTAGTTTTTTTTTTTTTTTTTGTTTTTTTTTTTGTTTTTTTTTGTTTTCTTCTACACTTTTTTCAACAATAATTAGAAAAATTTCGGATGACAATTACAGAGAACCGCCCTCGAATTATTTCGGGGTGCTGTGCTACGTGTATATATATATATATAGTATAAGTGCATATATAACGCAGGTATACCCTATACATGAAGATACGACGGACGTAGGTATATATTAATTTAGTCAGTTATTAAATTATGTACAACAATAGATTCTTAATTAATATAAGATAATTATTTCGATAGAATTTTTTTCTTTTTTCTTTCTTTCTTTCTTTCTTTTTGTAAAAAAAAAAAAAACTTTTCTGTACCACATAATATGTATAATAATAATAATAATAAAAGTTTTCGCAACCTTTTGTAAAGGGTTCCTGCGCAGGGTCGACCCCATACTCTGCCTTATTAAGTTTTCGCTGCTGGTGGGGGCAGATTGAATTAATTACGATAGAGTAGCATATAGAATATATCTGGATATGGTATAGCGGCGTTTATGGCATATCAAGGATTTAAGTATAAAAGTATATAGACAGTATAGATGGGAGTTATATGGATCGAGTTAATTATTATGTCATTACTTCTTAATTATTAACAATTATTAATCGTTATATGAAACCCAGGTGGTTTAAAGTCGGGGCTGTTACAGGATGAAAGGCTACAGCATATATTATTGAATGTCAAATTATTTGATGAAAAAATTGCCCAGCGATAAAAATTTGCATACCTATATAGAAAAAAATAATATAATTCGTTCCTTATTTTTTTTTTTTTTTTTTTTAATTTGTTTTAATTTATTTATTCATTTATTTATTTATTCATTCATTTTTTTCTTCTTCTTCTATTTTCAAATTCTTTTAATAGCATTCAATACTTTAATTCTGAATAGCGAAAAATACCAGGCTACAGAAGAGTAATCATATACGAGGCGAAGATATTGGCTAGTATATAATAATCTACCTACACAAATTGTACAGAGTGCTGTAAAATAGGAAAAACGTAAAATAGAAAAATTGTTCTTTAAATGTTAGAAAAAGAAAACCAACATTTTTCGTTTCAACTTATATTGAAAAATGAAAATTTAACAAATACATGTTCAATCTCTACTGCTGCAGTATAGGTATAAACGAAATAGGTATACATAATCGTATACGAAATTACAGAATTGAGCCCGGTGCTTTTTTATTTTCATCCGGATTTTCCTGAGAGGTGAAAAATGTTATTTAAGGTCTTTGCTATCGGTCACTTGACTTTAACAGCCCGAAAGATCGCCGGTCTAAAGCCCGGAGCTTTTGTTTTTCGACATTTCCGGTTTCCGGTTTCCGGTAACTATATACCCGACGTATATATTATATATAGATACATATGTATATAATATATGTATATATACATAAATACATGAATTCCTTGAGAGAAGAAAAAAGCACTGTTATAGATAATTATTTTCTTTTTAAAGTAATTTAAGTTTTTGTCATTTTTTCATTTTCTTTTCTTTTCAGCAATTATCAAAAGTTGTTAGTTCCTTTCGGTCCAGATTTTATCAATGTGTCTTATTATAACCATTTATATGTTATATGATTATCATCATATGTATGTAGTTATATTTATTATATATGTAGGTATTATTATCATTTGTCAAGTAAGAAAAATCCAATATATTTTCAATAATTATTGCATTCACACACGAGCATTCCATTATGCTTAATAGGCGAGAAGTAATAGATTTGCTAAATAGGCTGCAGTCGCTATGATATATTATACGCGCGATGTGAAACAAAGTGTTCCACCCACGCTGCATATACGTGCATATTATAATTACGTATGTTATATGCCTACTAGCTACTGCATGTTTTATTATAAAAAAAAAACTATTTATAATATAATATATACTTCAAATATATATATATATTTTTTGTTCTTTTTGTTTTTTGTTTTTTGTTTTTTGTTTTTTCTATATAGAAGAGACAAGCGAAGCGTGAAGAATTATTAGAAAGCTATAATTATTACAGGTATAATTAATTCTTGTTAATTTAATAATCAGCTTTTATCACCAATCAATAACGTACGTTATATCATTCTATAATAGTTCGATTACCATACGTCTAATCAACCTGACTCGTCTTTCTACATATATGCTAACTAAGTGCATTTTCTTATAAATCTGCAGAACTCGAGTAACTAAGAAACCGAGAATCTAGTGCGTGGTTTAAATTTTTTGGTTTTTTTTTTTTGGTTTTTCAAATTTTATATCACAATCGGTATTGGCGTAACAGTTTATCACATAGAGTGATAAAAATCCTATAGTATATATAGTGTAGGCATAGGTACGTTTCGGGTTAAATTTACGATCGAACTGGGGTCCGCAAGTCTCAGATGAACGGAACCCTGCAGCCTCAAGACGCTCAAATATTTACAGTCAAATGTAATGGTACCTACCTACTATACCTGAAAAGGCAGTACCTACCTAGGTAGAAATAAGAGTTAAGACAACGTTTCAGAGAGGAGTAAAAGCAAAGTAAAAAGGCTTTTATCCCTCGGTCTACTCCTGCCACGTACCTTTTTTCGGTTTTTTTTCTTTTAGAACGCGTATAGACTTCGGAATAATTTTGGTTTTTCTTTTTTTCTTTTTTTTTTCTGGCGACGTGAGTTGAACATTTAATCTCCTAAATCAGACATATGTAATATGTATATCGCATTATAGATTTACGGATACACCTGAACTGTAAGTCCGGAAATATATGCTATACGAATTGGAAAAGTTTCTATATACATAATCATCTGCCCCGCGGTTTGCACCGTATCCGGAATGGGGTAGCAAGTAGTTAGTAGTTGGATAGTTTATATTAAAATGATTGAAGGTATAAACCTGTAAGTTATCTGACAGGATAGTAACGATGATTAATTATTATTTATTACATATATGTAATATATATATATATATATATATTATATATACATATAGAGAGAGAGAGAGAGAGAGAGATTTATATATATAATATATGTATATATATATATTATATATAGGTATATATTTATATATGTGGATATATGTAGCCCAGGTCCTACGCGTGTATGCCTTGGCAGCTACACAACTATCGATTATTTATAATATAATAATAATAATATTTGATAAAGTGATAAACTGCATCTGCATCGTTGTTCGTCGTTCGTAGTATTATCGTTACCGTATATACAATATATATATATAGAATATATATGGTATGATGGAGAAATATTTACCCTATAAAAATTCTACCCCATATAATTTATATCCCGCATATTATGGTGTGTACGTACCTATTACTGAAAAATTATATAGGATATAATATATATAACATATATAAGTAGGTATATATATGTATTAGAGTCAGTTGAGTTTATTATATAATATACTATATACGACGTTATTGAATAATTGGTATATTTGAATTTGTTATTATACGTATGTGAAAATACGCTTTCATTTTAATATTATTATCATTTTATTAATAATATATATATATTTTTTTTTTTTTATGCCAGAAATTCAATAGATTCGCTTTAGTGGGTAGCGGGATTATAGATTTGGATTAGTATAAGCGTTGGAAAAATTAATAATAATTACTATTATAGGTATAGCTGCTGTAGTATAGAGTTATCTTCATTCGCTATTCAAGTTTTTATATACTATAGAATATAGTTATATAATATAGATTATCGGTGGAGATTGGCAGTGTTATCGAACCCATATGTAATAATAACGAATGATTTTTTCACACATCGACTAATTATTACCAAACTTTACGATCGATTGACTTGAAGGAAAAATTGAAAAAAAAAAACAAAAATCAAATCAATAAGAAGTATAAAAATCGGGGACAAAATGTATGTTGGTTTTTTTTTTCTTCTTCTTATCAAAAATCATTATAAATTGTTGTAATTAAAAAAATTAATCTTGAAAGAAAAATATAGGTATGGGTTGGACCTCTAGCAGCCAATCTCCTAGAAACCGAACTAAATGATTGAAATTTTGAAAAAATGTTTATAGCTCGGTTAATTTTCTTTCATTATTTTACTTTTTTTCTTTGTTTATCATTAGGTTTGTTTTTCATGATGCACAAGTCAGAGCAATAATAATAATATATAGTATAGTATTATGTATATAATGTATAGTATACAACACAGCCACGTGAACAGGATATTCATCTAATAGAAAAAAAAAAAAAAAATTAAAAAATAATTATAAACAAACAAGGGAAGATTGCATGTATATAATAATATAGTATATGTATAGCATTATAGGAAAGAGTATGTTGCTCTATAGGTAAATTTTTCTACATATTGGTTCTAGGCGAGATATATATTTACGGAGGAATACGAGGAGTTTCTTTCTATAATTTCTTTCCATAACATGTGCGAAATTTTTTAATTTTTTTTTTCTTTTTTTGATGTTTCACCCTTTTTTCAGATAAGGTGATTTATTGTTGTCATTATTATTGTTGTTATTATTATTATGATTATTATAATTGTTATTAGTATACTCTAGAGGCGGCATGCCAATTGACGGCAGACGAAATATATATATATATATATATATATAATACTATATCGAGACATTCGAAGTGTATATAGTGTAAAAATTTAAAGTGCAGCAGTTTCAAGTTTTCAGGGCAAATATATACCCGCGATATAAGCGAATGAACCGTGGAAAACGAGAGAATAATGAGAATCAGATTGTGAGAGAGAAAGAGAGAGCGAAAGAGAAAGAGAGAGAGATTAGATTAGATTAGATTAGATTAGATTCATCTTTATTATGCCATAGCCTATTTCTAGACCGAAAGGCAAAGAGAGAGAGAGAGATAGAGAGATGAGGAGAAAGATAAGGAGAGAGAAAGAAAACTCCCCGTAACCAATGACCATCTTAAAACAAGAATTTTTTATTCTCGATTCGATAAATTGTATTTGATATATATAAATTATCGAAACGAAAATGTGTTCTTTTTTTTTCTTCGATTTGAAGAAAAAAAGAAAAAAAATGTCTATTTCATTCTTGTCGAAAAATGATCGCGCGTATAAATGTCGCGTAGATTTCCAAGGGTGCACAGGGCAGGTTGTGGTTGTGGTGGTGGTTGGTGGTTGGTGGTTGGTGGTTGGTGGTTGGTGGTGGTCATGGGCAGGTGAGCTGTAGGCGATGGTACCTATTAATGGCACCGCGTCGGAGGTTCGAGTCAAGACGTGGGCCACCAGCAGCGAAAACACCGTCTGTGACAAGAGGATCGTCACACCTGTAACACGGACATACACTTTGTCCCCATCATAGCTATGTATATATTCATATTCATATATACCGAGAGTTTTCGGTGAAACTGGTCACCCCCTCGATCCCTGCGGCGAAACCAGCTCGGCCGAGCCTCACGCAATGTGTTGGTTTCGTCGCAGGGAGGGGGTGATCTGTTTCACCGAAAACTCTCGGTATGTACGTATATATATATAATATTATATATAGTGTATACCCGATACATTATATAGATAAATAAATAAATAAATATATAAATTTTTCGATATATCAGGTGTATATAGGTATATATATATATATAAAATATACATACGCACTTTTCGCGGCGACGTGCAGTGCAGCACAATAGAATACTCAATACCGCGTTAACTCTTTCGAAAGAAAGAAAAGAAAAAAAAAAAAAAAATGACTTTTCGTCTGAATTAAAATCAAATTAGGTACATATTCGAAGATCATGACAATCGAAGCTGGTATGATTTTTGTCGTTTTTTCTCTCGATCTCCATATTCTCTCTCTCTTTCATTCTTTCTTCGAACCGGACTCTTTACTCTGATCATTAATATTCGACGATATAATTATCCCACGTCGATTTATAATTTTAACGCATAAACAGAAAGATTGGCTCATATCCCACATTATATACTGCGCAAACCTCGACCTTATACGACTCGCCAGTCCCATATCCTCGCCGTCTGCATCTCCAGCCGTTTTCCTATATATATATAATACATGAAAATGCTGCACAAATTATTTCATATACCTAGGTATAATTATTTATTCATAACGTACGAATATTTTAAACTCGTACAAGTATGTATAATAGACAAGGTATATACTAAAAATTCGACAATTCATTATAGGTATATCTATATACATATATTCGTCGCGTTATTCTTTAATTAATTTTCCCTTATTTTGGTGAAAAAAAAAACGCACATAAAAAAATCACGCGATACATCTGCACGCCGCCTCCAGAGGGTATAGGTATAACTTATTATATAATTAATATTTATGCGCATGAATGGGGTTATTATGTGTATAATTAGATACACCATGCATAATATACGGTGAAATAGGCACGATGGGGGTAGTTGTACCTTTACAGCTACTAGTAGCACAATTGTACAACATTGAGGGTACCTACGTAGGTATATCGTTAAGTTATAATAATTCTTGTTATACCCAATAGTGGGTTCATATGGTATGAAAAAAAAAAAAAAAACTTGAATTTGAAAGCGAAGCTTCGTTTTTTCTTTTCTTCTTTCCCTTTCCCTTTTTTCTTTCGTTTTTGTTGCATACAAATTCAAAGAACGAAATTCGCACACTACAAGTATATGAGTTAAATACATCCTATCGATATAATAAATACACCTATAACAATAGTTTTTGGAAAGAAATTTCTTCTGTTTTTTTTTTTGTTTTTTTTTCTCGCTTTTTCTTCTTTTAACTGCACTAATGGATGACGCTGCCTGGATTCCGTTCGACGAGAGAAAAAAAAGTTTTTTGGGAGAAAAAAAAGCAACAAAATTGAGAAAAAAAAAACTGAAATCAATTCAAAAAGAAAATGAAATGTTCACCACCCGCGAGGCCCGAGGCAGAGCTCCAAGCATTTTGTTTGGCTGTCCGTTATACCAGAATCACGCATATATTTCAATATATATACTATATGTTATTTATATACGCTGCACCCTAAGTGAAATATCTTTTTTTTTCCCTACGCAGTCTGCCTTTTGGTTGTTTTTTTTTTCTTCTTCTTCTTCTTTCTTTTTTCTCATTTTTCTCTTTTTTTTTTTGTTTTTCGTTTTTTGGTTCCACTACTATACGACATCAATAACAGCAACGACAACGACAACAACAACAACAAACAACAGCAACAGCAGCAGCAACAATAATAGCAAAATAGTAGCATCAACAATATATAGATATATACATATATATATTGTATATATATACATATGGAATATAATTAATTTCACGCACAATGATAATTGAAAAAAAAAAAAAATTGCTTTCCATTTTTTTCTGTTTTTTTTTTTTCTAAATAAATAAATCACCAAAATTACTTATATATAGTATATATATGCTATATGATCGTTGTATAGAAACTTGAGTCTGATCAATAAAATATAAATCTCTCTCTCTCTCTTGCTTTCTCTCTCTCTCTCTCTCTCTCTCTCTCTCTCTCTATAATATGTACTATTATAGGTATATAGAAAAAGAAAGAAAGGAAGAAACGATAATATAATTAATCTTTTTACCTTTAGATCGAGAAAAAAAAAAAAATGTTTAGTTACAAAAAAAAAAAAACCCTTGAGATATGTATGAGAAGATTTTGATTTTTTTTTTTTTTTTTTTATATATATATAAATATATGTAGGCACATATATATTCCTGGAAATATTTCATCCCAGGCTTGTATATAGCCATATATATTATATATGTATATTGAGTGTAATAAATAATAATAATTATTTGTTGTTATTATTATTATTATTATTATGATTATTATTATTATTATTATTATTGTTATAATTTATATGAAATTGCGCGTGTTCGTCCCGTATACGTATACCTCTACTAATTTGAGTACATATATACATATATATATAGACTACCGAAATATACGATATAAGTATATATAATATAATATAGGTAGTATATAAGAGTTTTTTATGCTTACAGTATTGAAAAAGCCACAGCGAAGAGCGACAGCCCAGATAAAATTTCAAATTTAATATACTTATATGAAACGATGCAGTAAAGTAATAATAACAATTATATAATTACTTTTATACAGATAACGTCAATTTATAATTATATAGTAGTGGTAGTAGTAGTAATAGTATACTAAGAAATAAGGTAATTGCCCGAGTATAAATTGATACTATATACCCTCGAAAATATGCGTGACATAATTCGAAAAAAATTTTATACTACATGAAGTGTGAAAGAAAAGGCAAGAAAATACTGAATTCTTCATTTTTTGTTTTTTCTATTTTTTTGGAAATCCATGCCTATCGTATGATAGGGTGGGGGAGTATCGATATAGATCGCGCCTTAAATCCGAGGTCGGGTTTATCGAGATGAAAGGTTCCAGAGTTTGAACGGTCGCAGTGCGGCGATCGAACGCAATTAGGTATACGTTTTCAAAGTAGGTATAGGTACGACGAGAAACGTGTTCGAGATTTTGCGGAAAAGGTAAAAAAGTTGGGCAAAGGCACGAGCGCGGGGGAGAAAAGGGAGCTTTGGTAAAGTTTCCAAATAAATCAAAGTCCCGTTAACGTTCGCGTTGAGCGTCGAGCGTAATTCTAGATTTTCGACCCTCGTGCTCTTGAGTTTTATTTTTCCATGTTCATTTCATTTTTTGATTTTCATTATTATTTTTTTTGGTTTTCGTTCTTTTCCCTTATCTTTGGTCAAAAAAGATTTACGCCCGCGAGGATCGACCGCGGACAAAGTTCGAGGACCTGTTGTAAATCTATGCTGAATAAACCGTGTCGCGTCGCGTCGCGTCGCGACGCAGACGCCACGTGTTATAGAAGCCCGGGCAATCACCGTTTGCAGAAGCAGTGGCAAAAGCAGAGGCAGAGGCAAAGGCAGAGGCAAATGCAGAGGAAATTTGTTTTTTTTTTTTCTTTTTTTTTTTTTCTACAAACGGAAACGACGACTGATACACACTTATGTATATATACATATATATACATGTGTGTAATATAATATAATATACATATATATATAAAATCACAGGCTAATACTTATATATATATGTAAATATATATATATATATATATAATTATAGAACATGATGATATATATATAAATCGAAGCCAAATTTTCAAATCCATGAATTGTACACAATATTATATACACATATGAATATATATGTATATATATTAAAATAAAATTAAAAAAAAATAATTTATTTTAAATGTATAAATATATATATATATTTATATCTTCTCCTCTTTCCTTATTTAGCCATTCATACGCGCACGCTTACACGAGGCACCATGCCCTCACAATTATTATTAATCAATCAGCGCGACGCCCCGCAACGGTTAAATATTTTTTTTTGCAAATGTATAAGAATGTAGATTATTATTACGTACCTATTCATTTTTTTCTTTTTTTTCTTCTATACTCTCCCTTCCGTCTTTACGTATACTATAGGTATAATATTGATTCGACAAAAGAACACGGTATGATTCGAATTATATATCATGATACTATAAATCATATTCAAAATACGAATTTGATATAAAATAAAAATATTTAACCGTATTCTGCAGAGCTCGTTTGAACGTTTTATACTGATGACTTTTGAAGCTTATATCACGATTTACTCTAAATTCACTTTAATTCGAATTTTCGTTACTAAAATTAATACCGGGTTTAATTTTTATCGTATATATAGGTACTATATATTCTTTTTTTTTTTCCATTTCTTCCGTGATCGTGAAATTTTTGAATTTTGGAAAACCATTGTTCATCCACTCAGATATTAATTACTATTATAATTCTTTGAATTCAACGATTTTCTATATTACGCACTGCGTGACTCGTATATATATGATATGCTCGTATTAAACTGATCGAAAATGTATAATAAGTATTCGTTAAATATATTTAATTTTCATTATTCAACGACGAATAGTATAACGCGAGTTACTCTATATAGGTATAATTTATAAATCCGCCATCCTCGTGCGTGATTTAAGATTATTCTTCGATAGTATCGTGAATGTAGGTATATATCGTGATTAAAATCCGAATCTAATTACATATATAATAATACATAGGTTTAAAATATGAATTTCTTTGGCTCGTGTGTATATACATATATGTATATATATCGTGTATATATATATATATATGCGTGCGTGTGTATATGTATATGTTGAGTTGTGGTTTTTTTTTTGTTGTTTGTTTATTTGTATTTTTTTTTTTTTTTTTCTAGAAAACTCTGTTGTACCTAACAAGGGTATCGCGTCGGAAACCTGCGGCAGGGTCTCGGCGACGAGATTCAGGAACACCGTCAGCGATAGCAAGATGGTCACTCCTGAAACAGTCGTTGCCCACCATGCTCAATTATATTAATAATAGGTTTTTTATCCACACACGAGGACCTCGGTATTCTTTTTTCTTTTTTTTTCTTTTTTTTTTTTTTCTTGGTTTTGGTTTTGGTTTTGGTTTTGGTTTTGAGTCTGGTTTTCATGATTAGGGAAATGGCAGGATTCCATGGATGGTGATACGTGAGGAATTGTTGCCATTACATATTACAGGTATAGGTAAACGTATATCTCCTGCACTCCATTCCCGTTGCTCTCGACTTCCTGATAAAATCTTTATAGGTATATTATTTCACTCTTACCACCACCTCACGCTTTATACACATACCTATATGCAGAATGTGACGATTGGTGATGGTATTCATGACCAAAAGACAAAATTACAGCAGGAGAATTTGAAAGAAAAAAAAAAAAGAAGAAGAAAAAATTAAAAAAAAAACAACACCAACAACAACACCAACAACGATAATATTTATAATACACACATACATGTAGAAATGCAGGTATTTGTAAACGTAATTAACGGATGTGTGTGTGTGTGTTTCACCTGTCACATCGCATCGTACCTGGATCGATTTAGGATTTATAAATAATAGATCTACCTACTAGATGAAAGATATATTTATATATCACTCAATTTGATATTTAGGTACATTATTCATGTATATATAGATGTATATATATATATTATATATAAAATACATACACCTAGACATGTATATCGTATGATAAATAGCTTGTCAATTATTTTAAGTCGTTGAAGTTGTGGTCGGAGTTTTTGGCAACATTTGGAATGGATACGGGTGTGTTCATATTATGTAGGTATATATGTGTGTATCATCGATATCGGTGTCAAAAGGATTATAGGTATCATGACGTGAAATAAGAATTAGAATTAGAATTAGAATTAGAATTATAGAAATTAGAATGAGGTAATATATATATATATATAATATAGATTATATAAGATATATATTATAGGTATATGGATTATAGTGAGAGTGGCAATATACAGTAGAGCGGTTTAGTAAAATTGGTATATATATTTATATATATGTATATGTGATGAATAGTTATGTATATACTGATATATATGTATAGCCAACATTCGGCATGATCGAGCCAATTTAAAATTTCATGCGGCGCGTGGGGTGGGATGATATACACATCGTACCTATATCATACGCTGGTGCATATATCATCATTCTCCGTATCTCCCTATATGGTTCTTCGTTCTTCACTACATATAGGGAAAGAGGGGGGTAAAATGGGCACCCCAAAAATTTTTCGTACTGTTTCAAAATCTAAAAACGTTTCAAATTTCATTATTTTACATTGCTCTAGCAAACTTTAAACCTTGATAACTTAGGGAAGAACGGGCAAAAAAAAATTTTTTCTAAATAAAAAAAAGTAAAAAGTATTCGAAAGTAAATTAGAACATTTTTGAATTTTGAAACATTTTGAAAATTTTTTAGGGTGTCCATTTGTCCGCAATTTTTGAACTTTTTAGGGAAGGGCGTTCAAAAATCATTTTTCGATAAAAATTCGGAAATCCATCGATTTGAAACGTTAGTTTCTTAGGGTGTCTATCTTGCCCCCCTCACCCCTATGTGTATATATCGCTTATTCGCATATATAGTATATAGTATATATATATGCATGTATTTTATATTTCTGTGCTACGTAAAGATTTTTTGTGAAAAAAAAAAATAAAAACCTCTGGCTCCTTCTATATATATTTCTTTCCAATATAATGTATACCTATATGTCAGATTATTACGAATTTTATTTACGAAGGGAGACGAAACCTGGGTACCTAGATGAACAAATACACATGTATGTATAATGATTGGTATATATATTTACAATAAATCGAAATTTTTTGGGTACGTAGGTATATAGAAATATCCTTATCGAAACTCCTTTTTCTATTTTTCTATTTTTTTCTATCATTTTCATTTTTTTGGGTGAAAAAAAAACAGCTGGGGCAGACACACGTAGGTTGGACCAAGGCCTTTTTCATCGTCGTATATGAAATATATAATCGTCGGTCATATGATTGGGCAGTGAAAAAAACTATCAACGATTTAAACGTCTCAACATTTCTATGTATATAATATAATATAATCTCCGCGATTCTACCAGATGAGTATTTCGTGTCCGATGACCGGATGGCCCTCCGCCTCTCGTGTGTGAAATACGTTTCTTTACGTTTTATGTTCGATCTATTTTCGGATTTTTCTTGATTTCGTTAGAGCAGCAGGGTTTGCCCTAAGGATTTATTTCCATAATTTGTTCTTTCTTTTCTTTTTTACTATTTTCTTTAATTTTTTTTTTCCCCCCTTCAAAACCTGCAGACCATCAAATTTTGGTTTACCTATCATTATATTCATTGCAATTTTAATATATATGGCTAAACAGAACATCGGTTATATACTCTTTGAGATATATAGATAGATAGAAAATAATATCAAATATATACATAATATATAAGATATAGGTATGTATAGAATAAAATACAAGAATATTATAAAAAACTGGAAATAAACTTAATTAAAAAAAAAAATTTAATAAAAATTAACGAAGCTCAATCGCATTACGTATATGTAGGTATAGTATCTTTCTATATTCTGCACTGACTTACCTTTTCCGGGACAGACAATATTTTTTTCCGCAATACATATTTCATTCTGCACCCTTACGATATCGCATAATCTCGCTCACCGTATAATGAAATATGATTCTTATATCTCGTGTATGAAATTATTATTAATTATTATCAGCCTGGAAATTATCCAAGAACACGAGACACGTTCGTTATCATTATTATCATTATTATTATCATTATTATTAATATTATTATTATTATTATTATCATTATTATCATCATTATTATCATTAATATTATTATTATTAATAACATTATTAAAGTTATACAATTTATTTTCAGATGAATAATACCAATATAGGTATGTAGTACACCTTTTTCCTCGCATATACGAAGGCATGACATAGGTATAATAATCGAAGCTATAAAAATTTTGTCGAAAAATTGCGTTACAAGACTCGGGTTCTAAGATTTTTTTTTTTCCCTGAAACGGGGGCTATGATGAAGTCAAATTTTGTCTACGCCGCATACATCTAGGTATATATGTGATGTACGCTTTCGTATATAGGTATATACATAATATATCTTTTCGTAATTACTAGAACTCGTGCTAGAAAATTTTCGAAGTAAAAACGGTCTTCCTATTGGCGCATATATAGTACCTAGGTAGGTATAAAGCACGGAAAGGGATGTTATTAAAAAACTTTATCTTCCCCTATGATTCTTTTTTTCTCTTTCTTTTACCCTCCTTGCCTCTTCTGGCCATATTTCCATCTCGAATAAATAGGTAGGTTGCATAACGTAGGTCGAGTACTCGAGTTCGTAGTAGGTACATAGATTTAGGTATGTATACGTAAGACATACATAAATGAATAAAATTCATCTATTTCGTATACTATGTGCTGTATAGTACATAGGTAAATATGACGTGGAATTATTTCCGGATTAGGGTAATATATAGGTATATATATACTACTAATAGAAGGTAGGTAATAATCGCGGCAGATTTCTACCAAGTATCACCTGCAACGAGCCGATTATTTCACCGACGATGGTTTTTGCTGAATCATATATAATACATAACATCGTTATCGATTCGACGATTAGTAATAATTTTCCATCCCATCCTAAAAACTATCTATAAAACATCAATATTTCATCAATCCTGATGCGTATCTCTCTCCCACCCTTTTGATTCGTCGTTTTTTTTTTTTAAGAATTATACCGCATTTGAAAAAATTCGATCTATAAAAATAAAAATTCAACCCCAATTTCAAAACTCCTTCCTACATTTGTATATGTGCTGAGAAAATGTTCAATCCACGTTTCTGGCACGAAACTCTGTATTATGTATACTATTTTAATTTATATTTCCATTTTACCTCGAATAGAGAAAAAACGACGTATGAAAAAAAATGGTTTTTTTTTTTCATTCTCTTTTATAAATAAGAAAAAAAAAAATAAAGTAACAACGATGTGGGTGGCAACTGTGACTTTATAATATGTGGCTCGTGGCTTATATACCTACGTTATCATAGGTATATTGAAATATATATATATTATATATATTATAGTATTGTGTAACGTGGTTCCCCCGCGCCCATGATTTGGACATATTTGATCGATATAATATGCAATATGACGGGTTATATAATGTAGATGATAGTATATAACGTATATCGTCCATAAAAACGCGACGTCTAACGTAATATAGGTATATAGGTATATATATTATATATATAGGTGTTTGTATGAAGGTTTCTAAGGACACGCAATACAGAGACAAGACACATAAGTCCGAGGACCGGAATAATGCTGATATATATATGTGTGAGTAAAGGATAATATATTTATATACCTACACTCTCCACCTCAAAATGTAAAAAAAAAAAATAAAAAAAACTATTAAGAAAATAGAATCTGAGAAGAAAAAAAAAAAAGAAAAAAAGGAAAACGAAACCAAAAAAATCGCGTAAAGACACAGTAGTATACATAAATTAATACAAATTCGCATATGTATCTATAAACGTAACATATATTTATATAAAAAATATATATTATAGATGGTAGAGTGTAGCTATATATCAATTAACGTGTATTTTGTAATGTGTGTATATATATATATATATATTTATATATATATGTATATATCTCTATGCGTGTGTATGACCGCAATTATGCACGTACACTGTATACACAGTTGTAAATGTATAGTTTTCAAGTACCTATTAAAGGAACAGCGTCGGATGTCGTGGGCATACTTTCGGCCACGAGGTTCAGGAATACCGTCAGCGATAGCAGAATAGTTACTCCTGCAGACATTATTTTTTTCATACAACAATTTTCTTTTCAATTTTCATTTCTGTTTTTGTTTTTGTTTTTCTAAAGCCTAATCTGATTTCCATCCCCTTTAATCGAATCAATTTCACGCGTTTAGGTACTACCTATAATATGTATATCGATGACATGATACAGTTCAACTATTGGTATCGTAATTTTTTTTTCGGCGATCGATGACGAACGCGTATTTATATAATATATAAAATAAAAATAAATGAATTAGAAAAAAAAGGAATATTTAAATTTTTTTTGAAATTAGAAAGTTGAATGTATAATCTCTTGTTTAACGGAGAAGAGAGAAAGAATTTGAAAAAAAAACAAGCAAAGAAATTGAGTGAGTTAATTTCGCGACCCTTGCTGATTTTATAAACGATCCTAATTCTCTACCCCCGAATTAATAAATAATTTACGACGACGACGACCGCTGCTGCCCGCTGCACCCGGGACCCAATAACGTATTTCATTATATCATCCCGCCTCGCAGCTTGACCAAATATACACTAGATTTCCAAAGAAGTAATTTCACCTTTCAATTTATAGACGCATACATGTATCATATATGTATGTAATAAAAATGGGATAATCGAATTATTCGTTGAACAAATTGACACTGTAGATATGTGAAACTGATTGTGAAATTGAATTTGGTGAATTTTCTTACGATTCATATCTACCCAATAATCTAGACCAGATTGAATTCTGGAGTGCGATTTGTATATAGGTATAGATATGTGTATGTATGTGGTGCATACAACACATATGCATCTGTACATAACATGAGAAATCCACTTTGAATGAGATTTCTATACCAGACAACTATCGCACGAGTGAACAACACATGTACTATACATGTGTATAGTAGGTATATACTACCCTAGGACCTAGGTATATCTATATAATCACGAAATTGCACTGTTGCTGCACGCGATGAATTTTCCTCGAGTCACACGACGAGCTTCTAAAATCGCAATAATTCATACCTAGGTATATACTATGTATTATATACGAGCGGATTACCCTGTCTGCAGCATTATATGTTTCATGTTAAATAGACCGAGATCAAATCATCTCTGACTATGACTATTGGGTCAAAATTAATTATAGGGGCTTTATATGCGTATGTATAGTGTCTGAAACACATTGCCTATAGAATCAAAGATCATACCTCGTCGTGAGATACAGGTACTAAATAGTATATTAATATTCGTATTCGCGAATGTCTTTATATCGCTTCGCATGATATACATTGGTATACCATGTATGTACTATATCCGACCTAAACGTTGTATATAGTGAATATAGTCTATCACGCACAACCATCTCTGTACTATATATACCTAGAGATATATATATGTGTTAAATAAATGAAAAAAAAAAAAAAAAACGTAAAATACAACAAAATAAATAGAAAGAAATTTTTCATATCAATATTAATTAATAGCGCAGTAATATAGTGAAAGATATATATATATATTATGAAAGTGCAGACATGCGGCAAAGTACGTTACCTAAGGTGAGTTTTTCGCCTGAATCTGGTGGCAGTGTGAACCCCAAAAGAGCCATGCTCGATATAAGAACACATGGTACGATCAAGTTGAAGAAGTAGTATAATGTACGTCTTCGTATCTGAATAGTGAAGGTAACATCGAAGTACGGTTCTGGACAGCATTGATAAACTATGGTGTTCTTTTTTCCGGGCATACCTGGTGACACATAGAATTTGTGTATTGAATAAATTCTATGTTAAAAATGTCAATGAAGAAGAGAAGAATTTTTTTTTTCTCATCACGTCTCGACGTAGTCCATAGCGTCGCGTTCCTATAATAATTTACACGAAATGAAACGCAGTTAGTTCAATCATTGTAGATTACGACCACTCACCGATTAGGTACCATTCGCCGTTCGTGATGAAATCGGACAAGTCACCACCCTCCTCTGAGTTCAGTACCAGATCGAGCTAACAAGGTCAAAAATATGTTAGAATAAAAAGAAAATCGCCACGATTAGCGCAGCGCCATTAATCGCCATGCATTAACCCCATGCACCCCCATAAAATATCGGTTCGTTTAGGCGCTGGCTTTACGCGTCGAAGAATAACCAGCAGGCATATTATCTTTTTTATACTAGTTTTTTCTTGCATACGAAACACATCGATACATATAGGTACATTATGCACTTTACGAACGGTCGTTGATTAACTAATCTCACTTTTAATCTACACAGTGAAACTTGGGGGGTTAATCGTTACACGCCACATGAACGACTATTCATTCGTTTAGAAGAAAAATTAAAAAAATTATAATAATAATCCCAGGGTGCTAATACACAAGCTTCACATCAATAAGCATCTCCGGAGTAAACTGCGATCTGTTTCGGTCATTAGTTCTCTCACCCTCGTTACATATAGATATACAAGGCTTTGATTAACTAAGGGATGAAATTCTACCGATACATTTCGCGTATACTGAGGAGTGATGAAATTTCGTTTTCAAAAATCTACTTCACATATAAAACAGCATGCATGCTCGTTGTATAATAGTTTGATACATATATCAAGGGAATATCATCGCATATATAGGTAGGGTATAGGTATATGTGGCGAATAATGATGAATTTTAATGTAAGTTGTGAAAGAGTTAGGTGTGGGTGAGACACATATGCATATGGGTACATATATTATATGTGATTAGTTTCCTACATGATAGATGTGGGTATAATATCTATAATAATTCTACACGCAATAGGTGTGTATTAAGTGTGCTTTATGTGTGTATTTATGTATTATTTTATATACACACATTGCACACCTTATGTATAAATATATAATATATAATATATACGTATACAGTGCAAACAAAACTACGGGTTATCGGTATATATATATAGGAGGATTAAAGAAAATACAAAGACAATAACTTTCTGTAATTAATTGACATATGTACGCGTTATGATGAGCAGCAGAGGTTTAAAATCTTGAATAAGACGCTAATTGGTTTTATAATATTTTCATTTTCAAAGCAACAGACGATATCAGGGATCAATCGTCTTTGTACCTCTTTCGGAAAGCTGTGGTTATACGAGGGATGTTATTTTACAGAATTTGGTTGATATAAGGTTTTCTTGGCTTCGTGATATTTAAAAAAAAAAAACATACTTTTCTTACTGCAGCGGATAATAAGACTATCAAAATACGGGTAGCGATATAAAATCGATTAATATACAATCTACACGATACGACAATAAATTATGCATATATATGTAGGTATATAATCCGTCGAGTCATAATGGCCAGGTAACAGAATTCGGATAAAGATACGAGAAATTGTTCCCCGGCTGTAATCACGACTCAACTTTTTTTTATTATTTTTTTTACTTAGAGGTAACAAAAAACAAAAAACCAATAAAACAACATAAGGGAAAGTATATTTTCTGCTTTTTCTTTCTTTCTTTTTTCGTTCATAAACCTATGGTAGAAACAACACCGGGGGGATACAGGTACTACATAAAGTACTACTAATAATTTAGTCATCACTCAATATAATGTTAAGATATGAATTTCGCCATAGAAATTCACTCGATATATATATATAAGTATATCAATATTATATATATATATATGTAGTTTTTATTGCGAGGTATATATATATATTGCTTTTCGGCACACGGTCTTACGTGATTGTCCATACTCGCGCGCACTTTTATTTTTATATATAAAATATATACATGTGTGTGTCTTATATCTTCCTTATCTATTAATTAATATTATTATTATTTATTGTACCGTTTCCTCGGGTAGTAGGTATAGGTAGTATCAAAGTGCGTTCGAGGAGCACAAAGGTAATAACGCATTCGAAAAACAACGCTATTGTATCGAACGTGTCGATTGATTGCGATCAATTCTAGTAGGTATATTAAAATAATAAATAAAATAACATCTAGGTATAACTCATCGATATTATTCCACGTACTAAAAAATACGACACGTTTGAAACAAATTGCGAACTTAACTTAGGCGTAGCTCGGCGAGTACCCATTCTTCCACTATCCTCTTATATATACATCGTCGTTGAAAAAAAAAATACGTGAGAGGGTAGATTTTAGTATCAGAAAAAGATCTTCTCTCGCTTTGATATAGTGACTAGACTTCAAGATTTATTGAATAATAACCACAATCCTGTATAGGAAATGGGAGAAAATTTATTCTGAAAAAGGGTAGATTTAGATGTTATACCGAGAGTGTTCGGTGAAACTGGCGACCCCCTCCTTGCGGCGAAACCAAGCAAGGTTTCGCCGCAAGGAGGGGGTCGCCAGTTTCACCGAAAACTCTCGGTATATGTAAAACGAATGTTAGGAAATTCTAGCATAACTGATAAATCTGATCGTTATATTTACCGAGAATGAGTAACTTAAGACTTAAGTTTTATCATATGAGGTAAGATATCAAAGAATGGGGACTCGCCAGTGGCTGGCATGGAAGCATCGTTCAACTATAGACTCCGCCAGTTTGGTGTTTTTTTTTTTTGTTTCTTTTTTTTGTTTTTGTGGGAACATGATTGACGATTGGGATGTGAATGAATCCTGGGGGTGCATAATATGTCTTGACGATAATTGTATAAGAAACTTGACGTGGATGATAAAAGTATATAAAATACATGTGTGTGTGTGTGTGTGTGTGGATATAGTACCTATAAGCTTGGTAGTTAATAGTAACTAGCAAGTTTAATTATCGAGTAAGAGTTTTACGACAAGACTTGGTGGTCCTGAAAATTGAATTCCCAGAGGTTTGACGTGGGCGGATGGGGGCTGTCCCGAGCGATAAACTGAACCTATATGCTGTTTTTAAATTCAGTTTGACAGTTTGAGTTCTTACTCTGTGGAAAACTTGATGTTCGTGTCTTGTTGGATAGTGAAGGATAAAGTTTTGGGGTCACGTTGAACAGAGTCGATAGAAGAACGACGTCGGACATTTGCTCCATGCAAAATAGTGGTTTGAAGCTCAGACATAATCACGTGGTCCCTGCTTTGACTGGTCGATGTATACGTGTGAATGTGACGGTATATTATTTCACATATATATATATCTATGTAAATAATTATCAATTATATACATAGATGTATATATATCTCTCGTTTTGTCCTCGGGTTATATGGGTCAGTGTGATATCATACATATATATCTATTTTTCTATTTCTTTCTATTTCTTTCTATTTCTTTCCTTCTTTTTTTCTTTTCTTTTTTTTTTTTATCTCGAAATGGGATACACTCTGAGCGGTTTCATCGAATGAAGAAAGCCTGCCTCATGACAGAAGCTGCACGAGAAGCAAACACCGGCAAGCAATATCAGCCAATTAGCATATATGAGTGTATTTCTCTTTCTCTTCTATACACAATCCCATAATATTTTTTTTTGAGATTTTTAATTTTCCAATTCTATCAATATATTTGGTCCTTTTTTTTTTTCTTTGAATATGTATAACGATAATAATCATCCCTCTTCTCCGAAGCTCGGAAGCTTTAAAAAAATTGCGTCACCGTTCAACGGGGTAAATCCAATATCGGATATAGACGTAATAGAATTTCATTTTCATTATATCCGTTAGAAACAATAATCATCATTATCATCATCATCATCATCATCATCGTGACGGAATAATTATCAAGCTTCCGAAACGGATATAGTATATATCGTGTACGTAACATCGGATGCATTTTAAAGCACCAGCAAACTAACCATCTAAACTATAGCGCGATCCATTCCGAATTTAATCACCGTGCACAGGTATATATGTATACGTGTATTAGGTACGACTGATTATTATACAAAAGAAAATTTCTTTCAAATTATGTATTTTACCGAATTCTAGTTAAAATCTGATGGAATTTCAAAACGAACTTCTACCCACCAGTTCTCTCTCTCGCTCTCTCTCTCTCTCTCTCTCTCTCTCTCTCTCTTATTTGATTATTGATTGACGACTTTTTTTCTAGAAATATTTTTTACGTTTTCTATTTTCCCCAAAGTGAAATCGCCCAGACGATTGATAAGACACATTTCCTCGACTGACGCGAATTCAGTGATTTGAAAGAGGTAGAGCTAGAGAGAAAGGAGGGTAGGGAGAGACGAATGCGTATATACTACGAAAAGATGAAAATTTACCGCGAATAAAAAGAGAGAGAGAGAGAGAAAGAAAAAAAGGTAAAAAAAAAATATACCTACGTGGATAATGATATGATATCGAAAGATAGAAGAAATTCCATTGGATTTTTAGAAGAAAAATAAAAAAGAATAATACTTCGCGCGTCCCTATACATACAGTATTATATCTCTTGGTGTTATAATTATGATTTTTTTAATTATAATATACAGTAAAGTTACAATTCTAATTTGGAACAAAACTCGCGACTCTGAGCAATAAAACACCTACATAACACAAGTACCTACCCAGAATGAATAGATGAATGAAAATTGTGATAAAAAAAAGAACGAAAAAAAAAATCAATCGCGAATTTCCTCAACTCCTTTCCTATATGCAATAATTAAATATAAACAAATATTCATCGGTATATGGATATATTTTTATTTTTTTCCCCGTTTCGGGTGTACCTCGCGCGTGTTCGTATATATATATATAGTATTTTTGTACGCGTGCTTGCGTGGGTGTATAATGTATATATGTACTAATACCGAGAGCTGTATATATTTGGTGTTTATATCGGGTTGAATTTAAAGGTCGAAGGTGATAGTGGGTGGTGTGTTTATTTTTAGTGAAATGTGTGTGAGGATCGAGGGAAAAGTGTACCTGGTTCCCGTCGTAGGTCCAGGATCCGAACTTCATGTCACAGTGTTGGTCGTCAAAGGGGAACCAAGTGATGTCTATCTTGCATGTGCTCTTGAAGATGCCCGGAGGAACGTACAGGCAACTGCCGTTATGCTTGACCACCACGTTTGTGTGGTATGTCCCGTCGAAACCCTCAACCGCGCTAACGTTTTAATAATCATATTTTTCATGATTAACTGATCCTATTAGTATATACGAGTATACATATATATATTATATATGTAGTAATATACCATATCATTATTATCATTATTATTATTATTATTATTGTTATTATTTTTATTGTTATCATTAGAATTATTATTATTATTATCAATTTACCCGTCGATCTATATAAATCACAATTTTTTCCTTTCCCTTATCTCCCGCGTTCCTTTCCGCGATTACAATAATTATTTATCATTAGATATGTTGTATTATAATGATTTTCTGTTTAAATAAATTTTGATTAATTTTATATATAATATAAATGTAATTTGATTTTTTCTTTAAAACCCGTACGAATAATTTTTTATACACATTATTAATTGTCCTTATGTAATGCGGTAATGAATTTTTTGCATAGGCAGGTACTAGGTATATCGCATCGAGAGAGAATATTTTGCGAGTAGGTAGGTACCCGGGGTTGATGGGTGTTAATTCGACATCTGACAAGTGCCGGGGCGCCTCTATGTGCTTAAAATTCTATACCTTAGTACATAAGCTCGTACTTGTCGCTTGGGTTTTGAACTTAGGGGATCAAAACTGTTGGTGTAACCCCTAAGTACACAGAAGTATACTATAGTTGTATATATCAACATATAAGTATAAGCCACAAGCACAGCCAAGAAGGCAAGTAAGTACGCGGTTATGGGTATATAACTTTGATGAGTTAACATATAAGTAACTATAAACGCGCAGGAGTTTCGAAGTGTCGAAAGGAATTGGGAAATATTTTATCATCAAATATATCGACACATGTGCATACTATCGTAAAGTTATGAATTGAAATTCAACAAATTGACATGACATGTAATTTTTTAGTTAAAAATTCACCATCGTAACCATAGATTATTATTCTAAGGTAATTATCTGCATCGGACGTAGGTATAGTTACTTTATAGAAACACGCGTACTTCTAGCCTTAGAGGGGTAGCATGAAGCTTGTATAGGTAATAAGGTATTGTGGTTCTGTTTTCGAATCGATATTATAGGTATTATCTACCATCTATATATACTACATGGGTATATATAAGGCCGGGTGAATCCCTTTGTATTTTCGTTCTAAACGGGGAGAATTTCAAACCGTTTCGTTGTGGACTGCGTTGGCGGAGTTTATATAATATGTATGATCGTTGGAGGTCGATTTATAACAAGGAGAATATATCCCATGGGATAAATTCGGGGATAGGAGATAACAGAGACTGAACGAACGAATGAATGAATGAATGAATGAATTAATTAATTAATTAATTAAAGAAAGACAGGAAGACCATCAGAAGTCCGATTAACACATACGTATGTATATCGCTATAGAAATAATATTGAGAATTGACATCATCCCCTATTTATATATTATAGAATAAAGATGCTATAGGTATGAAAAACTTTGTTATCTATAACGAAGTGTTGAGATACAGAAAGACAAAGAAAAGGTATAAGAATAAGAATAAAGTAGGTATATATATATATATATGTATAGAATTCTGAATCGGTCTCCCCGTTTTGACGGAAAAATATTTACGAAGTAGGTATATCTTCGGCTGTATAGGTATTGAGGTGAAAGGCGAGTGAAGTGGAAGAAATAAAAACCGCTTGAATAAAGTGGTATGCTATGGATGGTTGGACGGATGGTTGAGGACGAGGACGAGGACGAGGACGAGAACGAGGATGAGGATGAGGATCATAAGAACGGGGAATCGTTCAGCTGCAAACCAACTCTTCGCGATTTCCCTAAGGTTTTCACGTTTCATCTACAATTGTCTGAGTCCTTTGGTCGATTGTTTGAAGAAGGAACAATGAGTGGGTCACGATCCACCCGGCTATTGTTGGTTTTACGGATGAATAAGTTTTCTCCCAGCTTCTGGCACCTGCGCACCACCGCGCCTTGTCTCCCGCGGGACGTCGCGGTCTCGACGCTTCGCGTCGCGTTGGTGAACACGAGTGACGTCGTTCACCCGTCTCGGTGCAACAAGTTACCCGTTAGATGGTCGTGATTCTCCCTCACACCGACATTTTTTTCTTTCTTTCTTTTTTTCTTTTTTCTTTCTTTTTTTCTTTTTTTTTTTTCTCCCATTCTCTTTTCCTCTTCATTATTAATCATCGTTGAAATAAAAGCACTAGTATATAACAGGCAGTGTACGAAACTCTACGCCCTCGAAGAGGCGTCGTCGCGTCGAGTCGTTAATAATATCACGCGTCAATTTTAACGACCATGGTACTTTTTTTTGTCGTTTTTTTTTTCGTTGTCTTTTTTTTTTTTTCTCAAGAGATAATTACCAATCATTACGGTAGATAATCATCTGCTGATTAGGTATCATCCGTTAATATAGTATATAATTATTATAATATATATATACCAATATAGTTTTTCGCAATTTTATCATTACCGGAGACCTGGGGTGTATAAATCTATATCGGTAAAAAAAAAAAAAAAAAAAAATACGTATACCATATTATATAGTTTTTTTTTTTTCTTTCTTTCTTTCTTGTTGTTTTTCACATAAGTGAATATATATCAGCTCTATACCTACACATAATATAATATGCATGCTGCGCGTATATATAAAAATATATATATATATGTGTCATGTAATATAATCGCATACAATATTATACCGAGCGGAAACATGAAAGAAAAGAAAAAAAAAAAAATCTAACAGCGATGACATAAGATGATATTATTTTTTTTTTTTTTTGTCAGATAAAATCTCAATTTTTCTGTCAGATAAAAAGTTGAATATACATGCGATTGATCGTAGAGGTGGGGGGGGGGGGGGGGGGGGGGGGAGAAAAATTTTTTTCTTTTAAAACTCAATTTATCTGTTAAAGTTTTGTGATTGCAGTCTGACCCTGACCTATATAGGTGTATATATATTATATATATATATATGCTCTTTACGTCTCAGATGGGTCAGGAACTCTGCAATAACGTAAATTATTGATTCATCGATAGAGATAAGAGTGAGAGGAAAAATAAGAGAATAAAAAGTAGAAGATATAAAGATAGAGATGAAATCAAATCAAATCAAATCAAATGAAATCCAATAAGAAAATTGATAAAAAAATAAAATAAAAAATGTAGAAAACAAAAAACATTTAGCGGTGCATTTGTATATGGGCTAATAATTATTCATTTATATATAGTATAACGTTATATGTATAATATATTATATTAGATCATGGTTCATTTTGAATAAACAAAAATCGACATGATCCAATTGATATTTTTTGTTTTTTTTTTTTTGTCATTCTGTTTGTCTTTGACTTATTTTTTTCCTTTTTTTATATAAATTTAACATCGACATGCACGAATTTATCCGTTATATTTCAAACGTATTTTATATCATAATTGAGTATATTATATAATTATACTTTTATGCCTGATATCATTTTATGCAGGTGTGTTGAGTTTAGTAAATTTTATTTTATTTTATTTTATTTTATTTCATTTATATTTATGATTATATTTAATTATAAAAATGTACACAAATATATAGTATATCATTGTATATATGTATAGATAAATATATATGTTTGTACTGATATATTTGTCATTGATTAATCGATTTAAATAAGATAAGATATTATCTTGTAAAATAAGAATAAATGATAATTAATTGTTATAAATTTATTTATATCTCAGAAATTTTAGGCCTAAGTTTAAAATTTATATTTAGATTTTAGGTTTGGGTTTAGGTGCGGTTGCGGTTATATCAGGCTCGAAGTAAGAGCGTGTGATTCAAGTAGCACATTGTTAGAAAATCGAGCGGTTGGGGTTTCACCGACCGAGCCGCGAGACCCGCTCCCTCCGCTACCCCGAGTCGTGCAATTAGGTTGAAACTCAGTCTACCCCTAAATCATCCAAATTGTCAAAGAATGATGTTCGTTACCGCAAAAATATATACACCAAGGTGATATAATAAATAATTAGATCTAACTTTGAATTTACACCCAAAGTATAATTTTTTAATTATCTAATTAAGAAGAAATAGAAATAGAAATAGAAATAAAAAATAAAAACTTCAATCTTAATGGTGACGTAAATTGATTATCCAATTATTCGAGAATAGACGATCAAATTTGATAATAAAGAGGGTTGATTCGTGTAACGAATACAAATTTTAATTACAGCTCGCAGATTTAATGATCAGATTGATTAAGACTTTTTTTTTTTTTAATAATCAGTAGGATTCAACGGTCATTCACAAGTTTATAATTAATATCAAATAATTATAGACTCCGGGTAATCTTATTCATATATTATATTTTATAATAAAATATAAAATTGAAGGAGCGGACGTCGGGCTCGGTCATGAGGTGGCCCGCAGTAACGGGGTAGCCTGACGCAGTTTGTTTATTAATTACATCGTCACTAAACACGCTCCCTCCGACCAACCCGATCGCGAATATTCCCAATATCTCATAAATCAAACAAACAAAAAAAAAAAAAAATCGAAATTAAATTAGGAGCTTCGATATAACTGAATAAAATTTTTACCCTCTTTCCAGAATTTCAAAAGTTAAAAAACAATATCTCGATTGTATTAGAAAACGAAAGAACACGGATAGAAGCTCTGAGTTACTCGATTTAAAAAATAAAAATAAAAACTAATACACCAAGCATATAGTTCGTCAAGATTTGATAATACTAATTCATAAAATTATACCAGCTATTATGCGTTATAATTATTTTTATTATTATTCCAAATCTACGAGAGATTGAACAAAGCTGCGAAAGTTTCCACACGCGTATGTTATAACGAGCCCTTGTAATTCGGGCTACGAATTGTTCGAGGAGAGCGGAAGGACGTTACGATCAGCTATAGCAATTAGTGTAATTACGACGTTCACTGCCAAAGGCTACATGCTCAAGTGCGTTATTTGTATGTTCAACAGTTTACACCGCTCATATTGTTCATATCACGTATAATTATATGCTCACATTGCACACTGAAAAATATGTGCATACAACGCGTATATCTGCGTTTAACTTGAGCTCGCATGTAGCGTTTGATGGTGACCGATTCTGTTATAGTGATGTTTTTTTTTTTTTTTTTTTCTTTTTCGCTTTTTAGTTATATCTGTCATTTTACGTATATACATGATATATACATACAAAGAACAATCTGTCGTGTGCAGGTGCAGTATATATACATGTACAGTGCAGTACACGTATTATTGCAACCCTCCTCGTGCAGAGATATGAACTGACCGAAAGAAACGATACATTGAGTATCAGAATAAGACGATTGAAATTATTATTGCTTTTTTTGTCTTCTTTCTTTTTTTCTTCTCGTTTTTAATCTTCATAACTAGCTGAATACTTGTGTACATAATTATGCCTATGTCGTCATTTTTTGCGATCAGTTCGTTTCAGCGCAAACTAGATTCGTGAATATATTTTTCAAATATGCTATATATTTTTACTTATATGAATGATAAATGAAAGACCGGATTATTTATTGAAATATTGATTCAGGATCGAATCTAGGCACTTTCACACTCGGAGGGATGTTTTGAAAAAATTCAGTATTTTTTTTTCTTTTTTTTTTTGACGGAATAATTAGTAAGATTATAACTTTAATTACTCTTTCAATAATTTTGTAGATATTAGGCTGTAAGAAAGTCTTCGGTAAACTATATTATGTATACGAGTATATATAGGTATATACAAGTATACGATAAAAATAGAAAAAAGTTAAAAAAAAAAAAAAAAAAAAAATCAAAAAGTCAAAAATCAAGAAGAAGAAAAACACGTTTCAATTTATACTTGGGAATCTTTAACTATGGGTAGGTATATAATTTAAGTATATAATATATTATATAATAGGTATATAATAATTATATGGGTAAATACCAGAAGTGATATTCACAAATAGGAAATAGAAGAGAAATAAATAAATAAAATATATCGTTATATACTTTGGTAGTTTTCTAGCGTGGAAATTGGAATAAATAATTTACGATATTGTAAATAAATAATGAAATAAATTTGTTAACATGCATGATATAGGGGCTCTCGAAATATACCTTAAAATAAGATGCGATACAATGCTCGGAAAGTAGTTACATACCCGTCGCACGTTAATTACTGCATTTCATTCTAATCGTATGTCGTCGTGAGAATAATAATTGTTATTAAAAATGAACAAAGATCAAGATTTAGTAAGTTTCATTTCGTATTTTTTTCTTTTTTTTAGAAGGTTTCATAATTTTATTATGATACACGTTAATCCGTCGATCTCGACGTATAAAAAAACCGATGATAAAGAACCACTATCGAAATGCGAAAGATGAAAAAATGTACTTTTTATAAATAAATAAATTTTGTAGCTGAAAGATAGACGATTTCTCGACGTTATCCTTCCTCGCGGTTCTAAGCCCGACGAAGGAGTATATGAACGGTAAAATTTGGGTAATCGATAATCTTAAACGTTTTTTTTTTTTTTTTTCTTTAAATGTCCATTACGTATACTATACACTATAAAATGTAATGCTGTAATAGATAAGTGGTCGAAAATACGAAAGGTAGACGAGGGTTACCTGTTGTACATGAGTACGTCCGGTTTCCAGAGTTTGTTAGGTGTGATTCTAAGGTCCCTCACACCGCCGTATTCCGTTTCATTCCACTGTAGATTGTAGTCGGTCCACTCCTGCTCGTGAAAATTATAATTAGTCATTATTTATCCATGTTATAAAATTGGGAGATTTAATATGTCGTAATTTATAGACCGGGACCCGTCATTTCCTGAAACTGTTTGGTTTTGGCTTTTTTTTTCTTCATTTTTCATTCAAGAAAATTGGGGGAAAGAATGAAATGATTTTCTCCTCTCAAACGGGGCGAAATCCGGCAGAGAATAACGGGTCAAAGTCTTTACCGAAAAAAGAAATGTTATTTTCTCCTTTTTTATTAAAACTCAACGGTTCAAGCAACAACAATATCATTCAGCGTCAGGCTGTAGTGGCTCGACGAATTTCCGAGGTATGTATTGAAGTGCAGAGCAAAGACCATTGTGTCTATTTGAATTCGCGAGTCCTCAATTCGAAAAGCCTCTGACAACCTAGTCAACTATAATATATATATATATGGTATATATATAAAATGTGGCGCAAAGTAAATAAACGCGAGGATAATAAAACTGAAAAATAATAGAATATAGAGGAAGAGAGAAGAGAAGAAGAAGTAGAAGAAGAGGAAGAAAAATCAAAAATTCTCTGATGCATCGTCATGCTCTCCTATATTTGTTGCTACACAATTATATATTATCACAAGCGATGCACGCGTTGACTAATCAACGAATTATTCACCCTTAGTCAAAGACTCGAGGGTTTTGTCGATTATATTTATCTCGAGTCGCTCTCGGGAGAATAATTCAAATTCACACACATGCGATATTAATATTAAGGGGGACCTATACTGAGGATTACACGAAAATCACAAAATAATTTGCAATCTGGGAATCGAGTTTCTAGATTGAAAATAAAAAGGCGCCCTTAATTACGTGAAACATAATCCACAGAAAAGTTTGAACTGAAAAAAGACTGAATATATTTGCGATGCAAGGATTGAGGATTTTTAAAATATTCAAAAAGCTTCTTGTGTTACGAATTTTCGAATTATTTAGTTCAAACTTTTCCAGCTCATATTCAACTGTAATTTGAAGATACTGACGCAGACGTTTTCAAATCAGATCATTATTTCTTATAGTAAAAATTAATTCGCTACCGCGAGTCTTGATCCACAGTATAGCGTAGGCCCCTCTTAATGAATAATAAAACAGAAAAAAGAAAGAAAACAATTAATAATTCATCTAGCCTTGCGAAAGCCAACAAGCTGCGAAAGTGGAAGCGAAATTTGAACATGATAATGAGGCACAATTAACTACGTATTAATTAATACATTATAATCTACGCGCTGCGGAGGTTGGTAATTGGGGGGGAGGACAGGGGTTCAAAAAATGTAATTTTTTTTTTGTTTTTTTTTTTTAACGACAGGCCGAACCGGAGGCTGCATAAGACAACTATTGCAATTTGCATTCGAACTATGCAAATAATCCGAAGGTCAAATATCCCGTAATTATATTATACAGATATGTACAAATTTAACCCCGGAAAGAACGAGGGCCGTGTAATTCTCACGAGTCTGACATGCCTCGGATTATTCGCATGCGAGACGAAATTCCCCGGATTCGCAGCGGAATATTAAGGCTAGAATCGTGGGCTAGGTGACGTACGATGGATATTATGTGATAAAAATTAATTGGCAATTTTTTCGTGACCGCGGGACAATATACAATAAACGTTTTATAAAACGATGAAGAATTTTTTTTATTTTTTTTCCCAATCGCGTTAATTTACCAATAAAATAAATATAAATTAATATAAATGGTGAATATGAAGGTTGTTGTTGACTTACGAAGGGTGTATGTTATATCGTGACATATATTATACTATATATACCTACCGCGGTATAGGAACCTAGTCGAAAATCGAAGCACGATACTTTTTGCCTATGGGGGGTATATAATTCGCTATTTAGATATATTAGTAATATATACAAACATGATTGTGTCACAATAAAATATAATTATCCAACAATTGGACGTTTTACGAATTATATACATGGTATGTCGCATATGGATTGTTTGATTTATAGGAAACGACAAATGCTTTCCAGGAGTATCTCGCTCTATGTATTATAGTTTAAAACGTTGAGTTTGTCAAATTTCAAATTATTAATTATTAAAAATTTCACCTCCATTAAACAACCAACATTACACGCTTTTAAAACTTATCGGTAGAATCTTACCACCACGTCATTAAAATTATTACGGTATAAAAATACCCTACGCATAAGTAACTGCACCAACGATGAGAATTTATATAGTGACTCCTGAAAAACCCGTCGAAGTGTTTTCTTTATACGTATCTTCGTTTATCATGGATATCTTTAACACGTTGCTTTTAATTATAGAGTTGAAGATTTTTTTTTTTTTTTTTTTTTTAAATTCATGGTGGTGTATGATGTATATGTATGTACGTGTACATCATGTATTTATACAAATATAACTATCTAATTTGTAAATATATATATATACACATATAATATAATATATTATATATATTTATATACATGTAAGGTGAAATATGGACGTAACATTAAACCTGCAACGTTTTAGAGAAAATGGTTTTGCGTGTATGAATTGAGACATCGAAAAGAATAGAAATAGGAAAATGTTAAATTATATGTACATTCATATCAGTAACAGTATTACCTTCGGAAAATATCTGTTCTCTCAATTAGTTCGAAACGCGTTTAATTAAATATCACATACTAGCTAATTATCCGTAGAGTTGATAATTACGGCCAAAGACCAGCCTGTAATTTCGACGGACTCGCACACCCGGTTCGGGGTGTTGGGAAAAGGGGTAGAAAAAAAATAATAAAAAAATAAAGAGAGAAAGAAAGAAGAGAAAAAAAAAAAGATAAAAAAAATTAACTGAAAACTATGCGGCATACATACATATATGTATACATAGGGTATATATACGTAGAGTCGGGGCATATAGTATAAGAGACAGAAAGAGAGAGAGAGAGAGAGAGAGAGAGAGAGAGAGAGAGAGTGAAAAAGATATTCAGAGTTAGAGTCGGAGCTGGAGAGAGAAAGAGAGAGAGAGTAAGAGAAGAGAGAAAGAGAGAATCTAAGGGTGTAGAAATCATTGACCCGAGAAAAAAGAGCCCGGGCTTGGGATACGTATATACGAGACGAAAGGATAGAGTGAGAATAAAAAGCAGCCTCGACGATACGATAAAAAATTTTCCCGTTAAAAACTGCAAAGAAAAAAAAATGAAAAAAAACCAGCCTCATTTTCGTCCTTTTTAATTTTAAACACCGTTCGAACATTTCCGAACTAGTATATGAATGTAAGTACGCGGAGTTCCGCTATAATACGCTCTGGCTGACTCACCGCGGGCTATACTACTGCGCTCGACGGTGCATCGGGTTATACTACTGCGCGCTCGGCCGTAATCTGGCTAGACTACTGCGTTCGACCTGAGATCGAGTCGCACTACTGCGTTCGGTCTCTAGTTGAGTTATACTACTGCGTTCGCCCTGAAATCGAGTTACACTACTGCGTTCGACGTTGCATCGGGTTATACTACTGCGCGCTCGGCCGTGATCTGGCTAGACTACTGCGTTCGACCCGAGATCGAGTCGCACTACTGCGTTCGGTCTCTAGTTGAGTTATACTACTGCGTTCGCCCTGAAACGAGGTATACTACTGCGTTCGGCGTTCAACCGGGTTATACTACTGCGTTCGACGTTGAGCCGGGTTGTACTACTTACTGCGTTCGACATTACATCGAGTCATACTACTGCGATCGGCGTTGAATATTTAAGTAATTATACACCGTGGCTAATGCATAAATACGATGATGATAATCTTGATGTTAATATTTTTATTTTCACTCTTCCTTACCGTATCTATGTATATAGGTATACTAGACTGATCAATAATTATTCTCGAGCGCTTATAGGCTTAGGTGGTATACATACTATAGAGCGTTTGAATAATACAGCTTAGGATGGTCGATTGAGATAAGTAATCACTGCAGGCAGGGGTTGGGGGTGCATTCTCTGTAATACTGCAACATTGCCAATACCCGTCGTTGATCATAGAGCCAGATGAAAGACCTCGTCGGGTGTGAGGGTTAGCGACATTTCATAGATCTCTTGCCGTTTGATACGACGACGCGACGTGGCGAAAGAGCTTTGATTTCAATTTCAGTTTTCCTCTTTTTAACCAGAAAAAAAATAGCCATTTCGTTCATCAATCTTCTACCAAGCTCTGATATCAAATGAATAATAAAAATAATAATAATTTATTTATTAATCAGCTTCTCGCGTTCACTCGACTCATTAGATTAGATCTCGAACTACGTCGGTGTCAAACGGCCTGATTCACCTATGAATTATTTCCAGCTCTATGCAAGGGATATGCGCAACTACCTCCTGGCGATATGCTGAATAGTCAAAGAGCGGTTTACAGTGGATAGAGCCCGTGGTAATTCTACTAACTCGACGTTTTTAGATGCATATAGGTATATGTATTATATACTATACTATATATATATATTGACATATATGAGATAAATCCTAACAGATGTAAGCCTTCATATTAAACAATGATTACCGGTTTTACGTTTTCTTCTATGCACCCTGCAGCTACTTCAATTTACTCATACATTATCCCTATACCGCTCCTGACTATACATACATACATATTATAATAATACATACTATGCCGGGACTAGAATAAGTATATAAATATATATATAAAAATATACATATATATATATATATATATATATATATATCGTCACACAGCTTAATATATATAATATATAATACGGAACTTGTGGTCAATATAGGGAATACTCTATACATATGTGCGGTGTGCGTATGTATAGTGTGATAGTTGTGTACGTATAAAATACATATACACGTCTACGGGGTATTTTCGCATACTTTAATTATAATATATATAATCCTTGCTTCAAAATATTATATAGGTATATACAGATATACAGGGTGATTGAAAATAACTGCAATACAGGTCATGGGTGGATTCCGTACATGTGAATCTAGGTAAAAAATTATTCTTCACCATAAATTCGAAGGGACTGATAATTTCCAAGTTTTAGTTGACTAATTGCAGAGCTAACACGCCATCATGATATAGGGCCGTCTCAATAGTGTAAATTTATAAGTTACCGTAACAAATCCAGTATTCGGCTTTAAAATATATAGTCTTTCGCTCACGATGTCTGATCCCTGACTGACTTTTCTCAAGCCATCGGGCATCGTGCCTGCAGAAATCGGATATCAATGCAATTCAAGACCGAACACTGGACTTGCCACGGGTACTGATCAATTTACACTTGTGACCCGGGCTTATCTTGATCGCACATAATCTCTGTGGTGAGTCAACTCAAGACGTTCCGAACGTAACTCGAAAAAACACGATCCCTCAAATTTTTGATGAATGAATTTTAGTCTTAGATTTTTATAATGAATGCACCGATGACCTGTGGTTCAGTGTGTCTAAATCACCGTGTATATGCATAGGTGTATCATATCCCAATACTCATTGTCAGCTACTTCAGTCAAGTACGTCTACGTATAATTATAGTATAAGGGATTAACTCTTCATTATCTCAGATAAAATGAATAATAAAAATAATAATAATTATGACAATAACGACAGTAGGATTAGCAATGGTTATGGTATAGTATTAGTATTAGTAGTAGTAGTAGTATAGTTAGCAGTAACAGTAGTTGTAATATAGTAGCAGTATAGTGACAGATACAATTATATAAAGGTATAATAGTATACATTTCAATCACATTGCGAAGGTTCAATTCATTACAGCATAATATATAATCAATGAAATTCAATTCAATACTCAAGATACGGTGATATAATAATAATAAAACATAATAAAACATAATAAACCATAATAAAACGAATTAAAACATAAAACATAATAAATAAAAATAATAACAACTACTGCCTCGCGTGTATACGTATAATGTTTTGTGCGTGTGTCGATGGGTGTGTGTGCGTCGGATTTATAATCGTTATTGAAAGATTAGAGTGCGTTATTTTTTCTGTATTTTTTTTTTGCTATTTTTTTTTTTCATTTTTTGCTTTTTTTTTTTTTTGTTTAACTATATAAGTTGATAATGCGACTTACCAGGGTCAGCCATATATTGGTAATAAGTAGTTGATTCTTCTCGTCCTTTACGGGGAAGAAGTCGATGACGAGGAGGTTCACATTGGTCGATTGATAGACACAAAACAAACAGAAACGGAGAGTTTCGATGTTAGCCGAGGGGCCTCTGCACGACATGCACCGGGCACGTGACCTCGAACTTTTTAATTCCCTTATCCACCTTCCTCCCGCCCCGAAAACCCACCCTCCATCCCACCCTCGCACGCGTTCTTCGCTCATTTATTTTCTTTCTCTCTCTCTCTGTCTCTCTCGCTTTTATATCTTTCTCACTCTCTCTTTCTCTCTCTTTATCTTTCCCTTTGCATATATATATACGTTATATAAATATATATACATACACATGTATTAATATAAAAAAAACGAATGTATATATATATATTTCTGTATATATGCATTTTATTTAAACTCGAAATTTTTCTCCCCCCTGTTCATATATTTTGTTTTTTAAGTCTTTTTATTTTCTTCATTTTTATATCCTTCCCCCTACCCGGTCCCTCTAATATATTCTAACCGTTGTTAAAATTTGGGGATCTTTTATTCGACACTGCATGAGTTATGAGTTTCATGACTTATGACTTTGAATCGTGCTTTGAATTGTTTCAATTCAATTTTCCATACAAAGAACGAAAGAATATAAAAATTATATATAGCTGAAGTTAATTAAGTTATCAGTCAGACGTCAGTGATAATTAGTTTCTATGTTTATTATTATTGTTATTATCATTATTATTATTGTTATCAGGGACGAGTAGGGGGAATGAATTTATATATTATATACCATATAAGCCGTACGGATTGTCTGATTTGAATTAACGGACTTTCGAACGTATGATATGTCGCACGATTATTTAAAAAAAAAATCATCTCAGATTGTTATATTTTATACTTCGCTAATTAACATAATTATATACGAAAATATGAATGACAATAATGATCATTATATAGGTTCATGAAAGTTCTGTATGTATTTATTTTCAGTACCTATACTTTTGAAACTCGAGCGATCATATCGTGTATATATATACTATTCGAATGAACATATATTCAATAACTAAGACAATCTGGCGCAGCATTAATAACTTATAGCCTACATAACAATAATTTTAAATGGTACAAAGGTCGGGCATCGATTTACGCTGGGCGAGCGAAGGTCACGTGCGATATACACCAAAGTACACAAAATAATTCAAGCGTTATTAATTATGGTTATAGGTAATAGTTCGCGTTGCACGCTATTATTTTCAATTATTATTTCATCTTATTTTATTATAGTTTTTTCTTTTTTCTTTTTTCTGTTTTCTGTTTTTTTTCTAACTCTATTCTTCTCATTTTCAATCGAACATCAATATATATAAATAAACGGGGCAACGCGAACGATTAACTTGAGTTTTTTTTTTTTCTCTCATTTTTTTTTTCTTTTATTTTATTTTAAAACACACAATATTTATTTTCAATCGACGATCATTCGTGATCGTTCCGTTATGCCGGTTAAACCGCACCCTCTTACGCCCTGTCGCAACTTAATTTTATAAACAAATTCATTCATTGTTTTTTAACACAGTAATTATACACATGGGTATAATGTGCTAAGAATTGAAAAAAGAAAAGAAAATTAAACAAAAAAGGATAAATAAATGGTTATGCATTATATATATATTAATATTATAATATTAAAAGTGGTGGTGGTGGTGGTGGTGAAGGCAGTGGTGGTATAAACGACCACAACACAACGACAACAACAACAGCAACAACAACAACAACATCAATAACAGTAACAGCTATAACGACGACAACAACAATAATTTATTAATTTCTGTATTTTTTTTTTTAGTTATTTCTGATTTTAATTTCGATTCAGTTTTTTGTTTCGTTTTTTGTTTTTTAATTTTTGATTTTCAATTTTTAATTTTTATCCATCGAACAGAAAAAAAAAAAAAAGATATAATCAAAATCGCTAAGAGTCCGAGAGGGTGTATAGAGGGTCGGTTCTTCATACCGGAACGCTGACTTACCAGGTTCAACCATGCGTTCGTAGTCAGTATTTGGTTCTTTTCGTCCTATACGCCGAAAAGAAAGTAAGATTAACACCTGACCCTATACCGATAATCACGGGGTATGCTCCTGCGCGGTTTATTATCCTAATCACCGTGTAATATGGAAGAAGAATAAAAAAATATATATTTTTTAAAATGTACAATCTTTACTCCGAATAAAGAACTTTTTCTATTTTATTGTTTTTCGTTTTTGTAATTTAAAAAAAAAAAATATTTTTTTCTTGTTTTTTAATCATTTTTGTTCGTTTTTCTACCGGAATATTATAATAAACGGGTAAAACCACAGCACATCGCTACCATAGGCAGGTATATATAACCTGCCCGGGATTCCGCGGTTCGCCTCAAAATTAATGAGCAATGACGTGATTCCTCTGCGGCTGCTGTTGACGCTGTAATTAACCGAGGCCCGTAAAGCTCGAAGGACCCGTCGACCACCTTGGAGCATACCCCATTCGTGCAGCCGTGCAGTTTCTTCCTGAAACGGGTATATGTGCGAGGGGATACGATGCTCCGCGCGGATGGCTGAGGTGCAATATTGCTTTGCCTTTGCACATCCTTTTACTCAGTGCACGGACATATGAAGATTTTATTTAATTTTTTTGCTTTTCTCGTTTATCTGGGGAATTTGACGAATTTATTTTTCCGCAAAATATCCGCGAGCTTAATAAGTTTCCTTAAGTATATACCGTCTATACGTAGGTATACAAATATAGGTATATTTCACGTTGACGTAGGTACATTCAACGATCCTTCGCCAATTATTCGGCACATTTATCCGGATGAATGAGTGATATACTTCCGTCCGACGTTATACCCTAGGGTTCAGGGACTTCAGGGTATACACCAGCATTATAGATTTATGTATCAAGGTGATCGGCATATCTACATCGCATCACTGCACACCAATGTAATTTTGACCATTCGATCGATATATCCTTGATCGACTTACCACGTCAATGATCTGCTGCAGTGTCAGTCCAAACTTTACCTCCAGAGGTTCGCTTTCGTTCGCCACTGGACGTTCCAAGGTGTTGTAATTGGCTAGGAGATGATTTAGCAGTCGTTTCTCATGGTAACCACCTAATCCTTCTGCAACAAAAATGATCACACCTCATGTTAAAACGTGAACAATAAGAAAAAGTTCAAACCTATTGATACTGATCGATCCCTGATCACTTTTTCTGCTCACTATAAGCCGAACCCTGAAAATAACTACTATACAGGTAAACTATTTGGGTCGCGTTGATTATCCCTCTGCGAACTATTGGTACAGGATCAACCAGACAGCTCATCTCTATTTTTTTTTCTTTTTTGCTGTTTTTTTTTTTTTTTTTTTGTTGTTTGGGAGCTTACGATTTTTGGCTTACAAATAGCCAATAGATCTATGCCTCCCTTGACTCCCCGGGCATGGGTAACAACCGTCGTTCATTCGCACGAATTTCGAGCTGCGACGGCGACGGCGACGGCGACGGGCGAGGCTCCGAGGGCTCCATTGATCCAGTGAAGCCACGCTCGCATACCTTCTGCGACGTAACTCTCTCTCTCTCTCTCTCTTTCTCTTTCCCTCTTTCTCTCTCTTTCCCTTTTTCTCCCTGTTTTTGTCTCTTGTACCGGACAGTCGTTTTTAGGATCGTCATGCAACAATTACGATGAAACACGTTCGAACGGAAGTTATGATCGGAAAATTGATGTATAATATAATATATAGGTCATTGGTGAAATTTTCTGTTTTTCTTCTTTTTTTTTTTCTGCAGACTAATATTTGCGAAAGGAAATGAAAAATACACATCGTTCAATTTATGTTCAGAAATATACGATACATAACACGCTGCAGCAGAAACTCGGATTTTATTTCGTGTTCCTATATACATATATATACACTTCGCATATACTGCCATATAGGTATACGTATAAGAGTTGCGAAGATATTGAAAGAGGAAGACAGTTCTGGCAGCTAGTCGAAGAAAACTCGTGAAATTTTTCACTCGATATCTTGTCTGCGGGTTTGAAAAGTAAGCCATGATCTTTTTCACCTTTTACCTTATACCACCGCGCGGTTGAGGTATGCACACTTGGTCGCGCTTGACGCCTGTCTGATTCTCTACATATCCTACGACGAATTGCACCTGCACTACTGCAGATTCCACTTTTCAAAAAAGCATTTTCAATCCAGTTTTAAGAACGAAAGGTGGAATCGACGGTTCCAAGTGTAAATATATAAACTATATTGCACATAATATAGTAATTGCATTGAATGATATAAGTACTATATATGGTCTGATTATTAAAAAGGGGATAATCCGATATTGGATTTTTTGAACTCATTGCAAAGACAATTCCAGCTAGTTGGAGATACGGAGATACATATAGATCCTAACATCCGACCCTCGAAAACGTTTCCAGCTAAACGGAGCAGCAGTCCCGAGTCCGCAAACACGGCCACAAGTCAAATATCCTCCTCGGTTGGCTTCGTGTTTTAGTTGGCTGCTGAGGGATCGTAGAGAGATAGGACCTCTTGCCGGTGCAGATTATGACCAGATAAAAGACATATATACGTTTACGAAGTTATACTAGGTATATCACGATACATAGCACAACTTCCAGCCATCAGTTCATCCCCTCATATACAGTCAGCTGTTTTCTACCCTCGACTTAGTGTTTTGGTCTCCTTTTTTCCCTCCCTATTCTCGTCAAGCAGATGCTTTCTCGTTAGGAAATGTGAAATATTAAAGAGCAGTCAACACGGTCAACTGCCCGGAGCCTTTCCGGTGCAGCGCATTAAGGTCCGAGTGAAATATATCTCTCTTGTATTCATACACCACAAATTTGCGAACTAAAACCAATTAGGGATAGCCGGACGATCCCGCATTGAAAGTAAATACGCGTGAAAATTTAGTGAAAATATAAAAAGTGATTTTCTTTCTCACGAAGGACGCGCGTATATCGTTAGCGAATATTTTTCTCCGGGAAGTTTGAGAGCGGCTTATCTCTCTCGCATTACCATCAAAGAAATGCACCAGCCCAGGGTATACGGTGGGAAAATAGCGAATCAAGTGTTTGCGCATCGCGTGTTCTTTTGTACGATCCTCTTTTCCCGCAAAGAGCGACGGTGGTGGCTAGAGACGGTAGGCAAACGAGCCCATATATATATATACATACAGGTATCTGTACGTGGATGTATACCCAGCATACACACACATGGATATACATAAATATATATTCAGAAAATGGGGATCGAGGATTCAACGGCGTCACATCCTTTGAGATAGGACAGATATATAGTAGGATGCCGCCTTTTCGGACAGCCAGCTAGTAGTTCGCGGGGTGATGTTAGCTGAGCTGGTACTCTGGTTTGAGGTGCAGAGAACCGTAACGTCGCTTAGAACTTTGCTATTAAACGCCCCGGGCGAATCTCTAGGATTAGTTACATCGATTCAAACCTCTGCCTCGCTGCAGGAACGAAAAAGAAGAGAAAAAACTTTGACAAATTCAAATACAGATACCTATGTAACATATACCTATATCTACCTACTCGCGATGCCAAATTGGAAGCAAATTGAAAACGCTCGGTTACGTGCCGCTCCGCACATTTATCGATCCACCTATCCATCGATCTAGTACTCGTAGGTATATATCCCACAGATATTGCCGGTAGTCACTCTTTCCCTGCAGACTGCTCGTACCACTGTAATACTTCACCAGTCGATCTTGCGAGCTTATCGATCCCCAAACTTGAAAGTCGAGTAACATCTAGTTCTGCCTGGATCTTTAAGCCACAAAATCAGCCGCACTAACAGTCTCGAAAATTTTTATTTCGAAATTAATTTTTATTGTTGAATATGTGGAAAAAAAAATGGAAAGATCGTTTAGAAATTTCTTTTCGAATACCAGAATGAACTTTTTCTTGTTTTTTGTTTTTTTTCTTTTTAGGTGTGATCTCCTGCGAGTGTAGAGAATTAAAAACTACACCATCACATATTGTTGTACAAATCCTCTACAAAGCAGCTTATAGTCAAAATCTCGATCAACATGGTTCAATACATCACGGCTTTTCCGAGTTTCTCTTGTTCACATAGGTATATTTCTTTTTTCTCTCGTTTTCTTTTTCTTTTTCTTTTTAATACCATTTTCGAACAAAGTCCCTTGTTTTAGCCAGCCCCTAAATTCCAGACGTACAAGAGACACCCTGATTAGTAAATGTCGATCACTCGACCGGAAGACCAGAGTCTCGGGAGTGCTGGGAGCTGATGGAGGGACAGATACTGGGAATGAGTTTAAGGATAATTATAAGCAGGATAACATTTCCTATAAGAATCTCACTGGACTCGTTGCGCTGCAGATAAACGACAATGAGGAAATCACCGTGGCGCGAGAAACGCGACGAGGTGGCTCTGGATGGGTATTCTGTACGGGATACCAAACCGCCCGCCCAAAGGCCCCGGGTGGTCGTCATAGCAACAGGCACCCCCGAAAATTTTCTGGCTCCGAGTCGAGAGCAGCCATGCTCTCTCACTCTCTCTCTCTCTTTCTCTCTTCCTCTCTTCTGCCCTCCCTCGATTCGTCGTCCTCTCACTCTTCTTCCCTCTCGGCGCTCACCTCTTCGTCCCTTGCCAGCTAACCGTCAGTCACACTCCGAGCCCATTCAGCTTCCACCTCGTTCGTTCGATCCTTGCATTCTCTCCCCGGGCCTCGACGTGGTCTCGGAGACATAACCAACCAACCTTCCCGTCCCCCTGACGAGTCGAAGCTCCCCATCTACCCTTAGTTTTCTCGCGTCGTCTCTCCACCCCGTACTCTGCCCTTCATAAAAAGCTCCGACGAAGAGTCGCCGCGGTTTGGGGTCTGATGTTAGGTATACCCACCGTTGGCGGTACTCTTGGTACTCCTCTTGGTACTCTTTTGGTACCCAGGAACGCGGAAGGTGAGAGGGTATTTTTGTTCCGATATTCGAGTGACCTTGCCTTTGTTTCATCCCCGAGTAGGTAGGTATATAATTATTTCTTAAAGCACACTGCAGGGGTAGTAAAGGCTCCATCAGATTTTCGGTGAAGCGAGATTTGGTGAAAGGGAAAGGGAAAAGTAAAAGTAAAAGTAAAAGTAAAAGTGAAAATAAAAGGAAAGGGAATACATTGACGAGCTAAAATCAATCCCATCCACCGATACCGACTTTTTTTTTATTGATATCGCCCCATGGTATACAAAGATAAAATAAAACAGATATTCACGCCTCGAGAAATTCGAGGTGAATTTAACTCGCCCTATACCCTAACACCTAGATAAATTCGATGATCGAAACGTCTACCGGAATCGAAGGAAACGTAAAGGAATAAACAATTCACGAACGCATCTATCCCCCTGCACATCCATCTTTCTGTCTTTCCCTAAATTCTTCATCTCCTACGATGTGATATACCCTTGTTGAATCTTTATCGAGGTGAAATCTGCAGCCCTGCAGAACCTGCGGTCATGTCCAAGCTGCACCAAACCGCGTATCCCCTTTCAACCTCCAGGATAAAATCATTCCAATCCTCTACGACGACCCTCCCGACTACCAAGAGACGCGCGCGCGCGCACCAACGGACGGTTGGCTGATCGTTGGCGTGACTGCGCCGTGCAAAAACCGCGTTATCGCAGACAAAGAAACGCACGATTATCTCCCCCGTGTATCTATGTATCATTGTGTCATACAGGTATATACCCCATAGTATCAGAAATGACGAGGAAAAAGAAAAAAATTAATTGGCTAATCACTTCCAGGCACGCAGTAATCATAATTACCTGATAACACACTGAGGATTGGAGATCGGTCTACCTATATGAGATAACTGGGTAGATTAGGGTTGTAAAAACTGCGAGCACCCTCATCCCAATCATACCTTTCACCGCTTTTCGCTCTCATCTCGTTTTCAGTAGTGAGAGTCAGCGGTGTGATCAGACACGCTGTATTCAAGATAAAAATTTCCTAATATAATGACATAAGGCAATGAAGAATGTGCCCTCGGCGAGCGGGAAGGTTCGAAAGTCATCGTAGTACATACCGACCCACTGCTCCATATTCGATCCGTCTATATTCCACCCTTAGAGGGCTTGAGGGAATGAGTTTTGGCGCAAGCGCACCCACCAATCAGCCATGCCTTATACCTATGATCAAAGCACGAGTATTTCGAATGCGCGAATCTGTTAGAAACCTGCGCGGAATCCGCGGGAGACTTCCATCTGCACGTGCCTGTATACGTATGTATACGTATAGATATACGTATAAAATTACGTATGTGTACAGGGTGTATACGATATGGGTTTCTGTTTGTGTATATACCTCCTAGTGTGCATACATGTATACTTCATGGGTTTGTAAATCGTACACTGTGTACAGACGTGTATATGTATACGATACTTACAAGCTTCTAGAGTAAACACTTGGGGAAGTTGAAAGATGGAAGTTGGATGTTGGGAGTTTCAAGTTGGAAGTTGGAAGTTTCGAAGAGGCCGAGCGTATTGATTCGCTTCGTCAAGTACGAGATGGGCCATATTACAGAGGTGGGTATATGTATGTATACACGAGAGGGGTACAAGCGAAGTAGGTGATACGAAGGAGCACTCTGGTACCTATTTCAAGCGAAGTTAACCGTTGGCCAACAAACGTGACCAATCAGTAGAAACGATCGGAAGTCGGTACCTACGCCCAAGGGTAGAAAAAATGATTGATTCTTCATGAAGACTAAATCTAACAATTTTTCGATAAATTCAAACGACTGAAAATTTAAGAGCTGCACACATTCGTATTACGATCTGGATTTTTGATTATAAATGCAGATTACGTGTGTGAAAAAAAAAAAAAAGAAATGAACTTTAGACAAGTTGCGGTGGCGAAAAATCTCTTGGGGTTGAAATTCAGCTTTGCAGGTTTTCATTCCGAGTAGAAAAGTAGGTAGTTAGGTACTACATATTACATACATACATACATACATATGTCTATGTGTATCGGATTAATTCTGGCGCGTGTAAAAGAGAAGAAAAAAGGAGAAAAAAGGAAAAATTGGTAAGAATGAAAGAGTATAGGGGGTGGAAAACCGCGCGTACGAGGTAGAAAAGCAAAGAGAGAATTAGTGCGGTGGAAAAGGGCACGCGGAAAGGTAGGTAAGTGAATAAAGCCCCCGTCAACGAGCGGCTAGACCACCGGTGGCACCGACTACTAGATTGTTGGAAAGGTAATTAGGAGAGCAACGCGTCACCCGCGCCGCCGGGCCTAATTATAAAACAGCGTTACCGACGTCGACGTTGACGTCGACGTCTACCGTCGCTCGTCACGGGTCGTGGGTCGGAGGTCGGCATACCCAGATACACTACCCCCTAGTTGGCATAGGGTTGCTTTTTTTCTCTCTCTCTCTCTCCTTCTCGTACATAATCGAGGAAACATCAATTACCGATATTCCCAATCCTCTTTCGAGAACAAGATGCCAAGGAATTTCATTTGCTAAGAAGATTGTAATCACCATCCCGAAACATATACCTACGTTCTTCAATTTGTTCTCCCCTCTTTGCCCAGACTCCGATTATTTGGTATCTATTTCGGATGCACATTGAGTGTTACAACCACCGTATAATCTCTTTGGACTGTAGTAGGACGCGACGGCGCTCTTAAACGGTCTCAGTTTCTCAACCGCGGGGTTCCTGAAAGCCTTGAGTTTCCCGTTTGGGAAGGGGTGCAGTGGTGGTTATAAGGGGGCGGGGGAGGGTAGAGGATAAAGAGTCGTTGAAGCAACAATTTTGGCGAGATGCCTCGCCCGGTTGACCCGCCAAGTGGGCTAGTCAACGGATAAAACCCCCAAGTCTCTGCAGTTAAAAGGTTGGAAAGAGGTCTGAAGACCTGCAGGGGTAAAATGAGGGGGTGGTAAACTCCATTACAAATTGTCAAACGGATGAGAAAAAGAAAGAGAGAGAGAGAATGAGAAAAAGAACCCGAGAGGAAGTAGGGTAAAATTTATGAACCAACTTCCCTCCGCGCAGTACGTGTTAAAACTTTTATATTTCTTTTAGCTTCATTATAACGATTTCGAAAATAGTATAGCCGGTAGTATAATAATATTAAAAAAGAAATGACTATACAATTGTGTCGCGCAGCGGTATATAGCGAAAAATTATACCTATAGGTAGGTATATAGACGCGGGGGTGTGCGTTGTGGTCAGGTACGAACGCGTTAACGCGGTCAAAGCTCATAAAAAATGAAATAGAAAAAAGAAAAAAAAAGGAAGAAAAAGGGAGTATGGTATTATCAGCTAGCCAATGTACCTCTTCCTCGGTCTCAACCTTACGGCTTTCTTTATGGCGAGAAATCCCCACTGACTCACGAAATAATTGAAAGAAACGGCTCCCCGTAGACCCTGTATTCGACTCTACGACCTAGCCAAGGGTCGAGTTACTTCGCTGTAACACGCCAGGACATTCTTTTCCGAAACTGGTATAGGCGGCGAAAAGCAAGTAAACTTTTATTCGACGATAATAATAATAATATTAATAATAATAATAATAACAATAACAATATCCGGATCGAATATCGTCTTTGTTTCATGGAAACAGACTTTTTCACTTCTCTATACAAAACAAGGAGATTTCTTTTTCCTTTTTTATTTTTTTTATACTCTATAGTCCGCAGTTGTATAAATCTTTAGGTATGGAAGGAGTCGAAATGTTCTCCATGAATATTAGCCATAACAATTACGCCTTTCTTATTCTATTTATTCTTATTATTCTTATTATTCTTATTATTCTTATTATTATCATTATTATTTTCCCCTTTGTTTTACTTCTTTCTCGTTTTCTCACTGGTACACCTGTAACGCACCGTCGCATTCTCGGGTATACTTGAAAAGTAAGAGGTCTCTGAGGTGGGGGGGGAGGGGGAGGGGAAGGGGGGTCAATGAGAACGAGGTAATTCAGGTAATATTTAGAGACGTATAATCCAGAGTGTTTATACTTTCGAATTACTGTAGCTTGAAATTGGGTTTTTCAATTGAAAAGAACAAAAGAGATGAGGCTTGATTTATAATAGTTCTGATAACTTTGATCATTCAATGATTAACACAAGATTCTCAGCGAATACAGGTGAAAAATTTTGTGTAAAAATCAAGGATTGAAATTTATTCAGCAAAACACATCGCTAATCGCGTTTAACAATTCATTGAATTACACCGATAGCAGAGATTTCGGTGAAAAAACCAACTAACCGAAATGTCTTTGATTCGATCCTAAATAAACATACGAGTGACGAGGGGGGGAACGAGCCCAATTAATTGTAAGCGGTGCAAAATCAGTGGGGTGAAAAAGAGGAGTAAAAAGAAGAAAAAGAAAGAGAAAAAGAAAGAGAAAGATAAGAAGAAGAAGAAAAAAAATGTAGGTATACCTACCTACCTACCAATTACTTTACGAAGATGAATCTCCCGGGATGAGCAAAGAACCTTTTTTATTTAAACAGTAAATCGAAAGATAATAAAATGATGAAAGAAAATTTTAAGCATTCGTATCTTCATCCCCTAAAATCGTATAATCTTAATTTTCGATTAAAATTATAAAAGGAGTAATGTGTTTTTTTTTCTTTCTTCGTTTTTCTTATCATTATTAATATTATTATCATTTCTACTGACCTTGAGGCAGTATGCCGAGAAGAATAATGAGTCTGAGGCAGGCTATCGTGAGCCAAGATTTCATCGGCAGCAGCCCTTGGTGGCAGCTGCATCGATGTGTTCTCGACGAGGTGATTGACGACATGTTGATGAAGAAAAAGAATCCCGTACCACTACTCAATTTGCACACCTCGACTTTTAAATATTATGTAAAAACACACATCCACAAATAAACTATTACGTTGCACTATAGCATGATCTTCACAGGTGAACGAAGAACGCGAAATTCCCATTGATACGCGGTGGTTCCGAATTGACGATGTCCTCAGCGATACGCCGGGGTTAATTACTGGGACCCTTGGCTTCCGGACCTCCTGATTTGGCCGTCATAACAAAACCGCGAGTTAAACTGCTCTCGGTCTCTCCCTCTGTTTACTCGATATCTATTCGATATCGTATCTTCTTTTCTTCCTTTTCTCTCTATTATGATATAAAGACTTCCGGCTTTGGCAGCCCTTCGCAGTTTCAGTAATTCCCTGCAACCCGAACAATTATTCGCTTTAGAAAATCGAGTATATGTATAGGTATGTTAGGATTCGAAACAAGCATCCGTCGTCTCTGTCGCATTTATAAGTATTCTTTTAATTGCAAGGCTCTTGTGTCTTTGTGGACCTCGTCCAAAAACCGCACTTAACTTTCTTTGTTAGGTAGAAACACAGAGGAGCAAAAAAGAGAATGGAATGGGGTCCAGGGATGAGGAGAGAGGAAGCCTTTTCACGCGGCTCAAAGCGATTTCGAGCGTGAAAAAAAACATTTTCAAATATAATATAACATAATTTACATATACACCTATAATCGTTTCTATGAAATAACTTCAATCCTTCAATCTGATCACTAATACATGTACGACGATCTTATTTCTACAATTATACAAATTTTATTTGAAACTACTCGTAAAATAAACTGAACCGTCATGTCATACGTATATAATCCTAATATTCAGCACCCCGATATGTTGTGCAACACGTTAAATCCTCCGTCACGTTATCCTATAATACACCCCTAATCTCGATTTGAAACTATCCACTGTGAAATTCTTAGCACGTATACCTCTCTCTCTCTCCCTCTCTCGGAAGACTTTTTTCTATTTGAAATACGAGAGACGACAGATGCCCGATAGTGTGAAACGCGACATATTGAACAATGAACTGATATCAATCCGTGTGTGCTCAGATTATCGGACAATGCCTAAAACGACTATACGAATATACAATCGTACTTTAAAAGGCACAGCAATGATTCCTCTCTCTCTTTCTTTCTTTCTTTCTTTCTTTCTTTCTTTCTTCTTCTTCTCCGTCTTCTTCTTTTTCTTTTTCTTCTTTTCCTTCGTCGTCTTCCTCTTATTTTTCTTATTATTCGGCGATAATCTGTAGCTGTTGTTAGTAGATCGTAATTAGAGAGACGATTCGGGGGATCAGGCCTCTCGATATGAGACTGAGATTATCGGTGATTTCCAATCGTCGATAAGAGGTTCGCGTGACCTCTGTACTGTACCTGTACCTCTGACAAATTTTTCCTAAACATCTTCATTGGTACGATGATAATAATAATAAACGTTTCGGATCCTCGCCGAATCTGAGTACCTAGGTACAGCAAGATTTACAACTCTTGCCCGATAAAAGTATGTACAGTATATCTCAAAGAATTCCAGTCACGCGTCGAGCAGCCAAGTTTCCCACAGGTCTCCTAGTTTCTACCAAGTGGTGATCTTGCCCAGGGCTCGAAGCCAAGTTCTTAAAAGTTTTTCTAAATTCGCCGTTTCACGTTCTTGGATGGATAGATCTGTGTTATGTATGTATGTGGTATCTCATTTATCCAATCTATATAATATGTAGTACAGTACAGATCCTGATTTCTTTTATTTGCGATTATCGTTCAGAGAGACGTACTACATATCTCCTGTTTCTCTCTGTTCTTTCTGTATTTTTTATTTTTTTGTCTCTCCTTCGTTTCTTCAAACCGGGTATAATTTTGATCCGTTTGATAGTGGTAGTTGTAGGTCGTATATAGAATGATCCCAGGGTAAGCAGAGGCAGCAGGAGGCACCAGGTAGCAGGTAGCAGGTAGCAGGTACCACCACTACCAGACCAGCCCAGACCAGCGCCAGATCCGCCTGCAGATCCGCCAGACCTACCAACGCGATTCAGTGGCTGGCTGCGAACTGGACCACCACGCATCCAGCATCCCTCAACACCCTCCTTCTTCTCTAGCCCTCTCGCACCCTCATTCTCAACGGAGAATTCACCCCCTGGACCGCTACCACCCTGGGAAGACCCCCCAGATCAATATTGTGCCCGCCCCGACCACCGAACCCACCTCTCGCACGAGTCTCTGGTTGTACCTTCTGCACCATACCGAGGTTCCAACTTACAACTTTGAAACCACGTAACGGTGCTAACATCCTTTTAGATCGTTTCAATGCAGTCTGCAGGGATCCAGCCTATGCCACGATTTTTTAGATTTTTTGTTTTTTTCGTGTATTGTTCAAAAAATCTCAAAGAATGACTTCAACGATGATCATGACATTGTTTCATTTTTTCTTTTACTATTCCATGCACCCTTATTTTTAAACGGTGTGAAAATGCAAATATGTATGTATGATGGTGGTAGTACAAATGTATGTATTTGTACCCACTATATAGGCGATGGCGTGATGCATTATTTGATTAATTAATATTTCGCTTTTTCGGTCTCTTTTTATAAGCGCAGATAATTCGACACTTGTTGTTCTACATGATCCTCTTTTTAATTGTAATAAATATACATACATTAGCCGACCCCCCCCCTTTACGAACACTGCGCGTGTGTGTGGAAGCTATGTAAATACAACGAAGACCGTGCCAAGAGTTTTTAGCGCCTGAAACAGCCACCGGTTGTTACAAAAGAACGCATAATATATCATACTATAGATCAGACTCGGTTATTTTACTTCATATTTGATTCGGATAAAAACAAGAAAGAAAAAATGTAGAAAATCAAAATAGGAGAGACTTTCACCGCGTCTTGATCTCCCCGGTTCTTTCGATATTTTTAGATTTTTACAAAAATAGATAAAAAGCAAATTTAATTACCATGCAAATCGATCCCGAACCCCATTACATATAAAGTTGTTACAATTTTGAGAAAACCACGATAGGTAAGTGATTAGGGATAATCTATGACTAGCATAATACTACCTTAAATTAATAGACAAGGTGTTTATTTCTGTCAATGAATTTGTACACTTTAATAACTAATAATAATTCTATGGTTTACTATATTAAACGTACTAATTTTGACTATATTTATTTAAAAAAAGGTTTAAACCCGTTTTTATTTTTTTATCTTTTTTTTAATTTTTCTTTAATAATGGGTATAAATTTGTTTGTAAGATATATTAAGGTAAGGTAAGGTAAGGTAAGGTAAAGTAAGGTGCGTACGTGTCTCATGCCGTATATTATCAAGTAATCGAAGTAGATCTCGAGAATATAAGAATGCCACTGATCAATTTACCATACGCACAGTTGATCAATGGGTATTCCTTTTTTTTCTTCTTCTTTTTCGTGTGTTTTGTATTTGTTTTTTTTTTTTGCGTTTCTTGTTATTTTAGCGAGTCGATATCAGGTAGTAGTTAGCGTCTGAAACTGATTAGAGAAAGACTGTTGGAATGACTTAAAACGTAAACTTGATATCTAGTCTACGATATACATGATATTTTTCAAATTTTTAAAAAATTTTGCTTTTTGCTATGTTTTTTTTTTGTTGCGCTCGAATAAAATGTCCGTATTGATTTCTGACTTGTTGTATATATAAAGTACCTATATATCTGTTTGAATGTAAAATAGTCAGGACGTTATAGTTAAATTTTAAACGTAATAAGAAAAAAAACAGATCTTTATCAAATGCAAGGAGACAACATCAGTCCTCCTACTTCTCTCATTTCTTTACAGTTGAATCGAATCGTAATTAATAAAACGCGTGCGCAAACTAAACGGTTTATTCAACCGACGATAAAGAATGAAAGAATTAATGAAAGAAAGAAAGAAATATGGAAAGATGGAAAGAAAGAAATAAAGACCGTTAAATATCAACGATCGGTTGACCTTTGCTCGATAATCTCGAAATAGATATACATATATGTAGTTATTTAAAATATCGACGTGATCCGTGCATAGTTGCTTATTTTCGTTATATAAACAGATAGGCTGTACAATGGTCAACTATTAAAAAATGAAACGATGATAATAATATCGCCTAAATCGATCTTAACAAAAAAATTTAAAAAAATGAAAAAAAAAAATGAAAAAAAAAAAAGAAAAAGAAAATAAATCAATCATTATATGACTCAACGTGTTATTCTTTCTACTTTTGTTGCTGAGCTTGCTGAGAATTCGTCGTTGTTGTCTGGGCCGGAAAAGCGTAAGCTTGAGCGTAGCCCTGCCATCCTTGCGGATATCCGTACCCTGCTGTGTTTGTTGTAGAAACGTTTGTCGTGCTCGTATTTCCCGTCGTTGTTACCTAGAAATGTGATATTTTTTTTAAATTATGTTACCTATATCGCCTTAGCTTCTTTCCTCCAAAATGATGGAATCCATTTTGCATTCAAAAATTGATCGACGATGGCATACTTACGGCTTGACCACCACCGGTAACTGCTGTTTGACCTGATTGTTGTTGCTGCTGTTGCTGGCCCCAATATTGGTTGTAATACTGTTGTTGTTGGTTCCAGCTACCCCAATTACCATTCCCATAATTTTGTTGGCTGTAACCGGCTTGGCCGTAACTTCCCTGACCAAATCCTTTCCAACCACCCCATTGTTGTTGTCCCCATCCTCCTTGCTGGCCCCAACCAGTTTGCTGGGACTGACCACTAGCCCATCCACCCTGCTGGCCCCATCCACCACTTCCTTGTTGTTGTTGCGAGCCTTGATAACTGTTGGATAATCTTTTGTCAAACATCTGCTGGCTTTAGGGTACATGAAGCTTATATTCTGATTTTCTTAGTCTTCTTTAAGAATTATGATATCGTTTAATGCATTTTTTAGTCATAATTTACCCCATGGCACCCCAGCCTCCTCCCTGCCTCTGCTGAGGTCCTCTATTGCGGTCATTTCCTCCTGTAGGCCTTCTGTCTCCTCCTCCACCACGGCGATCATTTCCACCACGATGTGATGGGACTGGAGGTCCGCCTCTTCCTCCTCTCCATCCTCCTCCAGAAGAAGGTGCGCCGTATCCACTACCTCCACTGCTGCCTCCATGCCTAGGGTGACCTCCGCCACCGCTACTACCTCCGCTACCGCTGCCTCCACTACTACCACCTCCGCCTCCACCACGTTGTGGTCTGTCACGCCATCCTCCTCCACCTCCACCTCCACTTCCTCCTCCTCCGCTTCCTCCATTGTTTCCACCGCGCCATCCACCCATGTTACGATTTCTGTCAGGATCTGTGGATAAATTCGATTCGAAATGATTAGATTGTATAAAATTGTATAAAATTAATTTAGATGTTGAATAAAAGCTTACAGCTACGTCTATCGCGGTGATCTCGACTATCTCTGCTGTCACGACTGCTGCGAGAATCACGGCTGTCTCTGTGACTGTCTGCTTTTTCGAATCTTGGTCGTTTGTTGATTTGTTGTGGAAATCCAGCCTCTTTTCCTTCTTTGTTATACTTTTCTATCAATTTCTTAGCCTCTTCTTCGTCCAGTTCAACATACTCGACCGAATCGAAAGACTCGCCTACGGTAGGAGCGCTAAAATTTGCTGAAAATATGAAAGAAACAATACTTGATATAGTTTTTTCCTTTCTAGTCAAAATATCTTTCGGAAATGATAACATGGAAGACGTAGGTCAGGCTGAATGAGTTTCAATGACGGCTTTGAGAAGAAATCAAATAGAAAAAAATAAGTTCATATTTAAAACTTGCAAGAAATATTTCAAAATTCTAAAAGGAAGGTCGAGGAATTGGGAAAATGATAAAATGATACGACGATGAGGTAGGGAATGTAATTCAGCCGTCAGTGAAACTCGGGAATTGTGAATAAAGACAATAGCGTATAGTATAATAGGGTATACAAGAATGTGATGTCGTAGGAGACGTTGTCGGGTATAATCGGGAGAGTATATCATATACCGCGGGTACTCCCGATGAAAATAAGGACCAACCTTTCATTTCCAGTACCGCGGAATCAGGAACATCCTTGCCTTCGATGGCCTCGCGTTTAGCAGTGCGTAACTTGAATTCTTCTTCCGTTGGTACTACAACTACAGCCTTCCGTTGAAACCCGTAGAAATGCCTCATTTTGCGCCTTTGTGCGGTAGGATATACGTTTGTCTGTATCGGTTCCACAGAAAATATAGATGTCATGAGATTTCATTCGTCATTCATTAACAGGCGCGTTTAGTAGGCCGATATTTGTTTTTTTTTACTTTTTATCATTAAATAAGAAACGGGCGCTTCTTCTCTTCGCTTCGCCCTTTATTTCTTCCTTACGTGTAATACCTATGCTCAAATCAGTTTTATTCACTTATCAAATAATTTATGTACATACATTTCCATATGTACACAAAATACTTAACAAATAGGCGTAATAGGCGTCTTTTCGGGAATGGATATCATATCCTCTTAAGTCTCTTGCGGTGTACCAGACGCAACATTACTCTGATATTATCTCACTAAGATTTCTCAACTATTAGGTAATTTAATATATCGAAGATTCTTTTCCAGGATTTTTCTCCGAGATAAACGAATATAATAGACGAAGATGATAAATCAAATTTAAATCTGTTGCAGCATGTTGAATAATAATTGGATGAATAATTAATGAACCAGATATGTCTGAGTTCTGTTTAGAATTTACTCTTATTCTCATTAATCGTCGGGGTCTTCCTTTCTTAGTTTTAAAATTATTCTAAACATACCTCGTGCATTTCAGGAATGATTCCGACGTTCTTGACCGCTTTCAAAAACTTATATTTATAATCCATACCTTTATCAACGTTGCATCACATTCGATATACAAATATTTAACTGAACTGAATCAATCTCGTCCACATAATACAGTGCTATGTATTAGAATGAAACAATTTGGACGCAAATAACAGATCAGAAATATTGTGTATATATATAGAATGCGTCATCAAAACTGGCCGAAGTGTTTTTTAAATAAAATAAAAGCAAACAGGAGTAGCCGAAAAATTACTTACAAGATTTTTTTACCTTGGAGAACTTCAGCTGATAATGAGATTCTGATAAAGATAATAATTGCCAAGTTGGCGAAATTGATACATAAAATATTATAAGGAAATATGATTTCAAGTGAGAAACATAGAGACCTGTAGAATAGACAATCAGGTATGCTTTACTTTCCAGTAAAAACATATACAATTCCAAGTCTCCTCCAAGTTTATTCGATTTATTCCCAACGCGAAGGAAAAGATTGCGATCTTTGCTGATCTAAAATTAATAAATATAAGCGAGGGGACTCACCTGATCCAAAATGTAGTTACGTCTCCTCGTCGAAGCAATCTCAAGCAGTTTATTCAAGGCTCGGGTACATTTATCGATGAGAAGTTCCCAGCGTCCATGGTAATTCCTTTTCCTCGGCAAACCCATCACCTGTTGATAAAATTAACAATGAATATCAACTAAGATTAGCAGACTTTGATTCTCAGTTTCAGAAAATCATAATTAATAATTCGAGGTCTTAAAATGGAAATGAAATGAACAGAAATGTTCACCTTCATCTTTTCGATGAGAGTATTGGTTCCAAGTATGTTGTACATCTTCTCTGGGTGTTGAGTGGAGTATTTTAAAGCCCATTGTGTTTTGCCGGCTGCGGGAAGTCCACACATAAGTATCATTTCGCAGTCCTCTTTTTTCTCCGGTCTTCTAGGTCCGGAGATTCTCTCCTCTGGGTCAACCTCGCCGACGGAAATGTAACCGGGAAGTATAGTTGTGCTCCAGGCTTCGTCTTGTCCAAAGTTGCATCCAAACGTGCAGTTTTTAGTCAAAATATGTGGATATAGAGCGACGTCCCCTATCTCCTCCTTAGATATTGAAAACGCAACTCCCTGGTCCTCTCCATTGACGGTAAATGACAAATGAATTTTAGTATCTCCCGTAAGATCTGCGTAACAACCGACTACGTCATCCTTGCCAAACCGTTTTCCGTAATCCTGAAATTTACAGTTGGTTGAAATCTTCCCTGTCCCACCGTACCCGTAGCTGAATTTCTCCTCCCCAAGTTGTGTGGAAGTACCGGCGACGGACCATCCGACGCGTAGTACGTGCGGATTTTCTTCGTCTTGTAAATTTATGCTGCAATTATCTGTGACTTTTGTTTCATAGTATAATTTTCCTGTCCGAAATCCAAATGAGGCTCTTGTACCGGCCCAAATGTAGCCAAAACCGTCGTTGTGCATCGGAGTAGCCGAACAGAAGTTGTCCTTATTGATCATCAGGTTTAAATCAGAATCATCTGTAATTATATCAACAGGTTGATCAGATCGAGGCTCAATTCCAACAAAAAATCATGATTTTTGTTTCGTTTCTTCTGAACGATAACAAGTTTCAGATATTAATATAATTCTCTTCATGTTTTTATACCCTCGTATAATCTCATAGCAAAAACGAATAAACTGTGGAAGCAATAACGTTATTTATTAATGCATATACTTACACCAAGACAGCAGTACGATTCCATCGTCAATTTCTGGTTCATCGTCAAGTTTAACAGGTGGAGGTGATCTGTAGCGTTCCTGCTGCGGACTTGATGACCTTTTGCGTTTTCTGTCCCTACGATCTTTGCGATCTCTATCCCTTGCGCTATCGCTGTCTTCCTCATTCTTTGAATCCTTCATTTCCACATCCTGATGGAAATAGAATGAAAAAATGAGTAAAATATTAGCCAATGTGAAATCAGTCGCACGGTAAGCTCGATTTTTGGTAATATATCGCACAGTAAGTAACAACTACTGTTTCAGTGTTGAAGAATACTTGCCTGATCGTCTCGCTTTGGTGTCCTCTCGTCGTAGTCAAGATAATCAACTTTCTCAACCTTACGATCATCTGTTATTTCTTCGTTGGGTCCTTCTTCTCCAGGAACAGTTGGTTCAGAGTTGAATATCCTAGACGGAGTTTTTTCCTCCGTCTCTGACTCGGCTTTAACAGAAACACGGCCGTCTGAATCTTTCGCGTCTGTTTCCTCCCCGTTATTCTCTCCTTCGTCCATCTTTTCCTCCTTCGGTTCATCCCCGCTTTTAGATTCCTCTTCTTTCTCGCACGCCTCTTCCTTGACGCTCACCTCTTCCTTCTCGCATACCTCTTCCTCGACGCTCTTCTCTTCTTTATCGCATACCTCTTCCTTGACACTCACCTCTTCTTTGACGCTCACATCTTCCTTAGGAGTTTCTGAACTCTCCTCGTTACCACCGACAGAATTAACTGCTTCGGTTTCTTGGGGTAATTCGCAACTCTCCTCCTCCTTAATTTTCGTTATTTTAGTTTCTTCTTCCTTCTCCTCAGCTTCTTCCTTCAAAAGCTCATCCTCCACAGCCGGAGTCATATCCTCGTCAACCTTCTCAGACTGAGTGGTCGAATCTTCTGTACAAATCTCTGTCTCATCAGATTTCTGAACAACTTGGCTAACGGCTTCCTCATTTTCCCTCGAACTTTCTTCAACATTTTTAGGAGCTTCTTCAGGATGTTCGTCGGGCGTGTCTTCCCCCTTTTCTGCGCTATCGTCGAGCGTTTTACTTTCAGAAGATCTTTCTGGAGATCTCACGGGGGAATCTGTTGCAATTTCTGGCGCCGTATCTCTAGGCGGAGGTTCCGCCTCTTCGGAAACACTTTCCGAAGCAATTTCCTCGGGAATAGGAGAAGGCGTTCGAAGCTCGTCACTAATCTGAGCTTTGGTAGGAGAAGGTGGTTGCTTTACAGGCGATAGTGCAGCGGCGGCAGCCTTAGCCGCTGCCCTCGAAGGTGTTTTAGCAGGACTAGAAACTAACGAGCTTCTCGGAGAGCGTCCCAGTGTTCTGGGTTGCGGCGTAGGCTTAGCGGGCTCTGGAGATCGTTCGTTAGACTCTGTTATCGAGGTGTCCGCACCCTCCTCCGTGCTCGTATCAAGAATGGAAGTTTCCTCGATGGCTTAAATAAAATTCAAATAAAAACTAGAATACATGAAATATGGATATAACGTTTAAACTACAACGGATTCTGGGGGTTTAGGGATCGCGGATAAACCGCGAGGGGGTCATGCGTCTAAACAGGTTGCGAATAGGTTGGGATTTTCAGATCGCGTATAAAACCGGCTGTTACGATGATGGGGTCGAGTAATTAGCGCGAAATTTGTTGGCGATATTGATAACGAGGTTAATCAAAGGTAAGTAATGATTCCGGTGAGTTATAACGCCGAATTGTTTTCTTACCGTCTCCGTACTCTTCCTCTAAAGCCTTGCGTAGTCGTTCGACGAGGACAGCTTTATTTCCTTTGGTTTCTAGGCCGCGTTGAGAGAGCTCGGCCCTAAGCTCTACCACTTTTAATTTGGCTGGATCCATGCCGATTTATTTTATTTATTTAACAACAAACTCGCGCGCACTATATTTACCCGAATTAAAATTCTTAGGAATGGAATGGGCCATACACACACGCGACGGTGACCCGCGCTGCGTTCGCAATATGGCGGCTAGATCGCAAACAATACCCAGCATGATACGAGACACGCGATTCGTCCGCTAGAGGCGAATTCGAAACGACGCCATTCCGTGAACCAATGAGAAACGCGCTTTTATTTGACATATCGAGAAGGAAACCATTCCCATTGGCTCAACGGGATCTGGACTTATTACCCTATTGGTCAATGCAGGAATCTTCTTATCGGCGGAGTACTACGTGTTCAGAAATTCAAGAATTCGGATTCAAAAATTAAAACTACAACAAATAGCTATCATACGCATTAAAGGAAGATGAATTAATTAATTTCGGGTTAAAACACACACTCTCACGTAATAATAATTAATTTCATTTATAAACATTAACAGAATTACATACAGTGAGTGAGGTTAACACTGAACATTGACATGATAGTTTTATTTGGTCAATATTCAATAACGATATGGCGCAGCAACAAATCACTGACGCACGTCGTAGAAGTTCAATAATGAGAAGAGGCAGGTCTTTATCGAGTTCAGAAGGTGATTTACGTATTTTACGTTACGTTAATTACCTCGTAATTTTCATTCGCCGAATTCCCAACCTCAAACCAATTTTTTACACTCAGGTCCAGGTATATTAGAAAAACTGATACACAACGCATTCGACGTGTTTGATACCGCCAGAATTCAAGAGGTCGATGTAAGGGATTTGGGAACGATGATAAGATCGCTAGGTATGATGTAACGATCTATAAAATCGCTCGTACTGTGCCTGAAGTAAATTATATTCATAATTTTCAGGGTGCGTAATGACCGAAGCAGAGTTACAAGAAATTCAGGTGCAACTTGAGGATGTGGAAAATAATTCTGTATCACAATCGAGATTCGTTGAATACATGACTAAAACGATTAACGAACATAAGTGAGGCTTGTGTTACATTAAATTTTAACATAAATATTTAGAATGAGAGACAGTGTGCGTAGATAAGTAGGTAGAAATGATATAGCGAACTAGAAAGCCTCTGAAATGTATCTAAACTTTTTTACAGACTAAAACCCGCAGAGCCTGAGGAATTGTTGAAAGCTTTTCAGCTTTTTGATCCTGAAAATCGCGGATACATAATGAGGGATGATTTAGCTAAGGCATTGATGGAACTCGGAGAACCTTACACTCAGGCCGAAGTAAACGAGATGATGTTTGTGGCCTGTGATCCGGCTACGAATAGAATCAACTATGAACACTTCATTAACTTGCTCATTGTAAGGGCATCTTACTCGTTGAGAAATTATTGGCAAATCCACTAGCTCGGAATCACTGATTATCGAATTTATGGATTTTTAAAACTGGAGGTTTTCCCTCTGCTTAGGTCAAAATTCCATCTTATATAAACGTTTATAAAGTTGCTGAGAAAATTGAGGCTGATAGACTAGCAGCAATGCCTAAGAAACGGGGTCTGAGCGGCCTTTTTGATGCTTCAATAACACGTTGAAAGATATAATTGAAAATAACGAAATTTCGAGAACTGTTTGAGTGGGAAATGAAATCTTTGATAATGTCGTAAATTATACTTTTTCTATTATTCACATAGTTTCATTTAGAAAAATATATTTCATACGAAATATTGACGCAATGATATACTGATACAATTATAAAAATATCTGCTAATTGATATCAATAAAGTCTGAGTTTTTATAGCTTTGAAAATACGGGTGGTTCCTCGCTTTTAGTTGCCTGAGCCATAACGGAAGTTATGAGATCTTCGCTCTGCAGCATAACTTGATTGTACATACTCTGCAAAGAAACAGAATAGAATATCAAAATTTGACTTAGAAATTAATTTTAGCTCCGTTTTCATTCGTAACTTTTTCGTTTCCAGGTCGACTACGAGTGAGAATCAACAAGAATTGCAAAAGATGGGCCAATTTCCCATCTGACTATAAGAATACAGCCAGGAATTGATACAGTAAATCTTTATCATCTTAAAAAATGCAATACTTACTACATGGTCAAGTCCCTCCTGGACAGTGTGATCCCTTGAGTAGTTCAGGTTTAATTTACTGCCTTGTACAGCGACGGGACTTCTGTTGGATATTTCTTCAGCGATTGAGAGTGATCCGGCCAATAAACTGGATGAAATATATAGAATATTCATATGTTAGAATGAATTTCGAGGAACTGGGATCTACTAATGTTCATCCATCACCTTTCCAGGTCGTCATAAATCTTGCTGACTAATCCGTACTGCAGTGCTTCAGCGGATGGGAACTTTCTCGCTGTATAAACGAGTTCTCTGACTAAACTATCCGATCCCATGATCTTTGGCATTCTCTGAAGCGTACCAATATCCGGTGCTAATCCCATAATCACCTCTTTTACTTGGAACCAAGCATCTTTTGTACAATAACGAATGTCTGCTGCAGTTATTATGCCCATTCCTGCTCCTATGCAACCTCCATGTACAGCTGCTACCACTGGCTTTGGACACTGCCAATTGGTACGGAGATTAGTGCTTGTGGATTCTTTTATAGCATGTTCATATTCAATATGTATTTTGAATTACGGGCAATGAGCTTCTCTCTTACAACGTTATTTCATTTTGAAATTATTTATAGATTATATTTTCATAAAATTGGATAAAATCTTCGAAATCTTTTGCAATTTGATGCTAAAAAGTCTTTTAAAATCCCCAAAATTCCCAAAATTAAATGAATGAATATTATTTCTGTGAAATAATAAAGAATTACCAATTCAATAGCCGAAAGTGATTCTTGGCACATAATGATTTCTCTTTTAAGCATTTTACATTTTTGCGAAACGTCTTGACATTCTGCAAGCCTTGGAGCGAAACTCATTAACAAACTAACGTCTATACCTAAGAGAGAGGAAATAAAACGTAATAGAAATACAATTAGTTTCAAAAAACATTTTTGAATCGTAATTTTTCGCGTTTGATGACCAATTACCGCTTTACCTGCGTTAAAGAATTTTCCTGCTCCTGATAGGACGACTACTCTGCAATCTGGATTGCCTCCAAGTTCGTCGAAACATTCTTTAATTTCCCTATGTTATTTGAATAAACGATTTTACCCCATTTTCAAAATGAAAATTCAACAGTAATGAGATATACCTACATCCACATCCGTCTGTCCACAGCATTTAGACTTTTTGGTCTGTTTAATTGTACATGATAAACGAACGGCTTAGGTACCGTGACATCGAGGGTTTTAAATTCACTGGATCCAGCCGCCGTTGACATTTTCAACGAATCTGTACATAAGCATATACATAACGAATATCATTCATTATAAATTTAAATTACGTGCCAATTGCTAGTACTCGAATACACCTACACACATGTCAAAGTACAAAGTACAATTTAACTGATAATAAAAATCGCTACGGATTTTTTAACTAGAACTTAAGAATTCGAAACGAGACATGCGTTGACTATGAGTATACACACACATTCATTAGTTTCTTACGTTTTACAGCTGTACGAAAAAAAGCGAACTTTAATAAGCTATTCATTATAGTAGAATAATTGTTATTTAACTGTGTTGTATGTATCACTGCTGTATATTGTCATACACACATAAGACTGAATGATACGTCACAAGTTTATCGATAGTGATAAATATATCGCAGATCGAGTTTCGGTTCGATAATCGCAAATCATCATGACTCGATATTTTATACATACACACATCACACGTATGCGGTGTACTTCACGTTTTAAAAGTTTTAAGCCGAGATCCGGCGAATACATGCATGTGAAGTATAGAAAATAAAAGGAAAGAATAAAAAAAGAAAAAAAGAAGAGATTCATACGTTACTCATCACCTCGAGCCATGCCTCGAACGTTAAAAAAAATTCTACGACGTGCATAACAACTGCGACTCCAAAAGATTATTCAGACTCTGCGAAATCATTCGCGTTTCAAGGTTAAGGTTAGGGTTAGTGATAGCGTTAGTGTTTGTGTATTAGGTTAGGTCAGTTATACGAACGTAACTTTATTCCGAAATAAGATTGTTATACTAGACTAGCGTATATATTCGTGAAATAATCAACGAATCAATATGGTATCCTCTTTATGTTACTTGATATTCCCTGTGATTCTGGTTATCGGACTTTTGCGTAAATGTCGTGAATCTTCATGGGGAAGGTGTCAAAGCCGAACTCCACTACAAGGACGAGTTTTTCTTGTTACCGGTGCTAATTCTGGTATAGGAAAAGAAACTGTTAGAGAACTTGCTCGTAGAAAGGGCAGAGTAATTATGGCTTGTCGGGATCTGCAGAGTGCGAGAAACGCAATAGCTGAAATTCGAAAAGAAATATTGACCGGAGAATTGGTGAGAATTTTTTAACACCAAATACCATATTCCATATTTCTATTCTCATATTTCATCCTCCATATTAATATATCCAATTTAAATACAATTCTTTTCACAGATACCGATGGAACTTGACCTGGCTTCTTTCGCCTCGATAAAACACTTCGCCTTAGAAGTGTTAAAGACTTTCCCAGAAATTCATGTACTGATAAACAACGCCGGAGTATACGTACCCATTAAGGAACGCTCGCTTACTAAAGAGGGCTTTGAAATTCATTTTGGAGTTAATCACTTGGGTCATTTTCTCCTAACAAATTTGTTGTTGGATAGACTGAAAGAGAGCGCGCCCAGCAGGCACGTATTCCGCTAATAATCTTCTAATGATATTTTTACGATACCAAAAAACTCGCCTTTGATAACTTTGTTCTATTTCATTTAGAATCGTCGTTTTGACTTCTAAACTACTTGAGTCTGGTAGAATAGACTTTACTAATTTAAATGGAGAAAAAGGACTGCCGACTAAAGGAAGGATGAACCCAGGCTACTGCAATTCGAAATTAGCCAACGTTCTTTTTGCTGGGGAACTTGCAAAGCGGACTGAAAACACTGGCGTACAAGTTTATTCTGTTTGCCCTGGTTTTACTTACACAGGATTATTTAGAAGCGTTAAACGCAGCTGGTTTCATTACGTTATCTTCTCTCCAGTTGCATTGATGTTTCTTAGAACGGCCAATCAAGTGCGTTGATTGAACACGCATTGAAATATATCGTTTTTTTATTATTCGGTTTAGTTTTATCTAGGTTGATATTCGTTTTCTTATTCCAGGGTGCCCAGACTGTGCTTCACTGCGCGACTGAAGAATCACTTGAGAATGAGAGCGGGCATGTATACAGAGACTGCAAAATCTATGAACCGAAAAAGAAGTTTGACCCTGAAGTGGCCGATCGTTTATGGACAATCAGTAGCAAGCTGACTGGTACCGTTGAGGAGAAAGAATCGCTATGAAATAGCTAAGGGAAAATGTCGAATGGGTAAAACAGCTTGATTTCAAACTTCAATGAATATTTTTGGATTTAGACTTTGGTTGGAAAAAGAAAAAAGACTAAATTTAGAAAGCCTTGGTTTCTTGTGTTCCAAGCGGGGTAAAGCTTGGGATATGAATATCTATTTTCTTGTGATTATTTACTGACTGATGAAAGTGATCTTGTTGCAAGGCTATATACTATAAGTTATGACTAAATATAGATTTAAGGCAATATTTACTATACTATAGTTTTTTTGTTCTGTTCTTTTTTAATTCAATTCTCAGGCCGCGACGATCAAAAATTAAAGCGATTGTTGATTTATTACTTACTATCGTGTTTTCTAGTCGCTATTTGTTGTTCCTATCGTAAAACTCTTTCGAGTTAAATGATGAAATGATATACAGTAATTGTTAGCCGAAAATAGGTAGTAACGCGTTATCTTTGTTCGAATTTAGATTTAATTAATTGTTTATCGTTCTCTCTTAATTTGACTGCTAATTTCAATTTTAGCTTTTAACAGTTGTTCAAGGTTCATAATAAACATAACTATAACTATAAGCAATAAATAAACGTTATTGGATAAACTAACTTCATTATTTGATGCAGTAATATACACAATAATCACATAATAATTCAGCTTTCAAATTAATAATAATTATTGATCTTAAAATCTAAAGTAAATACAATGCAGTTTATATCTGCTTCGAGACAAACAGTCTCTGTTGAATTTCTAATTCACAGAGTCTTATCAGGCGCTAAAAATTCCCAAATTCAAGCCCTGATAATACATGACCTAGATACTAATCTGTCGTTAAACTTAAAATTAAAGTACGTATGTGTTTCGTTATACATATACTATATAGGTATATTCATAAATGTCCTTCGCACAGGATGGGACAAACCCGCGAGACATTATCCCGCAATTACATAAACTAGCATATTAAATACCTAGTTGCCGATAATAACTTTTCTGCAGCGTGATAATAGGATGGAATCTCGTCCTATTCAATATAACATCTTGATGTTATCATCAAGACCTAATCTAATCTTAACTGAAAACCAATGCGACTGCATCGCTTTGATTATTCGCTGTATCACAGATTATTGTTGAGTTTCTTCAGTGTAACATGATTCTACATATTCTCGAAACATTTTTCTTTTTAATGGCAAGCGAGAGCGCGTCTAAAAATTCTATGAAAAAATTTTTTACTCGTTTCGTTTTCATTTTTTTTTTCGAAATAAATCATTTTTGCAAAAATCGCTGGAGATATTTCTGTCCTCTTGTAATTACTGCCTCGGTTTCATCACCTTAAAGCTGGTCTGTTTATTAGCCAACGCTTCTGTTCGTGCAAAAACATTTTCCGAACTTCTTCTGATAGAGTCAATGTACTCTGAGGAAGTCCTTAGTTCGCTAGACTCTGTGTCGTTATTTGAAGACCGCAATATAGGCATTGGCATCGGCGTCGGCGTCGAGCCCAAAGATCCATTATTTGGCTGAAAGTAATCAATGCTGAATAAAATGTGTATCATATTTCCTAAACTGAATTTATATCTGCGTTACGAAGCCCCATGACAATTTGTAACTTACTACTGGATCGTATTTGAGATGTTGCAATTCCTCTTGTGAGCAGTGTTCATTCGGTCCACTGTTCTGCCAATTCTCAAGGAACCTTTGCGTCTCAAGGCCTCCTTCCCTGTAAAAAAAATTGCATTAATTAAAACTCACACATATTTTTAGCTCAATTACTGCTACCTTGATTCAGAGTCGTATCTTTTTCGCCTCGGGATTCTTTCAGCTATTAAATATTCCTCTGGAAAGCTGCATACCGAACCCGTGCGTTGTTTCTGCTCCATAATTCTACTGGCGTACTCCATCGCATCATCCATAAAAGAACAGGAGTTCATTGACGCCGATGCGGGCTTGTTATCCTCTTGCTCTTCCTCTTTAGAATCAGAATTTCCGTCTGCTTCAAAGTTTCCCTCCCTAGCTTCCGGATTTCCTTCACCAGTTGCCACATCATCCCCTGCGAAAGTTTCCTCATCGCCGTCTAACTCGCACTTAGATTCCTCGCCCTCATGCTGCCCAGTGCAAAGTGCCATTTCGCAGCTACTCACAGAGTTTGAACTCCTGTGCCTGGAGCTTTCGACAAGGTCAGCATCTCCCGCGTTTTTCCTCTTCGTCACAGATATGGGAACGGTGATTTCTATATCGCTTTCCACAGGAGTAACGATAGCATGTTTATTCAGCAGAAGATTTGCGAGATCTATATTATTGCTTTTGAATGTCGGATGATGAAAGGCTTCGTCACTGCCATCACTAGGACTGTTTTTCGGTAACGACATGGTGGTATCGTCGATAGCACGTTCTTCGGACTTACAAATCCTCTTAGTTTTATTATTCATCGTTGATAATAGCTCCTGATTGTTCAATCCTTGATCCAAAGAGGCCCCAAGCGAGCTTCTCGTGCTTTTAGAACGTCCTATCGATCTCGATTGCTTGTGACACTTCTCAAATATCACTTTTTGAAATGGGAGATGCACCGGTAGGGGTGGAGGACCTGGAGGTTTGTATTTACCTGGGTTACTGTGATCAGTATCAAGCGACGAGCCAGAAAACGTTCTCTTTGATCCATCCAAGCTAAAAAAAAACGAACGAATAAACATTTCGCACGAATCCCAGAACATCTTATCCCTAAATCTCATACTCACGGTGGATTTGGTTTAATATTAATCAAGGATGCAAGATTAGGGAGCGTAGCCCGAAGATCAACAGTAGGAAGTCCGCAGTACCACCTCAACTGCGCGATATTTTTATTTAAAAGATATACCGCGTAGTGAAACTGCAGTTTGTCTTTCCCTCGGGCGAATAAGGGAAACCTAGATGAGTGAAAGCTCAATGATTACTCTTTCTATCGGCTCTAATGCTAGTCATTGATAAAAATACTAACTGTCTATCTTTATCTGGTATATTTTCAGTGATATGGTCAATTGCTTTGCTCCGTGAAGCGTAATGGATGATAGGATATCTTGTAGGTACATTTAGGAAACTTGCAATCATTTGCGTTGTGTGAGCAACAGATCCAAGAGCTACAGCCACTTGCGTGTCATTGCAAGAGTCCAAAGCCTCACTGTCTGGCAAATGGACATTATTTATCGTAAATCCACCATCATCCATCTGCAATAAATAATGACAAATATTAATAAAGCTATGAAGTAATTATACGCTGTGTTCTATATTCTATAGCAGTTATTACTGTTATCAGATAAATAATGGGAGGCGTTTTCATACTCGAGATATCGGATAGATGAGACCAAGCTCAGATATAAGCTGCATTCGACGGTGAGCAAGCCGTGTGGTAGTATGAATATAGGCCTCTCTGGTTTCTGTCTGACTTTGTCGCCACTCTCTGAGTCGCTCAATGTCTCTATTCAGCTCCCTGTATCTACCCATCAGATCAGAACCTGGGTAAAAGCAAGAGTAAATGAAATATTTCGTTAATATCAACGACAATATTTATATGAGATTGAAAACGCGATTTTTTACCATGGTCCTCGTTCTCTTCGACAATACCGGCGTGCGCCTGGCTCAGAACTCTAATCTCTCCAACTTTCCTGATTCTCTCTTGATCCAGTAGCTTAGTCCTGAACTTAGCGACCTCCAGTTCTTTCCTTATCCTCAAACTCTCATTTTTCTTTTCTCTACTAGCTTGTTTAGGCTGCAATAGCCTGTTGAGCGAGGATCTCGGGTAGGCGATTGGAATCTGTGATTCATAACCGAGGGCGATCCTCTCCCTCAACGCTCTAGCAGATTCAGACTGTTGCTTTAAAGCCTGCATCTTGCTTCTCAAACTGCATAATTTATTCACCGTATAGCTATCCCTGATGTCTGTAGCCTGGATACTAACGCGCAAGTATCTCCTAAGGTCTGGAGTACTAACGCAGCAGCTAGGAGGAACAAAATAGCCTCCTTGAAGATGAAATATCAGCGAATTGTCCCTCAGTATATTTTCCAAATTACCAGGAACCTTTGTACCGAGGTAAACTAAACCAGTAAACGACAATCCCCTCGCGAGTATAGTCACATCTATCGCAGCGCCTTGTATCAACGTTCTTCTCCATAGTCTGAGTACGATATCTAGATTTTGAATAAAAGTATGAAAAATTTCCAAAGCTTTATAACACCGATGAATAAATAACTTCAAGACGATCATTCGAGCGACGTATGAACACCGTTCTAATCGTCGCAGAGTACTAACACCATGGCGCTCACCGCTGGCAGCAGAATGCCCAGTGGCATGGAGAACCGGAACATCAAGGCTCGCCCATTTGGGACTAACGTTGTCGATCGCTTCGCTGGTGTATAGCGGAGAGGACATGTTCGTTCTGTGAAGTGTGTAGTAGAACCATTTTCTACCTTCTTCCGTTGTTTCATCGCCTTTTAAATTATGCCCGATAACTTGTATCAGGTTTCTGAGTCGGAGCTGAATGAATGAATGAATAAATGAATAAATGAACGAATGAATGAATAAGAGACTTGCAAAACTGGTCTTAGACAAAACGGGGTTATCGTTGATAAATAAAATTCGATAATACCTGCTGCGTTGCCAACGGAATCCAGACCTTGTATCGTGGTGCATTACGGGGCTGTAGGGTTAGGTCAGAGTCTCTTATCAGAGGTCGTGTCTCCTCCGATTCAATCATCTTTTTTTAATATCGTTTGAATTTGTCATGCTAATAATCACACATGAAGCATAGATTCCAGTTATATTAATCTGCGCCTTTGAAGGACGTGAATTAGTTAGGTTAATTTATTTAACACATAGATCGATCGCAGTTTATTTCAACAATTTTTATCACACTGATAAAAAATCCCAGTAATAACCTTCACACTCTCGTCTTTTAATATCATATCAATTTTCCTCAATTTAATACCACTTGCAACGAAGTATACAGCGCATAATATCTACACCTTATGATAAAAATGACAATTAACAATTTAATATTACTACGAATTACACACTACGATTAAACACAGGCTTTAATTCGTTGACGGGATATTAGCTTGGATAAACAACCGCCAGGCCGAAACTAATTCTCAATCTTATCGCCCGTCTGTGTTCAGTCTGCACACTTCATGCCCGACGAAATGTCAGAAGTCCCCTGAACCTGCAGTTAATCGAGTTATTTTGTTACTTATTAGCCTGTAAGGGGGCGCTGGCAGTGTTGACAAATGACAATCGTATCTTCAATGGCGATTTGTCGTATTCATCGAACACTGTGCGTTACTTATGTGGTTAAAAATGTTTATAAAAATGACAATTTAGCCTAAATTGGGGATCTTCGCGCTCGAATATGTGACTCGGAGGTATGTGGGGTTGGAGTGTTTCAGCGAAAGGTTGTGTCAAGTGTTGGGTGATATAGTGGATGAAATATTGAATGATTAATGCGGTTATGACCATGGAGGTTGGGGAAAAATTAAAACGGGATGATGATGACAGCCCAGTTTCAACAGCAGCTTCTATAACCTGGAACGACGACCAAGGTAATTCGGACTTGGTCAATTCAACGGAAGAGAATAGCCATCCGAGGTCTGAATACGCGGAGGTAAACGACCCCGCGATCGAAGAATTGCAAAATCTACGACCCTCCCCGTCGCGGTCGGACACAGCCGACGAATACGACCTCCAAGAATACGAGGAGGTCCTCCAGGACGGGGTGAACACCTCGCCGAGTGATAAAAACGCGGACGATATAGAAGAGGGAATAAAAGACGGGAATACGAAGCCAGCTACTACTATCAACGATGGGAAATCTAACGACGACGAAGAACCGTCGCTCGTAGTAGAGGAAGAATCTCAAAAAACCGATTCTAAAAGTGGGATATTTAGCGAGCCTGTAACACCTCAACAACCGTTAGCATTCACCATTAATTTTGGGGATGAAAAAGAGGTTGACACAGCGAGATATAGAAATTTATTCGAAAGATACAACGCGAGGCATAAGAGAAATTTATCAACATCAAAGGTAAGAATATAGAAAATAATCATCACTCGTGTTCTCTATGTAATGTATGGGAAATTTTTCGGGAAGTGTTGTTGCGCACTTATGCAATTTACAAAACGTTTAATCTGTGTTTAAATGTTTTCATTATCTCAACACCCAAACATCTCATAGTCTTAAGGCAATGAAAGTGCTGCAGCAGCACTTTCATTCGTGTAATACATACGGTGCTATATATACACTAGAATCCTACACCGTAACGTGTACCGCGATTTACATATAGAAATTCGTTTAGTATTTTCAGCCTTACCCCCTACCTATGTTTTCTTTTTCTTTCTAGTCTTACTCTCTCTCTCTTTCTCTCTCTCCCTCTCTCTCTTTCTCTCTGTATTCATCTATATATCTCCTAGTGTGTGAACTGTTTCTGAAGTTCGTTAAAAATTGCACGAACATAAATTATGCGGCATAATTAAATAAAAGTTCGTTGTACCTGCACACTACACGAGTATACACCTAGCATGAATGAGGTGTACAGTGCTCGGCGATTCTCCGTCCTAAAAAAATGATGTAATTATTATTGTCAGGTAGAGGTAAAAAACAAGCAATTAAACGAGGGGGCATTATTGTCGCCGAATTCAGTTCAGCGTCAAAAAGCACCGAGTACACACTCCGAAGGATATTTCAGCAGCGATCAAGAGGACGATACGAGACGCAAAGCCGATCAACTATCGAAAAAGCTTAAACAACTGGGTAAGAAAATGAATAAGTATATGTAAACACGTTTGGGAAACGATGTATGAGTAGTAACTGAATTTCGCGGATTTCTATTTTACCTATAAATATATATATATATAATCGCGTATATTATGTATGCGGATTTGGATAAACGCGTACGTGTTTAATCCAGTAACGTGAATCACGATGAAGTCATCTTCTCCATGAATGGTGGTGCGGCCAACGCATGCATGGACACCTTATTGATATTCGTATAACATACTGTACGCGCGGCGCGTTCCGCCTGTTCGAACAACGTATTCCACACACTACATTCAAACACACCTGACGATGTATTGTGTATAAATTCATAACGTAGTATATACTATATCGCATAGAGCGTGGGTATAAAATAATGTACAGTAAGTATCGTAAGTAGACATACCTGTTGTCTGTACGTATATGTACATGTATGTCTTTCTTTCTGTCTGTCGCTAAGTCGGACTACTCGCGATATTGTCTATGAGACGATTTGATCTGCGGATACACGCAGGTGTCGTGATAAATAGTTACGTACGCGAAACTATATACGCGTTCGAGACTAGAAATAGACGAAACTCTCCTATATATAGCTATATACATATGTGCATATAAGTGATACTATTTATTCGCGGTCTAATTTTACCGAAATATTTATACTATTTCAGGTCTAAAATCAAGTTCAAAAGTGCCAGCAGTTCCCGAACGATACGACTGCGGTATAATGTCACGATCTTATACCGAACGTAGTACATCTTCACGAAACGATGTAGTAGAGTTTGATCGTGAAACACCGATTTTTACCGACGAATTAAAAAGTGCTAAAGATAATCGTAAGATAATAAATCGCGTTGATATGTCTTTGGATCTTGATAAAATAACGGATAATATGGCATACGACGATGGGGATAAAAAGAATGTTAGACGTAAAATAAACGCTTATAATTCAAGCGTTCTGCAGCAGCAGCAGCAGCAGAAGAATTATAACGGTGCAGGTGAAGATCGGGATTATAACGAATCGGCAGAAGAGCGTGCAGATATAAGAGATAGATTTAGATCATCGTCGACTGCACGCTCTTTTTCAACAACTGAAAACAACAGATACGATAGAAAAAAAATAACAAACAATATAACAAACGATAAATTATCTAATAATCAGTTAATTAATAATAGTACGGGAGATAAATTGTCCAGCGAAAGTTCGGAGTATGAAAATTTCGGAAATTACACTAGTACAGCTGTTACTACTACTAGTAGTATCAGTACTATTACGAAAATTAATACTAGGCCTAGTAGACCGACGCGGAGATATATGATTGACGATAATCAAGCGAATAGTGAAACTAACTTAGACGCGCTTGAGGTAAGCAATTTCGACGATGGTTCGGACGGGGCTGTTAGCGAAGCTGGTACTTATACCATACACAAGGATTATACGGACGAGGAGAAAGCGAGGATGGATATCGACAGGGTATTTAGCGTCGGCGTTGTTACGGAAGAAGAATCTTCGGAAGCTTACGTCCACAGTTTTAAAGTTCGTATATAAATTGAATATAAATGAATATAAATTATGTAAATATAAATTGAATGTAATTAACATAGTATACAATGTTGATTTTTTTTTTTTGTTTATTATATTTATACAGATGAGTATATCCAGGGAAAATAACTGGATATCGGAATGGGCGACTCAGGTCGCTGAACACAATTCTTTACCTTCTGCAATTGGGGGGAGAGAAGTTATATCAAAGGGACTTATTTCGCCACAAAGTCCTCTGAGCCCTAGCAAAATTCCTTCACCGATTCATTCCAGATCCCGAAGACTCTCTAGGGGTCGTCAAGTGAGTATATGGACGGAATAATACGAAAAAAAAAAAAATCAATTTTTTTTTTTTGGCAAATTTGACATTTTTTGAAAATTATTGTTTCGAATTTAGAGCGATTTTCAGATAACTTGAACAAAACACTCAAATTTTGGTTTTGAATTTATTGAAAAAGAAGAAAAAAAAAATTGAAAAACTTTTTTTTTTTTTGTTTTTGTTTGTTTTTTTAAATCAAATTACTGTAAAAATTCCTGTGGAAGATAAAAAAAATTTAGTTTAAATTTAATTATTTTTTCAAAACCACTCAGATCTCTTTAAACTATAAAAAAAATATGTTTAAAAAAATGAATCTTTTCACAGGAGCAAAGCGACAGTAGTTTAGAGACAGAATCATATCTCCGAGCCAAGGCAACTACTGCGATAACCCAGTCTATAAATAATGACAGAGTTCTAGTCGATTCTGGAGGTGAATCGGACGACGATACAAGTCGAAGTCACAACACACCGCCTCAGAGTTTACAGCGAGTTGGTTCAGCCCGTCGTGCTAGTCTTTCGGATGTTTTATTCTCTAGGAATAATATCACAGATGGTAGACGTAGCTCTAGAAATTACACTGGGTCAGATGCAAGGCTTAGAAAAGAGAGGGTTGTTACTTTACAAGAACCTCTTCGAAGTCCTACTCATGTTCTGGCTCGTCTTCAACTTGGGAGACGCAATAGCTCTCTGGACAGGAAGGAATCCGCTTCTGATACTGCAGAATCCAACTGTACCTCTGGTAGAAGTAGCCTAAAGGGATATTTGGACGGGAATTCTGTACTTCCGGCAAGCCCTGTCCCACCTCGGATCAGGACAGCCGCTGCAAAGCTCACCACCAATAGTCCAATTCTTTCACGTAAAGAAATCGCACCTTTGAGGCCCAGCGATTTAGCTAAGCCACCGCTACAGGCGAAAAACATCGGCTATTTTACTTGTACAGAGAATAGGTGCGCTTCTTTTTTATTCTTAAAAGAAATGGAGGAGAGATGGGCGCTCCCGGTTGTTATATTCATGCTTTATTTTATCAATTGCAGTCCTTATATGCTGCGAAAGTCAAACAGCACTGCGAGCTACGGTCATAGAGAGGATTTCAATCATCGAGATAGAAGTAAAGAGCCTCCTCTTGCTTCTGGTCAGACTTTACACCAGAATAGTCCTGTCCCTAGGCGCAGTACTGGAATACAGAGATCCTCTAGCAATGCTTCGGTCCGAAATCCACAAGTTACAAGCCTGCTTTCGGCTAGACGAAGCAGTTTTAGCAACAACAATAATACACTTAATGATAGAACAGCGCTGGCAGCTATGGCAGGAAAATTCAACGCCGCTTCTGATAGCAGCAGTGAGGCTGGAGATAAACCGATACTAAAATCACCAGTGCCGCCTGTATCCTCGGGCATAAAATTGAATAGGGCATTCAGTATACGAAGGGCTAGGTGAGAAATGCAAGGATAATCAAACCAGCATTGTAACGAAAATGAAACTCCTGCGATTTTTAAAATTGCAAAATCTTTTCAAAATTACTGTGTCTCAGATTTTTACCTCTCATCTTTTTACAGATTGAACTGTGAGTACGAAACAACGCCGAACACGACCCCGGAGGAAAGGAGAAGAAAGGCGCAAGTTAGTGAGACTAGAGGAGGGCAGGTTTCGACCTCAAGTCGTCAGACCTCGACCTATCATCGCGGGAGATCTGCTGGAAATGCAGTATCTAGTAGTAAAGAAGCATTCAAGAGGATAGAACAACCGAAACCTAGAGCTCCATCTATGTCGCGAACTGATAGTGGTAGAATAAGCACGAGAACACCGAAAAACGTTAATCATGTAAGGCGAAACTATTCCACATTTTAATCTCAGACTGATATCGAAAAGATTTGATATTCGAAAAGTCCTAGAACTGCAATCTGTATGAATTCGATCATTTTACCAGGTACAGCACTCTCGACCTAATCAAAAACCGACTAAAGACGTCCACAAGAAGCCGGGGAGAAGCAACTCTACTCTCACATCAAAGGAGGTAGAATTCCAGAATTGGAAAAGGCGGAAGAACTATGATCCAATGAAGGCGGCAGCCCAGGGAAAGATGAAGTTAGATACATCGAAAAAACAGCACAGTATAGAGGACAGCGCTCGTGGGTGAGCTGCTTTCATCTCTGCCCATAATTGAGGTAGAAATTTCAACAGATTTTGACAACTGTTTGTTTTAACAGGTGCGAAAGCTCGGTTCTTAGATCTGCAAGTTTTCACGGCACAGGAGGGACTCTTTCGCTAGCTGCAGATTGGTCGGATAATGAAAACGAATTCACAGATTCTAACGAATATATTAGACCTCCTCCACCGTCCAGCCCTCAATTGGTAGGTCGAATGATCGCAAGACGTAGTGAAAATACTATAACTGATGATTCTAATTCCTTTTTTTATCTTTTTAGGGGAGCGATAGCGACTTTGAGACATCTTCTTATCTACGAACTACCGAAAACGTTGTATCCGCAATGTCTGCTCGTATGATAGTCCGGCATCCACCTCCAGTTGATTCTGGAGGTGAAAGCGACGAGGACACTAGCCGCAGTCTGCATCGGCCTGCACATAGGGGCTCGTTGCATCTTTCTCGAGGAAGCGATACAGAAAGTAGCGACGAACCGAGACAAGCGATAGTTGAATCGCCCGTGGCTAATTTAAACCACGGAAAAATCGTCCCTAGGTATTATTTCTACCTCGATTCAGAATTCATGTATCAACTAGGCGCTGCTAAAGCTGTTGTATCAACTTGCTATTATTTCTTCTTCCAGTAGCCTGAGAAAAACCAGAATAGAACCTCGAGATAAAAAGACATCATCGGCCTTAACAAAGCCAAGATCTTCGCCACGTGAGAGTAGAGGAATTCCTGATACAACTAGGGTCGTTGCTAGAACAGATTCGGGTCGCTTCAGCACTCGGTTACCAAAAAATTTGAACTCTGTGAGCAGTTTGTCTTTTAACTTGAACTTCTTCAACTCGCGGAACGAGTCGAAGTAACAGTTGATAAATCATTAATGTATAATTTAATCAACAGGTTGCTCAATCCAAAGGAAAGGACAATAAGAAATCAGTAGCTCCAAGTTCTAAGGAAGTAGAAATGCAGAATTGGAAACGTCGGAAGAGCTACGATCCAATGAAGGCAGCGATGGAGGGTAGGCGAAAAGTTAATCAGACTAAAAGGAGCCCGAATATGAATTTGTCGCCGAGGTATAAGATGATGATTAATTAAGCTTTCTAAAGCCTAACGCTTTTCTCTCATCTCGTATTTTCCTGCTAATACAACTTTCCCTTATCCCAACAGCCACGTATTAAGATCACAGAGTTTCCACGGCTCTGTGGGACTCGGCGTCAGCGATTGGAGCGACGAAGAATTGACCGTCTCTGCGGACGAGGCGTCGTTGTACTGAAACCAATCTTTGGAAGTTTTGGTTGTAAGAAAAAAAAAAAAGAAAAAAACTCAAGCCTCAAACATGTATTTGCGCGAACTGCAAGTAGTAGATTGTGAAGCGTTTTGTGCTTTGCGTTTTTTTTTTTTCTTTTCTTTCTTCAATACAGTAATAATGATGATATTTATAATATCAACTGGGTCGTAGTTTAAAACGTAGTTAAAACAGATGAGAAAAATACCTAATACGTGGTATAAAGTAGACGGTCTTATATTGTTCTGTAGTTTTTAAAACTTGAATGATTTTTCATCTTGCCATCTATATAATAATTAATGGCAGCTTCAAATTTTTGTAAAATAGTTTTCTTAACGCTCCAGAAATACTATATTGTGGAATTTATTTTTATTATAATAGAATTTGTTATATAGCTAAACACCGTCCAGTTTATAGCCACTTATATAAATATGTATAATTTCTACGTAGTTTAAACGTTGTATGAAATTATTGTCGTATTGTAAATGTCGGATTAACTGTTAATGACCAATGATCATTATTATTGTAGCTGATTGAGCGCGGTTCGATCGTACTTTATCCCGTATTTGTCTTATCTACAAATCCCCAGTGATTTAACACTCTCATAACTCTAACGTATCATATTGATATTCGTGTTTATAACTGCCTGATCGAATTCTAATAACATATTATGGTCTTCGAACGCCGCGTCTTCCGCGTCTCTATACTAGTATACCCTTATCCGAAAAATGTTGATTATATTATTTTGTCCAAGTTTTTGAAATGAGTTTAGATTGAAAAAAACAAAAAAAAAACAAGTAAAACTAATTCCGTACTAAATCAATTTATATCAACTATTGGGGGATTGAGTTATTTCCCATTTTACAACGTGACATTTACAAAGATACGTATTATGGCTTTTCCCAAGTGCAATGAATTTATCTCAATAATAATTTTACGGGGGGAATATGAGATTACTTTTGTTAATAAAATTTTTATAATAGTCATAGATCATTATTTTGCTTTCATTATTATGAATATTAAATATCAGCACATTGCACGCGAAATATTGAATCGCATTTTTTTCTTTTTCTTTATTGGGACGGCGAGATGCGTGCGTATACATAATTAATTTTTTTTATTGTATCGTCCTCTTGTTTTTTTATCAAATAATTATTGTTGGGAATAATTTATCACGTCCGTCCGCTCGTTAGAAATAAATTTACGCGCACGTGTACGCATAAGTAATAAATATTTGAATATTATTTCAACAATGAGTTTATTCGCAATTAATTATCGGCACTGGGATAATAATTTGCAAAATAGTTTAAGAATTGAATTGAATTCAATATTTTTTCTTGCATATTTTACATATTTTCTTTTTTCTTCTTTTCTTATATCGGTTAAGAAGGAATGTCAATCTCTTCGAGTATAGTAGATATAATATGCTTGTTATTCCGTCAGAAATTTAAATACCTTAAGTACTAATAATAATCAGCAGCGAATTATTAAGCCGTTGTGCATGGATATATGTTATAAAATGTGAATATATTGGAAAAAAAGAAAAAAAAAGAAAAGAACAAGAATTCACAATAATTTAATGAATATAATGTATTTAATTATATATATATACAGGGTGGTCCATTTAACTCTGTCACCGCGAATAACTTGGTTATTGTTGATTCTACTGAAAAGTGTTATATGGAAAAGTTGTTGCATTTGAAGGGGGAACATGAGTTTTGGAAGTGAATGTCATCTGAAGGTCATATCTTGTGAGATTTCGGTATTCCTAATGTTTTTTTAAACGGGACTACCTATTTTTTTACTCACTATGAGGAAGCTGACATCGAAACGATTTCAACCATGTGCAACAACATAACATTCGAATGACTTTCGGCCCCACAATTTATTGAATTTTGGGGCAAAAATTTTTTTTTTCTTCTTTTTTTCCTTCATTTCATTGTTTTTTTCATTCAAATTCATTAATCCATTCATTTAAGAAACGTATCATCAATGCGTGTGCAAGTGTTGCTCCAAAAATCATAGGCAGGGCCAGGCAATTCCATCATTTGATCATAAATTTTGGGGCCGAAAGTCATTCGAAGGTCATGTTGTTGCACATGGTTGGACGCGTTTCAATGTCAGCTTCCTTGTAGTGAACAAAAAAATAGGTAGTCCCATTTAAAAAAACATCGGGAATACCGAAATCTCACAAGATATGACCTTCAGATGACATTCACTTCCAAAACTCATTTTCCCCCTTCAAATGCAACAACTTTTCCCTGTAACACTTTTCAGTAGAATCAATAATAACCAAGTTATTCGCGGTGAAAGAGTTAAATGGACCACCCTGTATATATGATTAATTATTATCAACAACGTACTTGTCTTTAAAAATAATAAGCGAGATATAATGTATATATATACTAGAAACTGGCCTATTATCAAAAGACTAGAATCTTAAAATTCTTCGTCTTTCCAAAGTCTAAACTCTATAATTCATTCGGTATACAATGTAACGTCTAAATTAGTGATTAAATAATTGATATACCTAGGCATATATGTATATCATAATATCGCGCATGTATATCGATCGGTAAACGCTTTCATTTCCTAAAATTTAATATATATTATAGATATACTTATATACTTATAGATTAGATGTAGTAGTAGTTCGGTATATACTTGTACAAAATAATAATCGCGGCCGATTATCATAAATATCATTATTCATTATTCGCATAGTATATACATATTATATACATATAGGTATATAGGTATATTTAGTAACAACAATAATATGTATAGAATGAATTTTCGGTACGGATAACGTTATATTATATTATAATGATATCTTATTTATATTATAATATAGATATATATACATTATATACTATACTATACTATATATATACATAAAACACTATGCTCGGCGCTAAGCAACGAAACGTCTCCCTAATTCTTCCTAATCACCGGGCTTCCCTTTTTGAACAGAGAGAAAAATTAGAGCTACTACTATTATTGTTACGTATATCGCCCAATAATTGATAAAGTTACATTTTATTTTTTTATACAAAAAAAAAAGAAATATGTGAAACAGATTTATACAATATTTAATATTGGCTTTTATATATTATTAATGATCAATTCTCTCTCATTCTCTCTCTCTCTCTGCCTTTCTCTATTTAAAATAATTACTCTGCGTAGTCCGGGTCTTTGTTCTTTCCCAGTACAATAACAATACCTAATAATATATTATTTAATTACTCATCAAATTTACGCGCTCTGTAGAATATGCTTTACATTAATTTTATTATTTGTTCCTTTTTTTTTTCTTGTATAACATTAAAATATTTCGAAACTACTAATATATAATTTATTATTAAAAAAAAAATTAAAAAAATAGAAGAGTTTTTTTTTTTTGTTTTTTTTTTTTCAAATCCTGAGTACGAACATTGTATGTATAAGTTTATTGTATTAAGCTAACTCAGAATGATAATATAAATGTTTACCGAGGACTAAATAATCTACTAGTATTATTTTTCTGTCCATATTATTCATCGCTGCTCTGTATAAAATAATATGAATTGAATATTGAAAATATTCAGAAATTTAAAAATTTCCCGCCTTATTCTGATCCTATTTATAAAATAATTATAAGCATTGACTATCCGCATATACCTAGACACGTATCACGTGTTTCGTATTGTAGTTTCTTGAAGTTGGCATCATTGTTTCTCTAAAAGTTTACAATGTTACCTAACATGTCACTCGATTCATTCGCGATTATACGTATACGTGGTACGTGTTTTGTGTAATGTGGAATATATCTGGCTGCAGGGTATATCAACCTAAACCCTAAACGACTACTTGTGTTTATAATTAAGGAATAATATCCATTATCCGTGGCGTTGAGAAACCGTCTGTCATTATGGTGAGTAATTATATTAACTTTATATTATAAATATCACAAATACAAAACACTTACGAAATAATTATTAATCCAATTTTTACCTCGCCGCGATCCGTCATCCGACTTTCCTACAGATGTCAAATTCCTAAATCTAATAATTTCACACCCGATTACTCGCCCTACCCTAATCTTTCTTAAAAATGAAAAATCTCACCTAACCTGAGACACTAACTAAACTCGCGTCACACCTACTAAAATTATTTTCAATTTTTTTTTCTATTATCAGGTACTCATCGCTGCTGCAGTATGTACAAAGTCGGGAAAAAGTAAGTCACGTTTATTTTATTTATTTCTATTTATTTTATTTATTTTATTTAAGCCAGATTTTTATCGCTCGCAATTATCCGACTAACCATAATCCCTAATCTTGGATTTATCAGCTATCGTCTCCCGACAATTTGTGGAAATGACCAAAGCGAGGATAGAGGGTCTACTCGCTGCTTTTCCAAAACTAATGAGCACCGGGAAACAGCACACGTTTGTAGAGACGGAATCTGTGCGATACGTTTATCAACCTCTTGAAAAACTCTACATGCTTCTTATCACCACAAAGGCTAGCAACATTCTTGAGGATCTGGAAACTCTGAGGCTCTTTGCGAGAGTTGTAAGATCCCTGATCTAATTTCCTAGTTTGTTAAACTCTAGGGAATGAGTACTTTTTCATTTACGTATTCCTTTTATTCAAGATTCCAGAATACTGCAAGTCGATGGAAGAGATTGAGATTGCTGACAATGCCTTTAATCTGATTTTCGCGTTCGATGAAATAGTCGCCTTGGGCTACAGAGAAAGCGTCAATCTAGCGCAGATTAGAACCTTTGTCGAGATGGATTCACACGAGGAGAAAGTCTACCAGGCGGTCAGACTCACTCAGGAAAGAGAGGCCAAGAATAAGATGAGAGAAAAAGCCAAGGAACTTCAGAGGCAGAGAATGGAGGCTAATAAAAAGGGGGGAATCAAGGGTCCTGGGTTTGGAGGTGGCTATGGATTCACTCCCAGCCCATCCGTCGGTGATTCTGCAAATTTTGTTCCAGAGCCTGTGAAACCTACTTACACTGCGCCTCAGTACGTCTTGGTTTTATTAATGCGCTGGGTTTTTTCATTGTTCTTCGTTTTTAATTTCACCCGTCTATTTCGTCCACAGAAAACCAACGGCCGCCGGTCCTCGTGCCATGAAGCTTTCTGGAAAGTCACGCGACGTGGATTCTTTCGTAGACCAGCTCAAGGAAGAGGGAGAAAACGTTACCACTGCACCATTGGCTGCTCCAGGAGTTAAAGCCTCGCATGTTTCGCCCCAAATTATCAATACTGAACCGTGTGTATCGCGAAAATTGTTTATATTTCGATTCTACACTCTATTTGATGGAATTAACAATAACGCGATATTTTAAAGGGTGCATCTGAGGCAGGAAGAACGTTTGATAGTTCGCGTAGGCCGTGACGGAGGCGTTCAACATTTGGAGCTACACGGACTGGTCACACTCCATATTTCAGATGAGAAATGGGGATGCATTCGGGTTCAGTTAGAGAACAACGATACCCGAGGTGTCCAACTGCAGACACATCCAAATGTCGATAAGGAATTGTTCAGAGCCAAGTCTCAGATCGGACTGAAAAATCCATCCAAGCCATTTCCCCTTAACACTGACGTCGGTGTTTTGAAATGGCGTTTGCAGGCTCAAGACGAATCGGCTTTACCCATTTCCAGTTAGTCTACTTATAGTGTCTTCGCACACCAATGCAATGAATCTAAAGAAAACAATTGTTCCTCCACTGAGTCTAGAAGAATAACTAAACTTCTTTATTTCCAGTAAACTGCTGGCCATCAGAGAACGGCGAAGGCGACTGCGACGTGAATATTGAATACGAATTGGAACAAGATAATCTCGAGCTTAATGACGTGCAAATAAATATCCCTCTGCCAATGGGGGGCACTTTGGTCGTAGGAGAATGCGACGGACAATACACACACGAGGCACGAAGAAATATGCTCGTATGGTCATTGCCGTTGGTTGATGCTTCGACTAAGTCTGGATCGATGGAATTCTCGGTTCAGGCTGCTACACCTGCCGATTTCTTCCCTCTTCAAATTTCCTTTTCTTCAAAAACGTCTTATGCAAATATTAAGGCAAGAATTGAACCCTTTAGTTCGATAATTAATTTTGTCTTAATATTCATCGATCCTGATAAATTAATTAACGTTTGTCTCACTTCGTTTTTTACAGGTCAACGACGTACTTCTCGTAGAGGACGACAGTCCCGTAAAACATTCCGTGGACACGGTATTCTTTACTGAAAATTATGAAATCGTTTAAAGGCCATAAGGAAATAGTATAAAGACCGTTAAAATATATAAGCGAAAGGTAATCAGAAGAATTGTTTATAGTAATTAAACCAATTTAATTATCGTATCGAATAAACTTCGTGCGCGTGTACAAAACTAATAACATTAAGGTGTGCCAGACTTGGAATAACTGCGCGCCATTTCTTTCCTGCTTTATTTTTGTATCAGTATTTTTTATTAACATACTTTTTTGCTGTAGTTTATTTTTTTTTTTCTCTTTTCTTTCTCAAAGCATTCATTTTACTTGTACAAATTCGGAAAACTCCATATTATCGGTGCGATAATTAATATTTTTAAACGTTATTTTACGACATTAATAAACAGGTAGAAAAAAGAGCTAGGGCACACCTCGCAGTCGATTAAAAAGTGAAAAAAAAACGTAAATTGAAAATTATTTTCTAAGTTGGTGATCAAAGTTCATTTAGAACTGTTTTTCCCTAACAACTTGGAAGAAGGTTTTTATCGCCGCTATAGCCAAAACATTGTTGTCCTTTAATGCAGTGTGAAGTTATAATATTTGTAGAAATAAATGATTTTCATGATCAACGTGACATTCCTTATACGGGCACGATATATTTTAATAAATTATCACAAATTACAGACAAACAAAGTATACCTATAACAATAAAATAAAATAAAATAGTAATCTAAAACTAGTCACCATTCGTTATTTCGACGTCTTTAAATTCAGAGCTAAACAACGTTGTGTTTATTCCATAAAACACTGATGTCTTCTTCCCTCTTTGAAAATATCTCACAAATTCGATACCTCAGATGGTAAGCTCATCAATTGGTGCATGAGATAATTTTCAATTACTGCTTTAGCTGTAAAACAATAAAACAACAAGCTTTAAATTTCGTTAATAGAAGTTGTGGTCTCTGATATTAAATAAGAAATTAGTTTCTTCTCGTATTTTATCAATCATTACATCATAGCATACGATAATCTCACCAGTAGTTGCGTTATTCGATAATGCCGCTTGGTATGCAGTCACGTTATGAACATTTCTATGTGTTATATCAGCCCCTCGTGATAAAAGTTCATGACAAACGTGAGGATGATCACCTCTAGCTCCGTAAATCAGTGGTGTATTCCCTTCCTGAAATATATCCTATCTTAATAATACGAAATTCGTGAAAAGGAGACAGTTTCTACTTCTAAAATCTCTGATATTTAAAATTCAAATGACCTCGTCGCTTGGATCAGCGCGAGATCCATGATTCAATAGAAGTTTGACCAAATCATGATGCCCATAAGCTGCTGCAAGGTGCAACGGAGTCTCCCCGTTTAAACCACGATAATTTTTGTCTGCGCCAGCGTTTAGCAGCTGTCTTGCGCTCCCTAATTGGCCGTATCCAGCCGCCCACATCAAACCAGTTAGTCCTTTTTCGTCCGGTATATCAACATTTCCTATGTGAATAATGAAGTATTGGTAAAGCGTAGTTATCTTGTATCTTATATCTCATAATAATTATAAACGAACAACAAACACCTGGCTGTAAGTCGTTCGGAGTCAGTTCTCCTTGGCCAGCGAGAGTGTGAAAAGTAACTCCGTTTCCTTCGTATAACTGAGGGATCTCTGTCTGAGTATTTCCTCTTTGTAAATTAGTCAACAACGTCGGTGGCTGTGAGGAGATAAGTTTGATAAATGAATAAAATGCGTTTTTAGGTGAACATGATTGAATTTGAATAATCTAAACCTTGTAAGGTTGAAAGGCGCTAGTCCTGGTTGCATCCTGCCAAGCACCTGGTGCCCAATGCCATTTTGTTTCTATAGGTTCTGTTTTACAATCAACGCTGATATTTTCTGGCTTACACACAAGCGGTCTAGGCAAAATTCCGAGTACTTGTTCCTTCTTGCATTTAATATCGTCGATTAATTTGTCTTCTTCGATGTCGTCACGTCGTTCGACTATCTCCTCGTCCTCGGACTTGAGTATCAGTTCGGAATGTATGTTAGAATTCATCGGCCTCTAAGAATACTATTTATTGATAGATTCATTAACCCCGTATTTCAACCCACTACGAAAGAATCTGCACCTCTGACTGTTCGGAAAAGGAAAATAAAAAACATAAATAAACAAACAGGTATACAGCTTTCAGGTTAGGTTATACCATTATACAAATTGCAAATAGTATACAACAATGCGGGAAACCCCAGGGTATAAGGGAGAAAGGGTTATGAAATTTATTTATCAACAGGGTGTGCCCATAGAGGGCAGCAGATGTTCTCTTCGAGACGTTGAATTCGCCTTCCCCTCCACTCCCGCCCCCCCATGAGGCGCGAAGTTAGGATAGTGTTTATTCCCGCCCTCCGCGAGGTGTTGCGCAACGGTCGGTCGTGTCGCCACGCTATAACAGCACAACGACAATATTGTAAGTTTTGGCGCGAAAGTTGTGAAGACGTGTTTAATAGTATTTATTCCGAAGTAGACATAGCGGAATCAAGTACGTATATCATAATGTGATGGAATATAAGATTTTAAATTAATGTTAGTAGTGTAAAGTACGCGGAATATTTATCTAACCAAAAATTATAACCTTAAAATTTTTTTCTACAGTGCCGCCCAGGAAAGGAATGAAACGTGTAGCTTCCGCACCGACGCCGGCACCTAGCGCGCCTAAACAAGCAAGGAATAAAAATGGTAAGTTCATCAATCGCCTGAATGTTGAATTCCGTTTATTGTTTAACCTGAATATTAATCTAACCTACAAAAACCCACGACAACAAAAATCGCAATTTTATTTTTGACCGTAATTTCTTCTATTTATCTTTCAGGATTTTCCCCAGATCCGAATATTCAAATAATACAAAAGGGAGGTACGGCGTTATGTTTCGGTCAGGGTGACGTAGGTCAGCTAGGACTCGGAGAAGATGTACTTGAGAGAATGCGTCCAACGCCAATTCCGGGATATGATGACGTCGTTAGCATAGCTGGCGGCGGCATGCACAATGTGTGTTTAACTAAAAGCGGTAGAGTTTTGTCATTTGGATGTAACGACGAAGGTGCTTTGGGGAGAGACACTGCCAAAGAGGGGTCAGAGACTGTTCCTGCATTTGTTGAACTACCAGAAAATGCTATACAGATTACAGCCGGGGATTCTCATTCGGCAGCGCTTCTTGAAGACGGGAGAGTATTCGCTTGGGGATCTTTTAGAGTCAGTTACTATTTCATTAAATATATTCATAGTGTAATTTACACTCTATAACGTTTCAGGAACTTCTTTTATAATTCATTTTTCATTATTTGTATATTTTATTTCAGGATTCGCACGGAAACATGGGACTTACGCCTCAAGGAAACGAGAGACTTCCCGTCGAGATGTTGGCCGGTGTTAAAGTTGTTAAAATAGCTTCAGGAGCTGACCATTTAGTCCTGCTAACGGACAAGGGATTTGTTTACACCTGTGGGTGTGCGGAGCAAGGCCAGCTTGGCCGACTTTCGGCAAGAACGTCCGATCGATACAACCGGCACGGGATTGGTCAATTGCTTTCGCCAGGGTTAGTGAGATTCAAAGTGACGAAAAAGCTTCTGTTCCAGAATATTTGGGCAGGAAGTTACTGCACGTTCGCTAAGGAGTACCCCCAGGGAGATATACACGTTTTTGGACTGAACAATTACTTCCAGATTGGTAAACCCCTGCTTTTTTCATTTCAAATTCCCAGAACCGTTGTTTCTACGCCTCCTTCTTAACATTCATGCAATTTTCAACAGGTCTCAACACACCCACGCCCCAATTCTACCCAAAAATTTCCAAGACCTTTAATGGTCGGGTTTGGAGACATATTAGCAGCGGTCAACACCACACTCTTGCTCTCGACGAGACAGGAAAAGTGTTTGCTATAGGTCGGAAAGAATATGGGAGACTAGGACTCGGTCCGAACTGCGCAGATGCTAAGGAATTGGTCCCAGTTCCGGCTCTCTCTTCCCTTAAATGCATAAACATTGGTACGGGGAGTGCTCAGTCTTTTGCGGTGACTGATACAGGTACAAAGACCTCTTGTTTCATCTATAAATGAGATATTTTCCTCGCATTAACTAAAGAATTAATCATTTTCTTCAACTTTCAGGAGAACTTTATGCTTGGGGAATGGGCACCAGCGGTCAATTGGGAACTGGAGAAGAGGAGGACGTCGAGACGCCCGTTCCTGTAAAGGGAAAACATTTGTTAGGGAAAACAGTTGTGCAAGTAGCAGGAGGCGGTCAGCATACGATAATATTGGCAGTACCTAAGCCAATCAAAGATGAAACACCTAAGTAACGGGGTGCTCCTAAGTCTGAAGTAAATAAAAATCTATCACGAATCATGCCGTAAGTCGGGCAAAATCCATTTTTTGAGCAAGCGTGTCTGCGGTGTAGCTCCGCAAAACCGTATCATTGATTATTAATTAAATATCTTTACTGTTACTGATTTTTAAGAAATTAATTAAGATATCGTTGGATATTATTATAGCATCAATTGTTATTTGTAAATTATTTTCATCAACAATAAGGAAAAGCATAGACTGATATTGCCGGCGACGGACCAAGGCGACCTTGATTAGTAATCTACCGAAAATTATTATTTTTTTTTTCTTTTTTCTTTCACTCTTTCATTCACTGATTTCATTAGTTAATTAATATTTCCGTTAGAAAAAGGAACAGAAATGAAAAAACTAAAAAAAAAAACATTAGACTTGTCTCAAGATATTCGTTAGCAACACAAGGAGCTACACTAATAACTACATCACGTAATTAAGCTAGAGGGTTTGCTCTTTTTCAAGATAGGACCAGTTATGTATCCCAAAGACAATATTTTTTAATACCAAGTCGGATCATGCAAGTCCAATAATAAATTGTAGTTTTTAAATGTATCCACGTTGTTACGAATATCAATATACTGTTCAAAAAAAAAGAAAAATAACTTATCGAGGTATTGATTGAACGATTAAATGAACGGGGAAAAGAACACTAGGAAAAAAATTGTTTAAACATAGATTTCTGTTTATTCAGTGTTAATTAATAATCAACACTAAAGAAGGAAGTACAAATCAACTTTCATAATTATTCAATAATGGATAATTATGATTTGGGTAATTATTATCAATATTTAATAAGACTAAGTAGATTACAAAGAGCCTATAGAGCAAAGTACGGTTTTTCCTGAATCACATATTACATAAAACTCAATGACAATCCGATTTGTGCAAAATTATTATCGCAAGGAGTTGAGGAATCCGATGCAATGAAACAGGTACATACGTACATACATACATACATACAACCGATACATAAATAATTGATTAAAAAAAAAAAAAGATAACAGAACTACTGGCTGATGAAAATTACTGGTCTAAACGAAACTAGGTAAATAGATTCCAAATTTCGGGTGTCTAGATGCGAAGGTTTTAGCCCGTTTTAGACTCCGTTATTTTATTTTTCATAAAGTCTTCATCCTGCATAGACATCTGAGTTAATTTTTTGCCAATTCTCTCATGGACGTCTAAGTATTTAGCAATGCAACGATCTAAACAGATCGATTCCCCTTTTCCAAGATCTGGTTCTGCGTACTTTGGCGGAATGCATTTTTTATGGCAAGCTGAAGTCATACGGTTGTACATATCTGTCATCATTTCAATTTCTAGATCTTGAACAAGCTTTAGCTTCTCTTCGTCAAGCTGCGGTAAACCAGCCATCGTTAAGTTTTATAAAAACCAAACTTTTCCCAGGCTCAAAATATTTTTATTTTTTCGTTTTTTCGTTTTTTAGTTTCTTCTTTTCCTCGTTAGTCTATGTAGTTTGAGTTTCGCACGCGTTCTCTTGCTTTCATAGTCTCATAACGTTTAGCGTCTATCGATCTTTTCGACAATACGAAAGCGTACAATCCTCCAAATACTGCGAAAGTCCTGAAAAATAATATCACTTACGTCTTATTTAGATAAATAAAAGGCGTGTCATCGTCGTTAATTATCTCTTTAAACCCGGAATCAGAAATTTCAAATCTACGAGGTTATGTTTTCTAATCGTAAAAATATGCCGAATCAGATTAAAACTAGAGCAAGGGGCCAGCATATCAGAATAATATATCTGAAATTGTATGAATCACGTATCTATCTGCCAATTTACATACATACCTACCTACCATCCAATACCGATTTTCGCCGTCTTGGATAAAGCCATGTCTTTAGAAATGGTTAAATTACGAAATATATTAGCAGACGAGTTCGATTTTTTTTTTTTTATTCATCCATGTGCCACTAGCACGGAGTAAAAAAATTCATAGAGAAGGAGTAACGAGACTATTTTTCCGATACGATCTGAACGCCTCACGTAGGAAAAACGAACATTACTGAATGTATGTGTTTTTCGGAACCCGCGCTGTTTAGGATCTCGAGTTTCTAGTCTAGCTAGAATTCGACTGGTTTAAGATTATGCATCTGTGTGCACAACACATGCGCGTGCCCCTAGCGTAAAATAATGATGGTTTTTAACCTATCTATTTCCAAGTCCGTGTCTTTAACCTATCTCGGCATCTGCATCTGATAAATTAAACGTGATAATTACTTGTTTAAAACCACCATTAGGTGTATGTACGTAGTTGTGAAAAGAATAAAATAAAAATAATCTAAGAACGTAAGTTCTCATTGTATTAAAGTGCTCAACGGTCACCGAGTGATAAAAATTTTCCGAGATTGATAGCATACATTCATATTTCATACTACGAAGACATCGCTCATCGGTATGTCTCTATGTCAGCTTTTTTAAATTTTTCTATCAACGTTATAGACCACCGATTCATCGAGGGTCTCTATACCAGAAAAACCCGTTTTCATTCACCCCTCGATTCTCACGATTCTAATAATCCATTACATCGCGTATTAAGCCACACGTTGTTAGCTTTAGCAGAAATCATTCCAGCCTCTAAATTCACCAATTCTGTGATCACATTACTTTCCAAATCTCATAATTACCCCACTCTAGATCATTCGAAATGTCTGGACAATTCCTGGGATGTACAGTCTCAGTGAAATGTGACGAATCCCTCGGAACCTATCAGGGACAAATCGTCGATCTCAACGGGCAGACGGTCACTTTAACAAAGGCATTTCGCAACGGAGTACCTTACACCTCGCCGCAGGTTACTCTATCGTGAGTTTAAGCCTATAATTTATCATGAATTTAATGATGATGATAATGATATCAATGATGGCAGCAAGTTTTAATATTCATATTTAATTACAGAGCCAAGGATATACTGCATATAGAAATAATTTCAACAGAAGAAGCAGTCGCAAGTTGTGACGAAGTACAAACCTCGAGTAAAGTTACCGTTAGACGACCTATACCTAAAAGAGCATCTAGATCAGTTTCGGAATGTATACCTCCACTGGTATTGCCTAATTCCGATATACAGCCACAATCTAATGCTAGAAAACCACTTGATACTATACAATCTCACTCGGAACCTTCTTCTAATGGAAAAATAAGCTTAGGTATAATTTTAGCAAATTTTTTACACATAATTTTCACCCAATTTTACTCTAAGATGAAAATCAATTTTATAAATTATCTCTGTATTGTTAATCTGTTTGTTTTTACAGCTGAAATAAGCACCAAAAACCAGAAACGAAATTCCCAGAGACAAAGATGGCTAGAAAGAGACGAACAGGCCTTTGGAACTCCTGTGGATCAGTCTATGGCACAGGATTTTGATTTTGAGAAAAATCTGGCGCTATTTAACAAGGAGGTGCTGAATTTCGTCTTGTTTTAGTTATTTGATTATATTTCTTTCGATTTTATCAAATTTTTGTGTGCAATTAAACATGAAATTAAACAAAATCGCTTATCCCGCAGGCTGTATGGCAGGAAATAAACTCCCTGAAACCGGACATAGTCCGACAATCAGAAAACAACACTAGAAGTGTAGCGAAATATCGCCACGATGAAAATGTCATAGAATCCGAGCCCACGGCGTTCAGACAAATCGCTGTGCCGTCCTCCGACGTTAGGGAATATGTAACTGACGACGGTCTAGTCATTCCTAGCATCACAGTCGATCTTCATCGCCAACTAATCGGCGCTGCAGATAGATTAGGCATTAGCTGGGACCGCAGAGTAAAATCAAAACGCTCATTATAATTGTTTGTCGTTTATTACTCGAAATGCGAAAACATTTAGTTGATAATTCTTGCTGATTTTACTAGGTGGAATTGCTGGGTCGTGCAGGAGCTGAAATAATCCTCCAACTACTCGGTGGAGGGCATCGACTGAACCCAAACAACGCGCATCAATGGCCAACAGTTGTTGCCCTTTGCGGTCCGCACAGATCAGGAGCAGCGGGAGTTAATTGTGCGCGTCAATTATCAAGCCATGGAGTAAAGACTGTCGTATACGTTGAAAATTCTGAAGACGTATTCCTTCTGCAAGAATTATCGCTGTACAGATTATCAGGAAACAGGGTTGAGACCCGTAGCAAGAATCTTCCAGCTGTAGCGGATCTGATACTTGTTGCCCTCGGAGAGGAAGGCTCACCAAGGACCGTGCCCTCTGTAGCTGCTTGGGCAAATAATAACAGGGCTCCAGTTCTAGCGATTGAACCACCGTCAGCTGGAACGCCAGGAATAATGACAAAATTTAGTCTCCTAGGAGGTCTGCCATTGTCCCATAGTGCAGATAACGGCAGGCTCTATCTCTGCAATTTAGCTTTGCCTGCTAAAGTCTTTTCCGACGTTGGAATCACATATAGATCTCCGTTTGGACCGAAATTCGTTATTCCTCTCCATTCGAATAGCTCCTAGCAGATTCCCATGACGTTCGTCACTTCCGTCAAGGTACCTTAGAAGAAAATTCTCATCTCTTAATAGAGTTTATTGAGTATTTTTCAATTTACGGATATTTACGTTCCGCTATAGATTAAAATACAAACTGGGACTGTAAATTATGGGTGAATAATAATTAAATGACTCGAACGACTTAATTAATCGTTAAGATTTTATCGTCACGACTATATAGTTCAATGTGTGTACATTTACATCATGGAACAATTGATATACGCGCGTTTTGCATTTATTGCCAAATTATTATAATTATTACTATTTTTTTTTTTTCCAATTCATTTCTTTTTCCTTCTTATTGCAACTGATCAAATCGCGCCGAAGTAAAGAGAGAGAGAGAAAGAGAGAGATAAATAAATTAAAAGAAAAAAGAAAAAAAAACGAAATCCTTAGAAAAATTAACATTGAAATTATTAAAGCCCGATTAAGCGACTAGATATGTGCTTGTAGTCCGCGAGGGATAAGAGGGTCGTAGTATGCTTGAAATTTTGATAATAAATTAAATTGAAAGAAAAAAAAACCATAAAAACAACATATTGACGAATTGCTGCCCATATTATGGATGAATTTGCTTGAAATTGTAACTATTATAATGATTAATTAATTTATTTATATTTTATATATTATTATATACACATATACACATATACACAGTTGTATGTTGAGGGTGTGTATTAGTGAATAAATCGTGCGTTGATATGATATATATATGTATACCAATATTGATTATCATATTATATCAATGTATAATATCGAACGTGTATACTAATTGTATAGCCGTATTATATAATATTAATACTATTATTATTAACTTGTAAAATATTACAGAAAAAAACAAAAAACAAAAAAAAATTATAACGCAGTGCGATTATCCGCAAAATTTGTTATAAAGCTTTTAGCGATTATTATTATAACAATTAACGTATATAGTATTCGTTAAACTACTACTACTACTACGACTAAGACTAAGACTACGACGGAGTCCCGTGCAGTCTAATAACTATATGTATTACTTTAAATGCAGGAAGTCGTTAGCGTCTCGACGTGAGTTGAATATGTAAATGAACAACTATTATAGAATAAATTACTGCATATCAATTACTTTAAACTTATTGTTATTTTAGACTACAACGAAGACTACGACGACGTACTGCGACAATGACGAATGACAGTAGTACAGTTTTATATTCGGTTTATAACGAGTCGAGAAATACTCGTCGTCTATTATAATATATCTAGTATGTATTACGAAAAGCGAAAAAAAAAGAAAAAAAAGTGAAGAAATTTAACACTCGAATATTCATCTAATTTTATTATCATTTACAACATCTTGACGATGATTGTGTTTAATAGCAAGCAAAATCCCATCATGTGTTTACACACCGTATGTGTGTACATTGTGTACATGCATGAGTATGTATAACGAGCTCTTTGTGTGTTCTTCATTTCTCGGTACATGTGACCTGGGATACGGTTATCAGAAGTTGATTTAAAACTGTGTTCAGGTTCTGTACGACTGTCTTATTTCTTATCTTTGGTAAGAAAGTGATAGTGCAATACGATACGTATACCGAGTAGGTACTACCTACCTACCTAAATACCTACTTTCGGAAATTATTCTTTTATCAGCGCATTTATGATAATTAAGAATATAGTATTCTTACAGCAACAGCGCGTTATATGTAGTTTTATATACATCGCACTAACAGTATAGTGTAACGAAGTATTTTCTATATCCGAAGCTGAATATATATACCGCGCGATCGAGTATTTATAACACGTAGTAGTGTTGTATACGTAAATAAATACGCGCGTAGCAAGTTCTCGCCGGAATGATACCTATGTAGGTATGTATGTAAGATATATACGAAAGATTTGAAACAAGCTAACAATATAATATAATATAATAGAGTATAATATAATAGGTCACGGATATTCCTTTGTAATAATTATTGAAAGAATTTTTTTCTTTTTACTTTTTTATACCTATCAACGTTACGTATATAGCAAAAGTGTACGCGTGTACTGATAACAATAAACAAGGTGAATTGCTTCGTTTTGACAAACACACGGCCTTAATCGCAAGCTCATAGCTAATATTGGCAGTACTTTGTCTAGATACATTTGTATGTGTATAATAATATACGCGAACGTTAGCAGCTGTGCTAGTTTGGTTCGTTTCGTGATATATAAGAAATATAACAAATAAAATAATTAACAAGCGTAATAACATAAATACTAAAACTATATGCGGAAATAAATTAAAAAAAAGTGAATATATTATAAATAAATAAATAAATAAATAAATAAATAAATAAATAGTGCGAAACATAAAGGACATTAATTAATTACTGTCTCTCTATGCATTTTTTTATTAACACACAGCCAGCATACAAGAGAAAAGTGGAGAAGGATATCCGCGTGTTTAATTAATTATTTAAATTAATAATATCAAAAATCATTTTTTTTTGTATATAATATATATATACTCGGGTATATGTGAATATTTATATTATAAATAAGGATGCCGGCTACGTTAACGTATCCGATCTACGCCGGGATCGAACCAGCGCCTCCAAGAAGAAGAGCTAATACATGGGGAGCGCGACGTCGTTCTTCGGCGTCGCAGGATCAAGCGGTTCTTTCATCAAGAACCGCTAGGCTCTCTTTGTTCGAACCTACGGTGAGACTTTTTCTTTATAAATTTCACGTGACGATCATGATAATATAAATTTCGTTTTTTTTTTTTTTAAACTAATAAGTTTTTCATATACTGAACATGCGACGCGCATATTATACCTGTATGTGTATATCTGTATATACAATTATTCTCGCGTGTGTATATAACTTATTTATAAAATAATATACGTACTACTACGGGGAATATGTCATGGACACTGAACGGGCTTCGTTTATTCTATATACATATAATATACATATAGGTATATACGTAATAATATAATCTCTATGGCCTTTCAACCTAACCTAATGTTAGGCGAAAAAGGTTTTTATCCATCCGAAATAAAAATTATACAATATTTGAAATTCGTGATAAATATCGAGGACAGATTATGATACATAATCTTACGTGTCGTAGGTGAAAATGTTGCGCGACCTTTCTCTGCAGTTATGAAATTGGTTTCCAAAAATGTAGCTTTTTTCGAATTAGAGAAACATACCTACTCATACATCCGTATTTCGCACGCAATGGAATGATTCTGTAGATTAGTTTACAGTGCTTCACCTTTTTCCCCCCCGTTTCGATAAGATTAAAGTAATTCCGCGATATGCCCTTGAGTCATGCGGCCGACGTGGGTCGACCGGCCCTCGCTACGTCATATCCAAACGCACGTACAAATCGTGAATATGAATAAAATTTATAGTCATGTAGATTAAGTGACTGGTATACGGAAAAAAATATTGCATAAAAAAAGGCGATGTATCGTCATCTGAAATTCTAAGAATATTTATTATCTTTATATTTCTTGCATACGTATACGTCAATCATTACTAATTACGTGAATTAGGTCAATTAAGAAGAATTGATAAGCCGTGCGAAACCTCCACGACCCTCAATCATCGTAAAATTAAAATAAAGTAAATTTGTGAATCCCCGGCGTTTAACAGATTCAAATATTTCGCGGGCCCCCGAGTGGAGGTTAGGGAATTTTTGTTAGACATTTTTTTTTTTAAAATTGGTATAACTGAGACCGGCCGTGCTGGTGGCAGCCTGCCCGCAGTCCGTGTTGCTAGTTACGATAAGTGGGGATAATACGGAACAGGCTTCTTGATGGCAGATAATAAATTATAATAAATTCGCGTGGTTTAATCAATCGTATTTCCTCGGGATTCGGGAATAATCATATTTCATTAAAAGTTTTGTTAATGGCAGAGGAACATGTTTACGGATATAGTCCGACGGCCGGCGTCGACGAGGTAAGTTCAAACGATATTTGACAGTTCTGACAACTAGTATACGTAGGTTGGTTTTTCACGGCCTTACTATTCCGAGGTCCAGGGTCTTTACGCTATATACGTTATACAATTACAACCTCACCTGTCTCTCATTGCCTTACTTATTATTTCTCCGTTCACGGCGTAGTCTCATCATCAAATTATACGCCCCAACTTTTATACGTGTGTGTGTATTTTTTAATTTTTTTTAATTTTTTTTTTTTCTTTTCTTTCACTCCCACCCCCCCTTATTTTTTACACTACAATGATTCTAAATTTTCCTCAAATATCATAATATCGCATAATTTATTCTACGTTGATTTAACAATCCCCCTAGGCGGACGAGGCGACGAACAAGCTGAGATTGAAAGTAATAGCCGGTCACCAACTGGCTAAAAAAGATATATTCGGAGCAAGCGATCCTTACGTCAGAGTAGATTTGAACAAAATTAACGGAGATGGAAATGTTGACTCGGTGCTTACTAAGACTAAGAAAAAGACTTTGAACCCTGTGTGGGAAGAGGAATTCATATTTAGGGTAAGTTGTCTAAATCTGGATCTGGATATAATATCACATGATTTCTTCAATTTATGTAACAATAATTGATTAGCAGCTATTAGCTAAGCCTTGAACTGAATCTGGCTTTTCACATTTTATTCATATGCATAAACAACACGGTATATTATAGTCCAAGGTTTGTCTAGACCTGTTTAATTGGGAGGATAATATATTTTTCATCATTCTTGTTTTTTATTTTATTTTATTTTATTTTATTTATTTTTTATTTTTTATTTCTTTAACGCTGATTGATAAAATCGACGATATTTCAAACTGGATTAAAAGTCTTATCAAAAGTATTAAATACTTAAATGAGCTTTGTTATTATTGAACAGGTAAAGCCGGCGGAGCATAAACTTATCTTGCAAGTATTTGACGAGAATAGATTGACCAGAGATGATTTTCTCGGTATGGTTGAACTGACTTTGATCAATCTACCTAAGGAACAAGAAGGACGCGTCATTCCTGCAAAGCAATATATACTTAGACCACGTAGGTGAGTGGCGAGCTGGTTATTGGCGAATTCAATTCTACTGGAATGAATTTATTCATCGATTTTTTTAAGAAATAGATGTATTTATTCTACTATTTGCAAATGATTAATGAGCCAATCGTCGTATCCTCTAGCAATCATTCCAGTCAACGATCACGGGTCAGAGGCACACTGGAAGTCTACCATGCATACATTTCGGAATCAACAGGGGAAAGTAGCAGCGGCGATGGGGAAGCAGCTCCTGATTCTGGGGGTTGGGAATTACTGGATCAACCTATTCCCACATCTAATGATAGTCCCGTGGAACAACCGGCACAGGTGTTTATCCACATTTTCATTCATATTTTAGTCCATAAGATGATAATAGGCCCTTTTTACTAATAGGAATACATAAATCTTCGTTTTCAGACTGTGCTGGTCAACGGACCTCTACCTCCAGGGTGGGAAGAGAGGCAGGATGCTAACGGAAGAACATACTACGTAAATCACATAGCTAGATTCACTCAGTGGGAGAGACCAACGGTTTTGTATGTAGAATTGATATAAATGTTACAAATTCTATGTTCAAAGTTAGAGCTACAGCTCTCTGACTCCTTCTTCTTATTCTTCTTCTTATTTTTCGTCGTTTATTTCAGGAACCAGGCACCGACGGGCGGCGTTACACAGGAACAACGAAACCTGGATACAGCAGCGACGGAATTTCAACGACGCTTTCATATCAGCGTTGACGAAGCAGAAAACCGGCACAACCGGGGCTCTGGCCTTAATCAGGTAAAATAATAGACTATATCGGTCTTTGATATGTGATTAATATTGCCTGTTAGAATAAGAGACTCACAATAGTGATAACAAACACCATGTTTACACCTTCATACATATGGTTTGTTATTAATATTTTGGCTCGCGGTTTAACCGGCTATTTAACTGACAAAAACAGCATGCGGTGTGTAGCAAATTGTGCATGTGTGTGTAAGGACGGTGATAGCCTTCGAGAGGAGGATGAAAACATTGAGCCAAGGAGAGACGATGATGGAGAAGACGGGGAAAGGGTGGTCGGAGATGCTTCATCAGAATCCGGTCGATCAGTCGACCAACACGGCTACCTAGGCGAATCTGACGATCAGGTATTCACCATAAATTCCATGTGGTAACCGCCAGCTGACTCCGATCATCCTCACTGCTCAAAAATTCAATAAAACAAAATTATTCCACACTTACATCAGTCTTACGATCTAAGAATTAATAGCTAAACAAGTTTTTTTTTTACACCTTCTGTTCTCAGAGTGAAGAAAATGTCGATAGTCCCGCCGGGTCCAGGCGATCATCTGAACAGGTACAACATCCTTGTTGCCTAATCCATTTTCTATCCCTGAAATCTTTCCTCATGTTAGATATTCCGTTCATTTTTTATTGTATCACAGATTGATGGTCCAGCAGTACCTGCTGCATCTCCGGCTGCAGCTGCGTCGCCCGCGGCGGCTGGAGCTGCAGCTCAGACACCAAATGGCGACGGATTACCTCCAGGCTGGAGCATGCAACTTGCACCAAACGGGAGAATGTTCTTCATCGATCACAACGAACGGACTACGACGTGGGTAGACCCGAGAACTGGACGAGCTAGTCCTATGCCGAGCCACAATGCTCCTTCAGCTACTCCTAAGAGCGATTTGGACCAGTTGGGTCCATTGCCTGAAGGATGGGAGGAGAGGGTGCATACAGATGGGCGCATATTCTTCATTGATCACAGTAAGCTGTTTCTCAAAAATTATTTGTGTGCTTATTATAAACATCTTTGCGCAGCACTCTAACACTTGAGATTCTTTTTCAGATACGAGAACCACGCAATGGGAAGATCCGAGAATGTCTAATCCGCAGATAGCTGGGCCTGTAAGTTGAAGGAAGAATTGTCGCGTGATTTATTAAGATATTTGGCTTTCTACTACGGATATTAATTATTTGAAATCTGTTTTTCATTTCAGGCTGTTCCATACTCTAGAGATTATAAACGTAAATATGAATACCTCAAATCACAGCTAAGAAAACCGGTGAGTAAGACGAAATTTGTTGAGTTTATTATCGATTTTTGGGTCTGACATTAAAACTGTGTGATTATTTACCCGCAGAATAACGTGCCTAATAAATTCGAGATAAAAGTGAGGCGAACAAACATCTTAGAGGACTCTTACCGCATTATAAGCTCAGTAAATAGACTAGAAATTCTAAAGACAAAACTCTGGGTCGAATTTGAAGGCGAAGTTGGCCTAGATTATGGCGGCCTGGCTCGAGAATGGTTCTTCCTACTCTCAAAGGAAATGTTCAACCCTTACTACGGCCTCTTTGAGTATTCTGCCATGTAAGTATCACCCGCGATCATAAACGTTTCAAATCTCTGACTAACTCCTTTGCAAATATCATTACAGGGACAATTACACTCTACAAATAAATCCCTTCTCCGGTGTCTGCAACGAGGAACATCTAAACTATTTCAAATTCATTGGACGCATTGCAGGAATGGCTGTTTATCACGGAAAACTCCTAGACGGTAAATTCAGTCGATCGTTCTCCTCGTTATTACTCGATTTTGATTTTATTCTGAATGTAATTAGGCCCGAGTATCATTGACCTTTACTTTATCCCTCAGCTTTTTTCATCCGACCTTTCTACAAGATGATGTTGAGCAAGACAATTGACCTGAAAGACATGGAGAGCGTGGATTCAGAATACTACAACTCTTTGCTATGGATAAAAGAGAATGACCCAAGCGAATTGGAGCTTACTTTCTGCGTGGACGAGGAAAGCTTTGGCCACACATCTCAGCGGGAGTTAAAACCGAATGGAGCCAACATACCGCTGACCGATGAGAACAAGGACGAGTATATAAGCTCCGTAATACAATGGAGGTTTGTCTCACGAGTCCAAGAACAGATGAATGCATTCCTTGAAGGATTCAATGCGCTTGTTCCCCTGACTCTGGTTAAAATATTTGACGAACACGAGCTGGAACTTCTGATGTGCGGAATACAACACATCGATGTAAAGGACTGGAAGCAAAACACCTTGTACAAAGGCGACTACCACGCAAATCATATAACTGTACAGTGGTTCTGGCGCGTAGTTCTTTCATTCAGCAATGAAATGAGAGCCAGACTCCTTCAGTTTGTAACAGGAACATCACGCGTACCGATGAACGGTTTCAAAGAGCTTTACGGAAGCAACGGACCCCAGCTTTTCACCATTGAAAAGTGGGGAACTCCGGATAATTATCCAAGAGCTCATACGTGGTAAAATGAGAATTCCCTTTATTTATTTTCACTATTTTATCTCTCTAAATCTGATTTCTGATTCCATGGTAATAATTCAATGAATCATTTCATTTTACAGCTTTAATCGGATAGATCTGCCCCCGTATGAGAGTTACCAACAACTTAGAGACAAATTGGTGAAGGCGATTGAAGGCTCGCAAGGATTTGCCGGAGTAGATTAGCGCGGCGAATTATTCGACTCTAGAATAGTCGATACAATGTGTACTATAGTGCGTGTATATATTATAAAATGTATGTGTATGATTGTGAGTGGTAGAGCGCAGGTGTGTGTATGTGTTTAGATATTTTCTAATATTATCAATTGATATCCAATGTTAACTTTGCAATGCCTTTCGGCCTTGACCCGGTTACGTTCTCACGTTTATATGATTGGTGCCGAATACTCTGCCTAACGAGCCTACTGCGTAGAATTTCGGTATGATAGTTAATGGCCGAATTGAAACGTAGCTTAACTATAGTAAATAGTAAATGCATACGAAACAATAATACGTGATATATTTTCAGAGAATGTTATACCGTTTTGGTATAAATAACGTGATTTTGACGCAAAAAGTGAAAAAAAAACAAAAAAAAAAAATGAAAAACAAAGTTTATAAGAAGAAAGAACAAAAAAAAACAAAAAGGAATAATACAAACGTAATAGTCTTTACTAATCGTTTATTTGACGAAGGTCATTTGAGAAAGAAAACTAAACTAAACTGCGGTTTGTTGTTTTCTTTTTATACCGGAAATATGTAAGTACAGTTGAGTATTACGAAATCATTTCATTCCACTGAGGTTTTGCCGTTTCTACAATCGTATTACGGGTGTTCAGTTGAGTTATGTTATGTTAAGTTTCTCTGAACCTCGAGTTATATAAATATTCCATTACACCTAATATACATTATAATATGCATTGGATGATACTTTTAATAGTATTCATGATGTTTCAGGAATGCAGCAAACTTAAAAACATATTATTATCTTTTTTTTTTATTGTATAAAGGAAGGAGACAAAGAGAGAGAGAGAGAGAGAGAGAGAGAGAGATAGAAAGAAAGAAAGGAAAGAATAGCATAAGTGATTGTATAAGCGAATGAATGATTGAATGAATGAATGAACGAATGACGAACGAATGAGTGATAATATTCTACTAAATTCTTAATTTCAACACGCTTTTTTTTTTTTTTTTTTTCTCTAAACTCACGTTAATTTTCAATAGTCACGTTTTATAATAATTTGCGAGCTGAAATTAATATTCTCCAGCTAAAAAATTTGAATATCAATAATCACGTATTTAATGATAAAATATCTAATAGTTCGCAAAGTTCATATTTTCGAACTTGAAAATTATAACAAATAAAATAGAATAAATTGAAGAAAAAAAACAAAAAAAAAAAAAATAAAATAGAACGAATAAATCCGCGATACATACAAAATACTTAGCTGTATGTATTATGTATTGTATATTACTGATCAGTGATTACATTTCCGTCCTATTCGCGACGTTTTTAAACCGACAATTATAATACATATTATACGGCTTGCGAAGATGAAAAACAAAAAAGAGCTTGACGCTTATTTCAAGGGAGATTTTTTTTTTTTATTATTATTAAGTAAAACACACGTTCATCGATTCTTGTCCCCCCTGCCCCCTGCCCTTTACCCCCCCTCCCCCCCAGAGTGTGCATTTTATTTTTAAAGAAAAAAAAATTAATAAAAAGGCTCAAGTGCCTTTTCTATAATTAATTAATCAATTAATGAATCAATTAATTAATCAATTAGTCGAATAAATCGATCGACTCCAAAGGATTGAGCAGAGAAATTAGATAAAACGCGTATAAAGGCTTGAGTAGAAAATTATTAATCCCTTTTAACGCGCGAAGAGAGATAGATTGAGAGAGAGAGAGAGAAATACCAATTTTTGCTAAATGATAACGCGGCATTGTGGGATCGTCGAAAGCGGAGACCGTATAAAAAAATGACGATTATGCGTAAATCCTGTAAGATATTAAATCGACGCAACGAACGCTAGTTATTTACTATTGTTTTACGTTTTTTTTTTCTTTTTCTTTTTTTTTTTTTACTACTTTGTTGCGAAACATTAATTGTGTCGGAAAATTACGACAAGATTTATAAATAATGTATACAAGATCCCCGCATTGCAGTAGGAAACCAAATTGACGACCGTATAAGGAATGAATAAATAATTGAAGATTAAATTTAATCGAATTTTTAATGTAAATATAATATAATTGAACAAGCGTTTTTCGCGTTGTATATTATACATATTATTATATTATTATTATATGTTATATATATATAAATATAAATATAATTATAAATATAAATATATTATATTACTATGTATTAGTAAGGACTGGGTGTCTGTTTTTTTTTTTTTTTTTTTTTCGTTATTTGTTTTTTGTTTTTACGCGGAGTAGTTGTATGAAGAAAACTGATTGAAGAGAAAAAGAAAGAAAGAACGAAAGAAAAGATAATGAATTATTGAAAGGAAACGACAAAAAACAAATCATCAAACAAAATAAATAATAACGAAAAAAAACAACAATTGAAAAAAAAATAAAATATTCATATAATAATACTGTGTAGGTAAATTATTACGTTACTATTTACTGTTATATTAAAATAATAATAATAATAACAATAATAATAATAATAATAATAATAATATGGTGAAGTTTTAAGTATAAACATACGAATTTGAGTATAAAATTAATTACTATAACTTAACGACTTAAAAGTTTAGATATATATATATATACATATATATATATATACTATAAATATCGTTCTTATGTATAAAATATTGTACGAAAGAATGCAATCAATAATTGAATAAACTGTACTGAGATGAGAATAATTTAAAAATATAAAGAAAAATAAATCATATATCATATCTTGCCCGCGCTCACACGTGCGCTAAATTGAATTTGAAATTTTCCCGCCTCGCGGCAATGTTAGTAATCATAACTAGCGCTAGATGGCTCTAGTGCCGACATAGAGCGCCTCTGTGTATCGTGGCGGGATACGGAATCATATTAAGGGCGTTCGCCCTACAGCCGTAAGATAGCGCGGCTAACCGAGTACATCCGCAGCAGAATCAAAAAAGACAGCTGGGAAATGTAACATCACGCATCGATTTGGTGGGTAGCCCTTCGCGTCTGAAAAGTTTCTCTCGTGGTTTCCCCTTAGTTTATCACTAAACAGTTGATGATTAGTATCGCGTCGGTATAAAGTGTGGCTTTATAATAATTAAACGTTTATTATTTAGCCTTATAAAACAAGTGAGTAAAGGTGTTTTAGACATATAGCTAAAGCGAAATTCATTTATTGGTCATGCTGTTCCTCTCGTGACAGCGGCAGCCCCCTCTCACCCCTACCGACCCACTCCGGTTCGTCGACCATTCCGACGATCCCCCCCTCGTCGACTCGTCGACGACTCGACGTTAGTCTCAACCCCCGTTTTATAACAATGGTGTGATTCACGTATTGGAATTTTTACTTTTTAAACACAAAAACATTTCGGATAATTCACTAACGCCGGCTATATCATTTGGTATTTATCATTAACCACATTCTTCGGCAAACTGGATGTTTATACTATTGGATATTATTGCTGCATTGCGGTAAGTCGGATACAATATTCCCTTTTTCACCCTCCCACCTCCTCCTCCTCATCCTCATCCCCATCCTCATCCTCATCCTCATCCTCATCCTCCGACTTGACGCGCGCTGTGCTACCCCGTGCAACTGTGTTAGTGTGCAGGGTTTATGTCGCTGCGTATCTATCCTCTCTGTATATTACATGTATACACAACTTGCTCATATCCTACGGAACGAACGAACGAACGAACGAACGAACTCGGTTCGGGTTGATCCATTTTTATGTTTTCTTCCCTTCTTTTATTTTATTTTATTTTTCGACCCTTCTATCTCTCTCTCTCTCTCTCTCTCTCTCTCTCTCTCTCTCTCTCTTGATCTCGATATTATTTCGTATAGCAAATGAAAACCATCACGCGTTTACAGTCACGACGAAACATTGACCCGAAACGATCGCCATATCGGCCTTTATACCTAGTTTAGCGAATTTGATGAAAAAGAATCTTCTAAATGCGTATTCTGTTTGCAACGTAAAACTTATTCAGATGAAATATTACGGTGGTTTAACGAGTGAATTTATGACAAAGGGAGACCGGGCAAGTAGAGAGACGAGTAGACAAATAGAAGAGGAGAGAGAAAGAGAGAGCGAGAGAGAGAAAGAGCGAGAGGACAAGGGAGAGCAGGAAGATCCTCCGACCTTCTTCCTTTAGCTTTGTTGCTACATACATATACTCTCTCTCGTAGTAGAATTTTTCTCTCTGAAATACCCGCATCGATTTTGCGAAGACCACGAGCTGAGGAAGAGAGCGAGGAACCTGGCGCGTGCAGGGTTCGGAAATATATAGTTACGTAAAACTTTGACATGTACTACACGCATTTAGGTACATGTATATACCCGATATGTAAATTTAATATACAGGGATAATAATATGTACAAATGTAAACGATCGCTGAAAGGAGGGGGGGCGAGGGCAATGGAAGAAGAATTAATTTCAGTTCAAGTATTTCGAAGTTGAAAAACCGCGTGCTGTGCGACGTCGCGTACGACAATTCGATTCGATTCGCATTTAGTTTCGTTTAGTTTCGTGCAGCAGCCAGTAGGTACCTAGAGTAGCGTTCGATGAACTCAACTCAACTCAACTCAACTCGCGAGCGCGCTGCAACTCGAGTTGTGTATATCGTTTCGCTGCTGCGCCAGTAAGGATTCACAAGAGATATATAAGCATGATTCATCGAGTTCGGTGCATGGATATGTACCTACTAATGCTTGCTGCAGTTTGATCTCGTCTATAATGTCGAGTGCATATAAGTAACTAACTAACAAACCCCCATCATCCCCGCGTAAATTCTATCTCCATTCTATCTCCATTCTATCATTCGTTTTAACTTCTCTCTCTTCTCTCTCTCTCTCTCTCTCTCTCTATTTACCTCTCAACTCTCATACCCCGAACAACTCGCGGACAATTCTCACTGAATAAATATACCCCAGCTCGGCGGTGCATCGTGTTATCGTTGATTATCAACGATATAAATTTATACCTGCTGCAGCAGCAGATAGGTATAATGTTTGCGCTCACCGCGTGCGTTTGTATTTTTTTTTATACCGCGATCAATTACGCTATGAATACGCTATAAATTATTTAGCTTTCGGGAATAGTAGTACCTTGATTCTACTATAAATAAGTTTTTGTTTTATTTCATTTTATTTTCAAACTTTATGTACATATCTTTTGTGAATATTTCTTATCCGTTTCTAAAGTATTTCAACAATATACATAATATCCCTTATCTCCAAGCACTTAAGATAGAATTTATTGCGTATAATTTAAGTTAATGGTTTCCGGTCTTTCTTACCTAAATACATATCGGTCGTTAATTCATAATAATATTATGTGAAAAAAAGAAAGAAAAAAGAAGCAAACAACTGCACCGGTATCTGACGTGATACATACTATTTACGATTTACGGAATAATGTTACACATACGTTTATCGGTATATTTTACGCGAGTGTATATCTTTCCGAGAAGCGTTATTATACCAGCTTGGCCGCGATCCCTACGACCTAAGGCAAAGAATGTTGAAAAATCGTCCCTCGCACTGCATGAAGCCGCGATTGTCCGACATTAACAGAACTCACGTATTATACGTACACCTACCCATACAACTTTATAAGTCGAGATATAAACGCCTCTACCCGTATATGCATTTCCACTGCCAATGAAGATTAATGGAAACACAGCTCTAGAGTCCAGCTTCTTTAAATTGGTGCATCTAACTCGTGTGTATTTAAAAAGCGCGTCTTCTATTTGTGTATACGAAATAGTAAAATTAATCTCGCCGTGTGTACATATTTTCATATTTTGTTTTCAGGTCAACGATGCTGCACCGATCGACCAAGAGTCGTAATACTAATAATAATAACAACAATAATAATAATAACATAAAAAGTAATAATAATTAAACAAGTGTTGACTATATAACCCGTGCGATTATAGGAGTTTCTATAAAACGCGCGTTATATATATATTAAAAAAAAATACATATATATATATCTATACATATTTCGTATTGTCCCGGAGTTATATATTAACCCGGGTCTTATACGACGTGGCAGGATCTGCTGCAGGATCAGCGTCAACGTCGTCGAAAGCTCAAACATCATCATGACTGGATATTATCGGGATAATCTAACGTCGTCGTTATCTTTATCGTCAATTTTTTTTGCGATAGAGTGACCGCGAGTGACCACGCGAGTGTCTGTGCAAAACCCCTCTTACACAATACCACCCAATCCTCAAACCCTTGTCCTGCAACGCATACTCATAACCCGCAGTGTTGTTTCAGTGTGTATATAAAGTTATATTAAAAATACATCTAAATATATATATTCAATACATATACTCTGGATTTATTTATCTGGAGTAAAGGTATAACTAGAAAATATATAATATATAATATATATATATATCGCAAGAGGATTAACACAAACAGATATGCCGATCAACGCAGCAATTATTTTCATACAACTTGCGGTTATATTTACGGTGGCTAATCCGAGTCTCGCGCTTGCAGCATGGCAGGAAAATGTCAGACCCAAGATGTACGTCCAGCTCGGTAAGTACATCATATCGGAAATAAATATTAGAAACTTTGATTTTTTTCATCATTTTATGTTTTTTATTTTATTTTTTTTTAGCCGAAATTTTTTCCCCATATTGTGTAGTACATACTATAGATGCAGGTATATATAATATATTCGTAAATTCTATGATTCATCGTAATATATTATGTGTAGGTATATATATACGTATATATAGAAAGAGAAAGAAATTTCCCTATGAATGTACGTAGGTACCCGTGATATATTATACGTCATGTAAATATATAGGGTAAAATAAGTACAAAGTTAGTCAATTTTACGAGGTATATACTACATGGGTATATATAACGAAGGTCTTTGCCCTCCGTGTTTGCTGCATATGGGAATGAGCGAGTTTCCCTCTCTGGTCTCTTTCCTCCCTTTGCTATAGTCCGCAATTCGAATACAAAGTCGATATACTATTACATGTAATTATAAATTTGATGTATGATCGTTCGTTTCAATTAAGGTCGAGTATGTAATATGGAAGAATGAAGAAATGAAAACTAACATAGTTACACATACAGGTATTATTTAATACGTGTGTATATCTATAGAAATTCTCGATCGGTCTCTGTACTATGTAATTATCTTCATCGTTACATATACGAATATATTCTTATAATACTTCCGGCGCTCTCATATGGTTAGTTTCTTTTTTCTTCTTTTTTTTTTTAATCCACGTGACGCCATCTCAAAAAGTAGGTTTCTGTATATTGCATGGGGGTGGACCGCGCGATGTGGGACCCTGCAGCAATCCCCCGAACTCAGATATACATATAATATATATATATATATATATACTATACATACATATATATACATATACGACGAGTTTAGTCGAAGTCGTACGAAAATCCACGAGCAACAACCACGTGGTATTGCCCGCGAGGGGCGGATCAATACCACACAGAGACTAAACTCGCACGATCGCAGGACCAAGACTAAGAGATATATATATGTGTATATATATGTATATATGTACAATGCAGGCAGGATTTTGGGGGTCAACTCGGTATTTTACCTACTTCTAACCATTCCATATCTCTTCACAAATCTCCCCTTTATTTTTCATCCCCTATAATATATATATATGTATATATATAATATATATAGCGATGTTAAGAGCAGACGTCGCGTCACTTCACTCACCAATATAGAGATGAAAAGACGATTACATATCAACCGAACACGTGGTCTAGCGCGAGCGACCGAAATCCGCAGGTAGTTCGTCATATTCAGAATATGTATACATTTTTTCTTCTTCTTTAGTTTTTATATCATCGATTAAACAGTTCTGTAGTATATAAATTTTTCATCTCAACTTCATTAGTAGGTAATAATTGAATACATGTTTAGTTTACTTTCTCTTTTTCTCGTCAATGAACGTGACTTATATTATACATATATGTCTTATACATATCAATCCGTGTATTGAGATGAAATTCATCGTATTACATCGAAGCGACTAACGTAGTAATAGAGATCTAGCTGCATCAGCCCTGCTGCACAGTAGCGGTTTAATTCTTACGAAGATGGACGACGGTCGTTGCAGCTACTGCAGGACGGTGGGACGACGGCTCATTAGGAGCTCTAACGACCCGAGCGAGTGCAACCAACCCCTATACGTGCGGCGTTGAATCAGCAGCAGCAACTCCTACCCCCGCGGATTATACCATATACCATACCTTTCTCTCCTCTCTTACTCGCGCCCTTTCTTCTCCCGTTCTTCGTATACCTATACCTCTACACCTACTCTCCGCGAGCTTTCTCGTGCGCTATACGTATAGAGGTACCTACCTACCTACCTCGCTCAACCCCAATCTGAAAGTCAAATTTTCATGCACGGGGGATACGCGCTTGCTTCTCTACTCGCCTGCTGCTGCTGCTGCTGCTGCTTTTACTGTATAGAGATGTCGTTCGCAATAAAATAGATAACGTAATTGAAAATTCAATTACATACATGTATACTATGTATACTGCACCATCCTCTCTCGTGCGCTTGAGCTATAATTAACTATAACATATTAGATTGAAGATATAGGTAGCATATGTATATATGTATGTATATATCGGATATATTCAAAGATATTAGTTTACTTCATTTTTTTCAATCAAATTTCTTATCAATTTCGTCGGTTTTTGTTAATTAAAAATTCGTACAATCTGTGTATAGAATAGCGTGTATAAATTATTATTGGTTCCCATTCGTTGCGGAAAACATTACACGATGCGGCAAGGCTATTAGTTTCCGTATATTATACGAGATATGAATCTATCTTGCACACCTGTGCAGCGCCTATACTATACATATAGTATATACTATGGTAGTCTCTATATGCATATATATAGATAGATATGGCATATTATCTATTGGTGTATCATATATGTGGGTGTACGTAGGAAACCGCATCACGTATAGGTATATTTCGCGAGGGTATATACATATATATATATATACATTATATATCTACGCGGGTGGAATTATCAGGAGTGTAATTTAACGCAATGTATATAACTATATGTATGTGTATGCATGGTTACAGTACCTACAGTACCTACATATGTGATATTATATACGTATAGAATGTAGAATCTAGGCATATATGTATATATGTACGTATATATATACTATATACGCCGTATTAGACTAGAGTATAATAAGGGATACGTCGCGACGCGGGCGCGTCTCTCTGTCAGATTATGCGCTACTAATTGTCAGCGACGAATTCCCCCGCGAGGTATAGGCATATATGTATATACATACCTATATATTACATAGGTATACGCGACTATGGTATAGGTATGTAACTACTAGTTAACTATACCCACTACACAAAGGTGTAATTATACAAGTACGTACCTATATCGTATATATACTATATATATGTAACGTCTGACCGCGGTACGTGATGAAATTGGCCGGCAGATTGTTACGTATAGATAAAAAATTTTTAATTTTTTTTTGTCTCTTATAGTACCTATACCTAATTAACGCGTTTTATACTTGTTTTTGAATTGTTAATTATATTGAAATAACTTTGATGAGGAAAATTTGAAAATATTAGAAAAACATTTTTTTTTTCAGAGAAGAATAGCTCGATATAATAATATCATGAGAATTTTCTTAGAACTACTTTTCTTGTATTTTTTACCCATTTTTTTTTTGTTTTTTTTTTCTGTTTCTTTATTAATTTTAAAACGGATATACGCCAGGTGATGATGTATATCCAGAGAATAGAGGTATAACGCAGGTGTGCAGGTGCAACGCGCGATATAATAAACCGTCTTCGCGTAAAGGCAGCTGCTCCAGCGATCTATAGCTATACGGGTATATATAAAAGAGAAAGAGAAAGAGAAAGAGAAAGGGAAAGAGAAAGAGCGTATTGCAAGCTGAGATGATATTAGGGTGGTCCTTGATTCGGTCATATTAGAATTCTAATGCTCCCATGCAGGGCCAGAAAGTCTGCAAACATATAAAAAGAACAGAATGTATTCAGAACCCCATAGGTTCTTATCTCAATTATAAGTACTGTCCCAATTTTTTTTTCTATACCCATACTTGGAGACGTCCTGACCTATTGAAGAATTGAAATTCGAAATGCGTTATAGCTATATTAGCAAAATTATGTACGAGCTATATGGCTAATAATATCAATCAATATATTATAGGAATGTAGTACCTAGTATGTAATACAACGACAATGGTATACAATATATAGCATAAAGAGAGAAAAAGAGAGAAAAAAAAAAGAGAGAAAGAGAGTGAGTGAGGCAGGCAGGAGCAGCGTGTTATTGATCCCCCCTCATTCCTCTGCTTGTTCTGATGCCTGCCTCTGACTGACGTCGTGCACCCTAGCTATTCGGTGGTATAGCCTATAGACGAACGACTGCAGCAATAGTAACCAAGACGAGTTACAATTAGGTGTATAGAACTATGTATACGATATATAGTGGTTAAATCAGAGGCACGACACGTAATTATTATATCCTATATACGCGAAGGAGCGAGATACATGCGAAAGAGATCAAAGAGATAGGAGATAAGTAGCTGCGGATGCTGGGAAACGAACGCGGAGGCGATCTATACTGTACTATACTATACGAAACCGAATCGCTTCGACCTACTAGTCTGCTCGCGCCTATAATGATATAATATATCAAGTATCTTAGGCCTACATATTATATAGGTATAATTACGATATATATATATAAGGAAGCGTATACTGGCACTGCGGTTGACTTTACCAAAAATCGAGAAATTATAAGTTTCAGCAATTTTTTTTTTTTTTTTTTGTCCTATTTCGTTATTTTTAGTTTTTCCTATAATCCCCACTTCTCTCTTGCGTGGATATAATAACGGTCTGTCATTTCGGGCAACAGGTATTATACAATACTCTATATACGCGCACGTATATACATACGTATAATACCTATACATATTCATGGATAATTGGAATCTATAGTACGGGGAGATATGTGCAGCAGGGATCGGGCGAAGCCATGTCGAAGAGAATAGAACAAAAAAAAAAAAAAAATGTAACAAAAAGGAATTAAAATGAAAAAACAAAAAACGAAAAAAAAAAAAATCAACAGAAAGAGAACAGCCGATGCTCCGCGCGCGTTCGTTAGGATCGATCACGGAGGTGTAATAATCATCCCTGCAGCGTTGCGGAACGGCGCCGCAAATGGTCCAGGGCGGGGTGGGGGGATAACGGAGGACCTTTTTCATCGGTGTAGGTATAATATCGAGTGCGCGCTTCGCGTTCTCGTAATATATGCCCTCCTTTATTTTTTTTTTTTTTTCGTCTCTTATTTTTTTTATAGAAAATTTTACATGAAAATATGTGACATAATATATCGTATATAAATCTCTGGTATATAGTATATAGAAATTTTTACGTCGACGTATGGGTTGAAATCGTAATTTCGAATGATTAGATTGTGTGCTATTTGAGACCGAAATTGAAACAGACAGGATCTCAGTCTCCGAACCCTCTTTCTCATCGTCTATTGCTTCTGCTGCAGCTCGCTGCTTACTGTACTGTAGGTACCTACTACTGCCTCGTTTTAGCTATGCACACGTATTCATGTATGTATGTATGTGGGTTCGTGTAAGCCCCGAGTCAGCGACTTTTAACAGCCCTATACTACAAGTGGCCAACAGATGTGCTGCAGCTTGGCTATGTAGATGCGAGGCGTCCGAAAACGAACTACTATATACATATACAATTTTTAGAACAACCAAAGTCATACTTCCCCTAAAAATAACTAATACATGTGGACTGGTTTTTTTTTTTTTTTTTTCAAATCCTAAAAATCGCCAATCGATTTTTTTTCCTTCTTATCATACGTCATTATAACTTTCTACGTATTGAGAATTATGAATACTCTGAAAATTATGGCTCGATACTATATGAATTTTTAGAAGTCGTTCAAGAATTTTTTAATTTTCAAACTACGATGCGTATACTACGCTTGCGGTAATATTTAATTATTATAATTTTGGAGCTAAAAATATCAAATTTCAGAAATCAATTATCTCTAAGTACCTACTGTCTCAATTTTTCTTCTTTTTATTTTCATCATAATTTTTTTTTGGTCAATTATTATGTATAATATACATGTATAGAAAATAATTTCCGGTCTCATACACCTATTCAGGTATATACATATATTACAGGTATATAAAATCGTTCTATATACATACCTATATAGAAAGTTTGTAAAGAAATTATAATATTTTCTCGAGAGTTTAAACTTGTTGGATGAAACCTTATGCCTCTGGCATATATAATATCTCTATACGCACAGTATACTAATATAAGGTATATACAATAGGTATATACTATAGGTACATAAGGGAAAAGGTTATTAGGTTAAAGGAATATTGATCAAACGAATTTAGTCGAGATAAAAAAAATCAGTCAAATTGCGTTCAATTTAACAAGATCAATTATCATAGCCCTCGTATGAAAACGAACAATATAGGTATGTAATGTATAGGTACCTACTTCTCTGAACAAAGAAAACATTTATTCAGCCACATATACAGTATGTACTATATATTTTATTATCGGAGACCAGATTTTATTATTTTTTCTTTTTTTTTTGTAAAACAAACAAGCAAGCAAACAGATCGAAATTACATTTAGTTCGACGATTTCTTTATCCCCGTTCACTCGGTGTATTAGAAATACTAACGTGAAAAAAGAAACATAGAAACGAGTATGAAATTAGAAAATAACCAGAATGGTTTGGAACTCTTATTTTCCAATCCGGTAGATCTTCGTTAATTATTCTACATACACGCTGATCTCTAATCCTATATGAATATATACATATATCCCTATCTCATTCATTTATACATTTATTTCTTCATTTTTTTTATTCTTTTTTATTAATCTCTTCATATTATTTCAGGAGCCGAGGACGTGTTCAGGTTTACGGGAAACGAGACACACACGGATTACTTCCGGCTGGTACTTAGAGACGGGAATTACCTTCTCGTAGGCGGACGGTAAGCAGATTAGCAACAAATCCGTATAGGAGTGTATTTAATACGAAGGAAAGAAAAGAAAGAAAGAAAGAAAAAAAAACCAAATTTAATCATCACGTTTCAGTAATCTGGTCCACAATCTGAGCTTGACTGATCTGACCGAACAGCAACGTCTTACGTGGTACTCGCCCGAAACTGACATCAAAATGTGTGTGGTAAAGGGTAAGGACGAGGAAACGTGCCAAAATTACGTTAGAATCCTTGCCCAAACGGGACCCAGTAATCTCCTCGTCTGTGCCACGAACGCCTTTAAACCGGTGTGTCGCGACTACTTAGTCCACGCCGGTAACTACACCGTGGCAAAGGAGAAGCCGGGCCAGGCGGTTTGCCCCTATGACCCACAACACAATAGTACATTCGTATACGTTGATGGTGAACTTTACACCGGTACAGTTGCCGATTTCTCGGGGATGGATCCAATCATCTATCGCGAACCGCTACAGACGGAACAGTACGACTCTATGAGTCTGAATGGTAATTATGGACTTTCATCATACAGGGTTTTCAGCACATCGTCAAATCCATTTTTTCATCATTTTTTAAAAATTTTTTGCAACTTATAGCGAGTCGAATTTTTTTTATGCCACTTCGTACAGGATTTTGGGAAAACTGTTAGAGCTACAGGGTTTAGCCTTGACGTAGTCATTCAGGGGATGTTCTTTCACGGTCTGAACTAAGGATGTTCAAATTGGCCCAGAAACTTTTGCGGAATTTTGATTTCCATGAATTTTTCTTACAACACTGATCGAGCCATACGTAGCAATGAAATTTCAAACTACCATCCCTCACGTACATTTGATTACAAGATCTTTTCTTGATCGATTTTTTTCCACGTTTATAATAATACCAGTTCTCAGAATTATTGAAAATATTATTTCACCAGTTGGGTTCACTCCTCCTAAAGTTAGAACAAAATTATGTAACAAACACCCAATGGATTGGTAATCTTTAATATTTTTTTCCAGCTCCAAATTTCGTCAGCTCTATGACCCAGGGGGATTTTGTGTATTTCTTTTTCCGTGAAACTGCTGTTGAATACATAAACTGCGGCAAGGTATAAATTTCATCAAATATTATACCTTTACGATATACTAAAATCCTGATTCATTTCGCTCTCATGACTCTCCTGGAGTCTTTGAGTAACATAGATCCTATTCCCCTGCTTCGCCTAAATCATAACTTTATTGTATTGTTAATTATTTCAGGCCGTCTACTCTCGTGTGGCTAGAGTCTGCAAGTACGATCGTGGAGGACCGCATCGTTTTAGAAATCGATGGACTTCGTTTTTAAAATCTCGACTAAACTGCTCAGTTACTGGCGATTTTCCTTTCTATTTTAACGAGATTCGTAAGCACTATTGTATAAAACATGAACTAATGTCTTACTGCTTTTTTCTTCTTCGTACAAATAGAAATGATTGTAATTTACATTCGCAGAATCAACAACGGAGCTGATATCGGGACAATACGGCGGAGTTTCTGCTCAGCTGATATACGGGACATTCACAACGCCGGTAAACAGCATAAGCGGTTCAGCAGTCTGTGCATTTTCGCTGCAGGATATTGCCGATACTTTTGAAGGCAACTTTAAGGAACAAAGCGCTCTTAATTCAAACTGGCTTCCGGTACAGAGCGCTAAGGTTCCAGATCCTAGACCTGGACAGTGCGTTAATGACTCTAGAACGCTGCCAGATCTCACCCTCAATTTCATAAAGAGCCATTCTTTGATGGATGAATCTGTGCCGAGCTTTTTCGGACAACCAATTGTCATACGAACGAGCTTTCAGTGAGTTTGTGTTCTCTGATTTAGAGATACTTATGTAGTTTGAAGGGAAAAGAAGGATTATGGAATTACAATACTTAAAAATCGTAGGAATTCAGTTTAACAATCAAATAGGAGACTAAAACTGAGATGTAAAGCCTTTATTCGTCAATATTTTCCATTACAACATTCTTCAATTCATGAATAATATATTTTACCATGAAACAGTGAATTCTGGTCCCAAAAAACCTGTAAAAAAGTAATGGAATTGTGAATATCAATTTTTTTCTGACCTGCGCAGTGATATTCTCTTAGTCTCTTCCCACTTTTCTTATCGAAATGATATTTCTTTAACAGCAACGACTAATTCTCTCCTTTTTCTTCAATTCCAGTTACCGTTTTACGCAAATAGCGGTAGATCCCCAGGTCAAAACCCCAGGAGGAAAAACCTACGACGTGTTATTCATCGGCACGGATAACGGGAAGGTGATTAAAGCTGTTAATGCTGACTCAGCGGACAGCCACCAGCGAGTTAGTCCCGTTGTGATTGAGGAGATCCAGGCCTTCCCCGCTACGGTACCAGTGAGGGGTATAAAGGTAGTTCGTGCCTCGCAAGCTGGCGATGGATTAGAAGATGGTCGTTTGGTTGTAATAGCTGACGGTCAGGTGCAAGCTTTGAGATTGCACCGGTGCTACAGCGACAGGATATTGTCCTGTGGCGAGTGCGTAGCTCTTCAAGATCCTTACTGCGCTTGGGATAAGATCGAGGGAAAATGTCGCGCCCTTGTCGGACCTGCGGCTACCGACGCTACCAGATTTCTTCAGAGCGTTGCAAGCGGACTACACGCTTCGTGCCCATCTAGCAAGACTGTGAATAAAGACGCTGGCAGTGTTGGCGCGATATCAGCAAATCAAAATAAATTTCCTCAGGATTCTATGATTCCTAATAAGGAAAGCCAGGGCGGAGAGATCATTAATATTATGCAAAACGAGGAACAGCAGAACTCAGGTGAGCCCAAGGGCTTTTATACCTGCGTCTTAGCGCAATGTTGATTGAAAAATCCTTTTATCTATTTCTATTTTCATGTGGGAATGAGGATTCTCCCACTTCTGCTCTAGATTTATTCGAGTTCAGGATTTATTTCAATTTAAGATTACAAATGGGTGATTTTTTATGTTTGTAATCAGGTCCAGCGGTATCTGCAGCTGATTCACCACCGCCTCAGTACTCTGTAGAGACTTTGGTAATGGCTGTAGTTGCTGGTGCGTTAGCAGCTCTCTTGGTCGGTTTTGTTGCCGGATATCTATGCGGTCGAAAGTGCAGAAAAGACGAAGATGACAATCTACCATATCCCGATACGGAGTACGAATATTTTGAACAACGACAAACAGTGAACAGGTAAAACGAGAGAAACGTTGAAAAAATAGAAGCGAATAATAATGAAAAAGATAATCCATTCGAATATTATCCAGGATTGTAAATTAGAGATTAATCCATGGAAATGATACAATTATAATTTACAACTAAAATCGTGGAAGACCCGTTTAAAAACCCTTCAGAGAGTCTGAGAACTAATTTAAATTATGAACTTTATATTTCCAGCAGGCTAGCGCCGGAGCCAAAGCTTTTGCCTCAAGAGGAAGTGACTTACGCGGAGCCAGTCCTAGTTCCGCAGCCTCCAAAGCTACACTCGCCAAAAGGAACTATGAGGAAGCCGCCGCCGACCCCAGCAGAGACGCTCTTCCAGTTCCCAGACGGTTACGGTTACCGAGGACCAAGGGACAATTTCGGTACGTTACGATCTCATCAAGGGGACGCATATCGTCGTACGGACGGATTCGCGACAACCCGAAGTGTTAAAAAGGTTTATCTCTGAGAAATGAGCGAGGAGGGAGGAGGGGGCCGCCACCGAAGCCTCGGTCGGCCAACGCGTAATCGTCACGCCGGATCAGCGGGCAGAAGTCGCGCTGCATCGGGAGGAGGACAATCCACCAGGGAACTGGCGGGTCCCAGGGCGCTAGAATCGCCTTCGCCACCTTCCAGTGTATCGTCAAGTTCGCCCTCACCCCCTTCCTCCTCGCCATCTCCGACCCTTGTTACGATACCCATGGGAGGTGTAGGCGGGAACGGCGGTCCTGGCGGTGGCGCGTCTACCCCGCCACCACCGCCGCCTCGTACACCGCCGTGCAGTTTCATATACCGATCATAGTCTCCGTCGGTTATTTACGACGTAACTCGTATAATTAGATCGTAGCCCATGGCTACCAAGCAAAGAGGTAATAATAATAATGATAAGAAGCAGGAGAAGGAGAATAAGGAAAATAATAAAGAGCAGGAGAATAATAACAATGATTATTATAATGAGGTGAAAAAGCTGTCGCCAGTTTCCGCCGAGAGACAGAAAGAAAGAGATAGAGAGAGCGATAGAGAGAGTAAGAGAGAGAAAGAGAGATTTAAAATAATACATGAGGATAATATCGGTCTCACGTATTTTGTTTAAGAAAAAAATAAAACTTGATACCTAGTCGTCAGTTAATATTGGTAACTTTAAAGTAACCGTTATCACCGGTCGTGTAGTGTCAAATAGTATAGTATTGTCGATACCGCTCCAATTGCCTGCTGCTTTTATCTCTCCGTTATGTGTTTCTATGGAAATGAATTTCGATAATTTTATTGGACTTATTTTTAGTCGTTTTGAAATTCTGTGTGCTAATACGGATATAATATACATAGAGGGAGAGATTAAGGCGGATATGGTAACCCAAGTGAAGGGGGAGGGTGGGGGGTTCTGTATAGATATGTATGTATGTACATTGTACATACCTGAATACGTATAATATTACCTATAATAATTAGAAATCACATACAGCATGAGTTGAGAGAGTTTAATCGGTTGTCGTAATAAAAGAGGAAATATAAAATGAAAATAACGAGGAAAAGGTAACGGATATAATCTGTTCGTATTTACCGAGCCCGATGGTGTATCGTGACATCTATCTTAAAGTGCTTCTTATTTCGGTGTGTTTAGAAGTAACGCGTATGTGATATAATAATATTCTATATGACGAGATGTTTTTCTAGGCGATTGATCAACGGGTTTTAGATAAAAAAAAAAAAAACGAAAAAAAACTATAAAAAAAAAACATAAAATGATAAAAAAAAAAACGACAAAAATAAATAATAAATAAATAAATAACAAAATGAAAATAATAATGTAATAATAATGAAACTTGGCGCGAGAGTCCTCTCCGATGATGATGTATGTGGCCACCAATTTTCTTCTTTTTTATTATTTATTTATTTATTGTATTGTAATCAAACATTTATCATACACGACATAACATACGTACATCTCTACACATGTATTATGTATATTTCAAAATCCTGCACACACAAAGTCCTCCGTTTCTTAAGAGAAATTAAGATATACATTTTTATCGAGGATTAATATTCTACGAGTAAATTCAAAACCGTTGGGTTGATGAAAGAGATGTATATTGGGAAAGAAATACTCGTTTTATTTTTATTCCTTTATTTTATTTTTTTCAATCACAAGATAGAGAAACTTGACCCTTAATTTTCTCCTCGATATTGTATAAAGTAACTTTGATACGAGCTGGACCTTGACGTGAATTAATGATCGATAACACTAACTAATATCATATTTTCTACAAGAGGTGTGTAGTTATTAATTGATCGCATAATCAGATTGAGGTTTCAGATAAGGTTTTGGCCAAAGCGCAAAGACTGACCGTGAAAGATCCTGGGCTTGGTGATCGAGCCTCTCGTTTAATTAATTAATTCGTCGTTATCTCGACGTTTTTTTATTTATTTTTTTGACGGCGAGTAAAGATACGATACATACTTTACTTATTTATTTTTACCGACAGTACAAATTTTTCATCGTGTTAATAACTCTCGCTATAAGTTTTTTAATAAATTCCATACAAGCCAAACTCTATGGGTAAAAACTCCACTGTTGTTGTCTCTCGTATCTCGTACGTTGGATAAATTAAACGTTACATGTAAACTTCAACGATATTTCTCTACGATACGATACTACTTGCCTGGCGATATACTGATTATACTCAATTACTTACCGACGACTACTACTACATACTATTACTACTATTACGTTAGACTGCTAAAGACTATGCGGATTTTTCGCGATTATAAACGCTGCCATATGATATTATCTCGTCTTTAATTTATTTTCGTAATCATAGAATATGTCTGTATTTTTTTTTGT